>CM055618.1:10299570-11610403 GCA_029379385.1 Quillaja saponaria
GTACCATACTGAAAAGATCGCAAATAAGACCTAATTAAGAGTTACAGCCATAGTACTAGGTTCGACATTTGAAAGGTGAGTTATTAATAAAATTCTAATTCTTACTATTTTAAGTTATCTCTGAAAAGAAGCCTTCAAAAACATCCAAAGATTCTAGTATGCCAATATATTTACCACCCATCATTCTATGATCACTTGCCTAATAAAATTCACAAACCTAATCTATTATTACAAACATGAACTTGTAAGAAGAAAAACTCCACGAAAACTCAAAAATCTAATTAATCTAATTAATCTATTTAGCTTATAACACCAAGAGTAAGACATATCTCAACCAATTTGATCTAAGTTCCACCTTAAGACTAGCATACCTAAAAGACAGCTTCCGAAGACATCGATGAACCCGAACAATATAAACCTTAAAACTCAACCTAACCCCCCACACCACACCACCAACTCCAACTCCAACTCCAACTCCAACTCCAACTCCAACTTCAACTCCAACTTAACTATCTTGAATTTGCATCATAGAACTAAATTTACTCCCTCACCTACTAGCTACCCATTAAATAATAATAATCAAGAGCTCTCTAAAGTTATAACAGCATCAATCCATTTATATATTCCCGAGGTTCACAAAATAACTCAACTTCTAACCATAAGCCCTTAATCATAATTACTACATAACACATTCAACAATAGATGAAATTCTTACAAGAAACATAAGGACAAGATCAATCTATAAACCACAATGAGTCCTCAACTCAAAAGAATTCACAAAAATGATTCCAAAGCAAGTCCTTCTCTAAAACAAAATCCATCAAAAAAAATAAAAATTCATGCCTAATGGATTGTTTAATCAAGAAATACCACATTTCTCATACAAGGAAAAATCAAACCAAAAGAATTTTTCATGCATAACCAAATAGCTATCAATCTAAGCATCGATCGAAAGGTACTGCAACACCTTACCAGTTTCTTTTTATAAGTTAAATTAATAGTTTTTCAACAAAAGTAACTTTTCTCATTATTCTCAAATTCATAATACTTCTTTAACTACAAATAAAACCATTAATGGATATTCTAACAAAATAACACTCGCTCATAATATCCATCCCAAAAATTAGATTACTTAGAAACAAAATATAAGTTCAAACTAAATGCATTTACACTTTTTATAATGAGAAAATAATATGTCATAGATTGACAAACTATATAAGTTAAAAACCTTCAAATACAAAACCAATTTATAAAACCTAACATAATTATATAACGAAGTTTCTAGTATAGAAATAATTTTAATAACGATTATGAAGGAAACATGAAACTAAAGACATAATTAAAACATATTACTTGAATAAATCAACTTGATATTAAGAGTACTTTACAAAACATGTTTGAAAACTAATATACTTTGTTAGAGTTGGAGGACTCCAAGGCAGAATGTCATATAACGAACCAATGAGTATAATACTCTAAGGTCAGCATCAGCCTTGCTAACTAGGTGTGATAACCGGAACCTGACAATTTAATGTACATGTTGGAATGTTGCACGTAACTAGTAAAAAAGAAAACTAATATTAGAGTTTAATAAATAAATACTAGTGTGTATATATATCTATAAAATAAGTTAGAATTTAATAATTGATATATAAAAAAATTATATATATATATATATAAATAAGTGGATTTATATATATGCCACAATTAATAGACAAATTTGACACCATATGTTTATAGCATTTTAATCCTTTTTCTTTTCTTCTTGCTTTGCCAAGCCGACTTAGCTCCTCCTCCATTTCTGCCGTGTTCTCCTTTACTTGCTTCTTGTTTGGTTTGTGGTTGGCCATGAATCCCTCTCTTTTGACTTCTAGGTTTGATTCTTTGGTGAGACTTCTTGCTCCTCCTTTCTGATTAGAAGGAGTTTGGGAGCTGAAATTCAGCTCGGTCTGATGCAATCACAGCCAAGAGCTTTAGCTTGCTTCTCTGGTTTGTTAGTGCAAATGCATTCTTTTTTTTAGCTGGTGTGAGTTGGTGTTGGGGAACAAGACGTGTGACAGTTATCCTGGAAATTCCAGCGGTTGGCCGAGAGAAAAATAGCCCTATTTGGTAGAAAATTTTCCCCTTGCTCTACTGTTGGTCACTCTTATTGTAGCTTAGCTTAGTATTTTGGCTTCCAATTGCGTGCTTTTATTTCTGTGTGTTGCCGTGAGGAGAGGGACGCCTAGAGAAGATTGGATTCAGTAGCAATAGGGACGCCTATATCTTTCACCTTTTGGATTCAGTAGCAATAGGGACGCCTATATTTATGATACACTATTGCTAATGGGTGTTAAATGGGTCTAAATTACTAAGTTAATTGGGTTTGAGAGTTTAGAGAAAATTGAGTTAAATCAAATTTAATTCGCCTGGGTCTGGGCCCTGCATATAAGATGTATGATCAAATCACATAAACGGCACAATGAAAGAGTATATATTTTTTACCAAGAGGTCAATTCTCAAAGTTTTTGTTTGGTGTATGGTATATGGTCGTATAATATATAATTATATAATATTTATTAAATTATATATGTTATAATCCTTATAATCTGATATAAGACATAATTTATAAATTTATGTTATAAATAAAATAAATAACAATACAGTTAAACATGTTATAACCTAATATTTAGTAATATATTTTAAAATTTTTACATATAACTTATTGATGTAAAAAAATAAAATTTTCTTTACTATCTAAAGTAAGATGAAAGGATAAATAATATATATGTATATATAATATATACATGTAATGTAATAATTAAAATTTTATCACACTATTGGTTGATTTGGAACATGTAATTAATTATGTAAATTTTTAGAGTTAGGCAAAATAAATGTGTAAATATATATAAACTAGATGAAATTATATATATATATATATATATGTATGTATATACCTATAGCTAAGATGAAATTATAACCACAAATTCATGATGTAGGATTTAATCATTTTTTAAAATATTGTATTCCTCGTTTTGTCTCATCCTTTCTCTCTTTTTCCTTCATCCACCGCCTTTTGTTTTTCCTCTTTCTTGTATGCCTTTGCTTCCTGTAAGTTCTAGGCTTTTCTACTTTGTTTTGGACTCTATTTGCTCTGCCGCTGGTACGTCCTAGGAGGGTGTGATTAGTAATGACATCTCTCCCTCAAAGCTTCAATGGCCATGGCAGCACCATCTATTTTTTTTCTATTTGTTCAATTCCAGCAACAAGAACATCAGCTATCACAAAATTACTTTGTCTATCTCCTTCTCACGTTCAGGTACTGTTCATAGAACATCCCACCAAGCTGTAATCTCTGATTGTCAGCTCATCTTTCTTGTCGAGCAATGAAGTCATCCACCATTGCGGCTGCAACCACCTAAATTGGAGCAGATTTATCACTGGTGTTAGCCAATTCCTTCAAGACTTTATCTAAGTAAGATGAAAGGATAAATAATATGTTTTAAAAATTTTACATATAACTTATTGATGTAAAAAAATAAAAATTTCTTTACTATCTAAAGTAAGATGAAAGGATAAATAATATATGTATATATATATATACATGTAATGTAATAATTAAAATTTTATCACACTATTGGTTGATTTGAAACATGTAATTAATTGTGTAAATTTTTAGAGTTGGCAAATAAATGTTAAATATATATAAATTAGAGAAAGTATATATATATATATATATGTATATATAGCTAAGATGAAATTATAAACACAAATTCATGATGTAGGATTTAATCATTTTTTTAAATATTGTATTCCTCGTTTTGTCTCATCCTTTCTCTCTTTTCCTTCATCCACCGCCTTTTGTTTTTCATCTTTCTTGTATGCCTTTGCTTCCTGTAAGTTCTAGGCTTTTCTACTTTGTTTTGGACTCTATTTGCTCTGCCGCTGGTACGTCCTAGGAGGGTGTGATTAGTAATGACATCTCTCCCTCAAAGCTTCATGGCCATGGCAGCAACATCTATTTTTTTTCCTATTTGTTCAATTTCAGCAACAAGAACATCACTATCACAAAATTACTTGTCTATCTCCTTCTCACGTTTCAGGTCCTGTTCATAGAACATCCCACCAAGCTGTAATCTTCGATTGTCAGCTCATCTTTCTTGTCGAGCAATGAAGTCATCCACCATTGCGGCTGCAACCACCTAAATTGGAGTCGATTTATCACTGGCGTTAGCCAATTCCTTCAAGACTTTATCTGTTTGGAGTTGGGCTTCAATAACCACTTTGATTTTGGCACTCACTGTTCCAAGTAAGAAGCTATTATCCTTGTAATCCCATTTTTTCCCGTGCCATAACTCATTTTGATAGTATCTACCATGAATGGACTTTTCTCATTTAAAAATTTCAAGTAATACAGATGTCTAAAGAATTTCAGCATAAAGAACAAATATTTATAGAAGTAGAAACCACAGATTTATCTAGGACGCAAGACAATAAATAATGAATGGAAATGGAACTTTCCTTACATATAGATATATAGTGGTAAATACTGACAAAAGCAGAATTTAAATCACACTAATATTTGACTGCTCTAGTGTATGTTACGAGCTAGACTAATTGGTACAACGAGACAAGCTTACTTAAACCATTATCACTTCCAAATTTTGTTGTTGTTTGTGGCAAGAAACTGTGTTGATTTTGACTTCATTTTGAGATAAGTTTCTTCTAAGCAGTGCTACTGTTTTAATGTGGTAAGGTGATTAAGTTGCATGGGAGGAAATGATATTGATTTCTTGGTAGATAAACATACACATGAACTATAATTCAAATAGGTTCTTAAAGTAATTGATTAAATGTCTACAAGAAAAATTAATTAGAGTATAATGAATAGAACTTGATAAATTTCGTGGAGGGAAAGAAATTTATTATTTTGAATGTCTTCGGGCTGAATTAAATTTAGAGTTTAAAAGATAAAATGTAGCTTAAGGTCATGAGATGTTGTCTACAAAATCTTGTAGTATTATTCCAAGTATGTTATTAGTTATAGCTATTAGACTCCGGCTAGGTCAAGCAGGATTCGTAGTGCCCTATTTTTGGTTCATGTAAGAAATTGAAATTGAGTGGGTTAATGACAGATTCTAGGAAAATTTTCTAAATAATAAATATAGATATACTTGTTTATTAATAACCCAACAAATGGAATCGGATTTCGTTTTTCCTAGAGAAAATTATGTTCAATTAACTAAGGTAAGGTCAAAGCTGTCAAAAAATCATGCGTGTTGTAGAATTTGTTGTAACTTTCAAACAATAAACTGTATTGATATACAAATCTAAAAATTACAAATGAGATACAATTAGAAATCTACATGTGTCTAGTATTTTATAAATTTTACAAAATTGGATTCTTTAATTTCCGAGAATAAGATATGATCGTTAAAGTGGACACTGGTCCAAACTCAAGTTTGGATAGTTTCAACGTTTATACCTCACTAAGTGCTTTCTATTCTTTTAATGATTTCTTCTACCCTATGCTTTGTCAGACATTTAAATGTTTCATCATTATTAACCCTATCACATAAAATCCAATTCATATTAATTGACATATAATAGCTTGATAGAAAACTTCATAAAGGAACCTATACAAGATGAGATATAAGCTTAGTAACTAAAAGATTATAGCAATAACGTTTATGAACTAAATATTATTTGGGTATATGAATTTCAGTTCCAGATTCTAATGTGGACCTAATAAGACGCGGGGACGCATGTGTGAGTGACGAATAGAATCGGTTTCAGATGAGTGGTTAATTGCTGCCTTTAGGGGCTAGATTAATATGTGTGATTATATGTTTATTTGAATATGTGTGCTATATGGAAAGTAAGCTAGTAGAGTATTTCAGTAATTTGCTTGAATAATGTTTGCTTGATATTGGTTACTGTGATTGACATTGATTGTGTTTGATACGAGCCAACTCGTGAACATTTTCTGAAAAAAATGATTTTCATCAATGAAATTAAGATCCAGGTGCACCTATGATACTTTGATTTAAAAATTGTGAGAAATCCTGATTCTGATATATATTTTTAAAATTGAGTGCTCAGCCCCGATGAGATGGATTGTGTACTGGAAATTAATTTGGTGTGCAGGCGCATACATGCCCGGCAGGGGTGATATTGGTGTGCAGGGCTGGGTTACTCGTTGGCCCTTTGGTTGCTTTGTTTGATATCATGCTCTGATAAATTTGTGATCTTGTGTATCATGTAAATTGTGAATTTATGACCGGTACAATGTATACGTGCAATGTGAATTAAGATATGAATAAGGTTACGCAATGTTATTACGTATGTTAAATACTTGTGTTGTGTGATGCTAGTACCATTTGGGTACGATTTTTCACTCAATGAGTCCGTAGGACTCACCCTTTTTCTGTGGTTATATTTTTTTAGTAACAGGACCTCAAAAGAAGTTAATCCCTAATACGAGGTTTTGCTAAGGATTTGACGACAAAGTATGCATCGGAATCTTATACTTGGAGTTAAGGATGAAAGTTTGCAGTCACATTAGCACTGTGGGTGTGAATGTGGTATGATGTAATATTCTAATACCTGTTTTGTTGATGGTGTAAAAGGAGCAGTGCTTCTTATTGTCTTTGTATTGTGTTGAATAATAAAAAGAGATTATATGATTGTATTTTAAGGCATGCTTCATATTGTAAAGGGCCTCTACCGAAATTTTTAGTAAGTGTGTTTTCTCGTAATCAACCAACTTTTAATATTAACTTTTGTCTTTATAATTTTTTGGTTTTATTTATTGGTGAGTTAAGAGTCATGGTCGTTTCTTTATTTAAGTCAGGGTTACGGAGGTTTGGTTACTATTTTTCCGGTCAGTCATGCCTCCATGAAGAATATGCAATATAATTATTATATTATTATATTATTATCTTATTTTTTTTATCATATAATTTAATACTAAAAATGGGGTGAATCTACAATGAACATAGTATTTTTAGTGGAGGCTACAGATGTATCAAAATATTTTTGGAGTTGAGAAAGAAGGCTCGTAATTGATTTTTGTCGCTGGGCAGCCTTTTAGACAATCTCACTAATTGCAGTACTCAGAAAGCAATATACCTATATTATTCTCCTTAAAAATTGTCAGAAAATGGAATGTACATATAAAATAGAGAGTAAATATTTAATTTCTTAAAGATTTTATTAGAAATTATTTATTTAATAACAATTTATTTTGAAAGTTGATAATTATTTTAGGACAACTATAAATAAATAAATAAAAAGCATTACAATTATTTTGAGACAGGTATATAATATCTCAGAATATAAGACGCCTTATAATATATAACAAGAATAAATCCATTAAAAAAATAGAGTGCATGACACAGATGGTACCAATGATGAAAAGCAAGACCCAGACACGGCTCAAGAAACAGGAAGACCATATAAGTCTTTTGTTTGTTCGGACACTTAATTCTCACTAATATATATAGTGAATCAAAGTCAAAATGTTGAGCAAGTCCATTGTTTGGTATATACTTAAACTACTACGTAATTCTTCTTCATATTTGATTTTTTTTTAATAATTAGATTAATTAAGTATACTAGTTGTTAATGTTAAATTTGTTCGATTTTGAGACCTGGCGATCTAGGTCTCTTCAACGCCTTTTTCTATTCTTCTTTTTCGATAGACCTGTAGAGGTGGTCATGGGACCTGTCAGCACTTCGAAACTCGAGTCAGTATATTAAAAAATAAGAAGAGAGCTATAAAAATAAGTATAGAGAGAAAAAGTTAAAGAGAGTTATCACGAGAGTCCCTTTTTTTAATAGATAAGGTGTGTGGATTTATAGAGTGGAAGAAAGTATCTTCACAGGCTACCCAAACTGTTCATGTTATTGGGTGATGGGACCATCACGTGATAGGCTCTCATTGAATGTCACTATATTATATTAACACTAGCTATTTATATATACATTACAACGCTAGCTTAAAAGACTTCTTTATTGTCAATGCATGAGAGAATTAGAAAATTAGAAGAGAGGTTTACTTTTTAGTCAATTAAGAATCAAAATCAATATAATAGCAATTGCGACTTTGTATTTAATGAAAAGAAAAACTAAAGACGCCAAGAGTTTTCTGATAATGCTTTTTTTTCTTTTTTTTTTGCTTTAGGTTAGGGTTGTGGGATATTTTTATCATGAGTAAGAGTAGGTATGAAAAGAATAATTGTTTCGTATATGTGTTCTCTCTAATTAATGATCAATAAATGATTTTGATAAAGCTATCTCTATTAAAAACATTATATATAGAATTATCGAGAATTTAACTTAAGTGGTTAATATTTATTCCTCACCTTTAAGGCCAAGTTCGAGATCTCTCAATTTATTGGAAAAAAAAAAAAAAAAAACCATGTATAGAACGTGCATGCACTGTACCTAGGAACATATCCCACCCTTTATGCAAAGAAATTCAGTCAATGTTGTTAACTTGGAAGAAAAGGAAAAGGAAAGGGAGACAAATTATATCTTTATTTTTATTTTTTTTCCAAAACCCAATTGGTGCAAGTGACTTAAAAAAACTGAAAAGACCATGACCACATCACATGGTCTAAAATGATTAATTCAAAGATATACGGTAATTGTCACTTATCGATTATATAATTAGAATTAACTTAGTATATACATGATATAGGATTTACCACACTACACAAGTCTATTAAACTGATTTGAATTTCCTATGATGGTCAAAAACGAGAAACATACGTACCATTTTGGCATTCCATGGCTCAAACAAAATATGTTTTTCCTTTTTTCCTTTCTTTTTGAGTAAAATCAACACAAAATAATTTGGCAAGTGACTTTAGTTAATTGAAAGAACACATACACAATTTTATTATGGAAACAATTTACGAGATTATTGTTTTAACACAACACTAGCTGTCACTCACTTTATTTACTCTTAGGAAAACAACAACTTGATAAATTTATACAATATAGAAAGACTTATATATATATATATATATATCTTACCAACCAAGCATACTATACTACCCCATATAAGATTTGTTGACAAAAAGAATTACACAAGTACGAACAATCTAAATAGATCCTTGGACTAGCAAGGGGGAGAACAGCAGTGAATCTACCGGCCGCAACAAATAGTTACACATGTATAAAACGTTTCTTTCGGTGTCGGGGTCGTGGAGGAGGCTTGTAAATAATTTGCTTGGCGGGGGCTCGCTTTGGAGAAGGAGGAGGGCTAGGCCTATATCTTCTCCGCAATGCAACTAGCTCTCTTGCATTTTGATCTATAACAAAATCCACCAAATGTTTGAGTTATAGAAGAAGCAACAACAAATTTAGTAATAACTCTGCTAAACTAAGGGCAGCAACATTAGTAAATGAATCTATATAACATATAACAAGCATACCTGCATTAACCAAAGCCAAATGCATGACACAGATGGTAGCAAGGAAGAAGAGCAAGACCCAAGTGCGTTTCAAGAAATGGAAGGTCATATTGTGTAAGTTCTTATGACACAGACGAATTTACAACTACTTGAGCTTTGATTGAAAGACTTGAAATTCTTGCTCATATATAGAGTGAAGCAAAGTCAAAATGTTGATCAAGTCCTCTATATACATGTCATTCGTCACTAATGCCAGCTTTTATTCTTCAATATATGAGTGAATTTGAAGATTCAAGATGATTACTTGTTGGGCAATTAAAAATCAAATATAATAGCCATTTTGACTTTGTATTTAAGAAAAAATGTAGACGGTTAAGGTTGTCCAAGGAGAAACATGATGGTGTTGACATACTATCAGACGGATAGCAGAGGATGTCAATTCATTCCCATGTACTCTCAAGGAATCTATTTGTTGGGACAAATCCCTTACTCAATAAAATTGGAAGTAACCAAAAATTAATACACAGCATTTATTTAACGTGAAACAAAATTACAAAAAAATTCACTATCACTCAAAAAGAGATTATGTAAGATCTCTTTCACACAAATCTTTTTCTCACAAATCCAAATCACAATTACAATCAATTATAGTAATCCTTCTTACACAAATCTCATAGGAGATAGCGCACACTCTTTTTTGTAGTTACTCACCTTTTTGACTCTTCTACTATTACACAGTTACACACACTGCTCCTAATATAATATGTTGACAACAAGAACTTACCAAAAACCTTACCGTAATGGATTTATACACCATAAATCTAATAACATCAAATAAAACTATTTTCTTTTCCTTTACAATTTGCAATATTCATTCTAACAATATTGTTTAATTTATATCAATTAGGCCGCCCCTCAAAAGGAACTTCCGTCAAATTAAAAAAAAAATTTGTTTAGGTTTAAACACAATTTGCTTTCATATTGCACATGAGACAAATCCAAGACCCAATTGAAATTTATATTAAAATACGCTAAATTCAAATAAAAGGAATAAAACTTAAATTTTTTAAATGATACTAAAACCACATAAGACCAAACTGTGATTTGACCATTCTTATTTTTCTCTATCCCTTATCTTGCTAAGGGTCATGGTATACCTAAATATTTTGACAAAATATATAATATATACTAGTATTACCCTAAACTTGCTTTGACTTTTCAACATAATAGCAAATTGCGACTTTGTGCTCAACGGGAAAAATAAAATAAAATAAAATTATTAGAGGGAATAATGCTGCTTGGAAGAGACTAAAATAAAAAACTTCAATGATATTGATATATAAAAAGATCAACTGCATGTGATAAAAGTACAATCCTTAAGTTCTATTAAGATTTATTTTGCTATACAATCTCATTAATTAGTTACTTATTTCTTAACTTTTTATTCTTATTCGTTTTGGTATACTTATAAAAATATATATATATATATATACGATACGACTCTTATTCAAAGAAAAAAGAAGTGGCTTGCAAAAATAAACAAATATGGAATATAAAATCAAACTACCAATATACTTCCTTCCAATGAACCAAAATAAAAATAGACTTTATAGCCAAAACAAATATCAATATCAATATTAATATTAATAATTAGAACTAGCTTCCACCAGAATAAAAAAGAAAAAAGAAAAAAAAAGATCTTATAGCCAAAACTAATATCAATATCAATATTAATAATTATACAGGCTACATAATACAACTAGGACTTTCAAATGCTTTATAGCTAGCTTCCCCCAAAATAATACTGCCTTACAGTCATCGTAGAGAAAATGAAAGCAAAAGAAAATGGAAGAAGGAAAGATACTTAGGAAAAGAAAAAGATGAGATAGGAAAGTGATGCGAAAAATGAGAAAAGACTCTTTTGAGTTTGGTGAAACGACAACAATGTCTAAATTTGAGAATTCAGCAGGATGAAGAACTAATAGTATTATAAAATAATTTGGATAGAATACTAAAAAGTTTAACTTGTATACTCAAAATACCAAGAAGTCATATTTTTAGTTTTCATCCAAATGAGTCCTAGTACTTATTATTATTATTTTTTTAAAAAGTTTCATTTATTTTTTAGTTTCCTTTAACTATTGATAATTATCTCAATTTTTATTATTAATATAATATATTATTTTTAATAAAATACTTTACGCATATATTAAATATAAAATAAACTTATTCTTTGATAATATGAATTTTTAAATTTTAAATATATATTAATTTAAAAAATAAATTCAACACTTGTAAAAAAAATAACATTTTTAATTAAGTTAATATATTTTTTTTTTATAATTTGAGAAAAGAGGATGATAATGAGTTATTAAAATTTATAAGTTTTTTTTTTCATTAATGAATATATAATCATAAACTTAGGCCGGGGAAAGGTACACAGCCAAATGCCCTGCATACGATCCCAAGTAAACAAGAAAGGATAAAGATGAACGGGACAACGGGATCACATTATTGCATTTTTTAAATTATAAGCGTGAACCACGAATTCATAAAGTAACAAATAAAAAAATATGTATAAAAATAATTATATTATATTTGTAAAATGATAGATACAATATTTGGATTAATATACATTATAAGAAATGAACTAAATCCATCTCTTTGGATTGTTTTTTATCTAAGAATTATGTAGCTTGCAGATGGCAGAGAATTTTGGCCACATCTATGTTGTGCTAGAGAATCAGCAAGTGACATTGTATGACTTGTTTGACGGCTTGATTTGTCACAGCGTGTCATTTTACAAAACCAATGCGAGGCCTCTTTTAGGAATATTTGTGAGTTATAAAAAATGATTTTGGGTAATAGAAAGAGATTTGGAGATGATTGGATGTGACTTGAGGTGATTGAAATTGACTTAGAATAATTAAAATATGATTGAAATTAATTGAAATGTTTTAATAGTTATTATATTTGATTTGATCTAATTAATATTTAATTATCTAATTAGACTATATTTGGTTGCACAAATAATATAAAATAACATATCTTATAAAAATTATTAAAAAATAAGATATGTGCAGATAAATAAGCACTTATTTTATTCTATGTTTGGTTCATGGTAGAATAAAATATAAGATATGTCTGAATTATCTTTCTTCACAATTTTGAACAATCTTTATAGGATATGACAAACTCATATATATTTATAATATTTAAATAATTGTTCATATATATTTTTATAATTTATTCTAATTTTCTATTATTTGTTAAATTATGCTAATTTTTTGAATATGTACATATATATGATTTATCATTACACGAAATGTTCTTTAAAATAGTATATTTATAATATATTTTTTTATTTATATAATGTTGGCTTTTTAATTTTTAATTTTTTTGTACAAAAGAAAAAAAAAATTTAGTGGTAAGTGAAATGAAGTTATATATATACATATATATATATATATATATATTTGCTATAATTTTGACTTTTTTCTTGTAAAAAATAAAAAAAAAATTTTTGTTGACGAAGAGAGTTTGGCGAAGAAAAGGATGAGATTAGGAAAATTTAAAATTTTTTATGTTGGTTCATTGTTCCCTTGTCTTATCTGTCATAATATCATCACTTATCTGACAACATGATAATATTGCTTCAACATTATTAAAACCTCATAACGGATTTTTATGTCCTCTCCAATGACATATGTTGATTAAACTGGATATGATAGAAATATTTTATCTGGTATTTTTTTTATCCAGTTTGCCAAACACAATCATAAGTTGAATTGGTATTCTAATGAGTTAAATTAAAATTAAACATGTTTAGTCTGTTGTAAGACAATGTAATTTTATTAGTATAACATGACATCAAAACCTAAAAAGAAATTCTCTATATTAATATACATAATGCACGATTACTCGTGTGTTTAGCACCTTTTAGCTTGTTAGTTATATCTATACTATATATATAAGAGATTTAATGGCATAAAGTTTTTATTTTTTTAAATATATTTATGAGCTTTTATTATTATGTAATTAATTTTAATTGTTATTTTGCTTCAAATTTTTTTTTCTAAATTTTTCTCAATTTTAATTTTAATGTGATTGTAATTATTTTGGAACTATTTTTTTATATACTAATTCTTCTATACTATATATAAAAGTGGCTTAATGGAGATTTAAAAAAAAAAATACCTTATGTGTTTTAATTATGACATAGTTAACTTAATTGTTATTTTGCTTCAAATAGACTACTAATTTTCTTTTCTTTTTTTTGGGAATTTTTTTTATACTTCTCCATTTTAATATCAATAGGATTGTAATTATTTTAGGACTATTACTATTATTTTTTACTAATTCTTCTGAATATTACTAAATCTGTAATTTTTAATAATTATATGTCAATAGTAGTTTTTGAATTTCTGATTTTTTTTAATAAGTATATAATAATCTTAATTCTTCATAAATTTATGAATTAAAAAAAATATTAAGAATTTTCATGATTATAATATTGTTGTTTTAACTTTTAATTTCATGAAAAGTTTTTATTTTTTTTAATAATTATATGTCAATAGTAGTTAATGTTGAATTTCTCTTCTTCTTTTTTGGTTTAATAATTCGTAATAATTATAATATTTTTTTTTAGTTTTTCTCAAATTTATAATGTTTTTACAAAAAAATACTACAAGTTAAAAAATATTTAGAGTACAGTTTCTATGATTATATATTGTTATTTTAATTAATAGAAAAATAAATTTTATTTATTTAATTAACTTGTAAGTTTTTACTATTGCATAAATATTTTTTAGTTGCTATTTTGTTTCAAATAGTATTTTTTTTTTTTACTTCTTTCATAATTGTTTTTCATTTTAATGTTAATACGATTGTAATTATTTTATTACTATTGATTTTTTTTTATTCTAATTTTTTTCAATATCAATAAATTTATAATTTGGGATAATTTTATATCAATAATAATTAAAATTGAATTCCTCAATTTTTTAATTTAGTAAGCTACAAATATCTATAATATTATAATTTTTTAAATGCTATGAATCAAAAGAAATATTAAGAATATAGTTTTGATGATTATAATATTATTGTATTAATTTTTCTTCCATTTTCAGTTTTTATTTGAAAAATGATATGTTTATATTATGAATTAATTTTTCTATTAGATTTACATATTTATTTATTGTCAATAACATTAAGTATTATTACTTTTAATTATAATTTCTTAATACGCATATCAAATATTGATGAACATATATGTATATAACATAAATATGATTCACGCATAATGTGTGTGTTAAAATAACAACTAAAAAATATTTTTGTTATAATAAAAGATATCAAAATCTCACAATATAACAAAAAAAAGAAATAATTGAATTAGTGTGCATGAGTGCGGGGATACTAGTAAATATATATATATGGTACGGACGTGGGGCTCATCACTAGTCATAACAAAGCCGTCTTTGATCTTGGCCCATACGGAATTAGAAAACAGAAAAAATAGAAGGCCCAGCTCTCCCTACAATTTATCGCAATCGAAGCCCATTTCCAACAAACCCAATCACGGACCAACATGAAGGGTAACTTTGTCATTTCAGTGGACAACAAAAACGGGTTAGGGTTTGATTTCAAGGCCTATAAAATGCATCAAAACTCGACCTTTCACAATTTCAGCGGACAACGAAGTTGTGTTGCGTAGCCGGTGTTTGTATCCTCTTCCTTTTCAAGGAGTTTAGCTTTTCAATTTCTAATGGCCTGTTTTTGTGTTGCTTTAATAATCATGTTAATTTCTAATGTTTTTTAATTCTTTCTTTTTCAATATAAATAAATTTATAATTTGCCAATAATTATATATCAATAGTAATTAACATGGAATTCATCAATTTTTTTAAATTTAATATGTTACAAATAACTCTAATATTATATATATATATGCATGAAAAAAATATTAAGAGTATGATTTTTATGTTTATAATATTATTGTATTAATATTTCTTTCATTTTAACTTTTTTTCTAATAAAAAAATGATATTTTTATATTATGAATTAATTTTGTTGTTGGATTTATCTATTTATTTTTTGTCAATAACATAGAATATTATTTTTTTAACCATAATTTCTTGATATGTATATGAAATGTTGATGAACATATATGTATAAGCTATTCACGTGCAATGTGTGTGCCAAAATAACAACTAAAAAGTAATTATTTTATGATAAAAACTCATAAGATATTTAAGAAAATAAAATTTATTTCACTAAACCATTTTTATATTCATGAAGAAATAGATAAATTTAACAACAACAAAAATCATAAATTTAAAAAGAACTGGAAAACATTATAATTATTAGGAATTTATTAAATAAAAAAAAATTCAATTTTAATTACTATTGACATATAACTATTACAAAATTATAAATTTATTAATATTGAGAACAATTATACAAAGAAATCAATAGTTTTAAAATAGTTACAATTCTATTGATATTAAAATAGATAAAAATCATAAAAAAAAAATATATAAGAAATAATAGTAATTTATTTGAAGTTAAATAATAACTAGATGTAACTATATAGTAATAAAATTTCATAATGGTATTAAGGACATAAAAAATTTCAGCAATTAAGTCTCTTTTAGATACAGTATAGATAGATATGTCCATAAAAAAAAAACAAAAAAAAAAACAAAATAAGAATTAAAAAAATATTAAGAGTATAGTTTCCATAATTATAGTCTTGTTGTTTTAAATTTTAATTCTTTTTCCATCTTAAGAATTAAAAAATATATATATAATTTAATTTTTTAGATTTTTTTTATGAAAAAATCATATAATTATGAAAACTATATTCTTAATATTTCTTTTATAATTTTTTAAAAATTTTAATTCACAAACATATGTATATATCATAAATATGATTTACGCACAATATATGATTATTTTAGTTCTCTGAACTTTTTTTCTTTTGTTAAGACAACTTCCTAAACATATATATATATAATTTTATGAATATAAAAGTTAAAACAATCATATAGTTGTGAAAACTATATTCTTAATATTTCTTTTATAATAATTTTTTAAAATTTTAATTCATAGACATATGTATATAAATAACAACCCTTAATTAAAAAAAGAGAGTATAGAAGTATAGATAGATAGATAAATATAGTGATATAATTTTATAACATCATTGCTCTCGTGCATGCTCAGGTATTATTTTTTATATTTTAAGATAAATATTTAAAGTTCTTTTCATTTAAAAAAAAAAAACCACAATCATCCAAAAAATTAAACTAAATAAACAATCATAAAAAAACCTCAAGATTTTATGATCAATCTCCTTTCAATTTCATTGACTGATTCAATCGATCCAACATGTAAATGAATGAGAGGTGAATAAGAAATAGGGCAATAAGATTAGGTAAATAATTTAATCTCCTTTAATTAAGTGATTAAGTCTAGCATGTATATGAATGAGTGTTGAATAAAATAGAGGGACAAAAATATTAAGTAACTGGTATAGGAGAAATTTAGTATTTATTTAATAACAAAATTGTGTCAATAGTGGATAGTTATTTTTTTATTTAAATTAAATATGTTGTAAAAAGATTTCAAAGCTCTCAATATAAAAAAATTTTAATTAAATACATGGGTATTATATATCATTTTTAGTTAAAACTTAACTACAATTAGGATGATACCATAATAGTGTTTAGCCTTTTATTATAAATATTTGAAATAAATATATATTATATAATAAAAACCGTAAAAATATTTTCACATTTATAAAACTGGTTAAATATACGTGTTTAAACACATGCTAGATTTATTTATTTTTGTAAGAATAAATAATCATTTAATGAAAAAGATGAGTTAAGGTACGTGTGCGAAGATATTACTTACTAGTAAATATATATGGTACAGACGTGGGGCCCACCACCTTGACAAGAGTCATGACAAAGCCGTCAACAGAAAAAATAGAAGGCCCAGCTCTCCCTATAATTTATCGCAACTGAAGCCCATTTGTCAAGGACCAATATGAAGGGCAACTTTGTCATTTCAGTGAACAACAAATGCGGGTTAGGGTTTGATTTCAAGGCCTATAAAATGCATCAAAACTCAACCTTTCTCAGCATCTGAAAATTGCGTTGCGTTGCGTCGCCGGTGTTTGTATTCTCTTCCTTTTCAAGGAGTTTAGCTTTTCAATTCATGGTTACCTGTGTTTGTGTGGGTTTTTGGACTTTGTGTATGTCTTCTTTTGTAGTACTTTACTCGTCTTCTTAATCATCTTCTTCATTAATTAAAAAGAGATTAGATTAGAAAGCCAATTAGCAGAGCAAGAGCGTCGATGAATAAAAATGGCGGAAATTGCATTGAAGGTTGGCAATATTAAAACTTAAACTGCGACTCTCCGTGCCTATCAAATTTTCGTTTTGATTTTGGCCTCGAACAAGTTGCAACATCCCATTCTTAAAATGTCTTTCTTTTACTTTTTATATTTCTGTTTTTCTTGTGTTTTTTTTTTTTTTTTTTTTTTTTTTCGACTTGCATTTTTTTCACTTTTTAATACTAATATCAACAGAACAGAGATTATATTCACTCAATTTTTGAATTTTGAGTGATTTAATTTTGTTATCCATTAGTTCAATTTCTGGGTTGTGAATGAGATGCAGCAGATTTTATATCCAAAATCCTCACATTGCTCTGCCTCCTGCTGGTTTGAGTCTTTTGTTAGTTGATGACCGAATGAATGGGTATGCCAAATTTAGAGATGTTATAGTATAGGTCTTCCTTGTTTTCTTGGCCCCCGTTTACACCAAAAAAGAAAATTAAAAAAATGCCTCTATCCTATTTTAAATATAATTAAGATGAAAGATATGATAAAAGTAGATATCTTCTAGTTTTGTTTTCAAATAAACATTCTATACATAGGCAAGACTTAAAAAGGATCCTCCAAACAAGTGAAACTCATGATTTTTAAAAATATTGATTGAGATTCATTAATTCATTAATCATTTGTATATTCTAACACTCAAACTTCATATTTATGTAAATTGATAGCCTTAATTGACTTTTCTGCAGAAAAATAGCTGTAAGGTATATACAATTTGGCAATACCCTATCAAGTATCATCTGCCTTAAAAGACTCATCAACCATTTTCTTTACAAAGACTTAACTTAGTTCCTTTTTCCTTTCCTTTTGGGTACAATTTACACAGAGATAATTAGACACTAATAAATTGGAGCACACACGTATGAAACGTTTCTAACGGTGGAAGGTAAACATTGTAAATCTTACGGCTTGGAATTGCAGGCTACACATGTATGAAACTTTTCTTTAGATGTCGAGGCAGCGGTGGAGGAAGTGCGATTACTCTTTGCGTTTGCGCTAGTTTTGGACATAGCGGAGGGCTAGGCCGATATCTTCTCCGTTCCCATGCAAACTAGCTCTCTTGCATTCTCACCTACATATACCAAATCCACACATAGTACAAGTAACAACATAGCCATTGTGCTTTATACTTTAGTATAAAAATTATAATAGAGATGTTTGGTGAGTCCTCATACATATTTACTTCAAGATGTGAGATATATAAAATTTTTCACAATCGTCTACATTTTATACTCTACTCAAAGATTGAAGATCTTAAATGTTTATTTTTATTAGTACAAAGGGTTCGTTTGACGTATCGTATAAGAATAAAAAATAATAATATAAGACTATCTTATAGACTCTTTATATTATATCTAATAGTATAAAGTAATATAGTGAGTATGACACTATAAGAAATCAGACCAATATAACTATATAATCTAATATATTGTATAATTCTGTACTATATAATCTTATACGATAATCACTCTCATAATATATTGTATAATTCTGTACTATATAATCTTTATATTATTCTAGTAAATTTTTCCTTTAAGCTATTACATATCAATTAATATGAATTGGACTTTAGGTAATAAGGTAATAATGAAAAATCTAATTTTAAGTGTCTTGACAAAGCACATGGTAGGGGAAACCATTAGAAAAGATGGAGAGCACTTGGTGAGTTAGGAATGTTAAAACTGCCTAAACTTGGGGTTTGGACTAGTGTCCACTTTAATGGTCATTTCTTTCTCTAGAAAATTTTGAATCTAATTTTGTAAAATTTATAAAATACTAGACACATTTAGCTTTATAATGGTATATCATTTGTAATTTTTAGATTTGTATATCAATACAGTTTATTATTTGAAGTTGCATCAAATTCTGGAACACCCAGGATTTTTGACAGCTTTGACCTTACTTTAGTTAATTGAATATAACTTTCTCTAGGAAAAATGAAATCTGATTCCATTTGTTAGGTTTATTAATAGTTAAGTTTCTTATTTAGAAACTTTTCCCTTGAACCCACTCAATTTCTTACGTGAACCAAAAACAGGACACTACGAATCCTGCCTGACCTAACCGGAGTCTAATAGCTATAACTCACAACATATTTAGAACCAAGCTACGGAATTTTGCAGACAACCTCTCAAAATCCTAAGACACGTTTTATCTTTTAAGCCCTTAGTTTAATTTATCCTAAAGATACTCGAAATACTAAATTTCTTTCATCCACGAAATCTGCCCTGTATCCCTTTATAAAGCCATTCAACTCTCACTTTCAATATTTCACCCCACCAATAACATCTTATGCCCATACTCATTACTCAATTTCATTAAATCTTTAAATCACAACATTAACCCACTATTATTTACTCTCGTTCATAAAATTTTTTATTCAAATTCAATTAATCTCTTACAACGAAGCTCTAAGAATCTCAATTCTATAGTTAGCATTAGCATGGTCAAGTTTCATGATTCCTAATTAACTAGTTAACTAATTAATGAAACCTATGTAAACCAATTTCTATGTATATACTAACGTTAAGTTTCTCTTAAGGATTTTATCGAACACCTAGCTAACATGTTTAACTCTTAATTCATACGTATGAGTTCATAAACATAAGCATGCCTCCTAATTAATTCTTCAAGCACCAAGACTTTTTATATTCATACAACAAGTAATTGACAAAATCTCTAAAAGCAAGAATCAATTATTTCAATTAAAAGTATTACTAACCTCCCTTACCCTTGTTACTCTATTTCAAGAAGCAGCCACTCTCCTCACCAGCTGCACATTAGAAGGAATGCTCCCACGCAGAGCACACCAAGACTGTCTAAAACAGTGGTGATGACTGCACTCAAATTGTGGCTGGAAAGAAGGTTGTTGCTGCCATAAATAGCAGTTAGAACTCCCTTACAACCTACAATGTGAGATCTCCTACTCTTAGCCACAACTGATCGGATAAAGAAGGAGCATGACCCCTCAACCGCTGCCCAAAATAAAGGGCTCACGGTGGCTTGTTGCTGTTGCAACTACTTTGCTGCCGTGACAGTGGAAGTTTACTAGGAATGATGCAATAAAGCTCCAGCTGGAAGAAGGTAAGCAGCAAGGAAATCGAGCACATATAAGCAAGGAAGGAGGCTGAGCTCAGGTTAAAAAAGAAGAAGGATGGTATAGTACAATCCAAAGCCTTCCAAGCAACCCCAAAACAAAGGAAAATCAAGAGGAAATAACACCTCATCTGCAGCAAAAAATTGAAGGCACAAAGCAACTCAAAGAGCTTCAAGAAGCAGGGGATGAAACAGGGCTGAACACAAGCTAAACCACAGCTGGAAGGAGGAGGTTCATGGTAGGGGAAGATGCTATCCATGGCCAAGCTTCAACTCTTCATGGGAAAGGGCAAGAATTTCAGACAAGCAAGAGGAGATAAATTAGAAGGCTCTAGAATAACCAAGAATGAAAGGAAAAAAAATCTTGAATGTGGAGAAGACAACGAGAAAGAGAAAAAGAAAATAGGAAAGTAAAGTCAAGGTAATTAAATAAAGTGTATGGTGGGTATATATATATATATATATATATATATATATATATTATACATAGACTAAAAACTTAGCTTCTTGTTTATTTTATTTACACACTTACTACGTTTCTTAATAAAAGTTTCACAAGTAAATTTGCAAGTTAAAATTTTTCTAATAATATGGTGAAATTAATTCTTTTATTACACACATGTTGATATATATACCTATATGTATACAAATTTGTCCAAGTAATAATATGAGTTTATTTTTATTTTCACATTGCAACCAATTACATACAAACATTTCTAAAGCATATTTTAAGGTATCAAATTAAATCTTAATTAATTACGTTATTATTTATTTATTTTAACTTGTTTACATACATTAAATTATTGGGTTATAATAGTCTTCCCCCCCTAAAAGAAATTCGTCCCGAATTTTAACAACAAAAGATACGGATAGATTATTTGCATTAATTGGATGTAGGTATTGTTATTTCAATATAGTTTTGGTTTTTTTTTTTTTTCCCCACTTGATTTCTTGTTTCTTATAGTATTACTTAAAAATTTTTACTAAAAGATTTACGTACTTGTCTATTTATACTTGTCACTAATTATTTCTCAGATATTAGATTACTTATCCAGTTTTACTTAATTGACACATAATACTTGAGACTTTGCTCATACAATTATACGCTAACATAAATTAAATTAACTGTCTAAATGAGATAGTTGAAATTAAGTTTCAAGAAGTGTTAATCTACTTCTTTTAAAACACTAAACTTAATATTTTATTATTATGTCATTGTTCGGAATCATATCATGTTTCTCATTTAGAAATTCAACTAATTCGGATAATTAATTCTAATTACTTATAGTTTTCCTTAGTTGACAAACCAACATCTACAAATTTACCACCTTATTATTTTGGTCTCCCTTCACAAAAAATAATAAGAATTGTGAAAAAATAAAGTCATTATCCAAATTCTTTTCTTTTCTAGCTCTAGTACTCCTCCTAGGTCCGCTTGGTTGTTCTAGAACACTAGGTTCCCTAACCTTAACAATGGACCTTATAGGCTTTTTAGGCTCATCAAGTGTAGGTGTAGTAACATTTTCAATATCTTTCAAAAAATCCCACATCTCTTAACTCAGTTATTATAGTAGATTCCAAATCAAGAAGTCTATAGGCTTTACTATTAGCCACATATCCAACAAATATACTTCTAATAGCTCTAGCCCTTAACTTAGTTCTCTTAGGATCAAGAACTCGAAAATTTGCAACACACCCCCACACTTTACTATAATTTATGTTAGGCTTTCTTCCTTTTCATATTTTATAAAAACTAGTTTTCACAATTTACTAGGAATCCTATTTAAAATATGACAAGTAGTTAAAAGTGCCTCACCCCACAAATTATTTGACAAATTGGCATGGTTCAACATATAATTAATCATATCATGAAATGTACGATTTTTATTTTTTTTAGCTACACCATTTTGTTGCGGTGTATATGCAGCATTTGTTTGATGTATGATGCCATTTATTTCACAAAATACATCAAAATCATTTAAACAATATTCCATGCCTCTATCAGAATGTAGAATTTTAATTTGCTTCTCAAGTTAATTTTCTACTTCTGATTTATATTTTTAAATGAGCCAAGTGCTTCATCTTTTGTCCTTAACAAATACACATAATAGAATCTGCTAGCATCATTTATGAATGCAATCAAATTTCGTTTTCCACCCCTTGTCAATATTATATTCAATTCACAAATATCAGTATGTATTAAATGTAACAATTGTAATTCTCTTTGTATACTTGGAAATGGTTTTCTCACAATTTTTGATTTAACACATACTTCACATTTGTCAAGTTCATCATTACCAATACCTATTAATCCCATTGCATGCATATTTTTTTAAATTCTAAGCACTAATATGTCCTAATCGACTATGCCGTAAAGAAATTGAACAAGTCATATAAGAATAACATAATTAATCTTATTGATTAACATCTTGTACATATCATTATATGTAAATCCCCTTCCAACAAAGACACATTCTTGGTAAGAATGACTTTGCCAGATTCAACATAAATTTTAAAACCTTTCATATCCAAAAGATATACATAAATTAAGCTTTTTCTAATTTCTAACACAAATAAAACATTCAGCAAGTTTAGTTTCTTCTCGAAAGTAAAATTGATCTCCACAGTTCCTTTGCCTCTAACACTAGCACGTGAATTGTTCCCATCTGAACTTCCCGCCCAACAACCTCTTCAAATGTTTTGAACATAACATGGTTGTTGCAAATATAGACAGTAGCTCAAGAGACCAACCCTTGACCTAAAGGCTCACTTGCTATATAAATCTCAGAAATCATAGTCACATCTAGATTAAGATCCGAGACCATGGCAACAAGGTTCTCTTCAACCATGTTAGCCGAGCTCAAACCACTTTTGAGATGTTGACATTCTCTAGCATGGTGTCCAGTTTCTTCACAAACATGGCACTTGCCTTTTATTATATTAAGATTAGGCTTAGATTTCTGTCCAGATTTCTTGAATTTTTCATTACTCATTTTAACACAAAAAGCTATTAATCCAATAAAGACCAAGCCCAGCAAGTCAACTACTAGACAATAAACAATAACATGGTAGATAGTTCCCCCCTCCGGGCCTTTACATGGTCAACACCAAGTAACAACAATTTTTGTCTAATCAAATTTTATGCATTAAAATTAGGAAGACAGTAGCTCTTCATGCAATGCAATGCAATAGGATAATTCTATCCCTCAACATTGGAGTTTCCCTCTCAATTAGGAGAGAGAGAAAATTAGGGAGAGTAAAAGAGAGTTTCCTTCTCAACATTGCTTTGCTTTTACATGCTTATCTAACATAAGGATTAAGGAAGAGTGAACTCATGGTACATTTTTAGTTAAAGCTCAGATGCTGGTTGTTTTGTAACTCAAGAAGCATCTAAACCAGAGCAATACTTAAAAGTCCAAACTTCCAGTACATCCCATAGGTGGAAGCCACACCAAGGCCGAAAACTAACTCATTATAGGAAATAGAGGCAAAGCTGTAAAGCATTACTTAAAAGTCCATACTTCCAGTACATCATCACATAGGAGGAACACACTATAGGCCGTAAACTAATTCATTATAGGAAATAACGGAAAATCTGTAGATAGCTAGTCTGAAACTCTCAATTCAGGGATCAAGTCAAAGACTACTGGAATCTTGAGAGAACTTCCAACAAGGAGATAGAATTTCAGTAAGATATATTTGTTCTTCACAGAAACCTGACACTGACAATTGAGAGAAGGAGTTTCATTTACTCAGATATTTAAAAATCTGTCTGTTAATAGCATAACAAAATTATGTACTGCTTAAATTCTGTGTTGCTCTAAGATATTTTTAATCTCATGCCCTTGTGTCGCGGGCCGACTTTGCTAGCACGCAAAGACGCCTATGTAGCACTTGCTAACCCCTCGTGGGTAGCAAGTCAGCTTCTCCAATGCCCCTCGGGTGTCAACCCGCAAGGCTAGTGCGCAACAATATAAGCAAGAAAGCAAATAGAACACAGTTTGCAAGAAAGGGCTTCAACTTCTCATTAATTGAAAAACGATCAAATTACAATGCTATCAAAATGCTCTTGACATGCTCTCGACATGGCTACGACATAGGCAAATGGCTTGGTGTAGGAGGAGTTACAAGCAACACCAAGACCTTTGACACTCATCCGACAAGCTCGTGTACAACTTTGATTTTCTCACATATACACCCCCCCCTAAAGAGCTTTCTGCGCCATAACCCCTCTGGCAGGAGGGAACATCATATTTCCCAGTTGCCCGACTACCCTTGGCTACCTATTTACAAAAATGCCACACTGTGTCATGACATATGCCTAGCTACCCACAATGTGCCCATCACAAGGCAAGCGGCCATGTGCGACATGCACTGGACAAGCTTGGGTTGTGACATTCTCCCCCACTTAATTGGTCGACGTCCTCGTTGACTCAGCTGCTTGAAAGTCTTCAATCTTCTGCTGGAACTCTGACAAATCTTCGGCTTTCTCCCAACTGGTTTCTTCATCTCCAAGACCTTTCCACTTGACTAAGAACTCAAGTCGTGGGTGTCTTCTGATAATCACTCTCCTCTCCGCTAGAATCTCTTCTGCTACTTTGCTTGGTGGCTTCTTGAGGTTGACTGCTGGCCTGGTTGACTGGTTACGTGCTGGATCTTCTGGATCAGGATGATACGGCTTCAGGTTGGAAACATGAATCACTGGGTGTATCTTCATCCAGGGTGGAAGGTCGATCTTGTAGGCAACTTTCCCAACTTTGGAAACAATTGGAAGTGGACCTTCGTACTTACGAATAAGCTTGTGATCCTGCCCCCTCAGTCCCTTTAGTTGTTCCTTCGTGAGCTTGACCAATACAAGATCCCCAACTTGGAACTCCAGCTGTCGACGTCCCTTGTCTGCCCATTTCTTCATTCTCTTAGAGGCTTTTTCTAAGTATGCTCGGGCAATGTCAATGTTCTGCTTCCAGTCTTTAGTGAAGTGATGTGCTTTAGGACTCTTTCCTGTATAAGGCCCATCAAGTGTGTGTGGTAGGAGCGGCTGCTGCCCTGTAACAATCTCAAAAGGACTCCTGTTTGTCGCAGAACTCTTCTGAGCATTAAAACAAAACTGAGCAGTGTCTAGTAGCTTTGGCCAATTCCTCTGGTTGACACTGGCAAAATGGCGCAAATATTCCTCAAGCATGCCATTGAATCTCTCAGTCTTGCCATCAGTTTGTGGATGATAGCTAGATGAGATGTTAAGTTGTGAACCGAATAGGTTGAATAATTCGGACCAGAAAGTCCCTGTGAACCTGCTATCTCGATCACTGACAATGTTCTTGGGCACACCCCAATATTTGACAACATATTTAAAGAACAATTGTGCTGTGTCTTCTGCCGAGCAATATTTTGGTGCCGGGATGAATGTGGTGTACTTCGAAAACCGATCCACTACCACCAAGATAGTAGACAAATCTCCCACTCTTGAAAGACTGGTGATGAAGTCCAGAGACACACTTTCCCACGGACGAGTCGGCACCGGCAACGGCTCTAGTAGCCCTGCAACCTTCTTCCGCTCAACTTTGTCTTGCTGGCAGATAAGACACGTTTTGGAGTAGTTAACTGCATCCTCTCTCATCTGAGGCCAGTAATACCCCTGTTTCAGAAGGGCATAAGTTCTCTGCCAACCTGGGTGACCGGCCCACAAAGTGTCATGACACTCCTTCATGAGCGTCCTTCGCAGGTCCCCTGCTTTGGGAACGAACAATCGGCTTCCCTTCGCCATCAGTAGTCCATCCTCCACCCAGAACTGACGAGTCTTCCCTTCTTTGGCTAGGTTTATGATGGCTTGAGCGACTGGATCCTTATCCAAGTTCTCTCGAATGCGCTCTCGCATTGAAGTAGCAACACGACTAGCCGATATGTGTGCTACGTAGGTCATTGCCGCAAGCTCAGCCTTGCGACTAAGGGCATCAGCTGCCTGATTACTTTTCCCCGCCTTGTGCTCAAACTCAAAATCAAACTCTGCTAGAAACTCATGCCAACGGCCCTGCTTAGGTGTCAACTTCGGCTGTGTAAAGAAATGACTAACTCCCGTGTTGTCAGTCTTCACAATGAACTTTGACCCCAACAAGTAATGTCTCCACACTCGCAAGCAATGAATAACAGCAAGCATCTCTTTCTCTTGAGCTGTATACCTCCTCTCGGCTTGTGATAACTTATGACTCTCATAAGCAACAGGATGACTCTCTTGAAGCAAGACTCCCCCAAGGGCATAATCAGATGCATCAGTCTGAACTTCAAAAGGCTTCGAGATATCTGGCAAGGCTAAAACAGGATCATTAATCATAGCCAACTTCATGTCTTCAAACGCAGTTTGACATGGCTCACCCTAATGCCAAACTGTGCCCTTCTTCAATAACTCTGTAAGGGGCGCAGCTTTCCTCGAATAGCCTTCAACAAATCGCCTATAGTAATTTGCTAAACCAAGGAAAGAGCGCAGTTCAGTCACGCTAGTGGGAGTCTTCCACTCTTGGATGGCCTTCACCTTGTCCAAATCCATTCGGACACGACCTTCCTCAATAATGTGGCCAAGAAACTTGATCCACTTCTGCGCGAAAGAACACTTCTCCCTTTTCACAAACAACTGGTTCTCTCTCAGCCTGTTGAAAACCAGCTGCAAGTGCTGTTTGTGATCTTCCAGAGTGGAGCTATAGATCACAATATCATCCAAGTAAACCACGATGAACTTGTCTAAGTAGCCGCGGAAAACCTGATTCATGAGAGTGCAAAATGTGGCTGGTGCATTCGTCAACCCAAATGGCATCACCAAGAACTCAAATGCACCATATCGAGTGACACAAGTCGTCTTCGGCTTGTCCCCCTCCGCAATTCGAACTTGGTAATACCCGGACCTCAAGTCCAGCTTTGTGAAGTACTTGGCACCACTCAGTTGGTCAAAAAGATCAGCAATAAGCGGTATAGGATAACTGTTCCGCACTGTGATCTTGTTGAGTGCCCGATAATCAACACACATTCGCAGGCTCCCATCCTGCTTCTTCTGAAACAACACCGGTGCTCCAAACGGTGCCTTTGAAGGTCTTATGAACCCTGACTCTAGTAGTTCATTCAGCTGTTTTCTGAGCTCAGCCAACTCAGGTGGTGCCATCCTGTATGGAGCCTTTGCAGGTGGCTTGATGCCTGGCACTAACTCAATCTCATGATCAATACCCCTGCGCGGCGGCAAGGTTTGTGGAAGTTTGTCGGGCATGACTCCTTCATATTCCTTCAAAACTCCCTGTATGGTTGGCGGCACTGGCTCTCCATCCCCTTGATCCTCAGTAACCAAGGGTACCACCACAAAAGTAGGTTCATGTCGCTTCACGCCCTTCTTGAACTGAAGAGCCGACAGATGCTTGGTCTCACCAAGTTGTTTGATCACTGCTGGCACCATGGCTGGCTGCTCTCCCATTATCATAAGAGAACTAGCAGCAGGGATTGGAATTGCTTTGTGAGTAAGCATGAACTCCATCCCGAGGACAACATCAAAATCATCAATCTTGGCCACCACAAAATCGACACGGCCTTCCCATGTCCTAAGCTTTACAGACACTTGCTTGGCTTGCCCCGCAGTAGGCAAGGATTTAGAATTCACAGCTTTCATCCGGCCTGAGTCTTTCTCCAACTTTAGGCCCAGCTTCTTGGCCTCCGCTTCAGAAACAAAGTTATGGGTAGCCCCAGTGTCCTGCATGACACTCGTAGCCGGCTTCCCACCAAGATGGCCCTTCACAAACATGAGACCCTTATCCCCGCTCTTCTTGGAACTCTCAGCATGCTTCTTGAGTGCCCCAATAAACCGCAATGCCCCCATCCTGGGCTGATCTTCATCAGACTCTTCCTCATCCTCATCCTCATCAGCATGAATCTGAGGTGCTTTACGAACCGAAGCTTGCAAAGCATTGAGTGCAGTTTTCTGTGGACATTCCGCAACTCTATGCGGTCCATTACACAAGAAACAAGAGATTGTCCTTGGTTTGGAGGTTGAGACAGACCCTCGTGATGATTGTGGACTATTGGAGGGGTAGGAAGGTTTCCTCTGATCCCCTCCCCCACTTTTGTTCTTTCCTGGCTTGCCAAATTGTCCGCCATTGCCTCCACTAGGAGATTGTTGTGGTTTCTTACTAGCAGAGCTTTCAGGAGCGTAGTCTATCAAGCGCTCGGCTGCCGCCTGAGCTGTGGCCAAATCCTGGACCCGCTGTCGTTGAAGTTCGGCCCTCGCCCATGGCTTTAAGCCTTCAAGGAAATAGAACATCTTATCCTTCTCTGACATGTCACGAATGTCTAACATCAGCCCCGCAAATCTCTTCACATACTCCCGGATAGTCCCTGTCTGTTTCAACTCCCTTAAGTTGCGCCGAGCGATGTACTCGACGTTCTCCGGAAAGAATTGGGCCTTCAGCTCTCGCCTCAAATCTTCCCAGGTGTCAATTACGCATCTACCATCTTGTATGTCAACATACTTTGTCCTCCACCAGAGTTTTGCATCTCCAGCAAGGTACATCGTAGCTGTTGTCACCTTCGCTTCTTCCGAATCCATTCTCACTGCTCGAAAGTACTGTTCCATGTCAAATAGAAAGTTTTCCAACTCCTTTGCGTCTCGTGCTCCTCCAAAAGCCCGAGGTTCAGGAACTTTCATTCGACGTTGCCCCACACCCTCAGCATACGGGTTGTGGTTATCATTACCCACCGCTCTCATGGTGATGTTGACCTTGGTGTTCAGCTCACCAAGTTCATCTTTCATGATGGCCATGTCCTCCAAAATTTCACCACGCATGGTGTGGACCGCACCCTCCAGTTGTGCTTGGGATTGGTCGATACTACTAACTCGCTCCTCGAGCTCAGCAGCATTGTCACCTGTGCCTTGGACATTCTTATTCCTCTCGAGTGCCCGCACACGGCTGACAAGTCCTTCAAGGGTAGTCACCCTTTCATCAATCCGGGTATGTCAAACTCTTTCAATGACGCCCGTATATCTATCATGGAGTCAGACACTCCAGCAAGCTCGCCCAGCTGCGAGTCAATCCAATCGAACTTTTGTTGATTCGTCATTCCCTTCATCATGACAACAACCAACTGCTACTTCCTCAGCGGTTCGGAACATAGCTCTGATACCAACTGTCACGGGCCGACTTTGCTAGCACGCAAAGACGCCTATGTAGCACTTGCTAACCCCTCGTGGGTAGCAAGTCAGCTTCTCCAATGCCCCTCGGGTGTCAACCCGCAAGGCTAGTGCGCAACAATGTAAGCAAGAAAGCAAATAGAACACAGTTTGCAAGAAAGGGCTTCAACTTCTCATTAATTGAAAAACGATCAAATTACAATGCTATCAAAATGCTCTTGACATGCTCTCGACATGGCTACGACATAGGCAAATGGCTTGGTGTAGGGGGAGTTACAAGCAACACCAAGACCTTTGACACTCATCCGACAAGCTCGTGTACAACTTTGATTTTCTCACATATACACCCCCCCCTAAAGAGCTTTCTGCGCCATAACCCCTCTGGCAGGAGGGAACATCATATTTCCCAGTTGCCCGACTACCCCTGGCTACCTATTTACAAAAATGCCACAATGTGTCATGACATATGCCTAGCTACTCACAATGTGCCCATCACAAGGCAAGCGGCCATGTGCGACATGCACTGGACAAGCTTGGGTTGTGACACCTTGGTAGTAGGAGAGCTGGGACAGACAAAATAACTCTACTTATTATACTTCACTTTTTACACCTGCATCTCAACACACAGAGTGAACTTACAGGAACTCATTTCTACTACATGAAAGGCTATTCCATAGAACATAATCCTGTGGATATTTTAGATTACCTAAAGAGCTCGACATACTTTTGCTGGCTTAGCATTAAAGAAGTAAAAACAACGAAAAACTACATAATAATCCATATAGACAAGAACCAGAACAACTAAGAAACATATTTGAAGTGAGTAATATAAGTTTTCTTTAGTACTAACTACCCTCAGCAGCTAGTATATATATATATATATATATATTACAGGACCAGATATTAATTGCTAAAAAAAATTTAAACAACCCAAGAAGGTGGCAAGCAAAATCTCGAGGTAGGCAACAAACAATTGATCAGTTGCTTAATTTACAGATTGATTAAGGAAACAACAAGAGAATTCAAAGGAAAACACAAGAAGAGTGAGAAAGTAATTGAGAGAGATCCTAATTCTCTAAATTTTTGAATTTCTTATCAGTACGGTTCAATATATAAAATGTAAACCACACAGAAAAACTTCTAAATCCTATATACCCAAATGCAAAAACCCCTTAATTTTGAACCAATATAGAAATCTTAAATCAAACAGATGTAAATTATATAATCCAAAAGCTTACAGAAGCAATATCACGTTGCTGGCATGTATACTGACGCCGGAGAAGATGGTGGAGCCACCGCTAGCTTGGATCAGTAAGTAGATCAGGTTGAGAACAAATCTGGCAGAGCAGATTGGAGATACCATATCTGAGTCAAAAGAGGGTGGAGACTCAGGCTAAGTCTTGCTGGCTCAATAGCACTAGGCTGGTTGCTACATAAAAAATAAAAATTAAAAACTTTCCACTGTCTTAAACTAGTTTCCTGAAGTATCCTGATCTTTTGTGAATGGCCTTTATCACTGAAAATATAACCTTTTGATCCTTTTTTTACCAAACACACTTAAAACCGTGTAAAACTTTATCCCTTAAGCTTTTGTCTCCCCTAACCTTCTACCAAACCCACCCTTAATGTAGAAGAACACAGTCCCCAGGCACGAACAAGTAGTAGCAAAGAAACATCAATATATTCAATTTAACATATCAAATCACTAGCTATGAAAACACCCAAACCAATCTTATATCAATAAGATAAACAAGAAACTTTTAGAACCCCCATAAATTAGTATTAAGAAAATGTCTTACAAACCACATAAATATAAATCTGAGAGAATAATAAAAAACAATAAAGAATAGTTTACTAGTTATAAAATGGATCAGTCAAGAAATCGTAATTTTCATATTTACTTTCCGTGCTCTCAAGGATCACCTCTTTCAGATCCCTAATGAATGGATACTCTTTAATGACAAGTTCTTCAGAATATAAGCATGATTCCCTTGCCAGAAGAACACCGTCTTCGTCAAAAGCTACGACTGCTGGAGTTATTGATGGACGAATTTTAGTATCACGTTCAAATGATTTACTCATCCACTTATGTGCAAAGTCTTGGGAGTAAGGACACACCAACCAAGGCATCTCTTTAACACACTCACCAAAGGAAAGGTTTCTCACAATCCAATGGCACAAATACTACCTCAAACTTGTCATCTTCTACTTGAGCACCATACTTGGACTTCAACATAGATACAAATTTACTAGATTTGCATTCAGAATATGTTGCAAACAAAAGCATGACCCTCATTCCCCAGAGTTTCGAGGCAGCAACCTATAAATAAGAAAAGGCAGTGAGATGTATATTACATGAAGGAAAGAAAAAATTCATACAAGTTAACACCAAGGAGAAATGCTATAAATACACACTTTAGTAAGCAGAGTTCCTGCTTCTAGGCTTGTCTGTTAGTATTGAAACAATTTATATCCAAGATTCAAGACGGCCAATAATAACTGTAAGTCTTATCTTATATCTTCAGTATACTACGTATTCTGTTTTCATAAGAAAAACATAAAATAAAAGAACAGCAAACAGATATTGTTCCAACTTCCATAAAGAGCCATCCGCATCCACATGCATGCAACTACTCAAAATCAGAACTAATTACCTCATGTCCACCTCTGTGGACCAAAGGAAACTCTGGATCAAACATATTCACAAACCTCACTTCTTCTTTAAGTCGTTTAGACAATATCTTTGCCACATGATCCCGAGTAAAAGGGTATGCTTCAATCCCAAAATGTTCCATAATCTCTGCTCCATATTGTTCAACAAAACTTCCATTAGGCCCAATTATAACAAGGCAATCTCCCTTCCAAAAGTCCTGTAAAGGGATGTTAAAAATGCGGCATAACCTCCTACTAACTGGATCTTTGTAAGGCACCATCAACCAAGGGATATCTTTAGAATACTGGATCACATCCTTGTATTTGGGATTGCCACTAAGTTGAGTACAAAAATGAAACGTAATATGCACAATCTCAAAATCATATCCACGTGCTTTGGACTCTCTATAAAGGTTCTTAATTTTCTCAATGCGTGGAAGTTCTGAACCATTATGAGAGAGATATAGGCCCACCACTTTGTTTTTAAGATATGAGATGGGTACCTGCCAATAAGAGTTGCATCAAGTTGTATTCACAAAAGGCATGTTGGAAATGGGACAATTGCTGTGAAATCGAAATTGTCTAATATAGCTAGAGAATATGATAGATAACTAAAGATTCGCCATGCAATTAATCAACTACTTGTATAAAGTCACCTTCTTCTTCCCATTACTTGAAGTTACAAAATCACGATAAGGGGAAGCCAAAAGTAGATCTAAGGATAGTTGATTCCTAACTGCATCATCTTCATCATCCATGTGAGCATGCCTTTCATGGGAAAGAGGAAAAATTTCTGCTCCCCACAAACTGAAAAAATAACCACCACCAAAACACTTGAAAACCTTACCCCCTGGATCAAGGATGACACAATATGGTCTTGAACCTTTACACGGCACAAAAGCATCTTTCAGACGGTTCCTTGCTTGTTGATCAGAATATGGGACAGCAGGCCATGGCATCCCAGAGAACAAGTATTGGAAACGCTCCTCTGCGCTTTTTCCATAAAAAACACCTCTGCGCGAATCATCCTGGAGATCATTGTTTTCTAGTGCAACAAACACAACCTCAAAAACCCTCTCTGGTAATAGCTCATTGTATACTTCTATCATGTCCATCATTGTCAATTTGTCCTCACGACCACGAGGGCAATTGAGAGACAAAAAATAGAGAGTAAGTGACTTGCCACTCAGGTCATTAGCTTTAACCTATAAATAGAGGAGACATAAATTGGCAAAAGGCACTTAGATCAGCTATGTGCTAACCACTATCCATGAAGAATACATATTGATATATATATATATATATATATATATACATCAGTTTCAATATAATCTTATGAAGAACTTGAAGGCTAGAAAATTAGCATCTTTGAAGCCACATAACATACATGAAGAATTAATTGATTGTCAGACAATCTCTCCTCCATAGAAAAAATTACAAAAGAAAAATTCCCACTTGTGTCACTTAATGACTTAAACAATGTCACAAAATTAAAGCTAAATCCATGATCCATGTACAAGTTCACAAAATTTGAAGTTTTAAGAAAGTAGACATCTTCCATTTAATTACCATACACATGTTCGAGTCTAGCTATTCTATCTTCTTGTACTATATCCAGGAAGGAAAAAAAAAAAGGGAGAGTATTATATATATACCAGATCGCCATTGTTTTTGACAAGGAAATCCCTATGTTGGGTGAAAAGAAAATCTAGGATATTAACAGTATCACCATCGTCAAAATACTTAAGCTGGCTCTTCCTTCTGCTTCCTGAATCGCCACGGGGAGTTCGAAGGTCACATAGGAGAAGCTGATTAATAACAGTTGATTTCGTCCACTTTTTGGTTTTTCGCCTTTTCGAACATCTTCCTAACCAAATTTCTTTTTTTTGCTGCTGCATCTTCTTTCCAAGACCTTGAAGCAGCAGCCCAGGTCAGTAGCTGGAGAAGGAGAGAGAGAGAGAGAGGGAGAGAGAGAGAGAGAGAGGGAGAGAGTTACCTACTGAATGAATGAGAAAAGTAAATTGGATTTTGTCTTTTATTTGCTAGGACTAATTAACGGACTTAGGTTTGGGCCGGGGATGATTTTATCCATAAGAGTTCTGAAAATCCGATTAGTCGAACTGGTCATCGTAGAGTAATAAATTAAACTAGTTAAAATAAAAAAAGAATTATGTCTAATAAAAGTCGACACAATTGAAAGAATCCATAAAATTGATATGGAATTGATTGAACAGAATTGATATTTTTATTAAAAAATTATTATTATATCAAGTATTAGTGAAATATTTTGTTTTAAAGAAAAATTATTGTTTATTTAAATATTTTTATTTTATATTTTTTTCATTGAAATATTTTTATTTTATATTAAAAATTGATAAAAAAAATTATATTTTGTCTTTATTGATGCATAGATTAAATTTAAATATTATGATATGCAATAAATAAATTCGTTATCGTAATAATTATGATATACAAATTTTTTAAGTTGATCACTAGTTGAATTTTTCATACAATAATTATGATACTGCTACCAATTATAATTATCTACCATTATCTACCATTAGATATTTAGTAGTAATAACACTAAAAATAATAGTATTTACAAATATATGACAATAGGTTTGTTTTTCTATTAAAGCATCTAGCTGTCAAAAATTGTTAGCTTTAATTTCCTTTGTTTGTTTCTTTAGACTTAGATTACAAGTAAGGGTATGCATCAAGTTGGTTTGATTCATCTTTATTTTGAGCTCTCGGTTAATCAATTAGAGCATGTCAGTTTTCTAAAAAATTTAACCGATGAGACAGCGTTTTTGTCCATCTTCACAATTTTTCAACTACATGTAAATATGTTAGTTGTGGGTTATTAATTTGTGAATCATTTTCATTTTTTGTTATTTTGTAATGTTAAAAATTTCATATATGGACTGTCATTAATTGTATAGTTTTGTTTTAATAATAAAACATGCTTAAGATTTGATTCACTTGAGACATGCTTATAAAAATTCATATGGTTTATATGATCATTTAAGATAGGACTTAAACACACTTCTTATCTGATTAGATGTATATTGACAGTAAGTATAAGCTGAGTAACTTTAGGAGTCTTTAATGAGAAGATTATTAGGATTTTATTTGATAATAAATAAGCTTATTTGATAATAAATAAGCTAAGTCTCCTCTCCTGTCTCAATATTTGTATCTTGCCACATTGAGAGCTGCAAATAAATACATAGTACTAAAAGGAAGATTTGGCTGTGTGAGCAGTTATTGAAACGTGCTTATTTGAAATTCTATATATACGCTGATATGGCTTAATCAGGTATGAAAACTTTATTATTATAGTATTCTAAATTCATATATGAGATCATGTATAACTTATAACATGTGGTATCAGAAGCTAATCTACATGAATTTAGAATCCTAATATTTACTTATTTAACATAAAATTATGGAGTTTATATAAGTTAGTTTCTTTAAACTCAAAATCGAAATTAAGTTTATGATTTGAAAACTAAGATTTCATGTTGTTTTTTATCGATTTAAATTATGGGTTTAGATTCTGGTATGTTTTCATATATAATCAAAAATCATTCAATGAGTTTAATTCGCATTATTTTGGGAAATTGGAATGAAACCCTTATAAAATAGAGTTAAAGTTCATGTCATTATAATTTCAATTGATTAACATATTATCTTGATAAAACATGAAATTGTTATAGGGTTATTGTTAGAAAAGTAATTTAAAACAAAACCTACACAAAAAAATTGGAGAAAAATCATCAAGAAAGGGTCGAAAAAGAAGAATTTCAGTAACCAGGTCATAACAAACTCGTTTTCTCTAGACCGGGTTAAATAGACCTTGCGAGAGGAGGAAGAAACACAGCCAGCTCGTGTCTGGCGATGCCCACACACAGCAAGAGGAGCATGTACCACATGCTCCGCCTTCTACCCTTCGTCTGGCCCCCATATTTTTGCAGAATTTATGTTTTGAATTTTAGAATTTTTGGGTATGGTTAAATTTAAGATAGTGTGTGCATGAATTATTATTTTGGTAAATGATATTTTGTTATATTTCCAACTAATATGGTTGCACATATATAATTGTTGAGAACTATTTTAATTTTCATATTTTATATGTTCACAAACTATTAATAGTGAGTACTCTCCCTGGTGATAGATAAATAATTTCGTACTTTCATGTTTTCATAACATGTGTTAGTTAAAATGTTTCTATTTCGATTCAATTTTTTAAAGTTGCAACATGTGTTTAATTATCTTATGAGATACTTTTAAAATGTATTTCAGTTTGAAAGAAAAAATTATGAGTAATTATATTTTCCCAGCTTGAGAAAAGCTTATGGGTTTATGTAGATGGTTGCTACAAAAATGGTATATCTACATAGATTTGTGAGATTTTTGGAAGTTATAATATGGGATATTCCTTAAATTATTGTATATAATTTCCTGCCTAAAGAGGGTTATTATATACTTTAATTTTGAAAAATTTATAAAACAAATGGTTTGGGATATACCAGCTTAGAAGGTTTATTTAATTAAAGGGGATAGATTTTTCAAAATCTAGGATGCTCTAATTTTGGTTTCATAAATTAATCATGAGATCTTAATAGCATGTTATATTCTCTGCCTAAAGGAGAATTTGTAATGATGTACTTTGGATTTATAGATAATAAATTTTTATTATTGATTATTAATTACTTAATTTATTGACATATTGCATTATTTGTTATTGGATCAATCTCCCTAGTTGTTAACAACAATAATGCTATTATTGAATTGTTGAATAGTTCTAACTTTAAGAAATGGAAGCAAGATTTTGAATTTTCCTTGGGAATTATAGATATCAATTTAGCTTTGCATGGTGAGAAACCTGTTGATATTTTTGATGCTAGCTCCATAGATCAGAAAAAGGCTTTTGAGAAATGGGAGAAATCCAATAGGTTAAGTTTGATTTACATAAAAAGATCAATCTCTGAATACCTTTTGAGTGGATTGCCTGAAACTTAAAATGCCAAAATTTTATGAAAACCGTGGGAGATAGGTATAAGATATCTGATAATACTAAAATTGGAAAGCTAATAAATGATTTAGGGGGTATTAGATATAAAATGGAACTGAGGTTTAGGAATTTATTATCAAAATGGTTCATGTACAAACCAAGCTTAAAAATAAAGAAATACCAATCTTTGATAGTTTTTTGGTTTACCATTCTCTTAATTCCTTACCACCTGACTTCTCCCAAATTAAAACTGCTTATAGCACCCAAAATAAAATCTAAACTACCAATGACCTTATCCCTAAGTGTGTGGCTGAGGATGATAAGCTTAAGAAAGAAAAGAATAAAATCGCACTTTTTGTTTCCCATTCTAAACCTAGTTCTACCAAAGGTGGTCAAGGGAAGCCTAAATCTACTAATCATAAGAAAACTCAAGATGCGAAAGGACATGGCACTAGTCAGAAACCTGTTGTGGGTGGTCTTATGGCTGCCATTAAAAAGGACATTTTATGTTTCTTTTGCAAAAAGAGAGGTCATATGAAAGCAGACTGTTTCAAATTGAAATCTCTGTTAGAAAAGAAAAATAAACAAGAAGGTAACTCACTAGCTTTAGTTTGTTTTGAATCCAATTTAGTAAATGTCCCATCAAATTCTTGGTAGCTTGATAATGATGCAACTGTTCATATTGCTTATATCATGCATGGGTTCAAACACAAAAGGAAGCCAAATGATTTAGAGGCAAAGCTTAAAGTCGGGAATGATGTCGAAGTTGATGTCAAGTCTATAAGAATCATCTCTTTAGTTTTAGAAAGTGGATTTGAACTTGTTTTGGAAAACTCTTTTTATGTACCGTCTTTTAGACGGAATTTGATTTCAGTTTCTTTATTGGACAAAGTTGGTTATTCTTTTAATTTTGGGTAATTCATAAATTCAGTTGCTTTTAAATTATGAAATTATTTGAGGGTGTGTTTTGTCTAATGGTTTATTCACAATGATTTTAGCACCCTTAAATGTTAATTTCTTCTTAAATAGTAAAGAAGTTATTTCCAAAAGATCTTTAATTAAAAAGAAATCTTCACTGCTTTGGCATAAGCGTCTGGGTTACATGTAAAAGAAAAGAGTTGAAAGACTCATTAAGGATGGTATCCTACCATCATTTGATTTTGATGATTTAGAAATTTGTGTTAATTGCATTAGAGGTAAACTGACCAAGATAAAGAAAAATAGGTCAACTTGTAGATTCGAACTCTTAGAGATCATTCACATTGATATTAGTGAACCCTATTCCATCACTTTTTATAAAATTGTTATTTTATTACTTTCATCGATGATTTTTCTTATTTGGTTTTCTATACTTGATTAATGCAAAATCTAATACTCTTGATAAATTTATAATTTTCAAAACTGAAGTTGAAAAATAATTAGGAAAAATTATTAAGATTGTGAGATATGACCATGAGGTGAGTATTATGGCAAACATAGAGTTGATGGATAACATATGGGAGCATTTGTTGAGTATAAGAGTATGAGATTGTTGGCCAATATACCATACCTTGTCGCCTTGAACAAAATCGGTGTGGCCGAAAGACGTAATTGCACTCTTAAGGACATGATGATGAGTATGATGAGTAGGTCAAACTCACATGAATATCTTTAGGAGAAGCCATTAAAACTTCCTTGTACATCCTTAATAGGGTTCCTAGTAAGGTGGTGCCCAAAACACTTTCTAAGTTGTGGACTGGGAGGAAGCCTGGCTTGAACTATTTTCGTGTATGGGGGTGTCTAGCTGAAATGAGAATCTATAACCCAAATGAGAAGAAAACCAACCCTAGATCGCTGTTACTTTATTGGTTATCCAGATCATTTTAAAGCATACAGATTCTATTGCTCCACACAAGAAACCAAAATAGTGGAATCACAAACCGCCAAGTTCTTGGAATTTGATGTTGCTGAGTTAGAAAAGTCTTCATCTTTAGATTAGGGAGAGCGAAATGAGGATATTACTATTCATTTATATGATTTGTTAAAAACAACTGTACCTACGCATATTGTAAGAACATGTGATAGGTGAGAAGTAAATCAACAAGCTGAAGTAACATTACCTCTTCCTACTGAAGCTATAACACATGTTTATAATGAAACTTGTCAGCAACATAATCTAGTGGCACAAATACCTGTTAGAAGGTCTGAACAATAGAGAAAGCATGTTCTTTCTGATGAATTCATTGTGTATTTGGGTGAGATTGATTATGATGTTGGTCATATTGTTGATCCCACTACATTTGGAAAAGTTGTCTCTAGTCCACATTCAGAGAAGTGAATTGAAGCTATGAGAGAAGAGATGCAATCTATAGCACACACTGGTGTATGGGAGTTGGTTGCATTTCTAGAAGGTTACAGACCTATTGGGTGCAAGTGGGTTTACAAGATTAAGAAAGATTCAAAAGGAAACATTAAGTATTTCAAAGCAAGACTTGTAGCTAAAGATTTCTCTCATAGAGAAGATTTGGATTTTAGTGAGACTTTCTCTCTTGTCTCAACTAAAGACTCTTTTAAGGTTATCATGATATTGGTGGCTCATTTTAATTTTGAATTACATCATATGGATATGGAGACAACCTTCTCAAATAGAGATCTTACTGAAGAGGTTTATATGGTTCAATCTAAAGGTTTAAAAACTACTGGAGGGAGTAAACTTGTTTGTAGACTCACAATCTATCTATGGTTTAAAACAAACATCCCGACAATGATTATTGAAGTTTGATGAGATAATCATCTCTTTTAGTTTTATTGAAAATAAGATTGTTTAGTGCATATATTTTAAAGTCAGTGGAAGCAAATTTATCATACTGGTTTCATACGTTGATGATATTTTGTTTGCCAATAGTGATATTGGTTTATTACATGAGAAAAAATTGATGTTATCTAAAACCTTTGACATGAAGGATCTTGGAAAGGCATCATTTGTTCTTAGCATTGAAATTCAACAAGACAGATGTCGTCGTTTGTTAGGTCCTTCTCAATGAGCCTACATTGATCGAGTGCTTAAGAGGTTTACTATACAGAAATGTAAGCTTGGAGATTTATTAGTTGTCAAGGGTGATGAATTCAGCTTGGATCAGTGTCCAGTAAATGATTTTCAGAAAGAGTTCATAAAGAATGTGCCTTTTGCTATCTTAATTAGAAGCTTATTTTATGCTCAGGTTTGCACCAGACTTGACATTACTTTTGCAATGGGAATTCTAGGTAGATATCAATTAAACCCAAGACTAGAACAATGGGTTGCTGTGAAAAAAGTTATGAGGCATTTGTAGAGAACCAAGGATTTTATGTTGGAGTGTAGAAAGGTTAATTACCTTGAGTTGTTTAGTTACTCTGATTCTGACTTTGCTAGTTGCAACGATAATCTGAAATCTACTTCATGATACATTTTCATGTTAGCTAGGGGAGCTGTATCTTGGAAAAGTTCTAAACAGACTATCGTTGCTTCTTCCACTATGCAGGTTAAGTTCGTTGCTTATTGTGGAGCATTGGCACAAGGTATATAATTGAAGAGCATGATAACTTATCTTGGTGTGGTTGGTTCGATCTAGACCTTTTTAAAATTTATAGTGACAATAGTTCTACTGTATTCTTTTCAAAGAACAACAGAAATTCTAGTGTATCAAAAGCTATATATATTAAGTATCTGACTATTAGGGATTTAGTGAAAAACGGAGACATTGTGTTTGAATATATTGAAACAAAAAAAAAATGTTAGCAAATCCTTTAACCAAGGGACTTAGAATTGGGGTTTTAAAAAAGTCATGGTGATAATATGAGTATTGTAGAGTCCTTTGATATTTTTGCTTAGTGGAAGTTTGCATTGTATTATTTAAACTAACTAGCATGTTATATATGCTATTTGGTATCTTATGTTTTGTTTACATCCTTGTTGGATGTTACATTTTATCAATGAAAGTAATAGTTATTTTCATTATGATATGATTGATATTGTATGTGCAACATATGGTTATTTATATATTACATGTCATTCTATTAAAATTTTTAGACTTTTTGTCTGTCTTAAGTGTGACAGTTTTGTCAATTTGGAGGTATGTCTCAAATGACAATAATTGGATATTTAGAGATAGTTGTTGAGATATACAAGCTTAAAACTAAGCTGAAGTGATTTCTAGTACTTTTGAAAGCATTTAGTCTTAATGAAATCAACTGAAGGACCTACAATGAAAATAGCATATGTTGATCATATTTTGATACTATTTTCTTGCTACACTACCACATCTAGATCTATTGTAGATTAGGTTGTTGGCATTTGTAACCATGAATTGGTCTTGTGTCGTTTAAGTGGCACAATGATTGCCATGATTCGATGTTAATAATTTAATCGAGTTGGATTGTTTGAAGTGCGTATTAGGACTAAAGTTTTTCTTTTTAAAATTATGGCCACATAAAAGTTATATTTTGCATGAGAATCGTTTTCTAAAATGTGTTTTTCAAAATTTTAAAACTACAATTAATGTTACCCACGTGGGAGAATATTTTCATATGTGTGCTGTCATTAATTATATGGTTTTTTTTTTTTTTAATAATAAAATGGGCTTAAGTTTTAGTCCACTTGAGACATGTTGGTGAAAGGCCATATGGTTTATGTAATTATTTAGGATAAGGTTTAAGCACACTTCTTAATTGATTAGATGTGGATTGACAGTAAGTGTAGGCTGAGTGACTTTAGGAGTCTTTAATGGGAGGACTCTTAGGGTTTTGTCTGATAATAAATAAGTTAGGTTCCCTCTCCTCTCTCAACATGCGTATCTTGCCCCATTAAGAGCTACCACTAAATACAGAGAGTACGGAGTGGAAGACCTAGCTGTGTGAACAATTACTGAGAAGTGCTTATTTGAGATTTCACATATCCACTACTATGACTTACGCAAACTTTATTGTTAATGTGTTCTAAATTCATATATGAGATCCTGTATAACTTATAATATTTAAGTCTCAAAACGCACATATATGCAAATCTTGTCATTAGTGGTGGTCTACCAGGCTAATCTTGTTAAGGAACATTTTCTTGATTCTATATAGGTGGATTAGGAAGAATGGGAGGTTTGACTGGTTCCGTGGTTCTCGCGGTGAAGGATGGTGGTTTTCTATTAGACCTCTTAGATTGGCCATTACATCTGTGACTTCTTGGAATTCTAGACTTAAAGCATCCACTAATGACTGAAACTTTGAAGCCGAGTCCATTTTCAACTCCTGTAACGAAGTATCGACGCCTAAAAACTTGGTATCCATGGTTTCCATTTTTGACTCCAAGGCTGTCAACTTCTAGTTTATAACATTAGCAATAACATTAACCATTTTTTTTACTACAAGTAACAAGCTAACATGGAGGCTAACTAGGATAATTGTTTAATAGCATAACTAACTTGGTTGCCAACTCTCGTAAATGAAACACAATGTTGTGGAAGGTTAAGCTGCTAGGCCTGTACTTGTCCAGTCTTCTTAGTTATAACCAGAAGCCCAGAAGTTAATCCACCTATATCACTTCTTTTGAGAAAATCAACATTATCATGATATGATTTGCAAGAGTACGGGAATTTCGATCCATGCCATCACCAAACAACGACACAATATAAAGACTTTAATGACTAGCTCTTCCTTAAAGATATCACCAGGTCATGTTATCGATCTTCAGTCTTATTCTTATTTTAATTAATCATAAACCCTTAAAATGTTTTGAAGCACAAACCTTCGAGAAATTTGTTTGTTTCTCCGGAAAGTGGAAAGGTGTACACTGATTTGGCATAATTGTTCTATGCCAATTTGACTGTGGACGAGAACAGCTTGGTTAATTTGGGCTTTAATTATCAAGAATAAGTTGAATTTTTTCAAAATGATATTAGAAAAGATGGGAGATTGCAATGGGGTGAACTTTGGAAAGAGAAAAATTAGATTTTGATACAGTATACATCTCTCTCAAATCTTTAACTGATTTGGTGTTAAGTTGGGTGAACCATCAAAAATCAATCTAAAAATTTATTCTCTCTAAGAAACAGCTACATTGAGAGACTTCAAGTAATTTGGGGATGTTAGATATGTTAAAATGAAGAGCAAATGGAGACCACTCCAGTTGGCACCTATGCTAAGTAGACAATAGGACACTCAACTAATCTAACAGCTAAACTAAAAAATACTACCAAAGTTTATATTAGCTAAATGGGAGGGGGGGTGTTGGTATGAGTAGTTAAGCAACCAAAAAGGAGCAAAGGATTTTCCATTATTTGGCAGTTAATAGATTAAGGTAGTTAAGGCAATTTTGCTATTGTAGCAACAAAAAAAAAAACCATTGTGGTTTTGCTATCATTTTTTTCTTGATCGCTTTTATTTTATATTTCATTACTTTTCTGTCTATTAAGTATTGTTTAAGGTTGGTTGATTTAATTGAACAAAGAATATCACATTGTAATCAAAGCACTAGTAAGTCATGACACCTTTTACTTATGAGTTGCAAGTGAACTTAACCATCTTATAGAAAGGAAAGCTAGAGAGGGAAAAAATAGAACTAAGAAAGCAAATAGGTAGTTATTTATTAGTTACTCAAGACTATTTTACCGGGGATGATTCTAGCTTTTTATTTCTATTTTTAAGGTATATTATTTTATAGATGCAAGTTTGGATAATGATTTATGAACTTACATAATTGAATATTAACTCATAATCACAATTTTCTGCATGTCTTAACTTTGTTTCTTAGGACCTTATTATGTTGGCACCTACTAGTGTTATTCAATGCTCAATTTTGTTCATGGAAATTGATAATATAGGATTATACCAATCTAGTAATATCACTCATAATTAAAGTATAATAGATTAATCCGAAATGTAACTGTCACCATTAATTTCTATTAATATTATAACGGACGTCATTATCGCCTATTATTATGTAACAAACATCAATTATAGTAAACTTCATAATTGTTATAATCAATACTCCGATACAATTCCTATATAAAGAGGCTCAAAACCTCAAAACAAATCAGGATTATCCTCTCAAACTTATACTTTTACAGTTTTTCAGATTTTATACTCTGATCAAATATTGACTTTAGCATCAGAGTTTTCACAGATACAAAGAATTGTTCCTATACAGGTCAGCTACGTAAATGACACCTCAACTGATCAAATCTAATCTTAATAATTACGCAATCCACAGAAAATTGATAATTGAATTTTCGATCTTCATACAACTCTCTAGCGGAAGCAATACAACTTTGGTGACTCTTGTCAAAATAGATTGAAAAAATCCCAAACAAACTAAATCTTCACCTCTAGTTTCTAATTCATCCCAACCTTGTACTGCCAATCTGGACACTTGCAGCACCCTCAACTCCTCCCGATCCACTTCATCCAGTCACGGTAGCAAAGAAGCTTCGGCGTGCTGCCCATATATGATTCTAACTTTGATTCAAGTATGCTAATTTGAAAGAGCTGAAGTGTTTTGTCTTCATTCATTCAAAAAGTTCACATGCGTTATGTACCCGAAAAAATAAAATTAAAAGCTTACTTGATTTAAAAAAGAAAGCTCAGGAGTGCTTTACTGCTTTTAATGTTTTAATTGTTTTATTTCATTATTTGAAAGTTAACAAAAAATAATAAAGAAACAATAAAGTATACACTTTACTGACTTCTCACTTGGACTTCTTTAAGTCCAAATTCAAATAGGGTCTAAAAACGGCCAATAAAGGATCTGTTACGATTGTATCAATTATTTTATAGTCATTGCACCAAGTATTTTAAGTGCTCTAAATTGCTTGTTATTGAAATTTCTCCTTTGATTTAATTGGATCACTACATAGACTTTGCAACAATCCTGCCCCTAAATTTTTATATATTTCTATACTTACTTAATTGTTTAATTGAATTATGCATATTGTTGCTCGCTTAAATACATGATAATATATTTATTAAAAGTATATTTGTATTATTTAACGTTATTTAGAGAACAATTGTATGTTTGTATTGTAAGCCGAATAATAAATATGGAGGTCAAATAACGACCACAAAAGGAATATATTTCTCCCCTACATCGCAAGTAAATTTCAAATTCAAATAGTCAAACACCCAGTGAATGGTAAACTACGAGTTTGTACTAATTATATTAAAAATATTAAATATTATTGCTTATTTTCAACAAAATATTGTCACATATACGAATTTAACAAATTTTCCATTTAGCTCAACTTTTCAGCCGCAATTATAATTTATTTCAAGACAATTTTTGTGCACAAAGTCATCAAATCAAGATGAGCTCATCACCTTCAACACAAAGAGGCTATTGCCCACTGTCGTAACAAACAACTCAAAAGAGCCCATACATAACTTTTTAGCTAGTGACAGTCATTGGGAAGAGTAGCATCCTAATATATCCCTCTTGGCTACTATAAAAGGTCAAGGCATAATAGCTCGATCCCAAGGAGAAACATAAACAACCTTTTAGTTCTACCAGCTTTTTAGTAGGGCCCTTTGGATACTAAATTGCCAAAGATATCGGGTTTTCACCTGACCTGGAGAGGGAGACTGAGGAGATGACACAAGACTAAAACACTTATAATCACACTCGAGGTAGGTAGCACAGGCTAAAAAGCCAGTGCCTGGACAAAGCACCCAGATAAATTAAAGTGGCTACAAAGCCAAAACATCAGTAAAACAAGCTCAGATTTTCACATATATTGCTTAAAACAAGGTACACTGTTTATTTTATTACATGCAATTTAATACAATTACATATTGGCAGCATAGTCTAAAAAACTAGCACCCAGGCAAAGTACCTTGACAAATTAAATGGCTACAAAGTCTACAAGCTTAGCTTTTCACTTAGTAAGCTACAACAGCATTAAAGTTCGGGTAATCACCCAAAATATAATCAGCAAACAGTCTTAGGTTTTCACCCTTATTACTTCAAGTAAGGTATATTGTTTATTTTAGTACAGCTGCATTAGTCCCCGTCGACGGGTGAAAATTAAGCATAAACTGCTATTATAACAAGTTTGAACTTCTCAGTTCACGCTAACAAATGTGGGAGTAATAAAGTAGAGTAGTTATAAGGTGGAATGAAGTAGGATAAGTTATAAGGTGGAATACAACATAGCGTCAAGACCAATGATAAAAATATCACACCATCAATGCATCACATCAGTGATAGCACCAAAATTTCAAAAAATTTAGCATAAATAATGCACCTTGCAAATAAAGAACACGGTCCAGGTATATGGTCCACAATAGTTCAAGTCCCTACGCTCCTTAAACTCGTTTTTAGGGGGACTAATAATAGTACAGAATTGTATAAATCCAATAATATAGCAGTGGCATGGTTAAAGTATAAAGGACTAATCTGAATCGTAATTTCCATAATTAATTCAGATTAATATTATAACGGATGTCATTATCGTCTATTATTATGTAACAAACATCATTATAATTATAACCGACGTCATAATTGTTGTGATTAATACTCCTATACAACTTGTGATACTCTGATAATTTAGCTTATTTATGTACGAAATTGGTGTGACACAATAAAATAAAATGAATATATATGTGTGTGTATATATATATATATATATGCACTTAGGAATTAATTTAATTATATTATAATATTCAATAATTAAATGTTGGTATAAGATTGTATTGCCCTAGAATAATTAAATAAAATATACCTATATATATATATATATACAAATAATTATATATAAGTAGAGACTTATTATTCACCACAAATTAGAAAGCAATTGTGGCCATAAATTATATTAAAACAAGTTTTCATCTTGTCTTTTCTTGGTCAAGACCGACTTAATGACGTCCTTAGTAGGAGTTCAATTTATCTCCCCCGTTAGTCTCCTTCACTTTGCTGTTCCTTGGTCTTGTTTTTCTCCTGCCTAACGCTTGGTTTAAATAGGAACGAGGGAAGTCTGCTTGTGCCAAATAACTAGTGGTTGGTAAGTAATTCTTGGACTCTTGTTGGCTGGCCGTATAAGCTGTGTTATAGGCGGTTAAGGGTAGAAATTTTTTTTTCAATTAAGATGACCAGCAATAGCTTGCGGCTACTATCATCTGTTCCCTTTGTTTCTATTGTCTTGTTGTGTTATTCTTGCCGTGTGGGAAGGATTGCAGTTGGTGTGGAAGTGGGCGTGTAAACAGGAGGAAGCCATCATGTATGCACTGTTTTAATTGGGCTGGTCTTAACTATGTGAGCATGTGGAGCAAAACCAAGATGTACGGATTAATTCCTTCAATCTCAGTGACCTAAAGCGCAGAAGAGAGAGGAGGGGGTGGTTGGAAAATCAAGTACTGTCTTTTGTTTTAGGACAGCAAACTTAGCATAATTATACTCCTTTGACCGGTTTTGTAATCAACAAAAGGGATAAAAGATAGTCCTATAATTAAAATTTTCTCCCTTAAAACCAAATTGCAGTCTTGTTAATTTGGTTGTTGTTAGTTTTATTTGTAGGAATTAGTTATAAATTGATTGTTATACGTAGAGAATAAATATGATGGAAGTGGAAATTTTAAGTTCTAATTAAATTTAGCTTAAGTATAGAACGTAATAAAATTTTAATAATTAAGCATGAATGACGTAAAATAAATACAGGATGCAGAATTTCTTAGTAAGAATATATATATATTCAAGGAACTCTGTTCTTTTTGGTTATTAAGTAAATGTTTTCATATTTAGTTTTGAAGCTAGTTAAGATTCTTTATGCATTAATGATTAAGGTTTATGATAGTCACAATAGATAATTAATTAGTATTAGGTAAGTGATAAAATAATATAGATTATAATAGTACGTACACAAGTAACGAGGTAATTCCAAATTGCCAAATTGTGCACTAACAAAGTACGTAACAATGAAGAATAATAATTATATTAAATAATATATATATTTATGATTTTCAGCTTCGGATAATGTCAAGGACATTCCAACACCTTCTCAGGTTAGACAGGCTGACGAACCACGTCCTTGAACTTGTGATTGAATTATGTGCTTTATGGTTATCAGATTTTTGTGTACAACTATACATGTATTTGAATTGTTGTGTTATGAAACGAAAATAATTAAATAAGTTATCTAAGTGATTCAATTGAATAATATGTTCTTGATATTAAATGTGATTGATAAGGGCCAACAATAAGAAATTTTCTGAGAAATGGTTTTCATCTTCGAAATTAAAGTCCATGTACACTTAGGCTATTGGAGTTTGAAAGTCAAAGTAAGTTATTTTGATTCTGACAATTGGTTGAAAATAATTGGAGTGTTCAGCCTCCGGTGGGATGGATGGGTGTACGAAGAATCACTTGTTATGCGGACACGTGAATGCCCGGTAGGGGGAGATATTGTTGTGCGGGGCTGAGTTATTTGTTGGCCATTTGATTGTTTAATTGGTTGTTTAAGTATTGATTGACTTGTATGGTTTGTTTGCTATTTTGGAACTGTGAATTAAGGGAACTGTAATTATATGATTATGATAATCACGTACATGCATCAATAAATTTAAATGAGTTGTGAATTATGATATATGTGTTATATGATGTTGGTACACGTAAGGTACAAGATTTATTCACTGAGTCCTTGTGACTCACCCTTTTCTTTGTGGTTATTTTTTTTAGCTTTCAGAAAATCACGATTGATTGCTATATAGTGCAACCTGTCGACTCTGCAGCTGCAAGGCATATCTCGGATATCGCATATTTGGAGCATAACGAATGATATTTGCAGTCACCCTAGGTGTTATTTATTATTGATATATATATATATAAACATGTATTGAGTTCACCATGGTGATTATATGTTTTGTTAGGAGTGGAACTCCCCTATATATTCTAATATTATGATTTACTATTGAGTTTGTGACCAGGTTGATTATGTATGTGATAGGTATGTTCTACCTTACGGGGAACCTCTGCTAATATTTTTAGTAATTCTTTATATTCAATTGTCGATACTGGATTCTATTTTAACTTTATAATATTTTGGTAGTCTTAACTATAAAGTGTTTCTAAGTGGTGATGCATATTACTTGAATATTCAAGGTTACGGGGGTATGGACACTCATTTCTCCTGCCAGTCATACCTCCATTTTTGGGGGATATGACACAACTCCTATATAAAGAGACTTAAAACTTCAAAATAAATCAGGTTATCGTCTTAAACCTTATCCTTTTACAGGTTTTCAACTTTTATACTCTAATCAAATACTAACTTTGACATCGAAGTTTTTACAGGTCCAAAAGACCGCTGTTTTGTAAGTGAATCACGTGGAAGACACCTCAACTGGACAAATCCAGTCTTAACAGAAATCACTTGCTTATATATATACTCAAAATCAGTCAAGGTATCTTTGATCTTGTTGACCAGTTCTCACTAGCTACCATTAACTACATCCTAGGAAGTCCTCCTATTTCAACCTAATTCTTGAACTTGGTGATGCTTATCTTGTAAATTTTTTATTTATTTATTTATTTTTGTAACTCTCTCTTTGGAGATAATGAGATATGATCCTTGGCGAAAAATAATTTTCTCTGTCATTATACTGTATTTAATACATGTTATGACCACTGATCTTGGTATATTTGTTGATGACTTACCATTCTTGGAAGACATTGTCTGTTTGCCTCTTGTTTTGTTCTTCTCTTTTTGCATGGTACGAGCAGCTTCAAGCTCAAGGTAGGAGCCCTTTTGGGGTGAAGCTTAATAGTTGTTGCGTCTAAGAGATTATTATTATTATTCTATATTTTTTAACTAGTTTTGATCCAGTGGTGGTATATCATGATATGTTGCACCATTCACAACTCCATGATGGAGAATTGAGCCAAATGATCCTATCAAACAAACGAATGAACAATAAGCCGAGCAAAGGGCAATGCAAGATTTGGGCATGAATGGAAAGACAGTATGAACAAGTAAGAAACAAAACAGTATAACTCTAGGTTGTGAGATTTGAAGATGACATAACTGTAAAATTGTTGGTTGGGGGTGAGAGGAGAGTTTGAAGTTCTGGTCTCACGTCACTTAATCTATATTTAGGCTTATTAGTAGAACGACTTAAATTGTTACTTTAAATGTTATTTAATTGCATTATAATTAATGATGTAATAATACTTAACTGTTCTTATGTTATTAAATATTCTACTAAATTTGAGACTTTAAATGGTTACTTTCAATGGTATATCAATGTTTTTTAATCAAATTTGTTTGTGTGAAAATAATTAGTCTATTAAACCTCAAAACTAAATTAATAATTACTTTAAATTAAATTTACAAAAAAGTAATTAAAACTTACATTAAACTCAATTAAAAATCAAATTTGAATTAATTATTACTTTAATTTAAAAAACCAAAACTGAATTAATTATTACTTTTATTTAAATTAAAAATAAAAAATTATTAATATAAAACTATTTAGTTTGTTTATTTTTATTTTTTGGTTTTTCTTGATTTCTCCACATGCATTGTTGTGAGACTAATCTCTCGGGATTCAGTCGGGCTCTTTTTTTGTTTATTTTTAATATAATACAATAGTACACTTTTAAATAGTTTTTCTCACCATTGTCTTTGATCATGATTTTTGACCCATCCAAATAGACATTGAAGTTGAGGCACAATGGTTTTTAACTATGGTTTATGTCTCGCTGCCAATCCTAACACACCCCATGTGTGAGAAAACAAGTTAGATTTTTTAATGATGTCAAGAGAATTATGATTGATTTCTTTTTATTATATTATTAAGATTGTAGAATTTGTTTGTTCGAAGATCAAAGATAACAATCATCATATTAGCTTAATATAAGAGAAATGCAATTTTGAGAAATCTCAAGACAACCAATTTGATTATTTTGGTTCAACTATCTGATAACCTTCATAGTTTAGGATATGTTTAGTATAGGGTTAAAGATGTGAGGTTTAAACAATGCATAGAGATAATATACTGAAATAAATACAAAGGAAACAAATATTAAACTTAATTATGTTTGGTTGTTGTTTAAAATGTAAATTAATCTTTAATTTCTTAAATGTTAATCATAATTGGTACAACATTAATAGTTGATAATAAATTTTTTTTATTACTTTTTGGTTATAATTACTTTGCTTTATTTAATCTCTCGATAATAATAAAAAAAAAACATTGTATCAAATCATGCAAAACTAGTTTTTTTTTGGTGTGTGTCAACACGTGGAACCTAATTTTAAACCCTATTAAATAATAATAATAAATATTTATATATTTATAATTCTTCCACATAAATTAACGAATTTTTTTCTTCTTCTTTAGAACACCAGTATTTAACTAATAGCATAAATTAACAGCCTACAAGATGCCTTTGCATTTCCTGTACCAAGGACAGGAGAAAATAATAAAAATTTTCCAATGTTATTACAAATCATCTTGTTTCAATATTTAAGCCCAATCATCTTCAGAAATGGAGACAAATCCAAGCTCTAGAAGAGCCAACAAAGTACACAGTTAAAAAATATGGCTAAAAGCTCATTTTATGTTTGCTGGACTGATCACAAGCCCTAAGGTGAACCAATATAGACACGAGACTTCATTGATCATGTAAAGAAGCTAAAAAAGGTGTTTACATTAAACAGTCCCCTCCACTCTATATAATGAAAAGAAACTTTAACAAATCTAGACTAGACCTGTAAAATTTTTGGAACATCATCAGCACCCGTAAGACAAATTTCTACACAGCAACACCTACATGGTACTACGGACCATCTGAATAAAGTATACGTCTCATCCTTTTTCTTCAAAATATAAAACATCACCACACCACTGTCAATCATCTTTCTCATTGCACGTAATATATATGACATAGACAACCCAACAATTTCATCAAGTTCCTCGGGCATAGACTTCAATCATGTTTCTCATCTTCTTAGTGACAAGTTGTTCACAACAATTGTTGTTACTTTGATTCATTTATTGCATGACATCCACAATATGTTATTCATCCTATATAGCCCTTTTTAGTTAAAGCTCAGGTGCTGGTTGTTTTGTAACTCAAGAAGCATCTAAACCAGAGCAATAATTAAAAGTCCAAACTTCCAGTACATCCCATAGGTGGAAGCCACACCAAGGCCGAAAACTAATTCATTATAGGAAATAGAGGCAAAGCTGTAAAGCATTACTTAAAAGTCCATACTTCCAGTACATCATCACATAGGAAGAACACAATATAGGCCGTAAGCTAATTCATTATAGGAAACAAAGGAAAATTTGTAGATAGCTAGTCTGAAACTCACAATTCAGAGATCAAGTCAAAGAATGCTGGAATCTTGAGAAAACTTCCAACAAGGAGATTGAATTTCAGTAAAATATATTTGTTCTTCAGAGAAACCTAACACTCTGACAATTAAGAGAAGGAGTTTCATTTACTCGGATATTTAAACACCCATCTGCTAACAGCATAACAAAATTATGTATTGCTTAAATTCTGTGTTGCTCTAAGATATTTTTAATCTCATGCCCTCGGTAGTAGGAGAGCTGGGACAGACAAAATAACTCTACTTATTATACTTCAGTTTTTACACCTGCATCTCAACACACAGAGTGGACTTACAGGAACTCATTTCTACCACATGAAAGGCTATTCCATAGAACATAATCCTGAGGATATTTTAGATTACCTAAAGAACTCGACATACTTTTGCTGGCCTAGCATTAAAGAAGTGACAACAACGAAAACTACATAATAATCCATATAGACTAGAACCAGAACCACTAAGAAACATCTTTGAAGTGAGTACTATAAGTTTGGAAATCTCATATTTCCGAAAAGATGTTAAGCCAAAACTTGCAGAAAAAAATAGCTAGTCATGCTAAAATAAAATAAAAATTTTAAAATTAAATTCCTAATTTGTTAAGTTTTAAAAGATGTACAAGGGGATGAGGATATAAATTTCGAACAGACAAATATTGTTCTTGAATTAGCAAAACAACTGAAAAATCAGATAAAATGATCCTATTTTTTCAAAAATATTAAAAGAATATGTGTTTATGAAAAAATAAAAATGTTTTTCCCTGTAGAATTTTCTTTCCAAATTACAAGCAGCATAAATATGAACAGAAGAATGGAATAATTAATGAAAGTAGAACAATTTTCTCTCATTATTATTATCTTAGAAGAATGGAATACTTATTATGTTCTAAAATTCTGATTTTGTATTTATTATGAACAATTTGACATACAAAGTGTTGAACTTTAATTTATGAGAACAGTCATATTTGAAAAATAATATAGAATACAATTCTCAGTATTTCGTGCAATGATAAAAGTCATGTTTGAGTGCATTATTCAAGATAAGAAGAAAAAAAAATTAAACTACTACTGTATCGAAGTATGATGGAATATTTTGAAAGAAAAGTTCTATCAACCATGTCAAATCTAGAATCTAACTAAGACTCTAGACCATATTTCTTCAATCTCTCCTCACCAGATGAAATTATAGGAGTCAGAAACTTCATAACAGGAGATGAATACTATGTTAAACCTTGAGACAGCTAGCTAGTATATTTTACCAGATCCAATGAACAAATCAATGGATGTGAGTAGATATTTGACAAAATAAAATTCATGGAAGTAGAAGAACCCTAAGATTTAATTACAGATGCCAAGAATGGACAAGATGATTCTAACAGACAGCCATAATTTGATAATGATAACATCTTTCTTTGACCAATACATACAACAGTAACACTTAATGACAATATAACTGTTAAAATAATTTAAATTAATTATCTTACCAGCCAATTTCTTGGGCCTGGGATCAAAGGCAGCAGAAACTTGGGGAGTGGAGTTTAACATCAAGAAATCAATGGTATGGGAGGGATAGGGAAGACTAATATATATATCTAACTCACGAATCGAATCATAAGTTATATATTGGTCTTTCCTATCCTCCCACACCAATGACTTCTAATAACTTTGATCTACTCTTTTTCTTTCTATTTCTCTCTATAGGAAAAAAAAAAAAAAAAAACACTGATTAATCGGATAATTCGAAAGGGATGAAAATCGTACTAAGTCTGGGGAAAAAAGAGGAACAACAGGAAATCATCGGCACGGGAGGTCTTGGGAAGAATTTCTCAAATCAATTTAGATTTGTAATTGATTTTTCTTCCCAATCCTACCAAACCTATAATTCCCTGCAAAACTTTCTCCCTTTCCCATCCCTAGTCTATCTTTAGGATGAGCAAAATAAGATGAGATTCTGAACAAACTCCTTTAGACAAGTAAGAGAATTTATTACAGTAGTAAATAGAGGTGAATGGGTAAATAAATTACAGTGCAGAGAGTGTGAAACTGCCATAAACGAAAACGACAAAAAGACAGAGGACCCAGAAGACGCGTTAGACGTTAAAGCCGAGAAAGTAGTGGACGATGACTCATATTAATTTCACGCGATAATAAAGTGAAGTGGTCACGAGGTAAAGGCCTTGATTGACTGAATTCGGAAGCTTGGACTGTTTTACACTTTTAAAATTTTTAATTATTATATTTATCAACTTTTTAATAGTTTTTTTTTTTTTTTTTGGTAACATACATTTTAATAGGTTTACCAAAACTATGCGTTAGATGTATTTTTATGGATCCTTTTAACTATTTGTCGTCAAAACGAACGGCCCATAACCATTTTTATTTTTTTTTAATAATAAGATTTTTTCACGATGTCCATAAGGATAATTATTAAATTACAATAAATATAGTCATTAAAAATTAAATTTTGTTAATTTATATAATAAATAATACAAAGATCATGATCAACTACCATAATAAATATTAAAAAATTTATTTGTAAAAATTTAACAACTATTTTTTAACTACTGTTGGATAAATCCTAAATAATAATATAAGAGTAAAAGCCAATACATTTGCGTATGTGTTTTAGAAGCAACCCTTTTAAAAGATAAATCCTAAATAATAATATAAGAGTAAAAGCCAATACATTTGCGTATGTGTTTTAGAAGCAACCCTTTTAAAAGCACGCAAACGAGTTTGCCGATTAATTTTATTTTTTCTCCTGGCTCTTGAAGTTTTTTTTTTACTACTATTATTATAAATTGACCAAATGAACAAAAATGACCTTGATCTCAATTTTTTTTCCCCCACTATTTCAATAATTTTATAACATAAAACATGTATGTCATTTTTTATAATTTACTTAGTAAACGAAAAAAATATTTATGAAAGCATAAATTTTAAAAGTCATTCAAACAAAACTAAAAAACATGGTTTGGCATTTACAACCAGCTATGGTATGGTTTCAAAAGTATTTTCAAACCAAAAGCTTAATTAAATTCGCCCTATATGTCAGTAAAGGGTGTGCAAGAGTTTATTCAGTCTGGGTAGTAAAATTTTTGAATCGAAACCAAATCGAAAATAAGCATTGCCCATAATTACCTAAACCGAAAAAATGTGTCTGGTTCGACTTAGGTAGTGAATTACAGGAATTTAAAAACATTACTCGAAACTGAACCAAAATTTTCTTTAAAATATCAGTTAAACATTTAATATTCTCATATGATAAAAAAAAAATTCTTAAACTTATCAATCTACAAACAAAATATTAGAGATTAAAGTAATTGAATTGAGTCAATTCTAAAGGCACTTGGTGTTTATTCCATCTTCATTCGGAATGATAAGTTCATGGGATGGGAGAGAGCTACCTCTCGTCAAGGAGCTCATAGGCCATTCATGTTTTCTGAATTAAAAATATTGATGTTTTGTTATCCATGACATAGTGGTTATTCTTTTACTTCATGTTTACATGTCAAAACATATAAAAAAAATTATTAAGCCATGAAAATAAATTAATGGGTAGAGTCAAAAATATGATTTTCAATATTGTCTAAAAATTATTCATGGCATTGTAGGTTAATTTTTCGTATGTGTTAACCTGTCAAAACAAATAAAAAAATCACCAAGCAATGAAAGTGAAATAATGGGTAGAAGTGGAAAAGATGTTTTGGATATTGTAAAAAACAACTAATGAAATCTCAATGAAGTAGAATTAGAACTGGAATTCAAATAGAATATTTTCGATCATACAATATTTGAATTCGAACTCATGTACACAAATTCGAATACTTATTCGAAGTTAAACTGAAATTTGAATTCAAATATTTAGAGGCATTTTGGTAAAAAAATATTTATTCAAATTTTATAATAAAAATCCATATAATTTCAAGTGTTCATTTGAAATATTTTGTCGAATTTTGAATCGGATTATGTACTATTCGAATCTGAATAATTCAATTCTAATGTCACTCCTAAATAGAATACATGAAAAAATAATATATTTAGAAAGATGGGTTAATTGTCTGTAAATTATTAGATATCTTTCAAAAAGTCTCCTTCAAATGAATTCATGCATATAGATGTCCAAATGACATTAAGAGTAAGAGCAAATTTCTGGAAAGATGAAAAAAAAAAAAAAAAAAATCATATTTGTTCACAAAATTAAATAATAAAATTACAATAAATTTTGTAATTACAAATAACATATTCATTGAACATGTATAAACATTAATTCACTTTACTGGAATTTTAAAAAGAATAATAATAATCTTGTTCATCAACTTCTCATATTCTATAACTTTATTACCTTTAAATTATCTCCAAGGTTAAGGTTCATGAAGGTAATATAAGGGTTCTCGATCTTCAATGTAGCAAAATACTCCTTTATAATTCAAACTCTTATAAAACATAAAAATGATCATTAAAATGAGAAACTAATTATATTCTGAAGTTGGAACTTGAATAACACAAAAACATAAATGATGAGAATAAGAAAAATATAAAAAAGAATAGTTAACAATTTAAAAAAGACTAAGTGATAATTTAAAAAAAAAACAAACAAACAAACAAACAAAAGGAAGAGGTTTGAATTTGTTCTCATTAATGTATGAGACACTTCCTATTTATTTAGAAAAAGAATATAAAAAAAAATTATATTTAATATTATTGTTAATAGAGGAGATGCCTTATGATTTTATTAATTAGAAAAAGAAAATGAAAAGGTTCTTATATTAATATTTCTCATTAATATTAATGTTGAATATAATAATGTGACAAAAAAAATATAGTAAAAAGATTATGTGGCATTTTATTAAAAATTGATTGTTTCACTTTGAGTGAATGGGGTTCCGTTCATGCTTAAATGTGTGGCTTAGGTTAGTAAACTTTGAAAAAAAATGACTTCAAGGGTTAAAATAATAAATACACTTGTGTTTAACGAGTTGATAGTATTAATACATCTGTTGGGACGAATTAGACTTATAGAAACAAACAGTTTATAGTTTAGGTTAACGACGTTCTGTTTATGCTTCAATATGTTTTCAGACTTGAAAAATGAGGCTCCTAGGGAAAAACAATGAATAAACATATGTTTGATTGATTGGGAGTATCGATATGTCTGTGGAGACAAATAAGACTTATAGGAATAAAAAATTTATTATTTGGGTCAACGGGGTTTAGTTTATGCTTGAAAATAAGTTTAGTCTAGTAAACTTTGTAAAACAAGGTTTAGGGTAGAAAATCAGTAAAATATACTTTTTTGTGACGAGCCAAGAATATAGAAATGTTCGTGGGATCGAATAAGATATGTAAAAATAAATAGTCTGTCATTTGGGTTTATGGAATTCCTTTTATTCTTAAATATGTGTTTATAAAGGACTAAACTTCAACTTTGAGTCCTTCACAAGCTAGGACTAAGCAAGCAAGCAAGGAGGACGATGAGATGCTGAATTGGGAGGGAATGCATAGAATAATTTGTTTTCTTAATTGAATCGAATTAGTATCCATGTTATTTACAACTTCAATTTTTAACAAGTACAATTGTATTTTAATTAATTTGTTAATATTTGAATATTTTATCCTAAATATATTTGGATTTCCAGAGTTGAGTTTCTCTTAATATCATATCTATCAAGTTTAACCCCAAAAAAATGAAAACGAAAGGTTAATTCAACTTTTTTTTTTATAAAAGAAACCAGAAAATCTAACAAATATTTGCAAACAACATTTAACCACATCAACGACATCGTTTGATATTGCTAATAATTTTGTTAAAATTTGAGAATAACAGTGTTAGACTATCTCCGACAATAGTTGTTGTTGATAAGTTATTGCTATCCTTGATAGCTATCAGCGACAATAAATTCATGTCCCTCAAAATATTTGTAACAACTAACGGTGATAGGAGAGCTATTGAAGACTTTGGCTGATGTTATCGGAAATAAGCGTCCCTTTTTGGTTGTCATTGATTAACTCATTCATGATAGGATTTTGTCACTGATAAGTATCAGCCACATGATTTTGACTATCAACGATAATATTGTATTGTTGTTGATTGTGTCTTTTCTTGTAGTAAATGTTCAAATCAAAAAGAGAGTAATACTTAGGTGGAATTTGGTTAGTGTATGAGATGAATGAAATGTGGGCGAGCATGATGCTCTTAGCTCGCTCTTCGTCTTGCTATCTCCTCAACCGCTATTCAGTTTCTTCTCTTTTCATATCTTCAATCAACACCTCTCTATCAATTGCTTCTTTAGGGTCTCACAATATTATAAGGGCTAATGGTATGCATGAATGAATATTACAAAATTAGAGAGAGAATGAGAATAAAATGTTGTGGAATAAAATGATCATTCAATTCTATTGTTTTGTAGTGTCAGTGAAAAATAATCTATTAATAAGTAAAGTAATAAAATGATATAATGATATAAAAATTATGCTAAAATGAAAAAAATATCCATGATAAGTAAATTAATAAAAATGTGACCTAATTTAATAAAATTTTATATATTTTTTATCTTTTATTAATTTATTTTAAAAATTTATATTAAATTTCTTTATTATTATTAATTATTATTACTATTACTTATATTAATTTTTTTATTAGTATTAATATTTTAGTTTAAAATTACTTAACTAATTTATTTATTTTATATTAATTAAGTATTTATAATTATATTATTTACAATGCTATGAAGGGTATTTTTGTCATTTGACTAAAATAAATTGATTTATTATTATTATTTAATATGATATAAAGGGTATTTTGTCATTTGACTAAACTAAATAATAATATTTATTTATTTTATATAATAAATATTTTATTTATCTATAACTTCTTAATTATTATTTTATGTGATAGAAAAGTATTTTTATAATTTTATTGAACTAAATTGATTACATAGAAGTAGAAATTCTCAAACTCATTTGATCTCTATAGAATAAAAAGACCGAAATAGAATGAGTATTCTGAAACTAAATATGTAATAAACAAGAGAGATCATTCCGTGAAATCATACATGCATGGAATGAAATGGTCATGCTACAACCAAACTAGCCCTATGTCTAATTATGATTCCTTTTTAAATGTATCCCTTCTCTTTCTCATGATCATAGTCGGAAATTAATATTCAATTTAAGGACTTTGGGTTTGAGAAGTCGACCTACTCAGCAAAATGATTGACTCTAAGGTGAGTATTTTCTCTTTAGTTTAGTAAAAAGGTTTGGAATTTTACAAGTTGAGGGTACTTTTGTTTTTGTTGATTTTAGTTTGTAAGAGAAAGAGATGAGTAATTCTTTTTTGTTTTTTTTAATTTTACGAGGTCTCTCTTAAAAAAAAAAAAAAAAAAAAAGGCAAAAGTTTGTACTTTTTATTATTTGAGATACTCCTATTAAGATGTTGGGACTACGTTTGAGCCAGTTATATTACAATTTTACTATTCTTTCTGAATTGTTTGAAACAAAAGACTCAAGAACTGTTTTATCTATTTTAGTTGAAAGAATAATATCTCTGAAATACTAAACTAATTAATAAAAGAATGACGAGTTAGTTAAATCCTGGAGGATAGATAAGTATTAGCTTAGTAGTCAATATATAAGAAGTAAACAACTAAGATAGACACAAAACATTATTCAATTCAGTTTCGTAAATTAATCTGAACATCAATTTTTCAGGCCATGGATGAAGAAATTAGAACCAATAATGTCATCGCAAAAAGTACATACGGTTTAATTTGAAATTCTGGCTACAAATTTTATAAGTTATTAAAGAGAATCATGCCAACTATTATTTCGATAAACAAAAATTTATTTCTATCTAAAATGACCATATAAATAACCCTTATCATGAGATAAAATATTCAAGTAAAAATAATTTTATATTCATAAATTAGAGTTTATATTTCACGTGAGTTATAGATATGGTGAAATTTCACATTTATCCAGCTTAATTTTGTTAATAGATTTTTATCAATGTTTTAATTTATTAATTTTTATTTTTATTTCATTATGATGTAATGTAGTCTTAATCCCTACTATTATTAGTTTAGAGAAGATAATTTTCAATATTTATCTTACATAACAAAAGTACAATAGCACCATTTATATATAGTAACGAAACGTTTGATGTACAAATATCGTTTGAATGATACTCTTGCCCTATTTTTTTTTTTAAATTAAATTTAATCTGTTAAAATAAAATATATAGATGCATACAACAACAAAATATAAAATAAAAAATTTGCATTTTACTTAGTGGGATGCCATCCATGTCATTCAATTCCAATTGTCCTTTGATATCAGAGCTCAATTTCTTGTTACACCTAAGATGATGAGACTGTACGTCCTGGACTTAAATCATGATTATGTTCAAGCTTTACTTGATATACATGATGCAATCCATTACTATAAATTATAATGTAGATTTTGGTCTTTGCAATTAATTTTACTTAAAGGCCAAGATTACACTGGATTACTAGAATGTGACATTCTTTGACATTCCATATTTTTTATTCTTTTGACACAAGTATCCCTATATCCTTTAGGTATGAGCCTAATCTAATTCGGAATTCGTGACTGTCTCTTTCCATAAGTGTTTTCTTACGAGTTCGAACCCTTAACATTGTAGAGGCTCCTCAACAACTAAGCTCAAGCATGTCTTATTCGAATCACACCTTGTTGGGTTTTAACATACCATCTTTTATGAAACTTCTACTTTTTATTAATATTCCAAAACGTGTATGTTGAGCATATTTTTAATATAATAGTTATAAATTTCTTAATCAGATTTCAAAATAATCCCAAGTGTGCATTCTGCATATTTGGTTTCATTGATCTCTTGCTCTTGATCATCATGCATCCTCAATATGTCTATTTTCTTCAAATGAAACTTCAATATTATCATTTCTTCTTTCTTCAATTCCTCCACCCTTTTCATACACAAAAATATTATAAAATTATTTCTCTTAGCAAAATTTCATAATGTACTAAAACAAAATGCTTCAAGTTTCCTCTTTTCAATAATATACTTCCAAATTGATAGTAAAAAAAAAATAATGCTTTACTGAAAAAAAAATTTCTAAGATTACTGAAAAAAAAAATTCTAAGATTAATAAGTCATTTTTTTCTTCTAATTAATAATCACCAATCTCAATAAACTAATTTATTTTATCCCTAGGAAACTAGATGAATAATTTTATTTTTTTTCTACTGTTATCCCATACTAAATTATAGGTAGGTTTTCAATTCTTATATATCTAAACTTATATAAGAAAATTGTTATAGTGCTTTAGTTAGATCGACTCCGTTTTCTTTAGTTGTAGTAGTTTTTCATGGGTTAGGCATACAGGGATGTGCAACCGGAGTGGGATGGATTTGGCATAAATCTTATCTGACCCGATTAAGTCGGGTTGATAAAAATTATACTCCGGTTTTGAAGTCAGGTGATTGGATTATAGAAAATTGCAACCGGTTCAAATTCAAGTAGGTTTTATAAATCACACCCGATTGATTAATTAGTACATGTAATTTGAAAGATAAACAAAGAAATTAATAAATATACATACATTAATTATAAAAAAATTAAAAATTTTAAAATAAAAAATATATAAAATACTTATAAAATAAAAGTAAAAATAAGGCCATAAAAAACACTAACATTACATTTAATGTTTCCAATTATCATGCTATTTCTTTTATTCACGTTAATGAAAAAAGTTTAAAATAGGAAATAAAATTATAAAAGGTAAACTTTTTTTAATGAAATGCTTATTATGATTTTTTTTTTATAAAATATAATGAGTTGTCTTAATTTTAAACATTTATTATTATCTAACAGTTTATTTTAGGATTCAAATTCATTATTACTCACGTATCACTTAGAGCAATACAAGTAATTAGACCCTTATTTCATCATTCATTTACAAATTTATGGAGAAAATTTTGTGGAAAAAGAAATTATAAATTTTAACCTATAAATTATAGGGGAAAGTTAGAATTTTATTTATTTTTATAGATAATTTTGTAATTATTTTCATGGTTTTTAAAAGTGAATACTTTGGATCTATCCTAGGCACGTATGGAGCGTTTAGAATTTTGTAGAGCTATCTAGATATTTTTTATGACTAGATATATATATAAATATATATTTTTCTGGAGTGATGTAGATAATTCTAGAAACTCATTGTACACCATTAGATTGAAATATTTACGGTTACTTGAGAAGGTGAGTAGTATAAATAACATATGGAACTTATTTGTAATCATTCAACAATTGTGAGTAAATAAAGAGTTTTCTTCTATAATGCTAGTAGTGTAGTAAATTTTCAAGATAATTTCACGGAACTAGGATTTTTCTGGCTTATTTTGCTTTGAAAGTTCTGAGAGAATGGGGATTAGAAAATATTTAGTTTGTCTGTTGAAATTTTCATGGTTGTTTTATGAAGTTAATTTAACGTATTTTAAGTTCTAAAACCCTGATTATGTTTCTTTGTGTTAACAAGAGTTATTTAGGATATATGTCAAAGGTGCAGCACACACAAAAATATATCTATTAAGCAGGGTAACAAGAGAAAATACAATGAGTTAAGTGATACAGGAGGTGGTCCTAGTAGTGGCAAAAGTGGTGGCAGGGGGACAAGGGTGGTGGTGGTGGGTGGCCAAATAAGGATTTAAGTTATACCTCAATGATATTAAGTTTAAGTCACGTCTATGGATTCCGAAGACTGAATGTTACACTACCCAATCAAGCATAATGGTGATGAGTTAATTATATATGTATGCTGGCCTACACGGGAATGAGATTTGTCAAGTCATCATCTAAGATCCCACGTCTTAAATTTAATTTGAATTTGACTAAGGGAGATGAGCAGGTAAAATCCGATTAATGAATTGTAACAACACTACATGCTAAAGGCAGATTTAGTAAGATATTGGTCTAATTTGGATAGGCCTGTGAAGGGGTTGAAGGATGAGAAAGATATTTTTAATCACCATGAAGAGCTATGGACAAAGCACGCAATGGTAGAAACATGTGTCTTTTGTTATAAGTAGGGAGAATTGAAGGTTGAATATAGGATTGTATTAAACAAAGAGGAATAATAAAAATATACTCGTTTGGTTTTTCTTTGGCAAATTACTCCCTACAAGACTAATTACCCATATTTATAGTTAGAGGGGATATATATCTAGATTCTATCACTTTTATCCTTTCCACATCCAATGTATATATATATATATTTTTCATTCTTGATTTTTATCCCTTTATTTAATGCTGATTCTAGAATATCTTATATATTCTTGACTAACTACAAAATATTCTAGATATTTTTTACTTTTATCTTTTTAGTCGAGTAACTAAGTCTTTCAAGATTTTTTTAAATTAAACATGATTTTTAATACCTAAATTTTAAAACTGAGCATTTCTCTGAACTGCATGATGAATTTCTCCATTGTGATTGGCTTTGTGAAGATATCTGTGAGCTGATATACGGTTTTGCAAAACTGCATCTCAATTTCTCCTTTATCAACAAGCTCTCAAATAAAATGGTGTCATATTTCACATGCTTTGTCTTGTTGTGAAATACTAGATTCTTGGTCATAACTATTGCTGACATGCTTCTTTGATTACCATGAGATAGGTTTTGATCCCATACAGAAGACATAGCTGCTTGTGCTCTTCACGCTTCCTGCCCAATCTCTATCTGTGCATCTCGTCATGAAAATTAAGATTCAATTTAAGGACTTTGGGTTTGAGAAGTCCACCTACTCAGCAAAATGAGAGATTCTAAGGTGAGTATTTTCTGTTTAGTTTAATAAAAGGTTTGGAAATTTTACAAGCTCCATTCTTGTATGAGGGTAGTTTTGTTTTTGTTGATTTTGGTTTTATGAGAAAGAGATGAGTAATTTTTTTTTAAAAATTACAAGGTTTCTTTGAAAAAAGAGAAAAAGAAGAGAAGGCAAATTTGCATTTTTTATTATTTGAGATACTCCTATTACGATGTTGCGGACTACGTCTGAAATACTAAATTAATTAATAAAGAATGATAAGTTAGTTAAATCCTGGAGGATAGTTAAGTATTAGCTTAGTAGTCAATAACTATTCAATATATAGAGAACAGATCCCATGAAAAGTACTTTGCTGGAGAGGTCCTGAAGAGCATTAAACGACACCGTTTCAATACATAAAAAATAAAAATAAAAAACTGATTTACTCAATTTATGACTGACCCATTTGATTCCATCCAGAGCAACATATTCTTCTTCTTCTTCAGCAAGTTTGAAGATTGTGGGTGGCTCCATAAACCACCGTCAGATTGTGGAGTAACTTGCACGGCCACGGCCACAGCATGTGGAGGCCAGTTGTTGGAGAGATGAAGAAGACCCGGATGAGAAAAGGAAGGAATTGTAGAAAAGCTTGACTTGAGTGAGAATTTAAACAAGAATTTGCAGTCTGAAGTGGAGCTTGTAAGATGCGTTGTAAAAGGCTAAGAGTTTGAATGTAGAGTTAGAATAATAGGAAGCTAGGAAGCGTTTTCTCAGTTTAATATGAAGTTCAATTTCATGAGATTGGGATTTGTAATTGTATGAATTGAGTTTTTCCTAATTTCACTTGTTTTTGGATTGAAATTCGGGTAGAGATTTATATATTTTGCATTGTGTTATTGAATAGAACTAGATTTTCTAATTGGAATTAGGATTGGATTGGGATTGAGTAAATTGAACATAATTTGTACTAACTCAGATTTATTTTTTTGTTTTTTTGGGTACAACGACTAATTTAGATTTGCCTTTTATCTTATTTTCTTAGTCTTAATTGAATATTCTTAACCTTTAAACCTTCAAAAGAAGAATTGCTCTGAATGGAATCGAATGGAACCGTTTAATGCTCTCCACGGACTTCTCCATCAAAATATTCTCTATGAAATCCATTCTCGTATTGAAACAATGTCGTTTAATACTCAGTTCTCTGCATGAAAGTACTCTCCATGGAATCCATTCTTCAATATATAAGAGGTAAACAACTAAAATAGACACAAAACATTATCCAATTTTGTTTGGTAAATTAATCTAAAAAATCAATTTTTCTGGCATGGATGTTGAAATTAGAACAAATAATGTCATTGCTAAAAGTACATAGGGTTTAATTTGAAATTCTGGCTACAAATTAGTTATCTAAAGAGAATCATGCTAATTATTATTTTAATAACAAAATTGTGTTTTTAACTATAATGACCATGTAAATAACTTTTATCATGACATAAAATATTCAAGTGAAAGTAATTTTTATTAATAACTTTTATTAATTTTTTTATTAGATTTTATCAATGTTTTAATTTATTATTATCATTATTATTTTATATTATTATTTCATTATAATGTAATGTAATCTTAATCCCTACTAGTATTAGTTTAGATAAGATAATTTTCAATATTTATCTTACATAACAAAAGTACAATAGCACCATTTATATATAGTACAAATTGATGTACAATATCGTTTAAATAATACACTTACAGTTATTTTTTCTTAATTTAAAATTTAATCAGTTAAAATAAAATATATAGATGCATACACAACAAAATATAAAATAAGAAAATTTACTATTTTACTTAAGGAGTGTTTGTTTCAAATCATAAAAAATACTCATGTGGCATATGTTACCCGGGTAACGTAATTCTAGACATTCATTTCTCATATAAAAACATTATTAGTATTTGATTATGTCATTTTTTATCGAGGAGATAAAAATAATTTCCAATTCCCTATTTGGATTTAAAAATCTATTTCCTGGAAAAAAATATTTTCACATAAATACCCTTTAAAAGAAAACTAAATATCAAAAAAATAAAAATAATGTCTCTGCAGTACTTGTTCAAACTTACTATTAAAAATAACTGGACAATAAAAAAACCTATTTTTATCACTTATGCTAACATGCATTTCTAAGCTTCAACTCTCCTCTGCGGGTTGTTATCTCATGCAAAGCAAATAGGCTTGAGCAGCTTTGGTAAGTTCAATTACAATCCTCCCTATTAGGTTGCTACTAGCTTTTAATTGTATCTCTAAGAGAAAGTAAGCACCTTCCTATACAAATCTATCTATAACTTCGATTTTCCAAGCGAGAAAATACCAAATTATTGAGAATGAATAATTCAGATAACAAAGCAGGGATTCCAGTAGTTGTATCCTACATACAGCCAATGAACATTGACCAAGCACCAATTAATGGCCTAAAACCTGATGAAACAATGAACAAAAATAGCAATATATTTCCACATTCCATCCAATGAACTTCAACATTCACATGGTAAGAAACATAAATGATTCAATAGAAACCTGTCAACATGCATTGCTTCGACTACCATACAATTGTGACTTCAAAATATATGACTCAACAGAAACCTGTCAATAAATGAAGCATTCATATAATGAAAGGTTACTGATGACTATGTTATTCCATAGTCATATATATTCTGCAATGATTCATTTTCTAGATAGCCATATACCTACTAATAACTACATATAGGCATATATCTTGACAACAAGTACTTTGCATACGCACCAACATACATATTCAACTACAAAAGAAAGCATGCTTAATAAAACATACATATTCCAAACACAAAACGTGCTCGGTCTCTGTCTCCAAATCCAAACCCCTTGCATGATAAACCAGCTCCATAGCTCTCTCTTCTCTTCTGTACATCTTTTTTTCTCTCACTCTCTCACCTTTTCTATCCATCTCTTTTTTCTCTCACTCTAAAACTTTATCCCTCTCCTAATTACTTGTACTAACAAGTTTTTTTTTCTCCAATTTTCTCAAAGATCAAAGTTCATCTGTTGCGAATATACTACATTTTCTTCAAGAGTAATCCTATGATTTTCTCCTTACATTTTTGAATGAGTTTGAAACTCTTGAATGTTAATTAATTTCTGTTTGGTTAGGATTTCTCAAATGTGAAATTCCAGAGAAGTAAAAATTCAAGATCAAAACGAAACAGAAAATGCAAAGACTCTTTTCGAATTCTAATTACTCTGCATTTTTAATAAGACTAAAGATAATCTGATTATCATTTTGTTCTCTTGAAGCACTTACTAGGAGGAGTCCGATACAGTGATTCATAGCCTAGCCTCCTGTACAACTTATGCGTTATCCAGGAACACCCTTAAATGATGTTAATGTGATAATTCTTGTTGTTCTATTTTAATAAAATAAAATAAAATTTATGGGGTGGATTATTAAAATCATAAATTTTATAAGAGTTTCAAATTTCAATAATTTTGAATGGTAGGGTTTAAAATTCAGCTTTTTATGGATATTTAATTGCTATAATTAATTTCAACATTTGATTTTGTTACTTAATCTCTTAATTCTCTATTCATTTTAATTTTAAAAATAAATTTATTTCATTTATTATTTTTATGTAAGAGTTACAAAATCCTACCACTATTTAAACCCTTACTCCTACACTTTCTATATAACTTTAAACTTAGACATACACCTTTTTTTTTTTTAAATTTCTATCTTTCATATTTTATTAATATTTGAAAAAGAAATCTATGAGCAAAGAGAACTTGTCTCATTTCCTGTGTAGGATATTGTAAGACATACAATGTAGTAATTAGGCTATTAAGATAACAAGATACTTGTGTCTCATTTCAGCATACTACACATTTTTTGACTCAATCTCATTTCATTTTAATTTATTTATCTATCTATGGTAATTTATATAAGACCGCCATGAGATGTAGAACTCGTTGGAATCAATAATGATCAATGGTGGATTTGAGTTCTTGAACAAATCAATTTTTTTTTTTTGAGAGAGAGATGGAAGTGTGACATGCTAGTTTATCTCAATATGCTGAAGGTATCATGTGATCTAATAGAGAACAATTCATTTGAAATGTCAATTTGTGGTAAGTAGATTAATGTTATTTTTCAAGAATTTTTTTTTTCTTTAAAACAATAAATAGTGGGGTTAAGATAATTTTACAAAAATAAGGATTTTCTACTCCATTTGAAAATGATATTTTTTCTACCTCTCAATTGAAAATGAGTTTATGAAACTAATTAAAAGGAGTAAAAGCGAGTTGAAGAAGAAAAAAAAAATGATCTAAGTTTTTGCTTAAAAATATAAATGACATGGAAACATGATGCAAGACGCAGAGAATTTTTCGCTCCATTGGACGCGTCAATTTTGTTCTCAATATTTTTGAATTACTAATTCCTATATTAAAATTAATTATTTAATAATGAGAGAATATGAGTATTTTGTTGGGGAATACTTTTTGATAATAATATCATTGTGGTATTAATTTTACACAAATTAGTGGATATTAATTTTGGGACAATTCAAAGATTTGAGATACAAATTTTTTTAGACACCTTTATGCTTGCCAATGTGTTTGGAAGACAAAAAAAAAAGGCATTCCTATTATACTTCAAAAGGTATAACAGGTATAATGGTGTCAAATATTTCCAAGTATTCTAAAACATTCCTATTATATGTGAAAGGTATAATGGTGTCAAACATTATCATATATTTTATATGGACTAAGAGAAGTCCTTTTTCTGAGAATGAAATTTCTCTATCACTATGATTTATTATCATTGTGGAATTTGCTATTTAGAAATTAGATGAGATTATTTTTTCACTATCTGAATAAATGTAAAACTATTTTTGTGTTGAAATGTATAGTGGTGTGAAATTTGGTTTACACTACATTCAACTTGAACGACTTGAAATTTAGAAGATCAATATACCTGATATAGTACATATGTGAAAAAAATATATAATATTGACATTATCATTAGCCATTCATAATACCAGGGCAAAAAATATGAGCTAAGACTAATGAAAAACAAATTGGTAATTTTTGGAAGAAAAAATACCACTTGTTTTTATTTTTATACATATGTGCACCATAGTAACAAGTGGGTATAATTTATAATTAATATTATCTAATCTTTTAATATATAAATGGTGTAACATTTAAATCTTTTGCTAGAGTTAAAAGATTGAATGAGTATATCAATGGGGATTGGTCTTAACCAAAAAAATAGAAAACTATGAGAATATCCAACCTAGTGATTAAAAATCACTAAGAGTTAGGTTTAAAGGGAATGACGAGTCATATACATAATAGTTTGGAGGTCAGATGCACCACTAAATATATATTTTTTAAAGTTCATCCAATGGTGTAAGTGCATCTATTTTGCAATAAGATGAAATGTTGAGTTATTATTACTTTTAATGAAACATATTTCTTAAGACACTACAAGAAATTGTATTATCAGCATATGCCAAATACAAATGTAGAAGCTACTAATGTAGACTAGGAAAAACATATGCAGTAAGGCTAAATTCAGATACTAAGCAAAATTTATATGTGTCTGTTTTTATGCATTCGCATATGTAATATGTAGAAGTAATTTTTGCTTGCTACGTATCTGAGTTTGGAATTCATATGCTAAAACATAGACTCAAATACAGTTGCTCTGTTGTATAGATGCATATACAATTGCATTTGATGTATAAATGCAAATATAACTGTCTGTTGTATAGATACAAATATAACTGCATTTGCTGTACAAACCCAAAAATCAGAAGAATTTTTTTTTTTTTGGAATTTATCTCCATCTGTAAATGACAGACACAAATAATCATAATATAGACATAGATGGAAAAAATAATTTAATTATTTTATTTTATTTTTAATTCTTTACTTGTATAAAAGTATATTATATAAATAAATAAAATATTATACAAAAATAATCGTAACAATATTATTTACAATAAATGAAAAAAAAAAAATCTAATAATCATGATCATATTCTACTTCTAAGTTGTTATAATCTCAAGCTTGCTAGTCATCCTAATTGAGGTGCAAAGGCTCAGATGTAGAAGGTGCAATTTGAAATAATCAAAATAATAATTTATAAGTTATACTTAACTTAATATGTATATAAGTTAAATCTACTTGGACACATTAATCCAAAATCGGAAAGTTTTGGTCATGAACGTTGATCCAAATGATTTTTTGTTTCTTCCCTACAGGTCTTATTTGTCCCACTATTGTGCCGACACTACCAAAATTCGAAACAGATTTATATTTGACGATTATGCCCCTTGAACACAAGTTTTAAAAAAATTTTCCTTGAAACTCAAAGTTTGGATTATTATCATAGCCATTGATCTAAATAGATTTTCGTTTTTTCCTACATGTCTTATTTGTCCTCATAGTCATGCAGATACTCCTAGAATCTAAAATGGACTTGTATTTGACAATTTTGTCTTTCCAAATCCAAGTTTTCAGAGTTTTAACTTCTTGCTTTTAGAATCTATGTCTCCCCGAATCCCTTTCCAGGTTCGCCTTGAAACTTAAAGTTTGGTATAGTATCCTAATCATTAATCCAAATAGATTTCCATTTCTTCCCACAGGTCTTATTCATCTCATGCTCGTAAGAGAACATTTCTTGACAGACTCTTCTCATATAAGAGAACATTTCTTGTTCTACTTTTGTACCAGTAGGACTCCCCTTCCATAAATATATGTAGACTAGTTTCTAAAGTTGGTAAGACTTCTTCCTATATATACACCTCCTAATGTAACAACCATTTAGTTCAACAAATACATAGATGACCACAACGCATTAGTTACAACAACTTACAAACATTTACAATGCCAAAGTATTGCAAGCAACAATTCATCAAATTCCATGGTTCAAAATTAATCTATATCATGTATATATTGGCATATAGTACCAAAAAAATTATTAAGTGGTGCAGATCAGTAGCTATGGTCTTCCTTTACCCTCCAATACTAGACTCATGTGATTACATTAGGATTTGCATAAAATACACTAACAAAAATAACTTTTCAATAAAGTTTGAAAGGCAGGAGAAAGAGCATAACATGAGGAAGGGTGGAAAAACCTTTTCTAATCCTAAATATACAAGCTTGACTAGTTTGATATGATCCTAGGATCCTATGTTTACACAATCAAAGGAAAATGAGAAAGTTTTTTTCTTTTTTTGTTTACTTTTCTGTTATTTTTTAACTTGTCTCATTTTCCTTTGGTCTTTGCTTTTAATTTTAGGACCAAAGGAAAAATGAGACAAATTAAAGAATAACAGAAAAGTAAACAAAAAAGAGAAAAACCTATTTGCTAACACATGGTAAATTGCTTATCAAACCTTCTCATTTTCCTTTCTATAACCTATTCTTATTCAAGCTACTTTACAAGAACATTTTCAGACAATAATGCACCTTGTCCGGCATCCAATCTAATCTAATTTCAGCGCAAGTGTAAGATAATAATTTAGACTAGATTTACATAGATCTAACAGTGTCTATGTTGACAAGCAAAAGGCCACATATCTTCAGAAATTAGTAATGACTACTAAATTGCAAAATTCTACTATCTAAACTTTACAAAAGATGGTAAAAAATATAAGTAAAAGTTGTATAGTTTCATGATTTAACTACATTTCCAAATTATTGAATGAGCTCCATAACATATACCAGTAGTTAAAACAATGTTAAAGATGACAAGGGTATAGGTATTTCATTAGCATATAGGAAATCAAATTCTCTTTTGGCAAGTGTTAATATGAAAAATATTAGGAAAGCTACACACATTTTAGCCCAATTCAGCAGTAGAGACAGGATGCTATAGATCAAAACATGTTCATATGTCTTCCTAGACATAAATGCCTGCTTGCCCTTATATATTCATATTCAATACTCAGAGAAGAGACATTTTATAAATCATCCAAAATGAGCATACTCATAGATATAATGTCCAAAATGAAACAAATTTAAAAATGGCTTATGGGTTTTGGTTTACTTATTCATCAGATGGTTGTTTTCATTGTTTAGGCTTTTGTGACTCATTGATTTTCAAGTTGGTGATACAACCTTCACCAAGATATTTGTTGGAGGATTAACTAGGGAGACTAAAAAAGATGCCCTGAACCAGTATTTCGAGCAATTTTGAGAGATTTGTTGTGATCACAAACAAAAATACTGGAAGATCAAAAGGCTATGGATTTGTAAGCCTATTCATAGAGAATTACTTTTATCTTCATGTTTTACCACTTTCCCCCTCTTAATTAAATCACTAAATTTTATGAGTAGCCCTATTTATTTCCAGCAACAAACACCAAAATATACAATTCCTTATTCATTCTACAGGCATACAACATAATTAGTTAGATACAAACATCTAATATAAAATTGCTTTGCTAAATCTTTCCCTTCAACATTCAGGTATCCTGGTTACCCTCAACCACAAGACATCTATATTATGGTAAGTATCAAATTCAAACTAAATCTGCAATAAAAAACTAGAAAAGATCTTACGGTCATAACTTTTTTATCTAAAAGTTAGTGGCTTTTCTTGTTCTTTTTCTGTTGGTTCAGAACTTATGCAATGCATAAGGTGGGCAACATGTTCCATTTTGGCCACAAAACCCAAATTACTATCAGTCATACCTTCAGTTTGGATAGAGTTTCCCAGCACCAAGCCCCAGAATGATACAAAATCTTAATATGACTCCAAGGGGTTACATTGGTTGAATATCTAATTCCTTATGTTTCTTCTACTACCCAATATTGGCACTGATAAAATCGCTAACGAATGACTTTTAGTAGGATTGGTCATGGGGGGCAGTAGCTGCAGAAGAAAAGTTAGCAATTTTTCTAATAAGGAAATCATCTACTGCTTAAGCTACTGACTAGACGTGTTCCTACTACATTATATATTAGAAAATGTGCGAGTTGAACATGGACACCAAGAAGCAGAATGAGATACAGTATGGTAGGTGATTTGGACACAGACTGGGACTACACTATTCAACTAAAGAAATTAGTCCTCTTTCTTTTTCTGTTTTTTCCTCCATTGTTCTAACAATTTTGCTTTCAAGAATATTATCTTTACACATCAATCTTTCTTCAATTCTTTCTTTCTTTTTGCCGATGAAAATTTTGATATAATTGAAATTTGTTTCTGTTGCATACTTTTTTCTATTCTTATATCCATTTTTTGTATCCATGAAACTCATATTCGCAAACCCGTTTCATGTTAATAATAATAAAAAAAACCCTTTTAGCAATTTCCTTCCAAACAAACCCTTTGAAATGAATAATGTAAAGCCGGACAATGAATCATAAACTGATTCAATACTCATTATCAGAATCAAGCAAGGAACGAAAAAATAGCAACCCAATACTGAAAAGCAAAAACAATGACAGATGAAACATACCTGGGATATGGGTAGGTAGAACAAAGAGACAGACTACACTGGCGAGACCAACGACAGCAAATAAAAACTCTCTCGACTACCAGAAGTAGTAGAAGGAGAAGAAATGTGCAGGCTAGGTTTTAATTTTGGAAAAAATAAATGCGTCTATAATGGCAGGACATATATTTTAAGTGGCAAACACAAATCATCTGAGTCTACAAAAGGTAGACATAGATAAAAAAAGAATAAGTGCAAATAATTTTGCAGAAAAATGCTCTAAATGTTCTCGTCTGCATCTGCAAACGTAGACAAATAAACATAAATACAGAAGCAGATACATTCACAGAATATAGCCCTAAAATTAATCAATTTTTGCATTTTCTTTAAAAGTATCAATGTCAAGGTATAATCTTTTTAACAATTATCTGGTCTACAAATGTACAGATGTGAAAAATAAGATTACGAACATAGATAAGACCTATGTGTTTGTTATTTTTGCAATTTCTTGTATTGAGTGGAGTGTCACAAATTGCATGAATACTTTTGATGAATTTCACTTTTATGAGTGTTGTAGTGAGGGCCGTTTCTATGAGAATTAGAGTAATTCTCTATAATACTTATGATATTAGGATAAACACAGAGCCATAATATGCTGACTTATGAATTCAAAATTTGCACATATACTATTATGTGCAATGCATAATTCTTGAATTTAAATTCAAAGTCATTTTACCACTTGAGTCAGGACTAAGTGTTTTATAACGGCTAAGCAAAAGTTCAAAGTATTGCTATTAAGTTGTGTATAAATGCAAAGCAAAAGTCTAAAATAGTGCTATTGTCATTGAGTATAGTAGTATATCTTTGCCTAATATTACGTAAAATGTTTTTGATTATTATCAAAAAATTTTAATACTAATATCAACAGAATAAAGAAATACTCCCGAGGAGATGAATTAAGTACGGAGAGGGAATCTGAAAGATTGAAAAGGGATCCCGTAAGTTTAGGAGAGGAACATCAATTTATAGGGAAATCTTTATGGGTCTCGTTGGGCTTAAGTAGGTCAAGTGGGCTTGAGTGGGTCAAGTACAATAATGAGGTGCTTGGGCCCTAATGGGCCTAATTCAGTATTGTTAGTATGTAGTAACAATAACATCTATTGGTTCAATTTCTGGGTTGTCAATGTGATGCAGCAGATTTTATATCCAAAATCCTCACATTGCTCTGCCACCTGGTTTGAGTCTTTGTTAGTTGATGACCGAATGGGTATTGCCACATTTAGAGACGTTTTTGTTTATCTCTTCCTTGTTTTTTTGACCGTTTTGGCCCCCCTTTTCCCAAAAATAAAAAAAATATCATGCCTCTATCCTATTTTAAATATAATTAAGATATGTAGATATCATCTAGTTTTGTTTTCAAATAACACATGCTATACATAGTTAAGAGTTTAAGGTATCCACCGAACAAGTGGAATTTATGATTTTTGAAAATGTGCAGTTGATGGAATAAGGGTTCGAAATCCTCAACTATAATACCATGATCATCTCATCTAAAAATTAAGTTTGTAGCAATTGAGATTCATAAATCATTTAAATATTCTAACACTCCAACTTCATAACTATTTTTTGAAATTGATGGCCTTAATTGACTTTATTACAAAAACATGTGGTATCATTTCAGGATTCCTCTTTGGATAATAGGTATTGTAATTTGTATTTTTGTAATCAGTTTAATTTGTATTTTCTTTTATAGTTCACATTCCGGATTGGGTTCATCACTATAGTAATTAGATGAACTGAATTTTTAAATGAAAACGTAAGAACTCAACAGGATGTCCTCGAATATGATAAAGACATACATACGATTTTGGCATACCCTATCAAGTGCCTTAAAAATCTTCCCTTCTTTCATCAAATCAAAAGTTATCAACCAGTTTCTTTACAAATATACGAGTTTCCATTTTCCTTTCTTTTTGGCCTGGTAAAATTTACACAAAGATAATTAGACTCCAATAAATTGGAGCACACACGTACAAAGAATTGTGCACTAACGGTGGAAGGTTACTGTAATTAATGAACAACATAGTCATTGTGCTCTATACTTTAGTAGAAAATTAATGAGAGAAATGTTTGATGAGTTGTGATATACCCAATAAGCACTCTCATAATTTGAATTATACACACAACAAAATTTTCAATGTGAAACTTTTCTTACTCATAGAAACCTTGAATATGTACCCATACATGTGATAGTCCAATGTATGATCTTGATCTAACAATATGTTTGATTCATGCACACCAAATTTCTATTTACAAAATAACAAGCATACCTGCACCAACCAAAGTGGAGTGCATAATACAGATGGTAGTAACTATCCAAACGCCGTTAAAGAAAAAGAAGGCCATAAATTCTTAAAATTCTTACTCATATATATATAGTGAAGCAATGTCAAACTGTTAACCAAGTCTATTGCTTGACCAAACTACTATTTTCTTCATTTTTCATTTTTATTTTACAAAGATTATTAAAAATGTGTGAGTGGATTAGAATATTAGAAAGAGGTAACTACTTGTTGGCTAATTAAAAATCAAATTCATTAAAATGGCAATTACGACTTTGTATTGAATGAAAAGAAAAATTGAAGACGGCCATTAGAAATCAAAATTCGGAAAGATAATTAAAAAATCATAAACAAGAAGTAGAAATTGCGACTTCTTATTGAATGAAAAGAAGAGGAAGAACAGCAAGGCTGTTAATTTGAGGAAAAGTAATGGAGAATATCATTAACATATAAGCTAAGCGAACTTTAAGTGAAAATTTAATTCTTTTTTTTTTTTTTTTTAAAAGTTAATAAGAAAAATTGTACAAGGATGAATTAATAAGAAATTAAACTTCATTTATCAAATTTTACTTAGTGCTAGATTGGCTTGGCATTTGAAAAGCAATGTTTCAGAACTTTTATTTTGTCAATAGTGATATTGGAGAATTGAATTTGATATAATATGTTGTCATGTTTGGTTAATTATCTGAAAAGTGAATTTGATTATGAGTAAAGTGTTTCTTTAAATAGTTTTGTAAGTACTTTGAATGGTATAAAAGACAAAAAAGAACTATCACTTTTTGTGAATACAGTTATAAAAGTGATTTTTATGATTTATATTTCTTATTTATAAATTTGTTTTCGATAATACTTAAAAAAATATTTTTGTACACAACATAATAAATTAATGAAGTATTTAACTTATAATACAAATAAGAGATATAGACAATTAGATAGATGCAGCAAATAAAGCACCGAGAAAAGAGGAATTTGGTAAGAGGAAAACATGGAGATGGAGGACCTTGATTGCTCCGGTTGAGAGAGGTGAAAAGTGAGAGTGAGATGGGCATCGGGTTCCAGAAGTCAAAATATTTGATGTAAATAAGAAAACTTTAAGTAGCAATTTTGTCTAAAAATAAATAAAAAATTTTGTTCCGTATTTCTTCAATATATATTTAATTTGCAAAAACTATAAATGTGTAATTTTTGCAAAACACCAAAAAATTGTGATACATGTTTATAAAAATGATTTTGAATTTTATCCAAACACTTTGTTTATGTGCTGAAATCACGTCTCTCTTGGACTCCAAAACGTGGAACAAATGTTCCCACAGCTCAACTAAACTAGGCCTTAACAACTTATTATATATGGACTAGTGATTCTTTGACATGCATGATAACACAATTTTTATGACAAATATGTGGTTTTGTCCTTCAAGAGTTAACTACTATAATTAATGACCTTAACTTCTTAGTCAGTTTCAAATTAATGATTCACATTTTTTCTTATGAAAATACTGACATGTCAAAATTTTTACTCATAAACACAACCTTTAATTTTTCTTTTACATACGACTTTTTGTTTTTATTTCTGTTTTGTTTTTGTTTTTGTTTTTTTGTTTTTTGTTTTTTTTTTCCAAGCCTTTGCATACCTTGTGTTTTTTTCTCTCTAAAATAGCTTCTTTTTTTTTCTTCCACTCTATACATTGTTAGTTTAAGCATCCTTAGAAAGCATATCGAAGATTAGCATGATTGTTTCTTTCTCAGAATTTACCCACAAAAGATATTTAAATAAATTTTTCAATCCTCAACATGTAATCAAAATCGTAATTCTTGAATTTAGCATCTAAAATGTATCCAAATTGAAATTATATGTTTATAAAACTTTAATTCGTAGAGATCTTAACACTTAAGAAAAAAATAAAAACTTTATAAGAGTCTATCCTGTTACAAGACCAAAAGTAACATGTTCATATAAAACATATTAATTATTTTGACAAATTATGCATAATTCTCATTTAGCATGTCCACCGTTGTTCTTTCAAGTTGAGCATGACTTTTCCCTTTCCTCTTTTCTCGACCCTTCCATGTAAGTTGTTGAGAATTGATATTGTTTTGTTGAACTTGTGCATAAAAGGACACACAAATTAATATGAAAATGTGAGTTATATAGTGTCAGCAGGGGATTAATGTATATAGAAAGGAATACCAAACAAAGACAAGAATTACATATCTTCTAAACTTATATATATATAAAAATATATATAATCCTAAGTAGCTATCAACTGATACTTCTTATCAATCTCACCAGGAAAGTACCACCACCACAAGAATTATATAGACAATGAAAGTATGAGCAAACCATACTTTCTAACTTCAAATCCATCAAATAATAAATTGTTGTTGAGAATTTAGAAATCAAATATTTTAGCTAAGCAAAGTAAGTAATTGGTGGAGATTTACCTAACTAATTTTTTTTTTTTTTTTTGAATGTAGTTATTAAGGTCTGGCAAGAAAACATAAACATACAGATCACTTCTTATAGGCAATGATAGTTGGAATTCTGGGATACTTAGCACCAGAATATGCATAAAGTATGTTATATACATAGAGTGATGCATCTATTATCATTCCATGAATATTCAGCAGGTGTTAGTTGGATTGGATTTGATGACATCTGTAGTAGATAAATGTGTAGAAATCAGTAAAATAACAAATTATTCAAATATAGATACAGATGAAAGAAGAAAGAAGTAAGAAAAAGAATGCTTACACTGACATATTGGTTGCCGGTGTTGCATATGTATACTCCATATCCTTGAATATGATTATGTCCTTTAGTCTTCTTTTTATTTTAGTTCCTTTTTGTACCTTGCAAAGTGCATGGAACTTGGAGTTGAAAATGTTTAATGCGAAGATGTTGGGGCTGAATTATGAGAACTTGGTATATGAACTGTATCTTGAGAATTTTGACACTTGCAAATTTTCTTGTTATGATCCTTTTGTCCACATACTGAACATGTCATTTTAATGCCAAGTTTCGAAATATTAGTCTTACTTCTGGTTGTGGGCTCCCCTATTTCTATCCTCCTAATTCTTCTTTGGCCTTCCAGGCATTGTCTTATATTTGGAGGCTGAATTAGTTCACTTAAAAGTTCTAGGCCACTCTACATAATGTTGAAGATGCTCTCTTATGGACCATATGGCACTCACAGCATGATGATAAGGAATTCCACTCAACTTCCAACTTCTACAAGAGAACGATCTATTATCAAGTTTGACTAAGTATTTTTCTTGTCCACATTTGACCCCAAAAACCTGATTTCCATTCCATGTTGCATACAAAAATCTACTTAAATCTTCTGCCTTTTATATCTTATCTTGATTCAAGGCAAATATCACTATCCCATCTTACAATATCATCCCTTTTTCTTCGATAACTTATCCATTGTAGCCTCTCTTATCTCTTCAAGCATAGTAATATCTATTTGGAGGTGGCTGAGTTTGGAAAAATTTGGTGAAGGACTATACAAAACTTCTCCAAGTATCTAGCTGTCGCAGGTGGTACCAACTCATCTTGCTGAAACATAAATGAAACACAAATTGAAGTCACATGCAACCATCACATTTTGCGTCACATATCTTTTTCTTCAAGTGAATCTTGCTTTCACATCAGATGGAACATGACACCTTATATGAGTATCATCTTGGCATCAACACAATGTTGAAAGAATCGATCATCTCTCATTTTGGTTGGAATAGAGTTAAATTTAGGATCAATTGGCGTGATGTTGTCAATGACTAACAACATAGCACTTTGTAATATATGCTTAAATAGCCTATGTATTGTCTCTCTAGAGTGTTGTATCCTTTCTTGTAATGTACAATTTGAAACTTGTTTTCTTACCAAATACAAAAACATATACAACAACTATTTTCTTAATTTGAATATTACTTATTGGCTTTCGTTGATACTTTTGTTTGAGAATTTGGAGAAATCTCAAGAAGCATGGCATCTTCATTCTAAAATTCTTATGACAACGAACAATATTATGTTCAAAATTTCTTCTATCCACATGAGTCGTGTTTGTTGTGAGTTTTCACAAGGTGTTTTTGTCTTATACTTTGCAGCATGTCAAAAAACATATGCTGTAACAACTAATGTTTTGGTTGAAAAAAGAAGGTTATCACCTCCTTACTGTCATCTGTATTATCATATGATTATGTCATATTTGCAATTAAAATTTTTAAATTTAATTTCCAAATAAAATAACATAGCAAAATTTTATATTAATAACTTATTGGAGACAATATACTTTGATTTTATTGATTATTTTTCGATTTAAAGAATCATCCATCTCAATTGAAAATGTAAATACCTTAAACTGCTCGTTTTTCCTTCCCTGCGAGTATAGCATGATAAGCCCAAGTTATGGCAGCTCTGGATGATAGATAACACAATCTATCATACGTAAAAAATATTGAGTATCTTTTTTTTTTTCATTTAGGTATAGAAAAAAAAAAATCAAATACAAAAAAATTAAAGAGAGAAAAGTGAAAACTTCCTAAGATAAGGCTTGAACGCTTCAGTCATCAAGCTTTGGAAAGTAGAAGATGCATTGGTCATGCCATTTATACTCATAATGCCCAAAATATGTTCTGAAAGATGTCTTGGGTATGTCTGCCTTAACCATCCTAGTCTTATGGTACCCAGCTCTTAAGTCTAACTTGGAAAACACCACTGCCTAATGCAACTCATCTAACAATTCTTCAATAATTGGAATATGGAAATTTTCTTTTATAGTCAGTTGATTCAGCTGTCTATAATCAATACACATTCTCCTAGAGCCATCCTCCTTTTTAACCATGAAAATAGGAAAAGAAAATGCACTCTTACGAGGTCTAATGATAATAGCATCTAGCATTTCTTAGGTCATTTTTTCAATGGTGTCCTTTTACAAAGCAGGATACTTATAGGGTCTCAGTTTTACTACTTGGCTTTCATCTTCAACATGATACAATGATCATGAGACCTATGAGTAGGTAGGCCTATAGGTTCAGTAAATAGTGCCTGATATTGGAATAACAATTGTTGTATGTTAAGGGGGTAAGTAATTTATCTTTTGTGCAGCTTTTTGTTTCTCAGTCAAATAGGCAGCCATTGGTATCTCACCTCACAGCAAACACTATTCTTCCACCTAAAACAACAACATTGCAGTCCCACTTTGTAACCCTCTCTTCACTCCTTCTCCTGTAACAACTTTACTTCCTTGGAGTGCACTCCTTTCAAGTTTATAGCGTCATCAATCTTTTAGAAAATCATACTAAGTTTATCAAACTCCTATATAATCTACCCCAATGTGGACAACCATTGAACCCCTATTTAACACCCCACCAATTGCATGATTAAGAAATCAACTTGGAATTCCAGTCCCCGCATACTTCAATTCACCCCATAATAAGCATACTAAACCTTCACATTTTCCCTATTTGCCACTGCTACCTAATAGTGATTTGTATTCATCATTTTGCACCTTAATCTCTTGGCATAATAACAACTATGAGTGCTGCTATCTGTTAGCGATAACACCTTATGTTTGTTCATTACACTCTCCACCTTCATGGTTTGGAACTCTTCCATTCCCCACAAAGCACTGATAGAAATCATTGGTAACTCTTGTTTGGACTCTTCCTCTATAATCTCTTTAATATTAACATTACTGCTGTAACCAGTCATAAATTCAGTATCATACACTTCATCAACCTTCAGCACTATTTGATACAATTGTGACCTTCTGCACCTATGCCTAGGAAAAAATTTCTCCTCACACCAATAACACAGTCCCTTCATCCTCATGTCCTGCATTTCCTTCTAAGTCATATTCTTAGTTGGTCTATAATTAGAACCAACTGGCTTAGGATTGGTTTATAGTTTTTGTTTCAGGCTACTATTAACAGGTGTATTGGTTAGGAATTTAGGTGTTAGTGGAAATGTGTTTAGGTTTGGGGTTGATTTGATGCCCTATGAGTAAGGTAGAACTTTGGAATGTTGTCTTTTAGGGAGTTCTTGGAATGTTGCCTCTTACAGCCTGGCTAAATACATTGCCTGAAAAAGTCTTTAGGGTGTGAAACACTTTACTACATTTTTGATTTCCTTGTTTAGATCACTAAAAAAGCAGCTTATAACAAACTTTCTGGTGTCACTGTTTGCCTCAACATCCTCTCAAAATTAATCTTGATAGTCTCTCATTGTTCCCACTATTTAAGTTTCACAAGATCTACTACTGGATCTTCAAACGCAGTATTTGTAAATCTGTGTCCCATATATCTGTGATGTGCTAATTTCATCCAACTATCTTTCCCATCCAACTCCTCATATAGGCTTAATGCCAATGAAGAGCTCTGCCTTCCAACATAGTGCTCACCACCCCTACCTTATGCATTTCAGGAGTTCCCTCAACATCACACAATTGCTTCAATTTATAGAGTCAATCCTTAAACCCATCCTCTTCAAAACTAGGACACTCTATTCAAGCATACCTTACTTGTGGATACCTCTAGCCATGTGGCACACTTTTTGGACCATAAACCCCAGGCATCTTAGGTGGTAAGTTAACTCCTCAATTATTGGGATATTTGTCATAACATTCATCATTGGAACTCCATCTATGTTTGGAATTCCATCATTCTTACTAGAAACCATTTATCCTAAGGGGTCTAATCAAAGCTGGGTTAGGCATTGGATTCGGTTAAATGCTAGTTCTATAGCATCTGTCTGAATTCTTCCATCAGTTGAGACATTTATTCCTCCATTCGTTACTGATTTTCCCTGATCTCTATTTGGATCCCATCTACCCAAGCTGCAATCTTCGTTTACACACCGTCGAGCCTCAATCCAAATCTCTATAGCTCTTCCTTACTGATTTTGAGTCACCATGATCAGTGGCTTTAATACTAAATGTTAGGTTTGGAAATTGAAACTAAGTTTTTCCTGGTAAACAAACAGGGAATATCTACAAGTTAATCTAGACTAAGATATGCGGAACTTTTTCTGTATATTCATTACCCAGCAATCAAAAATTACAGGCATTTAAAACGTAACCATTGCTCAACCAGCTGGCAACATAAACCAAAATAACAAACTCTAACAGCTACCCTTTCTCCTCGATCACACACACACGTGGAACAATCTGTTATTGTCTTTGAACCCCCAAAATGACACCATATACCAATCTTGTGAACTAATCTTCCCTCTATTTAACTTAACAATTCCTTCTTCAACGCAACATTTTATGTTTAGATTAAAGATTCCAACAATATGTTATCAAGAAGTGTTTTACTTCATCAAAACTAAGATTTTTCTGGCTTGTTTTGCTACGAAAGTTTTAATTGAATAGGGACAAGAAAATATTGGAATTGTGTAAACTATTTGGTTGAATGCATAGAGGTAATTGCTTAAATTTTCATGACAGATTTATGGTATTAATTTAATTGTAGAAATTTTCATGGTTGTTTTATAGAATTAATTTGAAGTATTTTAAGTCCTAAAAACTTGATTATTTTTCTTTAGGTTAACAAAAGTTATAGGACAAGTGCAGCACAACAATCTTTTAAGCTGGGGAACAAGAGCAAATATAATCAGTTAAGTGCTACAAGAGGTGGCAACAATGAACGAGGAGGTGGTTCTGGTAATGGAATAGGTGGTCATGGTGGGGGGTAAAGGTGGTGGCGGATAGGACAAGGGTAGGGTAGGGGTGGGCGGCCAGACAAGGATTTAAGTTACAACTTGATGATATTGAGTTTATCTTCTGTCCCTAGATTCCGAAGACAGATGTTATACTACCCAATCGAGCATGGTGATGAGTTAGTTATACATGGATGTTGGCTTGCACGGAAAGAAAGATCTATCAAGTCATCAAATAAGATCTTAATGCCTGCGTTTAAGTTGAATCTGACCGAGGGAAATGAGCAAGTAAAATTTTTTAATATATTTTTAGTTTATCTAATGTGTATAACATTTGGCTAATGTATATAACAACAATATTTTCTTATACTATGATAAGATGCTAAAGACAGATTTAATAAGGTATTGGCTTAATCTAGATAGGCCTATGAATGGGTTTAAGGTTTTTTATCACCACAAAAAGAACTGGAAAAAGCAATGGATGAAGCATGCATATTTTGTCACACTTGGTTGTAAGGACTACTTCACAAGAGTCTTAAATGAAGGAAAATAATTTTACTATCCAAAAAGTGAGTGATGTTTGGCTAATATACTTCAAGGTAAAAGCATAGTTGGTTGTGAGGTTTCACATTCTTTTATTCATAATCATTTCAAACCTCTTCTTTACCAGAAGTACCAAGAGTGTGTATTGAAGAAGTAGATGGAATTTAATATTTTTCTAAATTTTTACTCTCCTTTGATGTCAACATGACTACATTGACTAATGGGAAAATTAAGTAAATTAAGAGGAATGGAGAGAGAGGAAAGGGAAGAAAGAAGATGTCGACGTGACTATGGTGACTAATAGGATGATTAAGTAAATTACATGAATTTTCATGGTAGATTTATGGTATTAATTTGATTGTTGGAATTTTCATGATTATTTTATGGAATTAATTTGAAGTATTTTATGTCCCAAAAACATGATTATTTTTGTTTATGATCACAAGAGTTATTTAGGACATATACCAGTGCAGCATAACAATCTATTAAGCTAGGTAACAAGAGAAAATATAATCAGTTAAGTGCTATAAGAGATGGCAGTAGTAGGGGAGGAAGTGGTCCTAGTAGGGGGAGAGATGGTCATAGTAGGGTAAATGTGGTCATGGTGGGGGCAAACGTGATGGTGTTGAGAGCAATGGCAGGGTGGCGGTGGGCAGTCAGACAAGGATTTAAGTTACAACTCGATGATATTGAGTTTAACTTACGTCCTTAGATTCCTAAGACAGATGTTACACTACCTAATCGAGCACGGTGATAAGATAGTTATACGTGGATGTTGGCTTGCTGAGAATGGAAAATCTATTAAGTCATCATATAAGATCTCAGCACCTGCATTTAAGTTGAATCTAACTAAGGGAGATGAGCAGGTAAAACTTTTAAATATTTTTTAGTTTATCTAATGTGTGTAACATCTGACTAATATACATAACAACAGTATATTCTTATACTAGGATGAGATGCTAAAAGTAGATTTAATAAGGTAATGTGCTAATTAGGATAGGCCTGTGAATTGGTTACAGGATTTTAATAACCATAAAGAGCACTAGGAAAAGCAATGGATGAAGCATGCATCTTTTGTCACACTCGATTGTAAGGACTACTTCACAAGGGTCTTAATTGAAGCAAAAAAAAAGAAAAAAAATTTGTTGTCCAAAAAATGAGTGGTCTTCGATTAAAAGTATGGTTAGTTATGACGTTTCACATTATGTTATTCAAAATGCATTTCAAACCTGTTCTTTACCAATAGTACCAAGAATGTGTATTGAAGAAGTAGATGGAATTCAATATCTTTTTGGATTTTTCTCTCTTATGATGTCGACGTGACTACGGTGACTAATGGGATGAATTTATAAATGAAGGGAAATGGAAGGAGAGAAACGGATAGGATAGGAGATGTCGACGTGACTACGGGACTAATGGGATAATTAAGTAAATTGTTGAATTTTCATGGTATATTTATGGTGTTAATTTGATTGTTGGAATTTTTATGGTTATTTTAGGGAATTAATTTGAAGTATCTTAAGTCCTAAAAAATTGATTATTTTTCTTTGTGTTAACATGATTTATTTATGACATATACTAGTGCAGCATAATAATCTTTTAAGCTGGATAACAAAAGAAAATATTATCAGCTAAGTGCTACAAGAGGTGACAGCAATGGGGCAGGAGGTGGTCCTGCTAAGGGAAGAGGTGGTCATGGTAGGCAAATGTGGTTATGGTTAGGGCAAAGGTGGTGGCGAAGGGGGCAATCATGGGAGTGAGGGTGGGGGTGGCCTACCAGATAAGGATTTAAGTTATAACTCGAGGATATTGAGTTTAACTTATGTCCCTGGATTCTGAAGACAGTTATTACACTATCAAATCGAGCATGGTGATAAGTTAGTTATACATTGATGTTGGCTTGCACGGAATGGTAGAACTATCAAGTCATCATAGAAGATCTAAGCACTTACTTTTAAGTTAAATCTGACTGTGGGAGATGAGCAGGTAAAACTTTTAATTATTTTTTAGTTTATCTAATGTGTAACATTTGGCTAATGTATGTAACAACACTATATTCTTATACATGATGAAATACTAAAGGCAGATTTAATAAGGTAATGACCTAATCTGGATAGACATTTGAATAGGTTGATGGATTTTAATCGCCATAAATAGCACTGGGAAAAGCAATGGATGAAGCATGCATCTTTCGTCATACTAGGCTATAAGGACTATTCCACAAAGGTCTTCAATGAAGGAAAAAAAATTTGTTGTCCATACAGTGAGTGGTCTTCGGTTAATACACTTCAAGGTAAAAGCATGATTGGTTGTGAGGTTTCACATTCTGTTATCCTAAATGCATTTCGAACTTCTTTACCAGTAAGACCAAAAGTGCGTATTGAAGAAGTAAATTGACTTCAATATCTTTTTGGATTTTGCTCTCTTATGATGTTGACGTGACTACAGTGACTAATGTGATGATTTAGTAAATGAAAGGGAATATAGGGAGAGGAGGGAAAATGAGAGGAGATGTCAACATGACTACAGCGACTAATGGGATAATTAAGTAAATTACTTGAATTTTCATAGTATATTTATGGTATTAATTTGATTATTTGAATTTTTATGGTTGTTTTACAAAATTAATTTGAAGTATTTTAAGTCCTTAAAACCTGATTATTTTTCTCTGTTTTAACAGGAGTTATTTAAGACATATATCAGTGAAACACAACAATCTATTAAGCTGGGTAACAAGGGAAAATATAATTAGTTAAGTGCTACAAAAGGTGACAGCAGTGGGGGAAGGTGGTCCTAGCAGGGTAAAAGTGGTCGTGGTTGTGGTTGTGGTTGTGGTAGAGGGGGGGAAGGGGTGGGCTGCTAAACAAGGATTGAAGTTACAAATTGGTAATATTGAGTTTAACTTAAGGCCCTGGATTCCAAAGACAGATGTTACATAACCCAACAGAGCATGGTTATGAGTTAGTTATACATGGATAATGGCCTGCATAGAATGGTAGATGTATCAAGTCATCGTATAAGATCTTAACAACTGCATTAAAGTTGAATCTGACTGAGGGAGATAAGCAGGTCAAACTTTTAAATTTTTTTTTAGTTTACCTAATATCTGTAACATTCGACTAATGTATGTAATAACACTATATTCTTACATTATGATTAGATGCTTAAAGCATATTTAATAAGATATTTGCCTAATTTGGATAGGCTTATGAATGGGTTGAAGTATTTTAATCACCATAAAGAGCACTGGGAAAAGCAATAAATGAATCATGCATCTTTTGTCACACTTGGCTGTAAGGACTACTTCATATGGGTCTTAATGAAAGGAAAAAAATAAAAGTTTGTTGTCCAAAAAGTGAGTGGTCTTTGGCTAATTTACTTCATGGTAAAAACATAGTTGGTTATGAGGTTTTATATTTTGTTATTCAAAATGCAATATGAATATCTTTTTTTACTAATAGTACCAAGAAAAAAATACTAAAAAAGTAGATAAAATTCAACATCTTTCTGGAGTTTTGCTCTCATTTGATGCCAACTTGATTAAGTAAATAGAGGGAAAGGAAGTGAGAGGAGAGGGTACGTGTCCTTTTCCTTCATATGAGAGCTTTTTTAAAAAAAGGATTGGGGAGGGGGGGGGGGGGGGTGGGGAAATGAAGTGGTACATGTATCCCTCCAAATCTCTCCAAAGGCTATTTTTTTAATTCCTCCAAATTAAGAAGATTTGGAATGAGAGGAAAAGGTGCATTATAATTTTTACCTATTATGACTAATATACTTCTATTCTTTCTATTTAATGCCTTCTAATATCTAAATAAATCATTTTTAAAGCGTAATCATAAAATTATTTAATAATATATCATCTCATAACATTTTCTCTCAACTCATAAATAAAAAATATACTTTATGCTTTCCTCTACTCTTTCTTTAGTTTTTTAAACTCCCAAATAAGAGAAATGATAAGTGTCATTTTTCCTATACTTTCCTCTCCTTTCTTTTCCTTCCATTTAATCTCCTATTCTCTCCATTCAAACTCCCGAATAGTTAAAAATTTGAAGGGAAATTAGAGAAAATGATAATGTACATTTCTTGCTTGGGAGTAAAAGGGAAAGAAGATGACAGGATATACTAATAAAGAATTTTACAATTATGCCCTTAAAATATTTTATTTAGATATTATTATATATTAAATAGAAAGAATAGGAGTATATTAGTCATAACAGGTAAAAATTATAATGTATTTTATCATCTCTTTCCAAATTCTCCCAATTTGGAGAAATTTAAAATATTGAGCTTTGGATGGATTTGGAATGGTACATTACCCCTTCATTTCATCTCGATCTATCTAAAAAAAAAAAAAAAAAAAAAACTAAACTCTGAAATGAAAAATAAGTGTACTTACTCTCTCATCTTCTTTCATCTCCATCAAAATGAACCCTAAGAGTATAGATACTGGGAATTAGATTATAAGTGAGGACATGAACATGAGACATAGTGCCTAAAAGAAAGAGGCTACATGGAATAAGGTATTATTTTTTCTAAATTTATGTTTGTACTTCTTTAGAATTTATTTCAATAATATTATATCTAAGTCTAATTTCTTCTTTTATTTCCTTAGAAAGTCTGCTAACTTAATGCTTACTCACGAGATGGTAAAAAGCTGAATAAAAATTTATTGTTTCCTATAGAATAAGCTACCTATGATCAGAAACTTACAGAGGGGGTTCATAAAGGTAATTACATCAAAGATTTTTATTATTGTCTTGATAGATATTTTTTGAAATATATGAGAGATTAATAAAGTTTAGTAAAAGAAAGAGAAGTGAATAGAGCTTGAGAAAGGAAGCATAGAGAATTCAGGAGGAAGAAGAAGATGTTTTATTCAAAATCTGAGCAAGATGAAATTACAGACCACAGGTCCCTAAATATCAATTTGGCTACAACTTACCAACCAGAAATTCATATATAACCTCACTAATATAGCACAATTACAATCACACCCGTTGGCTATAAAAAGTTTTTAATAAATACTTCCCCACAAACAACACTTGTCCTCAAGTGTTGATAGATTACGACCCAATTTATTGAGTAAACCAAGCTTAGTCACTCCTGCCTGTATTCTGTCCAAGGTAACTGAATAAACTGCTGTCATCATAGCTTGTTGTCACGGTCTTGGAAAATCCAACGCTCCCATGCTGCACTTAAACACTTAAGCCCCGTGCTAGAATGCTAAATCAGCCTAAGCTTCATTCAAACTCAAGAGAAGGAAAGCGAGGAGGAAAGTACACAATGGAACTTTAAGAAAGGAACCCTTTATTGAACTCTTAAAGCTCTTACAATGCTTAGATTGCTTGATTGCTTAGATTGCTTACAATACTTAGATGGCTTCCAAATGAAGTTCTTATGCCTATTTATACTACTCCACCTCCTCAACCAAGGGTGAAGATCGATTACATCTAACGGCTCACATTAGCCATCTAGAACTCTCCTACAAAATATTTAGATATTTATACAATTCCTAGAAATATCTATACCTTCTAGAATTATGTATATTGTTCTAAAGCATTCCACACATTCTTGAATCTTCCAGGATCTTCTAGGATGTTTTATAACCTTGTAGAATCTTCTAGAGTGTTTTATGTCCTTCTAGACCCTTCCAGAATCTTCTTGAATCTTCTAGAGCCTTTATGAACCTTCTGGAACTTTCTAGAACCTTCTATGTTCTAGAACCATTCGGACCCTACTAGAATGTTCTGGAACCTTCCAGAATCTCCTGGATTCTTCTAGGATGCTCCACGAACTTGTATGATTGCGCTACACTAACCTCCCAATCATTGTCTAAGTGGCGTCATGTAGGCAACGAGTCAGCGGGATGTGACATTCTCCCTCACCTAACCAGGCGACGCCCTAGTCACAAGCTCTTCCTGAAACTTGGCAGTCTTACCTTGGATGTTTATTAAGAGTTTCATGCTGGACAAGATTTTTTTTTGATAGCAACTTCTCTAGCCATCGGCACCATGCATGCATTCCCCTACCCCATGATATATATAGAGTTTGCATGCGGCATAATGATTGCATTGACACCATCAATGAATTCCATACAAATCACAATTGGATAGCCATCCATTGGCACAACAGACATGTTTACCGTCCCTATTTCATTTACCAAGGCGTAGCTTCATACTTGCTACCATATAAATAGGCATAGCCTCAAAGTTCACAGCCTTGATCCACCCTTGTTCCTCTTTGAACTTGATCCCAAGTTTCCTAGCTTCATTCACCTCAAGGAAATTGTGGGAAGCACAGTATCTGAAAGGGATTTAGTTGGGGCCACTCACCTTTGCCATGACGAACATTCGGCCCTTCTCGATCTTTGGCGCCTCGATGTTCCCTTTTATGGCATTCAAGAGTCGTAATGAGCCTACCTTAGTTTCTTCAGGCAACACTTGTGGCTCTTCTTCCTCTTTCAGCAATGTTAAAAGTTTCGTCCTTTGTGGATAATCCATGGCTCGAAAAGGACCCTCACAAAGAAAGCAAGCTATCTTTGGTTTGTTGCCCTCATTCTTGTTTCATTGGTTTGGCTTACCTTTGGAGGGAGTTGGGGATTTAGAGCTTTCTCCTTTATGATGACCACCATTTCCGTTATGCTCCCTTTCTCTTTCCATTAGCTTGGTTGACTCGGGCTACCTAAACTCGATCAATGATTACATAGGGCAGTAGTGGAAGCCAAGTCTTGTACACCACGCCTTTGTAGCTCGAACCTGGTCTATGGTTAGAGGCCATCTATAAAGCCTAACAAAGGTTCCTTGTCGAGTAGATCAGGAATCTCCAAGAGTATCTCGGTGAACTCTTTCACATAGTTTCGCACACTCCCCTTGTGTGTGAGACGTCACAACCTTCCATGGGCTTCTTGCTCAATATTCTCTTGATAAAATTGTTCTTGATCTCTACCTTGAAATCCTCCCAAGTATTGATGACACAAATGCCCTTCCCAATGTCACCATGGCTCCTCCTCCACCACAGCATCCCAGTGTCAACAAGGTAGACGAGAGTAGTTTGGATCTTGGTGGCAGCCTCCCTAATGCCATTAGCCTCAAAGTATTGGTCCATGCTCCAATGAAAATTCTCCAACTCCCTTGCATTCCTACACCCATTATAACTTTTAGGTCTCAGAACATCCACCTTAGGAGTGGCTTGAGTTGTGATAACCCCTTGTGTCATAGCCAACTTACAAAGAGACCAACCCGACTTGATCTCCTTAATTTCTTCCTTCATGGTAGCAAATTCGGCCAATACCATCTCTTTAAGAGCATCCAACGCAATCCTCCAAGAGTTGGACATAGAATTGAGAGCACCTTGCATCTCGCCTTGCACTTCCTCATCGGTACTTACAAGGTTTTCGATGCATTGGTTGATTTCTTCAAATATGTCCCTTCCATCAGCAATTGCAAGCTCCATCTTAGCAAGTCTAAACTCAAAAAAAGTCAAGACGTCTCTAGAGTTAGACTTGCCTTTCCTTCCACCATTAAGATCCTTCTCCTTTTGCTTACCAACATGCTCTATCACATTGGTAACCTCGGATGCCATTGTAGTTACGTCCCCTTCGTAAACTTTGGCTCTGATACCAACTGTCACGGTCTTGGAAAATTCAACGCTCCCGTGCGGCACTTAGACACTCAAGCCCCGTGCTAGAGTACTAAGTCAGCGTAAGCTTCACTCAAACTCAAGAGAAGGAAAGCGAGAAGGAAAGTACATAAGAGAACTTTAAGAAAAGAACTCTTTATTGAACTCTTAAAGCTCTTACAATGCTTAGATTGCTTGATTGCTTGGATTGCTTACAATGCTTGGATGGCTTCCAAATGAAGTTCCTATATCTATTTATACTATTCCACCTCCTCAACCAAGGGTGGAGATCGATTACATCTAACGGCTCACATTAGCCATCTAGAACTCTCCCACAAAATATTTAGATATTTATATATTTCCTAGAAATATCTAAACCTCCTAGAATTATATACATTGTTCTAGAGCATTCCACACATTCTTGAACCTTCCAGGATCTTCTAGAATGTTCTACAACCTTGTAGAACCTTCTAGAGTGTTCTAGAGTCTTTTATGTCCTTCTAAACCCTTCCAGAATCTTCTTGAATCTTCTAGAACCTTCTTGAACCCTCTAGAACCCTCTATGTTCTAGAACCATTCGAACCCATTTAGAATGTTCTAGAACCTTCCAGAATTTTCTGGATTCTTCTAGGATGCTCCACGAACTTGTATGAGTGTGCCACACTAACCTCCCAATCATTGCCTAAGTGGCGTCATGTAGGCAACTAGTCATCAAGATGTGACATTGTGATCCCTGTGTGATGAAATTTTATTATTCCCCTACTTCAGTGATTGATTCTTCTTTTTCTTCATGATAACAAGCTTACGAGAAACTTCATTCTTGCATTTCAAATCACTAGAACTCAATTGTATATCATCTATAAGACCATCCTTGTCCTGACTATTAATAGCTAGGAAAAAACAAGTGTTGGACCACCTAAACTATTATGATTCAAATGTCATTTCTAGTTTTCCAAAAAACAATATTTTATTTCTCACATCACAAGTTCGTTGATCATCAACTATGGTACTGAAACCTCTGGTTCTCAAATATCTTACAATTAGTTGGTAGTCTTGACCAAGCTCTATCCATTCTTCAAAATCTTGTTCAGAGTTGTCCATGGTATTCTCTAGCTGTTTGAAATTATCCTCCTCTGTAGGCATCTTTTGAATATTCCTCCTTGTAAGCATCTTCCAAAATAATATAAAAATGAATTCTTGCTTTTATTTCATACTACCTTTAGTGACACACGTGTTGCGCATGAACCATATTTATGATGGGGTAAGTAATTTACCTTATGTGTAGCTTTCTGTTTCTCAGTCAAATAGGATGCCATTGGTATCTCACCTCCCAGTAGACACTGTTCTTCCACCAAAAACAACAACATTGCAGTCCCACTTTGTAACCCTCTCTTAAATTCCTTCTCCTGTAACAACTTTACTTCCTTGAAGTGCACTACTTTCAAGTTTACAGCCTCATCGATCTTCCAGAACATCATACTAAGTTTATCAAACTCCTATATAATCTACCCCAATGTGGAAAACCATTGAACCCCTATTTAACACCCCACCAATGGCATGATTAAGAAATCAACTTGGAATTCCAGTCCCTGCATACTCCACTTCACCCCATAACAAGCATACTACACCTTCACATTTTCCCTATTTGCCACTGCCACCTGATAGTGATTTGTATTCATCATTTTGCACTTTAATCTCTTGGCATAACAAGAATTATGAGTGTTGCTATCTGTTAGTGGTAACAGCTTATATTTGTTCATTACACTCTCCACCTTTATGGGTTAGGAACTCTTCCATTACTCGCAAAACACTGATAGAAATCATTGGTAACTCTTGTTTGGACTATTCCTCCACAATCTCTTTAATATTAACATTACTGCTGGAACCAGTCACAAATTCAGTATCATACACTTCATCAACCTTCACCACTATTAGATATAATTGTGACCTTCTGTACCTATGCCTAGGAACAAATTTCTCCTCACATTAATAACACAGTCCCTTCATCCTCCTGTCCTCCATTTCCTTCTGAGTCATATTCTTAGTTGGTCTATAATTAGAACCAACTAGCATAGGATTGGTTTCAAGTTTTTGTTTCATGCTACTGTTAACAGGTGTAATGGTTAGGAATTTAGGTGTAAGTGGAAATGTGTTTAAGTTTGGGGTTGATTTGATGCCCTATGAGTAAGGTAGAACTTTGGAATGTTGTCTTTTGGGAAGTTCTTGGAATGTTGCCTATTGTAGCCTAGCTAAATACATTGCCTGAAGAAGTCTTTAGGGTGTAAAACAGCTTACTACGTTTTTGATTTCCTTGTTTAGACCACTCAAAAAGCAGCTTATAACAAACTTTCTGGTGTCACTGTTTGACTCAACATCCTCTCAAAATTAATCTTGATAGTCTCTCATTGTTTCCACTATTTAAGTTTCATAAGGTCTACTACTGGATCTTCAAACATAGCTTTTGCAAATCTGTGTCCCATATATCTGTGATGTGCTAATTCCATTCTACTATCTTTCCCAACCAACTCCTCATATAGGCTTAATGCCAATGAAGAGCTCTGCCATCTAACATAGTGCTCACCACCCTTACCTTATGCATTTAAGGAGTTCCCTCAACATCACACAATTGCTCCAGTTTATAGAGTCAATCCTTGAACCCATCTTCTTCAAACAAGGACATTATATTCGAGCATACCTTGCTTGTGGATACATCTGGCTATATGGCACACTTTTTGGACCATAAACCCCATGCATCTCAGGTGGTAAGTTAACTCCTCAATTGTTGGGATATTTGTCATAACATTCATCATCGGGACTCCGTCTATGTTTGGAATTCCACCATTCTTACCAGAAACCATTTACCCCAAGGGGTCTAATCAGAGCCGGGTTAGGCATTGGATTCGGTTAAATTCAAGTTCTCTAGCATCTATCTGAATTCTTTCATCAGTTGAGACATTTATTCTTCTATTCGTTGCTGGTTTTCCCTCATCTCTATTTGGAACCTATCTACCCGAGCTGCAATCTCCGTTTGCACACTGTCGACCCTCACTCCAAGTCTCTACAACTCTCCCTTGCTAATTTTAAGTCACCATGATCAGTGGCTTTTATACTAAATGTTAGGTTTGGAAATTGAAACTAAGTTTTTCCTGGTAAATAAACAGGGAATATCTACAAGCTAATCTAGACTAAAATATGTGGAACTTTTTCTATGTATTCATTACTTAGCAATGAAAAATTACAGGCATTTAAAAACGTAACCGTTGCTCAACCAGCTGGTAACACAAACTAAAATAACAAACTCTAACAGCTACCATTTCTCCCTCGATCACACACACACATGGGACAATCTGTTATTGCCTTTAAACCCCCAAAATGACACCATATACCAATCTTGTGAACTAATCTTCCCTCCATCTAACTTAGTAATTCCTTCTTCAACGTAGCATTTTATGTTTAGATTAAAGATTCCAACAATATTATCAAGAAGTGTTTTACTTCATCAAAACTAAGATTTTTCTGGCTTGTTTTGCTATAAATGTTTTAATTAAATAAGGACAAGAAAATATTGGAATTGTGTAAACTATTTGGTTGAATGCATAGAGGTAATTGCTTAAATTTTCATGACAGATTTATGGTATTAATTTAATTGCCAGAATTTTCATGGTTGTTTTATGGAATTAATTTGAAGTATTTTAAGTCCTAAAAACTTGATTATTTTTCTTTAGGTTAACAAAAGTTATAGGACAATGCAGCACAACAATCTTTTAAGCTGGGGAACAAGAGCAAATATAATCAGTTAAGTGCTACAAGAGGTGGCAATAATGAAGGAGGAGGTGGTTCAAGCAGTGGAAGAGGTGGTCATGGTGGGGGGCCAAAGGTGGTGGCGAAGGGGGCAAGGGTAGGGGTGGGGGTGGATAGCCAGACAAGGATTTAAGTTACAACTTGATGATATTGAGTTTATCTTATGTCCCTAGATTCCGAAGACAGATGTTATACTACCCAATCGAGCATGGTGATAAGTTAATTATACATGGATGTTGGCTTGCACGGAAAGGAAGATCTATCAAGTCATCAAATAAGATCTTAGTGCTTGCGTTTAAGTTGAATCTGACTAAAGGAAATGAGCAAGTAAAACTTTTTAATATTTTTTTAGTTTATCTAATGTGTATAACATCTGGCTAATGTATATCACAACAATATATTCTTATAGAACGATAAGATGCTAAAGGCAGATTTAATAAGTGTCACACCCCCCTTGGAGGCATGACTGGCCGGAGGAATGGTAACCAAACCTCCGTAACCCTGACTCAAATAAAGGAATGACCATGACTCTTGACTCACCGATGAATAAAACCAAAAAAAATTATAAAGATAAAAATTAACATTAAAAGCTTGTTGATTACAACAAATCATAACTTACTGAAAATTTTGGCAGAGGTCCCTTACAATATAGAACATGCCTTAAAATAGAATCCTATAAACTCTTTTTATTACTCAACACAGTACAAAGATAGTAAGGAGCTCTACTCCGTTCACACCATCAATAAAACAGGTACTAGAATATTACATCATACCATATTTGACACCCACAGTGCTAATGTGATTGCAAACTTTCATCCTTAACTCCAAGTATGAGATTCTGAGGCATACCTTGTCATCAAATCCTTAGCAAGACTTAGTATTAGTGGTTAACTTCTTTTGAGGTCCTGCTACTAAAAAAATATAACCACAAGAAAGGGGTGAGTCCTACGGACCCCGTGAGTGGAACATCGTACCCAAAGGGTACTAGCATCACTCAGCACAAACATATAATATATATATTAATATCATGTAACATGATTCACATAACGTTTCACATTACACGTACACATTGTAAGTTTCAATAATTCACAATTTACATAAAACACAGGATCACAAATTAATCAGAATAATAATATCACACAAAACAACCAAAGGGCCAACGAGTAACCCAGCCCCGCACACCAATATCACCCCCTGCCGGGCATTTACACGCCCTGCACACTAAATTAATTCTCCATAAACAATTCATCCCACCGGATCTGAGCACTCAATTTTTTAGGAAATATTCATCAGAATCAGGATTTCTCATGATTTTAAATCAGAGTATCCTAGGTGCACCTGGGTTTTTAATTTCAGAAATGAAAAACGTTTTCCAGAAAATGTTCGCGAGTTGGCCTTTATCAATCACAACCAATGTCAAACAAAGCAACCAATATCAAACAAACATAATTAAAATAAATTACTGAAATATTTTACTTGCTTACTTTCCATATATCACGCATATTCAAATAAACATATAATCAAGCATATTCAAATAAACATATATTCACACGTACTAATCTAGCACCTAAAGGCAGCAATTAACCACTCACTATATTATGAATTACATTCCTCGCTCAATCCTCGAATCCACGCATCTTATCAAGTCCACTTTAGAATTCGGAACTAAAATTCATAATTTCAAATAATATTTAGTTCATAAACGTTATTGTTATACTCTTTTACTTACTAACTTATATCTCAACTTATATAGGTTTATTTATGTAAGTTTTTCTTTAAACCATTACATGTCAATTAATATAGATTAGACTTTAGGTGATAAGGTTAATAATGAAGAGGCATTTTAAATATTTTGACAAAGCATATGGTAGGAGGAACCATTAGAAAAGAATAGAAAGCATTTAGTGAGTTAAAAATGTTAAAGCTGCCCAAACTTGAGGTTTGGACTAGTGTCCACTTTAACAGTCATATTTTTCTCTGGGAAACTCTGAATCCAGTTTCGTAAAATTTATAAAATACTAGACACATGTATCTTTATAATGGTATATCATTTATAATTTTTAGATTTGTATATCAATACAATTTATGTTTTGAAGTTGCATCAAATTCTGTAACACGTAGGATTTTTGACAGCTTTGACCTTACCGTAGTTAATTGAACATAACTTTCCCTAGGTAAAACAAAATCTGATTCCATTTATTAGGTTTATTAATAGAAAATTATATCTATCTTTATTATTTAGAAACTTTTCCTAAATTCAATCTTGAACCCACTCAATTTTTTACATGAACCAAAAACAGAGCACTATGAATCCTGCCTGACCTGGCCGGAGTCTAATAGCTATACCTCACAACATATTTGGAACCAAGCTACGAAATTTTGTAGAAAACATCCCGAGATCCTCAGCTACACTTTCTTTTTTGAACCCTTAATTTAATTCAGCCCCAAAAACACCTGAAACACAAGGTTTTTCAAGCCCCTGCAATCTGGCCCTATAATTCTTCAAATGCCACTCAAATTTCGTTTTCCCCACACTTTACTCATAACTACCACTCCTTTGTTCATAACCACCACTCATTTTTTTCATTAATTCCTTAGCCCTAAAACATCAACCAATCACTCTTTGCTCTTGTTTATGAATTCTTATTCACCTTAACAACACTAACCACTAGAACTTAAATTTACTATAACTGATTTCTTTCAAACATTTTATCAAACACCATAAAGGCGTCATTTTCCTCCATTGACATGTGTGTGAATCTATATCTATCCATCCCAATAATTCAACATACCACATCAATTGAACATTCTTAATAACTCCCACATTAGTTTTAAAGTTTAGTTAGATAATTTAAAGGTATGAACCAAAACAATTCCACAATTATTAAATCAATTCTCATGTTGTATCTTAATTCACAAATTACCATTCTTTTACTTTCTTTATGTACAAATTTTTAAACTAGACCTTAAATACTTCATTGAAATTAACCCAACAAATTTAACTACCCTCACCTAATTTAAGTCCCACGGCCAAAATTTGCTGCCCCCTATATGCTGTAACCTTCCAAGCTAGGAAATTTTGCTCTTCTTGGTCTTTAACAGCCAACCAACAAGAAGGACAAAAATCGTTCATGTTGCTACCCATAACAAGGGACAGCAACATCCTATGAAAAAAATGGTTATACACTCAATTAACTCACACCGACACACACATAAACCCTTAAATTGAACAAGAATTAAACAAACAGGAAGAAGAATCCATACCTCCCAACCCCACAAGGGAAAAACGAACATAAAGGAAAATTTTCAGCCTCAACACCAGCTGCCATGATTGTAAGTGAGAAGCACTCTTCAGCCAGCTAAACTCCAAGACTATGATAGACAAGGTGCAGCAAGGAAAAAAAGAAAGCGTTTGGAGGCTAGGACTTGATTCAGCTACCATTCAGCCATGGAACTCCAAAACAGGGCTGCTACTACCCGTTCCATGGAGTTACCAGAAGCTCCTACCTCAATAACCACCCTTCAACTACAACTAAATGGAAAGCAAGGGAGAAAAAGGAGTGGAGACCTCTCTTTCTCTGCTGGAATTGGAACATCACCACCGAAACGTTAGAGAAGAGCAAGCATGGTGGTAGAGAAGAGGAACCAAGAAAAATCGTGAATCTTCAAGAAGTGAAATCAGTCAAATGGAGGAAGAAAACAAAAAGGGAACAAACAAATAAAATAAAATAAATATATGAAATTAACTAATGCAAGATATTTAAGGCTATGGTCACTATTTCAATATGTGGTTCCCCTTTTGATGGTGATATATATATACATACCTATCTAGTGGTATTGATTATTTATCTAATTTAGTTGTGATAAGGATTAAATCTTAATATATTTATACACCAATATATTATAACACTCGCTTGAATTTACTTGGTTACAGTGTTATTTACTTTACGATAATAAATACACACCTTTTTAAAATTATATACTAAGATATCAAATTGTAACTTGTTTAGCTATAGTTGATAACGTAAATTGAATCATTGTGTGTAAACTCAATTTTTACATTATAGGATTGTAAGGGTTATAACAATCTTCCCCCCTTAAAAGAAATTAGTCCTGAATTTCAGTGAAAAGGGAATACGGATAAATTGTTTGCTTAATTAGATGTAGATATTATTGTTTTACTGCAACTTCAATTCCCCGCTTAGTTTTTCATTCCTTGGTTTTTACCAAAAAAAAATTAACCAAAATTTGCGAACTTGTTTAGTTATACTCACCAATGAGTACTCCCTACCTGTTAGATTCCTCTCTACTTTTGCTTCATTGATTCGTAATACTTGAAACTTTACCAATATAGATGTACAATAACAAAAATCAGATTTGTAAACTCCTCCATGCTTCAGATGCGTCACTCTGATAATTAAACTCCTAAAACTCACTCCTTGTTCAACATCATATTGTATTCGTTATTAAAAATTTCGATTAATAAACTATATGAATAGCTACATGAGTAAAATAGATTAACTTCTATTTACCTTGGTTACCAATATCTACAGATTTCTAAATTTTTGTATTTCCTCCAAAGGATATACATATCTTTTATATGTACATAAAATTTAAATATGTACATAAAGTATATAAATATCTTTTAATATACACATGTTCTAAAGGTTAGACTAATTTATTAAAAGACTTGAAATATTCAGGACTTATCTTGTATCACAATGAAGTTACCAACAAATCTAATAAATCTTTTTAGGTGACCTCATTGACTATAACTAAAACCAATACTAGTTCATATAACAATTAGATATAGCAATGTAGTTTATTCAACGTTAAATCCAAACAAACGAAATATTAGATTACAGGTGTACTCATCTCGACTGGGTTTATTATTTACTGTTTTATTTTTCCAATTATCCTTTCAATTAAGAAAAGAAAAAAGAAAACCAAATACATCATCGAAATTTCATTAGGAAAGACATCACTTCATTTACCACTAAAATTATTTAAAACAAAAATTCAAATCCAAGTCAACTTTACATTTCTTGCATGTACACATTCTATATCGAATTGGTTATAACGTTAATTTCTTTATCTATCCTTATCCTTAATCGGGACTTACATCGTATTATTCAAAATTCATAATTGGATATCCAATTATAATAACTAGTTAAGTTGCGATCTATATATGTTCTGATTGTATATATAGAATCATATGTATACCTATATTAAATCTTATTTACTCTTAATTCACAATGTTCATTAATTCAATATATATATATATTATACTCATGTTATTTATTACTACTTATCAACATACATATTGTTATTCATTAGTCTTATTAGTAAAAAATTTCATTGTCACACCAATTTATAACGCTCTGCTAATAAATAACCGGTACTTGAACTTAACAGAAAGCTCTAAATCTCTATACACATTCTATGCCTCTTAGATTTAGTTTTGTATTAAGTATCAAAATATACCCATTCAAACAAGTAAATTCCAAACTTTAAACTCATTTTATCACAATTCATACTAAAAAAATAATTAGTACAAAACTTGTTTTATTTTTTCCTTTAACTGCTTACTTCACTACACAAATATTTTGTATGTTACTTCTTACTCCTTATTCTCATGATTTATGAAAGTTAATGAAACCTTAATAAATTCAAAAGACATGACTAAAATCTCGTTATACTTCATTGGTTACAAGAATAGTTTTCGAGACATTACTCCTTCATTAATGGTATTTCAAGTGTAAAAGAAAAAGACTGAGTCTTTATAACTGATCAATAAATTAATAATATTAGGGAAAGGAAAAAAAAATTATATGTTGTTAATCCTTACACAACCAGAACAAATCAAAACGTTTAGTAAAGACTTTGTTTACTTCTGACTCACGAGCGGATTCAATTTAACTCACCACTGAACTATACTTTATATTATTCCTACACCATGTTATATAATTAATAATTAACTAACTCCCCTATCCGCGTAGGGTCACATCCTGAAACCACACACAGCTAATCCAACTCCTTTACAAAAGTATACGGATCTTGAATAAAATCTATGCTCGAAAACCTAAACACTTGTATTCTCCTGAAACCAGACAATAACGAGTATTGAAGTGTCTTATCCTCTCAATTCCAAAAAGCACACATAAACATTTGTAGAGTTGGGTTATAGCACATACAAAATTAAGATAATTTAGATTTCGTTCTTTCATTTTAACTAAAAAGTGTATTATTTCCAAGATTCGATATTTAATGTTAAAATTAGTTTGCAAGGGTGACATACAAAAACTTTCCATGCTTTTCAAGACAAAGACTTGAGATATATATATCTATTTTTTCATGATTCATTTCACCATGAAATAAACAGGTAATTTAACTCAATCTGCCGCTACACCAACACCTACTTCCACTCATCCACCACATTATATAACTAACAACTACCCAAATCCTTTGTCCCAACAAAATTAAGCCCAAGAGTCCCACACAACTAATCAACTTCTTTAAGGAAAAATGAATGTTAGGCAAGGTTTGCATTCGAGAAGCGAGGTGGTTGCATTTCCCTGAAACCACATGATAACAATTATTCAAGTGCTTCGCCTTATCAGTTTAGTAAAGAGTACATATAAATTGTGGTTAAGAGTTATCGCACACAAACTTAAGATATTTAAGAATTTATTATTTTAGTCAATGAGTGTGTTAATTCTAGACATTGATATTCAATATTGAGATCTATTTGCAAACTTAGTGTTAGCAAAAGAAACCTTTTGTATCTCTTGGAAAGAAGTAAACGGACTGCACATGTATGTGCATTTCCACAATTCATTTCTCTGTAATGGTACATAGGTTCAAGATGGGTTCATAGCCTATGTCAAATAAGTGTCTTTTCTTCTTTGCTCTCCATTATTATTACAAGAATCTTAAGTATATTAATCTCACAAACAACTAGGTTAATTTGTTATGCTAACTAGAGGGTACTGTTACTAAACTGAGTTTTGAGCTAAGTTACTCGCATTCTTCTATGACCTGAATTTCCGTGTCAAAGACACCTAAGAGTTGGTTAATTCCTGAACAAACCGATATTTCATTATCTCACATGACTTATAACACAATAACCAATTGTTATCGTGTCCAAACAAACACAACTAAATTTAAGGCATACTTATTATAAAACGCCAAAAAGGATATGTTAGAGAATCCCAAATTAGAGGTTCATGATGAATTAGAATGTATCCCTAAGTCTAAATATGCCCCAGGGTAACTTACGTAAACAAAGCAATAAAGTTCCGCATTTGCAGTCACAGAGCTCTAAACCTGGGCTCTGATACCTACTTATCACACCCCCCATGGAGGCATGACTGGCCAGAGGAATGGTAACCAAACCTTCATAACCCTGACTTAAATAAAGGAATGACCATGACTCTTGACTTGCTGAAAAAAAAAATTAAAAAAAAAATATAAAGACAAAAGTTAACATTAAAAACTTATTGATTACAACAAATCACAACTTATTGAAAATTTTAGCAGAGGTCCCTTACAATATGGAACATGCCTTAAAAAACAATCATATAAACTCTTTTTATTAATCAACACAATACAAAGACAGTAAGGAGCTCTGCTCCATTCACACCATCAACAAAACAGGTACTAGAATATTACATCATACCATATTTGACACCCACAGTGCTAATGTGACTGCAAACTTTCATCCTTAACTCCAAGTATGAGATTCTGAGGCATACCTTGTCATCAAATCCTTAGCAAGACTTAGTATTAGTGGTTAACTTCTTTTGAGGTCCTGCTACTAAACAAAATTTAACCACAAGAAAGGGGTGAGTCCTACGGACCCCGTGAGTGGAAAATCGTACCTAAATGGTACTAGCATCACTCAGCACATATGTATAATATATATATTAACATCATGTAACATGATTCACATAACGTTTCACATTACACGTACACATTGTAAGTTTCACAATTTACATAAAACACAGGATCACAAATTAATCAGGACAATAATATCACACAAAACAACCAAAAGGCCAACGAGTAACCCAGCCCCACACACCAGTATCACCCCCTGCCGGGCATTTGCGAGCCCGAACACCAAATTAATTCACCGTACACAATCCATCCCACCGGGGCTGAGCACTAAATTTTTAGAAAATATTCATCAAAATCAAGGATTTCTCATGATTTCAAATCAGAGTATCCTAGGTGCACCTGGATTTTTAATTTCAGAAATGAAAATCATTTTCCAGAAAATGTTCACGAGTTAGCCCTTATCAATCACAACCAATGTCACACAAAGCAACCAATATCAAACAAACATAATTCAAATAAATTACTAAAATACTTTACTTGCTTACTTTCCATATTCAAGCATATTCAAATAAACATATATTCACACGTACTAATCTAGCCCTTAAAGGCAGCAATTAACCACTCACCGTATTATGAATTACATTCCTCACTCAATCCTCAAATTCACGCATCTCATCAGGTCCACTTTAGAATCCAGATCTGAGATTCATAATTTCAAATAATATTTAGTTCATAAATGTTATTGTTATACTCTTTTACTTACTAACTTATATCTCAACTTATATAGGTTTATTTATGTAAGTTTTCCTTTAAACTATTACATTTCAATTAATATGGATTAGACTTTAGGTGATAAGGTTAATAATGAAGAGGCATTTTAAATATCTTGACAAAGCATATGGTATGAGGAACCATTAGAAAAGAATAGAAAGCATTTAGTGAGTTAAAAATGTTAAAGCTGCCCAAACTTGAGGTTTGGACTAGTGTCCACTTTAACAGTCATATTTTTCTCCAGGAAACTCTGAATCCAGTTTCGTAAAATTTATAAAATACTAGACACATGTATCTTTATAATGGTATATCATTTATAATTTTTAGATTTGCATATCAATACAGTTTATGTTTTGAAATTGCATCAAATTCTGTAACAAGTAGGATTTTTGACAGCTTTGACCTTACCGTAGTTAATTGAACATAACTTTCACTAGGTAAAACGAAATCCGATTCCGTTTATTGGGTTTATTAGCAGAAAAGTATATATATCTTTATTATTTAGAAACTTTTCCTAAATTTAATCTTGAACCCACTCAATTGTTTACATGAACCAAAAACAGAGCACTACGAATCCTGCCTGACCTGGCCGAAGTCTAATAGCTATACCTCACAACATATTTGGAACCAAGCTACAAAATTTTGTAGAAAACATCCCGAGATCCTGAACTACACTTTCTTTTTTGAACCCTTAATTTAATTCAGCCCCAAAAACACCTGAAACACAAGGTTTTTCAAGCCCCTGCAATTTGGCCCTGTAATTCTTCAAATGCCACTCAACTTTCGTTTTCCCCACACTTTACTCATAACTACCACTCCTTTGTTCATAACCACCACTCATTTTTTTCATTAATTCCTTAGCCCAAAACATCAACCAATCACTCTTTGCTCTTGTTTATGAATTCTTATTCACCTTAACAACACTAACCACTAAAACTTAAATTTACTATAACTGATTTCTTTCAAACATTTTATCAAACACCATAAAGGCGTCATTTTCCTCCATTGACATGTGTGTGAATCTATATCTATCCATCCCAATAATTCAACATACCACATCAATTGAACATTCTTAATAACTCCCACATTAGTTTTAAAGTTTAGTTAGATAATTTAAAGGTATGAACCAAAACAATTCCACAATTATTAAATCAATTCTCATGTTGTATCTTAATTCACAAATTACCATTCTTTTACTTTCTTTATGTACAAATTTTTAAACTAGACCTTAAATACTTCATTGAAATTAACCCAACAAATTTAACTGCCCTCACCTAATTTAAGTCCCACGGCCAAAATTTGCTGCCCCCTATATGCTGTAACCTTCCAAGCTAGGAAATTTTGCTCTTCTTGGTCTTTAACAGCCAACCAACAAGAAGGACAAAAATCGTTCATGTTGCTACCCATAACAGGGGACAGCAACATCCTATGAAAAAAATGGTTATACACTCAATTAACTCACACCGACTCACACCTAAACCCTTAAATTGAACAAGAATTAAACAAACAGGAAGAAGAATCCATACCTCCCAACCCCACAAGGGAAAAACGAACATAAAGGAAAATTTTCAGCCTCAACACCAGCTGCCATGATTGTAAGTGAGAAGCACTCTTCAGCCAGCTAAACTCCAAGACTATGATAGACAAGGTGCAGCAAGGGAAAAAAAGAAAGCGTTTGGAGGCTAGGACTTGATTCAGCTACCATTCAGCCATGGAACTCCAAAACAGGGCTGCTACTACCCGTTCCATGGAGTTACCAGAAGCTCCTACCTCACTAACCACCCTTCAATTACAACTAAATGGAAAGAAAGGGAGAAAAAAGAGTGGTGACCTCTCTTTCTCTGCTGGAATTAGAACATCACCACCGAAACGTTAAAGAAGAGCAAGCATGGTGGTGGAGAAGAGGAACCAAGAAAAATCGTGAATCTTCAAGAAGTGAAATTAGTCAAATGGAGGAAGAAAACAAAAAGGGAACAAACAAATAAAATAAAATAAATATATGAAATTAACTAATGCAAGATATTTAAGGCTATGGTTACTATTTCAATATGTGGTTCCCCTTTTGATGGTGATATATATATACACACTAGTGGTATTGATCATTTATCTAAGTTAGTTGTGATAAGAATTAAATCCTAATATATTTATACACCAATATATTATAACACTTGCTTGAATTTACTTGGTTGTAGTGTTATTTACTTTACGATAATAAATACACACCTTTTTAAAATTATATACTAAGATATCGAATTGTAATATGTTTAACTATAGTTGATAACGTAAATTGAACCATTGTGTGTAAACTCAATTTTTATATTATCGGATTGTAAGGGTTATAACAATAAGGTATTGGCTTAATCTAGATAGGCCTATGAATGGGTTTAAGGTTTTTAATCACGACAAAAAGAACTGGAAAAAGCAATGGATGAAGCATGCAAATTTAGTCACACTCGGTTGTAAGGACTACTTCATAAGGGTCTTAAATGAAGGAAAAGAATTTTACTATCCAAAAAGTGAGTGATGTCTGGCTAATATACTTCAAGGTAAAAGCATGGTTGGTTGTGAGGTTTCATATTCTTTTATTCAGAATGCATTTCAAACCTCTTCTTTACCAGTAGTACCAAGAGTGTGTATTGAAGAAGTAGATGGAATTTAATATCTTTATGAATTTTTACTCTCTTTTGATGTCAACATAACTACAGTGACTATTGTGACAATTAAGTAAATTAAGAGGAATGGAGAGAGAGGAAAGGAAGGAAAGAAGATGTCGATGTGACTATGGTGACTAATGGGATGATTAAGTAAATTACATGAATTTTTATGGTAGATTTATGGTATTAATTTGATTGTTGGAATTTTCATGGTTGTTTTATAGAATTAATTTGAAGTATTTTATGTCCCAAAAACATGATTATTTTTGTTTATGTTAACAAGAGTTATTTAAGACATATACCAGTGCAGCATAACAATCTATTAAGCTGGGTAACAAGAGAAAATATAATCAGTTAAGTGCTATAAGAGGTGGCAGTAGTGGGGGAGGAAGTGGTCCTAGTAGGGGGAGAGATGGTCATAGTGGGGCAAAGGTGGTCCTGGTGGGGGTAAACATGATGGTGTTGGGAGCAATGGTAGGGTGGCGGTGGGTAGTCAAACAAGGATTTAAATTACAACTCGATGATATTAAGTTTAACTTACGTCCTTAGATTCCTAAGACAAATGTTACATTACCTAATCGAGCAAGGTGATAAGATAGTTATACGTGGATGCTAGCCTGCTCAAAATGAAAGATCTATTAAGTCATCATATAAGATCTCAGCACCTGCATTTAAGTTGAATATAACTAAAAGAGATGAGCAGGTGAAACTTTTAAATATTTTTTAGTTTATCTAATGTGTGTAACATTCTCCTAATATACATAAAAACAGTATATTCTTATACTAGGATGAGATGCTAAAAGTAGATTTAATAAGGTAATGGGCTAATCAGGATAGGCTTGTGAATTGATTGAAGGATTTTAATAACCATAAATATCACTAGGAAAAGCAATGGATGAAGCATGCATCTTTTGTCACACTCGATTGTAAGGACTACTTCACAAGGGTCTTAATTGAAGGGCAAAAAAAAAATTTGTTGTCCAAAAAATGAGTGGTCTTCGATTAATATAGTTCAAGGTAAAAGTATGGCTGATTATGAGGTTTCACATTATGTTATTCAAAATGCATTTCAAACCTGTTCTTTACCAATAGTACCAAGAATGTGTATTGAAGAAGTAGATGGAATTCAATATCTTTTTGGATTTTCTCTCTTATGATGCTGAGATGACTGGTGACTAATGGGATGAATTTATAAATGAAGGGAAATGGAAGAAGAGAAAAGGAGAGGATAGGAGATGTCGACTTGACTACGGGACTAATAGGATGATTAAGTAAATTGTTGAATTTTCATGGTATATTTAAGGTGTTAATTTGATTGTTGGAATTTTTATGGTTATTGTATGGAATTAATTTAAAGTATCTTAAGTCCTAAAACTCTGATTATTTTTCTTTTTGTTCACATGATTTATTTATGACACATACCAGTGCAGCATAATAATCTATTAAGCTGGGTAACAAAAGAAAATATTATCAGCTAAGTCCTACAAGAGGTGGCAGCAATAGGGGAGGAGGTGATCCTGATAAGGGAAAAGGTGGTCATGTTAGGCAAAGGTGGTCATGGTTAGGGCAAAAGTGGTGGCGAAGGGGGCTATCATGGGGATGGGCTACCAGACAAGGATTTAAGTTATAACTAGGTGATATTGAGTTTAACTTATGTCCCTGGATTCCGAAGACAGTTGTTACACTATCGAATCGAGCATAGTGATAAGTTAGTTATACATTGATGTTGGCCTACACGGAATGGTAGATCTATCAAGTCATCACATAAGATCTAAGCACCTACTTTTAAGTTGAATCTGACTGAGGGAGATGAGCAGATAAAACTTTTAATTATTTTTTAGATTATCTAAAGTGTGAAACATTCAGCTAATGTATGAAACAACACTATATCCTTATACATGATGAGATGCTAAAGGCAGATTTAATAAGGTAATGACCTAATCTAGATAGACATAGAATAGGTTGATGGATTTTAATTACCATAAATAGCACTGGGAAAAGCAATGGATGAAGCATGCATCTTTTATCATATTAGGCTATAAGGACTACTCCACAAAGGTCTTCAACAAAGTAAAAAAATTTGTTGTCCAAAAAGTGAGTGATCTTCGGTTAATACACTTCAAGGTAAAAGCATGATTAGTTAAGGTTTCACATTCTGTTATCCTAAATGCATTTCGAACTTCTTTACCAGTAAGACCAAGAGTGTGTATTAAAGAAGTAAATTGAATTCAATATCTTTTTGGATTTTTTCTCTCTTATGATGTTGACGTGACTACAGTGACTAATGTGATGATTTAGTAAATGAAAGGGAATATAGGGAGATGAGAGAAAATAAGAAGAGATGTCAATGTGACTACGACGACTAATGGGATGATTAAGTAAATTGCTTGAATTTTCATAGTCGATTATGGTATTAATTTGATTGTTTGAATTTTTATGGTTGTTTTACAAAATTAATTTTAAGTATTTTAAGTCCTTAAAACTTAATTATTTTTCTCTATTTTAACAGGAGTTATTTAAAATATATATCAGTGCAGCACAACAATTTATTATGCTGGGTAACAACAGAAAATATAATCAGTTAAGTGCTACAAGAGGTGACAGTAGTGGGGGAAGGTGGTCCTAGCTGGGTAAAAGTGGTCGTGCTTATGGTTGTGGTAGAGTGGGGAAGGGGGGAAGGGGTGGGCTGCTAAACAAGAATTGAAGTTACAAATTGGTAATATTGAGTTTAACTTAAGGCCCTGGATTCCGAAGACAAATGTTACACAACCCAACCGAGCATGGTTATGAGTTAGTTATACATGGATAATGGCCTACATGGAATGGTAGATATATCAAGTCATCATATAAGATCTCAGCAACTGCATTGAAGTTGAATCTAACTGAGGGAGATAATCAGGTCAAACTTTTAAATATTCTTTTAGTTTACCTAATATCTGTAACATTCGACTAATGTATGTAATAACACTATATTCTTCCATTATGATGAGATGCTTAAAGCATATTTAATAATATATTTACCTAATTTGGATAGGCTTATGAATGGGTTGAAGGATTTTAATCACCATAAAGAGCACTGGGCAAAGCAATAGATGAATCATGCATCTTTTGTCACACTTGGCTGTAAGGACTACTTCACATGGGTCTTAAATGAAAGGAAAAAAAAAATTGTTATCCAAAAAGTGAGTCATCTCTGGCTAATTTACTTCATGGTAAAAACATGGTTAGTTGTGAGGTTTTACATTTTGTTATTCAAAATGCAATATGAATATCTTTTTTACCAATAGTGCCAAGAAAAAAAATACTAAAAAAGTAGATGAAATTCAATATCTTTCTGGATTTTTGCTCTCATTTGATGCCAACTTGATTACGGTGACTAATGGGATGATTAAGTAAATAGAAGGAAAGGAAATGAAAGGAGAAGGTACGTGTCCTTTTCCTTCTTATGAGAGTTTTTTTTTTAAAAGGATGGGGAGGAAATGAAGTGGTATATGTATGCCTCCAAATCCCTCCAAAGGCTTTTTTTTTTTTAATTCCTCCAAATTAAGAAGATTTGGAATAAGAGGAAAAGGTGCATTATAATTTTTACCTATTATGACTAATATACCTCTATTCTTTCTATTTAATGCCTTCTAATATCTAAATAAACCATTTTTAAAGCATAATCATAAAATTATTTAACAATATATCATCTCATCACCTTTTCTTTCAACTTATAAACAAAAAATATATATTATGCTTTCCTCTACTCTTTCTTTAGTTTTTTAAACTCCCAAATGAGAGAAATGATAAGTGTCATTTTTTCTATACTTTCCTCTCCTTTCTTTTCCTTCCATTTAATCTCCTATTCTCTCCATTCAAACTCCCAAATAGTTAAAAAATTTGAAGGGAGACTAGAGGAAATGATAATGTACATTTCTTGCTTGGTAGTAAAAGGGAAAGAAGATGACAGGATATACTAACAAATAATTTTACAATTATGCCCTTAAAATGTTTTATTTAGATATTATTATATATTAAATAGAAAGAATAAGAGTATATTAGTTACAACAAGTAAAAATTAAAATGTATATTATCCTCTCTTTCCAAATTCTCCCAATTTGGAGAAATTTAAAAAATTGAACTTTGGATGGATTTGGAATGGTACATGTATTACCCTTTCATTTCATCTCCATCTATTTTTTTTTTTTTAAAAACTCTCAAATGAAGAATAAGGATACTTACTCTCTCATCTTCTTTCATCTCCATCAAAATGAACCCTAAAAGTATAGATACTGGGAATTAGATTATAAGTGAGGACATGAATATAAGACATAGCACCTAAAAGAAAGAAGCTACATGTAATAAGGTATTATTTTTTCTAAATTTATGTTAGCTCTTCTCTAGAATTTATTTCAATAATGTTATATATGAGTCTAATTCTTCTTTTATTTCCTTTGAAAGTCTGCTAAACCTAATGCTTACCCACGAGGCGATAAAAAGCTGAATAAAAATTTATTGTTTCTCATAGAATAAGCTACCTATGATCAGAAGCTTTCAAAGGGTAATTACATCATAGATTTTTATTATTGTCTTGATAGATATCTTTTGAAATATATGAGAGATTAATAAAGTTTAGTAAAAGAAAGAGAAGTGAATAGAGCCTGAGAAAGAAAGCATAGAGAATTTAAGAGGAATGAGAAGATGTTTCATTCAAAATCTGAGCAAGATGAAATTACAGACCACAGGTCCCTAAATATCAATTTGGCTACAACTTACCAACTAGAAATTCATATATAACCTTAATAATATAGCATAATTACAATCATACCCTTGGCTATGAAAAGTTTCTTATAAATACTTCCCCACAAACAACACTTGTCCTCAAGTGTTGATAGATTATGACCTAATTTATTGAGTAAACCAAGCTTAGTCACTCCTACCTATATTTCGTCCAAGGTAACTGAATAAACTGCTGTCATCATGGCTTGTTGTCACGGTCTTCGAAAATCCAACGCTCCCGTGCGACACTTAGACACTTAAGCCCCGTGCTAGAATGCTAAATCAGCCTAGGCTTCACTCAAACTTAAGAGAAGAAAAGCGAGGAGGCAAACTTAAGAGAAGGAAAGCGAGGAGGAAAGTACACAAGAGAACTTTAAGAAATGAACTCTTTATTGAACTCTTAAAGCTCTTACAATGCTTAGATTGCTTGATTGTTTAGACTGCATACAATACTTGGATGACTTCCAAATGAAGTTCCTATGCCTATTTATACTACTCCACCTCCTCAACCAATGGTGGAAATCGATTACATCTAACGGCTCACATTAGTCATCTAGAACTCTCCTACAAAATATCTAGATATTTGTGCAATTCCTAGAAATATCTAGACCTTCTAGAATTACGTATATTGTTCTAAAGCATTCCACACATTCTTGAACCTTCCAGGACCTTCTAGGATGTTCTACAACCTTGTAGAATCTTCTAGAGTGTTCTATGTCCTTCTAGACCCTTTTAGAACCTTCTTGAATCTTCTAGAGCCTTCATGAACCTTCTGGAACCTTCTAGAACCCTCTATGTTCTAGGACCATCTGGACCCTTCTAGAATGTTCTGGAACCTTCCAGAATCTCCTGGATTCTTTTAGGATGCTTCACAAACTTGTATGAGTGCGCTACACTAACCTCCTAATCATTACCTAAGTGGCGTCATGTAGGCAACGAGTCAGTGGGATGTGACATTCTCGCCCACCTAACCAGGCAACGCCCTCGTCACAAGCTCCTCCTAAAACTTGGCAATCTTACCTTGGATGTTCGTTAAGAATTTCATGCTAGACAAGATTTTTGTTTTGATAGCAACTTCTCTAGCCATCGACACCATGCATGCATTCCCCTCCCCCATGATACATAAGGAGTTTGCATGCGACAATGACACCATTAACGAATTCCATGCCAAGCACAATTGGATAGCCTGTCCATTGGCACAACGGACATGTTTACTGTCCCACTCCATTCACCAAGGTGTAACTTCACACTTGCTATCCTATAAATAGGCCTTGCCTAAGAGTTCACAGCCTTGATCTACCCTTGTTCCTCTTTGAACTTGATCCACCCTTGTTCCTCTTTGAACTTGATCCCAAGTTTCCTAGCTTCATTCACCTCGAGGAAATTGTGGGAAGCACTAGTATCTAAAAGGGCTTTAGTTGGGGTACCACTTGCCTTTTCCATGACGAACATTCGGCCCTTCTCGATCTTTGGCTCCTCGACTTTCCTTTTTATGGCATTCAAGAGTCGTAACGAGCCTACCTTAGTTTCTTCGGGTAACACTTGTGGCTTTTCTTCCTTTTTCAGCAATGCTGAAAATTTCGTCCTTTGTGGACAATCCATGGCTCGGTAAGGACCCTCACAAAGAAAGCAAGTTATCTTTGGTTTGTCGCCCCCATTCTTGCTTCATTGGTTCGGCTTACCTTTAAAGTGAGTTGGGGATTTAAAGCTTTCTCCTCTATGATGACCATCATGTACTCCCTCACTATTTCTGTTACGCTCCCTTTCTCTTTCCATTAGCTTGGTTGACTAAGGCTTCCTAAACTTGATCAATAATTATGCACCAACAATAGCGGAAGCCAAGTCTTGTACACCATACCTTTGTAGCTCCAACCTGGTCCATGGTTGGAGGCAATCCGTAAAGGTGAATAAAGCTTCCTTGTCGTGTAGATCAGGAATCTCCAAGAGTATCTCAGTGAATTCCTTCATATAGTTTCGCACACTCCCCTTGTGTGTGAAACGTCGCAACCTTCAACGGGCTTCTTGCTCAATATTCTCGGGATAAAATTGTTCTTAATCTCTACCTTGAAATCCTCCCAAGTATTGATAACACAAATGCCCTTCCCAATGTCACCATGCTTCCTCCTTCACCACAGCATCGCAATGTCAACAAGGTATAGGAGAGTAGTTCGGATCTTGGTGGCATCCTCCCTAATGCCATTAGCCTCAAAGTATTGCTCCATGCTCCACAAAAAATTATCTAACTCCCTTGCATTCCTAGACCCATTATAACTTTTAGGTCTCGGAACATCCACCTTAAGAGTGGCTTAAGTTGTGACAACCCCTTGTGTCACAGCTAACTTACAAAAAGGCTAACCCGCCTTGATCTCCTTAATTTCTTCCTTCATGGCAGTAAATTCGGCCAACGTCATCCCCTTAAGAGCATCCAACGCAATCCTCCAAGAGTCAAACACAGAATTAAGAGCACCTTGCATCTCGCCTTGTACTTCCTCATTGGCACTTACAAAGTTTTCGATGCTTTGGTCGATCTCTTCAAATCTGTCCCTTCCATCAACAACTGTAAGCTCCACCTTAGCAAGTCTAAACTCTAAAGAAGTCAGAACGTCTCTAGGGTTAGACTTGTCTTTCTTTCCACCATTAAGATCCTTCTCCTTTTGCCTACCCACATGCTCCATCACATTGGTAACCTCGAATGCCATTGTAATTACGTCCCCTTTGTAACCTTTGGCTCTGATACCAATTGTCATGGTCTTGGAAAATCCAACGCTCCCGTGTGGCACTTAGACACTCAAGCCCCATGCTAAAGTGCTAAGTCAACCTAAGCTTTACTCAAACTTAAGAGAAGGAAAGCGAGAAGGAAAGTACATATGTACTTTCAGAAATGAACTCTTTATTGAACTCTTAAAGCTCTTACAATGCTTAGTTTGCTTGATTCCTTAGATTGTTTACAATGCTTGGATGGCTTCCAAATGAAGTTTCTATGCCTATTTATACTATTCCACCTCTTCAACCAATGGTGGAGATCGATTACATCTTACAGCTTACATTAGCCATCTAGAACTCTCCTACAAAATATCTAGATATTTGTACAATTTCTAGAAATATCTAGACCTCCTAGAATTATATACATTGTTCTAGAGCATTCCACACATTCTTGAACCTTCTAGAGTCTTCATGAACATTCTGGAACCCTTTACAACCCTCTATGTTCTAGATCCATCCGGACCCTTCTAGAATGTTCTGGAACCTTCCAGAATCTCCTAGATTCTTCTAGGATGCTCCACGAACTTGTATGAGTGCGCCACACTAATCTCCCAATCATTGCCTAAGTGGCGTCATGTAGGCAACGAGTCAGCGGGATGTGACATTGTGATCCCCTGTGTGATGAAATTTTATCATTCCCCCACTTCAGTGATTGATTCTTCTTTTTCTTCATGATAACAAGCTTACGAGAAACTTCATTCTTTCATTTCAAATCACTAGACCTCAATTGTATATCATCTATAAGACCATCCTTGTCCTAACTATCGATAGTTAGGAAAAATTTGGACCACCTAAACTATTCTGATTCAAATGTCGTTCCTAGTTTTCCAAACAACAATATTTTATTTCTTACATCACAAGTTCGTTGATCATCAACTATGGTACTGAAACCTCTGGTTCTCATATATCTTACAATTAGTTGGTAATCTTGACCAAGCTCCATCCATTCTTCAAAATCTTGTTCAGAGTTGTCCATGGTATTCTCTAGCTGTTTGAAATTATCCTCCCCTGTAGGCATCTTTTGAATATTCCTCCTTGTAAGCATCTTCCAAAATAATATAAAAACGAATTCTTGCTTTTATTTCATACTAGCTTTAGTGGCACACGTGAACCATATTTATTATATTTAAATATTTTAAAAAACTGAAAAAAAAAATATTTTTCTTTTAAGATTTGTAACTTGCGAATAAAAATAGTGTTTTTTTTTTTTTATATATATATATATAAGTTGCTATTCATAAAGTATAAAAAACCTATATATAATTAACAAATAAATAATATATAGCTATAGTGTAATAACTTACCAAAAAAACATAATAGATTTTATGTAAATCTTAATAAAGGATAAAGATACCATATACTTTCATATGAGACTCCATAGTAATTAAATTGCATTTGTCGAATAAATTCTTAAAAAATTGGGAAAAAAAAATTAGCAATACCAAAGATAATGAACTAGTAATTAATTACTCTATGTTGCCAAATATGAAAGAATTCAAATATGGATTAGAGTTTCTTCTACTAGTTCATATGACAAGAAGATAATATAATAATAACAAATAAAAGAATGAACAAAATCAATAACAACACTATATATATGAATTAACTATGCTTTCTCTTTCGGAATTATTCTGGCATATGTCATGCCCAATTTTGCTAGAGCATAATATGCATATATATGGTTTTTAGCATATACATACATGTATATTTGAAAATTTATATCTAAATGTTTATGTAAATCTTAATAGAGTATAAAGATACCATACACTTCTGTATGAGACTCCATAGGGATTAAATGGCATTTGTCAAATAAATCATTAAATAATTGAAAAAAAAAATGAAGAAGTTAGTGATACCAAAGATAATGAAGTATTAATTAATTACTCCTAATTAGATTCATAATTCTTGGTACATGAGCTAATGAATGCCAATATGTTGTCAAATATAAAAGAATTCAAATATGGATCAAAGTTTCTTATAGTGGTCCATATGACAAGAAGATAAGATAATAATAATAATAAATAAAAGGATGAACAAAATAAATATCAACACTGTAAATAAGAAATTAACTATGCTTTCTCTTTCTGAATCTTTCTGGCCCATGCCATGCCCAATTTTGGAAAGAGAATAATATATATATACATGTTTATATGAAAATTTATTTCTTCTTTTTTAAGAATAAACCGCCACAACAAAAGTACAAGAGAACAATTACTTGATTTTATCCACTTACTAAATTAATATATACATCAAACACATGAAATTGTATATATTATTTTAATTAGTTAGCTTGTAACTAAGCAAACCTACTAATTAAGACTCCTATCCATGTATCATTAATTTCAAGTATAATAATGGGAAAGAAATTTACAAACTTTCATTAAGCCTAATTAATCATAATATAGTCTAACAAGAATATTTATTATATATATACTCGTTAATATATTCAGTCACATAAACTTTCAGCGAAGAATTCGAAAGAATTTTGGTTATATATAAATATGGAGCTTCAGAATCAGATATAAAGAAAGCATATAAGAAGTTATAGTTGGAATAAACTAACCAATTATAGTTGGATGAAGAGTTCCAAGCTTGCCAATATATTATACAAATATGGGTCTTGCTCATGATATTATATATAATATAATTATATAATTCTAAAACTATTAGGAAATTTTTAACGTAAGAAAACAATTTATATTAAAATAAATCTCTAACAATTTAATTAGAAATATATCAAGTTTTAAATTTTCAATTTCATTTAAACTTTAAACATCAACAGGGTATATGGCATGAAAATTTAATAAGTACAAAGGATAAATAGAAAATCAAAATATTCTTCTTTTAAGGCTCTTTTATATATAATATAGATGAGTATAGTTGATTTTCCCTGGGAGAGACAGTGTATCAACATTCATTCCAAGGTTTTGCACTGCTTTCCACTACCACTTACATGTCAAAACAGTGATGGGTCTTTTAAACTTCACCCAATCCTTTACTTCAAAATTGCAGGGGAGATACGAACTCTTCTAGCCACGAATACCTCCATCAAATCTTCGAAAATCCACTCTTGAAAAGTTATCCTCGATAGTTCATGCCAAGTCTTGGAAGTCTAGCATCTCATTCCAACCAAAACATTAGAATTGCATAACATAACCATAAGACATTCATAACTTGACTATATCTTTTTTTCATCACTGTCACCATCATCAATATATAATAAGGACCAATAGCTAGATACAATGTCTGGCCATTTCCACCCTCTCACTTCCATGATCTTTCTTCAGGAAAGTTATCACACATAGTATAAAACTCAAAGCAGGCAGTGTAGCAATGGCAACATCAATCTCCTTGGCAGATGCAACTCCCGCCTTTTTCAAAAAAACTATTATTTCCACTCTCTAACAAGACTCTGAGCCCTCCTGGGTCCCATGGCGTGCCAATATTCAAATTATCAACATTTGAATCCTGCATATCCTTGCAATTGTGTTTTTCTGTCTTGGTGATCATATATATAGAACCACTATCATTGTTGTGTCATTTCCACTATTCCAAGATGGTTGTACAACATCCCCTCTAGATTCCCCAGAAAGTCTTTGTTCCTAAGAATATTCTCATATCTCAAAAGCCACTATGATACTAAAAGGAAGAAACATCATAACCCAATGTGCTAAAGAATAAATTGCAATAACTGAGTTAATAGACACCATCGTACCTTGTGTCCATGCCAATTACGTGGCATGCTCGTGGAATCTTATGCAAAGGCTTTCAGATCTTTTTTTTGTATAAGCCAAAACACCCAGTTAACACAATAAAGCCTATTTGGAATTCTTTGTTATATAAATCTCATCCCAGTAAATACTGTCATACAAAATTCTTCATTCCAAGGTGAATAAGCTTCTGAAATTCAAATGGCCAGCACCTTCAACTCTTTAATGTTGATGATGTTATAAAATGAATTTCTCCACACAAAGCCATAGCAGACATTGAGTTCTTGTAGCTTAAATTGGATCAATATTAGCATAAGTCTCTTCCAATGAAAGAATGGTTTTAATCCATTTCTGACCATGATCCAACATTTTTAGTAATTGCAACAAGTCTCCGTAAGCATTTGATCCATATATGACATAAACTAATTTATACACATCTGTTACATTCCCCTTTAACCTCTTAGTGGTACCTTAATTCAACTACCTTTGAAATGTGTAAGGATTGGCACCTGACATTAGCAAAGTTTCTCTTTCAAAATTTCTTAATCAGCAAGTAACTAAGGTTAGGCCACACTTTCTGATCTATATCGTCCCTAATGAAACAATTTCTTAAAGAATGCATCCCTTGTGTCCATGCCAATTATGCAGCTTGCTTGTGGAATCTTATGCAAAGGCTTTCAGATTTTTCTTTTTTTGTATAAGCCAAAACGCCCAGTTAACACAATAAAGGCCGTTTGGAATTCTCTGTTGTATCTCTTCCATTTAAATACTGTCATGCAAAATTCTTCATTCCAAGGTGAATAAGCTTCTGAAATTCAAATGGCCTGCACCTTCAACTCTTAAATGTTGATGATGTTATAAAGTGAATTTCTCCACACTAAGCCATAAGCAGACATTGAGTTCTTGTAGCTTAAATTGGATCAATATTAGCATAAGTCTCTTCAAATGAAAGAATGGTATTAATCCATTTCTCACCATGATCCACCATTTTTAGTAATAGCAACAAGTCTCCGTAAGCATTTGATCCATATATGACATCAACTAATTTATACGCATCTGTTACATTCCCCTTTTGCTTGAACTAAGAACTCAAAGCGTGGGCCTTTTGATGATCACTGTTCTCTTGGCTAGAATCTCCTCTACAACTCTACTTGGTGGCTTTTTGTTCATTATATTATATATAATATAATTAAACAATTCCAAAACGAATTAGGAAATTTTTAACAAAAGAAAACAATTTATATTAAAACAAAACTCCAACAATTGAATTAGAAATATATTAAGTTTTAAAATTTCAATTTCATTTAAACTATAAACATCAATAGGGTATATGACATGGAAATTTATTAAGTACAAAGGGTAAAATAGGAAATCAAAAGATTCTTTCTTTAAAGCTCTTTTATATATAATATAGATATAGATGAGTGGAGTTGATTTTCCCTGCGGAGAGACACGGTGTATCCACATACATTCCAAGGTTTTACAATACTTTCCACTGCCACTTACATGTCAAAACAGTGATGGGTCTTTTGAACTCCACCCAATCCTTTACTTCAAAATTGCACGGGAGATACGAACTCTTTGATCCATGAATACCTCCATCAAATCTTCAAAAATCCACTATTGAAATGTTATCCTTGATAGATCATGCCAAGTCTTGAAAGTCTAGCTTCTCATTCCAACCCAAACATTAGAATTGCATAACATAACCATAAGATATTCATAACTTGACTATATCTTTTTTTCATCACTGTCACCATCATCAGTATTATAATAAGGACCAATAGCTAGCAGCAATGTCTGGCCATTTCCACCCTCTCACTTCCATGATCTAAAGTTGCCACACATAGTATACAACTCAAAGCAATCAGTGTAGCAATGGCAATATCAATCTCCTTAGTAGATGCAACTCCCGCCTTTATCAAAAAAACAATTATTTCCACTCTCTAACAAGACTCACAGCACTCCTGGGTCCCATAGGGTGCCAATATTTAACTTATCAACATTTGAATCCTGCATATCCTTGCAATTGTGTTTTTTTGTCTTGGTGGTCATATATATAGAACCACTATCATTTTTGTGTCATTTCTTTTATTCCAAGATGGTTGTACAACATCACCTCTAGATTCCCTATAAAGTCTTTGTTCCTAAGAATATTTTCATATCTCAAAAGCCATTATGATACTAAAAGGAAGAAACATCATAACCCAATATGCTAAAGAATAAATTGCAATAACTGAGTTAATAGACACCGCTTGTACCTTGTGTCCATGCCAATTATGCAGCTTGCTTGTGGAATCTTATGCAAAGGCTTTCAGATCTTTCTTTTTTTGTATAAGCCAAAACGCCCAGTTAACACAATAAAGGCCGTTTGGAATTCTCTGTTGTATCTCTTCCATTTAAATACTGTCATGCAAAATTCTTCATTCCAAGGTGAATAAGCTTCTGAAATTCAAATGGCCTGCACCTTCAACTCTTAAATGTTGATGATGTTATAAAGTGAATTTCTCCACACTAAGCCATAAGCAGACATTGAGTTCTTGTAGCTTAAATTGGATCAATATTAGCATAAGTCTCTTCAAATGAAAGAATGGTATTAATCCATTTCTCACCATGATCCACCATTTTTAGTAATAGCAACAAGTCTCCGTAAGCATTTGATCCATATATGACATCAACTAATTTATACGCATCTGTTACATTCCCCTTTAACCTCTTAGTGGTACCTTAATTCAACTACCTTATGTGTAAGGATTGGCACCTGACATTAGCAATGTTTCTCTTTCAAAATCTCTTAATCAGCAAGTAACTAAGGTTATGCCACACTTTGTGATATATATTGTCCCTAATGAAACAATTTCTTAAAGAATGCATCTCCGCAAGGGATCGCCCTATGGACATGGACTGGTTGTGATTTTCAGCATTCATAAGCATCTTATCAGCATATTCTCCATTGGCCATTAATGTGCTGACAATCTTACTCATGCTCCATTCATGATCAGGAACATTCTCAAGGAAATATTCCCTCATCTGTGATGAAGAAAAGTTGACATAATAATCAAATCCTAATCCACCTTGAGAAGTTGGTTTGCAAAGTCTAAGATAAAACATTGCACCCTCTGTAATTGTGATAATATTAGGATAAAGAAAAAGCAATGTCTCATTTGCCAGAATGAGGTAGAACAATGCATCCTTGTCAATATATTGATTGTAATATTCTTCCAAATCACCAGTAAAAGAAGCAGAACCATTGTATGTGTACATCATTGATGAGAGTGAATGGAACTAGAACCCATCAATTTGATATTTTCCAATCCACCAGTTAAGATTGGAGAGAATGAAATAGAGAACATTGGGGTCGCTGCTGAACATTCCAGTGCACTAGTATTTATGTCGTCCTCATTTACTAGTATGAAAATAGTAGTCATTTGATCCATTAAACTGTAACAGTCCAACCATTTCATCCGATGCTGCATAGGAATGGGTAATTTCTAAGAAGACCAGCAGTCCTAGTCTATATGCTTCCTACTCTAATCGAAAAACATAAAAATTGGAGACTTTATAACCAACTGTGAAATAATCTTTGTGCTTAATAACTCCAATCAACTGGATTGCATTGTTTCCAACTTCCTTTATATGAGGAAGTACCTTCTCTATAAAATCATTAAACGAAGAAATCTTTAGCTCAGATCCACTAATTCCAACATGGAATTCATATTTTCATAAGGACTTTAGAACCTTTGGGTTCACATTTTTCCATTCATAAGCACCTCCAGGGGTGGTTCCCAGTGCACTGCAAAAGCTTGCTTTCCATCTGCATTTGGTATGTCTTCTAGATTCTCCTGCTTAGCCAACTTGTCAACAATTGTACCCTCGAGAAACTAGTGAGATGGAAAGGTTAGGTTATCACCTGGACTCTTCATCTCTTCAGAAACAAGTAGACGTCTAGCAAAAATTCCCCCCCTTTCCATATGCATCGACTATAGCTACGCATACATGAAAATTCATTTTCCCTCCCAGCATTTCAACAAGCAGATCATAAGCATCTCCTAACTAGCAAGAATCATAACAAACATCGAAGATGATATTTCCATAATTTACACCTCTATCATGTAATTGACTGAATAACTCATAATCAACCGTAGTGGTGATAACTAGATCCCACCCCTTGGTTGCCTTGACCTGTGCAAGAGTGAAATTGAGAGGTGTTATGTTATTCCAACATGAATCAACACTAAGCTACATATTTTCTTTTTTTCTTTTTTTTTTTTTTAGGTGTGGCCATCGATTCCACTACAGAGTTCACTTTTAAACAATTGCAATCCCTGAAATGCTTTGTTGAGTCATCATGACTTGCAAGGCAGGAGCTCATTTTTTCATTCTTAACAAAATCAATGGTGCTTGATCTCTCCGATGCAAAATCATCATCATTTTTCTATGTTCCTTAAACTCCGTGCATCGTCACTTCTTCTGTCCCTTTAAGTCATTCTGGAACAAATTTGGTGTAATTGAGATTTTTCTTTTGAATAAATTAGGTGAGCGCCATCCTGTTTACTAGTGAATTTTTTTATAGTTTGTGAAAGCATTTCATCTAGTGCATTCCATCTTCGGAGCTTGGAATCTATCTTTTCTACGTTAATTCTTTCAACTTTTGAAAACATCTCATCGAATTTGTCTTCCATTGATGCCAATCTTCCCTTAATGGTTTTTAATCTTGCATAGATCCTCTGATTCGTCCTTTCAAGTTGACCGGCCACCATAGCTTCCAAGATCAAAACTCTAATACCAATGATATATATCTTTTGAAATATATAGGTAATTAAGGAAGTTTGGTAAAAGAAAGAGAATGGAATAGAGCCTGAGAAAGGAAGCAAAGAGAATTCGGGAGGAACGAGAAGATATTTCATTCAAAATTAAAATAAGAAATTACCGACCACAGGTCCCTAAATTTCAGTTTGGCTGCAATTAACACAACAGGAAAAGTCACCTATAACCTTACTAATACAGAACAATTACAGTCACGCCCGCTGACTGGTTGTCTACTTGGCACCATTTGGATAACAATTAGGAGGTTTGTATGGTACACTCATATGAGTTCTTGGAGCATTCCAAGAGGATTGAAGAGATTTCGAGAGGTTCTAGAATATTCTAGAGGGGTCTGGAAGATTCTAGAACATAGAATGTTCCATAAGATTCCAGAATGTACCAAAAGGATATGGAAGACTTTAGAACAGTTCTACAAGGTTGTAGAATATTCTAGTTGTAGAATATTCTAGATGACTCTAGAAGATCCTAGAAGGTTCAAAACTATGTAGAATGCTCTTGAACATTATACATAGTTCTAGTAGGCCTAGATATTTCTAGGAAATGTGTAAATATCTAGATATTTCTAAGAGAATTCTAGATGGCTAATATTACCCGTTAGATGGAATAGATCTTTACCGTTGCTTAAGGAGGTAGAGTAATATAAATAAGGATAAGTAGTTCATTTGTAACAATCTAACAATTCCATCAAATGTAAACAATCCAAGCAAGCAAGTTGTAAGAACTTTGAGAGTTTAATAAAGAGTTCATTTCTCAAAGTAAGACCATGACACTTAGCTATGAAAAGTATCTAACATGAATGTATTTTAAAGGATTTAATTTAAATGGTGTCTGTTTGCATCAATGGAAACTTTGGTTAAAAAAAAGAGCGAAATTTGTTATTATTTCTACTGATGCAGGACATGATGAAATTTGTGCTCTCCGACTTCTTGCAAAATAGAAGGTTTTTTTTTTTTTTTTTTTCTTTAATCTAGCTAGAGGTAGTTGTCTCTAAAAATTGTCATCCTATAATAGGATTATGAAATGTTAGTATATTCATCAAAGGATTCTGTATTTGTTGCATAAAGGTTTTTTGTCTTTTTTCCTAAAAGGGAAGCATTTAGATGGCCATGCAAAATTCCATCTGCAATAGCGATTCATTGAGAAAGCCAATTGGCAAACAACTCTTGTTGAAATCTCTCATCTAAGAACTCAAGGTAATCTTAATATCTCAATTCTGCATTTTTGTTTTTTTTTTTTTTTTTTTTTTAAAAACATTCTTTAGACTAAAAAATGATCTTGTTAAATGTAGTCTAAAATTCAAAAGCTTCCAAAGGCATCTTATAAAGTTTAGATTTGACCAACCGAGGTATCCTCCATTTGGATAACTAGTAAAGCGGCAATACTGTTGTCTAATGAAAACTCCAATGTCAAAGTTAGTAGTTGATCAAAAAATATCAACTGAAAAACTACAAAAAAGTGAGGTTTGAGAGAATAACCTGTTTTGTTTTGGGATTTTGAGCCCTTTAATATAGAAGTTATGTCTGTTACAATAATAATGGATGATAATGGCATCTATTACTTAAATTATAAACGATAATGGCATTTGTTATAATATTAATAGGAATTAATTGTGGCAATTACAATTCAAACTACTAAGTTATACCTTAATCTTGCCACTTGTACTAATATCATGGGACTGGTGCAATCATATATTATCATTAGTCCCTTAAAAAATGAGTTTAAGAAGCACAGGGACTTGAACTAAATGTTGTGAACCATATACTTGGGTCGTGTTCCCTATTTGCGTGGCGTAATTTTTGTGCTAAAAAGATGTTTTTATTACTGGTATGATATTTTTATCACTAATGTTAACATTATGTTGTACATGTATGTAATCCACCTTATAACTTACCATGTTTCACCCTACCTTATAACTACTCCACCTTACTATTCTCACATTTTTCAACAAGAACTGAGAAGCTTGGGTTTGCTATGTTTATATTTAAATTTTTTCTGTTGATAGTGTATTAATAAACAATTGTATTTAAACCTTGCTGATGTAAACAATATACTTAGTGCTGAGCATTCTAGATGAAAACCCTAGCTTGTTGTTGATGTTCTAGCATTCTAGGTGAAAGCCCAAACTTGTTGATGATGTTTTGGCTTCATAGCCAATTGATTTGTCTAGGTGCTTTGCCCGAGCCCTAGCCTTTTAGCCTTTGCTGCCCTCCCGAGTGTGATTATAAGCTTTTTAGCAGTGTGTTATCTCATCAGGCTCTCTCTCCAGGTTAAGTGAAAACCTGGTACCTTTGGTGATTTAGTATCCGAGAAGTCCTGCTAAAAAACTAGGAGAGTTGTAAAGCTACTTATTGCCTCTCCTCGGGGTTAGGTTATTTTGCCTCGACTTTATAGTCAAGAGAGAGGACATAAGGGACATATTAGATGCCACTCCTCCCAAGGACTGTCATCAACTGAAAAGTTATGTATGGGCTCTAATGACGATGGGCGATAGCCTTTTCCATGTTGAAGGTGATGAGCTCATCTTGATCTTATGACTTCGTGCAAAAAAAACTTTCTTGCAATATATTTATAATTGTGGCTAAAAAGCCAAGCTCAATGGAAGATTTGTTAAATCCACATGTGTAAAAATATTTTTAAATATGACTTATGTAAAATGTAAACTCTTGGTTTGCCGTTCACAGAGTGTTGAGCGTTTGTGTTTGAGATTTGATCTCGAGCTGTATGTATAGCTTGCAATGTATAGGATGAATATTTTCCTTTTGTTGACATTATTTAACCTTAATATGCTTCGCTTTTCTGTGCTAAGTTGTATGCTAAATCACTTGAAAATGTTTAACAAGTAACAAATAGTAAGTATATGACTCGATCGTTAGTTAACTCAAGTTTGAAATAATAAATAAGTTATTTTTATTGACCGTAGTCAAAGCCACAATATACTTGAAACACATTGGATCAAAGCATGAGAGTATTACAATTAAAAGAACATGTTTAAAACAAAAGGAAACAGGTTAGCTGCAATAAAAAATTTCAATGCTAAACCACCAATAATTGTCTCTAACGTAATTAGAAGAGTATCATGCTAGCTTGCATGATATTTGGATCATAGTAACAACCAATAATTAAGAGATTTAATCGTGTTTGCAGTTACTTAAATGCACAATTACAAAATTTAACATGTATTTATGAGTCATTTAAATAAGCAATATAATGCTTAAGCAATTAAAGAAATATAATATGATTAAGATGTTAAGGCAAATTTTTATTTGTTATGCCTTTTAACTTAATTTCTTAAATAAACAAATAAATAAGCAATGTAAACATTTATTAGAAATACGAAGCAAGTCAATAAGGTAATCTTAGTTTGTCTTTTTAATACCCAATCCTTGAATAAATAAATTATATATATATATATATATATAAAGATTCAGGCTAATAAGTTAAATGGTTCTAAGAGAGAAGTCCATGATAACTCCACGTGAAGAGCATTTAGCATTTTGAATGTTTAATAACAATAATAATTGAAGATAACTGCTGGATAATATGTAGTGATATAATTTGGGATAAAAATTGAAATCATGAGAAAAGTCAAGCGATGTGAAGCGTTATTTTATTTTTCATTACTAACCTTGAGTCTGTTGGGAACTGATCAGTCCAACAAGTTATGAGCATCAAATAACCTCCTGACTTTCTCTAGTGCATGGCGGCGCCTTTAATCCCGAATGGAGGTGTAATTGCAACATGTGAATAGGACAGCCATGGAGGATGCTGCAGGGTGTACTGGCAGTTTTAATTTTTCAAAAAGTAGAGAATTTCAGGAACAAAATTCGTTGCTTGCAAGTTTTGCATGAAAACAAGCACCGCAAACCTTAGTGGTACATGGTAGAGCAGTCTGAGGTCTAATAGGTAGTGATATTTTCTGGTCATAAATTAGTGTAGGATCAAAAACCTAAATTGTATGGTTTCTTACGGATGACACCAATGTTAAAATCGAATTTGATCAGGGTGTGGTATTCTTTATGTGGCTAACCTACAAAATGGCGATCTTTTTGACCTGTGAAAACTCCAATGCCAAAGTCAGTATTTAATCAGAGAATACAAGCTAAAAAGCTATAAAAGTATAAGGTTTGTTTTGAACAAGCTGTCTTGTTTTGGGTTTTGAGCTCTTTTATATAAGAGTTATGCATGTTACAATAATAATAGACGATAATGGTAATCGTTATATAATAATGAACGATAATAGCATCCCTTATAATATTAATAGGTATTAATTGTGGCAGTTACAGTTTGGACTAGTCTGTTATACCTTAATCATGCCACGTGTGGGTGCTAATATATGTGTTCAGTTTGGTAAGATTCATAGTTCAGGAAATGTTTGTGGATTAACACACCTCACTGCACTTCCCATTTTCCTAGCTCAATCCACTTAGACAACAACTGGTTGCAAAACTTCAAATAGACTTGGTTCAGTAATCTTTCAAATCTGTCTTTCTATTTTTGTCAAACTTTTTTACTTAGCAGTGCACAACATGCATGGCCTAGAATGATGGAGATGTCTTTCTACTCTTTCGGCCTTTCTAGATTTCCATTTATCGTCATCATTATTTATGTCTTGGACACTGTGAATGATGTCTTAATTGTTAGATGTATGGATATATGGTACTTTATGTTTGTTTCTTCCTATTTACTTGGGTAGATGTCAATGCTTTTTTATAATTAAGGCAGAAAAACATTCTTTATTTTGATAAGTATTCTGATTTTCCACAAAGATCAAATGGCATTGAACGTTGTTCTTGATTCAGTCTATGTCAATGTGGTATGTCCTAAATGTATTTTTTAGGCTTATTTGTTTCATTATATTGTTATTTTGGGTTCACATTATATGCATTTGCATGTAGCACACTTTCTGTTCTCGAGCTTTTTACTTCATACTAAAGCATGGAGTTTGGTATATAATTTGTTTTCTTTTGTAGGAATTGTCATAAAAACAATTTATAAAATGAACAAATGTGTAAATGTTGGCCACCTAATTATAAATTTTAAATTCAAAACGGATTTTGAGAAATTATACTAAATCATAGTATTTGATTTGATATTTGATTAAAATGAAGATTTCAATTCACAATTTGAATCTCGATTTGACAATCATTAGCTCACTTAATGAAATAATATCGTTTTAAGCGACATAAAATGTTGTGTTTTATATTTTAGTGTGTAAATATATGCATCTGCAAGTTTATGGTATTTGTGAAAATCTGGTCCTAATTCTGTTACTGAAGTTTATATTAGCTAAATCTGTGTTTGAATTGATTCGTTGGCTTTGTAATGGGAAGTGATGTTGTTCTGATTGTTCTTTTTGTATATTTTTATATTTTACCATCTATGATAAGTCTGAATTAATATCTGATGCTCCGTTATGTTGCCATGAAAAATAGATAGGAATACAATGTTAGGGTTTTCTTAGCATTAATTGGAGGATACAAATTTTTTTTTTATTCTCCTGTTAATATGAGTAGTTAAGCAACCAAAGAGAAGCATAGGATTTTCTATTGTTTTGCTGTTAATGGATTAAGGTACGTAGTCAATAAGCTTGTTAACAATGCAATTTTGCTATTGTAGCAACAAACAAACAAAAAAAAACCAATGTAGTTTTACTTTCATTTTTTTCATTGTTCGTTTTTATTTTCCTTTTCTTTTCTGTCTATTGAGTATTCTTTATAATTGATTGACTTGATTCTGAGAACAAAGAAAATCACATAGTAATCAAAGTTTAAGAAAACAAAGGCACAAACAATAGAAAGCCATGATACCTTCTACTCAGTTACAACTAAACTTAAGCATCTTATTGTAAGCTACAACCATACTATGTGTTAGAGTTGATTTGAAAAGCTCAAGGTGATAGAATCTTCCTATCTTATGTTGTTGCATGACTGTTTAATTTTAATTGATTTTGTTCTTTCATGTCAATATGGAAAAAAAAAAAAAAAAAAAAAAAACTATATGATGTGAGAGAAAGATGCTCGGCTTGGTGAGTTCCATATTTATTTAGGCTCTATTTGGGAGTTTGAGGGGAAAGGAAGAGGAGAGGAGAGTGAAGGAAAATTGACAATTATCATTTCTCTTATTTGGAAGTTTAAAAAAAATGTTTGAAGAAGAGGTGATAAAATATTCATATTTTTACTATGTTGTCCTTAAAATATTTTAATCGAGTATTAGTAGATATTTAACAAAAATAATATTGGTATATTTGGCATTGTAATAAAAAATTATAAAGTACTTATCCTCTCTTTCCAAATCCTCCAAACTTGGAGGAATTAAAATTTTAAGGTTTGGAGGGATACATGTATCCCTCCATTAAAAAAATAAAAAATAAAAACTGCCAAACAAGAGAAGATATACATTACCCTCTCCTTTGCTTTCCTCTCCCTCTATTCCCCTTTATCCAAATATACCCTTAAAGTTGAGATTTTTGTGGTAGTGTGGTGTAGCTTGATAGTTGTTGGCTAGTTAATAGGAAGGAAAGCCAAAGAGGGAAAAAAAAAAACAGAACTAAGAAAGCAAATAGTTAGTTATTTATTTGTTACTTAAGACTGTTTGACTAGGGGTGATTCTAACTTTTTATTTCTACTTTTAAGATATATTATTTTTTAGATGCAAATTTGGATAATGATTTATGAACTTACATAATTGCATATTGACTCATAATCACAATTTTTCCGCATGTCTTGACTTTGTTTCTTATGAGCTTATTATGTTGGCACCTACTAGTGTTATTCAATGCTTAATTTTGTTCATGGAAATCACTTGATTAGATTCATACTCAAAATCAGTCAATATAGTTGGTCGAAGGTATCTTTGATCTTCTTGACCAGTTCTCACTAGCTACCATTAGCTACTTCCTAGGAAGTCCTCCCATTTCAGCCTGATTCTTGAACTTGGCGATGCTTATCTTGTAAATTTCTTTTTTTGTAACTCTCTTTGTTTGGAGATAATGGGACGTAATCCTTACTTAAAAATAATTTTCGCTGTTATTATACTGTATTTAATACATGCTATGATCACTGATCTTGATTATATTTGCTGTTGACTTACCATTCTTGCAAGACATTGTCTGTTTGCCTCTTGCTTTGTTCTTTTCTTTTTGCATGGTCACGAGCAGCTTCAAGCTCAAGGCAGAAGCCCTTTTAGGGTGAAGCTTAATAGTTGTTACGTCTATATTTTTAACGTTTTGATACAGTGGTGATATATCATGGTATGTTGCATCATTCACAACTCTATAATAGAGAATTGAGCCAAATGATCCTATTGAACAAACAAATTAACAAAAAACTGAGCAATGGTTAATGCAAGATTTGTGCATGAATGGAAAGAAAGAATGACCAAGCAAGAAACAAAAGAGGATAACTCTAGATGGTAAGATTTGTAGATGATATAGCTGTAAAATTGTTGGTTAGGGGTGAGCGGAGAATTTTAAGCTCTAGTAGCACGCCACTTAATCTATACTTGAGCTTATTAGTAGAACGACTTAAATTGTTACATTCAATGTTATTCAATTCCATTATAATTAATGATGTAATACTAAATTATTTTTATGTTATTAAATATTCTACTAAATTAGAGACATGTTTCTGCTTATCACTTGACATATCTTTAGAGAGTGAAAGAATTCTTATTTATATTATAGCCCCATTTGGATAGTACTTAGACGAGCGTCTGTGGACCTTTGGTCCACCCAGGTGTCATAGACCGACTTTGCTAGTATGCAAATATGTTGGTATAGAACTTGTTATTCCCTTATGAGTAGCAAGTCAATTTCTCAAATACTCTTCGGGTGTTAACTTGTAAGGCTAGTCTGTAATGAAGAAAGCAAATATCACACTATTTTCAAGAAAGGTCTTCAACTTCTTATTAATTGAAAAATGATCAAATTTCAATCATAGCAACATGCTTACAAAATGACTACAAGATGGCTACAACATAAAAAAATAATATCTTGGTGTAGGGGAAGTTACAAGCAACACCAAGGCATTCAAAGCTCATCCAACAAGCTAATGTACAACTTTGATTTTACTGACTATACACCCTTTCCTAAAGAGCTTTTTGCTCCATTGTCCCTCTGGTAGGAGGAGACATCACTTTTCCTATTTGACATATAGAAATCCCTTCATCGAAAAAGCTTATTACAGAAATGTCATCATGTTAAGACCTATGTCAAGCTATCCTACAATGGTGCCTATAACAAGGCAAGCGACCATGTGGGACATGCACTGGACAAACTTAGTCAACATCCTCGTTGACTTAGCCACTTGAAAGTATTCAATCTTCTGCTTGAACTAAGAAATCAAAACGTGGGTACCTTATGATGATCACTCTTCTCTTGGCTAGAATCTCCTCTACAACTCTACTTTGTGGCTTTTTAAGGTTAACTACTAGCCTAATTAACTGGTTAAGTGCTAGATCTTCTGGATCAGGATGATAGGGTCTCAAGTTGTAAATTATGAAGAATTGGGTGTATCTTTATCCAGGGTGGAAGGTCAATCTTATAGGCAACTTTCCCAACCTTGGAAACAATTAGAAATGGACTTTCATACTTATAAATAAGCTTATGATCCTACCCCTCCCTCCTTCCCAGTCCCTTTAGTTGTTCTTTTGTGAGCTTGACCATTACAAGATCTCCAACTTGAAACTCTAGTTATCTGTTTATTTATTCATTCTTTTAGAAGCTTTTTCTAAGTATGCTCGAGCAATTTCAATATACTGCTTCAAGTCTTTAGTAAAGTATGCTTTAAGACTCTTTCCTGCATGAGACCTATCAAGTGTATAGGGTAAGAGCGGTTGCTATCCTATAACAATCTCAAAAGGACTCTTGTTTGTCACATAACTCTTCTAAGCATCTACTTCCTCAACTGTTCGGAATGTAGCTCTGATACAAACTGTCACGGATTGACTTTGCTAGTACACAAAGATGCCGGTGTAGCACTTACTATCTCCTCGTAGGTAGCACTTACTATCTCCTCGTAGGTAGCAAGTCAACTTATCAAATGCCCATCGAATGTCAACCTACAAGGCTAGTGCGCAATGAAGAAATCAAATATGTAACAGGAAAGCAAATATCATATTGTTTGCAAGAAATAGGTTCAACTTTTCATTAATCGAAAAACTATCAAATTACAATGCTAGCAACATGCTTACAAAATGACTATGACATGGTTATGACATATGCAACAATGGCTTGGTGTAAAGAAAGTTACAAGCAACTCCAAGGCATTCCACGTCATCTGACAGGCTCTTATACAACTTTGATTATATTAACTAACACCCTTCCTTAAAAAAAAATTTGCGCAATAGTCCTTCTGGCAAGAGGAGACGTCATTTTTCCCATTTGACATATGGAATTTCCCTCATCTAAAGAGTTTATTACGAAAATGTCATTGTGTCAAGACTATGTTAAGCTACCCTTCAAGGGCGCCCATCACAAGGCAAGCGGTCATGTGCGACATGCACCAAACAAGCTTGAATTGTGGCACCAGGTTGCACCCCAACCCATTTGTGCTGGCACGGCCTATGGCCCAAGCAGTGTCCATGGCCACATCCAAGAAGTAGCTCTCCTAGAGCTTCTAGTTCATGCTGCACTAGTCTATATATTTGTCCCTATTTTGCCCTTGTCTTTTTCCAAAAATTCTCATTTTGTCCTTCCAACTTGTTACCCTTAAGAATATGTTTTTTCTTTTTTTCCCCTTTATCTTTTGAAAAACTTTCAACCTTATTCCTCCAACTTGTTATACTTAGGATTTTTATTTTCTTTTTTGTAGTTTATTTTTTTAAAAAAAATTTCACCTTTGTCTCTCCAACACTCACAAATGTGTAAAAATATTTGAATTTTAGGTTTTTTTAACATAAAATTTGTTCATGTGGAAATAATTAGTCTATTAACCTAAAAACAGAATTAACAATTGTTTTAAATTAAATTAAAAAACAAAAATAATTAAAACTTACTTTAAATTAAATTAAAAATCAAAAAATTGAATTATTCATTACTTTAACTTAAATTAAAAATCAAAATTGAATTAATTATTATTTAAATTTAAAAAATCAAAATTTATTCATATAAAATTATTTAATTTGTTTATTTTTAATACAGCACAATAATGTCTTTTTAAACCAGTTTTTCTGACCAAGATCTATGATCATAATTTTTGGCCCATCTAAATAAACATCAGAGTTAAGGAATAATGGTTTTCATGGTGTCTGTCTTGCCGCCAATCCAAACACACCCTATGTGTGCGGAAACAAGTTAGATTTTTGAATAATGTCAAGAGAATTATGATTGAGTTCCTTTTATATTATTAAGATTGTAGATTTTTCTTGTTAAAAGATGAAATATAACAATCATCATATTAGCTTGATATAAGAGAAATGCAGTATTTTGAGAAATCTCAAGACAACCAATTTGATTATTTTAGTTCAACTATCAGATAACCTTCACAGTTTAATGTAGAAGAACACAGTCCCCAGGCACGAACAAGCAATAGCAAAGAAACATCAATATATTCAATTTAACATATCAAATCACTAGCTATGAAAACACCCAAACTTGTCTTGTATCAATAAGATAAACAAGAGGCGTTTGGAATCCCCCATAAATTAGTATTAAGGAAATGTCTTACAAACCACATAAATATAAAAACTGAGAGAATAATCAAGAACATTAAAGAATAGTCACAAGATTTACTAGTTATAAAATGGATCAGTTAAGAAATCGTATTGTTCATATTGACTTTCCATGATCTCAAGGATCACCTCTTTCAGATCCCTAATGAATGGATACTCTTCAATCACAACTTCTTCAAAATATAAGTATGATTCCTTTGCCAGAAGAACACCGTCTTCGTCACAAGCTAACAGCTGGAGTCATTGATGGATGAATTTTTAAATCACGTTTAAATGATTTACTCATCCACTTATGTGCAAAGTCTTGGGAGTAAGGACACACCAACCAAGGCATCTCGTTAACATATTCGCCAAAGAAAGGTTTCTCACAATCCAAGGACACAAATACTAACTACCTCAAACTTGTCATCTTCTACTTGAGCACCATACTTGGACTTCAACATAGATACAAATTTACAAGATTTGCATTCAGAATATGTTGCAAACAAAAGCATGACCCTCATTCCCAAGAGTTTCGAGGCAGCAACCTATAAATAAGAAAAGGTATTGAGATGTATATTACATGAAGGAAAGAAAAAACTCATAAAAATTAAGACCGAGGAGAAATGCTATAAATACACACTTTCGTAAGCAGAGTTCCTACTTCTAGCCTTTTCTGTTAGTATTGAAACAACTTATATCCAAGATTCAAGACCAACAACAATTACTATAAGTCTTATCTTATATCTTCAATATAATACGTATTCTGTTTTCAAAAGAAAAACATAAAATAAAAGAACAGCGAACACATATTGTTGCAACTTCCAAAAAAAGCCATCAGCATCACATGCATGCAACTATTCAACATCAGAACTAATTACCTCATGTCCACCTCTCTGGACCAAGGGAAACTCTGGATCAAACATATTCACAAACCTCACTTCATCTTTGAGTCCTTTAGACAATATCTTTGCCACATGATCCCGAGTAAAAGGGTATGCTTCAATCCCAAAATGTCGAATAATCTCTGCTCCATATTGGTCAACAAAACTTCCATTAGGCCCAACAATAACAAGGCAATCTCCCTTCCAAAAGTCCTGTGAAGGGATGTTAAAAATACGGCATAACTTCCTGCTAACTGGGTCCTTGTAGAGCCCCATCAACCAAGGGATATCTTCAGAATACCTGATCACATCCTTGTATTTGAGATTGCCACTAAGTTGAGTAAAAAAGTGAAACGTAATATGCACAATCTCAAAATCATATCCACGTGCTTTTGACTCTCTATAAAGGTCCTTAATTTTCTCAATGCGTGGAAGTTCTGCATATCATTAGAGAGATATAGGCCCACCGCTTTGTTTTTAAGATATGAGATGGGTACCTGCCAGTAAGAGTTGCATCAAGTTGTATTCACAAAAGGCATGTCTGAAATGCAACAATTGCTGTGAAATCGAAGTTGTCTAATATAGCTAGAAATATGATAGACGACTAAAGAATTACCATGCAATTAATCAACTACACATATAAAGTTACCTTCTTCTTCCCATTACTTGAAGTTACAAAATCACGATACGGGGAAGCCAAAAGTAGTTCTAAGGAGAGTTAATCCCTAGCTGCAGTATCTCCATCCTCTGTGCGAGCATTCCTTTCTTGCGTAAGAGGAAAAAGTTCTGCTCCCCACAAACTGAAAACAAAACCATCATAAAATGTCATGAAAACCTTCCCCCTGGATCAAGCAGGACACAATATACTCTAGAATCTTTAAGTGGCAAAAAAGCATCTTTCAAACGGTTCCTTGCTTGTTGATCAGAAAATGGGACTGCAGGCCATGGCATCCCGGAGAACAAGTATTGGTAACACTCCTCTGCGCTTTTTCCATAAAAAAACACCCCTGCGCGAATCGTCCTGGAGATCATTGTTTCCTAGTGCAACAAACACAACCTCAAAAACCCTCTCTAGTAATAGCTCATTGTAGACTTCTACCATGTCCATCATTGTCAATTTGTCCTCATGACCACGAGGGCAAGTGAGAGACAAAAAATGGAGAGCAAGTGACTTGCCACTCAGGTCATTAGCTTTAACCTATAAATAGAGGACACATAAATTGGCAAAAGGCACTTAATTAGATCAGCTATGTGCTACCACTATACATATATATATATATATCAGTTTCAATATAATTTTATGAAGAATTTGAAGGTAGAAAATTAGCATCTTTGTAGCCACATAACATACATGAAGAATTAATTGATTGAGAATCTCTCCTCCGTAGAAAAAAAAATTACAAAACAAAAAATTCCCACTTGTGTCACTTAATTAACACACACTTAATGACTTAAACAATGTTCACAAAATTAAAGCTAAATCATGTATAAGTTCACAAAAATTTGGAATTTTAAGAAATTAGACATCTTCCATTTAATTACCATACACATGTTCCAGTCTAGCTATTCTATCATCTTGTACTATATCCAGGAAGAGAGACAGAGAGTAGTATATATATACAAGTCGCCATTGTTTTTCACAAGGAAATCCCTATGTTGTGTGAAAAGAAAGTCCAGGATATTAACAGTATCACCATCGTCAAAATACTTAAGCTGGCGCTTCCTTCTGCTTCCTGAATCGCCACTAGGAGTTCGAAGGTCGCCTAGGAGAACCTGATTAATAACAGTTAATTTTGTCCACTTTCTGGGTTTTCGCCTTTTCGAACAACTTCCTAACCAAATTTCTTTTTCTTTCTGCTGCATCGTTTTCTTTCTAAGACCTTGAAGCAGCAGCTCAGCTCAATAGCTGTAGAACGAAAGATAGAGAATGATTTACTGAATGAATGAGAAAGTAATTAGGGCTTTTTTTTTTTTTTTTTCTATGACTAGTTAACTGACTTAGGTTTGGGCCGGGAGTGATTTAATGCAGAGAGTTTTGAAAACCTCAGTCAAATCAGTTAAATCATCATTAGAATGACAAATTGGATTAGATTGAGCTAAAAATTATTTTTGGTAAAAACTAACAAATATATATATATCCAAAGAATTGATAAAATCGGTGTCGGATTGATGAAGTGAATTGATATTTTTTATTAAAGATTATTGCAATATTTTTTATTTTTAATCAAAGATTAGTGAAATAATTATATTTTATATTGATATTGTTTTTATAATTTTGATGTATAAGTTAAAAATTAAATATTATGATGGACAATAAATTAATCAATTGTGTATTAAATATTAATAATTATATTTGACCATTTGTAGTGTGATTTTTTATTATTTAATGAATAATGAATTATTATATTTTTCTTGGTGTATTTAATATTTATAATTAATAGAAAATTATTATTTAATATTATTATATTTTTTAATGTCATTTGGTCAGATTATGATTAAACCAATGATGCGAGAGTAACAAAAAAAAATTATGTCAATCATCGATCTAATTTTTAAGAGATTAATAGTGATACTGTTACCAATTATACTCAACCACCTATATATTTAGTAGTAATAACACTAAAAATAATAGTATTTAGCCTTTCTTCTCCATTTTGAGTTACTTGTTTTAGTGAATTTTTTTTTTTTTTTTTTTTTTTTTTTTTTCATTTACGGTTACCTCAAGCTTCTACAACCCTTTTCTATGAGCAAACGGTGAGTTGCATTAAATGGGGGAGGAAAAGCTGACGTTGATGATTTTGCATTAGTTTTCTATATAATGAAATGAACCGCTAATATTAGTAGAGCAACACTTGGTCTTTTTGTTGTAGGACATAGAGAGGATTTGTATCCCCCTTTAATACCCAGGCCACAAGACAAACAATTTTTTTACACATTTGTGTTCTCTAACTCTCCGTCTCCTCCACTCCCTCCGCAGAGTGGCACAATCAGATGCAAAGTTCAGTCTGGAGTTTTGATTTGAAGGGTCGACTTTGAGAAAAAGAAAAACTTATATAGAGTAATTCTATCACGTAATTCTTGTAGTAATATAACAAATGACTGACATGTGCTTAAATAAATCATATCAGCAAACACTCAATATGAGTTAACCCTACACTAAAATTAGCTAACTCAACCCCATAGTAAATTAATTAATTTCATCAACACCTACCAATCTCTCCTATAATCTCTCTCATATCAAGTTCTTTATTTTTTCTCTCTTGGTCCCTTCTCTTAAAACTTCTCATATGTGACTCTCTCTATCATCTCTATTGGTTTCTCTCTCCACCCATCTCACCACCTCAATCAACCCCATTATTGTCACTTACTACCACCATCGCCTTACCGAAACATTTTATTGAAATATCACTACTGCAATATCATAATTTAATTTTATGATGGAAAATATTAAATATTTTATCCTCACATTGAAATAAGAAATATAATAAGACCAATTATAATCACTAATTTTTTGTTTTTTGAAATCATATAAACATATTTTTAGTTTTTTTTTTATTGAATTATCAATTAATTTTTTATTGTGATTTATAAGCTACTCATTAAAGAATGCAGGTGAATAAGTAAAAATTATGGTGACATAATTTCATTAACTTATTAAAAAAATTATATAATAAAATCATTATATGTAAGTTTTTCTCGCCGACTTCAGCTCTAAGATGTGGAACAGTGCACCAATTTTGGAAATATTCCATTTTAAAAATTGGTTAAAAAACTTGCCTTGCTTAAAGGGGCTTCTCCCATCACATATCGCAGTGATGAAAAGCCAATGCCTTTCTTATCCAAAAAAAAAAAAGAAAAGCCAATGCCTTGGCAAAATTTCATTGGTCCAGGACGGGTCACCTTTTGGATAACGTAACCACCTTTCACATGTACTGCCGAGGCACACATTGGATAACGTCAAGTGGGCCCCATGGTACACGTGTTCAAATCCACGCTGGAAAGTTCATGTTCAGAAACGTACATGTCAGGTCGGATAGGTAAAGAGTAAAGAGTCGACTGTGGACAGATTGACGACGAGACGAACCAAGAGAAGATGGGAAGATAAAAACAAGTTGTGACCAGATTCGAAACAGTTTAATTTTCCCGGGAAAATTATCATTCTGGATTTTCCTAAGAAAGAGAAACGTTAGTCCGTACTTTCTCTCTGGTTTTTTTCCTAATTTTCCTGGGATACACCTTTACTATCTAGTTTCTTTATTTAAAGATTTAAGTGGATGTGATGTTTTTGCCGTCATCGCTGATATAATTTTTCCTTTCATCTAAATGCTTCATATGTTGATTTTGGTTACATGGAATATTTTATTCAAATTGATTGCTAGGTTCTTTTTAGTAGAACTTGAGGTCTCCTTCTGTTTGCTTCAAACTACAGTTGTCTGGTTTATAAAATGTATTTAGGTTGATGATTGTTTCTCTTTGGAGGCGGGTGTTGCTGAGTCTAAGTAAGTTGACTCTTGGAGTTGATATAAGTGTATTTTAAAAGTTTCAAACTTGAGGTACAATTGATATGGAATATATATATTTGTGTATAAATTTTAGTTGGGTATGGCTTAGTCTTGGTCGTGGGTGAATGTTTTAACTTTTGGGAGAACCTCTTTGTAGTTTTATTCTTTAATTCCTGCTTATCAGTAATCCTTTAATTAACTCACCTCAAAGTACGAATTATTTTGACTACATGTTGTTTTATTTTGATACCAAAAAAGATATTAAAGGAAATTAGCTATACACACTTCCTGTCTTCCATATTGGTGGCCATCTGAATTGGTATTTCTTCAATATGTGTATAATATAACATGCTCTTTATATATGTGCTGGGGTTTCACATGCGGGAAATGGTATTTGATTTTAGGTTGTGGACTGCTTTTAAGGATTAAATTTCACTTATCCCATTTGTTATGTTGGTATCTTGTTTCACATCTTAAGAACTGAAGTGGCATATTATTTTGATAGGAGATGGAATTTCATTTGCTGAGTTGATGTCTGGAATCTACTGAAAATTGGGAACTGTATACAGTAGGTTTTATTTATTTTTAAGTTGTGTGTTTACGAAGTGAGGAAATGGAGAAAGTTTGTGAATTCTGCAAGGCATTGAGGCCAGTTGTGTACTGTAAGGCTGATTCAGCATATCTTTGCCTATCCTGTGATTCAAAGATCCATTTAGCTAATTCATTGTCCAGCCGTCATCTTCGAACTATTCTATGTAACTTATGCAGATACCGCCCGGCTTATGTTCAGTGTTTGGATCACCAAATGTTTGTCTGTCGTGGCTGTGACCAAAAGCTGCATAACGTCTCCTTCCAACATCAGAAACGAGCAATCAGAAGTTACATGGGATGCCCTTCTGCTAAAGACTTTGCGGTATTGTGGGGTTTTAAATTGGATGAATTAGAGAGTCGTGCTCATCAAGATCAGCTTGCATCTATTTTGTGTAGTTCAGAAGATTATGATGCAGTGAATTCGGATATCACAGGGAAGTGTTGCATACAAGTTGAAGGGCCCCCAGAGGTATCTATCATCAACTCGGAAAGAGGATCCAACCGTCAGAAAAGTGAGGTATGTAGCTTGACGTGCGAAATTCTTATTATAATGATGATACCTTTGTTGTACATGTCATTTTTGAATTGCGATAATACATTTTTTTCCCGCTATTAAGAAGTTTTATTCTGCACTAGGTACAAATGCCAAGTGATGCACACCACATTAAAAGTAAATCCTAAATATAGGCCAGAGTTCTAGCATTTACAAGGTTCTTAGACATTAGTCAAACTCTGAACATTTGAAACTTTCAATTTTTTAGACAAAGACTCCGTTTTTTCCCCTTTTTGGACAGTAAATATTAGAAAGAAAACATTTGAAACTTGATGTCAAAGTTGTTCCACCTCTAACTTTACCTTGTTCAATTTGATCTGTTTTTCACATGATATTTTGATATGATAGAATGATAAATAACATGTCTCATGTGCAGTAGAACAACATCTTCTTAGGATCTGCATAATTTGAAGTAGAAAATCTACATGGATCCTTGTTCTAATGATATTAGTAACTAGAACCATTTATGGGACCTCACCTAATATCTTCACCTTTTAGAATGAATGGTTTCTGGGCATGGTAGTGGAGCTTCTCATTTTCCTTCCATCCAGTTGCTTTCCTCTAACTTTCACATCTCCCAAATAAAAGCATAAGAGTGTTGGAGGCTACCATTTATGTGACTAGATCTCACACCAAGAAAAGTGAGCTGCTTTTCCTTTGCTTTCAGACCTAATGGGATCTCTGTCATGGGTGTGTAATATATTAAAAAGCCATTATTTTCAGTAATAGGTTGAATGGTTCTTCGGTAAAATAAAATTAACAAACATTTTAAATCGTCAGGAAGAAAAAAAAAAAAATTTCATTTTAGTTTCATATCTGTTTTAGAATTTCAAAAAGGAAGACGAAGAGATTTCCTATTAGACATGCTGTGGTTTTGTGTCCAACATGGTTCATGAACTTCATGCTGTTTAGTTTCACATCAAGATGATTGGAACAAACACCTTGCCTTCACAAGGAACATGCCTGTCACAGGCATATTATCCCTTAAATTAACAGTTAAACAAAGTGGGACACCATATTGTACTCAAAGTGACTCTTCTAGATCATGGGAAAGTTAATGAGCCATATGAGAAAGGAAAACAAACCTACTGCTAAAATAAATAATTAGTACTTGTATATTTCTCTTGATGTTTTCCAAGAAAATGGTTCTATTTTTTGGAGCCAAGAGATACTCCTGTAAAAATTATGTATACATGGTTTCTTAAAACTATAATTTGAGAGTGGGGTTCCTGTTGCATCTGATGCTGAAATAAATAGTCATGTAGTCTTGAAAACCCTATGGGAAACTCCTGAGCTTTCTGCAGATCTTATTGTTGAGTTTTACATTTATCTTGGAAACCTTTTGCTACTTTAAGTAGACATATAGTCTTGAAATGGGAAAAAGTCTGTTGGAATGTAGAAATGGTTAATCAATTTTCATATTCTAGAAAGCAAACAAGCAAAGAAGAGTGTGTTAGGATTTTAAACAGATCTTCTATGAATTAAGTTTTCTTAGTAACCTCCGTGATGCAAACCATGATAGTAACAGGGGTTCTCAGAATGCAGTCTAACATTATAAGCCATGCTAATTGCTAACATAGCCAATGGTGTAGGTTTGACGCTTTTCTTTCTTGTATCTAGTTTGGTGTTATCGTGGCATTTTTTTATTTTATTTTTCTTAATGTCTAAATGCATGCTCTTGCACAGTCATTTTCTTCTCTTTGCAGATACTGGCTAAAAATCAAGAAGAAAATGCTAGCTTTATTGTGCAACAGATTCTTGATTTAAAAATGCTTCAGCTACACGAGGAGGACAATCATCCTCCAATTATACGTGGGCAAGAACAAACTGATGTGTCTTCCTCAGCACAATATACTTCAAATAAGTTTGCTGAAAATCTTGATCAACAAGAACAGTATTACCAGGATCTTGGTATTGATCTTAAGAAAAAAGACAGTCCAGTGGAGGAGCTGAAAGTAGATCCTTTGCCTTCTCCATTTTCTCTGCTGGAGCATTCACCTTTGTCTTCAGTTGTGGGTCCGTCTTTGCCTGGAGAATTCTTTTGGCCAACCAAAAGCTCGATCCAAAGCAGTCAGGTTTGATCATTATCATTATAAGTCAAACAATTGTATATTATACAGCAAATAATTGTTTTTTTCATTCAAACTGTTGAATATCTCAAAATAGAGTATATGTGGATAAGAAGTTCATTTATGATCCACATATCCTTGTAGAATAAGATGAGACCTAGTTCTCAACGAAGGAGCAGAATTGATCATGCGAGTTTATCTGGCGTCGTCATTTATTTGCTAATTATGCATCTGAGCAATATGATGGCATTTGAGGTAATTGACAGCCAATTGGGCGACGTTTGCAAAATCACAAACTCTCCAAATAGGCCTCTGACTTTTATAAATACATGATGATGATGCTAATTATGCATCTGAGCAAATAATATCATTTGAGGTAATTGACAGCCACTTGGATGATGTCTGCATAATCACTAACTCTCCAAAAGTAAATGAGAATTTAAGCCTCTGATGTTTAGCAATACATACGTAACACACTCTTCTAGATGTTAAGAGTTGACTTTGAACTTCTTCACAACATTCATTCTGATGTTAAGAGTTGACTTTGAACTTCTACATATTTTGGAAATGCAAATCTGTTTTGCACTAAGTTGCTGAATTTCTATTGGTGAACACTGTTTTCGTTGAGTTACATTTTGTTTCATATAACTAAGATTACTATTTCCTGGCATGAATAGAAGATTACATGAGGTTTGTAGTTAGAACACCATTCTAGTTCAGGGTTTATGCATATTCATCATGCAATGTTCGTTGAGTTTTATATAATTTTTCTGATAATGCAGCATTTGCAAACAGAACATGAACAACTTGATGATGAAGTTGCATAAATGTAGTGAAAAGAGAAAAGAAATACTTACCGTGATTACAGTATTAACTCCTTAATAGATGCCTAGGAAGAGTATTGCACGCCTTTGTTGCTTCAACTCTTCATATTGCCCTAAAGTATAGGTACCAGACAAGGATAACTGGAAGCTAATATGATCATTGGATGCTAGAAAGAGGAATCTGATAAAATTTGAAAAACACTTATGTCAAACACCTGGACACTTAACAGTGTTTTGTCAGATCTAAAGAAGTCCAAGCAGGACTCGTTGCTTAACAATAAGATGATGAATAATGGTTTCAACTTTCAACTCCTGATGTGATGGCAAAAAAATAAATGAACAAATAAATTCTTGATGCTTAAATCTCCAGCTGTGGTGTTCAAATATAAATTACTGTGATGGTAACCAGATGGTCCCCCTGTTTTCATGTCTGAGTAAAATTATTTAGTCTTAAGAACCAACCACTTCAGTTTCCACTTCTCTTCTTTGTTCTCTGTAAGTGAAATGTGCTCTGATTTATTTGATTGAGACTTTGATCTTAATTATGAACATTTCTCTAGCATTGATTCTTCAGAAACATGTATCTTATTGACATTCTATTTGTGGTAATTGGAAATGTCCTTTGATTATTTTTATTCTTAGTAGTTTTTTTCTCCTTTCCAGTTGTGGTCTCAAAATATGCAAGATCTTGGGGTATGTGAAGAACTTATATGTCATGATGACTTTGACATACCTGATGTTGATTTAACATTCCGAAACTTTGAAGAACTATTTGGAGGTGATCAAGAAACAATCAGAGCACTGCTTGATGATCAAGATGTGTCATGCTCTTCTCTGGTGAAGGATACATCACTGGATAAATCAGATAATAGGAATGCAAGAGAAATTGAGGTATGAAGAATTGCTACCTTTAGTTTTCAGAAAAAATACTTTTCTACAATCCCCATAGAATTTGAATCATTCCCCACAACCCTCCCCCAATAAATAAAAATTAAATTTCAAGATAATTTAATATGAAAAAGAAAAGAAGGGATGAATGTATAAGTAGGTTAATTTGTATGATGATTAAAGGAAAGCATCATTAATTTTATTAATGAACTAAGAAAATACTTTCTGATCCTCAGATGAATCACTTTGAGAGATTTCCAAAGATGAGGGAAATTAAAGAACTATAAGCCTTATGGATAGAAGATGTACAATCCCGTAAAATATGTCTACCATGATAATGATTCTTTCTCCCTTGAGACATTAGCTATTGTGGTGTAAATAGCATATATACAATAAGTAGTGATACCAAATAATTTTCTGAAAAGTTTTTCATCAAATTTCCCATGTCCATCTTGATTTGACAAGCTTCCCATGGTTACTTATATGGAAGCTTTAGGTCAAGAAATTTTGTGATTTTAGGGCTCTAACAGGTCAGAGGGAGTCAGTACGCTATACGGATGGATTGGGAATAAACTAGAAAAGTTAATCACCAAAAAAGAAAAAAAAAATTGAAAATTTTCAAAGCAGAAGACTACTAGAAAATTAAGGTGTACTTAATACAGGTGCTTTTCAAAAGCAGCTTTGTTTATAATTTGGGCTGTACAGATGATGATTTACCAATGATTGCTTCTAGGGTGATTATAATGGAAATGGAGAACTTAGAGGTAACAAGGTGCCGATCTTGGTGAAATTAGGAGAAAAATTTGTTGAGAAAATTAATAGTTTTTTGATAATAAAGAAAGAATGCCAGGGGAGAACTACTAGTGGGGGAGAGAGAGAGGGAACATCAGTAGACTGCCTCATTGTTAAACACTATCTATCATTAGATCTATTTCTTCTTAGCTATGCCTGTTGTGTGAAATAAAAGGTTCTGTCTATCCTCAGTGAGCCACCGTAGAGGGACTTGATTGATATAAATATAACTATATAACTTCGGAAACTCAATTGAGACGATTGAACTTTCAGGAACTGAACAGATACCTGACAACTTATACGGTACCAAATCAAGTATTTGCTCTTATTGGTATTTATGTTGTCATGTCATGATAGGATGCTTCAGCAGCTGCATCTGTTTACATGGACAAATCTTCTCATATGGAGGATAGAGGTCCTTCTAACCAAGTTGATAACCATTCCAGAAGCTTGGGTTTGTCGAATCTAGTTTGTTCATCCTATTCAACTATGTCATGCTCAGTTTCAAGATTCAGTGTTGATAGCTCTGACACTGATTGTATCAATGGAATTAAACCCTGCATTGAAGGAGGGGAACCTTCATGTAGTTCACCTGAATTTGACGTGGAAGTCAGAGAAAATGCCATGATGAGGTACAAAGAGAAAAAGAAGTCTCGAATGTAAGTACATACTACCTAGTCTCTTCTGCCAGTTCTTCCAAAACAGTTTTAGTTTTTGCTTTTTTTGTAAGTAGTTGACAGATAGGTTTATCTATTAGATATACTGTTTCAAATATCTCTGTATATAATATTTTATTTTTTTTTCAAATTTGATTCTTCTACCTAATTGTTTGGTTGAAATTTCCATAATATTTATATAAGAGGGCCTACAAGTTTGCATTAACTTTGCAGAAATGTAAGGGAAAGGCTGCGGACATGTGCGCCCACCCTCCCCTACCCCCGCAATAGCTTGGGAGCACTTTGTGCACCGGGTGAGCTCTTTTTTTGAAGGACAATATAAGTCAGTTAAGCTGTTACGTGGATTAACAGTTAGCATAAAATTCTATTTTAAATAGGAAGGAGCTATATATTTTCCATGACAATTGGGGAAAGAGAGTGAATAGATCTACTTGAATCTAGACTAGAGAAATTGCTTAGATACTTCAATTTTACAGTGGAAAGTGCCATTTGCCCCTCTGGCCCTCCGCATAACTAATTTACTTTCTTTTAACCTAAGGAAATTTTGTGCTCATAACTGAACATGTTTTTTTTTTTTTTTTTTTTTTTAATTTCCTTCAGAAAATCTGTTAGGTACATCACTTCTGAAGAGAAAAATATATAAACCTTAAAGTAACTATGAGAATCCAAGATATGGATCGCTGTGGATCACTTCTATCATTTGATTATTGAAAGTTTCTTCTTACTGTGTTGTAAATGAAATTGTCATCAGATACGTGGGTATGCATATTTGATTATTCTCACATATCTTGCATGTATTCATTTACTCACAGGCATGAGAAGCAAGTTCAATACCCATCCCGGAAAGATAGGGCTGAAAGACAGAGGGTGGCAGGCCTAAAGGAAGAAGGTACTGACTCTGATAATCCCATTGTGACGCGAAGTTAGGAAACTTTGCATTCAAGTTCTATAAATATGTTAGTTCCAGATTGATCAGCAGTCAGCACCATGGGATGCACTTCTTTATCATTTCATTTCCATGTATAAACAATTACTAACAAGTAACATCATGTAACGCTTTAATTCAGAAATGTTAAGCTACAAAGCTTGGGTTTAAAAGTCTGCAAGAATTCTTACCTGATTCTTTAGTTAGATTCCTCTCAAAAGCTTTAAAATATTCATCAGTTATCATTGTCTTTCAGACTACTGGTGACTGGAAAACCAATTATTAGATCTGATGATCCTTATCATGTGTTCTCCAATTATGTTATCCAATGCATCCATGTTATGTAAAGGGTAGTATTTACATATGCAAGTTTAGTTTAACAAAACTAAAACTGGTTCTTATGAAAATAAATATTCAATTTCATAATGTAAAGGAAATGTATTTGTAAACTTCAAAGGTTTGTGAAATGCAGGTTTATGTTGTATTTGGTGTTCCTTGTGAATTATTTACTTGGCATTAGTAATGAGTTTATTGTTTCGTAGAGCGTTTTTGGTCTTCTCGTTGTTATAAAGATTGAAAGGAAAAGGGTGCTAATAGAACATCAGACATAAATTTCATCAGGAAAAAAAAAAAATATATATATATATATATATTTAATATTTAAATTATTGCAAACTCTAATTTCATCAGGAAAATATATATATATATATATATATATATATATATATATATAATATTTAAATTATTGTAAACTCTAATTTCATAAATTTTAGAGATGGTGAAAAAGAGGAGATAGAGTAGTGACAACAAAGATACATTAAATCGATTGAAACAATAAATATTTTTTTTCCCAATGCAGCACACATGCAATAAGAAAATATTTATTTTTAGTCCTATCAGTAATTTTCATTTAAAATGTTAATAGTGTTGGATTTGGACAAGAATTATGATATTTTACAAGTTATGAGAAGAAATCAATCAAAAAATATTTTTAAAATAAAATTAACAAAGGATAATATTTTAAACACATACATATGATTTCAGCTATTTTATGTTAGATTTTGATACATTACACGACTGAGGAAAAAAAATAAATAAATAAAAAACTTTACTTCTGTTTCAGTTTTTAATTTAATATTCTAGAAATATTTTCTGTCAATTTGATCTTTAGGATTTAGAATTTTTTAACCAAATTACATTCTTTCATTCTTATATTTTGCATAAATAAATAATTCTATATAATTTAATGATAAAATGACCCAAAAAACTTTACAAGATATAAACCAATATATATATATGTTATTATTTGTATGTTAAGTGTGAGTATTTCGTTAATTTATAACATGTAAACAGAGAATGTAATTTGATTTAGAAATTTTGAATCTTGAAACATAAAATTGACTGAAAAAAATTATTAGAAGATCACACTAAAAACTAATATAATTCTGAACAATTAAAACAGTAGATAAACCAAAAAGATTGTACGTGATGCCATGACTCAGATACATACCGCATCTACTTGGGCCCCCAATACCAAGAATCCAATTGAATGGACCACAAGTTCGCCATTCAAAACCGGTGTTTGGCATTTTAAATGGAGGATTCGGTTCATTTTGTATTTAGCTGGAACTTGGGCTGAATTTGGGCCTTCAATCTGCCCTTCCTGTTTCGGTTAACGTTTTTTAAAGCAGCCCAAGGCTACTTCTCAAAAGTTAGCCACTTGCCTTTTTTTTTTCTTTTTCTTTTTCAATGCCAGGCAATACCCCCCAGGCCCCAATGGTCATATGACCGTTGATGGCCCAGATTCAAACCTTTTCTTTAAAAAGACATACCTTCTTTTTTTATATATTTTTTTTCACTTTTTACTTTTACCTAAATATACAACTCATTTTTTATAAATGCTATTAAATTTATCCTCCTTCTCACCAATTTAAAGTTAATATTATCTAGTTTTAAGGTATATATTTGGTTAATGCTATTAAATTTATTTTGAATTATTCAATAATTGCAGGCTATAGTTATAAATAATGTTTATTTAGTTTAATTATTTAATCTTTTTTTATAAGAATTATTTAATATTTATATTACCTTGATAAGTATACAATTATTATAATAATACTCAAGCATGTACTTTTTACTAATTTACATAGCAAAAAAAAAAAAAAAAAAAAAAAAAAAGATCTCAAATCATAATTTGCAACCATAGTTATTATGATCATCTAAATAGCATCAAAAAAATGAGTTGCAACTTGCAACCAAACTGCATTCTCAACCACATCTGAACCATAAGTTAAACCAAACTCACTCCTAGTCGGCTGTATTCAACTCACAACATTTTGCCATTTTATCATCCCTAAATAAACAATAATATAAATTTCATAGTTACATTAAAGAGTAAATTAAGGAATCTGCATAATTGCCGTTGATTTCATGTTTGATCTCCTAACCGATTGATCAATGATTGAGATTGATTTTCTGTGTAAAAATTATAACACAATGTCTAGTAGTTAATACTCCCCCTTTAAGTTGGAATATATACATTGAGAATGCCCAACTTGAATCATACAGATAAACCTGAACCGGTCGATGGAATATGTTTGAATATGTTTTTAATTGGAAACAAAAACAAAAGTTAATCATCGTCTTTTCTCTTGAAGATGAAAGTAAGCATTGTTGATGGATGTCAATGACTCCATCGAAATGGTGGTTTAGAATATAAGTGAGTTTAGATCAAAATGAAGATTTTGGGTATTTGGTGTTGAAAGAAATCAAATTCAAAAAGTGAGATAGTTACTCAATTGAATTCTATGAACAAGAGTAAATTTATATCAAAGTGAAAGTTGTGTGTATTTGGTGTTAAAAAAAACTAAATGTGAAAGGCGAGATATAGTTTCAATTAGGCTTCACGAACAAGAGTGAATTTTTAGATCAAAGCAAAATTGTGTTTGTTTATTTGGTGTTTAAAGAATCAAATATGAATGGTGAAATAATATCTCAATTTGGTTCTTGATCCAACAATTGATTTGAGAAAATGATGTAGGAAAATGGATGAAAATGAGATTTAAGATGGAAAAATAGAAGAATTTGGGAGAGGAGTGAGGAGGAATAGGTAGAGCATCAAGAAGAGTAGTAAGAGTTAGATGAAAATGGAGGAAAAGATTGCAAATCTAACAATACTTTCTTTCTTTTTTTCTCAAAATAATATTATCAACAAACTTTTTTTTTTTTTTTGGGGTAATATCAACAAACTACATAATATGCCTTTCTCACACACTCAAATTTAGGACATAATCTGAATAACTAAAAGTCTTTATAAAATAATACTAAAAGCTATTAATTAAAAGTCATTAAAATTTTAATCATGAACATATAATCTTAGACAAATATAAAATTTCATGTAATAATTTTCTTATTCCGCATCATTCTCTTCTTGTTAGGGAATAAAACTTGTACCTCCAATTTTGACTAAAACCATTAAGTTGCTTTGAAACGTTCTCTTCCTTGACCTCTTCCACTTGATGATCATCATTCTCTAGTGTAAATGGATCCAAAATATTTTCTTCTTCATGGTCATGACTCTTAGTTTTTATGGTGGGGAAGTAGGTTCAAATGGCGACTCATGGATATCGTTAGCTTCCTGATTCTGATTGTCAACTTTAAAGTCATGAATTTCATTCAAGTCTCCTTTATTTAGTGTCTTTCTCAACCATAATCGACGTAGGCTCTGGTGTTTGATGGGACAAGTTCTGATTTTGACTCCATCACATCCATTTTTGCATTAAGCTCATTAAATTTATGTCATCGTATTCCTTGTAGTTCCTATAGGTACAGATATTGAGGTCGAGATAACACTATGTATTGATTGGACTGGTTATACTTGTTTTTTAGAAGGTATATAACTAAGGACAATAACCGTTATTCCAATTTTACAAGTAAAAAGGCTAAACATAACATGAAAGCAACACATAAGAATATCGGATAGAAAAGTGTTTATAATTTACAAAATTTCAAGAATAATATTAATGATAAGGCTTTGGTAATTTTATGACAGTTGAAATCTTAGTAATGTAATTAGAAAATTATGCAGGCAATTTTAATATAAATAAATATAATATTATTCTTAACGACTAATATAAAACTAATCAAATTGTGTAACGATGAATCTTACTAAAAAAAACAGTTGAGTATCATTCTTAACGAAGAGTAATAAATGCATGAATGCAATATGCGATATTAGTATATTGTCCCTAGATATAAATGAGTGAATGCTAAATTTGATGTAGGACAGAGGGTGAAAATAGGATCAAAGTGGGAAATGAGAAGAAAGTAGGGAGGATAAATAGGTAAAGGAGTTAGAAAATTAAGAATTAGATGAAAATAGAGAAAAAGATTGCAAATTCAGCTAGCTATACAAACCCAGTGAATTATATAATTAACATGCCATTATATAAGCCACACATTAAAATCATAAAATATTACTGTAAATAACTAAACTTTTAATAAAATACTACTAATTAAAATTGGGCTGAAATAAAAATAAAAGAACTATAGAATTAGAGTTTAGGTATGTTAGATCTCATACCAATGTTAAGATAATTAATAAAGGTGAAATCTTTATCTCTAGAACTTTTTTTTTCCTCATACTAATTAGCATGTAGCATGTCAAAGGAGGTTATGCTCAAAGGTTCAAATTTTCAACTCCTCTATTTTCTTTTCAGAAAAAGAAAATAAAACTGCAAATCTTTATCTCTAGAACTTTCTTTTTTCAAAAGCTAGAATTGATTAAAATTATATATATATATATATATATAGTTTAATGTAATGATAAGTGTTAGTATACTAGCATTTAAATGAGAAATAAATAAGGCCAAAAACTATAAATTAGTTTCTTTATTAAAAAACCAAAAGCTATAAATTATTTCAGTAATAATTGTGAGAGTATATATGTATAAATTTGTTAATATGCAATAAATATAATTTTTAAAATTTGAAATATTTTGAAAATAATAATTATTAATTATATATACTAAAATTATGATAAATTATTATAATAAATGCTACATAATTTTTATATTTATCATCTTAACAAATTCCTTACAAACACCTATTAAAAAAGAAAATACTATTATCATATATAATGAAATCCATACTTATTTTTATTAGCAATGTCATTGTGCATTAAAAACTATCATCATAATTGAAGGTGAAATCTCTTACTATAATTGACTTTTAAAATAGTTAACTTCTTTTTAGTAGAAAGGAACCGGTAATCATGATACTAAAGTCAATTATGCTAAAGGTCAAATAACCATTTTTCCTTTTCGGGTCTTTCTTAAATTCATAACCCAATATTTAATGCATTTCAATTAAGATATAATCCCTCAAAGGCTCAAAAAAATTTAATGGATTTTAATGACAACAAATTAAAGTAACTGTTGGGGAAAAAGAAAAGGAAATCATTTAATATCCAATTGAGCAATGAAACAAACTTTGGTTCCTTGCTCACATAAACTTTTTTTTCCTTACTAAAGTTTGAGCCACACCACCTGCCAATTATCTGATTATACTCTGTTTAATGAAGAAAAATTGTCAGCAAAAGAAAGTGATACAGTTTCATGTAAATTTGCCATTATCTGGGAAAATTCAAAAATGTCAAAGGGTCAAATAGATATTGAGTTTATTCACTCAGGTCCGCATTTTTTCAAATGCTAAACATACAGAGTGATAGAACCTGTCCTCACAGTAATTACCAATTGTAAAACTGGGTTAGTACATAGGATAAGTACAGCAAAAACACTGGTGGTAGAAGTGTGTCACAAATTACATTACAGTAAAAACACTGGCTGTAGAAGGCTGTCATAAATTCCATAATGTTCATACCTTATAATCTTTCTTTTTTATTTTTTTATTTGGTGAGTCCAGCAAAGTTCATGGAGCTGGCAATGCTAAGTGTTTAAGACACAGCCCCATCAGTTATTATGCTTTTCTATATAAGCCAGTTTCCTCAGGACTCTCCAAATTATCCCCTCCTCTTTGTGTTTGAAGCTTTCTAATCAATCTAATCCTTTTCTAATTTCTTTAGCCTTTGATCTTCTTCATAGCTAATTCATTTCTGGGTCCAAGGTTCTTAGTCTCCTTCTGAAAATGGAAGATACGAGAGAATATATGAGAGCAGCACTGATCAATTCTGTTCCTGCCTTTGCACGTGGCCTTGAGATCTTGCTGGTAGATAATGACTCGATGTCTCTCATGTACCTGTCATCACTTCTTGAGCAGTACTCATTTAAGGGTATACAAAGAATCTGTTATCTCCTCTTTGTATAAATGTTATGTTCTCTTTATTTCTCACCAGAAGGTTTGTTTTACTGCTATCATCATTAATTTCATGAGTATTTTGCCTGTCAATTATATAAGACTGATAAAAATGGAGGCTTCTTACATGGACAGTGAGTTAATACTTAATATATACACATATATAGATACATAGACAAAAAACAAACTTTTAACCATTTTGATCTGAAGATTGAGGCTATCCTCAAAAAGGACAACAGAAAGGAAACCTGGGATGAATTTGGAAAGGCTTTTTACAACATTTAAAATAGCAAGGCCATCATGAATACGTTTAAATGGATTCTTTTACCTAGTCTCCTGAATTTTCAAACCTTATACCTCGCAGGGTTCGTAATCTAGAAACATTTTGAGGGTCTGATATTTTAATTCCTAACTTCTTGTGCCTTCCAAGTTTTGTTTACAGATTTGATTGTATTTTTAAGTTATTTGTCTCATGTTATGCTCTACTTTTTTTATTTTCGGGCAGAAATATATAAAAACTTTGATAAGATCTTCATCTAATTTCTCTGTGATCATTACAGATTTATGCCCCATTTTTTGTTTGTCTGTTTAAATCATAAGTCTCGAATGGTCTTATGTATTAGCATTCTGGTTTCAGACTCATGATCTTTTTTATCTAGTTCGAGCATGATATCTTCTTATGGATTTTCTAAATTGTGGGAAGTTAATTGACATGCAATATAGTCTCACGACGATTAGATCTTATTTACAAATCTAACTCTTGTTTTGTTTTTTTCCAGTTACCACCACTGAACTAGCATCAGTTGCCTTGTCCAAGCTTAGCAATGAAAACCATCCATTCAAACTTGTCATGGCTAACAGTAACATCAGGGATTTGGACATCCTTTCCTTTCTTCCAAAACTGTTTAGGAAGGAAATCCCTGCCATTTGTAAGCTTCAACTCATATTTCTAAAACTGCTTATATTTTTTATTATTAATTTTGAAAATATTATTCTCATGTAATACTTATTTTTATCCTAATTATCCTGTTCAGTAATCGCACCCAGAAACGATTAGGATATTGTTTGGAAAGCCGCAGGCGTAGGAGCACGTGCTTTCCTTGATGAACCAATTTCTTTTGAGGATCTCCAAGATGTGTGGCAGTATGCATGCTATAGGAATCAAGAGAACAAAACTCAGAAGAGAAATTGTGAAAGAAGGGTGAATTACGGAAATAAATCTGGAGGCATTAAGATCAAAGAGGTGGGTGACAAGTTTAGGCCTACAACTAGAAATAACTTGCATGGCACTGAGAAACTACATACAGTGACATATCCGGAAGTAACCAATAAACAAAAAGAAGTACAAGTTGGCCTAGTTGGGGAAAGTCATGCGAAGAATTTGCAACATACCTGCATTCAACAGTTAATGACCACAGACTTCCATGTCAAAGGGAGGAATGGAATGAAGAGAACTTATACCGATAATGAAGGCAACCAAAAAGAGAAGAGAACTAAATTTATCTCAAAACAGATTGACTTTGCTGCAACTAATTACAAAACTGCTGAGGAGGAATGGGAAAGGAGATACGACAATGATGGTTCAACAGACAAAACTTCACATTTTTCCTGGAGTTCTGAGCTACATCATAAGTTTGAAATGGCGTTAAGTGAACTTGGCGATAGTAATATTTTCTTCTCTTCTCTTCTATTATATACTTTGAATTTCCTTTACTTTTCCTACTACTAATAACTAGTTTTCCAGCATTAATAATTTATAGCTTCAATTGTTCTCTTCTTGGATCCAGATGCTCGTCCAAAATCATTATTAAAGATGATGAATGAGCCTAATTTGCCCCTATGCCAGGTTGCAAGTCATCTGCAGGTTCTTTCTATCAATTCACTTTAATAGAATATCTCATTTATCTCTTTGGTAAATTTTGTACATATTAGATTAGCACAAACTTATATACGTGTTTGTTAGAATGTAACTCAGTTAATCCACTTCTTTATACTAAAGTTAGCATTTGAGATATTTGGGTTTCGGGGCAAATTTCCAAAAACACTTTCTAACTATTTTGAACCCACAGTTTCTCTAAGCTATAATCATTTATTAGCTGAATCCATATCCAATTAATTTGTTGAAGTAATAAATAATAATTGTATTTTGAATTTAGTACACAAATTTAAGTCCTTCCCTTGTAAATCCTAACAGTCGTATGCCTCGACTCGACATTCATTACTTTTCATTAGCAAATAGCAACTAATAACTATAACTCACTTTGTAGATGCATTGTACTATATTCTGTTTAAGGATCAGACCTGTTTTCTTTTCCAAGATTTACTTCCTTAGAGATTTCTCCCAAGGCCCTTTGGTAAACTAGATAAAGTGCCCTTAATTAGGTTTTAGGAGCAACTTATCCTCTTCACCATTGAATGTGAACAACTTCTGCATAATATAGAAAAGACCTAATAATCTGTAAGAAATTGTGGAAAGTTTCTATTTCAGGTAAATTTGACAGCTAGAGAGTTTTAACAGTACAAGATATAAAAGAGGCTCAAAAGCATACAACAGGGGAGAAATCATTCAGAAAATTGTCAACTACTCCTTATATGTATACATTGTTGCAGATATGGGATGTGTATCCTTACCATTTATTACTATGACTAATAAATAGCGAAGAAAGTACTAAAAGTGTCCTTACCAAGTATTACCATGACTAACAACATAGCGAAGAAAGTACTAAAAGTGTAAATTACAAGTTTAACCCAAATGTTGAAATCTAGTCTTTGCACACATCTAAAATAGGTATATTCGTAAGAGAATAATAGTAATCAATTTTAAGCCATAAGATATCCAGTCATAAGAGTGGTATAAGAATATTAAGATTCATTCATCCCTAGAATCATCAATTCTAGAAATCAGCTAATCTAGGAGGTGGCAACCATAGACACAAGCATATAGAAGTGTCTAAAGTTAACATTTATATATTGTTTTACGAAATTTTTTTCACATATTACACATTATTAACTAAAACTGAAAACTTATTACCATATAGGAGCTATTTTTATTTGCCACTTAATTTCTCAAGGTAGGTACTTGTTCAAAAGAGTATCATTTCCATATTTTTCAGAGAATTAGAGCTTATCATCATCACTTGAAAAATGGATCAAAACAGTAAATAAGAGAAAATGAAATCAATCATATAAGATGCTACTTAATTTGTTTAATATTTTCCACTTACTCATTGTTCCGTTGCTTGCTTGAACTTGATAGTGCCTTGCATGCATTATTTCCCACAAGGTTCTTTGTTTGCCTTTTCCCTGTCATCAATCACGTTCTCTCTTTCCAGAAATACAAAGCTCAAGTACAGCGGATTATTGAGACTGGAAATTCTCAATTGTCTTCAGTAAATCAATCATCCATTAGTGGCAGAAATCAATTCGCGGCAATATTTGGAAGGCAGAGTTCTCTACCTGACTATGGATTTGCAAGGACCTGCATAGGGATTGGAGGTAATACGACGGAGTCAATTACCTTTAATTCTTTGACTGATTCCAGATTAACAGGCAATGTTGGTAGCCATGACCAGAGAACATCAAAAAGAAACTTTGGACATATTGGCTTGTTTGGCAATTCAACTCCATATTATCCCAGTAAGTCCACCATAGTTCAAACAGCAGATTATGGAGATTTAAATAGATTGAACAAGATATATAAAGAAAAAAAAAATACTATTTCATATAATACTAACATTAATGTGCATGGGAAGAGAAAGGACAAACAACCTAACTGGCTACATTTGCAGCTTTCCCCTATAGCTCAGGGCAGACGTTGCAGTTTCTAAATGTGCCTCAGGTGAATCAAGAAATAGGTTGTACACAAGGTTTTAGTGCATCATTCACTTCCCCAAATGGGAAACGGTATCAGAACCAGTCTGCCATTAAATTTACTAGCACAAATGAAGAGCTGGAGTTTTCCAAAGCGCAGATAATCCTAGGGAATGCAACTATTCCGATCAAACATCCAATGGAATTAACCAATCATGAGAGCCAAAACATAGATGCTGTATTAGGACAGTCTGTTCCAGCCCCTTCCATGAATCAGGATATAGGTCGTACTCCAGGTTTCACTGCATCATTCTCTTACTTGAATGACAACCAATATCAGAACCAGTTGCCAAGTTACATTTCTGGGACAACTGAAGGGATAGAGTTTTCTCCAGTGCAGATAACCACAGAGAATGCAACTATACCAAACAAACTTCCAACAGGATTAACTAACAATGGGAGCCAAGAGAAAGATGCTGCAGTAGGACAATCCATTCCAGCCCCTTCAGTGGATCAGAATCAGTAGCTCTTGAGGAAAATCCTGATGAATATAACTGTTTTGAACCAAATCTGGATAAAGCTGATGAAGTCAATGTGTGGCTAAGAAAAATTATGTTTGAAGGCGAGACAGATTCACGAGATTCTGATAGCTTCAATTCTAGGGAATCACATGGTTTGTCCCTTTTACCGATTTCCAAATTTACAAGACTTTTTGAAACCATGCATGTGTGTGTTTTCTTATATCATGCTTTGACAACTTCAACCTTTTCCTTTCTCTTCAGTTTTTTTTTTCCTGTTACTTTCTGACTCGTGATTACTTGACTCACAAAACCCTTTTTCTTTTAGGTGCATATGTCTCTAGTTGAGCCTATATATTGGAAGCATGATGTCAATGGCATGGAGCTACTTAACAATTGATGCACGGATAATGCAGTTGCAGGGAATTCAACATGCTTGGAAATTTTATATAGACTGTCTTACACAGTGATGAGATAAGTATCGCATGTCATGTTACCAGTTGAACTTATAGCCTTATACAGTTATAATTTGAAAGCTTCTTATGTATGGATGTTTAAAAGCATATCCATGACCATCTATAAATAAATTCACATAAACAAATTATTAGAGTTCCTTTTCTATTGTTTTCAAAACATTCAGTCCCGTGTTTGTCTAAGATAAAGCTTTTTAAGTAACAGAATTACAAAAAATTCATCGAGTAATGTGGTGTAATAACTTCTTTGATGGTCATTGATGGTGAAACGAGTTAAAGAAACCAATAAGTCTTCATCATATGCGAAATAGTCAGTGTTAGACTGCTCTTTTTCCAATTTTTTACTTACAGGGGGGGCATTAGCAGTAACCAGAGAAAGTGACGTAGGTGAGACACGAACAGCATAAAACCTGATATAACAAGAGATAATTTCATGATCTCATACACAAAAGACAAAATCAGTCTATGGCTTTTGCAACTATTGAATGCTAAGCACTGAAAAGAAAAACTTAAATGAAAAAAAAATAAAAATGAAAGGAATTTGAAACTAACCTTTATTGCAACAACAATGTCAATATGTGATTGTTTGAAATGTTGCAAGAGGAACAAGTCTCTAGCATTAGTGAGAGAAATATCAGGTTAGAAACAAAGCACGGTGAGAGGCCTTCACAATGAATATGCGAAGGAGAAATCAATAATTTCTTCTAAAATCAATCCGCATAGTTAGCCTATTTTTTCTTCCAAAAACCAAGATACTTTGTAAAAGAAACATGAATCTCTTGGCCTGTAAATTGATGGCCTTTTAACTGAAGATGAAAATATAATATCAGCTTTCAGCCCTACATAATCCATTTCGAAAGTCCCTCAACTCTGGCCAATAAAACTAAGAGTTAGCATCAATAGGAGTTTGAGCCAGAACCCATGTGTATATGCGCTGAAGTCAACGTTGTAACTAGTTAGATTCAAAATTAACAGTAAGCTTCCACTTATCAAAACTCAACTCAACTAAGCCTTGAATCCCACACTAGTTGAGGTTGGCTTCTTCAACTTATCAAAGGAAAAAAAAAAAATTTAAAAAAACTCTAAGCTTCTAGACCATAAAATTCTAGGGTGCAGGAGTTTTTTTAACATTTCTATTACATGTTATGTCATGCATAACAACTAGACCTTAGAAAAAACTGGAAATGATACCTCATATGTTTAGTAACCATCAATTATTGATTTATGAATGCTGATATTGAATCACCAAATTCATAAACCTTGAATTCAATGTTTTTATCAACATCATTTTCAATGTAGTTGATACCTTGAGAATTATCGTCTATATTAATAATAGTTGCACTGCGATAGAAATCATTTACACATAATCTAGTGTAATTTCATCTTCACTACCATCATGAAGTTGCTATCACTAGGACAATCACAACTTCAGAAGTTATTAACATTGCACCAGTATAATCTTATCGATTATCCATTGCCATTTTACCAACTAAAAGCATACCCTGTCACAGCTTTTCACTATAATTGCCATCATCACAGTAGCTACTCTACAGCCTTACAGCCACCATTGCTATCATTCTATTTAACCTTATCACCCACTAACTAACACTATCAGTCCCCAATTCAAAATAATAGAAACACATTCAATCTTTTCAAAACCTCTCGAATCAGAAAAAACAGTACACTTAAGTTATAACAGTTTATCAATATTGAGTAATTGACTGGCTTAAAAAAATGCATTTACGCAAGTACTATGTTAAGCAGAAATATAAAGAGTGCTAGATTCTTAGCACTAGGATTGAGCTTGGCTCATTCAGTAAGCAAGCCACTAGAAAATTTATATTCTGGTGATTTAAACAAGTTCTGTAAGAATACTTGACAAGAAAATTTTTAGAAGCTACATGGCTTTTGGTATGATGACATATAGCATTTAAAGTTAAGACTTTATTTCATTGCTATTTTTGGAATGTTTTAAATGCTATATAGTGCAGTTGATCGTCTTATCAGTTTTTAAAAAAAACACTATTTGTGCGCATCTCTAGATGTCTGTGTACTTAACGAAGTTTTTAATTAAATATCCTTAAATGGATATTAAATTCAACTTTTCCTTAAGCTAATGCCTAACTTCGACAAGTTTAACTAGCCAACCTGAGAATTTATCTGGTAATTTCTAACAGCTCAAACTTGAGCTCCAATTTTGGAGCTTGAGTTGAGTTCAAGCCTAAGATATGAGATAATGAACAGAGCCAAACTTCAAGAAGGTTCATTACTTAGTTTAGGCTGACTCATTTACAACCCTAGTGTGATGCCATCAAAGATGAGTGGACTTCACAATATACAGATACAAGCCATTGATATAAAAATAACACTACAAGGGGTAGTTTAAAAGAATTATAATAATGCACTGAGTTTCTATTAAATAAAATCAATTTATGTCTACACATATCAGCTATTTATGTTTGTTATAGGGCCTTTAAACCAGAGCCAAGCACTAAATATCCAGTAAGCAACTACAAGAACCACCAAACATCCGACTGCAACAGGTGTATTGTTGAGTGTCTTGCCAGTAACTGGGTAGGCAACAGGCAATGAGAAGAGAACAGAGATAGTTGCCACCCAAAGGACTGCAATCCAGCTGACAAGGACCCCAAAGGGATCCAAGTTGAAAGGCCCCGGGACAAAGGTCTTGTGTGAGAAAGTCACTCTGAAGAATATGGGAAGGGCATAAGCAATGTACAAACCAATAGTTGCTATAGATACCATGGCATCAAATGCCACTATGCTTCCAAGAGACCGCAAAAGAATTAGAATGGAGTATTAGGTTAGCGGCAGGTGTAGAAAGGAGACACTGTTTTTGGATTAGGGGCTCAGAGTGAGTTTGTCTCCATTTAAAATAAATCAAAGACCCCGTGACCTCGGGCCTTAACAAAAATATGGCTGTTAAGGCTACATTGTCTCAGATGAAATCTAGCGTAAAAGTGTCATTAGAATGAAAAACCAAAAGAAGAAACAAAAGATTTTCTGTCAGCAGACACCCATACCCAATAAAATGTCTCTTTGTGTAATATTTTCTAATGAAGCCTATACAATCAGAAACATAGAACCTTGGTTCCCTTTCTCGGCTCCTAATAACAAGGGAAACCCACTTAAAGAATTCAAACGACCACTAATCAATTGCATATTACACCCACTGAGAAATATTGTTATTCACCAAAATAGAGAGTATAGACATGTTTTTGTGCGGGCAATTAATGAAATAAGTACATACCGTCAGTGCCATGCAAAATGATATGAAAGCAGAAAGCCAAACAGCATTTATGGGGACCTCATGCCTGTTCACTTTATGCCAAAATGATGAAAATGGCATCGCTCCATCTCTAGAGAAGGCATAAGCCATCTAGAGGGCGAGCCTTGGCACAACGGTAAGTTGTTCCTTTGGTGACCTGTAAGGTCACGGGTTCGAGGCATGGAAACAACCTCTTTGCAGAAATGTAAGGAAAAGGCTGCGTACATGTGCGCCCACCCTCCCCCTACCCTCGCAATAGCCGGGGAGCACTTTGTGCACCGGGTGAACCCTTTTATTATAAGTAACTAAAAATCAAATCAACATTTTCATAGTTACTTCTCATAAGGAAGAGAAAAATAAGCAAGTACTATTACCTAGAGTTGCTAGTAACTGAACTCATACCACAGAAAAATATGGCAATAGCAACAACTCCTAAGCAAATAATTCCCCCAACTCCACTACCATATCTACTCTCGAATGCTTGATAAAATATTTCAGCTATGGCATACCCCCCAGCATCATTATTATCACTCAAAAGGTACGGGATGTCAGTAACTGCAAAGGTAATGCCGAGTATGTAACCCCACCCAACAATAATAGATATTCCAATGGAACTGATAATTCCCTTTGGTCCATTTCTATCAGCATTCTTGGTTTCCTTTGTCTAAAAACAGAATTTTACAGGAAACAAGAGGGCAATGACTTGATCAATTTTAGTGCATGCATGGAAAAGAAAATCACAAAATGATAAAGAAGTGGAAATAAATATAAGGTATAACATGTGAAATTCCTTAAGCATAGTTACAGTTATTAACACATGTTAAATGAATTAGTTGTGCAAGTGGATCAAGTTCAACCTACTGATATGCAAGTTCACAATTTAGTATGCCTCAATGTTTGCCTATTCTAATTTTCTTTGATGTTATATAATCTAGATGGCAGCACATATTTAAACAGCTAGAAACCTAAAAATAAAAAATAAAATAAATGTAATTAGATATCTTGACCAGCTTTAAGATCAAAATAGCCTCAAATTCAAACTTGGTACAGTAAATGACCTCGTGGGCTTTGTGGGGAAATTGCCCAACCCGTGATATGGTAGATAAAGCAAATGACAAGAAACCAATACAAAAAAGACATTTGTTCCCACAAAATCGTAAATATCTTGCCAAATGTAATAAGCATCAAAATTCCTACTATTATGTACTTGACCACATGCTATGCAGTAGGCACAATCCATGAATTAACTGCAGGCTGTTCCAACAACATACACTACTTATCAAACAAGCAATTATTTTACATCTTTTAAGAAAACAAATTATGAGAAAATACAAACTAAAGACAACTTACCATATGAGCGGATGCATCATACCCAGATAAAGTATACTAACTCATTAGAAGTCCCAGGAGAAATATGTATGGTCTACTGCTTATTCCATCGCCATTATCACTGTTGAAATGGGTGAAAACAAATTTTGCACTGGCTTCTCCATTGCAACAGAAGGTATGAGAATCATAAGCAAAAAGACACCTAAATTCGCCAACCATTAAATCTCTAAGAGAGATTTCTTTCCTGAGAAATTAATCCATAGTCCAAAAAGGAAAAAGACAAACAGAAAATTAGTCCAAGCAGCAGCTAGTTGTCCAAAGAAAGACAATAATGAGATGTGAAGACTGTTTATGATAGCACGTAGGAGCAAAATTCCCCCATGGAAACTAATGACTACATATTTAGATGCTTCATATCCACCACCATTTTTCCCACCAGTACTAAGGAGAATGATAACCTGAATTAGTTGTGCAAGAGAAAAATCGACACTTGTTGTAACTGCCCACTGCAGATGAAAAGGGATCAGGAGCAGTCAGAACTTAAAAGAATTACATCAAACCGATATACTGAGCATGTCTGACCTCCAAGTGTGTATTGAAGGACCTGAAACTCTAGAATATGTGAAAACTCAGTACCTGACCAACAATATTGAAACTGCAAGAAACGAAATACTATGCATAAGAAGATGTGAAAGTAGGATGGCCAACTTGACTGTGTTTCTTATGATTGAACTAGAGCAGTTAGTAAACCAATCAACTTTAAAATAGATTGTTGATCAACATCATCTTTTTTAGTCTAATCTAATAGAACTAATGATGAATGAAGCAAGGAAATTGAGAGAAAATACACTGACTTTTTTTTAAGTGAACCTATAATCTGGTTCAGAGCAGTTCTTGATAAAAACTAATTTTCTAAATCCAGAAATAAACAGTAGCCACTGTAACCTTATTGTGAACCTCACTATTGCAATAACATAATTTATATGCAACCTATGTATACGCACACATTATTACCTAATAATGTGTTTTCCAAACCAGTTTTAGCATTAATTAGCACTTCATTTATTAGGTGTGCAAGTCCTAGCACAATTTAGGACCAGTATACGCGGTAATGTACATATGATAGATACAATTAATTTCCATTAAAAACTATCAGTTTGTGAATGAACTTCTGCAGTAAATATGCTCTTATTTGATGTTTGTGTCATGCAGCTGAACTTCAGGTTATAGTTCTATCACATTCAAGACAATATCAATCACCGCAAGAATCAAAAGTATCAGCCAGTCATACATATGTGTTCTTGCAACTTGAGCTCCATGGGATCTAATAGAGTAATAGCGTGTGTGCCAAACTGAATTTCTGGAATTTCTAGCTGAGACAATGAAAATTGAGAGGATTACTGAGAGATTATTGTACTAAAATATAAGAGCACCATAATAACAAAATAGTTAAGAGAGAAAAAGGGGGAATTGAGGAGAAAAAAAATGTGCCACTGAGAAATACGTACACTAACATGGGCGCTTGCATGCTCAAAAAACGCACACATATAACAAGATAATTGCAGTGAATGATACTTACACACACATTACCAACTTAAGTTCAAAAAAAAAAGAAGCAGGAATCCAATACTGGTATCCTCAGGAACTTCAATAGGAATAAGATACAATCTCAGCAACCAAATGACTGATTGTAAGTATCAACTGGTAAATTAAATACAAGGGAGGATAACCACAGATTAGAACAACTGATAAACATATCCTTTTCAAAATCTAGTCATGCAGCATACTAGTTCTCGCAATGCTCCTCTAAAGAGTAAAGACTAACAAAAAACTTTCCAAATATAAAATCTAGTTAAAAAGAAATCAGAATCCTCTGCGTGGGGTAAGGATCATGACCATAGATCAGAATAAGATGAATAAGCCAATTTCATAAACATCCAGTAGACTGTCTGGGCTTTTAGGCTGCAGGGTCTGTATTACTGATCCAACAGGATTCACTTAATGTCATAACTCCAAGAAGAAGTAACAACCAATTGCCCAATTTTGCTTAAGTAATATCAAATCCTTCATGTACTCCACAACAGAAACTGCAAAAAATATGTTGAATTAAAACTGTGTTGATGTGAAATGCACCTACTCGTGAAATGATTCATACAACTAAAGGAACCTTATCCTTTCCTCCTTCAGGTTATCTACAAGGAACCTTAGATGTGAAACCTAGGTATTGCATCTTGTTATATGTACAGACCTAGTTTTTTCTCTATCATGCTTTAGGAGTTATCAGATTCTTATATTTCCATCCTTTAACAAGCATCCCAAGTCCCAGCCACCTCAGACCCTACATCATTGTTCTCAGATAATACTTTTTCGTATTCTTATCCTTGATTTGCCTAAGTTCTAAATTCAAATCCTTCCATTATACCATAAATAACCAAGAAATCTATTCCACCCCCACCCTTACCTTTCAAATCACTCTAATCCAAACATCCAAACTACCTCCCACCAAAATGAAAATTAATTTTATTACCCTTCAATGTCTGACATCAGCTCATCTAAATATGGAACTAAGGGAATTCAAGGGAGATGATTATTTTTGCATTTGTTAACTATGTCCTATATAGTAAGATCCTAATTTCAGAAGGCTATAAAAGTTGCATATATGTTCAAGGGATTTAGCCCCAGCCAACAGAACTCAAAGTTTGTCATATAAAGCTTTTGAAATGAACTTACATTCTAACAAAAACTCATCCAACCTGGAGTTTGACTGTGTTACTTACCATTTCCAATATAAAATAGTAATTCAGGACTGCCTGCTTTATTGCCATGTAAAATTGCCAGTTGTTTCCAAAAAAAAAAAAACATTAGACTATAGAAATTTATAGTATTTATATAAATATAAAATTCATTAATGTCACCAGCAGTTTTTGAAGTATTTTAGGTCCCAAACATATAAAGTTAAACTTCCTAGCTTGTCTTTTTTTTAATGCATATAACAACATTTAGATGAAGATGTGAACTTCTTGGTAAATTACAACGTATCAAATGAAATTAGAAGAGAATCGAGATAGAAACTTTTAAAATTTACATTTAACAAAATAAAACATGATTGATGATATCCCTTGCAATTTGTAATACATAACTTGAAGAATCTAAGGATCTAACCAAAAAGATAATCAAGATTACGGCTTCCGAAATAAGACCTCAATTCAAATGAATCCAATATTGTGCATATGAATTATGATAATTAATGACATTCATTCCATGATCTACATACTCCAGAAATGCTTTTACAAAATAACAAAAAGTCAATCTGCAACTTCATTTATGCAATGTAGATCCCCAATCATTCTAAATTTCAAATATGTATTACATGAATCAATGACTATTGCGAATTATAGCTGAAGTGATAAGGTGTGAAAGGGAAAAAAAAAAAAAGAGAGAGAAAAAGCAAGGGAAATTTCTCTCTATACTAATTACTAAACAATACATTTTTCTATACGAATGTGAGTTTATTTGTCGTGTCAAGCATCTCACAATCACTCATTCAATGTAAGTGGCCTGTGGAGAACAATTAAAAGATTAGGTATGCCTGGCTCATCTATTGGGCCATCATGTAGTAACTATCTTAAAGTGTTGTCGAATAGCATTACTCCAAAAACTAATGAAAAGAGAAATGAAAATAGGAAAGAAATTAAATAAAACATAATTGCCAGCCAGTAATCCAGGAAGCAAAGGGTGCCCATCTTGGGCCAGCAAGCTTGGCACTCCAATAGTAAAGACCACCAGATGTTGGATAAGATGAACAGATTTTAGCCATTGACAACCCAACAAACATGGTGAAACTACCAGCTATGAACCACCCATAAACTAAAGACACAGGGCCACCAAAGTTTAGCCCGTTGTTGTAAAGGGTGGTTATACCAGTGAGCACTGATGTGATAGAAAATGAAAAAGCGAAATTCGAAAACATCCTGCTATTTGGCACCAAAACATAGAACACGTTAATTTTATGCACCCAATTCATCAAAAAACAAAACTTTAGTAAAAAAGAAGTGCGAAAACATTACGATAAGTCACGCTTGAGTTCTTGTTTGTAACCAAGCTCATGGAGACGGGTATGGCCTGAATCAACTGAAACGTCACCCCTTTTTTCCATATGAGATGGGAGTGTCATATCCTCACGACCCACAACCATGTCCTTGCAGGAAAGAAACAGAAAAGCAAAGACCCAGAGAGAAATAAAGGGATTCGATTTTTGGTTATTTCAGCCAAAAAGGAAGAATCCCTTTGTAGAGAGAGAAAGAGAGATAACGGAGCTTTTGGCGCGAGGTCAACAAGACGGTGGCAACGTCTACTAGTTCTCACTTCTCACGTTTAAAACGATTTACATCTTTGGTCGTTGAATTCTGATGTTACTGTTGGAAGATGAAATTAGAATCAGGTTATTTGGATTCGAATTCGAATCTAGTATTATTCGAATTACAATTTGAATAAATATTTAAAATAATATTTTTTATTAAAAAAAGTTAAATAAAAATTATTTCTAAATCAAAATACCTTAACAAAAACTGAATATTTTAAAATTTTATTCAAATTCGGATTTGAATCTGAATAGTCAAAATTACTTTTTCTTAGGTTACGTGCCAGAACTGTCTTCCATTCCTATGGAGGTGGGGGTTGAATTGGCGCCCTTTCTAGTCTTCATCTTTGGTGAAAGGTGATAAGGCGCTGGCGGGCCGAACTCCCTTCCATCGGATGATTTGGGAGCTATTTGCAATCGCTTTATGGGATCACATGGTTCTTAAGCAGTTGAACCCCAAGGATTCGGATACGGCTGCGAAACGGGCTTGGCTGTTTGAAGGTTGGTTCCTTCACTGGAACTCTATCAATTTGAATTACTATTCAAATCCAAACTCGAACAGTTCACCGTTCTATATTCAAAACTATTCAATTCGAATGTTAACGCAAACAGTGGATTCAACTTTTTCTTTGATATTGATGGCAAATTCACAATACTATTTCATTGGGTTGCGTTTGGATTCATTGAATTGTAATTAGAATTGAAGTTGTAAAATCAATTCTAATTCTACCAAAATCGAAATGAGATAGAACTTAGTATTACAATATCCTAGTTTGGATCACATAATATTACAACCAAATTATGCTTCAAATATTTAGCAATAGTTTCATCATTGTGTCTAGTGACTTCTAACAGTGGTGGTTATCTTCTCCAGCTGTGATTATCTTAGTTTTTGGTGGTAGCTTTCTTCATCTCCAATAGTGGTTGTAGTACTGTCCAACGGCTTTTGATAGTGGTTTTTGTTATCTTCGATGACTTCCTACCGTGGTTTCCATCACCTCATTGTCATTTTGATTTTCGACAAATCCTACAATAGTTGTCGTTATTTTTGGTAGGTCATTATGATGGTTGTCGTCATCTTTGTTTGTCTCAACAGTGGCTGATGGTAGTCATTATCAATTTGGCAAGTTCCAACGATGGTCATTGTCAATTTGGCTAGTTCTAACAGTAGTCGATATAGTGGCAGCCAACGATGGATGAACAAAGTTGCCAATGGATAAGGGCTATCGGTGAGTGGTAACTGATGTTATAGCATGATGTGTTGTCAAAAGTAAGTGATTATTAAGAACAACAAATACATAAAAATTGTAATTTTAGTACTACTCATATGAATTGAAAATGATGTATTGTAATTATTTCTCAATTCTTGAGAATTGAGTTAAACTTTCAATTCCAACTCTAAAATATGCAGCAAACAAGAAAATTGAAATTGGATAATCTAAATTTTCATTCATGTGAATCCAAACAAACATCAAGTTGTTTTATTACTCAAAAAATGGGAAGAAAACTCATCACTATAATGAGAGTTTGGATATCTTTGATATCATATAATTTTCCTAATACATAAATTATTTAACATATGATTAAAATGATAAATTTTAGGAGCAATTATATATTACAATATTATATGTAATTAGTAATAATCTCAATAAAGAAAAGATATCATATTATTATATAACATAAAAATAGAGTACACACCACTGCAAAGCAATGTATGCAACTTATATAATTGACATGCTCGACATTATAACATGCGTGAAACTATTCAAGTCAACTCAAGACAAAATTATATAGTATAATTATATTTATAATCTAATTTATTCAGTTTATGTATGATGCATGAATTAATTTATTTTTATTTTTTATAATGTGAGATTTATTGTTAATAACATTATAAACTTATATTTATATTTTATTTTAAAATAAATAGTTTAGAAAAAAAAAATTAAGCTGATGTGACATTAAAATATTAATTGATTTTTCAGCTTATCTTGCTATAAGTCATTGTCTTATAATATGATTCTCTTAACAATTATATTGTACAATGTGAATTTTTAAAGAAATAGTTTGACACATAAACTTTTAATTATAGTTTTACCTTTGAATATGCATATATCTTTTTTATTTAAGCAAAAAATTAAAAAAAAAAATTAGTATCAACACGAATTGTTGACTTGATTTAAACACAAATTTTCTCTAATTTTTTATTTTCACAATTAATTGATCAGCTCTAATAAGCAATAAAGAAATCATTCAAAAATTGGTGAATAAATTAGCCATTATAATAAATTTTTGATATTTTATTTCTTGAAATTAGGTTATTTTGGTTTATGAATGTAGAAAAATTAAATTAGTTTTATTTATGTAAGTATAAGATAGACTATTGTTTGTTAAGTATAAAGAGTGATAGTAAATTAAAAATTTTGTTTAGGAAAATATATATTTTTTAAATACCAAATTAACAAAACTAGAACATGAGAAAGATTGAAGATAAACATAAAAAACTCTTATGTAAAATATTGAAAGAGAAAAAATAATAGGAATTATATTGAAAAAGTAGAAATATATATTTTACATAATTAATTTGGGAGAGAAATTTGAGAGATATGAGAGAGAACTAATGGATGATGTGATAATATTATATATCAAAATATTAGATAAGTTTATTAATAATGTGCAACACCATATTCTTCTAATTTTTAAATATCAATCATATTATATCTTAGATATAGATTACATTTAACACATTAAATATACAAAAGATTATCTAATTGCAAATCCGCTTATGATTATTTTTATTATTTATGATTCAAATATAAAAGGTAAAATTTGCTTTCAAATCAAATAGTTAAAGAACTTAATTCTCCAAAATTCTTTCATTTGTCATACAATATGAACCAAAAGCTCTACATCTATACTTGTAAATTATAATTAATTCATTAAATATAGTATAAATGACCCCAAACATTAAACTCATTTATTCTTATTAGTTGCTATAATTTCGAATTTAATAGGCAACTTGTCTACTTTCTTTCAAATCAAATAATGAAGAGAATAGTAACCTGTCGGAAAGTGATTAACTATTGTTTGTTAACCTTAGCTTAGAAATTATTTTTAAAGTATACACTCACTTTCTTGTTTTTATATCGTTTAAGTCACTTGATTAAAAATTGATGTATATAGTCACTAGAAATTATGACATGATAAATTTTTTTTACACTTCATTATTTTTTTTAACTAGTTTTTATTTTATTTTTTCAGTATTTATCTAGTTATTCTACTAATTAAATGTCTAAGATGAATATTAAAGAGTACCAACTAATAAGATATTTTATTTTCTCTTGTTTTTTTCATTTACATTTAATTTTATCTTTACTATTATAAGACAAAAATTATGAATCTTATGGAAAATTAATATTTTTTAAATATTCATAAAATTTAAAAATTCTTATTATTGTGAATAAGAATAACAATAGAGAAATATAGAAAAATAAAAAATTTATGAAAAAAAAATCATGTAATTGATATTATCCAATAATGTTATAACCCTATATCTTATTTTATATTTTAAGAGATTTGTACGTAACTTGTGTAAATAGGTGAATAAAATTTTATGCGAAGTGGAAGCAAAATAAACAAATACTTATGTATATTATACATATATGTATACATACGTGAGTAAGAAAATAAATTTTTGTATTAGGGGTGGACAGAATAAATTACAATTTACATAAGACAAACTTGTAAATAAAAGAATAAACATACACCACAATTTTTATGGTGACTTAGACCATGTTTTTTTTATTATTTATTTTCTCCTTTTTTCTTCTATGTTGACCGACTCATTTGCTTTCCTCCTTGTGTTTTAGAAATTTCTGTATTCTTCTTGATGGACCGAAGCTGCTACTCTCCTTCCTTTTCCTTGTTTTGCTTGTCATAGTTAGTCTAGAATTACTTGGATTGTATGGGTCCAGCTGCTGCCATGAATTTCCTTTGCTTGGTGTCCATTCCCCTATTCTTGTTGTGAGGAATTTTTCCTGTAGCCGTGCCCTGCTCCTGCTTCTTTCAATTGTTCCTTTTAGTTGGCAGTAAGTTTTCCCTCTCGTAGGCCGTGGAGACTTTCTGGTAGCCATGGAGGTTTCTTGCATTTTCAGCTTTTTGTTTCCTTTACCTCCATGTGAGCCTAGCTGGGTATGGGTCTTAGATATTGGCGTGTGATTTGCAGATCTAAGGAGGGAGATAACAGTTATGGACAAAAATTAAGGCAGCAAACTTGTGAGCTTTGAAATCTGCCATGACCTTGGAGTTTTGGTGGGATGCAGTACGTGTTTGCTGCAGCAAGTGATAGGTAAAGGCAGACCACACTCTGTTTTCTTTATTCCCAACTTCTTGTAGTGGATTAAGAAAGCCAACAGTAGCTTGGACGTTTTTCTTCTCTTATGGCCGACTAGCAAAAATCATTAGGAGGAAGATAGGTTGGCGTTTAAGTGCCTTAGCATCAAGAGTAGATACGTGCAGGAATTTTCTTGCTATAAAATTATAGTTTAGCTAAGTTAGTCTTGCTAGTTTAAAATATGGTGATCTCTTAATTTAGGTAAATAGTTTGGAGTTCTTTTAAGTGTAGTTAAGGATATGAAAGTAGTGATTATGTATTGGAAAATTATAGTTTGAAGATGAAATGGCTTATGAATTAGAGGAAGTGTTTAAAGTGAAATATAAGTTCTTGATTAATTCTAAATCACTAATACAATCTTGAATTTAATTGGATTAAGAGTAATGATAGTGAATTAGTGTTGAAGTGAGGAGTATGATTTGGAGCTTGAAAATGGTGGAAAATAGGAGTTAAGTAGTTTTGAAGGGGGTGCAGGAGACATATTTCGTGAGTAACATAAATTTGGTATTTCGAGTGTCTTCGGGACTGAATTAAATTAAGAGTTCAAAATATAAAATGTAGATTATAGTCTTGATATGTTGTCTGCAAAATTTCGTAGTCTTATTCCAAGTATGTTGTTATTTATAGCTGTTAGACTCCGGCCAGGTAAGGCAGGATTTGTACTGCCCGGTTTTTGGTTCAAGTAAGAAATTGAGTGGCTTAATGACATATTCTAGGAAAAGTTTCTAAACAATAAAGATAGATATATTTGTCTATTAATAAACCCAACAAACGGAATTGGATTTCGTTTTTCCTAGAGAAATGTTATGTTCAATTAACTAAGGTAAGGTCAAAGCTGTCAAAGATCCTGCGTGTTGTAGAATTTGTTGCAACTTCAAACAATAAACTGTATTGATATACATATTTAAAAATTAAAAATGATATACCAATATAAAGCTACATGTGTCTAGTATTTTATAAATTTTACGGAACTAGATTCGGAGTTTCTTGGAGAAAAATATGACCGTTAAAGTGGACACTGATCCAAACCTAAAGTTTGGACATCTTTAACATTTTTAACTTGCTAAATGCTTTCTATTCTTTTCTAATGGTTCTTCCTACCATATGCTTTGTCAAGATATTTAAAATGCATCTTCATTATTAACATTATCACCTAAAGTCTAATCCATATTAATTGACATGTAATAGTTTAAAGAAAAACTTACATAAATAAATCTATGTAAGTTGAGATATAAGTTAATAAGTAAAAGAGTATAATAATAACGTTTATGAACTAAATATTATTTGAAATTATGAATTTCAGTTCCGGATTTTAAAGTGGACCGGATGAGACGCGTGAATTCGAGGATTGAGTGAGGAATGTAATTCATCATACGGTGAGTGGTTAATTGCTGCCTTTAGGGGCTAGATTTGTATGTGTGATTATATGCTTATTTGAATATACGTGATACATGGAAAGTAAGCTAGTCGAGTATTTCAGTAATTTTCTTGAATAATGTTTGCTTGATAGTGGTTACTGTGTTGGCATTGTTTGTGTTTGATAAGGGCCAACTCGTGAACATTTTCTGGAAAATGATTTTCATTTCTAAAGGTAAAAATCCAGGTGCATCTAGGATACTCTGATTTAAAAATTGTGAGAAATCCTGATTCTGATATATATTTTTAAAATTGAGTGCTCAGCCCCGGTGAGATGGATTGTGTACGGGAAATTAATTTGGTGTGCGAGCGTGTACATGCCCAGTAGGGGGTGATATTGGTGTGCGGGGCTGGGTTACTCGTTGGCTCTTTGGTTGCTTTGTTTGATATTATTTTTCTGATTGATTTGTGATAGTGTGGATCATGTAAATTGTGACTTTACGTGATTACAATATATACGTGTAAGGTGAGTTAATATGTGAACAATTTTACATGAATTTAATATACTATATGATTGTGTGGGGTGATACTAGCACCCTTTGGGTACGATTTTTCACTCACGGAGTCCATAAGACTCATCCCTCTCGTGGAATTCTTTTTCAGGAATCCAATATATGGTGTCATTGAGCTTGTTAACCTGCCGACAAAGTACGGCAAGATATTTTTCCAGGATTTCAGACTTGAAGCTAAGGATGAAGGTTTGCAGTCACAATAAAATGGTGGAAATGTCTAATTTTGTATACTGTGATTGTCTATATATTTGTTCCCGTGTAGTCGTGTAGAATTAGGAACACATAGGTTATATTTTGTGGTGTGTTATATAAATTTTCAACAAGTGTCATGATTGTTACTTTGTTGTGAAGTCAGGGTTACAGAGGTTTGGTTATCCAACCCTCCGGCCAGTTATGTCTCCGTGAATGACATGACAAATAATATGTATTTCATTTTTTATTTTTTTTTGTAAAATAATCAAGTTAATGCAAAAAACAAAAAAGAAAAAAAAAGAAAAAGAGATGCATTCTAATGCTCATCAAAAATAAAATTTGAGAAATAACTTAAAAAAATATTGAAAAATGAAAAAATATGTATAAAAGAAAGAGAAAAAAATTATTATGATATGCAAAAAAAATTGACATATCACTATTTTTTAGTGACTATACTCACCGTTTTTGGTGGAGTGCCTCAAATAATATAAAAAAATATGAGTACAAAATAATATAAAATATATATATAAATGAGCATTTCAAATGATATAAAAAAAAACGTGAGTACTTATTCTGAAAATGACATCTAAATTCAATTTTTTAAATGATATTCAACTCGTCAAAAAATGTGCATTTATATTTATAAACTATATTTAGTTTATTAAATATAAAAAGTTACACCTAATTTTAAATCTTATGAATATTAATTATAATAATTACCGTTCAACTTTTTAATCAAAACTTTTCTTTTCTTTCCTTTTCTTTTTTATTTAATAAAACATTATTTTTATCAAATTAATTAGAAAATTCCAAGTTCAATGTGTTCTAATGATAAAAAAAAATAAATAATAATAATTATCATTTTCAACTGTCAGATTTTCATCCATTTCTTTAGAATTAAATAAGTAAAAAAAAAAAAGTCCCTAGCTACACATCTTTTCAATTTTTTTTCCAGAAATATATATATAAAGTAATAAGTAATAAAAGTTAATAAAAAATAAACTAAAAAATGTGCATTTATATTTATAAATCACGTTTAATTTGTTAAATATAGAAACTAGCTCCGAATTCCAAATCAATGAATATTGATTGCAATTATTGCACGTATTCATATATTTCCTTCTTTTTCTTTTTTCTTTTTATAAACATTATTATTCTCATATTAACTATTTAGGAAATTCCAAATTCAATGCATTTTAAGGATAAAAAAATCAACTCTTAAATTTACTTCCACTACTTTCTATTTAAATAATTAAATAATAATAAAAGTTAATACAAGATGAACTAAAAAATCTGCATTTATATCTATAAATTTTATTTAATTTTATTAAATATATAAAATAACTTAATTTCCAATCAACACTATTTTTTTCAAACTAATTATTTATAAAAAATATGAACTCAATGTGTTTCAATGAATTAATACAAAATTACTATGTTTTCGTCCATCAAGAAGAATTTTTATGATTCTAGCATTTATCTGGTTATTCTACTAATTAAATGTCTAAAATGAATATTAAAGAGTATTAACTGATATGATATTTTAATTTTTTTCATTTACGTTTATTTTTATCATAAATAAAAATGATCAATGTTGTAAAAATTTAGTGAAGGTGAATAAAAGAAAAATATATTAAAAAAATAGAAAAAAGAAAAACAACCATGTTGTTATTCAATATATATTTTAATTTTTTTTTAAAATAATCAAGATAAAAAAAAAATGGATTCACTTTGATACTCATGATTTGAGAATTAATAATAAAAATACTGAAAAATGAAAAATATTGTCATGTATGTGAATTGGGATATGATCTATACTAATACATGTATAGTTGACACCTTGCAAATTGTGAACAGAAGCTTATGTGAGCATTGTTTCTCACCACTAGTCCTTGTGGACTTACTATGAAAATTGAACGACCTGTCAATTTACCTATAAATCAGAGTTAAGGAAGGGTTCTCGTCTATCGTTTTTGGTTTCTGGATGGCGTGTTGAAAGGAGAAAATTTGGACGGAATGGTCCAATTCTCAAAAAATTTGGACCAAATGGTAGATTTTCTACTTAAATAGCTAAAATGGGGTGATAGTTGACACCGGATTTTCAAAATTCGTTTTCTGGGTCCAGCTCAGCACTCCACATCACAACACGGGCCCACCATATGCCATGCTTACCCACCACTTGCACAGCCCACCTACGGAATTGCTGCACAAATGGCTCACCTCCTGCAAGAAGTAGGGGTGACGTGCAGGATGTGAAACCGAATTTTCAAAATCTGGTTTCACCGTACACTCATCGAGCCTACAGGCCCACTCGTCTGGGCTTGTGGACACGACCTCTCCCGCTCCCCTACAACTTTTCTTCACCTCTTCTTCACGTGTTTCTTACAGAGCTACATACATGCAGCTCTGCTTTCTTGTTTCCCTTTCCCCTTTTTTTTCTTTCTCTTTAACTCTCCACCACAAAATCCCAACCGGTGAACTCCTCTTCTTGCATGTATATACCCATGTTTCCTCCCTCCTCTCCCTCACACTTGCATATTTTCTTCTTCAGCAAGCACTTTACATTTACATGTTCGTTTGTATAAACATATTTTCTCTTATTCTTTTCAATTCCTCTATAAATTTTGGTAAGTTATTAAATTTTCAGTTTGAAAATTTAAAATTATTATTAGTTATTAAGTTAAATTTAATTATTTAATTAATAATTTTTTTATAATCTATTATTTTTAATAATTTTATGTTTTAATGTTTAATCATATATATTATTATATATATTACAATTGATAAAATTATAATTAATATTATATATTATAATTAGTAGTGTTTAATCATTAATTGTTAGTTAAATTACGTATACCATTTAAAAATTTTAAAAACAGAATATAAAATAGAAATTACATAAACCATTTAATGTTAAAATTGATATACATATTTTATTATTCTCAGTGAGTATAATAAAATATCATACATTATAAATATAAAATTTATTATACATTTTAAATTTTAAAAATATCACGCGATAAATTTAAAAATTATCATAAACTCTAAATATAAAAAAATATCATACACTCTAAATATATTTAAATTTAAAAAATATCATACACTATAAATTTAAAAAATATCATACATTTTAAAATTAAAAAAATATCATACACTAAATATTAAAAAATTATCATAAATTTTAAAATCTAAAAATATCATATTTTAAAATTAAAAATTATCATAAATTTTAAATTTATAAAATATCATACACTAGAAATTTATAAATTATGATACATTTTAAAATTAAAAAATATCATACATCCAAAATTAAAATTATCATAAATTTTAAAATATAAAAATATCATACACTATAAATGTATAATTTATCAAATATTTTAAAATTAAATAATTATTACACACTTTAAATTTAAAAATTACTATACATTTTAATTTTAAAAATATCATACACTAAAAATTAAAAAATTAACATAAACTTTAAATTTATAAAATATCATACACTATAAATTTATAAATTATTATATATTTTAAAATTTTAAAATTTTAAAATATCATATATTTTAAATTTGAAAAATTAACATACACTATAATTAAACACTATGAGTATCATACAAAAATTTTACAAAGTGCACAACTGATGTGAAAAAAATTTAAAAATGGGGTGGGGAGCAAGCACTGAAACGAGACTTTGAAAATTCGGTTTCAGTGCTTTTCATTTCGTGCATGAATAGGGCCGTGGTGGAGGACAACTACAAGCCTGAAACCAGATTTTCAAAGTCTGATTTTAGTGCCTCCTGGTCCAACTCAGTTTTTGTGCAAGTGGGGGTCTGTGAGCGTGTGTTAATGGGCCCACGTGGTGATGTGGAATGCTGAGTTGGACCCAGAAAATTGATTTTGAAAATTTGTTGTCAACTTTCATCCCATTTTGATTATTAAAGTAAAAAAATCTACCATTTGATCTAAAAGTTTTGAGAATTGGACCCTTCTATCTAAATTTCCATTGAAAGGAGTTGAATACCTTGTGTGGGGCCACCGACAACAGTACTTAATTGGTTAAGGAATCACTAGGTAGGCCTAATTCTATTTTATATTTAAATAAGAGTTGCTAACTCAACAGTAGAACACTCGATTTTTAAGTGTAACTCGATATTTTTTACATGTTTTTATGAAAAAATGATTTCATCTATATTATTGGTAGAGTTTGTAAGATCACGATTGTTCCATAAAGAATGAATGGAAAAAATAGCATCTCATATCAATGAAGAATTTTAAGAATATTTTATTTTTATTGAATCCGGTCCAAATCATTACTTGAATTATTAGCTTGGGACAAAATAAATTCAAAGTTGGGTTGAATTAATAAAGGATAGAGCTGGGTGGCCATCACTCATTACCGACAGTTTCTTTTATCATAACATAAATTATATACCAAAATTTAGTTTCAGTGATTGATACTTGTTTCTTTATTCTTATTGTCGAGTTTGAGCTCTCTTAATATAAAAAGAATAAATAAAAATTAAATTATATATACTTGGAACAATCCAACTGGCTTTTGGATTTTGCATAAATTTTTTAAAAAAATGCATAACTGAATAACATGAATAATATGCTTCTAATTGGAGTTTGTGCCTAGTAATTTTCTTTTTTTCAAGAAATGATTATTAGAATTTGAGATTCTCTTATTAAAGAATTTTCAGAATATTAGTAACCAAAACAAAAAAGGAATTTTAATACATGATGATCTCGTCCAACTGTTTAATTTGTAATATATTCATATTCATATTCATATTCATAATATAATATATAATATATATAAGAATTGATAAGTATGCTTTTCTCTCGTAGTAATATTTTTTTTTTTTCTCTCTCTATAATTTTTTCTTTTTAATATTACATTCGGATAAGATTCAGATATTGAATGTGAAGTATGTATCGTAATAGAGACCACTCTAAATACCTAATAAAATTAACGCACATTAGCTTGGCAGAGAAAGGGAAAGAAAATAAAGAAAAGAAACAGAACAATATTTTTTTTTTTCTCATCTTTCAATTCGTCGAATACTACATAACTAGAAAAAGCTAACTGCATAGAGCACATGTTCCTAGAAAATAACTAACTTTTTATTTAATTATTATTTTTTCTTCATCTTCGTCGACTATTTTATTAAATATTTATTAATTAATATTTTTTTCTCCATCTCTAAATTAAGAGTTACGGTCATTTAATATAATTTACTGTTATATTTTTAAGATGTAATTTCAAAAATAATTTTTTTGGAAAAGTTAGAAATCCCCTAAAACTTAAGTAATTTTAATTAAACACCATTTTAAAATTACTTTTTATAAGTAAAAAATACTTTCAACTCTCACTCATGACAAAACGGGACTTGCTAGCGAATTTCCGCACACGATTTTTTTTCAATTTTATAACTTGCTTATGTAACATAGAAGATAAAAATATTTTTTTCCAATACTTAGAAACTAATTTTAGGTAATTTATACAAAGCTTATTTTAAAAAAATATATAATTTTCAATTTTTAACTAACAACTAATTCATTATTTTTAATATGAAACAAGTTAGACTCGTAAACTTATTACTTGACTTTTATAAAGTTTATAATAGACTGGTTTACCAAACAAACTATAAAATAAAATTTGAAACAATACATAATTGAACAAAAACAATTTTTTACAATTCTCAATCATTATCCCAACTCCAAAGAGGAAAACCCAGCCGTATACACACAAAATTAAATTGCTTCAAAAGGAAGCTACTTCACGAGTAGACATCATCCTCTTGTAGATTTCGAATACCAACCTTCCATCAACTTCCTCACCACCACAAGACATAGTTATCTGTCGGCTTTTCAGAATGCTCTTTGATCCAAACAAACCATAATTTCTTGAGTTCCCAGCATTTCCAGATAACCGAATCATGGTATCAACATAAGCATCATGAAACTTTGCCAAATACTTAATCAGAGAAATAATCCCTAACTTGAGTTTTGGAATGATTCTTATCCTCAATACTTGGCCACGATTAGTCTCTCTAACTGATCCAAGCCTTAAAACCTTCAGCTTCTTCTTCTTCTTGTTTTTTTCATCATTTAGCTTTTGATATCTTCTCCTCCTCCAATACCTCTTCAAGTTCTCATAGTATGTGTTTGGAACAATTTCCATTTCTTGAGAAAATGTGTGTCAAAAGATGTTAATGTGTGTAAGAGATGAGGGAAGAGAAGCAAATTGTGATGGAATTTATATAATGGTGATGAGGGAAATATATTGTTGAATATCAAGGCTTGGTATAATCAATAAACCAAAGGAGGAGAATAGGATGATACATAAGGGACAACAAAGTTATGTTACCTATATTTGGTCAAATATATAGTCCTTATGACCAAGTTATGGTTAATTATTTAAACTTCAAATTTTGGATACTCTCCCTTGTTTGGACCAAAAGGTCACTTTCCAAGAGAGTGTAGTACTCTTAATTTGACCTAATCAAATTCTCTCTTGATATTTATGTTGATATTCTTTACTTTTATTGTCCTTACCAAGAACATGATCAAAATGACCTTACAATGCTCTAGGAATTCTTTTTATTATGTCGAAGGAATATTTGGCTTGATTCAAAATGATTAAGTAATGCCTAAAACTAATTTGATTTTTGGTTAGACTTGTCTCGATTTCGTCTTGATTTAGTAGATTAACATAAAGCTATATATAAAATATAAAAATAAATAGAATAGATTTTTACTAAAATCAAATAAAATCATATTTTAACTATTTCAAATTGAATCATCAATGATTAAGATTTGAAACTATCAATTTTGCATCAGATCTTGATCCTATCATAGTCATTATCATTTTGTTTTTGTCAGTATGGGATATCATGGTGGAATTGTTGACCCTGGTCATTGGTCAAGGGGAAGGCAATGCCTCCATGGCAAAAACTCAGGTTACCTACTACAGTCGAACATAGCAATATATGTTGAGCATAAAATTTGGATTTTTGTCTTCAAGTGTAATATTATATTTATATGTGTATCATAAAATTTCAGTGGTTACAAGCAAAGAGAAGATTGATTCTTCCATGGGACTGTTCTCTTTTGCCAAATAATACTTGATAAATTATACAATACAGAAATACCAATAATTTGTATCAAATTCAAAGGGAAGGAAAAGAAAATGAATTTGCTTAATGAGTTGACAATGAATTGCACCCACTCCAGTGACCTTCACTGCAAGTAACTGTTGTAGATTCTTTTGCATCATGAAGAACTTTAAAAAAGGAAATCTGGGAAATTGGATTTTTGAAAGCATAATTAACAAATCATGGATAAGAAAATTCCTCCCATGATTGACAACAACAAGGATTCCGAATACTTTCTTGTCAGAAATGAAGGGATTCAACACTGACAGTTATCAACATACTTCAGCTTTGCAGTCCCTACATATTTTGTCTTGCTGTTGTGCTTGTGAGTTATAAATTTCACATCTCATTAAGAATTGGCAATATGCAACAGATTCATATAAGAAGTCACAACAAATTCAGGGACAGTTCAAAGATATTACCATACAAAGGGAAATCCAGCATTTTCATAACCTGGCCTCTTGGATTAATCTGTATTTTTTAAAGTGTGTTTCCTAATTTGGAAAATCAATTCCAAAAACTATGTTATGCATGAAAAAAAAGTGTCCCTATGTTCCAGTGTGCTGCCTCAAACTACTAATCCAATATGATATTGTAAAGATCAATATAGTGTTGTCTAAAAGAACAAATCAGATATTACTCATTCAATAGTCATATCAAAATGTATTATCTCTGAAGTTGTGTTCAATTTAATAAAATGCTCGTGCTGTTCAAGAAAAATAAAATAGCCATATCAGAAATAAAGCATCTGATGGAACGTTGACCTTTAACATCTAAAAATTCCTATAGTGAAATTAATCTGGCTCATGGAAAGGAGAAATATGGTTCCTATATTTCCAAGTTCAAAGTTCAAACTCATATCTGCCTACGAAATTCACAAACCCTACTGTTCTTACGGATTATGGACATTCTGGTGATGTTTCCTATTTCTGCCCTGAACTCCAAGCCTAAAATTAGTGTTGCCTTGTACTTTGTGACCCATCAAGCATGGGGCTCGTGTCCCACCTACTGACTCTGCACTGTTTCAGCATTATCTTGCGGTGGAATGTATACAGCCTCAAGCTCTGCATGCTGGACATTAAGTCTGTTAGTGTTGGCAGATGAGGACTGAGCACCATTTTGAGATTCAGCCAGCATCTGAAAATATGCATGAGGCCCCCAACCTGCATTTACATTTTACAAAAAATATCAACCCATGTTAACATATAGATACCTACCACAGAAGTACTGGAAAACGAATCAAGACTCCAAATCTGATGCTACAGTCAGCACTCAGCACTCAGAACTAAGCTTAAAGATTAAGACGTCAGTATTCAATGTAAGAACTTATGTAAGAGATATTGTTGCATGAAAATGAATTTACATTAAACAAGAAAATCATATATATATAAATGATAGGTACAGCCCCTGTACACAACATATACCAATGAAAAGTTGTAGCATGGACCTATATACTAAAAAATGCAATTACACAGAAAAATGCTTTCATCAACGTGGTTTCTCTCCCTCCATCTCCATCTCTATTTTGCGTTTCCACCTCCAAATTCCAATGAGAATTAACATGTACATGTTTAGTCCCAAATATCCTTGATCAATACGATCAACAAGAAGCCACATATAAACATGTCTCCCCCAGTTCTCAAGTCTCTCACAACTCTAAGCAACTCAAACAACTAAGCTTTAAATCCCAAACTAGATGGGGTTGGCTAATAAATTTACCACAATGGCTTTGCCTGGACTCAAACACAATCTTAAGAAAAGCTGTAATTCTGTAATCTCATTATATGAGTCCATCTTGCTACATGTTGAGGAATTAACAGTCCATCTTAACCTCACACAGTGCCAACCCACTGCACAAACAAACTTCAAGAACATGTCCAGTCTGATTTCCTCAGAATGTTGTAATCATCAGTACAAGAAATTAAATATGTCCTGTCTAATTCTTAAAACTCAAATGCTAATATCTGCAATACACTGACTTCTTCAAGCACTCCACTGGCAAAAAAAATTGTTTGCTAATTTTACCAAGACTGCATCCAGTTCCTCAATAAGCATATCCTATTTAATTAAAAAAAGAGTAGCGTGAATAATATAAATGTAATTTAAATGTGTCACCTAACCAAAAGAGAAAATTCACACTTGTCCTAGTAATAGCAAAGAACAATGTCGCAAAGTCAATCATGCATTGGTGTCAAACTTGTGTCAGTTGTGAGCAGCAGGGGAATCTGTGTTCTAGACACATATGACACCAGCATACATATTAGAAATATCCCATCTGTGGACCATAAATGTAAGCCATGGATTCTTCTCCTTCCCTCCATCAATACTTTGTATAGACGGATATGTAGGGTACGGTCAAAGTGGATGTGAAAATGTAGTCTTCACGTTGAAGAAAAAGAGGGGATGCATCTGGTGGCAATACTCATGTTTAACATTTCTACATATCATGAATTTCTGATTCTTCATAGAGAGAGAGAAATATATTCCAGAAAGGAAAGAAGCATTCTGGCAGTGGAGCCTCCAGAAGCTTCTCCGTTGAGGCCAATAAACTTATTGACATGCTTACTTGTTACGTGAACTTATTCAACAGTTATCATGAATGTTATATCTTAAAGCAAGCAGAATCCCAGATAACAGGCAATACTAAAGCTTCCCATCTTCCATAGATATAAATCATGCTTGAACCTGCATTTGGTCTTGCTCCTACTCTCACTCCCTCTCACTCCATGTGAGTTAATTACAAAGTGAAACAAAGAGCCTGAAAATTAATTAGAAATTTGAAAATATAGTTACAAGGCAAAAAGATGCACATCCAAGATCCATTTTTCTAACAAAATATTACAGATATGACTGTTCCATAACTGCTCAGCATGGAGGGGGGTGTTCAGTAAGTGAAACACAATCAAACAAATGACAGACCAACCAAATATCTTATTGAAATGCCTAACTAGGGAAAATTAAAGAAATAGGTATAAATAAGACTAGAAGTCTGCTTTTTTTCAGATATACAACTGAATGCTTAATTAGCACTTAGCAGAAATAATGTAGTAGATTTCTCATATTAAAACAAAATTCGAAAGTCATAATATGCCATATAAAATATTGTAGTTATTTATAAAGACATCAATGGTAAATAATTACTAAGCCACTAATTTCTACTAAAGATCAGACCCAACAGATCAGGTTTTAGATATAGTATCCAAGTTTACAGTATCACATTTATTCATTTTCATACTCAATAAATTCGATAAAGAATTTCTTGACAGTTCCATACCATTAGATTTGGCACAAACTGGACAGAGAAAGCTGAGAATGTTTGCAAAATAAATAAATTGAGGATTAGTTTTGAATAATCTCTGAATGATGGTGTTACTTTACATGGTTTCTGTTTACAATTTCCTCCTGATGTATGTTTAGGTATATTCTAAATGCTGAGTTGTGACTAATATTATATTACCCATATTACTGATATAGACCAAGAACAAAAATACAAACAGAATGGAAAATAAAAAACTAATGCATGCTGTGAGAATATTTTAGAAGAAGAAGAAATATTGGGCATACCATCTGTGTCATATGGAGGTGGAAAGAATTGTAAGTAACAAATGGAAGCAACAGCAATTCCTGCAGATAATATGTTCACATTAAGAAACTGCAGGGAAAAAAAATTGTAAGATGTAATCAATTTAGCATAAAAAGAAAAGCCACGTACACAAACATACCTAAAAGACCCCCAGCAAATACATCTTGCCAATGATGCCAATAGTCATCAACTCGAGAAACTCCAACTAGTGCTGCGATGAGTAATGGTAGGAAAACAAGACAGAGCTTTGCAATATGACCTCTACGGTCAAAGGCCCTAACTTTCCCTGACAGATACCAGGCAAGAAAACCAAGACCAGCAAAGGACCCTGTGGAGCAAAAGCAGAGCTCCTCTAAGCTATAATTCAATGTTGTTTAGGAAACTTATTCTAAAGAACTAAAGATGGGTAGACACTAGACAATCACACAACCAATTTTTTATACCCCTGGTAACCACAGATGCTAAAAGAATTTAACTTGTTGACACTATCAAGCTTCAACCATGCACTAGACATAAAACAGAACACGTTCTCATGGTAAGTAAATTAATTTTCTTCAACCAACAGTGTGATACTTTTAACCAGTTCTTCGAGAAGTACCAAACAAATTTTATTCAAGAAGTGTGTTGCAGTCTTGTCTCGTCATTTTGCATCTGAATGATAAAGGATTGATGACAAAGCACCAAATTTTGTTTCATAATATTTCATACACGTTATTGACCTTAGCAATCTACAATGAAATTGCTGATTCAGTGATTGTATGTAAATCTAGAATTTCGTTTCATGTAGTCAGTAATAAAAACGCTTTTCAATTGAAAGCTTAACATTGTCAATCAATATGAAAACAGAAACGTTAAAATATGATGAAGAAAATGAATACAGAACAATACATATAAATAATAACATGCATCTAAGTATGTAAACTGAAACAAAATAAAAATAACTACAAAGCAAGTAAAAGAAACAAAATTTAAAAACCAACAAAATAAATGAATCATGCAGATCCTATGATGATTAGATTACTTACAAGAGGTATGTCCACTGGGGAAACTTTTGTGTCCTTCCTTGATGACATTCTTATTTCCAGTACACATAACATTCCTCGTAACCTGATCAAAAACCTGGACCAAGCACCAAAGGTATGTTCAATAAGTACTGATCTAAGTAAGAGCAAGATATGATCAAACATAATTTATGGGAAATCATGGCAGTTGATGACATGGAGAACCAACCGCTTTTCCATTCGGAAAACAACGCCAGAAGAAGTCTGGACGTGGCCGACCTACAGCATCTTTGATTGCATCAGTCAAGACTCCAGTGATAAGTACAGAAAATAGAAGGCCTGAAGATGCATAGTAATCCATCAGGTACTTGTCATCATTGTACCAGAGTAACTTGAGAATAAGATTCACAAGAAAATATTTCATAAGGGTGGAAAATCTACCCAGTATAGCATTGTGGAGGTCATAGACATCCCATCTGATGAAGTAGTAAATAAGGATGACAAGAAATGGCAATAATATTGCTACAAGCTGTCAAAAATAAAGTATTGGAATTTATATTTAGGCAAGGGATGAAAATAAATGAAATATAATATCCACATAACTTATTTCTGACATCAAAACATACTGGAACAGCCCAAAAGGGAACAGTATTTTCTTTCAAGGGGTATCTCAGGTCTGTCATCATCCCCTCTCCAACAAAGCGATGAAATGGTTCTATCACATTCAATGTAATATCAATTGCCACAAGAAGAAAAAGTATCATCCAATCATTCATATGTGTTCTTGCAACTTGAACTCCATGGGATCTAATAGTGTGCATGCCCAACTGAATTTCCTGGCATTTCTAGCTGAGATAATGAAAAATTGAGAGGATTACTCCTAGATGATTGTACTGACATATAGAAGCATCACAAATAACAAAAATAGCTAAGAGATAAAAGGGGGGAATTGATGAGGAAAAAATGTGCCAACGAGAAATACATACACAAACAAGGGAGCTTGCATGCTAAAAAACGCACACATATAAGAAGTTAATTGCAGTGAATGATATATACACACATATTACCAAATGACAGTATCCTCAGGAACTTAAGAAATAAGATTCAGTCTCAACAACCAAATGACAGATTATATATAACAACTGGTAAATTAAATACAAGGGAAGTATAATTACAGATTAGAACAACTGGTTATATGTATCCTTTCAAAATGTAATAACAGGGCATACAAGTTCTTGTAATACTCCTCTAAAGAGTAAAGACTAACAAGAACTTTCAAATATAAAATCAAGTTAATTGGAAAGAACTCAGAATCCTCCACACGGGCTAAGGGTGACCATAGTTCAGAATAAGATGAATAAGCCAATTTCATAAAAATCCAGAAGACTATCTGGGCTTCTAGATTGCAGGGGTCTGTATTACTAATCCAACAGGATTCACCTAATTACGTAACTAAAAAGAAGAAGTAACAACCATTTGCCCAATTTTGCTTAAGTAATATCAAATCCTTCATTTACTCCACAACAGAAACTGCCAAAACTATGTTGAGCTAAAACAGTATTGATGTGAAAGACATCTACTCCTTCACAAAATGATTCATATAACTAAAGGCCGAATACTTTACTACATATTCTCAATGCTAAACATATTATTCGTGTCTGACAAGTTTGTCATAAATTTAGAAGCACAAGCTCAACGGCTAGAACATTTAGTTAAAAAAAAAAAATGCAGATTGCTATTCACAAACTTTTTATCCATCGAAAAATCAATTCATCTTTTTCAGCTCTGGAGTGTACCATACCTCAATTGCTACTTCTTTTCTCTGCTTGCATAACTTCCATACAGAGTAAATAAGACAAACCCTATAAGAAGAATAGCTTCTTTATTTAATTAAAATTTAGTAAAATAAATCTTAGATTATTGATCACAAAGAAACATTTAAACCAACTTCTTTGATCTTATGTTACTCTCTTTAACTCTTTGTTTGTTGTAATTTTCTCTTTTACTAGCTTTAATACATTATGTACCGTACTCCATTCCAACTCCAATTTTCTTTCCTTTATTTTCTTAGTAACCAAACGTTGATCAACAAGTAAAACTTTACATAAATCCTAACATGCACCAATTCCATCAAACAAACATTTACAATCAAATACTCACAAAAATTTAAGCGCATTATACACAAAATCAACAATGCGATACTCTGAATATATATATATTCGGCGAAAAAGAAGTACATTGAGAGCAAGAAAACTAAGAGATTCGGAGAGAGAGAAAACTTACTGATACGAAATTTGCAGCGAGATTAGAGAATTGCGGAATTGAGAGCTAGTCGTACAGATAACAGAAAGCTCTCCTATTAGCAACCTTTTTCTTTGTCTATGTGGAAATTCAAAAAAAAGGAAGAAGACGAGGAAAGAAAAAGGTAAAGGCGCGTGGGTTTACGCGGAAAATGATTGAGGGAGTGAAGCACTAAACTGTTGTACTTTACTTCACATCACTCTCCAAATGGGAATGGGTTTTGTACATAAAATAGGTAGCAACAAGATATTTTGGATAGTGACAGAAAGTAGCTTACTAATTTTAATACTGATAAAATTCAAAACTACTTTAATTACCTTTTCAATTAAGATAATTTATTTATTTCAAATTTTGGAATAGGCCTGTGATTGAAGGAATTATGTCACGGGTTCATCATATAAAGTTTGATGATTTCAAAGAAGTTGATTTTTAATTTTAAAAATCAAAATCATGAAAAATAAAATAAAATAAAATAAAATGCATTGATTGATGCCCCTTATTTGGGTAAATTCATGCTAATTACATAGTGATATTTCGAATTTAGTTAGTAAGAATGAATAAGTGGAGTTTAGATAAAAATAATTGGCAACATACTATCTCAGCTTAATTTAGTTAGTAAGAATGAATAAATGGAGTTTAGATAAAAAGAATTTTTTTACCTACTAAAAAGTGTTGTTATTAACTTTCCCCTTTCTATAATATCCATATAATACATATTCCTTGCTTGTTTATGGTGTCTAACTTTACATTCAAAATGAAGTCATTGGCAACAAAATGGTAGTTAGAAGAAATTGAAAATTGAATTTAAAGAAAAGTTGATGAACCATATACATACCTACCTACTCTTTGATAAAGAGGAAAAAGAAGAAGCAAAAACCTACCCTACCCTCTTCATATAGCCAACTGTTACAGTTATAATCATACTATATTAAACATTAGACAATGAAACTAATTTAATGTAAAAAAGAAATAAACCAAACAGAAAAATAGTTGATTAGTTGGATATAATAAATTTAGAAGTGTACGAACTACGGAAGACAATCAACATAAATGACAGTCTCAGTATGATAGGATCACTGACTGTCATCTCCCACAACCATGTCCTATTATCTCTTCATTGAATGTTCTTAAGCTGCTACAGCTAGTGTCTGTCATTTACATGCATACACAAAGGCTTAGGAAAAAGACATACGTCATCATTTCCTTCCCAATTCAAGCTCATCTAAGGTTGAGCTTTGATCATGAGACATGGGAGACGAAGTGAATCCATCACCATTTGGCCTTGTCTGTTGATTCACAGCCTGGGCATCCACAGCCTGAAAATGAAGTGCATTATGGTCTGTATTCCCAGTGGATCGTGTTTCTTCTAGTGCTCGGAAATATGCATATGTACACCATCCTGACAAAACAATTATCAAAATATTAGAGAAGAACATCAGAAACGTGACGATTAAAATGAATCAACAGTTAACATTTAACAATAGTAGATCAGACCACTAATCGAAGTACCATCTCATCCCTCCTATCCAAATCGGCAAATCCCCTACCCCTACAAGATTCTAAAAGTTGCAAGATGCTATTCCATCACAACAAGGTATTAAAAGAGAAGAAACTGAAAACTTGATTCACAAATTGTGATTCACTTAATAGGTAGATTTCAAAACTTTGTTTCTTGACTTCCACTGTGGATTGCTAGAAAAGAAGTAAGCATGTAATACCCCATTTTCTTCCATGTTTAAGAATAAGCTCATTAAGGAACATATAAGTTGCCAAGTTTTTCATTTTAAAGGTCTCCAGGGGATTTTAACTTGGAATCAACCTGAACACAACAGCCCTAACATTTTTACTTTAGTAGGCAATGACATTATGAACAATTCATATAATGTATAAGTATCCCACATTCTCAGTAGAAATGCCACCTAATATACTGCTGGAAATAGCAGAACCGAGAGATAGAGATGTTACCATCATCATTATAAGGGGCTGGGAAGAACTGCAGATAACAGAAAGCGGCAACAACAAGTCCTGAAGAGGCATAACATGTAGCAAGTGAATTTTAATAGTGATAGACATCAAACTATTTTCATTCACATAGTATAGGTCAGCAGAAAAGACCTATAAGCCCTCCAGTGAATACATCTTGCCAATGGTGCCAGTAGTCATCCACTCGAGAGACTCCGACTAGAGATGCAAGAAGTAAAGGAAGGATAACAATGCATAATTTTGCCACATGCCCTCTACGATCAAATACTTTGATCTTCCCAGATAGGTAAAATGAGAGAAAACCTAAACCTGCAAAAGACCCTGCATATGAAGTTTTATCAGATCAAGTCCATGCAAGCACAAATTGTTTCTGAAATGAGCTCATTGAACATGTGCATAGTGTATACTTTTTTTCCATTTTATGTTTCCACACTCAATAGGTTAATCAATTAGTTCATACATAGAATATCAATATACAAGTGTTCGAGCCTTTTCCTTGTAAAAAATGAGCTTTATATGATCCGTTCATGAAAGTCATTTCCAACTTATTTTAATATAATGTTTTAGTTTCTTTCGAAAGTACAAATGGTAGATAGTTTTCTTCCCCTAAGGTAAAATAGTGATCGCAATTGCAAGATGTTTAGCTAATAAACCACTGATAGAAAACGTTAAATTTAATGTTCTTGTTCACCCCTTTCTACGAAGAGTATTATAATTGCATACCATCTCACTGAAGCAACTGGAAAAGATGTTACTCACATGACGTATGGCCACTTGGGAAACTCTTGTGCCCTTCCCTTATATCACTATCCTTGCCATGACAAATTACATTTCCCAATTTATCATAACCCTATGATCAAGAGAGAACAATTAGTGACGGACAAATGACAACTGCAGCAGATTAGAAGAACTTTAAATTGACAAATTTTATTAGTTCAGAAACCATTTGTCAATGATTTAAACACAGAAAATGTAGAAATGTTTTTTCCACTCAAGTGAATTGAACATACAACAACTTGTAACATGAATTTTCTCCCTTCAGATTCTAACGTAAATAATAAAAGTAAAGCAGATGGTAACATTAGGCATCTGATCACATACAGTTAAATTTACTCACTATAAATTTTGTCACGTATTCAGATATGAGTATAAAGCATCACATAATATTTTAGACCTTGAAACCAATGGTCTTCAGATAGGTTTCACCCATAGACTAAAATCATCTACAGTGTGTTTGGAATAAAATAAAAAATAGAATTAATTTCATTTTAAATCTACAAGATTTTGGAACAAATGAAATGAAGAATTCATTTTAGTTTAAGTATTTTTTCCATTCTACCATCAATTTTTTTAAATTAAAACTAGTATTGGTCAACTAAAAATATAAAGACAAGAGATTAATTGTTATTCAATGAACAAAAGACAAGTTGAGAGGAGAAAACTTGAAGTTGGTTAGATGAACATGTGATATGAAGTGGTGGTGGCTCTTTATCAATTTATCTAAGTGAAAAATATATGTAATATTAAAGATATAAAGATCATTTAAGGTTGGACAAAATAATAACTTATCTCAAATGTATTCCACAAAATGAAATCCAACATATTTGGCATGTAATTCATAATTGAATAAAATATGAATTTCAAATGAATTTCATTTAAATTCTACACCATTCCATTTATTCTGAACATAAAAAGTATACAATTCAGTTCAAATGAAATGAATTCTATACTTTTTTTTTAGGTTCCAAACAATGTGCAAAGTGATCCAGTACCAGTGGACAACATTTTCTAAACAACTGGAGAGTAAAGGTCAAATCCCCATAAATTAAAGCTTATAAGTTATAACAAATAACAACCAGCTAGTTGAAGGAAAAGAAATCAACATCATAAAACAATTACAATAAAGATCAACAGAGAGCATAATCTTTAGCTTAAACAAAATAAGGAATCTAAAGGAAATGACACTTACATTTGTATCTACTCCATCAGGAAAACAACGCCAAAAGAAATCTGGCCGAGGCCGGCCAACTGCATCTTTTATTGCATCAGTTACGACCGCCGTGATCAGCACAGCAAACAGGAGGCCTGCCCTTGCAAAGAAATACATGTTTATATCTTACCATCATACTATTCTCCTGAATAATTTTCTTTAGGAGCAGTTAATGCATGAAAATCAATGAAGGTTAAACAAACAGAAAATTGCGAATCTGGTTACCAAGAATGCTGTGGTGCAGATCATAAACATCTCTCCTGCGCATATAGAAGAGAAGGAAAATGGCAATTGGCAACAAAACCGCATAAAGCTGATCAATATAGTAAAAGAAAAGCGTGTTACCAAAAGTTGCTTCCAACAAATAAATTTCGCGCATAATATCTTCAGAAAGAAGAAGGACTGGAAACATCCAATTAAACCAACTAATTTGTTGCAGTAGCTTTTTATGACTAAAACTAGTTTCAAAAGAGTATTATGACACAAAGAAGTACAAAAAGTAGACACCAGCATTGAGTTATGCAATGTAAGTGGATGATTCACAATAAGTAGACTGATAGATGCTATGCAGAATGGACTAAATATATAAAGACATATGACTAATGAAGTAGATTCCAGTTCCTCTGGCAATTAAGAACCCATGAGTTTATTTCCAGCAATGAAATATTTAGGAAAGGTATCAAAGAAAGGGCTTACAGGAACAGCCCACACGGGCACTGTGTTGTCCTTCATGGGGTATTTAAGGTCAACCATCATATCCTTACTCACAAAGCGGTAAAATGGATGAATCACAAGCAGAATGACCTCTATAACTACAAGAAGCAGCAATATAAGCCAATCATGCATGTGAGTCCTTGCAACTGTGGCTCCATGAGATTGGATTGTATATGCACCAAGATCAACCTCATTCATCCTACCCTGATATAACACAATATCCAACCATATTTAGAATGATAGATCAAATTAATGAACCTGCACTAGTTGCATCCACCAAACAATGTGGTAATTACAAGCATCTTCTGTATCAATGCATTTGCATAATTGCATTGTTAACTGATGTGGTATCATGAACTATGTATGTGTATCACCAAATGCTACATATGTCGGGAAAGCCTCCGTTGATTGTCTACAAAGAAAATACGAGTCCAAAGGCAGGGTAAGAAAGGGTTTAGCTAATGGAGATATTGGAAGGTAAAAAAGGACCAATATATCCTGTTACCTTACAACCTCTTAAGGAAAATAAATTTGTCGATGGTTTCAGAGCTGGCCTTCTTCATGAGAAAAAATTTTCTTCACATTGGTTGATTAGGAGAAAATGATTGTGAATAAACACTGTAGTTAAGGCATAGCGTATTCTGATTCTAGATGGCTTTTTTTTCCTTTTGAAGATGGCTACAATTTACTTCATTCACTTGGGAAATCATGGTTTACAAAAGCCACAATATAATGGGAAGCATCCTCCACCCAGATACAATCATTGATTCTAGAGACTTAATTGTAATTTGAATAAGAAATGAAACTGTTGAAATTTAAAACTACTCCCCACAAACAAAAACAATTGCAATAATGTACAACGCATGCCTTATCTTACATAAAATTTAATGATTAAGAGGGAACTCAAAGCCTAAACCAATCAGAACACGACACATGAAAATAAAGTCTACATCTTGTATAATTTAATTTTGACCAAAAGAAAAATTATGTATATAATTCCAATCTTTTGACTTGTCAACTATCATTCTGCATTTTGATTGGACAACAGTACTTTTAAATTAAAATTTTTATAGTTTTAATTAAAAAGATACTATAATCCATTCATAGAATACCAGCAATTCACAAATCCTCTAAAAGTTGGAGATTAATTCGAGTAGAAAAATACACCAGTACAGAAAATTTTACCAATTCATTCTTAAAAATCTACAAAGTATTATTTACACTGAAACCAAAAACCACTAATTAATTAATTAGATTCATTCAACTGACTGTCGCAAACCCTAAAAGAAAAAAAGGAAGAACTAAAAAGCAGTTTAATTACCTACCTGAAACTGAAAGATTCTCAGGAGATTCTTCAACGCCATAGATGCTTAAATTACAAGAAATTTTACTCTGCCGTAGCCGAATTCTGAACAGGAAATCGTACAGATAGCAGAAAGTAACAAAAATCAGTCAATCGATTAGAGGGAAATCAGAATCATAATAATGAAATAAAAGAAAGAAAAAGGGAGTGACGACTGAGAGAATCTTATCCCCAAAAGGAAGAAAAGAAAAAAGAAAAAAGTGAAACAAGAAAATAGCAATTTTGTTCCTCTTGTACCTTTCGTTCAAAATTTTCCCCCAAACAGAAAATATATTCTTGGAAAATTTCAAATTTAAACTATTGAGAGAAAATCTGGAAGGAAACTGTTGCACTGGAACTGAAGGATGACGATGAGAGAAAGAGAGAGTACTTTGAAATGAAAAAAGTGGCGCCGGGCGGTTTTGGATTTTTTATAGTCGGATTACAGAAAACGAGGATCCAGGTAACGACTCCTCCATTCACTTAAATTTAAGTAATAATTTTAAATAAATAGGAGCTGTTATATTTATGTCGTGGCAAATGGCCATTGGCTGATGACCGGATCTGGTCTTCGCCTCTAGTCTCCGGCGATCATTGCCGTCTGATATATTTTTTGAATAGTTATTAGACGTGTAGTTATATAGCCGTCAAGAAGGTTCTATTTTTTCTTGGTGATTTACGTTTAAAGGTTAGTCCTTTTTGTCTCTATATGTGTGAGTAGTACCGTGGGGCCAACTTCAACATTGTAATTAGCCGAATTGGATGCTAATTCAACCATACCACAAACGACGCGTTGCAGCGTCGTGGTTTTTTTATTTTTTTTTAATACATAATTTCATAAACTGATTATTAGTTATTTTTTCGAGTTTTGGTTGCATGAAATTAAAATTAAAATTGAAAATTGAATTATCTCATATTTATTTATTTTTACTTCAAAATATGTTTTCAATATTGAAATTAAATTTTTTAACTCAAATCAAATGTAAAATGCAATCTTCAATTCTTGTTATAGACCATAACATAATTCTAAATAATTTTCATCAAGTCATTTTATACGTATCTCATTATTGGTAGAAACCTATTTTATGGTGGCACATCTTACTGTATCCCGGCTAGGAATAGTAATTATCTGAGCTGTCTCATGAACATCTTGTGATCTACTCGTTAAAGTCTCAGATTGAGCTCGTTTTGTTTTGTAAACGAATCGATTTTGAGCTTTATTTTAAATATGTTTAGTAAAATGAACTGAGCTCAAACTTTTCAAAGCTCGATTCGTAAACTTGTGAGTCAGTTTGTTTAATATTATTATTTACATATAAATTTATAATAAATATATTTATTTATAAAAACTTGTAATTTGGTGATAAGTTACTTTAATGAATCTCAAGTAGATCCACCATTGAAAAGGGACAACAACCATCATTAAGGTCATTGAAAATGGACACACAGGATTGTTAGATAATGCAAAAGGGGACCGCCGAAAACAACAATAACCATCGTCTTGACTAAGGATGAGCATGAAACTTGACTAATCGATTAGCCAGCCCAAAATCGATTATTTTCACTCGTAACTGACCTAACCGTAAATCTTCTTTTATTAGGCCAGTTGAAAATGTAGCAAATGTTTCAGGCCGGTCTTTTTATTGGGTCTTAATATTTTAAGGAGTCAGTCAACCAACTTGACCGCTTATTTACATAAAAAGACATGTGGCTTATTTTAAGTGGTGATTTCCATGTTTATTGACGGACCTAAGCCACACCCAAGCCCATCTTATTATTAGATATGATTAGCTTGAAGCTTCTCGCATCTCTTTCTTTTCTTATAATCAAATTTTCTTCTTGATTTGACTTATTAAACCAAGAATTGTTATTTGCATCAAACAAAAGAATGATTCAAAAAATGATTTGCTACAAGTAGAGGTTAGGATTTTTGAGTATATGTTATGGGTTGATTTATGTGGCTATGTCGACATAGAATTGCTTAGCTTTTGTGAATATGAGATAGTAATTAAGGGTGAAATTTGAATCGGATTATTCAAATTTGAATACGAGTTTAAATTAAAATTTTGAACTTAATTTCTAATTCAGATAATGTATTATTCAATTCGATATTCGACAAATAATTCAATATAGTGTTCGAATTATTCGAAATAATATATTTTTTATTAAAAAATTAAATAACTTTTTTCTCCAAAACACCATAAAAATTTTCAAAATTATATTCAAATTCGAACTTGAATTTTATGTTCGAATTTGAATAGTGCACTATTCGATTCAAATTCTAGCCAGGTTCTTCAATTTTAAATTTCTTCCAAATATTTATTATGTAGTCTACTATAATTTATGAAGTTCTAGATTTGCGATTTTGTTACACTTCTTCAGAAGCTTTATGCTATAAAAAACTCTTTCTTTATATGTTTTCCTATCTCCATTTTCTCTTCATCGCTGCAACAGACAAACCATAATCATCGATATTTCAAGTGGTTAACATTTTGGGAGAACTGATATTCTTGGTTTGTAACTTGGTTAGTATTTCTGAAGGAATGACTTGGTCGGGTCAGTTGGTTAAAGGGTCAAAATCGATATGAACTGATATTCTTGGTTTGTCACTCAACTTTAGTTGGGACCTACCCAGAGATGACATCGAACCATAGTCAGGATCCCTGTTAGAGATAACGATAGCCACCATCGTAAATTGTCGTAAACGATGACTGAATGCTTGAAGAACAATTCTAATTGTAATATTTTACGTGATCTAAATTTTTAATATTGTAATTCAAAATAATTTTATTTTAAATAATTAAAATTAATTTGCTATTTCAATTCCAATGATGTACTTAAACGAGTTTTTTTGGAACAGTTTTGATCACTTATAAGCTTAAGACGCGTAAACTTACTTGGTTTGTAAGCATGTAGAATGTATACAGTTTGCATGTATATTGTGCTGAAACTTAACTATATATGAAATAAATGACAGCAAGAAATGAATTCATGATCATTTGGTAGAAAAACTCCGGTATTATGTCAAAGAATTTCTTCACACAAATTTTAAATTGTTAAATGAATCTTAGTGGCAAAACATGCCCCTATAAATTTGTTGAAAGTTTTTCTATAATCACAAATTGGTAGAGTAATACCTAATTATTTTTGTTGGTATTAAGTATCCAAATTTTTTGGGACACGTGTCAAATAATAGACATGAACACCTCACTATGTCAACCTGCATAATTTATTTGACATATTATCTAAACATCAACTCTTTTAGTTATTTATGTTTTGACCCTTTTTTTTTTCCCTTTAATTTCAATTTCACTGGTTCCTTCATTGCACATTACAATGGTTTATTGTCACTGGATCACTAATCTCAATTCAAAATTTACAATAAGACCTGCACGATTATTCCTACCCTCTGTAGCTTACAAGTTTATGTCCACCCTTGGTCGGGTACAGTTTTCTTCCATGTAGCCGTTACCCGAATTCTTGGATACACACGTCTTCAGTATGTTCTAGCTCAGGTCATGCATGACTTCCCTTCCCTTGTCTCCAACCAACTCAAATATGTCACACCATATTTGATTTCAAGCCCGGTAGCTCAATGCGAAGGCATAAGACAACTAAACAGTTTGCATGTGATTTATTATGCATTTACCCACAACTCCAAGGAATTATAGTTGGCAAGTGCTAGATCTTGTCTAATTCGAAAGAGGCAAATAATCCAGTGGCTTCAGAGCCAGAGTTGGGCTATTGTTTATTCATTATCATTATTATTATTATTATTATCATGATGATGAGGAATTATTTTTTGGTTTGAAAACCCAGACATTTCCTTCCACTCCGAATAGGAAGTTTTTTCATATTGGAAAGTAGTTTTTTTTTTTTTTTTTTTTTTTTTAAGAAATTCTGAGAATTTTAGAATATAAATCAAAGATAAAGATAGAGATGGTGAGGAAGAGAAAAATGAGGAGAGTTTTTGGAGGAATTTGGGTATGAAGGGACGTAATTGAAGTAAAATCAAATTTTAAAACTAAAATTGGAATACAACATAATTACTTTCATTAAGCAATTATCAAGTAACCGATTAAAGGAAATGGATGATAGTGATTAGAACAGTAGAAATAAATAATGAGATTAGAAATTGAATGCTTAAAACTCAACAAAAAGCGAGTAGGCAAACTAGAGCTCATCACCTTACAAATTTTATTAGTTTGACAAATGCATACTGTTCAATTTATTTTACATATTTTAGAAAACCTTTTAAACTGATGTGCTTTATTCTCACTAACAATATTTATATACTTTATTTATTTGAGAAAAGAAAAAACTTAGCAAGTTCTTATTCTTGAATGTGAAAAAGTAATTATTTTTTGGATAGTATTATTTGTAAAATTAGTTTTGTTGAATATAAGAAGAATGTATATTTAGATGATTTTCAATATACAAGAGGGAGCCTCTATTTATAGGCTAAAATATTTAACCTACTATAGTGAACCTAGACTAAATATCAACCAAATACGTAATAGAAATTATACAGAAATAAGGAAACTATGAATAAGGAAGAAAACTATAAATAAGGAAATTTGACCCACTAATTAAGCTGCCTATATTTACACTCTAACACTCCCCCTCTAAGCTGGAGCATAAAGATTATATGTTCCAAGCTTATTGCATAGATATCGCAATCAGTTTCCTGTCAAAGATTTTGTGAATAAGTTTGCTAACTGATCTTCTGATTTGATGCAATATGTACTGCAACTTGATTATCACATACTAACTCCATAGGCTGTGAGTGTTGAAATCCAAGTTTGTGTAAGAGATTTTTCAGCCACACTAACTCAACAGTGGTATGAGTCATGACCCTATATTCAAATTCAGCACTAGATCTTGCAACAACAGTCTGCTTTTTACTTTTCCATGAAACAAGATTTTCACCCATAAATATATAGTATCCTATAGTAGATCTTCTGTCAAATTGAGAGCTATGCCCAATCAACATTGCTATAACCTTGAACTAGAGTAGAATTATGTTTATGGACTAATGTATGACCACGACCATGTCCTCGAACTAGAGTGTGCCCATGATTCTTATATAATAATCCCTTTCCGGGTGCAGTTTTAAGTTATCTTAGGATACGAATAACAACATTCCAATGAGATTTTCGAGGCTGAGAAAGAAATTGGCTAACCATATTAGTTGCAAAAGCAATATCTGGTCTAGTGACTGTGAGATAATTCAGCTTACAAACAAGACGTCTATATTGCTCAGGATTAGTCAGTAGCTCCCCTTCATCTGGTACAAGTTTAGTGTTGGGATCCATAGGAGTATCTACAGGTTTGGAATCCAACATACCTATATCACTCAAGACATCCAGACAATACTTTCTTTGAGAAAGGCAAATACCCAATTGTGATCTTGCAACCTCAATACCTAAGAAGTATTTTAGCTGTCCTAAGTTTTTAGTTTGAAACTTAGACTGTAGGAATGATTTCAATTGCTGAATCCTATGATTATCATCACCTGTAATCACAATATCATCCACATATACAATTAAAAGAATTCTGCCATTACAGTGTATGTTTATAGAAAACTGAGTGATCAACATTACACCTCTGAAGGCCAAAACTAAGAACAACTTCACTTGAATCTATCAAACCAAGCTCTAGGAGATTGCTTTAAGCCATATAGAGACTTTTTCAATCGACACACCATATCCGGACTCCCCCTGAGCAACAAAACCAGGTGGTTGCTCTATAAAGACTTATTCATCAAGGTCACTATGTAAGAAAGCATTTTTGATGTCCAATTGATAGAGTGGCCAATCAAAAATAGCAGCTAGAGATATAAATACCCTGATAGATGTAATTTTAGCTACGGGAGATAAAGTTTCTGAATAATCCACACCATAGACCTGAGTGTAGCATTTTGCTACCAATCTAGCCTTTAAAGCGATCAACAGAACTATCAGGATGAACTTTTACGGTGTATACCCATTTACAGCCAACAGTGGATTTTCCAGAAGGTAAAGAGAACAGTTCCCAAGCTACCATTAGTATATAAGGCGTTCATTTCATTAATCATGGCCTGCCGCCACCCTGGATGAGCAAGAGCATCACTCGTAGACTTTGGAATAGAAATAGAAGACAAAGAAGAGACAAATGCATAATAGGGTGAAGATAAACTATGATAACTCAAAAAAGTATAAATAGGATAAGGATTATGAGTTGAATGAGTACCTCTTCGTAAAATAGGTGGTGAAGCAGGATCCGAGGCACGGGAAGGTGTTGGGACAGAAGGTGAGTCATCAGGTACATCAACAGTATCTGCTGGAAGATCAGGTAGTGGTGTAGATGATACATAGTTATTTGGTCCAAGATAAGGAATCAGAAGAGCCTCAGAGATAGAAGGTGACTGGAGAATAGTCGAGGAAAAGAAGATTCCTCAAAAAATGTAACATCAAAGGAGATAAAGTAACGATTCTTATCTGGACAGGAACATTTATACTCTTTTTGAAGGCGAGAATAACCCAAGAATATGCACTTAAATGATTTGGAAGAGAGTTTATCATGTCCAGGTGTTAGATCATGAACAAAACAAATGCAACCAAAGAAACGAAGCGGAAGTGAATATAAGGGATGATTAAGAAAGATGATAAAATATGGAATTTTGTTATGCAATGTAGAAGATGGCATGCGATTAATAAGGTAGCATGCAGTAAGTACAGCATCACCCCAAAACCGAAGTGGAACATGACCATGAAGTAATAGAGTGCGAGCTGTTTCAATTAAATGTCTGTTTTTGCGCTCAGCAACTATATTTTGTTGAGAGGTGTGAAAACAAGATGATTGATGCAGCATTCCTTAAGATGTCATAAAGTACTGATAATGATGTAGAAAAATATTCACATACATTATCACTACTCAAAATACGAATAGAAACACCAAATTGTGTTTTAATTTCAGCACAAAACTGTTGGAATATAGAAAATAACTCAGAACGATTTTTTATTAAAAATAACCACGTGCAACGAAAATAGTCATCAATAAAGGTTACGAAATAGTGAAATCCCAAAGATGAACTAACACGACTAGGACCCCAAACATCAGTATGAACAAGATGAAATGGAGACTCTGCTCTAAAACAACTATGCTTTGAAAATGAAGTACGTGTGTGCTTGCCAATTGACTAGGATGACTCAATTGACTGTGAATGAAAATATGTGATACATCTGTAGAGCAAGCCACTGAAGATGTAGGTAGTGTGGTAAGATGATAGAGGCTCTGTGCCTCACGCCCTGTGCCAATCGTTCGTCCAGTACGTCGGTCCTTTATAGTAAAAGAATCTTCAATGAAAGTGACAAAAAAATTGAGAGAACGAGTCAATTGACTAATAGAAATCAAACTGAATGAACATTCAGAGACATAAATCACATATTTTAAAGGCAAAGAAGATAATGGTGTAGCTTGACCTATACCTTTAGTAATGGTTGTGGAGCCATTAGCTATAGTGATAGTGGAAAGTGATGATAAATTACTAATACTAAAAAAAGTTTGGGATTACCAGATATGTGATCAGAGGCACTGAAATCAAGAATCCAAGTGTCAGAAGGGGTCTGAGAGAGGCAAGTGACAGAATTACCATGAGAAGATTGCTGGGTAGCTTGATACTGTAGGAACTTATCATATTCAGTAGCTGATAATGAGACATTAATAGGCTTGTTTTTAGATGGTGAAACTTCAATTGAATTGACTGATTGAACAATGTTAGCTGCAGTAATAACAGGGGATCTAGAAAACACAGAGGTAAAAGTACTAGGTTTTGACATACCAATTTCAGAGGTAGACATACCGATGAACAATACCCCCGATGAACAATAATCGTACTACTGGAATGAAACGCAGCAATAGAGAGACACGCTTGAATGAAACGCAACAATAGAGAAACACGCTGAAAAGAAACACAGCGAAAAATAAAAATTAAGATTTTTTTCTGAGAAAAATAAAAATTAGGGTTTTTTCTCCCTAAACTCTGATATCATTTTGAATATAAGAAAAATGTATATTTAGATGATTTTCAATATACAAGAGGGAGCCTCTATTTATAGGCTAAAGTATTTAACCTTACCATAGTGAACTTAGACTACATATCAACCAAATACGTAATAAAAATTACACAGAAATAAGAAAACTATGAATAAGGAAGGAAACTATAATAAGAAAATTTAACCCACTAATTAAGCTACCTATATTTACACTCTAACAAATTTTTATAATTTTTTACTTTTTTTCAACTTTAAGTAGTTTTTTTTTATATATTAAGAAATATTTTATTTATTTTATTTTTAATTTGATTCCTCGTAATAAAATGTTAAGGTCCCTACTTACCTAAACAATTAATTATCATATTTTACATATATTTCACTTCTTTTTTGTCCCCACTTACCTAAAAAGTTGACAAGATAAACAAGAAAATGTGTTCATTTTATTTATTTTATAGTTTCAAAATATTGTAGATAGACAATGATATTTTTAACCCTTATAAATTTATTAATGTTGACGTGAATGATATGCTTATAATTGAATAATTTTTTTGTTAACAGGTATAATAAATATAGTTATTAGAAATTAATTTTTTTTACAAATATTGATTATATAATTAATAATATTAAAATTATGATCAACTATCATAATAAATATTACAAATTTTTTATTTATAAAAATTTAATAAATATTTTTTGAACACCAGTGTAACAAATTTTTCTTAAAAAAATTATTAATCAAAATGTCCAAATCTAACCTTGAAATCAAATTAATAAATAGATACAGACATGAGGATATGAGGTAGAATTAATGACAAATCTTGATTTTTTTCTAGACAGACTATTTTATGAAAAATGACATGTAACCATGTCATCATTACATATGACAGAGACTACAAAATATCTGCAAGTGTATGTAGTTACAAATGAATTATTTAAGGACCTACTAATCATTCTAAGCAGAATTAGGTGGCGTCCACTCTCCACTCAGCTAGCTTAGGATTGGATTCTCGTTTGATTTCCATTCAGTGGAAACATACTTTTAATTAATAATTAAAAATTGACCATTAAAAATGGATTTGCATTTGAGTATTGTAAGATGTGGGGTGTTCTAATTAGGAACTCAGTTGAAGGATAAATATGCAATTTATAAAGAATTTTATACATAATAATCAAATTCAATATAATAATTATATCTCACGTTGAAAAGAAAAATCAAAACACTAAACATTTTTGTTATAAAGTGTCGTGTCTTCAATGATGGATTAGTTGATAATTAATTAATTATTAATTTATATGATAAAGACACTACTCGAAAAATAAAAAAGGTTTTCAACTTCAAGTAGTGTAATAGGATAGATTCATTCCCTCTTCTCTTTTAAAATAAAAATAAATTATTAATAATGATTAAATACATATTTAAGCAAGTTACGTTCTTAAATGAGAACATAATTTCGAATCTTAGAATAATTAATTGTTGAGATGACATCTCAGTCTTAATAAAATTTAAAGGAAAAAAAAAATTAGTGTCACATTCATGCATGTCAAGAAACTCGAAAAATAAAAAAATAAAATTAGATTTTTTATTTCTATAAATAAATAGGTATATATATTTGTCAATCCACCGTATTAATCCCCAATTCCTTTTTAACTATGCTTTCACCAACCCCAAGAAGGTTGGTTGAGGGTTTTTATAAAATAACACAACTGCAAACTTGCACATAAAATTGTAATTAGAAAAAGGCAAAAAAAGGAGCAAGTTTGTGAGAGCATTAGCATGGATAACAAAATTAACACAAATCTTTATTTTCCTTGTTAGCAGTAAGATAAGATAAAATTAGCAAACTTGGGCTCACTGTTGATAAAAAGAGAAGGCCCAAAGCAGAAGGAAGTTCAAGTCCAATCAAATCTCTGAAATAGAGAGAGAAGCTGGGGACGTTTTAAAATTTGAATTAGCTTTTTAGTTTTTACCTGAAAGTGCACCAAAACTGTCAAGTCTGTAAATAACTAACTTTTAAAAATTTGAACGAAGTTAAATTAGCCCAATTGATTAAGAAAATTTATAAAACATTTATCAATTAAACATGTATTAGATGATTGACATGCTAAATGTTTTAGTTTTATGTAGTATAATATAATATATAACATATGTTTCAAAAGAAGAATATAATATTCATGTAAAGCTTTTATTTTTCCGGAAAAAAAAATGTACATAAAAGTTAGATGGCACTCAGAAATATATCACTTTATTATCCAACTACAATTGGAAAATAAAATATTATAAAGTAATTTTAGAAGCTAAGGTGACAATTGAAAATTACTAATTAGGGACTATTTTAAGGAAATTATATGGTAGTTAACGAAATATATATATATATATATATTTGGTTTGAAATTTTAAGAAAGCGGAGTAAAATATATAAACAACCCCTCGTGTATGATCATAAGATAGCAATAATTTGATCAAGCAAAATAATTGAGATATGATTCAATTGACTCAAACATCTCGTAATCACTAAATTATTTTAAAAAGTGAAATAACTAGAATCAAATAAGTATCTTTTTGTTGAATGATCAATTTATACTTCAATTTTTATCCTTGCATATAACAACCAAACATTCTTGATCAGTTATTTTGTCAATTAAAATTTTGTGTTTATAATTTCAATTTGCTTTTCAGTTTCAGAAAAATAAAAAATGATATAGTTAAGAACATTTAAACAAAGTTTTAGAGAACACTTAATATATATATATATATATATTATGTATCATGAATCGAGATCCTCTCATTTACTTAAGAACATGATAGAATCATGTTAATAAACACTCGCAATACCATTTTTTTAATTCAATTTTATTTTGAAGAGAGAAAGTGCGTTGTGTTTTTCTCTCCACGAGCAGTACCTTTGTTTGTTCTTTATGTTTGAACAAGATCCATCCACTTCTATCATTTCCTTGTTTTTACCTACTTTTTTTTTTTTTTTTTTTGCTTAAGCATTGTTTTTACATACTTACGTGTCAAAAAATCATTTCATTCAAAATTAAATTTTCATTAGTGTTAGTTAGATATTACTTAATAATTAGGGAATCTTACAATACGTTATGTACCAATTCTTTCCGTGCTAGACATGCATATGAATTTAATAATTAAGATATTGACAATGATGAACAATCACGTTCCATATGTAAGGTTTTACATAAAATAATTAATTGCTTTTGTAATTAATATTCCCGCATGAACCGCATTCAGATTGCACATTGACAATTTGAGCGGGAATTGGTCGTAAGTAGGCAGATTTCTCAAAGATTGAAAAAATAAACATATATGAAAAACTTAAAAATTTTAAGATATTGATATGATGATCAAGAAGTTGTGTTCTTTTCATTGATTTCATAGATTACAATTTCTTGAAAGAGTTGTAATAAGTAAAATATCCATAAATTTTCTAGTTTTGTAATGAATTTTAATTTGAATGAAAAATGACAATAGATATATATACATGAATTTAATTAATTGTATTATTTTAAAATATAAAAATGAAATGAAATTTAAATTAATTATAGAGACCAAAAATAAATGTCAAAGACTAACTGAAATTCGCACACTCTTTATAATATGTGAAGCTTTTTGAACATCTGCACTATGAATTGGTGGCTTAGATAAAGAGAGACAGATCAACATCAGCTATGAAATTCAAAAGTTGGCAACCAAAAAGACTAAAATGTTTGACTTCTATTTAGTCCAACCAAAACATGTTTTGTTAGATCCACATGAAATGTAAACTCCTCCAATTCAACGAAGGCGTCGTTCACAAAAGACTTTTTCGTACATATCTTTGGTGCATAATATTAGATAATATTCAAAGGTTCACACTTCGATTTTTTTTATTTTTTTTTTCAATGAAAACATTTTAAAATGAAAAATTGTATATTGAGAATGGACATTTTTTCTAACTTAAATTGTTGGATGCATGGCATGCAATATCAATTTAACAGGATTCAAACATGAGATTTCATATCCTAACATTTAGCCTGACCCAGTTGAGTTAAAATATCATTGGCATTTGAAATTTAATTACTTTTTAATAAAATAACTAAAACCATATAGTATGGCCCAAAGTTTAAATGTTATTGAAATTATTTTTAATTTATCAGTTGGTAGTTGCTTGTAAGATTTTTCTTTTTCTTTTTTTGGTGTTATTAAGAGTAATATTAATCGGTGGAAAAGTGCTCAAGCCTCAAAACATGTTTTTCAAAGAATTGGCAGGTGATGCAAAGAAAATAGGTGTGGGTAGTGTGAGATCGTTGCTTATAAATGCAAGTGTTTGCTGCATGTTGCTTTGTGCCACTTCTCTCTCTCTCTCTCTCTTTCTCTCCTTCAAAAATCAAAACCCAGTAAAGATGCCTAGCGTGGACATATCAGCAAATGGTTCCAGTCAAACTGTATGTGTCACCGGCGCCGGTGGATTCATCGCTTCTTGGATTGTAAAACTTCTTTTAGAGAAAGGCTACACTGTTAGAGGAACTGTGCGAAACCCAGGTGAATTGGTAGAAAAAATGTAAATCAATTAATCTCTTTATTTTGTTATATAACCAAAAATTCTTATTAATATACATGTGTTGTGTTTAGATGACCCAAAAAATGCACATTTGAAAGAGTTAGACGGAGCTAAGGAGAGACTATCTTTGTTCAAAGCTGATCTTCTTGATTTTGAATCTCTTAAAGCTGCCATTCACGGTTGCAATGGTGTTTTCCATACCGCTTCTCCGGTGAATGACAATTTGGTGAGTTCTTTTTATGTTCTCTTGAATTGAGACGTAAATAACAATTGAAAATTAACAATTGAAAATTAACAATACTATTTGTACACATTTTTGTGTATGTTAGCATGCATTTAATATAAAATCATTAGTTGGGATTATCTTGTATATTAATAATTAAAAGAGTTGCATGCAAAAAATATTAGGTGGTGTGTAAATAATAATTGAATAATGAAAGTGTATCGATGTGCATTTAGTGTTTTTTTTTCTTTTTGCTTATGGGCTTTTCAAATAGAGAAAATGTACGCTTCATGTAGGACAACTCACCCCATTAGTATAGATGAAAGACCATTGGATTGGTGGCCTGAGACGTATGTCCTGGATGCTTGACTGCGGACGTGGCGATTTTGCATGTTGTGGCTGGCGTTCCACACGTCTTAGTTCGTGGAACGTCTTAGATCTCGCATCTGAATGTCCTTTTTTGATAATTTACATATAAATTTACTTTTCAGACCATGCTCATAAATCATATTTTTAGATAACTCAAACACATTAATAATGCGATGAGGCGAAGACTATGATCCTTGCCTCGCCATCAATCCAAATGGAGAATTAGTGTTCATGGAAAGAAAAAAAAATCTTTCATGTAGAACTTTCGATTGAAAATGAATTCTCTAAAACTTTACTTTTTTATGAGGAATGAAAATTTGAGAAATTTGTAATAGGAAGAGTTGTTGGAGGGGGCAATCAATGGAACCAAGAATGTGATTAACGCATCTGCAGAAGCGAAAGTGAAACGTGTGGTGTTCACTTCAACAATTGGTGCAGTTCATATGGACCCTAACAGGAAACTTGATGTGAATATAATTGATGAGTCTTGTTGGAGTGATCTTGAGTACTGCAAAAACACAAAGGTGATACCTTTAAACTTTTTATCGAGACTCCCCTTGATTGGTCCAGTCAGCTATATATCATAATGTGAAGTTTTCATATTGTGAATTTTGCAGAATTGGTACTGTTATGGGAAGACTATAGCAGAGCAAGCAGCATGGAATTTGGCAAAAGAGAAAGGGGTGGACTTTGTTGTGGTGAACCCAGTTGTGGTTCTTGGACAAATGCTACAACCTACACTCAATGCTAGCAGTATTCACATTCTCAAATATCTAAATGGAGCTACAAAGACATATGCAAATGCTACTCAGGCTTATGTGCATGTTAAAGATGTGGCTTTAGCCCACATACTTGTATTTGAGACACCCTCTGCTTCCGGTCGATACTTATGTGGTGAGACAACTATTCTGCATCGTGGAGACGTGGTCAAAATTCTTGCTGAATATTTCCCAAAATACCCCGTACCTACCAAGTAAGTATATAATGCATTAAATGTAAAAAAACAACACTGGTGTAAAATCCATTTACTTTATGGCTTCGAATCTCCTTAGTGGATGATATGAGAGTAAAATTTTCATAAATTTGTTACCTCCAATGTGAATAACATTTCTTTGATCGAACTGAAAAGGTGATAAGCTCAGATGCTCATATACTTGTCCGGAGAGACTTATATGAAGGCATTAACAAAATTTACTTGGACCTTATTATGAAGCCCACAAATTTGTTACACATATATTTACAAGTTAAGTTTTGAGATTATTGAAAATATATTTATTTTACATATGCAGATGTTCAGATGAAAAGAAACCAAAACCAAAACCTTATCAGTTCTCCAATCAAAAGTTAAAGGATCTTGGCATGGAATTCACTCCAGTGACGCAATGCTTATACGACACCGTTAAGAGCCTGCAAGAGAAAGGTCACCTTCCTATTATCAAGGAGCAAGAAAATTTGAAATCAACAAACATCAATGAACTAAGCCAGACTTATTTAATTTGTTCTAAGTGAGCATTTCCAGAGGAGCCTTTCATTTTATAGTTTCATAAAACATCAACAAAAAGCATTGATCATACTCATACTCGTCAGTGAAAGGATGATATTAATTATGAATGATTTTGGAGTTTGTCTAACTAGTGTTTAATTTTAATAAATATAAAAAGTTTGTAACATTTATTGTAATAGTTGAATATGATTTAAGTGTTATTTAATTTATAATTTGTCACTTTTAAAAGTTTTAATTTCTAAGTACAGGTGTCCTTTTAACGAACCCATAATTTCATTATAAGTTAGAATTTGAGATTTGGGATTTAGTTGTAATATTTAAATTTTCTATCATTATTGAGATTTAGTATTGTTATGAGTTTTCCCTAACTGCTCTATACATTTCTTAATAGAGTTGTGCAAAAAACAGTAACCTGAAATAACTTGTCTAAACTCGGAAACCCATAAAATTCAATTTCCTGTCCAGGTGGGAAAAAAAAAAATAGAAATCGAGGTACCCAACCTGGATTTATTTCTTAATTTTTTTTAAAAAAAATATTATTTTTATGTGTAAAAAAATATTGCCTAAATTATCTAAAACTTTTCCTTCCAAAGTTATCTCATTTTTTAATCATCTTTCATGCATCCCCACTGCCAACCTTCATCTGCATTCCTTTGTGTGTCCGACTGAGAGTCTGAGATAATCTCCATGGCCAAAGGGTATCAATTGCTTCATTCTTTGTTTTCAATCGAATGCTTCAGAGCTTCTCTTCATCCTTAAAAGAGGTTAGAATTTTTATTTGGGTTTTCCTATTTAGTTAAAGCTACAGTGGAATCATAGCTTTCCCTCAGTTTCTTTTGTTTCCCAAGGAATAATGAAAGGTAACATTCATTTCGATTTTCCTGTTTAGTTCTACTGGTATTATTTTAATTTTCACTCTCTAGATCTATTGCTGAACTCTTTTCTTTATCTTCTTTATCCATAAGAAAAACTCTCATTCGTTTTTTTTGACAAACTTGATTAGCAGAGTACTGTTAGAGAATGTACAAGTCTATCAAATCGAGTTGTCAATTTCCACAGGAAATGATATGTAATAAGAGAAGTTCATAATCCCACCCGAACCCATTTGACCCACCCATATTTTTTATTGGGTGAAAATTTTAATCACTTGATCACTCGAACTTTAAAATTAGGTAAATTTTTTTTTTCACCCTACATGATATGAGTTAGGTGATTTTTCTCCTTCACCCGAATTGACTTGTCCAGTTGCACAATGTATTCCTTATTCTCTCCCTAAATTTTCTCTCATCCATATTCTCCTTTTGGCTCACTTTTTAGTTGGATATTTGAATATAGAAGTCTTAGGAAATTATGAGTTTATTGGGATTATCATCCTTGTAAGGAATAAAATACTAATTTTATTTATGAGTGGAGAACATAAAATCATACTATAACAAAATTAATTTAGTTCTTTAAAATGAATTCTATAATTTTTTGTTTTTGAATTGAATGAATTGGTATAGAATTTAATTAAAAATTTATTTTAAATTCACATTTTATTCATTTTTGAGTTGAGTTAGTATATATAGTTAGCGCATATTTTTATTTTTAAAATTAGATAAATCAGTGAAGTACCAGGAACTTCCTCTTGCCTCCCCACTTTATCAATTTCAAGTCTCTCTTCCTCTCAATTTCTCATTTGTTCATCGAGCAAACACTCAAATCTCTTATATTTATCCATCTAGTTCAATAATGATTTCAATTAAAAATAAATAAATTGAGAGTAGTATGAGATACTTGTGTTAAAATAAATATTTCATGGTTCAAAGAAATGAATTGCACTGAATTTCATGATAATATATATATATATATATATATATATATATATATATATATATATATTATATATATTATTAAAAATGAGAGAAATTCATTTCAATTGAGACAATTTCTATTTTTTATTTGATTCCAAACATACTATAACTACAAGCTTCTAATCCTCAATTAGTACCTACTACCAAGAAAATATTCATGTCATATTTATTTGATTTATTTGTAATTCATTCATGATAATATAAAAGTCGCACTAGAACTAATGAATTTACCCTATAACTATCATATTGAAAAGAATCAAAAATTATTTTTGATATTTTAATTTAATTAACTTGATTGAACTCCAATCTTTCCCATCAAAAGAAAAAGATAGACATTTTGGTTTTGGGTAGAAGCTAATAGGTTGTTTCATTGTTTCGACTTTTGACAAGAAATTAACGTAGTGGGTTTAACATTCAGAGTATTGGGTCTGGATCAAAATGTGGAGGGGACACAAAAACTGAACCCCATATGCTAATCAGCCCATATATTTTATGCTTCATGGGCTGACTTCGGCAATTGCTTCTCAAATCTTAACTTAAAACCCCAGTTAGCCCATTATAGAAATATTTAGGGTCCATAAACACCAATCAAGCAATATTTTTCCGATTTATGAAATTAAAATTAAAAATTAGACTGTATAAATCTAATTTCTTAATTGAGCATATAGTTTATAATTGAAGTTTAAATTTTAACACTTATAAAACATCACTGAATCAATTCTGAAGCCAAAATGCAGACCAACCCACCAGTTTTTGTGTGCTTTTCATGGGCTTACCTCTGGAATTGCTTCTTAATTATTAACTTGTATGTATACAGGCAGCCATCAAGTCATCTTAATGGGATTAAAATAAAGTCTCTCTAGCCATAAGTTACATATTTACTTATAATGACCATTATTTATTCTCTATTTTACTAATGGTGGCTGATCCTATACGCATGCTGGACATTAACCATATTTATGTGTAGTATTTGGAGAAGTCGAAGAAAATATGTGTTGGTTTAATGAAATGACATGTGTCCAACAATTAATATATCAATTTACAAAAAAGTTGATTTTTTTTTTTCCGAACAACTCTCTCTTTCTCCCTTCCTCACAATGAGGTTACGTACTCTATATTGTCCATCAAATAATTCGGAGTTGAAGCCATCAATGACTGTGGAGGCGCGGAGGCATCATCTGTTTGTTTTTTGGCATCGGCCTTGGAATTAGGATTATTAGTTTTGTTGTGAATTTACTAAGTATTAGCCACCTTTACTAATAATTTTCCTTTTAAAATAGTACATTCAATGGGATTAAAATTATATGTTTCTTAAAGACCCCCCACACCTCCCTACAATTTGATTACCTGTTTCTTAAAGAGCACACATTGTGTGGAAATGGAAGAGATACATAGCACATAACCTCTCTCTCTCTCCTCCCTTGTAACTCAAAAAGAGCTTCCATCCATGCACTATTTCCTAGACTTCTATAATGATCATGATGAGTGCGCCTCAAGACTGATCATTTCTAAATGTTCACTTTCTCCTTTTAGATGACATACATACTCTGCTATGGACTACATCATTTGTGGATTTGAATATTCCTCTTATGATTGATAGTTTTCTCTCACAAAATGTATTTAATTTGAAATAAAATTAACTCATAGTTAAATTTTGAATAGATAATTCTTGTGGTTCTTTAACAACAAAAGATGATCTAGATCCATATTATGCTTACTTTACATTAAATTTTCATTATTCAAGAAGGCAGGATTGAATCCATAAATCTTGAAATACATAGAAAAATATTAATTTCACTTACGTAATTAATAGTTTTCCAAATATCTTAATTCAATATTAAAATATAAAATACTAACTTTCTTGTAAAAAATCTTTAAAATAATTAAGGACAACAACCACTATAATAAAAAAAAATTTTACTATATTTTGGTCAAAGTATATTTAGTTCCTAAACTATTTTCAATTCCATTTCTAAAGTATTGAATTGACCAATCTCATCCCTAAACTCAGAAAAATTCCACATTTGCTCCATCTGACATTGTTATCCTTAAGACGAAAAACTCTTATGTAGATTTTAAAAAATTGTTAATATGAAGAAGAAGATTGTTAAGCTTTTCCAGGTTTAGGGACAAAATTAAGAAAGGAGTTCCAGTTTAAGAATCAAATATAGGGAGTTGGTCTAGTGGTAAAAAAATATGCCCTCTTAATTGATTTCGTAAGTTTGAATAAAGTTGTGCGTAAGCTAACTTGGACACACCTGATTATTAAATTAAAAATATGTTTAGTTTGTCATTTAAAAAAAATAAATTAAAAAATATATATTATCCAACCGGATCAATTTAAAATTATCACTTTTTAAAAAGTTTACTTTTTTGCTCATATAACATCATTTCGTTAAAAAACTCAATTGCCTTCACATAATTCATGGATCATTACAACTTGTTTTCATCATAATGTCAAGTTTTTTATTTATTTATTAATCAAAATATAAAGTGGGCATGCTCCCATTGGTGTTAACTTTATAATTAAATAAGTAGAGATGGAATTATTTTATAAAGTTATTAATAACATTTTAAAAATTTTCAAATTCGTTGTTGGATGAAAGAAACAGATCAAAATGGGCTTTAATCATAACAAGGCATTAGCTATATATGTGAGCAACATCCATAATTGTTTACTGAGGTTTTTGTGACCTTTGTCACAAACGCCAAAGAGATACATACATGTATAAATTTGTACATTTTCAATAAGAGTAAGGTATTATTGGACCAACTATATATTCACTTGTCAGCAGAATCTCATTGAACCTTTTGCTTCAAGACAAGAAATATTAGCCTAACTTATCCTCAAACAAATATATAAAAAAATGGAAAAAAATTATAGGGTTTAATAAATTACTTATAAGTATTAAACCACACCAAATAATCATCATTGTAGGAATTAACGATGTTTCCAATTAAGTGTGGGACCAATTTCCTTTTCTTTTGTGTAAGTCTAGGTTTGTTTTCTTTGAGTAGCACTCATAGTCATAGACTCATAGCCCATAAGGTGAATATTCAATGTTTGTAGACCTAGACATTGATTAATTAGTTGTAGTCCAATGCCACTCAATTCAAGCTATAGATTTATGATCCAAGGATAAGATTTTAAAATTTTATTTTGACAAGAATCCTCAATAATGCATTAAACATTGCATTTGAGGAACCCCGGTAGCTATATCTCTCTTCTTCTTTTTTATTTGTTTAATTTTTCTCTTTATATTGTCAATTATGCAAGGATTTCTAGTGAAATAAAACATAATTTTCAAATATGGAAGCTTCTCATTACTGAGTCTTCATTCGATTAATAAGTTTCTTTATATAATTTGGTTTTCTCTTCTCTTTTTTTTCCTATTGGAAGCTTTCTGTGCATATTTTCTTTTATCAGAAAAAATTACACATTGTTAATGAAATTAATTTTAATTATTAATAATATATATTATAAAGCGAGAGGATTAATATTAGTAACAAAAGTGAATTGTGAATATAACAGTCAATATTTATGAGTTAACAAGAAAATCTTATACAAGTAATATCTTTGAAAATATAGCACATTTTTCTTAACCAAGAAAATTCCTATCAAATTGAAGAAGCAAAAGAAATTTTTTTTTTTAACTAACGTATCATCCGGACATATACTATAAGACTTGGGGAGAAAGATTATCATACTATTTCATATATGGGAAGAAATTGCAGAGGAGCAGTATTAATGTGATATTGCTGCCATGAACTGATCCTTAAACTAAGGATTGTGGATGGGATTAAGATTTAGCAAGAGTCAAAGAAATGCAGCATTCAAGTAATATGTATTATTTAATAGTTTTTGCAAAGTTTATTTAACTCTCTTTTGTTTGTAATAATAATCTCATTGAACTTAATATATATATGGGTTACAAAAATTATACATATAATTGTTGCAGTGTAGAAAATATGCCTATAATCGAATTAAAAAGAAAAAATAAACTATTAATTAAAGTCTATGAATCTAACCGTTAAATCAAACTAATAAATACATACAGATATTAAGTAGAATTAATGACAAATCTTAATATTTTTTTCCAAACAGAGTATTATGTGGAAAAAGACCTTTAACCATGTCATCATTATATATGAAAGAGACTAATATATATCTGCAAGTGTTTATGAAAAATACATATCTTTGGTGCATCACATTTAGATGATATTCAAAGTTTCACACTTTTTATTTTTTATTTTTTTTGATAAAAACATTTTGAAATGAGAAATTGTATAGCGAGAATGGATATTCTTTTTACTTATATTGTTGGATGCATACCATACAATATCAATTTAATAGGATTCAAACATGAGATTTCATGGTCCTAACACTTCTACATTAACTAAGTGAGTCAAAATATCGATATTTAAAATTCAATTCCTTTTTAAATAAAAAAAAAAAAACTAAAACCATATAGTATGCCCCAAAGTTAAATGTTATTGAAATTAAATTAAATTTATCAGTTGGTAGTTGTTTGTAAGATTTTCTTTTTCGTTTTTCTTTTTTTTTGGTGTTATTAAGAGTAATGTTAATCGGTGGAAAAGTGCTCAAGCCTCCAAACATGTTTTTCAAAGAATTGGCAGGTGATGCAAAGAAAATAGGTGTCGGTAGTGTGAGATCGTTGCTTATAAATGCAAGTGTTCGCTGCCTGTTGCTTTGTGCCACTTCTCTCTCTCTCTCTCGCTCTCTCTCTTTCTCTCCTTCAAAAATCAAAACCCAGAAATTTAAAGATGCCTAGCGTGGACATATCAGCAAATGGTTCCAGTCAAATGTATGTGTCACCGGCGCCGGTGGATTCATCGCTTCTTGGATTGTAAAACTTCTTTTAGAGAAAGGCTACACAGTTAGAGGAACTGTACGAAACCCAGGTGAATTGGTGGAAAAAATGTAAATAAATTATTCTCTTTTATTTTGTTATATAAGCAAAAAAATTTATTAACATACATGTGCATGTGGTTAGATGACCCAAAAAATGCACACTTGAAAGAGTTAGATGGAGTTAAGGAGAGACTATCTTTGTTCAAAGCTGATATTCTTGATTTCGAATCTCTTAAAACTGCCATTCACAGTTGCAATGGTGTTTTTCATACCGCGTCTCCGGTGAATAATATTTTAATAATGAAAGAGTGTGTCGATGTGCATTTAGTGTTTTTTTTTTTTTTTCTCTTATGAGCACATTTCAAATAGAGAAAATGTACTCTTCATGTAGGATGACTCACCCCATTAGTATAGATGAGAGGCCATTGGATTGGCAGCCTGGGACACGTGTCCTGGATGCTTGATTGCGGACGAGGCACTTTGGCATATTGTGGCTGGCATTCCACACTTCTTAGATCTCGCATCTGAAAAGATGCCCAAGAGATACTTTTAGACAATCCAAGCACACACTAAAAATGAATGTCATTTTTTGATAATTTACATATAAATTTATTTTTCAGACCATGCTCATAAATTATATTTTTAAATAACTCAAACACATTAATAATGCGGTGAGGCAAAGACTATGATCCTCGTCTCGCCGTCAATCCAAATGGAGAATTAGTGTTCATGCAAGGAAAAAAAATCTTTCATGTAGAACTTTCGATTGAAAATGATTTCTCTAAAACTTTACTTTTTTAAGAGGAATGAAAATTTGAGAAATTTGTAATAGGAAGAGTTGTTGGAGGGGGCAATCAATGGAACCAAGAATGTCATTAACGTAGCTGCAGAAGTGAAAGTGAAACGTGTGGTGTTCACTTCAACAATTGGTGCAGTTCATATGGACCCTAACAGGAAACTTGATGTGAATATAATTGATGAGTCTTGTTGGAGTGATCTTGAGTACTGCAAAAACACAAAGGTCACACCTTTAAACTTTTTATTAAGACTCGTCCTTGATCGGTCTAGTCGGCTATATATCATAATGTGAAGTTTTCATATTGTGAATTTTGCAGAATTGGTATTGTTATGGGAAGACTATAGCAGAGCAAGCAGCATGGAATTTGGCAAAAGAGAAAGGGGTGGACTTTGTTGTGGTGAACCCAGTTGTGGTTCTTGGACAAATGCTACAACCTGCACTCAATGCTAGCAGTATTCACATTCTCAAATATCTAAATGGAGCTACAAAGACATATGCAAATGCTACTCAGGCTTATGTGCATGTTAGGAATGTGGCTTTAGCCCACATACTTATGTTTGAGACACCCTCTGCTTCCGGTCGATACGTATGTGGTGAGACAACTGTTCTGCATCGTGGAGATGTGGTCAAAATTCTTGCTGAATATTTTCCAAAATACCTCGTACCTACCAAGTAAGTATATAATGCATTAAATGTAAAAAAACAACACATGAGTGTAAAATCCAATTACTTTATAGGTTCGAATCTCCTAAGTGGATGCTATGAGAGTAAAATTTTCATAAATTTTTTAACTCCAATGTGAATGACATTTCTTTGATCGAACTGAAAAGGTAATTAGCTCAGATGCTCGTATACTTGTCCATAAAAACTTATATGAACGAATTAACAAAATTTACGTGGACTTCATTACGAAGCCCACAAATTTGTTACACATTATCGTGCACTAAGTAAATATGTTGGAGTAAATACGTGACAAGTTGAGTTTTGAGATTATTGACAATATATTTAATTTACATATGCAGATGTTTGGATGAAAAGAAACCAAAACCAAAACCTTATCAGTTCTCTAATCAAAAGTTAAGGGATCTCAGTATAGAATTCACTCCAGTGACTCAATGCTTATACGACACCATTAAGAGCCTGCAAGAGAAAGGTCACCTTCCTATTATCAAGGAGCAAGAAAATTCGAAATCAACAAACATCAGTGTACTAAACCAGACTTATTTAATTTGTTCTAAGTGAGCATCTCTAGAGAAGCCTTTCATTTTATAGTTTCATAAAACAACAACAAAAAGCATTGATCATACTCATACTAATGAGTGAAAAGATGATATTAATTATGAATGATTTTGGAGTTTGTCTAAATAGTGTTTAATTTTAATAAATATAAAAATTTTGTAACATTTATTAAAATAGTTGAATATGATTTAAGTGTTATATAATTTATAATTTGTCACTTTAAAAATTTTCATTTCTAGGTACAATATTTATTACATTTAACAAGTGCCCTTTTAACAAACCCATAATTTCATTATAATTTAGAATTTGAGATTTGGGATTTAGTTGTAATATTAAAATTTTCTATTATTATTGAGATTGAGTATTGTTATGAGTTTTCCGTAACTGCTATATACATTTCTTAGTAGGGTTGTGCAAAAAACAGTAACCTGAAATAACTTGTCTAAACTCGGAAACCCATAAAATTCAATTTCCTGTCTGGGTGGGAAAAAAAATAGAAATCGAGTACCCAACCTGGATTTATTTCTTAATGTTTTTAAAAAACATATTATTTTTATATGTAAAAAAATATTGCCTAAATTATCTAAAACTTGTCCTTCTAAACCTATCTCATTTTTTAATCATCTTTCATGCATCCCTGCTGCCAACCTTTATCTGCTTTCCTTTGTGTGTCCGACTGAGAGTCTGAGATTATCTCCATGGCCAAAGGGTATCGATTGCTTCATTCTTTGTTTTCAATCGAATGCTTCAGAGCTTCTCTTCATCCTTAAAAGTGGTTAGAATTTTTATTTGGGTTTTCCTATTTAGTTAAAGCTTCAGTGGAATCATAACTTTCTCTCAGTTTCTTTTGTTTTCCAAGGAATAATGAAAGTTTACATTCATTTCGGTTTTCCTGTTTAGTTATACTGGTATTATTTTAATTTTCACTCTCTAGATCTATTGCTGAACTCTTTTCTATATCTTCTTTGTCCATCAGAAAAACTCTCATTCGTTTTTTTGACAGACTTGATCAGCAGAGTACTGTAAGAGAATGTACAAGTCTATCAAATCGAGTTGTCAATTTCCACAGGAAATGATATGTAATAAGAGAAGTTCATAACCCACCCGAACCCATTTGACCCACCCATATTTCTTATTGGGTGAAAATTTTAATTACTTGATCACTCGAACTTTAAAATTAGATAGATTTTTTTTTTTTTACCTGACATGATTTGAGTTTGGTGATTTTTCTCATTCGCCCGGATTGACCTGTCCAGTTGCACAATCTATTTCTTATTCTCTCCTTAAATTTTCTCTCATCCATATTCTCCTTTTGGTTCTCTTTTTAGTTGAATATTTGAATATGTAAGTCTTAGGAAATTCTAAGTTTATTGGGATTATCATCCTTGTAAGAAATAAAATACTAATTTTATTTATGTGTGGAGAACATAAAATCATACTATAACAAAATTAATTTAGTTCTTTAAAATAAATTCTATACTTTTTTTATGTTTTGAATTAAATGAATTAGTATAGAATTCAATTAAAATTTTATTTTAAATTCAAATTTTATTTATTTTTGAGTTAAGTTAGTATATATAGTTAGCGCATGTTTTTATTTTAAAATTAGATAAATCAGTGAAGTACCAGGAACTTCCTCTTGCCTCCCCACTTTATCAATTTCAAGTCTCTCTTCCTCTCAATTTCTCATTTGTTCATCGAGCAAACACTCAAATCTCTTATATTTATCCATCTAGTTCAATAATGATTTCAATTAAAAATAAATAAATTGAGAGTAGTATGAGATACGTAATTTAAAATAAATATTTCATGATTCAAAGAAGCGGATTAAACTGAATTTCATGATTATATATATATTATCGAAAATGAGAGAAATTCATTTAAATTGAGGAAATTTCTATTTTTTATTTGATTCCAAACATACTATAACTACAAGCTTCTAATCCTCATTTAGTACCAACTACCAAGAAAATATTCATGTCATTTTTATTTGATTTATTTGTAATTCATTCATGATAATATAAAAATCGCACTAGAACTAATGAATTTACCCTATAACTATCATATTGAAAAGAATCAAAATTCTATTTTTGATGTCTTAATTTAATTAACTTGATTGAACTCCAATCTTTCCCATCAAAAGAAAAAGATATACATTTTGGTTGTTTCAGTGTTTCGACTTTTGACAAGACATTAATGTAGTGGGTTTAACATTCAGAGTATTAGGTCTGGATCAAAATGTGGAGGGGACACAAATACTGAAGCCCATATGCCAATCAGCCCATATATTTTTATGCTTCATGGGCTGACTTCGGCAATTGCTTCTCAAATCTTAACTTAAAACCCTATTCAGCCCTATTATTGAAGTATTTACGGTCCATAAACACAAATCAAGCAATATTTTTCTGCTGTATGAAATTAAAATTGAAAATTAGACTGTATAAATCTAATTTCTTAATTGAGCATATAGTTTATAATTGAAGTTGAAATTCTAACACTTATAAAACATCACTGAATCAATTCTGAAGCCAAAATGCAAACCAACCCACCAGTTTTTGTGTGCTTTTCATGGGCTTACCTCTGGAATTGCTTCTCAATTCTTAACTTGTGTGTATACAGACAGCCATCAAGTCATCTTAATGGGCTTAAAATAAAGTCTCTCTAGCCATAAGTTACATATTTATTTGTAAAGACCATTATCTATTCTCTATTTTACTAATGCTGGCTGATCCTATGTGCATAGTTGGCATTAACCATATTTATGTGCAGTATTTGGAGAATTCGGAGAAAATATGTGTTGGTTTAGTGAAATGACACGTGCCCAACAATTAATTTACCAACTGACAAAAAAATTGAATTTTTTTCCAAACAACTCTCTCTTTCTTCCTTCCTCACAACTAGGTTACGTATTCGATATTGTCCATCAAACAATTGGGAGTTGAAGCCATCAATGACCGTGGAGGCGCGGAGGCATCATCTATTTGTTTTTTGGCATCGGCCTTGGAATTAGGATTATTAGTTTTGTTGTGAATTTACTAAGTATTAGCCACCTTTACTAATAATTTTCCTTTTAAAATAGTACATTCAATGCATGGGATTAAAATTATATGTTTCTTAAAGACCCCCCACACATCCCTACAATTTGATTACCTGTTTCTTAAAGAGCACACATTGTGTGGGAATGGAAGAGATACATAGCACATAACCCCTCTCTCTCTCCACCCTTGTAACTCAAAATGAGCTTCCATGCATGCACTATTTCCTAGACTTCTATAATGATCATGATGAGTGCCCCTCAAGACTGATCATTTCTACATGTCTCACTTTCTCCTTTTAGATGAAATACATACTATGCTATGGACTATATCATTTGTGGATTTGAATATTCCTCTTATGATTCTATGCAACAATTGATAGTTTTCTCCCTCAAAATATATTTAATTTGAAAAAAAAAATTAACTCTTAGTTGAATTTAGAACAGATAATCTTCTAGTTCTTTAACAACAGAAGAGGATCTGGATCTATATTATGCTTACTCTAAATTTTCATTATTCATGAAGGCAAGATTGAATCCATAAATCTTGAAAAACATAGAAAAATAATAATTTCACTTACGTAATTGATAGTTTTCCAAATATCTTAATTCAATATTAAAATATAAAAGACTAACTTTCTTCTAAAAAATCTTTAAAATAATTAAGGACAACAACTACTATAATAAATAAATAAAAATGTTACTATATTTTGGGCAAAGTATATTTAGTTCCTAAACTATTTTCAATTCCATTTCTAGAGTATTGAATTGACCAATCTCATCCCTAAACTCAGAAAAATTCCACGAGATAGATTGGACAATATCCAAGTTGTTGGATCAATTTTCAACTTGGATCGGATTCAACGATGATCCATGGATCCATGAATCAGGTCCAATCCGATCCATTGGTCGGTTTTTTTTTTTTTTTTTTTTTACAAATAAAATTAAACTTTGTTTACTTAATATATTTTTATAAATTATACACCACTATATAATAAAAATATATATATATAAAAATATAAAAAAATAATAATTTAAATAATCTAGAAAAATTTACCTAATAAATTTACTTAAATAATTTGTACAAAACTATATAAGAAAATCAAAAACACATAAATTAACAAATTTAAATATAGCTAATTTGTTTTTTTTTTTCTTTTCAACTCAATTTTATGAATCTAAGAAATTTTATACATTATTTACTTAAATAATTATCTAGCAATTTTTATTAATTATTTACTCAAATAGTTTTTGTAGGCCTATATAAGGAAATCGACTAAAAAATATGATATTTATTATTCTTTATTACTATTGAACTTTAGATAATTGACTACAATAATATTTAGAAAATAAATTGATTAATTTCTTTTTGTTTAGACTTAGTTTCTATGTTGACTAATTTACATATTTCAAATTTCAATATAAAAAAAAAAACTAGGCAGGTTGGATCTGGGTCGGATCCATATTCGGTTGGACTGATCCATCATGACCAGCAGATCTAATGAATTGAATCAGATCCAATCCAACAAGTCTTTAGATCATGCTTGTATTGGATCGGGTCCGACCCGATCCATTACCATCCTTATGTTTGCTCCATCTGACATTGTTATCCTTAAGATGAAAAACTCTTCGTAGATTTTAAAAAATTGTTAATCTGAAGAAGAAGACTGGTAAGCTTTTCCAGGTTTAGGGACAAAATTAAGAAAGGAGTTCCAGTTTAAGAATCAAATATAGGGAGTTGGTCTAGTGGTAAAAAAAATATATACTCTCTCAATTGATTTCATTAGTTTGTATCAAGTTGCGCGTAAGCTGACTTAAACACATTTGATTGTTAAATTAAAAAGTGTGTAGCTTGTCATTTAAAAACAATAAATTAAAAAATACATATTGTCCAATAGGATCAATTTAAAATTATCACTTTTAAAAAAAGTTTACTTTTTTGCTCATATAACCTCGTTTCATTTAAGAAAACTCAATTGCCTTCACATAATTCATGGATCATTACAACTTGTTTTCATCATAATGTAAAGTTTTTTTATTTATTTACTAATCAAAATATAAAGTGGGCATGCTCCCATTGTTATTAACTTTATAATTAAATAAGTAGAGATGGAATTATTTTATAAAGTTATTAATAACATTTTAAGAAAGTTCAAATTCGTTGTTGGATGAAAGAAACAGTTCAAAATGGGCTTTAATCATAACAAGACATTAGCTATATATGTGAGCAACATCCATGATTTGTTTACTGAGGTTTTTGTGACTTTTGTCACAAACGCCAAAGAGATACATACATGTATAAATTTGTACATTTTCAATAAGAGTAAGGTATTATTGGACCAACCATATATTCATTTGTCAGCAGAATCTTATTGAACCTTTTGCTTCAAGACAAGAAATATTAGCCTAACTTATCCTCAAACAAATATATAAAAAAATGGAAAAAAATTATAGGGTTTAATAAATTACTTATAGTATTCTTATAGTATTAAACCACACCTAATTATCATCTTTATAGGAATTAATGATGTTTCCAATTAAGTGTGGGACCAATTTCCTTTTCTCTTGTGTAAGTCTAGGTTTGTTTTCTTTGAGTAGCACTCATAGTCATAGACTCATAGCCCATAAGGTGAATATTCAATGTTTGTAGACCTAGACATTGATTAATTAGTTGTAGTCCAATGCCACTCAATTCAAGCTATAGATTTATGATCCAAGGATAAGATTTTAACATTTTATTTTGACAAGAATCCTCAATAATGCATTACACATTGCATTTGAGGAACCCTGGTAGCTATATCTCTTTTCTTCTTCTTTTTTACTTGTTTAATTTTTCTCTTTATATTGTTAATTATACAAGGGTTTCTAGTGAAATAAAACATAATTTTCAAATATGAAGCTTCTCATTACTGAGTCTTCATTCGATTAATAAGTTTCTTCATATAATTTGGTTTTCTCTTCTCTTTTTTCTGCCCTTTTTTATTGGAAGCTTTCTGTGCCTATTTTCTTTTATTAGAAAAAATTACACATTGTTAATGAAATTAATTTTAATTATTAATAATAAATATTATAAAGCGAGAGGATAAATATTAGTAACAAAAGTGAATTGTGAATATAACAGTCAATATTTATGAGTTAACAAGAAAATCTTATACAAGTAATATCTTTGAAAATATAGCACATTTTTCTTAACCAAGAAAATTCCTATCAAATTGAAGAAGCAAAAGAATTTTTTTTTTTTTTTTAACTAACGTATCATCCGGACATATACTATAAGCCTTGGGGAAAAAGATTATCATACTATTTTATATATGGGAAGAAATTGCAGAGGAGCAGTATTAATGTGATATTGCTGCCATGAACGATCCTTAAACTAAGGATTGTGGATGGGATTAAGGATTAGCAAGAGTCAAAGAAATGCAGCATTCAAGTAATATGTATTATTTAATAGTTTTTGCAAAGTTTATTTAACTCTCTTTTGTTTGTAATAATAATCTCATTGAACTTAATATATATATGGGTTACAAAAATTATACATATAATTGTTGCAGTGTAGATAATATGCCTATAATCAAATTAAAAAAAAAAACCATTAATTAAAGTCTCTGAATCTAACTGTTAAATCAAAATAATAAATACATACAGATATTTGGTAGAATTAATGACAAATCCTAATTTTTTTTTTCCAACAGACTATTTTGCGAAAAATGACCTTTAACCATTTCATCATTACATATGAAAGAGACTAATATATATCTGCTGTTTATGAAAAATACATATCTTTGGTGCATCACATTTAGATGATATTCAAAGTTTCACACTTTTTATTTTTTTGATAAAAACATTTTAAAATGAGAAATCGTATAGTGAGAATGGATATTTTTTTCTACTTAAATTGTTGGATGCATACCATACAATCTCAATTTAACATGATTCAAACATGAGATTTCATAGTCCTAACACTTTTGCATTAACCAATTGAGTTAAAATATCGGCATTTGAAATTCAATTCCTTTTTAAATAAAAAAACATATAACTAAAACCATATGGTATGGCCCAAAGTTTAAATGTTACTGAAATTATTTTTAGTTTATCAGTTGGTAGCTGCTTGTAAGATTTTTCTTTTTCTTTTTTGGTGTTATTAAGAGTAATGTTAATCGGTGGAAAAGTGCTCAAGCCTCAAAACATGTTTTTCAAAGAATTGGCAGGTGATGCAAAGAAAATAGGTGTGGGTAGTGTGAGATCGTTACTTATAAATGCAAGTGTTTGCTGCCTGTTGCTTTGTGCCACTTCTCTCTCTCTCTCCTTCAAAAATCAAAACCCAGAAATTTACAGATGCCTAGCGTGGACATGTCAGCAAATGGTTCCAGTCAAACTGTATGTGTCACCGGCGCCGGTGGATTCATCGTTTCTTGGATTGCAAAACTTCTTTTAGAGAAAGGCTACACAGTTAGAGGAACTGTACGAAACCCAGGTGAATTGGTAGAAAAAATGTAAATCAATTAATCTCTTTTATTTTGTTATATAACCAAAAATTGTTATTAATATACATGTTTTGGGTTTGGATGACCCAAAAAATGCACACTTAAAAGAGTTAGACGGAGCTAAGGAGAGACTATCTTTGTTCAAAGCTGATCTTCTTGATTTCGAATCTCTTAAAGCTACCATTCATGGTTTCAATGGTGTTTTCCATACTGCGTCTCCGGTGAATGACAACCTAGTGAGTTCTTTTTATCTTCTCTTGAATTGAGATGTACCTAACAATTAAAAATTAACAATACTATTTGTACACATTTTTATGTATGTTAGCATGCAATTAATATAAAATCATTAGTTGGGATTATCTTGTATATTAATAATTAAAAGAGTTGCATGTAAAAAATATTAGATGGTGCGTAAATAATATTTTAATAATGAAAGAGTGTATTGATGTGCAATTAGTGTTTTTTTTTTTCTTCTTTTTTCCTATGAGCACATTTCAATTAGAGAAAATGTACGCTTCATGTAGGATGACTCACCCTATTAGTATAGATGAGAGGCCATTGGAATGGCGGCCTAGGACGTGCGTCTTGGATGCTTGGACTGCAGATACGGCCCTTTGGCATGTTGTAGCCGGTGTCCCACCCTTCTTAGATCTCGCATCTGAAAAGCAGCCCAAGAGAAACTTTTAAACAATCCAAGCACACAATAAAAATGAATGTCCTTTCATGATAATTTACACACAAATATGTTTTTATCACAAATCATAACTTTAGATAACTCAAACACATTAATAATGCGGCAAGGCGGAGACCATGATGCTTGCCTCCCGTCAATCCAAATGGAGAATTAGTGTTCATGCAAGTAAAAAAATCTTTCATGTAGAACTTTCTATTGAAAATGATTTCTCTAAAACTCTACTTTTTTGTATGAGTGAAAATTTGAGAAATTTGTAATAGTAAGAATTGTTGGAGGGTGCAATCAATGGAACCAAGAATGTGAATAACGCAGCAGCAGAAGTAAAAGTGAAACGTGTGGTGTTCACTTCAAAAATTGGTGCAGTCCATATGGATCCTAACAGGAAACCTGATGTGAATATAATTGATGAGTCTTGTTGGAGCGATCTTGAGTAGTGCAAAAACACAAAGGTCACACCTTTAACCTTTTTATCAAACTCTCCTTGGCCTGTCGGGTCGGCTATATATGGATAATGTGAAGCTTGAAATTGTGAATTTTGCAGAATTGGTATTATTATGGGAAGACTATAGCAAAGCAAGCAGCATGGAATTTGGCAAAAAAGAAAGGGTGGACTTTGTTGTGGTGAACCCAGTTGTGGTTCTTGGACAAATGTTACAACCTACAGTCAGTGCTAGCAGTAATCACATTCTCAAATATCTAAATGGTGCTACAAAGACATATGCAAATGCTACTCAGGCTTATGTGCATGTTAAGGATGTGGCTTTAGCCCACATACTTGTGTTTGAGACACCCTCTGCTTCGGGTCGATACTTATGTGGTGAGACTATTGTTCTACATCGTGGAGACGTGGTCAAAATTCTTACTGATTTTTTTTCCAAAGTACCCCTTACCTACCAAGTAAGTATATAATGCATTAAATGTAAAAAACAACATGAGTGTAAAATCTATTTTCTTTATGGGTTCGAATCTCTTTAGTGGATGTTATGAGAATAAAATTTTCATAAATTTTTTAGTTCTAACATGAATGACATTTCTTTGACTAAACTGAAAAGGTGATTAGCTTAAATGCTCGTACACTTGTCAAGAGAAACTTATATGAACACATTAACAAAATATACGTGGACCTCATTATGAAGTCCACAAATTTGTCACGCATTATCGTGCATGGAGTGAATATGTTACAAGTTAAGTTTTGAGATTATTGACAATATATTTAATTTACATATGTAGATGTTTGGATGAAAAGAAACCAAAACCAAAATCTTATCAGTTCTCCAATCAAAAGTTAAAGGATCTTGGCATGGAATTCACTCCAGTGATGCAATGCTTATACGACACCATTAAGAGCCTACAAGAAAAAGGTCACCTTCCTATTATCAATGAGCAAGCAAATTCGAAATCAGCAAACATCAGCAAACTAAAACCGACTTATTTAATTTGTTTTAAGTGAGCATTTCTAAAGGAGCCTTTTGTTAGTTTCATAAAACATCAACAAAAAGTATTGATCACTGATCATACTATTAGTAAAAGATAATATTAATCATAAATGATTTTAAAATTTGTCTAACCAGTGTTTTTAATATATATAGAAAATTTGTAATACTTATTACTGTAGTTGAATATGATTTAAGTGTTATTAAATTTATAAATTGTCACTTATGAATAGTTTTAATTTCTAAAGACGGTATTTATTCCTTTCAACTTCTCTTTTGTTCATTGAGACAACATTCAATCCCATATCTTTATCCATATAGTTGATGATTTCAATTAAAAATAATAAATTGAGAATAGTATGAGACACTTGAGTTAAAATAAATGTTTCATGTTTCAAATAAGTGAATTGAATTGAATTTTGTGATTAAATATATATATATATATATACACTAGCGACCTGCACGCATGTGTGCACTATATATATTGTATTTTAATTTAATTTAATAAAAAATAAAAATATTTACATATTAAAAAAATTGGAGTGTGAGGGTGGAAGAGAGTAGAAAAGTGGGAGGTTATTATTTAGTAGTTATTAAGTAAATTTTTTTTTAATTATTTAAATATGTATATATTATATAGTAGAAGACCATAAAAGTATTTTGGCTTTTATAATAATACTAGCTTTTTCGTGATATGTGTTGCATGTGAATCTAATTTATGATATATCCTATTAATATTAAAAAGAATTAGGATAAAAAAAATATCTATAGTCATAAAAAAAATCACAATTCTATTAATATTAAAATAGAGAATAAAAAAAATAGTCTATTTAAAGTAAAATAACAACTTAAAAGTATTTATGTCATAGTAAAAACTTATAAGAGTATTTAAAATTTTAACTCATAAATTTGAAAAGAACTTACAAAATTATGATTATTAGGAACTTATTAAACAAAAAAAAAATAATGAAAAATTCAATTTTAAGTACTACTTATATATAATTATCAAAAAAATTATAAATTTATTAAGATTAAAAAGAATTAATAAAAAAGAAATTAATAGTTCTAAAAATATTACAATCCTATTGATATTAAACTAAGAAAAAACTAATAATAATTTATTTGTGTCAAAATAACAATTAAAGATAATTATGTAATTTTAAAAATTCATAACGGTATTTAAGGAAATCAAAAGATACTTTTCTTAAGTCACTTTTATATATAATATAGATAGATATATTTTATCGAAAATGAGAGATATTCATTACAAATGGATTGAAAAATTATAACATTCACTTCAATTGAAACGATTTCTTTTTATATATTTAATTACAAACATCCTAATGAATATCATCCTCATTTCTCAATTAGTACCAACTACGAAAAAAATATTCATGTCATTTTTATTTAATTTATTTGTAATTCATAGTAATATTAAAATCGCACTAGAACTGATGAATTTACCCTATAACTATCACATTCAAAAGAATCAAAAAGCTATTTTTGATATCTTAATTTAATTAACTTGATTGAACTCCAATCTTTCCCATCAGACAAAAAGATAGACATTTTGGTTTCGGGTGGAAGCTGCTCGGCTGTTTCATTGTTTCGACTATTGACAAGACATTAATGTAGTGCGTTTAACATTCAGGGTAATTGGGTCCGGATCAAAACGAGGAGGGGACACAAATACTGAAGCCCATATGCTAACCAGCCCATATATTTTATGCTTCATGGGCTGACTTCGGCAATTGCTTCTCAAATCTTAACTTAAAGCCCATTTAGCCCATTAGTGAAATACATAGGGTCCATAAACACAAATCAAGTAATATATTTCTGGTCGTCATATTTGATGTATAAAATTAAAATTGGAAAAAAGAATTAGACTGAATAAATCTAATTTCTTTGTTGAGCATATAGTTTATAATTGAAGTTGAGATTCTAACAATTACAAAACATCATTGAATCAATTCTGAAGCCAAAATGCAAACCAACCCTCGAATTTTTGCGTGCTTTTCATGGGCTTACCTCTGGAATTGCTTCTCAAGTCTTAACTTGTATGAGACAGGCAGACAGCCCTAAAGTCATCTTAATGGGCTTACAATAAAGCCTCTTTAGCCGTAAGTTGTAATGACCACTCTCTATTTTATTAATGATAGTTAATATTATATGTATGCTGAGTATTGAATATTACGTATATTTTTGTGTAGTATTTCAAGAAGTAGGTGAAAACACTTATCAACTTGGTAAAATAACACTTGTTGGGTTGGTGAAATGACAAGTATATCTAATAACTAATTTATCAACTTACAAATTACAAAAGAAAAACAAAATAGAAAAACTGGTTTTTTTTCCCAAAAAGCTCCTTACTCTCTCTATCTTCCTCACGGCGTGGTTACGTGTCCAAGATTTTCCTTCAAACAACTCGGAGTGGAAGCCACCGATGGCCACGGAGGCAGAGGCATCATCTGTGTGTTTTTTGGCAGCGGGTTTGGAATTAGGATTCTTAATTTTGTTGACCGTGAATTTACTAAGAGACACCTTTACTAATAATTTTCCTTTTAAAATAGTACATTCAATGGGATTAAAATGATATGTTTCTTAAAGATCCCCACAAAACTGGTTTTTTTGAAAGAAAAACTGGTTTTTTTTTTTTTTTTTTTTTCCCAAAAAGCTCCTTACTCTCTCCATCTGAGGTTACGTGTCCAAGATTTTCCCTCAAACAACTCGGAGTGGAAGCCATCGATGGCCACGGAGGCAGAGGCATCGTCTGTGTGTTTTTTGGCAGCGGCCTTGGAATTAGGATTCTTAATTTTGTTGACCGTGAATTTACAGACACCTTTACTAATAATTTTCCTTAAAATAGTACATTCAATGGGATTAAAATTATATGACAGGCTTGCCATTGCTCATTTACAGATTTGCTCTGCTGTAAAAGAGCAAAATGGGACTTGAATCCGAGGTGTCCTTTTATAACTTTTGACGACATGTTATTTTATGACTTGTGGGCTCTTAAAACGAAACGCTTCCGCTCCCTCCCTTACCTGTTTTTAAAAGACCCCCCCCACACCTCCCTACAATTTGATTACCTGTTTCTTAAAGAGCACACATCGTGTGGGAATGGAAGAGATACATAGCACACAACCTCTCTCTCTCTCTCTCTCTCTCTCTCTCTCTCTCCTCCCTTGTAACTCATAAAGAGCTTCCATGCATGCACTATTTCCTAGACTTCTTCTATAATGATCATGATGAGTGCTCCTCAGGACTGATCATTTGTACATGTCTCACTTTCTCCTTTTAGAGGAAATACATACTTTGCTACGGACTATATCATTGTGGATTTGAATATTGCTCTTATGATCCTGTGCAATGAATGTTAGTTTTCTCTCTCAAAATATATTTAATTTTAAAAAAAATTATCCCTTTGTTGAATTTAGAATAGATTATTCACCAGTTCTTCAATAACAGAAAATTAGGATCTGAATTCATATTATACTTACTCTATATTAAATTTTCATTGTTCATGAAGGCGGGATTGAATCCATAAATCTTGAAAGACATAGAAAAGTATTAATTTCACTTACGTAATTGATAGTTTTTCAAATATCTTAATTCAACATGAAAATGTAAAAGACTAACTTTCTTGTGAAAAATCTTTAAAATAATTAAGGACAACAACCACTATAGTTAAAAAATGTTACTATATTTTGGTCAAAGTATATTTAGTTTCTTAACTATGACCCTTTTTTCAATTCCATCTCTAGAGTTTTGAATTGAACAATCTCATCCCTAACTCAGAAAAATTCAGCCTTCGCTCCGCCTCACATTGTTATCCTTAAGACAGCAAACTCTTATGTAAACTAAAAAAATTATGTTAAACTAAAGAAGAAGATTGCTGAGTTTTTCAAGGCTTATGAACTAAATTAAGAAACGAGTCATAGTTTAAGAATTGAATATATATGTAGTTACGTAAGGGAGTTGGTCTTGTGATAAAAACAAATGTGTTCTCTTAATTGATTTCATAAATTTGAATTAAAGTTCGCGTAAACTAATTCAGACACACTTGATCACTAAATTAATTATATATGTGTAGGTTTACTTTTTTACTCATGTAACCTTATTTTGTTTAGAAAATTCAATTGCCTTTACATAATCCATGGATCATTACAACTTGATTTCATCATAATATACATAATCCATGGATCATTACAACTTGATTTCATCATAATATAAAGTCAGCATGCTTCCGTTGGTATTAACTTTATAATTAATTAATTAGGGATAGAATTATTTTAGAAAGTTATTAATAATACATTTAACAAAAGTTCAGATTCGTTGTTGGATAAAATAAACAGTTCAAAATGGGCTTTATAATAAGACATTAGCTATGTGAACAACATCCATGATTTGTTTATTTAGGTTTTTGTAACTTTTGTCACAAACGCCAAAGAGATACATACATGTATAAATTTGTACATTTTCAATAAGAGCAATGTATTATTGAACCAACTATATATTCATTTGTCAGCAGAATCTCATTGAACCTTTTGCTTCAAGACAAGAAATATTAGCCTAACTTATCCTCAAACAAATATATAAAAAAATGGAAAAAAATTATTGGGTTTAATAAATTACTTATAAGTATTAAAGCACACCAAATAATCATCATTGTAGGAATTAATGATGTTTCCAATTAAGTGTGGGACCAATTTCCTTTTCTTTTGTGTAAGTCTAGGTTTGTTTTCTTTGAGTAGCTAGCACTCATAGTCATAGACTCATACCCCATAAAGTGAATATTCAATGTTTGTAGACTTAGACATGGTTTAGTTGTAGTCCAATGCCACTCAATTCAAGCTATAGATTTATGATCCAAGGATAAGATTTTAATATTTTATTTTGACAAGAATCCTCAATAATGCAGTATACATTGCGTTTGAGGAACCCCATTAGCTATATCTTCTCTTTTCTTCTTTTGTGTTTTTTTAACTTTTCTCTTCATATTGTTAATTATACAAGGGTTTCTAGTGAAATGAAACATAATTTCCAAATATGATATGAGTGTGTGACAATAATTTACAAAACTATATATATCTCTTTATACATTATATATATACATATATAACATTACATCATATTTTATATTTATTTCTAAGTGATTTATTGTAAAACTCTTTCTTATTTTGTTTAATCGTCCAATGGCATCCAAGTTAATTTACATAGTAAGAACTTAGTGGGGACAGCAATCTGACCCACTGAGCTCTTGAAATTATATTTGAAAGATACAGCAAAATTTAATTTGCCTCACTTATTTTTTATTTTTTTTCACAGTTGCCCACAATCAAATAAAAATCAATGTCTAGTTGGTCACTACTAAGACAAATGCCAATAAAACTAAGCATATGTTTATATTTGTTGAATGACGAAATTGAATTAAGTAAAAAGTTATAACTATTTAGCTTTATTTATTGTTTAAAGTACAATATTTTAGTATATAAATTTTTTGTTGTTTATTACATATTATTCCAACAAAAATACAATAAAATTACTGGCCTTTCTTTTTGATATGAGATCTCAAAAAAAATGTTTTTACTGCTGAGTGCTAAGAAAATATGAAGCCTTCGCATTACTGCTGAGATCTTTCATTCGATTAGTAAGTTTATTCATATAATTTGGTTTTCTCTTTTTATTGAAAGCTTTCTCTGCAATTTTCTTTTATTAGAAAAGATATATATATATATTGTTGATGAAATTAATTTTAATTAATAATATATTATTATAAAAATATAAATAAATACAATAAAGTGAGAAGATAAAGTCTTAAAAATAAAAATGAATTGTTAAAAAACAATCAATATGAGTTAAGAAGAAAATCATATATATATATATATATATATATAAAGTGTTTTGGTTGCATGTTGTAATCTTTATTGATCTTATTCATTATAGGTAGATATAGAGACACATAATATGCTTGACAAAATGGCACATTTTTCTTAACCAAGAAAGTTCCTGTCAAATCGAAGAAGCAAAAGAAAAAAAGTTTTTCAACTTGAAGGAATGATCCGGACATATACTATATAAGCTTTGTGGGAAAGAGAATCTTTGATAAAGACAGAATAAGATACTATTTCTATCAGCTTACGTCTAGTAAACCCCTATCAAAAATACTCATTAACACTTTGGAATTCGTTGTTTCATTGTGCAATCAAACACAACATGATCGATATTCTTTGCATTTCAATTAATTAATAATAAAAAAATACATGTTAATAGGAATTTATAAAAAAAAAAAAAAAAAAAAAAAAAAGCTTCTCGAAAGTGTAGACTGTAGACCAGAAGCACCAGATTCTTGTCTCATTTTTATGGTTGTATCAGGTGAACGAGGACCTTTGCGGCTTTGCCTTGGCAAAATGGCAGTTGGCTAAACGTGATTTACTTTACAGAGCTGCGTCTTTAGACTAATAGTAACTGCGCCTCTCCACGCTCTTCAACAACACGCGCTAGATTTGTGTTGAAAGTAAGACATCCAATAGGGACGAGCGTTTTCATGCGTGAAAGGTAGGGTGGAGTGTGTTTCCTTTTATAAATTTAAGAATACGTGTGTCAGCCGAGTTCGTTTTTGCGGCTAAAGACTCCATCTGGTTAATTCCGTAAATTATGAGAAAGCCGTTTTGTTTCTTTGATTCCGGAAGCGCGTTTTAGAAAGCGATTTCTTTTTCTTTTTTCTTTTTCTTTTTTTTTTTGATAAGAAAAAGCGATTTCATTGTTACCTTCAATTTAATGGTTCAAATAATTTATTAAAGCTTTTTTGGGTGGGTAGTCCGGCTCCGGCTTTTTTAGATTTTTTTTAATCTTAATTTTAAAAAGTCATATTGTTTTTAAATTTTTTATTCTATTTATATAATATACTATTATTCTATTCTTAAGTTTATCTCTTAATATAAACTTAAGCCTGAAGTCTATATTTAACTCTATTCCTACCTTAATCCTAATTATAATCTTATTCTAATAATAATTTTAATTTTATTAAATATATTTTAAAAGAGTTGTGATTAATAAAGATTAAGAAAATTTTATTTGGTAGAATTTTGAAAGAATTTTAGAGAATTCAAATTTAGATATTCCTTTAAATTTATGATAAATTTGGGAAAGACAATTACTCTCTTTTTCCATTTGTAGAAGAATATGAAAACGTTCCACTCCACTAGCACTAGGTTCTTATATCTTTATTGCCTAAATAATATAACTTACAAAAGTGACAGCTAAGGATGACAATTATATGTTTTGTTGGATTTAGGTATTAGTTTGGATAGGTCGGATTATCTAACTCTATATAAGAAAATAAATAAGATAATGGAATAAAAAAATATCAAGAATTAACTAAATAGAAAGAAAATAAAAGTTAAAATAGGTGACTATGAAATTTTCTTAGTTGGGAATCTACAAAATTTACTTAGACAGTTTATATAAAGAAATAAAAAACACATAGATTGAAAATTTTTAAATATATATGGACGACTCATCAATTTGTAAATAAATTAACTATAATTAGTTTCCATTTTCATTTAGGTAAAAATTAATAAAATTTATTAATTAATAAATTAATAAATTTATTAATTGCAAAAATTATGAAATTTATTGACATAATTACTATATCAATTAATTTACTTGATACAATAAGTTAATTGACTAAAAGAAGTAAGACATTTATCATCTACAATTACCTATTGGTTTTTAGATGATTGATTCTACAGTTTAAAAATACTTTGTTCAATAAAATAAAAATACTTTGTTTAGAATATTTTGAACCACAGTTAGTTCTCAATTTTATTTACAAACAATTAAATTGGTAAAATATATATTATGTAGTTGGGTCAAGTCGGATATATCCGACATGATTCATGGACCACTTTTAGTTAAATCGAGACTAGGGCAATAATTATATTGGATCAAGGTCGGATTGGGTAGAACTGATCTGATTTATTGTCATCTTTAATAACTGTAATAAGAGAATGTTATTAATACGATATGTTTTACTTATTATAATTACAAACAACCTCTAGTACTTGTTTAGCATATAGTATGAAGATAATATGATAATACAAGATGTAGAATTCAATTGACTTTTGAATAATACTTGACAATAATAACAAAATAATATAGATTATGACCTCCTCTTATTATACTATTGTATATATGGTGAAAAAATAATAATAATATCATAACAATATTGTGAGACCCCAATTATTCAATTGCGTAAATAAAAAATTTGGTATGAGTATTATAGATATATAATGGCATAAATATATGATGAGGGTGGAATTGGTATATATATATATAGTTTAAAATTTAAAAAACAAAAAAGAAAATTATGCAAGTGTGTGGTGTAGATTTTTTTTATTCGTTTATTGGACCACTTTTGCTTTATTTTTTGGCTTGCTTGCGTCTTCTCTATGGAAAGGAAAGGAAAGATAGCAGACTTGCCTTCCCCTGCTCTGCACCTCCTTCATTTTCTTCCTTGTATTCGGTTCCAATCATTCAAAATTTGGTGAGAAATCTTAACAGTGGAATTGCTCCACTTGTGTGACGCTAACTGCCGGGTTCCTTCCACCTTTGGCTGCACCAAACTTCCCATTTCCAGCCATGGCAGCAACCGGCCTTGAGCTACAATAAGGAGTCCGCAGCCACTGCATAGTCCAGCAGGTTTGAGGTGGTCAGCTTCCGTTCATGGTGAGCAGCCGAACACCTCATCTGCCAACCGCCCACTACCCTCTTTTTCCCTGCATCTTGATGCTTTTAAGTGATGGTTTTCCACCAATTTACGCCCCTAATTCCTTGACTATCTTAAATAATTATGTGTGTGATGTTTCTTGTTATGGTTGAGGGGTTAGATGACAACATAGGAACCGAATGGTAGGTTTAATTTTTAGAAAAAATAAAACATTAATTAATTAAAAATAAAACTTGTTGACAGAATGGATGTGAGACAAAAATGGTTGCTTATGGGCCTTTGGACGGTGAAGTATGGAGGAGGAAAAGGAAAGCCTTGAGTTTTTGGTCAAGGCAGTAATACATGAGGAGTAGGAAGGATTCACTAGATGAATTAGAAAGATTAATGAGTGAATTAGATTACAATTGCACTAACAATAGTTGAACATTAGAAGAAATAATTTAAATGGATAAAATGAGTTGATTAAAATAAGTTAAACGTTACTCTTATAGTGAAAATATAAGTACAGTGAAAAGTTAGAAATTATTAATTGAATTATGAATGAATATACATATAAAAGGAGATTAATGTTAAACAAGTAATATGTATATATATATTTATTTACACAATTAGGCAAGCAACTCCTCCTAAGTTATTTGATAATATACTTAGTTCAATTGAAATTATAGTTATATTCATATATATATATATAAGGATGAATTCAAATATACATATAGGGTAATGTTAAACTGTAAAGGTTTCGTAAATGTAACGGGTTAATTACTATTATTTTATATATATTAGACATAGTTATATTTCAATTATGAAATAGTCAAATTAACTTAGAAGTGATTATTAGTGATTTATTGATTTATGACTTACAGCTCTATAGCGTGTTGAAGATATTCCGGCACAGTCATATATCAGACGAATTGACGAGTCGCATTCGTGAACTAGTGAGTGAATCATGTGCTTTATGGATAGCAGATTTTTATTTTTTTGTGCCATTATGTGCTTACTTGAAGTTAATGAATCATAATAATTATGTAAATGAGTGATTTCAGTGATTTAATTGGATGATATGTGATTGACATTGATTGTGTTTGATAAGGGCCAACTCGTGAATATTTTCTGGAAAATGATTTTCATTTCTGACAATGATTTTTAAAAACTATTGGAGTGCTCAGCCTCAGGTGGGATGGATTTGTGTACGAAGATTAATTTGGTGTGCGGGTGCGTAAATGCCCTGCAGGGGGTGATATTGGTGTGCTGGGGCTGAGTTACTCGTTGACCCTTTGTTTGTTTAGTGAATTGTGTGATTGTTGATCAATTTGTGTATTCGGGTTGCTGTGTTGGAATTGTAAATTAAGTGATCTATGATTATATGATTATAGTAACCTACGTACGTGTATTCACAAATATGAAAATGAGTTGTAGTTTATAATGTTTGTGCTGTATGATGCTGGTACCCGTAGGGTACATGAGTTACTCACTGAGTCATAATGACTCACCCTTTCTTTTGTGTTATTTTTTTTAGTTTTCAGGAGATAGCAGTTGATCGCTTGTATAAGCCCACTTGCCGACTCTGAAGCGGCAAGGTATATCACTAAATTAGTACACATGGAGCATAAAGAACAATACTTGCAGTCACATCGGATGTTATGCATGGTTGTAATATGTTTTCAATATGATGATGATTATAATGTATTAAGCGTTATTGACGGGGCGGAGCCCCTTTGTGTATTCTGACATTTTATATTATTATGGACTTGAAGACATGTTATTTATTTTATTATGGGCATGTTCTACCGTATGGGGAAACTCTGTCAAAATTTTTATAAATTGTTTTGTGTCTGTTTATTTGCATATTCAGGGTTACAGGGATGTGGACATCTATATCTCTGACCAGTCATACCTTCATTTGAGGGTGTGACAGATATAATAATTTTATATGATACATTAAATGATCAATTCATAATTTATTCACCTCTAAATATATATATATATATTTTTTGGTTGAAATAAAAGACAGGTGTTATCTATTCCTATTGATAATTAAAAAGTAGGCTAAATTACCAACCTAGAAAGACAGGGACTTATAAACAATGCACAATTATTATGCATGTACACCTAATTCTAGCAACACACTAGTTTTATGATAAATTTATAATGAATTTTTTTTTAACAAGTGTCCTAAGCACACTAATCAAAATTTTATAAATAAAATATTTATAATATTTATTACCGTAATTGATCATGATTTCAGTGTTATTAAAGATATAAATTACTATAGTTAGAAAATGTCAAATTTCAAAAATCATAATTGCTACTTAACAAGGAATAGAGATCTCATGTCTCATTTTGGTATCTCAATTACTGTCCCACCAATGAAAATTAGTTATGCCATTAAAAATTTCACATGATAAACTAACGGTATTAACTTTAACAATTCTTCATCTAATTAACCAATTCAGATTTGAAAAAAAAACTGACCTTCCGCAACTTGAAGATCAAATTTCAGTTAATATCTAATATTTATTATTATGGCTTCAACTTTCAAGGGAAATAAATTTGAACAAAACTATCTTTCATATATATATTTTTCGATGTCTACTCTCTTGTGCATCAATGATCAATCAACTCAAGTTTTTTAAGCAACAAATTAAAAAATAATAATAACTACTTAAAAATAATTATTAAGGACGATTTAACTTTCTAACTTGAGTCTATTCAAATTTCAATATCAAAATCTCAATAATAATTGTAATAAAATCCCTGTTACATAAGAAACTGTCCCAATATTTAACTTTAACAAAAATGTGGACATAGTTTAGCTTGTCAAAAGCACATCTATATCTTACAACTTTGGTGAACAATAATAATTACTAGATACATAACAATTCTTTGTCTCCTATAACTATTATTGGAAATTTATAGGTATTAGTTGAGTCATTAAGTAAAGTCTTTTGGTCCTAGACCAAGGGATTTGGATCCTTTAGGAATTATTTTAAGTAGAGTATTCTTAATTTTTGTTAGCCATAATTATTTTAAAACAAATTTTAATAAAATTAGAATTAGATTAGTCTTAGGATTAAGATTAACAGTTAAAATTTTCTAAAAATGAGTGAATTTTGTAGAAATTGTGGAGGAGCCAGACTCTATATCAGATTCACATAAATCTCACATTCACATTCATGTACGTTTTGCTAATTTGTTGTTCATCATCATCATCAATCCTCTAAATTTTGTGCCATAACCCGTGACTTCGGTGCTTAAAAACCTCACTATTTTATTGGTTTTAGGTTTTTTTCTTTTTTTTCTTTTGCGGAGTTCAATGCGTTATTGTTACACTTGTCATATAACTAAGGTTGTGTTTGACGGTGGTTTTCATCATCACCAGTGGCTTTCGAAGGTGATTATTGTAATGTCCGATGGATTTTCGATGATGGTTGTTGTCGTTTTCAGCAAGTTTTGACGATAATTGCCTTTGAGTTCCACCGTATCCACATGGTGGTTGTCATCACTTTTGGTAGGTCCTTATGGTGGTTATCGTTGTTTTTGGTTATCTTCTACGAGAATCTGACAGTGATTGATATCATAAACAATAACTAGTGGCGACAGTCAATGGCGAGTGGACGAAGTTGCCAGTGGATTATAAGGACATGCGGTGGGTGGTGGAGATTATCAGTCTTAATGCCCATTGTTATAGCATAATGCGCCGTCATAAGCAAATAACTGTCAAGAATAACACATGCACTAAAATTATAAATTTTAAGATATACTCATAAAAATTAAAGATGATGTTTTGTAGTTCTCAATTCTTAGGAATTGAGTTGAAAATTTCAATTCTAATTCTACAATATATACCAAATAAAAAAATTAAAAATAGACAATCCAATTTCAAATTCTAATTCTAATTTACCGCATCCAAACTAATTTTAGTGAATCCAAATCAACTAATTCATTGGATCAAATAAACTAATTAATTAAGAATTGTTTTAATAAATATCCTAAAAGTACTTATTAAGATTCTATAAAAAAATAAAAAAATTAAAATATTTATTACATAATTAATTATGATTTTAATAATATTTAATATTTAATATATAAATTATTTTTTAAAATAATTTTAATTTATAACTAATATATTTATTATATTCTATCAAATATCTTAAGACAGCCTTTATAAAAATTCATTAGTTATTATCCTTATTTAGTACCAGTAATGACTACCATTAACAGTTACGATTGGTGTGCATGATTTTCACCAGCCTCTCTCTCTCTCATACACTAAAAAACCCAAAATCCAACTGGTATCAATCAGTAAACTAGCTGTCAACCCATCTCACTGCACACAGTTTTTTTTAGTTGGTTTTCTGTACACTCTACTGTCACCGCAAAACAAAGAATACAAAACCCTCCTGGCTCTCCCCAAATAAGTACTAATATTTTTTTAAAAATATATAAAATAGTCGCAGGACAGCAATTTAAAATTAATTAATTATTTGACAAAAATATATAAACAAAGCAGCTGGTGAAGACCAGGAGCGATCAAGTATAAGAGCATCAACTCCTATTTCGTGACTCTTTCTTTTTGCTTCTCTCTCCTACCACAAAGGAGTCAGCAAAACCTCTTCCAGCTCACCCGCCAACACCACGCATGGAGGCTCCACCTCCACCACAACCACCACCGGCAGCCCCGCCACTGATTGCAACCGTAGCTCCACTAACCCACTTAAGCTACCCGGACCCGGTTGACTCCTCACCGAGGTCACGCAACAACGACTCATGGGAGGAGCCTTTCCCTGCCACCGGCGTCACCTCTAGGCTCCGTCTTATGTGCAGTTATGGGGGTCACATCGTCCCTCGTCCTCACGATAAGTCCCTCTGTTATGTCGGCGGTGATACTCGTATTTTTGTCGTCGACCGCCATACCTCTCTTTCTGACCTCTCTTCACGCCTCTCGAAAACCTTCCTTAACGACCGACCCTTTACTCTGAAATACCAGCTTCCTAGTGAAGACCTTGATTCTCTTATCTCCGTCACCACCGATGAAGACCTCGATAATATGATCGACGAGTATGATCGGACTGCTGCCAATTCTTCTAATCCATCGGTTAGACCCTCGAGAATTCGTCTCTTTCTGTTCCCAGCTAAACCCGATTCATCCCAATCGATTGGACCTCTCCTTGATAATTCAACCAAGTCGGAAGACTGGTTCTTGAACGCCCTCAATGCTACTGGTATGCTTAATAGAGGGTTCTCAGAGTCAGCTTCGGTCAATTGCTTGCTGGGTCTCGACGACGATGTTGTCGGCAACAATATTGACTCGGTTTCCAGAGATTCTGAGGCTGCTCAGACTGGATCTTTTGGAAATGGCAAAAATGTGAAGCAGGGCCAGGATGTTCACTCTGTTCCTGATTCCCCTATGCTCGAAACGAATTCTTCGTTTGGTTCTACTTCTTCATCGCCTTCGCTTACTAATTTTCCGCCGATCAGGGTTCATGTGGATGATGGAAGTGGTGGTGGGGTTAAGATGCAGGATCAGAAGGTGGGGATTGAGGAACAATTTGCTCAATTGGGTGTTAGTAGTGGGCAAAAGCAGGATGAGGGTTTTGTTGTGCTGTCTTCACCGCCTCCGATTCCGGCCACAATTTCAGCTGCATCGACTGTGCAGATGACTTCTGCAGTCGTTACTGGTGAATACCAGAATCGGGTTTTCTCCGATGATGAGAGATCCGACCACGGGGTACCCGTTGGGTATAGGAAACAGCCACTATCCCAGCCGCAGTCACAGCCTCAGTTTCTGCCTCCACAATCGCAACAGAAGTCAAGCGCTGTTGTTGACTTGCCTTCCCCAGATTCAGTTTCAAGGTACCTATATGACTTCTCTCCTATTTCCTATGTTTGTTTGGTTAAAAGCATTTTTGTATACCAATTTTGCTTATAGTTCCCTAGATTAGATTCAAGTATTAGCTATATCAGGTACATTACTTTAGCCAATTCTGAAATTGTGTACTGGGTGTTTGTTTTAATTCCGCAGTGACAGTAGTCTTACAAATGCAATATCACGCCAAAAACCTGTTATCTATCAAGACCCAGGTCAGATACCCTCTGGAACCACAAGGATGCCTAGTAACCCTGTTGATCCGAATCTTAAAATGTCTGACCCAAACAGTCGGGTCCATATGCAACAACAATTGCAGGATTCAGGATATGTATTGCAATCCCAATTCGATCAACAGCCTCAACAGCAGCAGCAATTTGTACATGGAACACATTACATTCATCATCATCCTGCTGGGGCTATGCCAGTCCCAACTTATTATCCTGTATATCCTTCCCAACAGCAACCCCAGCATCACCATCATCCTCAGCTTGATCAGCAATACCAAGTATACTATATGCCTGCTAGACAGCCTCAAGCTTACAACTTGTCTGTGCAGCAACCTAATGTCAGTGAAGCTGCCACTGGCATCCCTTCAAGCCGGCCCCAAGCTCCACCGAATCCTGGAATGGTTCAACAATCTGCAGCTTACAACCAAATGAGAACTGTTCCCATTTCTAAACCCGAAATGACTGCAGGAGCATATAGAACGGCAAATGCAGGCACCCCACAGTTGGTTCAAGTTCCTTCTAGTCAGCATCAGCAGCAGTACCTTAATTACTCTCAGATTCATCATCCATCTCAGTCCATTGCCCCTAATTCTGGCACCACTGCGAATTATGTATATGAATTTGAATATGCCGACCCTTCTCATGCCCAGATATACTATACTCAACCTTTGGCACCTAATATGCCTTCACAGTACCAGACCATGACAGCAGCCGCTGCTGTAGGGTTACCCGAAGTTTCTGGTCAGCATCCCACCGAGAAAAACAGCAGATAAGAGCCTCTCAGCCATTATAAATCAGTTCAGAAGAAAGAAACAATTTTGAAGGAATGGGTTTGGTTTTTCTTAAAATCTTTTTATTTTAGTGCCTGCCTTGTTATTGGTATCCGTTTGTGGTATGTATTTGTGATAGATAATAAGGAACTCTGCTCATATGGTACTCTTTCTTGTATGTCAAACTGTTGTCATAGAAAATGAAAGTGGCTGAAATTATACTGTAAAAGCTCAACTCTCTAAAAAAATTTATGTTGTGCAGTTCATTATCACTTTCTGAATAAATATCATATGAAATAGCACAATGTCTTAAATGTCCGTTTTAGGTTCATGAGATACTGATGATGTGAAGGGGTACATCTTCCGCAAAAACTTTTCCTGTTGGCAATTAAGATGTATATGACAATTTGGGGTTGAGGACCTTGATTCGTAGTTTAATTGCAATTTTGTATTTATAGCCATGATTTGGACCTTTCCCTTGTTCGCGTCAGTGGGCATCGGATTTCTGGGCCTAACTGGTCAAAATTGCTGCGCTTGAACAAACAAAAGTGCCTACAAATTAGGTTGTTGAATAGTCTTCTCTTGAATAGAAGCCGCATCTTGGCCCCTCATGAAGATGCCTTAGTTTGCACCCATCTAACTTCTTTTTCTTTAACCATTTTTTTTGTCTTAAAGAAAGAGACTTGGAAATGCTTTAACAGTTGTGACCATATCCCAGCAACTGGGAAGTGTTGTTCTCCTAACATTCACCAGAAAAAACGAGGTTTGTATTAGACATTTTTGCAGGTCCGTCAAGGTTGCTGCAGGTTCAGGTTTACTGAAGCTCATGTGAGTGCTCCCTGTGACAAAATAGTACATTAATGTGTTTTTTTATAATCGAATATAGTATTAATTAGTTTAGTTTATGTTATAAAAATACGAGGTTTGTACTACATATTTTTGGGATGGGAGAGCTTGAGTTGCTTGTGATTCCAAATTTAGCTGTAGATCAATTTTGAGAGCAAGAACTTAAAGCTGAGTTGCTGACTGTGATCCACATCACGGGTGCTATGTGTTTAGGAAGCCAAATTATAATGTCTCAGTTTGAAGAATGATGATGTTGAGTTGAAAGTAATGATATTTTCGATTAGGTTGAAAATATGATTAATTTAAATGTGCATAAACTAATTCAATATACATAGCTACTAATCAAGTAAAATAAAAAACTAAATTTTCTAGAAATGAATACATTTATAATTTTTAGTCAATGCTGTCATAAATGATTTATTCACCCAAATACAGAGTGATCGTCAACGTTGAATGTTTTTATAGAAAGAAGCGCAAGGATTCAAAATTGAACTATTCCCTCTCAGCATTTGAATGTTTCACGGAAGGAGTAATGGACTGCCAGCCAAAATATTTGGCAAGAAAACAAAGAAAGCTGCCCCCAAAGGGCTCCAATAACGACCAAAGAATTACATTACTATCATATTTTTTCAATTAGACATATATGTAATGTTAGATATTCATTCTACGTAAAGAAGAAAAAAAGCTCAATCAAACTTTACTTCAAACACTCTCACACAATGATCAGCTCCACAAGAAGCAAGCTGCAAGTTTCTGCAATTTTCACTCTCTTCTCTCCAAGCCAGTCGGTTTACAGCAGAAACATGGCAGATGTAAGGATCAAGTCGTGTGACAAGAGAAGCAGCTGCACCTGTTACTGCAATGCTACCATCATCAGCTCTACTGACAGACAAGCTCCACAGTTCTACAAGCCCATTTTCCATCCCAACAGCAATGAGTCCATCAGTTTTACTCCTAAAATCAACCCAAGATAATGATGTCACACTACTGCTAAATGGAGGCAAAGTGATAAGCAGCTTGACTGAAGATTCTCTCTCTAACGCCCAAATTTTCACCGTCTTGTCCCGTGAACCTGTTGCAAATTCGTGACTATGTGGATTCCAAGAGCATGACCATATTATTCGTTTGTGTGCCTCCTGCCTTACCAAAAGATTATAACTAATTTCACCAGTGCCTGTATTTCACGTCCAAGTGATTAGGATTTCTTGTTCAATTGAAAGTTTGCACAGAAAAGTGTATCAATTCTTGTGTGGCTTCCTCAGTCTCACCATCCATGCATTTTATTTTTTTACATTGATTCTTATTTTTATTCATCAATTAAATTTCTAATTATGAGGTACAAACAAAGAGAAGGTATGAAAGATGATCTTTTGAAAACACATGCATACCTGCACAAATTTAATTAAAATGCATATACATATATGTGTGTGTATATATGTTTTGTATGCATGCATGCATATATTTACATGTATAAATACATATATATAAGTAAAAACTGGAAAGCACCACTTTTCTTCCCTTTTTTTTCTCTTCTCCAGTAACCAGCTCATACGAACCCACAAATACACATGATCACAGCTAAACGAATAGAAAACAGCAATGATACCATATGTGGAAACTGGTTTCTATCAGGTTACCTGTTCTTTTTATTGCAAATATGGAGAATTGGCGATCCCTTGAGACAGCCAAAAGATATTTGTCATCACGGGAGAATTCCATCTGTGTCACAGTTAAGCTGTGAGACTGCAGGCGACCAACTGCTTTCCAAGAACCCACCTCCCAGAGCCATATCTCTGCCACCATTGCAGATTGGGCCTGCAAGGTATAAGATATATGAGTAATGATATACCAAATATAACAAAATAATGGCACAGAAAATAAATACCAGAGCCATTGAGGGAGAGAAACTACTCACAATCAGAGGCAACAAGGTCAGAGAGACATAGGTTAAAATGATGTAAAAGAAACATTAGGAGAAAGCAAAGAAGTAATAAGTGTTATACGAGTCATGTATCTGCAAACTCTTAGAATTTTGCAAGCCTAAAGAAGTCAAACATGACAACACTTTTACAAATCATTACAGCTGTAGAGAAGGACACATATACCTTACAGGAAGAAGCAACAAGTTTCCCACCATGGTCGCAACATAGAGAAAACAGTTCATTTCCATGGCCGTAGAGTTTATGCGACTCTGGCCATAATGTGTGCCATGAAAGTTGATCTTCAATTGGAGGTTCAGTCAAAACAGCTGGAACTGCATTGGGAATAGTTTCGAGGGTGTCTACATTGTCAATCCCACTTCTTTCATGTGATTCATGTGCAGCTGCATAGAGAATTGCCAATCAAACAATAATCTTTTAGTTGAAACTTATCAGCAACGACTTATAATTGATTTTGAACTTTAATTTTGTCACTAGGAGGTGACTTGTATGTAAGCCAGTAGAATGACCATATGACTGGGTGCAAAGTGGCATCATTGGAGCGTTCAGAAGGCTGTCCTAGACTCCTAGCATATAGCAAACTGATAATGAACAATAAGGAGATAATATCTCTACTCCACACCAGAGGAAAAAAATGAAGGTCTAGTTTTCTAGCTGTCACATCACATAAAATGAAAGAACGAGGAGAACAGGAAACCATCACATATTTCTTTACAGACAAATCAGTACCAGGAAACCAAAAAACCCAGAGGTAGGACATGTCTGAGATCAGTGTTTGGCTAGGAATTTCCAGCAACTAAAGTGCTTTCTCCCTTTAAGGCAACTATAAAAAGATGATGCAAAGCCATATGCCATGATAGATTTCTGAACCAGAGTCTAGGTCATATACTTAAGATAAACCTCAATACCCAGTAAGCCAGGTGTAATTCTGCTAACTATTCAAACAGTCAGACCACTAACAACAAATGATAACATGAAAAGTGTTTATCTATGCACAACCCTGATGGTTGTAACCTTTATTATTATTATTATTTTCCTTTCCTTTTATCTTGACCAATTGTGACTGCCATCCATAAGTTAGCATTCTTTAAAAGTTAATATCTAGCAGAAAACACTGCTTGAAGTATTATTGATTAAACTAGAGAGGCAGCATCAGACAGTTGCCAAAATACAACTTTATGCATCAAATTGTTACTGAATCAATTTAGACTTCAGAAAGAATACCTCACCTTGAACATAAATAGGTTTCTGTGATAGTCCAAGAGCAGACATATTGGCACCCAAAATCTGAACATCTAATTGGAGATCTTCAGGAAAACTAGAGTTCTGCGCAGTGGCATTATTCAATGTCTTCAGAAAGGATAAGGGAGCTTCAAACACTCTAGCAACTTTCTCTTCAGCTCCACTAACATAACGATGGTTCCCCTTACCTTGGATAATTGTCACACAATTAATATCATGACCATGAATTTGAGGGCGGGCAATTTCATGCCAAGAGTCCCCATAAACATAAGTATTCCACGGTGCGTAAATTCTAGTTGTCTGCAGTTTTGATAAGTTGCAGCGTCAATGACCTCCATGTCCAAACAAAAAACAAATTCAAATGAATGTGTTACATACACCCAAGAGTATATAAGCTACGCATTTTTCTACTAACATGTTTCGGAAGATTAATGCTCTCCAGAAAACCCTATCATCAAGCCTATAGCAGTAGGGAAGCTTTATATACAAATTTTGTTTTTTCAACAATATTTTTTCATTATAATGCTGAATCTTCTCATTTTCTTAGGACCTGATTCCATAGCTCAGCTAGCAAGGTGAATTATGCGCTAATGCAGAGAGGACAATATCCTAGCATTTTCCCCAAATATTCTTTCAGAGGTCAGAAACAGATAGTCTAAGAGTCATACAAATTCAGAATGAAAAACCAGAAAGGAACTAAGCTACGTTAGTCTTTGCAATTATCAAGAACATTTGAGATTGATTCATCTTGCACATCCAGTAGTTGGCATGAGTTCTTTCAATTAAACATTACCTGTAGCCTACACAATGGGGTACGACTTTCTACCCATCAGCTGAACTCGAGACATCCCCTTACTGACTAAAATATGTTAAGAAACTATCTTCCCAGATTATAAACATCCTAGAAGTTAAATATATTTCACTAGCTTATACGAACAAAGTAGCAAAAACCAAAAGGACATAAAGGCAACTGTCATAAAAACAAAGTTCTTTTAATTAAATTGAGTTAATAATGTGATGATACACCGTAATCTACTACACCAATTAATCAAATAAAGAAAGGCTAGTACCTAGTTATTTTAATATTTCTTTTCCTTGCTAGGAGCTGTAACTAGTTTTGCAACTCCAAAACATAATCCTGAGAAATCTATATGAACTTTGAACTTTAGCATCATGTGTGAAATGGTAGAAATCAAGAATCAAACCTGTAAGCCTACATTAAAATCCCCAGGACCTCTACAAAGGCCTCTATGCAGTAAATACTAATTACTACATAGTACACATACTGATATATTGCTTAATCTAAAAAAATTTAAACTGCATCATTCAGATCAGAAGATATTATGTCCACTTATATTTTCTGATTTGCTTTGTTAATCATTTACTTGATAAATACTTTGTCATTCCAAATTAACATGCAAGTTAATGTTCAGCATGTTTAAACATGTGTATGCATGTGTGAACACAGATGTGTATTTTACCCATCCCTGAAAATCTTTCTAGCCAAAGAAACTAAAGAAAAAGTTTAGATTTGAAATATAGAAACTAATTTTTTTAAATATAGAGCGTCCTTGAGATTGATTAGAAAATGCACGAATTCAACTTAGAACTACGTGCCAGAAGAAACCATGTAACACACACTTTAAAGACATAAAGACAATTTTATGCAAGGCTTTCCACAGAATGGGTAAGAAACCTGGTCATGACTGGCGGACAGTATGTAATTGCCAGATCTCGACCACCCAATATCTGTTACTGAAGCAAAATGGCCAGAGGGAACTTTCTGTGGCTTCCAGTTATCTACATGAGTACCAACATTTTTCCAGAGATGGAAAGATCCACCATATCCATGTGCTAGAATTGCATCACCACTGGGGCTCCAGTGGCCACTGTAGAACCCCAGGGCACAATGACTTAGTTCTCCAACAGTAACCACATTCATCCAGACACCAGAAGTCTTTTCAGGTTGCCAGATCATCATTGTCTTGTCCATAGATGCAGATAAGATGCTTTGAGGTTGGTAACAGGCATCTCTGGTTGTAACTGAAGGGGGTTGCCACTCAACTGAATAGACCCAATCCTCATGCCCAATCAAAAGAGATTCCAAAGATATCTGATATGATGATGAACCAGCTACAAGTACAGGACCTTCAATATAAGATGATAGACTTATTTTCTCTTTTCTGTATACACTGTGTACATTGGATAGCTGTGCCATCTTCCAAATACGAATACCTCTATCCTGAGATGAACTTACAAGAAAAATACTATTTGCTTCATCATTTGCACCAATGGGTAATGAGAAGTCCAAACTTCGGATCCAATCTGTATGCCCTTTTAACTCACATGCATGAACAAGCTGCATGGATATGTAAAAGAAAAGGTCTCTAATATATCAACACGACAAAAAAAAGCCAAGGCCCCTACCAATTGATAGTAAACAAAATATGGGATTATATACCTTTCCAGCCCTCCCCCCACAATAAAGGTGAATCTTGTTATCTAATCCTCCTACTGCGAGGACAATCTGCCCATCGTTCCCAGGCAATTCCGCCAATGAAAGTGCAACCATTGTTTTTGAACCAACAGAGAGAGAATCCAAGCATGATAACTTACAGTCACCTAAATGATTGAGCAAACAGCTTTTCAATTAACGTTGAGACAGAATATGGTATTGTAATGCTTCAGATTAAGACACGGGTAAATATGTTCAATTACATTGTCCAAAACTCAGAAATACAGAAGCGTGTTGATATTTAGAACAATCCATACTGAGAGACTTCCTGAAATGCATTAACATTAAAATCATTTCTTCCTTTTTTACAACTATATTTCTAAGGCTCAAATGGTCAATAGTAGCAAAAGGTAGCACCATTAAAAACTGTTTGAAATGTCTATCATGCTTCCAAACCTACCTATACATATTGGTATATATACACGTATATGTGTGTGTGTCGACACTGACGAGTCCTCTCATTTCTGCAGTCCCAACAAGACTATCAGTAAGGGACACAGAGGTTGTGCACTTGGAGAATTAGTTCCTAAAAGTCAACATCACAAGCAGGTCCTGTATTATATGTATTTATCCTTGTTAGGTAATGTGAAGGCAGCTCCAGGTGATTGGAATGTTTATCATCCTTACCTAGAGTTTTTTTCCTTTCCTTTTCTTTTCTTCTTTTGCTTAGCTGCACTTCATAAATCCATGACTTTATCTAAATTCTTTAGCTACTATTAAGAGAACTCCAAATATCCACCGCTTTTTTGAAACTAACAAGCCCACACCATATAAAACTACAAAGTTTAGATAAATATATTTCTTTCGCCATCTTCCTTGTCCTACTCAAATACCACCATTCTCACAAAATAATTTTTTTTTTTTTTTTTTTTAAAAAAGAGAAGGAAACTAGAAGGTCTAGTACTAGTAAAGAGAAAAAGTCATACTCTATACTTAAATAAAGAAAAAAGAAAGAAAGAAATTAACTGAAAAGTAAAACTGAAAACTCATTAAAGCAGATTTCATTAGTTTGACACCATCCTTTGAAATACCAAAAGGAGGCTAGCAAAAAAGTTAACAAACTCAAATTCCAAATTTTTTTAAATCAATTCGCCAATTGAAGAATTTGCATCTTAGGAGCAGAAGTTTTCACTTCAAAAGCAAGAGTATGGAGGAAAATTGCCCGAATTCCTTATTTAGCAAAGCCACTATATATAGATTATAGGCTGTGAACTGCTAGGATCGCATCAACTTTAAACATAAGTTTATTACATTCATGACAGAATATCAGTTTAATTCTGTGCATCAAAATAATGGCTCACCTCCATCATTCGATGGTAATATCACTTCCCATACATAAACTGTACCATCTGAAGAAGTAGATGCAAACACTGCTTCAAATTGAGAAACCATAATTCCAGTAATGCAGGTGACACCCTTCTTGTGTGATTGTGGCACTTGTACCACATGCCTCCACTATAGACGAATCAAAGAGAAGAGATAATAGTAGATAAATGATTCAAAAGGACATCAGTTATATAAAATAATTAGTATAAATCAAAGACAGCAAAGCACAGTGACACTCCTAACATGACTCCAAAAAAAATATAAATATATATATAGCAATTGAGAGTGGATATGTGGAACAACAAAGAAGTGTGGAATTCAGTAGGTGATGCTGCTTTAAACCACATCACACATTTACTCTAAGCAGTCACTATACTGCTGCACCAAAACGGGAAAAAGAACATGTTGTACCTTTCTGTCAATAAGTGAGAATTCCCATAAGATAATGGCACCATCAGCATCTCCCGAAAGCAAATAATGGCGCTCTAAGTCTTTTGCTGCAGATAAAGGACAGAGGTCATTGCATGATGCATACTCAGAAAATTTATTAAATAAATAAACATTTGTGCACATTTTAACATATCAAAACAACTTTTCTCATTTACAGGTTGACGAATTTTTTTTTTTTAATTTTTTTTGACACTCAAATATGTTTAAGATATCCTCCATAGAGTTGCCGAGATCACTGAAGAAAATAAAATAAAAATTAATTTCAAAACCTAAGAACTCGGCAATTTGTTTGTTCATCTTAGTTTAAAAAGAGAAAATTAAAAACACAATAACAAAAATCACAATAAAAGATTCAATGTTCTAAGTTCTTCTCTCCTCCTATCATTCACAACAACCACTGTGAGAATATTTTGGTGTATAGACTATGGACTATAGACTAGTCCATAATACAAAGTATGAAATTTGTTATATTACGAAAAACATGCACTTGAAGTGGAACTTATAAAAAAGAAAAAAGAAAAAGGAAATGCTACCTTTAAAAGCGAACTTAGTACTTGGGAGCCACTGGGTGCAGTTCACAGCAGCCTTGTGACCAGGAAGAGTAGTCAAAATTTGTGCCGTCTGCCAAAAAAAAAAAAAAAAAAACAAAAGCAGATGAAAAATGGGTTCTTTAACCTGAAATTAAAGATAAAGAGGAACTAAGTAAGTTGAAGTAGACCTTGGGGCAGAATATAGCCACGGCGTTTTGAGCACCAAAGGAAACTAAATCACAGGCACCCCATGAGACATTGTTTACTATTCTATTGCACCCAGCTCCAATAAACACTGACTTTGCTTCAACCCCAACACCATTAGACAGTTGTTAGAGTTTCAGTTGTGGTCATGGCTGTGTATCAAAGCGGCGAATTTTTTCGCTGAATCAGGCTAGAAGAGCGTCAGGGATGAAAAAGTAAGAAATGGGAGAACGAAAACAGAATGGGCACTGAAATGGGCCTAACATCCATGGGCCCAAAATATAGATAGGTTTGAAGTGGGCCTATGATTGATGAGATAGCTTGTAGGCTTAAATTATTGAATATTTGACATTCCAAGCACAACAGATGTAGAATTTTGACAAAATGTTTTTAAGTAAACATTTTTTTTATCGATTTCATATTAAATAAAATATTTTTAATTAAATGTCACATTTTCAATGAAAAATAATATTTTATATCAAATAAGTGCTGAGTTGGTTAAAATATAAAAATAAATAAAATTTTCTTCCTCTCATGTATTTTCTTTCTCACTTTTCTTTTTTTATGTTCTCTCTAAAAATTATAAAATTGGAGTTTGTGATATTTAGAAATTTTAAAAGATTACTAATTTATTCAACTTCTTTTTTTTTTTTAATAATTTATGAACAGTAATAGATTGCAATGTTATGAAATATTTTTAGAATTTTTTTTTTTTTTGGGTGAGAGTGAGACTGTTAAATAGTTTTAGGATGAAAATTGATAAAAAGAATGATAGTTTAATAAATGTAAATATATATGTCTTTTTTTATTGTCAACTAAGTCTATATACCTTCAAATTTAAGTTAAGTTATCATTTTTGGTTCAAGATACTAAAGTTGTTAAGCTGACAAAAGACATTGTAAATATTTAAAAGTTAATAAATAATATTAGTTGAAAAACACTCTTAGGATAATTTGTTTAAAAATACTTTGAAAATGAAATGTACAAAAGAGCTAATATTTTATAGACCTTATAATATGTTTGAACTTAAAAACTTTGTGTAATGAATTCTATATTTTTTTGTTTCGAATGAATAAATTTGTATACGTTTTAAATGAATTTGATTAAAAAAATTTCTTCTATTTGGAATTCTAAGCAAATTATGTTGGATTTCATTTAATATAATTTATTTGGGATTAGTAAAAAAAAAAATGATTTATAACCAAAATGACTACTTTTACCCTTATTAACTCCTAATATTTTAACCTAAAACTCAAGCGTCAACAACACTTCAACCACAAGCGGGACGGCTCCTTATTCCATCAAGTAGTAGGCTCTCAAGTCTCTATCAACTTCATTTATTGTTTCAGATAAATTTGATGTATTTTTTCAAGGGCAAAACCTTTAAGAGGCCATGGACCTCTCCCATTTTTTTCAAAAGTAATAATATTATGCTTCAAAATTAATTCTTAACATTCTCTTATTCTCTTGTTTGATATCGTATCATTCTAAAAGTAAAAATCAGGTACATTTTCATTTTTTAAATTACAAGATTATGAGATTAATGTGTTAAATTTATATTTTTCTTTTGTATGTTATAAATTATTATTATGTTTTCTAGTTTTTTTTTTTTTTGCTATTATTATATTGGAATGCATTTATATAAAATTTTAGTCGATCCCCCCTCCCAAAATAAATGTCTAGCTTTGCCATTATTTTTTTTTCTTTTATTATTTTGTGCTTATATTACTTTTTCTAACTATAATAAACACACAATCTCACTATAAATAAAAAAAATGTTACTAATTAATTCTCATACCTTTTGAACCATTATAAATATTTTTCTTCTCTTTTTATTATAAATGTGAGAGAAAGAGTTAGATACATGAAACAGAAGAAGGACGAGGGTTGGAAACTCAAACTTCTATTATTTCTTGACAACAAGATTCGTATTAATTTTTTTTAATAAAGGAAACACTGATTATTTAACAAAAGAAATATTATCTTTTATGCTAATTTCAATTGTAATTATTAATTTCATTTTGATTATTTAAAAAAAAAATATTTTCTTTTTTCCAATGAAATAAAACCATGTACTAAGTACAATTGGATTTTTACGGGTGTATTAAGTTTTATTTTACAAAATTTGGGGTCATTTATCAATATTTAAAGATGTAATCTTATATTTGAAATTCAAGTAATTCCTTTTCCTTTTTTTTTTTTTTTTGGGGTCAGCAGGGAGTCTGTTAGGCTTATAAACTGTACAATGAGGGATAATTCTTTCATTTTTCATAAACCGTCAATCCTAAATGAAGGCCAAGATTCAATATCAGGTAACTGGCATCTTCAAATTGAGCCAATTCTGGCTGCCCTTGTTTATGTGTTTTAATTCAATTAAATTTTTTTTATTGCTGTTACTGGGTCATATTGGTACATAGTTTTATTTGAATTATATTAACTACTAAACATGATATATCATGTAATAGTTAAAAATAATTAGATATTCCTATGATCAGCTATCTAAAGGGTAATCGTTTTTATATTTGATTACTACAGTACTTAGGTGAGTTTGGTTTAAACTTTTGATTAGAAATCATAGTTTGATATGTTATTTGAGATGCCAATTTTTATTTTTTATTTTTAATAATTCAAATGATTTTAAAAATTATGATTGCAAACTATAATTTTTGAGATGCTATGTAAATTATAAATATATATATATATATATATATATCCATGAATAATATTATAAGCCTACTTCACATTGGTTAGGCGATTTAATTTTGCATTACTTATTATTATTATTTTGTTATTATATGTGAAGATACAATTTTTAACTTGAGTATTAAAATATAACAAAATTTGTGATTATAAAATGTTTCATATAATATAACTGAAAATATTACTTCGATGAGAATCTCAATTAAATAAGGGACATAATGCAAAGTAAATAAAATTAAATAAACTATTTTATATTAGAAGTGCCTTCTATTGATTCAATGTCATGAACCTAGAAAAGAGAGTTCGAGAATTGGAACGAGCTTATAAAATTTTATTTTTAAGTTGCTATTATCTGTGTTTTTTTTATAGAATAATTCTGGATAATCTGCACTTAGACACTTAGCTGTCTGCACCTAGTAGATCCACGCATCCAACTGAAAGAACTGGCAATTGCAATTCTGACCAAGAAAGATGACAAAATTACGAAAATCAATCACCGTCATCCCCTACAATCAAAGTAAAACTTGAAATACTCCTGGGATCGCACCTTCAAAAGTTGAAACATGAGAAACACATGAGAACAACTTTACCAAAATGGCAACCATCCAATCCGACATTCTTTCTGCTTTCCACATTGCTTCTTCAACCTTCCGCTCCTACAGTCCCTATCTTATTCTCTCACGCGCCTCCTCTCGTCGTGTTGTTCCCTTGTGGTCTTGGTCGTCGTCGACGACCGTTGTTCCAACGACGTCGTTACGACTGCGGGCTTTCTCCTCAGACTCGTGTGAGGCCATCATTAAGGTTCGAGATAAGCCTTCCATTTGTACGGCCGACGAGCTTCACTATGTCTCCGTCCCGAATTCCGATTGGCGACTCGCTCTCTGGCGCTACCGTCCTCCTCCTGAGGTATACAACTCTTTGTTCAAATTCATGCAATCCTCATTTTAATGGTCAATTAATCTTTGTTTGAAATGTGTGCGTGTTTTCAGGCTCCTCCTAGGAATCATCCGCTGTTGTTATTGTCAGGAGTGGGGACTAATGCCATTGGTTATGATCTTTCCCCTGGGGTAATTTTTTATTTTTAATTTGGATTTTTATTTCAAGATCATGTAGAGATGATACCATTCTTAGACTAAAAGCTGGTACTTTTTGGAAAAATTGAAACTTCATGAACATTTGCCCTAATTACAATTTACAACATGCAATATTAGGGTTCTTTTTGACCTGTTTTATGTAGCTTCATATCATGTCAAACTTTCTAATTCATGACTTGTTTGATATATGTTTTCTTTGTTTCTTATCTTTGTTTTTCTGTGGTTGTATGATATTTTATTCTACATTCATGCCATTTACTTATTGCAACAGAAGTTGTAATATCCATTGATGCGGAAGGACTTATCATGATACATCATGTATCTTAAACAGATAATAGCAAAACCACTACATCGTTTCTTATGTACTTCTGTCCTGGTATATTCACTTTTCTACGTTAAAGTCCTCGTCTTATTATTATTTACTTACTTTATCTAATACTGAATATCAAATTCATATCACAAAGCATGATGGCCTTATGAATGAATTAGCTACTCAATTATGGTCTTTGATCATAACTTGGTCCTGAATTGAAGTTTTATTGGAGAATGCATTGACACTGTAACTGTTATCTTTTCTCTTTTTTGTTTTTTACAAGGACAGATAAGCATCATTTCATCGAATCTTGGATCTTGTATTTTGGTTTCATGGTTCAAGCCTTTTTGCTGTGCCATATGCTGGTTAATCTGATCGGTTGCTCAAAGGATATACTTATTTAACTAATTCTTAAGCACACTCTCTGATTATAGTTTGGCCCTTCATTCATTATCACCTTTTTACCTTTTTTGGGTCTAGTAAAATGGCATAATTTTCTTTTGAGAGTACTCCTTAAACTTCAGGTTAATGCATTTGTGTCTGCAGTCTTCGTTTGCACGTTATATGTCTGGTCAGGGATTTGACACATGGATTCTTGAGGTCCGAGGTGCTGGGTTGAGTGTACAGGGATCAAATGTCAAAGAAATTGAGCAGTCTGCCCATGCAATATCTGAGCAGATGGAGGCTGCTTCAGAGAGTGTGACAAATGGATCTTTGCCTACTGAACAGCAGTCAAGTAAATTTCCTGGTGCAGTGTCAGAATCTAAGAATGTACAGGGGTTGAATTTCAAAGATACCAAACAGTCTGCCCATGCAATATCCAAGCAGATGGAGGCTGTTTCAGAGAGTGCGACCAATGGACCTTTACAGACAGAACAGCAATCAAGTAGCCTTCCTGGTGGAGTATCAGAATCTAAAAGTTCTGTTGTGAAAGAAGAAAAATCTGATGTTTTGGCTGTCAAAGGGGACGTAACAGGGTTAGCAACTGTATGGGATGAATCGAGGCTGGTGTCAAGGTTGTCTGAAACTTTTATGAGTTTGTCAGAAAGACTCTCTGGCTTCCTCAGTGAAAGTCAATCCAAAGTCATGTCTGCTAAATTACTAGATCAAATTTCTAAACTTTTGGGTGATTCTCAACTATCTGAACGATATAATGAGATTAGGGGAAAGCTTTCAAGTTTGTTGGAAACAAGGGAAAATACAGGTATTGCTAACCAAATAAGGGATCTAAGCCAAAGGCTAGTAAATATTATTGATGAAGGTCAGCGATCTGTTTCACCTCCATTATTTGATTTGCAAGAGCGGTTTAGTTCAACACTAGAAGATTTTCAGAAGCAACTTGAATTGATAGTGAAGTACGACTGGGACTTTGATCATTACCTGGAAGAAGATGTTCCTGCTGTGGTGAGGTGACATCTTGTGTTGCTGAAGGCTATACATGTGGTTACTTGTTTTAATTTTGAATTTTATAATTATAACTATCTACAAAATTATAACTATCTAAATTTTGTAGCACCTACTTTTAGTTGATGCTCCATAGTGGCTATAATATTATTTATATTCAATACAGATGGAATACATAAGGGCAGAAAGCAAGCCAAAGGATGGCAAGTTGCTTGCAATTGGACACTCCATGGGTGGCATCTTACTTTATGCAATGCTCTCACGGTTTGGTAAGTTGCATCTGATATACTGTCTAGTTTTTTTTTTTTTGGGGGGGGGGGGGGGGGGGGGTAATGTGGAGTGTGGTATTTCCTGTCTAGTTTTCTCTTAACTATGTGTATGTTTGGCTGTAAGGTTTCTTATTGTTCGCCAGATGATAGGTTATATGCTGTGTGCATTTGTCCAGTTGTAACTAATGTTGTTTAGACATTAGCTTCTGACATTGCTTTGCAATAACAACGGCAATCATTTCTAGTTGTGACAGTTTGCTTTAGAAAACATTGGTTGGGATTTAGTATTTCCTGAACTACTGGACACTTGATTTGAATATGTTATCTTGTCACTAAAGGTTTCGAAGGAAAAGACCCGAAATTGGCAGCAGTTGTTACGCTGGCATCGTCACTGGATTATACATCTTCAAAATCAACTCTAAAATTGCTCTTGCCCCTTGTAAGTGATGCAGTTAGCTTTATATTCAACAACTGCCTACCCAGGTTATTAGTAATCTTCTTTGCTTCTACTAAGATTCAAACACTTGTCTTTCTTACAGGCGGATCCTGCACAGGCTCTCAATGTCCCTGTTGTTCCTTTAGGAACATTACTGTCAGCAGCTTATCCTCTTTCATCTAGTCCCCCTTATGTCTTGTCTTGGTTAAATAGTCTTATTTCAGCTGAGGACATGATGGATACCGAATTGCTCAGAAAACTAGTTTTGAACAATTTCTGTAAGTATTGCTGTAGTGTCTGATGTGAAAAATAAAGGTTTATGATTTACTATTTCTTTCTTTCCTTTTATTTATGACAATTAGGCTGTTTATTATCATGTAAATGTTAAATTTATGACAATGCATTGTTTACAGTTAAAGGTGAGAATGAGGAGAACATTCATGTCTTCTGGTGTGTATTATTATAAATGGTTAAAGGGTTGTAGTAAAGGACCTTTCAATGGAGAAACATGTCATAGTAGTGAGGTTACTAGTCGTTTACCACCAGTTTGGTTCTAACACCTCCTTCTTCCAATACTCATCGTGTAGGCTGAATCTTTTTGGTGGCTTTCTGTAAGAAATTTTGTGAATTGCATCAAGCCATTAACTCTTGTAAAATAAAATCTTAGCATAGTGTGTTTTTGATCCTAAAATCTTGAATAGGTTGAAGGGAAAATTTTATGGGACAGCGGTGAGACCGGTTATATTATATGATTATGAATGTTGGGCAGTTAAGAAACAATATTCGCATAAGATGAGAATAGCTGGAATGCGAATGCTGGAATGCAAATGTTGATATGGATGACTGGACACAAAAAAAAAAAAAAAAAATAGAATATGAAATAAAAAGATAGGGAGGAAGGTTAAGGTAGCATCTATCGAAGAGAAAATGAGGGAGAACTGCCTACGTTAGTTTGGACATATGCAATGTAGGCCAATGGATGTCGTAGTTAAGAAAGATGACTTGGTGCAAGTAGCAGGAGTTAGACTGGTAGAATCGTAGGAGGAGGCCGAAACTTACGCGGGGCAGTCATTGAGAAGAATATGAGTGTTTTAGGCATTATTGAAAATGATGTATTCGATCAATGCGAATGACAGAAAAATATTAATATAGCTGATCTCAACTGGTTTGGGATTTAAGGTTTAGTTGAATTGAGTTGTGTTGAGTGTGTTTGTGATGAAATAAGAACATATAGATGAATGTGGGTTACTGAAACAACTAAATAATTCTTTCACTTTCACAATAAAAGCAAGGTGTTTTGAACCTTGAGGTATGGGTACTTGAGAAGGAGGGTATTCAGCTAATGTGGAAGGACCTGATGGGTGATGACTGATGGATTTAGACTTTTGTAGAATCAAGAAGCTGGGTTAAACAGAAGACTGTTCCAGGTGGTGTATAGCTATCCACCCTTTTTCCATAGGCATCAAGGAAATTATCTGGGATTCTGGAATAGAGATTCAAATTAATAACCAGTCATTAATTAGTGATTGAGCTATTATTATGCAATCAACCTAATTATGATTACTGTAAGTTTGATTATTGATTTTCATAATAAATCATGTAAGCATCCTCTGTCTGTTCTCTTTTGTTAAAATTCTAAAACACCTTGCAGGTACTATACCCGTTAAACTTCTCTTGCAGCTAACAACAGCATTTCGGGAGGGTGGTTTATGTGACAGGAGTGGCACCTTTTTCTACAAGGATCATCTAAACAAAAGCAATGTCCCTGTCCTAGCACTTGCCGGAGATAGAGATCTGATTTGCCCACCAGAAGCTGTAGAAGGTTTTTCCCCGTCCTAGTTGATATATATGCCTGCAGTTTAAATGTCATTCTTCTAATGTTGATTTGTGTGAACCAGAAACTGTTAAGCTGATTCCTGAGCATCTAGTGAGCTATAAATTATTTGGAGAACCCACAGGCCCACATTATGCTCATTATGATTTGGTCGGAGGACGCAAGGTCTGAACTTCTGTTTTCTGATCTTATTTATTTTATTTCTTGCGAGAAAGACCACTGCTAGACATCAAATACCACACTCAACATGAAGTGATGCATGTCAGGAGCCATCCAACACATTGTCTATTTTTCTTTCAGCCTATGGATTTTTCCTTTATCTACATTCTATTGGGTGAATTCCATTTATAACAACCTGAGTCTTCCTTTAATCTTTTTACTTAGTTTTCGTACTTGAAATCTATACTTTTATTTTAAATGTCAATTTATCTGTATAAGATTATATATACATATATATATATATTTATTTATTTTTAATTTTTTATGTACAGTTCTTAGTTCTTACTGGTGTTTTCCTTGTTTATCTTTGAGTGTAGGCAGTGGAGCAGGTTTACCCCTGTATAATTGAATTTCTTAGTTGTAATGACAAGTGAGTTTGGCCATGACAATTTCATAATCTAAATTCATCGTGTTGCAACACACGTGGTTTCCAATTCCAATCAGACATGAGACACCCCACTTTCCTCGTTGTACTTTCTGTCTGCCCACTGCGTCTTGGTTACTTGCATCTGCTTGCCTACTGATGATACTATCACGGGATGGTTTGCCTAGTTCTTCTAGTGGATACTTTGATTAAGAACTCAGATGCAGGATATTTGGAAGCTCTGTGCCAAGGTTATGTAAGTCAAAAATGAAGATTCTACAAATTCATTTGAAATCAACGACAAATGTAAGAAAAACATGTCTTTCCGAAGTCAATTTAGGCCCTTGTACAATCTAATGGGTTCCCTAGATTCAGTCAACTGTATGTTTTAGCAAACTTTGTTTCATTTATTTAAAACAAATTTCTTAGTTATTTTAAAAATTGTATATTTTATAATGTATATTTCGTTGAATGGTCCCGACACTGGCTTGCGAAAGTTTAGTTTGAGTTCAGTTTGTTTACATCTATTTTTTCTCCGATTTTTGGTAAGGGGTCTGAGAAATCTGATTGGGATTAAGATATATTACTAAGTTTGAGTATCCATGTGTACAGGAAATCATCTAAATGGAATCTGGGAGAGAAAGTAATCAACATGCATTTTAAGTGGTAGTCATAATTTTCATCCAAATTACTAATGGGTTAGGCTAAAAGAAGGCTAAGGTTAAAAGACGAAATTAATAAAAAAAAATTTGATATTTTCAAAATAGTAGATAATATTTTGTTGCAAAAATTCATTCAATCCTCCAAATCTCTTGAACGCGATCGACTATAGAATGGAAACCAAACTTCTTTAGAAACCACGTCTTAATTCTTAAAATCACCTAAAATTACCCAAGTCCATTAATAGAAGCAATTTTCCTATGATTACCTTTCTTTGTTTTATCCTTTAATTGCGGAACTGTTTGGAATCTGTATTCAACTCCTTGCTATTATCCTTGCATGTGAAATATGCTTTTCTTATTGATGAATTGTGTGTTTTAGATTCTTCAAGTTAAATTTTTAAAATTGATTACTGTTCACCAATCACTTTACTCTGTTCACCATGGAGTATTATCATAAAGAGTCAGAACTTGTGTAGCCCTGTCAGGAAGCAGATTCCAAAATAACTTTTTGTTAGAATCACATAGGCCATTCCTTGTTCTTTTGGTGTTTTGTTTCTACCTTGTGTACTTCCATGTTAACAGTAGCAGAAGATAAGCATCATTCAATAAATGGTAATGGAGGGGGAGGCTTTCTTGTCTTCCTTGTGTTCCCTACTGCTGATCCTTTTTGTAAAACAGAGAATCCATAAATGGGTGACTCCACTCAAACCATATCAACATACATTAGCTGCTGGAATTGGCTTGAGTAAGTTCATTCAGTGTAAACATCTCAATGAATTCCAACACATCAAGCTTTCTCTTGAACTCTTCAAATTTCCACTCAGTTTTTTACAACGAAAAACAGGATGATAGCATTATTGATCTGGGTCTCAGTCTCAGAACTCTGCAGCCTGAAGCTTATCATCCATCTGGACAATGTAAGATTTTATTCTTATAATTCTCTAAACTTCTACTACTTTATCTTTGGGTTAAGGGTGTTCGAGCCTGAGACTGTAATTCCCCAAACCCAACTGGGTTTGAGTATCGGCACATGCCAAGCCCACACAGTCACAGACTGGGATATCACAGAGACACTCCTTGACACTCGGCTATTAGCTTAAGCTTTTAGATTGAAAAGCTTCGGATGCATTCTAGATGGTGTTTCTTAATTTCATTAATCGTAGTTTCAAAAATTCAATCTGCTAACTGAGACTTGTATTTGGATTCCATGGTATGTCTAGGGGGATATGATGACCTGATTAATTGGCCTCAGTCCAACCTGAACTTGAAGAATCCAAGCACAATGCAATCTAGATCTATCCCTGAAAATCTCGAGGAAGAGACAGAGGGAGTGCAGAGCAAAGAGAGATGGGCTTATGTTAAGGTTAACATGGATGGGATTACTATTGGCAGGAAAATTTGTGTGCTTGACCATGGTGGTTATTCAGGTCTAGCAATTCAACTAGAAGACATGTTTGGTAAGGGATAGACACCAAAACATATAAAAGATTGAGATTTTAGTCTTACATTGAGAACTAAATACTGATCAATCTAACTGTTTCAGGTAAACAATGTGTTTCTGGTTTAAGATTGTTCCAAGCTGGGTCAGAGTACTCATTGTTCTATAAAGACAGAGAGGAAAATTGGAGGGCAGTTGGTGATGTCCCTTGGAAGTAGGTTAATCTCAGTTATAAATATTGTTCTGAATTACCATCTCTTGCTTTCTATTGTATCAGATAATATTAACGAAGTCTTCTTTTTTGAAACAGGGAGTTTGTAGAACGTGTTAAGCGGCTAAGGATTGCAAGGAATAGTGGAGCTTTTGTTCCATGTAATCCATGAATCCCCAGCTTTAAGCTAAATTAGAATTAGCAGCTAGGATGAGAATGACATTTGAAGTCATAATGGTGATTATAACTGTGTCCATTGAGTTCAATGTCTTAATGAGTGTCCATTTGAAAGATTCTGAATGAAAAGCTGAGTTAAATTTATTCATGTTCTGCAACTTTTTATTGCATGACAACGGTGGACTAGGCAGCCTCAGCAACTCGTGAAAATTTGAAGTTAGCAAAGACAATCACATGGATGATTAGAAAAAGACTAATTATATCACAGAATCCTTGTCCTCAAGGCATAATTCATCGGTTCATATATTCGGCTCAATTGTGTTTAGTTTTTTATGTCTAACCATATTAAATTTAGAGTGGATTATGTTAGATCCGGATGCTAGTGTTTGGATCAATGTGTAAATTGACAAAGAAAAAACTAAAAAAAATGCAAAATAAGCCTAATTCCAATTGAATGAGTAAAGTACATTTTATCTCCATATAGGAATGATTTCTTGCCAAACACATACACATGGTTCATTTTGTCTCAAAATACTTCATTGTTGTTTGGAATGTTTTAGATGGTTTCCGTTCAAACTAATACTTTTAACACATCTTCATAGCACATGAGTATTATCTTTGTTTTTAAAATACTTTCTTTTTCCCAAAAATCACTCAAATCCCTAACTTTTTCCTAATTTCCCAATTTTCTTTTACTTTCTTATAGCTACAATTAGGTGCTTTTTGGAAAGAAACTTGTAAGTAGAAGCAAAGGTAGCACTCACATGTTATATACATAAGTTAGAAGTGTTAGTTTAAACAGAACCTATCCAAAAACAATTTAATTTAAATGACAATGGAGTATTTATAACAAAACAAATCATATGTATGTATTTAAAAATAACACATACTATATATTTTTTTTAAAATTAGAATTGCATAAAATTTGACTGACAAATCAAATCATTGTTAAAATGAATGGAATTTTAATAAATTCATATCTCAGCTCGGATCGTGATTTGATCCACTGTGCGAGAATCTGGGAATGTCCCTGGAAGACAGGACAAATTGCATGCTTGTCTGTACAGTACATGCTCATGGATTAATCAAGTCAGCAGCATACAAAACACAACTTCCCCACACAGCTACAGCCTTTTCAATCAATGGTTTTCTCTTGTCTGTATTACTGTTACACCCTGTGTTAGGCTAGCAGCTAGGGGAGCAATGACTGAACCATATTCAGCACCATCATCACCCATGTATACAAGCACTTTATTGATAATTCATCATTCATGAGAATGTCATTGCATTTAATAATGTCCAAGAACTAGCCTATTTCTAATTCTTGTTGATCTAGCATTAGCAATTTTAATATTCATGGAAAGGGCAAGACGTTTCTCAAACGGAATTGTTAAAACTAGGCATGAATAGACTGCACTACCCATACTTTTAAATGAGTGGGCTCACTTTGAAAGGAATGGAACGTGAACTCAGCCAATGGATGCCATTTAGTCCATTTCTTTCTCAAATAACATTTTATCAATTTTGGAAACATGTAGGAATTATTGAAGGTAACTATAAAAATAATTATAGAAACAATTAGGTATAATTATGTTTACCTAATTATGTTTTCATTTTTAAGACATGTGATTGTCTTTGTGGCCTATAGATTGAAGGCTTTAATATTGTAAAGAGTGAGTAGTGAGTAAGCTTTATATAAGTGGAATAATCATATTATTGACGTAGGGCCAAATCATATATATCTTTATGTTTAGTAATTTTTTTCATTTGTCTTATTTATTCTAAATTTTTTAATAGCATCAGAGCTACAAAAGATTCAACTAGCTGCAAACTGACGACTTTTAATTATCAAAAACTCCCATGACACTTTGTAGTGCGGCAAAAGGGTACGACCCCCCTTGGAGTATTTCAACCAATATTCTCATGGTGCCTTGAAATACAACAAGAATGGAGTGAAGAAATATTTGAGTTTCATGTCGTGATAAGATGACAAAAGAGTGCAGTAAGATGTTGCAATTAATTCCATTATGACATATGATAGCTTATAATTTATATTAAGGGAAGGCAAAAGATCATGAAGAGAAACACTCATCATTTGCAATCCAAGATGAATCTTCATCTTGAGAGAGAGTATTGAAAATAATTATTAGGATTGATTAAAATTAGTTGACTATCCCAATCACATCATCAATCACTCTAATTAAGATAATCATATATATTGATTATTGTAATTGATTGAATTAATGTATAACTACAAAAATAATTATAGACACAATTAGTTATAATTATGCTTTTATTTTATAACTCCTTATTGTCCTGTGTAAGTCTATAAATAGTAGCTCTGTTATTGTAAAGAGTGAGTGAGCATATCTATAAAATAAATATATTATTATCTTTTAGTGGAATAAGCCGAGATCCAAAAAATATATATTTTATGTCACTTTAATTTTTTTATTCATATAATTTATTTTAAATTTCTTTAGGAGTAACAACTATATCAAATTGCCTTGTCTTCTTTCAATAAACATGACACCGACATGTCTCTAGTTTAGATTATTTAATTTTGGCAAAGAAAAGGGTTGCTTGCATACAATTTTTTTATGTGACAGTCATATTTTTAATTTGACATCTGAATGTCGTTACCTGTAAGCATAAACATCAAATTTAACTCCATAAGTTGTACAAGACTTATTTTAGCTAATGAAAGAGATGTTCATACATTATTTTAAGATAACATAACATCCAACTGTCTCCATGACCAAAATTTTATTGCTTGGTTAATTTCCTTACTAAACAATCACACTCAAAATCAAATCTTTACCCAACATTTTGATTTTGATGGAGAAAGTACTGATTTTCTTTGATCTGTTCAACAGAAACTAAAAAACAAGTAGAAATGCTAGCTCTGTTAAAGTCAAAAGAAAAACAAAGATTAATTATCAATTAAGTCCAAAAGACAGCAAAGAATTCTCTCATAGACTGCTGGAATCCATCCCCCTAAATTTGCGCCACATGGTTAAGTATATCACACAAGTGTTGTTAGTGAGTTTCCCTTAATTTTGAGGAAAATTTTCTTTTACACCTACAGAAGTTCAAAAAAAAAAAAAAAAAAAAACAAAACAAAAGAGAAAGAGTATTTTTTTTCTGTGTTCTGATTAGCACAAAACAACTTTTAATACAAACATGGACTTATGGTTCTTTTCCCCTTTTCTCTTTTATAGTAGTTTGGAGCCATTTTAATTCATTAATTTTGCAACAGTGGAAAAAGATTGAGAACAAACTGTAAATTGTTAGAAGAATTGACACAAAGTTGGGGCACGACCAAATAGGAGTCAATTATCAGCATAAAATGTCAGATCACACTTGCTTTAGGGTTCAAATCAGTGATAAAGAGAAAAGAAAAAGGATTCCAACATATACACTATAGATAATAATAATAAAAAATTGGTAAAATTCCCGCTTCAATATCCATATTGTGGGAATCTTGGACGATAGCTTTCTCCCGGTAAATCACCTATATGATCAGTTTCCCTCTCTTTTTTTCTTTCTTTCTTGAGGAGAGAGTGACGAATTTATATTAAAGTAAGAAGAAGAATTGGACAACACATACGAGGAAAGTTAATTTCCTTCTAAGTTAAAAAATGAAAATTACAAATACAATGTCTGAAACATAATCATAAAGTATAAGATTACATATCACTTCACTCCATGCGCACATGAGTTGACCACATGATAAATATACTTGATTTTGCTGATTCGGAATAAATCTCAACAAATGCCTGCAAGTCTCAATAAGAGCATAGGTATATTGGGATCTATACTCTCAATGATCAAATATAATATGACTATGACACCAACCTTAATCTTCAACTTTTGTATGTTAGTGATCTAGTTAGTAACAAAATCCTCTTTAGATCCGGAGAGCTTTGAAAGAGTAATTGATCTACTCCCACTTTCTTTGATAATAATATGAAGGTTAAAAATTAAAACTTCAAAGTGTCACATCAAACAAGCACTATGTGTGCCATGAAAAGTAAAGAAAAGGCTTAGATTTATATGATATTAAAAAAAAAATTCTTTAAAAAAAATATTATTACCGGCAAAGAAAAGGTTTTGGACTCACTTTCCATTAACTGTGACTATTGAATCCACACTGCGAATGTGGGGATAAGAGCATGAAGATGAAGATATTCTTTATATATTTTTGTTTCTTTTTTGCCTAAATAAAAACAAACAACATACCAGCCTACTCATCCAAAAACATTCACAACTTCTCTCATACATGCTCTAATGGCAGACCAACCTAGTCTCTATGTAATGACAATTAATTAACAAAGTGGTATCCCAAAGAGGGAAAGGTTTTGAACACCTTTGCCTCAAACAGCTTAATCTCTGTTCTGCTTCAATTGTAAAAGAATTGATGATTAAATGGAACTTGAGCAATTCCCGGCATCTTAAAAACCATTCTAACTATAACAAAAACATAAAGCAACAAATGAACTGGATTCACAATTCAAAGCTACATCAGAATTCTCAATCAGAGGTTATGGTTAATCTATCCAAAGCATCAGAAGCATGCCTCATTGTCGGTCTCCTTTCTGGGTTGCCATGCGTGCAAGCCATTGCAATCTTTAGAACTGCAATAATTTCCTCTTCTTTGTCTGCATCTTCAGCTAAATATGGGTCTAGAACGTCTGAAAGTGGCTTCTTTTCCTCAACACACAGGTGAATCCACTGAACAAGATCCATTTCTGAATTACCCACTTGGACAATTGGCAATCTACCAGTAATCATTTCTAGCAAAATCACTCCGTATGAATAAATGTCCCACTTCTGTGATGGTTTCACAACTTTCATTGCTTCTGGAGCCTGATAACCATTTCCTAGATTAGTAGATGAACTAACTGCAGGAACTTCAGCAGATGATGCACTTTTTTCTTGTCCTTCTTGAGGTTTCTCCACTGTCATTCGATTAGACTGCAAGGTTGGAGATCCTCCAGCAATATTTGCAAGACGCCCAAGTCCAAAATCAGAAATGTAGGGTTCCATGTTATTCCCAAGCAGTATATTATTTGGCTTTAGGTCTCCATGGACATACTTTTTGGGGCTAAACTCATGAAGGTACACCAAGCCTCTAGCAATTCCTTTCATGATTTTTAGCCGAACAGACCAAGACAATTGTGTAAATGAGACCACTCCAGGCTTCCCTGTTGACAATTTTTTTTAATAAAACCAATCAATCAAGTGATAGAAACATCAGAATGATACTGAAAAAAATAAAGAAAAGTTATATTGAGATGGATGATGGTAGAATTACCATGAATTGCAGCAGCAAGGCTTCCATTGGGTATGTACTCATAGATGAGAAGCTTCTCATCAACAGACCAGTAATAGGCTCTCAGCGTAACGATATTAGGATGTCTTAGTTTTCCTACAGCTTCTACTTCAGTCTGGAATTCCTTAAACCTTTGAGAACCCCCTTCCCCCAATCTTCTCACAGCCAGGGTAATCCCATCCTCAAGCACCACTTTATATACAATCCCTATTCCACTCTTTCCTAGAACAAAAGCTGATGCCTTAAGAAGTTCATCCAAATCAAAGGCCACTTGAGTATCTAATGGAACAAGGTCATGTTGCTCGACATTTTCTGAAAGGGTCTCGGATTCATCCTTCCTGAAGCATAAACACTGCTTTCTCCTTCTCCCTTCCTTCTCAAAACCATGACCATTTTCATCTTTAGCCTTACCACAACCAACCCTTGAATAGCAGTAAGAAAACAGCAATCCTAAAAGGAAAATTCCAATTATGTCACTCACTACAATTTCAATCACAGCACTCTTACTCAACCCTTTTGTTTTCCCACTATTTCCAGCATTTGCATCCACATTTTGAGGTGGGTAGTTATCTGGCAGAAAAGGAAATGAGGATGGTGAACTAGGACCAGTATCTGAGGAACACGGGCTCTTCAATGGGGGGCCACACAGACCAGGATTCCCAATAAAAGCTGTTGGTCCTCTATTCATTAAAGCACCATTTTGCGGAATTGGACCGCTTAAATTGTTGTAAGTGAGGTCAATATAAACCTTCTCAGGCAGATTACCAAGGCTGGCTGGGATTGAGCCAGTGAAAAGATTATGAGACAAATCAACAGTGCCTTGCAAGCTAGATAAATTCCCCATGTCACTAGGAATTGAACCATTGAATTTATTGAAAGAAACGTCAAGTTTTTCCAGAGAAAGCAAATTACCACCAAACCCATTTGGTAGAGGACTGGAGAAATTATTTTGACTAAGAACAAGGGTTCTGAGTCTCCTGCATTGAGTAATTGTGGTGGGTAATGACCCATTGAAGAAATTTAGAGATAAATCTAAAGTTTGAAGGTACTTGAGCTTCCCAATCTCATTAGGCACAGACCCAGATAAGGAATTTCCATAAAGGACCAAACTTTGTAGCCCCTGAGCTCCAAATAGCTCAGCTGGCAAGCTTCCAAAGAACTTATTGTTCCTTAAATTTACATGGCGGAGCTCAGAAAGAGATCCTAGAGAAGAAGGAAGAGACCCATAAAGTCTCTTTTTAGGAATGCTAACGGAGACAACTCTTTGTTCCTTGCATGTGATCCCATGCCATGAACATGGATTGTAATCAGAATAATTCCAGTTACTCAGAGAACCATCTGGGTCTTCTCTAATGGACTGCTTGAATGACAAAAGGGCATAGCCTTCACCATTCAAAGAAGTCACTAAAACAATAGAATTGCAGAGAAGATAAACCAACAAAACCAAAGGAAACATCTTCAAAAAGACACTAACCGTAGAAAGAACTCCAATATGAAGTTCACAGAGCTTACCTTAATTTCTGTACCAGAAAACCAAGTGATGAGAAAAGGTAAGGGAGGTAGGGAGAGAGAGAGTATGAAGGCTTTCACATTGACGAAAGTGTGAAGAATGGTAAAGGTTCTTTCTTAGGTTCAGCTTGCAAGACCTCGGGAAGATAGACAATTAGAAGGGAAATGAGAAAGAAAATGAAGGAAAAGGAAGAAGTTGTTGAGAGCATCCGTATACGAGAAAGAGAGCCAACTATTCAATATTTATCGCGATATTCTTGAAGGACCATTCCTAACTCGTAAGGACTAAAATCCAATATTAGTATTATTTATAATTTTGGAACTCCCCTTAAATAACCCAAACTTATAAATTATATTATAGTTCAATTGATCATCTTTAGTTCCAATTGTAATTTTATGAGCCAAACAAAGTCTCATTAGACCAAACATGCATGTACAATCTCCTCATATGCTTCACTTTTTAAAGGTTTAAGCTACAAAACTATGTTCAGAAGACTTCAGCTTACCTGTTGGAAACTTAAGGCATATGTAATAAGTCTGATATACTTTATACGGAATCTGGGCCACTTAACGGAGATTGCTAGCTTGATTTATCCTTTTGACCATCAAATCAACAATATATGCATATGATTTTTGCTAATTACATTACATTATCATATATAATTTTAAAATAAAAAATCATATGGCATGGTTCAAGTTGTACGGTACATTTGAGCTTAGTAATTAAGGAGTTTATGTAATATTAAGAATTTGGGACTCGTTAGAAAATACTTGTAATTTTTGAGAAATAATAATCATGAATTCCGAATGAAATTAAGTTTACACTCTTGGATACTCACGAGAAACTAAAAAAAAAATCTCAAAACCAAAAGAAAAGTAATTTCAATTAATAAGTGGACAGTGATAAGATGTTTAGAACAAACATTAAGAGACTGATATAATTAACCTCTATGGTTTCTTAACAGTTAAGAGGACATGACTATGATTAAGGTCACCTTTGTAGAAAAATTAGAAATTAACGAGACTAATGATAAGATAAAGAGTCACAAAATATATATAGTTTGGTCATCAGCCTACTCCACCATGAGAAGAGTAATGTTTATTCAATAGTCATATGATGAAGCTCACTCACTTCACACTTTTACAATAATAGAATGTTTAATTTATAGGCACTAAAAAGATAATTCTAGCTGACTAATGATAGAATTAAAACATATTGCCTTCCTATAATTTTGTCTGTAATTAACTTATAATTAGACCTTAATTTTATTAATTACAATTAATATAATATAATTATCTTAGTAGGGGTTATTGATGATTTGATTGTAATATTACAATTAATCTCAATAAATTATCAATCAATTATAATCAATTTCTTAGTACTCTCCTGCAAGATGAATAAGTTGCCATAAGTCGTGATGGAAGCGACGTCTTATTGCACTCTTTTGCTGTTTTATTGTGATGCAAAACTCGAACATTTCTTTAGGAGCTATTGTTACACCTCCATAAGAATGTAGGTTGAGATACCCCAAAGGTAGCCTCTTGCGGTTCTTACCACACTACAAGACGCCATGAGAGTCTTTGATAGTAAAAGCCATCCGACTACAGCTACTCAAAATCAATTTGTTCATTAAAGCTTTTGAAACTCTGATACCATGTAGAAATTTAAAAATTAACTAGACAAATGATAAGATAAAGAGTCACAAGATATACATGGTTGGGTCATCAGCATACTCCATGAGAAAAGAGTAATGTTTATTCAATAGTCATATGATGAAGCTCACTCACTCACACTTTTACAATAATAGAACATTTAATTTATAGATACTAAAAAGATAATTCTAGCTGACTAAAGATAGAATTAAGGCATACGTCTTCTTATAATTTTGTTTATGATTATACTCATAATTAGATCTTAATTTTATCAATTGCAATTAATATAATATAATTATCTTAATAGGGGTGATTGATGATTTGATTGTAATATTACAATTAATCTCAATAAATCATCAATCAATCATAATCAATTTCTTAGTACTCTCCTGCAAGATGAATGTTCTTTTAAGAATATTTATCTTGGATTATAAATGATAAATGCTATTATCTTGATCTTTTGCTTTCTCTTGAAATGATTATAAGTTGTCATAAGTTGTGATGGAAGCAACAACTTTTTGCACTCTTTTGGCGTCTTATTACGATGCAAAACTCAAACATTTCTTTAGGGGTTATTGTTACACCTCCATGAGAATGTAGGCTGAGATACTCCAAAGATAGCCTCACACGGTTCTTACTGCACTACAAGGCACCATGAGGGTCTTTGATAGTAAAAGTCATCCGACTGCAGTTACTCAAAATCAATTTGCTCGTTAAAACTTTTGAAACTCTAATACCATATAGAAATTTAGAAATTAACGAGACAAATGATAAGATAAAAAGAGACACAAGATATATGTGGTTCAGCTATCGGCCTACTTTACAGGAGGAGAGTAATGTTTATTCATTGGTCTTATGATGAAGCTCACTCACACACACATTTGTAATTGTAGAGTCTTTAATTTATAGGCACTAAAAAGATAATTATAGTTAACTAATGATAGAATTAAAACATAAATTGTTTTATAATTTTGTTTATGATTATACTCATAATTAGACTTTAATTATATCAATTACAATTAATATGACATAATTATCTTAATTGAAATGACTGATAATTTGATTATAATATGAACAATTAATCTCAATAAATTATCAATCAATCATAATCAATTCCTTAACAACTTTGTCTCCCCTATTTCTATATAGGATTTCTACACAAGCCTTATCTGGAGTCTTACTTCAGGAGTTTGAAATTTTCTGAAAGTGGAATACTGACTCCCTTCGACCATACTAGTATTCCAAGTTGGACCCAAATCTGAAAAAATATATATCAAATTAAATAGCAATGGTCCTGATCTAAATTATTTTCGTGTGCACCCCACCTACTAATAAAAAAAAATTTAGACCTCCATAGTAAAGTCTATTTCTTATTCAAATGACAATTGTGCGTAGAGAAAATATAATATTTCTCTAATATATATAGTATATTAGACATTATTAATATAATTATATTATTATTTCTCTTTTTATATAATGTTAATTATTATATTATTGTTGATAGCTATAAATGAATATAATATAGGTTTATATATTATTTTGTTGTCATTTAATATTGTCTAAGTCTAAGAATCATCATATATTCATGGTCCGACCTGACCGGTTAAGTCAGTTCAAACTGTCACTCGAGTGTTATCTCAAGACAGATTAGACTTAAAATCTGAAATAATGATTGAGTTGGAATTGACCTGATCTATCCAAAGGCCTAGACATAATTTCAAGAATCGATTCGAAATTTTTTTAAAAAGATGTTCATAAAAAACAGGGTTTTATTAGACTATTTTTATTTTCTCTTTAGTTTTGATTTATTTTAATCTATTTATTATTTGATATAAATTATATGTACATAATATATAATTTATATATTAAAAATATTAAATATTAAATAATATTTCGGGTTGACCCGGTAACTGGGTACCGGGGCTTTCGTTTGGTGATCGGGTTTCACAACATTGCAATGAGAGAGTAAATTGAAAATATCGCCACAGGGGAAAATGCGATCGAGAATTAGAGGATAAATTGGCATGTGAAGAGTGAAGCTATAGAAGTAGCCGTTTGTCAGTGGTCACCCCCCCCCCCACTTTAGAGTTCAGACTACACACTTTGCTTTGTAATTTTAGGCTCCATGGACCACGCCTCCATGCCCCATGGCCCATGGGGACAGAAAAACAAGATAATTTTTTTTTTGGGTCTAAGATGTAAATTACAGAAGTTTTGGGTGCCCCGAAATAAAGTTATGTTATAAAGACAGCTTTCAATTTCTTCAGTCTTCACTCTTCATTACAATCTGGCGTCCATATTCATTCTTTCTGAGAATCCGAGAATCCAAGTGTCAAATGGTGTTTCCCAGTTCTCTCTCTTGTTCTTCTATTTTCATGAAAATTCATTATTTTGGTTTTCACTAAATTATATATATATTTTTATGCTCTTTGTATTTACTTGATTATATATTTTATGAATTCCTTTTTCTTTTTCTTTTTGTGGTTAACAAACAATACACCATCATTGATTTGGCAAAGATAGCCCAAGTAATACACGATTATTATTATTGTTAGTTGTTTTTTTTTTCTTTGCAAATGGGATTAGCTTGATTAAGGTAAAATGAGTTCATACAGAAATTAAGTCAAGTTAGGAAAAATAAGTTTAGGGAAGCTGATTCCTCGTACACTATCTTCAAATTGCGAAAAAATGTATGTAGATCATGCAGTAAAGGACACACGAGGCTGATTTGAAGAATAAATAAAATATGTGGATGAGAGACAGAGGGGCAAATTAGTATTTTAATTAAGAATACTTTTGGGAGAGTTCTCTCTCTGAACATGATTCTTTTCTGTACAAGGGAGAATCCAAATTCGTTGTTGAGGAGGATGACACTAAATTTGTCCAAACTATCGCCATGATTCACATGTTAGTAGGGGTGAGCACCGGGTTAGTTTTAGGCCTCTCACCGAACCAAGCCGACCATGTCGGTTCTCTCAAACGGAAAAATTAAATTTAAAAAAAGAAAATTAGAACAAAAAAATATAGTTCGATACGGGTCTTGTTAGTTTTTGAATTGAACAATGAGCTTAACTTTTGATAAATCTATGAAGGCTTGTTCGGGTTGATTTGGTTTAGTAATGTTGACTCGAATTGGTTTTTAAGTTTTGATATTTTTGTTTACTTTTAAGATGTAAAATCAATAATTTACATATAAATTTAATGTTTATAAATCATATATATAATAAAATTAATTAAACTATTAAGTATTAACATGTAATAAATATAAATTCTAAAATTTTAAATTCAATCAAGCTATTAACATATGCAATATTTTAATTTTTTTGATAAAAATTCAAATAACGTATATTTATTTAATTTATAATGTCATTTTAGATCCGTTAACCTACACTTAAAATATTTCAAACCAAACTGACATAAATGTGTAAAAAAATTAATTTGTCGGCTGTCGGTTTTAGTCAGTTCTTGCACACCCCTACATATTAGCTTCTATACAGTTATTATTGATTTTTATTTTTTAAACGAAATTCACAACTTCCTAAAATCATTTACAAAAAAAAAAAAAAAACTAATTCAAGAATAATTGTAACATACATATTATTCTAATTTCGAGTCTATCAATCAATAACTAAGAACTAAGAGCAAGTCCTCTTGTTACTGAAAACTTAACTCAAGTTATTAGTATTTATTCTTTATAGCCCAATGCCGAGTTTGATTATTTCAATGTAAAAAAAAAAAAAATAGCAAGCCCTGTTCAAAGCTCCAAATTTCTATCAAGGTATTAGTGTTCTAATCATTTTCACAAAGAAGTCTGCCACCTAATCATCCCTCGAACTCACATGCACCAGCACCAATTTTCGTTCTCTTTCCCACCAACATAACAACACAAAAGTATAGCAAACAAACATAGCTACTAGCTGTCTATATAAAGCTTTACCGACAAAAAATAGTATCAAACTATTATATACTCACGAATCATGATTACTGTTAGTTCACAGAATGATGTCTGTACAAGATATTTTTATGTTTCTGAAAGGAGCCCTGCATTTGAGCTTTCTTTTGTTTTTCTACATAATTTTTCCCACGTTTTCCCACTTCAGTTTTCTTCTATATGGGGTATATAATATAATTTTCAGCTTCTTCTTCATATTCTTTTGCATTATGGTCTTACAAAATTATAATATACTGGTGTCTCTGAATTTATACGCAAGTTTGCTCTGTCAGTGTCAATTTAAGACAAAGACAGGTTGAAATGTATAACGATTTATTAGATGAAATCAACAATCAATAGTACTCTCAATCTTTCAAACTTCTTATCAAATTCAACATTTGATAAGAAAATTATCGATCTGAAGAAAAAAGTTGTGTATAGATGTAATGTGAAAATAGAAGTGACTATTATATATATTCAACTCTTGAGAAATTCATTTAGTGGATAATTATATATATATATATATTAAAAAAATCTATCCTTATCTAACTTTAATAATTAATTATTAAAGAGAAGTGATGAATTTCTTCAGGGATTTGGAGCACTACTAGTCGTAGTGCTGACAGTCTTAATTATCTAACATTCTCGGCGTATATATTATAAGCTCGAGGAGCATGTGAGAGTCCATGCAATAAATATAATATCAGGTTGTGATGTACCATATAAAATTATTAATTATGATATTATTATCTTATTATTTTCATTTATTATATAATTTTGTATTATTAAATATTGTGTAAGAAAGAACCTAATAATTTAAGTGTCTGTGTCGTTTCCTTTGAAAACCAACAATGCAAACCCTTTCAAGACATCAAAATGTAATAGCGGGCAACATTTGAGGTTGGTTGTTTTTGAAACTGCAACGGCAGATGCTGTCTAGTTTTATTTTATTTTATCTACAAATATACCCTAATAATTATTTTTATTTATAATTAAATAAATAATAAATTTATTTTTTTCTTAAATAAATTGAATACAACAGCCACATAATTTTTTTCCCCTTTAGTTTAATGGAATTGACAAAAATGCTATTGATGAGATGTTTTATAGTTGAAGAATTTTTAAATTTTTTATAATTATTTCAATAATTATAATATTACTCACGAATATTCTTTTTTATAATTTACATATTAAACAAAAAAATATCTCAAATCACAATTTTTAAAGCTATCCAACAAATATCAAAAATATTAATTGTAACCTGAACAATATCTCAAATCTCAAAAGTTAAACCTAACTCACCCTAAAGCTACATTATTTTGTTGCTACCAAATGCTATACAATAACCAATACTAGATTATTATCTTTATATAATACACCAAATGAGCTCATACCATCCATCTCGGAAGACCCTCTTGTGGAGAAAAGGAAAAATCAAGTCTGTTTTTTGAACAATCTAGCACCAAAAAGAAAAAATAAATAAATAAAAATAATCACAAATGATCTGCCCAATATGTTGGATTTGGGCCTCTTCAACGGACTAGCAACTGGCAAGCGTACCCTATTCCTCCATTTATCAAACGGCATTAATTGGATAAACAGAAACGGGTCGTTTGAACAAAAACAGCTCAAACGACATGTAATTATTGTCCTCTTCTCTCTCTCCCTCAACCAGAAAGACGACAGATCACTGACTGGGAAGAAAGCCGAATAGCACAATCCACAATGACGGACGCTTGAATCAAAGCTGTAGTAGAAGTCATACACTCAGTACCTGGAGCTTCAAATACAGTACTTGGTGTGCACCATCCAATTATTTGGCAAGGTCATTGGTTTATATATTTCTCTCTTTCAAAATTTAGTTGATGGGGGTGTTTTTACAATTGTTATTGGAATCTTGTTTTGTTGTTTTTATTTTCAGATTCCATCTCAATTTTTTATTTTTTTTAATGGGGTAGAATGAAGATGCTATAAGAAAAAGTCTTCGACTGTATTTACATTTTCTACTTAATCTGGTGCAGCAAAAACATAAGCTCAGATCACTGATCCCATCAAAGCTTTACTCACTTATACTGGTTTAAGTAGAAAGATGGAATATGTTCACTTAAAATCTAGTAAGAATTAAAGGAGCTCCTGTTATGATATTCAATTTTCCTATGATAAATTCATTTTTAACTAATGCATGTATTGAATGAGGACATACTAAATTAGATTGCAGAAAGGATTCATAATATCTGTAGCTTACGCATGACAGTATTATTAGGACTTCATATTCGATCTTGTTTCTGATCTATTGCTATAAAATATAAGACCTAAACCTGATCACAACTCTGAACATTGTGGTCATTCTGCAAATTTCAGCACTTAATGACTAGATATATGACCTGCCCTTGGTAACAGATTCTGTATTTGAATGCCAATTTAAATACAGGGATTATATCTAATCAGCCATTCAGCCTTACTTTTACAAGAAGGCCGAACTTTTCCCAGACAGTGCTTTTGTAATTGGTGTTGAGTGATGACACGACAATCAGGATTATTAATGTATAATATCTCATACTGCTTATATTGATTTTCATCAACTTCATATGGGGAGGCTCGCTCCCCCTCCCAACAAAACAAAAAAGAAGAAGTTAATTGCTACATAGTTTTATCCATTGAATCAGTCTGTTGTATATTAGCTAATCTGTTCAAATTCTGTAATACTTCTGCAGCCAAATGCTATGGTGGGGACTACAAGATGATGCTAGAGATTCATATTGGGTGCAAAAGTACAGGATGCTCTTTTCTTGTCAGTGGTTGTAATGTAGATGGTGTTTTCAAGGTATTCCTCCACAAAAAGGAGTAACCTATTTACACTCACTATTGACCTTTTTGCTGGCGATATAACTGAGGCCATTTATGATGCTGTAGGTTCTTAATGATTTTGACGTTCCAGGGGAATTAAAAGACATGTTAATATCAGTACCTGCTGAGCTCTGCCGCATGGATATATCATCCTCTGAGATAAGAAAGAATCGTGAAATTTAAATTTCCTGGATCGACATTTAAGCATGCATGATTCTCCTAAAAGAGAGATTATATCTATGTGGGCAGTGGTTGTCCTTATAATTTGTGTACAGATTTAGATAAATTGAATCAGAATCTAGGTGTTTGAAAATAACAGATGTAAAAGAAACTGGAAAAGAAGTCACAGCCTGGATGATGCACGAAGAGTATTCGAACACCGGTACTTTCTCCTTGTACTTCTTATCTGTAGTGGAACTTGCATATATAAGGTTGCTTATCCATTATAAAGTTTGCTGGTTGAATGATGCAAACATGATAAGATGGTATTTGCTTTGATAAGTCACACAGCATCTTAGGATTCGCAATTGTATCTGTGATTGCAAATGAAATTTGCAATCCAGTCTTAGCTAGTGGTATATGAGGTATTTAAATTCGACCAACTGGATCAAATATGCTGATTTTGGAATTTGACTGCTGTGTTTCAGTTTGACACGCTATGTGGAATCGTTTCTTTACATCTTTTATCAACAAGGGTGATTTATGCTACTTTCGGTTTTTCGGGGTATTATGTATGGAGTCAAGGAATTGGCTTCTCAACGGGTTACCCATAACTGTAGGAATGCTTGGAAAAGATTTTTGCTTGTTCCCTCCTTTTCCTTTATGGAAAATTGACAAGCCAATGTTGTGACTTTGTGCGATGCTTTTCTCCCAAGTCTGAATGCTTCTTTTAGAGAAGTGAAAATGAAGGAGGAATAATAGGAGGAAAAACAATAAGAAGAAAAAGTAGTTTTCTTGTGTGCAGAGAACTAGGAAAAAGGAGAGGAATTCTTAATTTGTTTCTGGTCAAAGAACCATTTCACCTAGAAAGTTGAGTTGTTGAGCTCCAAAAATGGATTATAACCCTTACACTTGTCTCCGCACGCATAAGCCCATTGGACTTGTCAACGTGGAGAATGCACTCTCATTCTCATACTATGTGCTTAAATTTAATTATATATTGTAATATAGGTGACAACAATCATACTTCTTAAAAATTTAAATTATTAGGTGAGATTTCAAGAATGTATTATAATCTCTTACACTTTTACGGTGTAAGATAGATATATAGCAAAACTGTTAGTTTTGAAAACATTAATTCAGAAAAATGGTTATATGCTTAAATTTCATAAATCTTAAAAAGAATTTTTAAGTCAGCCATTTGGCAAACAAGGTTTTTCAGATTTTAGCAATAAACATCACAAATTTGGCCATGTCCCCTATATTTTAGTCTTGAGCCCCCTTTTTTAGTTTGGAAATGCCAAACAAGAGGTAAGCTTATAAAATCTGATTGTACTGCTGAAAATCTTCACTATATGATCAATTGATATCCAAGTTGTTAAAACTTTGTAATACTTGCTTCATTGAAGAAGAAATACATTATAACTAAGGCACTAGATTCCCAGTCGAAAAATCTGACAACATTATATTCTTGAATTAGAGGCCTCACCTTTCTGACTCAATGCTTGGACTCCACTTACTCATGCTTCACTTGCTCAATGCTTGCTAACAAACATGCCTCCTAATATAGAGCAGCAGGAAGTAAAGCTGTATACTGCAGTATGTTCAACCACCGCAGCCTGCACCACACCCGGCAGCAGCACATGTAGAACCGTAAGTATCGTGGTTGGCTGCAGAGGCTTTGTCTTTGGTAGCTCCATCTGCACAGGAGAAGATGATACCTGCAAAAACAAAAACAAAAACTAAAGCTGCCCAGAAGACAAAAACTACACTGCTCAAACCTTCACTAAAACCACCTTCATAACCTTTTAACCCCATCTCTTTCCATTCCCTCACCATCTATAAGCAACAGCCAACAAGCTTCTTTTTCTGTGCAGAATTTGAAGGAAATGATGCAACAGAGTCTTTGCCTTTTGGGATCTAATGGCGATGAGGCATACTCTGCTGACCAAGCATATTTACTATGAAAGGAAATGTTATTAAGGCAAGGGGTTTGAAGAACACAACAGCCAATTGTGTCGTTACAAATGGGAATGGCTTGATAAGTGAAATTGATGTGAAGTTTTCAAGTGGATTCATAGGAGACCACGTCGGCAGTCATACAAAAGATTCTATCCGTGTATCTGGAGGCCCAAAATCTTATCCTAAAAACCCGAAGAGCAACGTAAAGTTGGAAGTAGTTCTAGCTTCGATTTATTAACTACTATACTAGGCTTGAAAGAAAAGAACCGAACTCTGATTTCAATTTTGTTTCATTTAAGATTTCGAACTGAGGATTAAATTTTAAATATACAGTTCGAAAATCCAATTGATTTTTTAATTAAAAAAAATATTAATTATATACTTCATTTTTAAATAATTCAAATATATTGAATATAAATGTTTTGATTTTTTTTTCTTTAATTTACAATATATTATTTCTGTGCTAAAAATATATTAAATAGACTTAATTTTTTATGTCGAGTATTCGAGTTCAGAATAGGCCTTTGCCCCACCTCATAACTTTTAGTTGTTTTTGTTAAAAGGCTATTGTTATCATCACACTCCATCTTACCATATTCATATCCTCTTTATTATTTATAAAATTGACTAATTTATCCTTAATTAGAATCTATTAAGTTGTCTCTCTAAAACTCACAATTTCAAATGTCCCTTTATCTCTCTCTCCCTTTCTCCTCTAAATCTTAATTAATATTGTGATTTCTTCTTTGTCTTTTTCCTAGTCAGATTACAACCATTTTTATTTTGATTTTTAAATAATTATGTTTTTAATCACGTCATTCAGAATTAAATTTGTTTTTTTCGTCCTCTGAGTTTTTTTTTTTATTTTTTATTTATTTCTGATTGAATTTTTAGTCCAGTCAAAATTATTTAATCAAGATAGGATTTTAATAAAATTAGCTTATATTTTTTAGAAGATGATAAAGAAATAAATGTTAATGCATGAATTTATTTTATTTTTTTGCATAAATATTGACAATTTCAAATTTCAAACTCGAACTTTTCTTTCTGAAAAAGCTAAAATTATTCTTAAAACATCAAATTCTTTTCATATTTTTTTAATCATATTGACTAATTATGTGTTGTTCCATCTATATTTAATATTTTTGACTCGATTAAGAATTCAATTTAACAAAAGTTAAGTCTTGGATGACCAAAATAGAAAGAATTGATTATGAAATATCTAATTATAAAACATAATTTTTTAATAATCAAAATAGAAGCTGGTGTGATCCTCAAGAACCAAAATAATAATTAAGTTTAGGTTTTTGAAAATAACAATTAATTGTTTTGCTTGAAGAATTATCTTACATATTTTATAATAATAAAATATAGAAAATAGTACACTTCAAGTCAAATACATGTCAAGTCTAGCGATATTTCAATTCGTCTAGGTGAGCTTTTAATTTAATGGATAATATTATAAAATTGTTGAAATAGTGAAAAAAAAAATAGAAAAAAAGCTTCAATTTATGAAAAAATAGATCTTATCAGACTAGGCGGGCTTAGACCGAACCAAGCCTAAATAATCATTTTGCTTGCTCAAGCCAGGCCCTGCCCTAACTTTGGGGGCCTACTTTCTTGGCCGAACTAGGGGGCCTACTTTCCTTCCCAAGCCCGGCCTTAAGCAAAACTCCACTGCCCAAGCCACCCTTGCCCATTATCAATTGTTTCTTTCAGTTTTAATTTGATTCTTAAACCATTGACTGTAATTGTTAATTATATAAAAAAATAAAAATATTTTATTCATTATATATCTAATATTAATAACAGCCTGAGTTGATCAGCTAAGTGGAAATCCCAACCTTTCAAAAAATAAAAAAAATAAAAGAAATTAACAAATAAATTCTTACGATGATCAAATTTTATCTGTGGCAACCCCAAGGATCAAATTGCCATACTTTGCTAATCCTTGTTTGTGTTTAGAAAGATACTAGAATTTGGTTAATTTGGTCATCCTAGTTCGTATCATATCAGACAATTAAAAAAAGATTCTTTGTACTAAGCGACCACTCAAGTTCAACTAAGTGCGGCAGAAAGCTAGCAATCACTTCTTGTGTAAAAGCTGATGTTTTTTTTCTTGTTGAGAACAAAACAACATTATATTCACTATTATGTAAGAGCTTACACTTTTCCCTCTATAACCAAAGGAAGATAGGAATCAATTAACTGCAATTTTGGCCATATTTTGGTGCATGCAGCACTGGCAGACATTGTATCCTTTTACTCCGCCGTTGAAACTACATGCTGCCTTTTCCACTAAACCATGGCGGCTGTATTCTTGATGTTTCAAGAACTCTCACCGCTTATCAGTAATTGACACAAGTCATGCTTGTCCAGGTGTGTCAAGCACAGTCCAACAACCATACAAACCGCTTTCAGCTTAGCAGCTAGCTTGCCTCATGCTGATCATTGAAAATTATGATTGCCAATTTTGGTAGGTTCCCCTTTTGTTTGTCTTTGTCTTAATCTTAGTCTGAGTTATTTCTGTCCAGCCTTGAAGGCTTAAATGTCTAATTGTCTCTTTGTCCTGGAGTCCGTATTTGCAGTCACTTGCATTCTTAAAATCTAGTCCTCCTCAAGTTCCAATGACCCAATAGGGCAATAGGCGCCTTTCTTTGTTGCTTTCCCTCATTTGAAAACTATAAATTTGTGATCAATGACCAATTTAAGTGTTTGTTTGTCAAGTCTGCTGCGTGGCTTGCACACAATTTGTTTGCTTTTAGTCCTAATCATTTGGGTGTTCCTATTGTACCCAACATGAGCGACCAAGTGAGAGATTCCAGCAGTGAAGAACTCGAAGGAACTTGTTTTCAGTTATCCTAGTGATATTCCTTTGCTTTCTGATTCTAATTTGGTTAAAAGAAATTCTTGGCTTAGTAATCGTTCATCTTCTTTGGATACTGGTGAAACTGAAATGGGTGGTATTCAAGATATCTTTGAGAATTTAGCTAATGTTCAACTGTATGCTGCAATGCCACCGGTACAGTACACACCTGGTAGTTCATCTAAGAGAGAGTTTGAGTTTCAACCTGGAAAGGGAAATACAAGTGGAGGAAAAAGGAGAATGGAAAGTACAAGTTATCCTAAGTCTCAAGCTAGAGTAATCGAACAATTCATAACTTGGAAAAAAGTGTAAGCCTTGGGACTCATTTGGGGAAATTCTATTTGATTGGATTGTCTTAATTCTGTTTCAGGGGATGAGTGAAGTAGGTGAAGGATCAAAGAGCAAGCTAGATGAACCGCCTAAAAGAAGTCGTTCTGCTGAATTACATAATATATCAGAGAGGGTGAGACAGGAAAGGAAATCTTTTTCTTTCTTGAAGCTTGATGAGATCATAAGTTCTTTTTATCAAATAGATTAGTTTCTTTTGAACAGAGGCGCAGGGACCAGGATCAGGGAAAAGATCAGAACCTTGCAGCAACTAATACCTAACTGCACTAAGGTCATTATTGCCTGTGTGCTTTATTATGTTTAGTAGCAATTATGTTCTGTATCTTGGGTACAAATTGATGAAATGTGTTGAAATTCTGCAATGCAATCACTTTGGACAATTACATTGAAAAAAATATGCAGGTACACAAGATAGCAAAGAGAGTTTTTCTTTTTCTTTTTTTAAATTCTTAGAAGTAAGCTTGTATGCTGATTTGTATGTTTGTATTTCAGTAAAGTACTCAGAGTATAAGTATCTGCTGCAAAAGGCTTCCCAGTAACATATTAGATTTATTTACTCTGTAGCTTTACAGCTTTCATGAATTATCATATAAGCCACTTTTACATAAAGCTTTATCAACTTGACATGTGTAACGAGTGATGGTTCTTAAGTACTTCGATCTTATTCCGGTACTACACAATTGGAATGCTGCACTTGAACTAATTATAACAGAAAAAAAAAAGAAAATGGGATTATGCTGAGGATTGGTTGACATGAAATTTCCATTCCTTCCCCCCCCTCTAGAAGGAAGGATAGGGATTGACATGCTGGCCTAGACACTATTTGTGGTATGCCATTTGCCACCATAATTACTAAGTATAATCTACTGTCATGTTTAGCTAATAGAAGTTAGTTTAATCTTAGATAAAGTGACACCAGAATTTAGTTTCAATAGTCCGGATTTAATCTTTTATGTTCTGCAGCAAGTTAATCATCTTACTAAGATAATCAGCAAGTTAATCTTTTTATGTTCATGCCAATTTCAGACAGACCAAGCTGCAGTGCTGGATGATGCCATTGAATATATTAAAGCCCTCAAGAATCAAGTACTCTCCTGTCTTTTTCTGTCTGTACATATTTCCATATTTTGATTACACATGAAACACATCATCGATATGCTTATTTGATATTTGTTTTTCTGACATACAACATATGATCACCATGGCTGGAGGAAGCAATTTGTCAAGCTGAAAGCACGTACCCCAGGGGGATTCATTATACACAAGTGCCCTTTTACTCGCCATTTTTTCCCATGAGGTCATTGGGACATGGAATGGTTGTGCCTGTTCCCAATCCAACAAGTCATACAGCAACCAGTGTTCTTCCACTATCCTTAGGAGTTGCAGGATTGCCACTAATGTCCAAACCAGGAATTCTTCCAGTCTCCCAAATTCAATTACCGTTCACTGCTTCACAAACATTGCACACTACTGCTGCCACATCCACTGTTCAGCCAAGATTTCCAAGTGACTTGTCATTCGACTATGAAAATCTAGGAAATTCTAGCTCTCGAAATACTTCACAAATATAGTTGTATATTGCTTACTACAAAGTATAAATTGTACCTATAAGTCTTTGTTAGGTAGATCCGTGACTGATTTTCATTTTAAATATAGTGTCCCCTTTTGCACAAGCATGTTGGTTTCTCAATTTGGACAAAGTACATATGCCCTCAATAATAGTTTTTATTATCTAAATAGAAATTACATGCCAAGTTCATTGCAAGTTAAGGAAGGAATATACATTGTAAGGAAGGAAATATATCTGTTAGAAGCCAGTTTTATGCAAATTAAGGTATGCACAGTTTAGATCTTGTATTGAATTCTTCATGCCCTCATTGTCTGCAGCACAAATTTCAAATTTAATTGAACTTCTTTTCCTTCACAGGTCCTCTTGGAATTTTGCTTGAGAACTTTTAAATCAAATTCCTTGTACAATCTTCTCATGTCTTGATTACCTTTGCTAGCAAGATATTCCACCTCATATTCATACCGTTCATACATAACTGGTAGGATCTCTAGACAGAGAAACACTAAAGGAAAAGAAAAAGAAGAAAACAACTGGTTAATTAGGCTAACCAAGTAATTAATTTTGCAATCGTGATCTTAATTCTTACCGAAATACAAGAGATTCATTGTGCTGATGTAAGTCCCAATCACTGATATGATCCAAAGAGCAACAATTGTCTGGAAATCAAGCACTTGAAAATGTCACTTAACATCTGAATAAAATGGTTTAATTGGAGACGTGAGACGAAACTAATTTAGAGTACCATACCAGAAAAAATATTGTAAAGTTTTGCCCACATGAAACTTGATAGAAATTGAACAAGAACCAGTTGAGTTTTGAGAAGAAGTATCTACAAGTGGATTCTGGGAGTTGAATATCATGGATATTGGGAGGGCTCCTGTGATACGTGTTTCAAAAATCATAACATGAAAGAAAAATATAACTTCCTAAAACAAAGATTTGACCAAAGTTTAAGAACCCATATACCAAGTGATTAATCCTGCTGCATTATACCAGATGAAAAGAATGAGCATAATGCCAATGAGTATGTGACAAAGCAGTGTAACAAAATGGTACTCTACAACTTCAAAAAGAAACCAAATGATTGTGAACCCAATTAAGATTGCAGCTGATAATTTCTTGTCTTTCCATAACAGTAGGTCAGCAACTGCATAATTAAAAACATCAAACTTATTATAAAATATAAAATAACAGCTCAAAGAAGCAGCAAGATTATTGTCATTTGGTGATAATACATTACATTTTCCTCCTCCAAGGATGGCATGGATCGGCCTTTGGCGGCCAAACAATCTTGGTTGTGGTGCATATTGGTCGTGAAGACCATGTGAATATCTTGACATGGTTAAGAATGTTAAAAGATTAATTCACCAGCTTAATTTTGTCAGAACTACTGTTGTTGTTGTTGCTGTTGATTTGATGTGCTTGGAAGTTGGAACAGAACTATATAAATGGAATGTGGTTCTAAGCTTTGTAGTTAAGATATCCATTACATTGAAGAAAGGAATGGCTTTAACATTCATTGTATACATGTGCACGAGAGTCCTTGGACAAAAGATTCTAAGTATACTCGTTACACGAAAACAAAAGCTTCTTTTTCATTCTTTCTGGTTTCTCCTAATTCCTTTCCAGTCTTTCTCTATGGATTCCTATCTTTAGAGCCAACCAAGTTATGAAATCCATCAAAATCTTTTTCTATTCAGAAATGATTCCTAATTTGATCTGTCACCTATCCTTTGTTTGGGAGCCAAGTGAGAGAGTAAAGAAAAGAAAGTGCAAAACCTCTTCGAAGAGTTTGTCTTTGGTTAAGGAGATAAAAGAGATATTATAATTCATAATTGTCTAGTGAAGAGTAAAAAATCTTACGAGTTCTTTAATACCAACATGAATGATTGTCTTTAATTAAATTAGAAAATTTAACTAATCAAAGTGTGAGTAAATTTATTTAAATATATATCATTTTACGGTTAAACTAAGGAAAAAGCATAAAGAAAGAAAATTCACTATGAAAAGAAAAATTAAAGACTTAGAAATCATTTATATATAGTATCAAATCAAATTGTTAATACAAAGCATATAGGAATAGTTTATTTTGTACTTATCCTGAAAATTGAACAATTTACTTTACATGTTGACTCATAATTATAAAAAGAGAAGATGTATTGCAACCCAAATGATTTTAAGTTCAATTGGACTAAAGAAAATTTGCTTTAAATGATTCAACTTTTGGTAACTACTATTTATTTTTTTCTAAAGTTGATTAGAGAAAATGATCACATTAGTACAAAGGCAGGGTACTTTTCTTTCACACAAGATCTTTGACCATTGACCAATTTAGAACAATGATATGGTTGATGGGATTATTAAGTTGATTTGATCTTATTGTAAAGCTTATCACAAAAGAGAAGAAAAACAAAGAACTTTGAAGAAAGATTGTGCTTTTTAGTGATTACAGGATAGCATCTTGCTAATCATGGAAAGCAAACAACTTGTAGATTTAAACCCAAATTTTGTTTAATATTATTAAAAAAAATTCTTGCAATCCAAAAAACCAAATGAATTAAAGGAAGAGAAAGTTATGGACTAAAATTTAAATAAAATTAACATTACATTTCTATGTTACTGTAAAATTCTTCTACTTTTTACTATAAAAAGTAGTAGAAGAAGAAAACATAAACATGTTCAATACAATTAGCATGACATTCCCTATGTTACTGTAATTCTATCATTGAGATCCGAGACAAAATAATTTAAATGTAATCATGGAATAACTTACCAATATTTGACCAAAGTTTGATATTTAAACCTCATGATGTTGTGTATTTCACATCCGCCGAAAGCCATCAAGCATGACTAGCTACAGCAACGTTTATAGGTAGAAAAAAAGTAAAAAGCTAATAATATTTTTCAACTCAGGATTTTGAAGGAGACAGATGGATCTGGATGTTAAGAATGAGAGCATGTCTATGTATTTCTTTTTTTTTTCCTTAGTGAAACATTATAAAATATAAAATTTTCAAAAATTTTTTAATCGGGATATCAATAATTATTTTTAATTAAATTAAAAATATAAATAGTTGAAATATGTGTAAATTGATTATAAGTATCATAGTTATCTTTGAGTTATATTTAGAACTTGTTTTTTTTTTTAGAAAAAATAAAAAATTCACAACTCATAGTTGGACTTTTGTCACAGTTTTTGGAGATGAGATTTTGATAAAACGTGCTTGCACAGAAGCAGCTTCTCTTCTACTGCAAGAGCCTTTATTTTGTAGGGAAAATTACAGTTATCTCCTTTGAGATTTAGGAAAACGACACTCAACCCCAAATTTTAGGGAATTGACACTCCTCCCAAGAAATATTCCTTATTCTGTTTAGTTTTACCATAATTATTACTTGAGTTTATATGATTAAAACAAAAAATAAAATAAAAATTGTTGAAGCATTTGAAATTAGACATCCCATCCATTGTGTTCTGATTAAAGATTGAATGTATTTTTTTTTTTTTTTTTGCCCTATAATTTCTCATCAAGGTTGTATTATAAATTAGAGAAAAACAACTTAAGGGGAATAAAAAGAAAAGAAACAAAAGAAGACATTCATAAGGGAAATAAAAAAGAAATGAAACAAAAAAAAGACATTCATTGGATATTTAATCAAAACACAATGGGTGAGGTGTCTAACTTCAAATACTTCAACAATATTTTTTATTTGTTTTGTTTTAATTATATAAATCAAGTGATAATTATGATTAAATTAAATAGAATAAAAAATATTTCGTGAGACTCTATTAATAGGTGAAGATTCAACGGAGGAGATTGTCAATTCCCTCGACTGTATGGAGTTGAGTGGCATTTTGTTAAACCTCAACGAAGGTAACTGTAAGTTGCCCTTATTTTCATTTTATAGTCTTTTATTCTCACATACATTCCAGTAAAAATCAAAGTCACAAATTAAAACTTTTGTAAATTGTTTTTCTATAGTATTTCTTTAAACAGGTAAATCAAACCGTCCTAATATAGCCTAAACAACACTAATAAGAAACTTGGTTATTGCATTCATGATTCATCCTAATGCCGTAATGCTCAATGCTTAATCATCTCCACGAATTAATTGATTATGTCTATCTAAGAAGCCGAAAGAACAATTAAGTTAAGAGCTTTAATTTGATGAAGTATATTTATAAATTACAGGGGCTAAACCTATGATCCCTAATATAATAACATTGAGTACATAATAAAGCAAATGAATAAGAAGCAAAGTATTCCGCAAATCCTTGATATGGTACACCAACTTTACTACAATATTACATTTTGGACAGTAGTTCTGGCTTTCACCACTATAATGGATTAGAAAGCTAAAGTAATTTTGGCTCTTCCCCTGCTTGACTGTCTCCCTCTCCTCCTTACTATATACTGAACAAAGCCATTCCCTTAAGAACAACCCATCTCTCTCTGCCTCGATCTCGGTCTTAAAATGAAGATTGCATATGTTACATTGTGTGTTGTGTTTGTTCTGCTTCTTCTTAGTGAAACTAGGGTGTCAATGGCTGCTGTCAATTGTAACCCATTGGAGCTGAGCTCATGTGCCAGCGCCATGACCACCTCAAATCCACCCACGGCCGTGTGCTGTAGTAAATTAAAGGAACAAAGGCCTTGCCTCTGCCAATATCTGAAAGACCCAAAACTCCAGAAGCTTGTCAATTCTCCCAATGCCAAAAAGGTTGCTGCCACTTGTGGCTCTCCATTCCCCACATGCTAGACTCATTACAGATTACACTAGTACTCTGCATTGTTTGGCATTATGTTTGTTAGTTTCTCAGTTTATTATGTTTGGCCTATTGGGGTTTGGTAGTTGCTTAATGAAACGATTTATAGTCATTGTGTTTAAGGATTTGGTTTTGTACGACTTATTTATGTACTAATTTAATTAGTTTGCTGATTAAAAGAACGCAGGGTTGTCTTTTGCTTCGTTAATGTTTGAGTAAATTCTACAAATTATGTATACTCTGAGACAAATAGGTCCAAATTAGAGTTAATCTAGCAAGAACACAAATAGATTTGTGTAGGGAAAAAAAAAACATTCGAATCCAACTATAAGTGCATTTAAGACCTCTAGCTATTAAAATTGGAGACATTATGACTTGGAGAGTTTTCAAGGTTTCTTAAAATTGACATTTGTTGGAATTTTCAAATTATTAAGGATTCTAGATATCTAGTTTTGAATGGTAACAAAATAAGAAATCTATAACGTGGGAATTTGATAACAAATGAGTATTTATTGCAATTTTATATTATATAGATTACCCTTTATAGATCTAATTTTTATTTTACATTATCTTTTCATTAATCTAAACATGATAAATATATATATATATATAGATACAATTTGCATCATATTATCGACAAAGCACAATTGTTAATGATTTTTTCTTCATTCATTCAAGTGATAAACTACCTTCAATCAACCAAAAAATTTGGATAAATAACTGTAGAAGAATCTCCTTAAGGGTATGAATAAATAAAAATAAAACTCATCAACAAAGACTATAATATCAAATATAAGATAAAATGGTAAAAAAAATTATAAAAAGTAAATAAGATAAAATAAAAAAATTAAGACTATAAAAGGTAGGTCTATTTAAGTAATGATGAGTGGTATTATTTTTATTAAGGGTCATTTTGACTATTTATCTTCATCTAACTGATTTGTATTCTTTCTAGATAATATTGATACCGGAATGGGGCAATACTGGAATGGGAAAGTGGTACTAACGTGGGGGTATGAGCAGAATTTGGCAACTAAGCTTATACAATACAGATTAAAAAAATTGGTTTAACATATTTGCTATTATTTTATTTAATATTAATTTCCTCCAATATTTCACGTAGATAGTTTTTCCTCATAAAACTAATTTAAATATCATACGAAAATAAATAGATGTTAATCACAACATTTACATACATTTACATTGCAAAAGTATGATGAGATGTCAATCACAACATTTACATTGCACAAGTATGATGGATATAACATGAAGGAGCTCATATATATATATTATGATGTTCTTTTTCTTTTCTTGATACAGAACAACAGTTATGAGATCTTATAATCTTTCAAATCCTTTAACTATATGGGACACCGTTAAATTAGATAAATCCAAGTAGAAAACATTTGGGAATAAATAACTGAACATGTTAAGTTTGAAATATTGTATACTATGGGGCTTACACCGACTGGTGTAGCATACATATATTTATATTAATGAGTTACAAATAAAAAATAATTACACATGCAAGTCAAGGAGAAAATTATGCTAATCAACACTGTTAATATAATTTATAATAATTACAATGATTTTTGTTAGTACCCCTCAATCTAAACGTGGAAAAACCACTAAAAATTGGTCATTAAGGCCAGAATTTATGAGTTGGAAATCCTTTAGTAAATATGTCCGTAATCTGATTAACTAATATAGACATGACCAACAAAAATCATCGCTGGAGCAATATTTCCTGATCAAAATGATAATCAATCTAATATTTTCCTGAACAAAACGATAATCAATCTCTATATGTAGAGTGTGGGCATGAAAAACTTGACAACAAGACTAGTGGCACTGACATTATCACACCACACACGAACATGGGTTGTAAGATAAACCTCCAAAACACAGAGGAGCTATTGCAACCAATGAGACTCGGTAATAGCATAAGCAATATACCGGTAATTAGATTCCGTGCTAGATCTCGAAATTGTAAGTTGTTTCTTAGCACAGCAAGAGAAGTGTAGGTTCTAAATAAATAGCATGCCCAGTAATCAACCATTTGCTATTGGTAAAACCTGCTCAATCAGGATCGATGGAGCTCAGCTTGGAGTGGCCAAGCTCCGAGTTTTAAAAAAAGAAAAAAAAAGGTAAAGAAAAAGAAAAAAAGAAGAGTCCATGTCAACACACACTCCCTTTGAGGGAAATAGTGTTAATACGCAATATATTGCATACAATATAAAAAGGACACATGGACAAAGATTAAAGGTTAATTAGTTTAACATATTAGGAGATAAATGTATAGCCGTAGAATAAAGTAATAAAACATAAGGACCGTTGCGGAAATTAAACAAGCACCGTTGTGATAATTAAAGAAGAGCGTTGAAGGAGTTAATTCGGCAAACAGTCGTTGAAAATTAATGGTTGGAAAATTAATGACAGAATAATAATAGACTACGGCTACAACAGACTATATAAAATAGCTCCAACTTTGAAGGTAAGAGGAAACAATCTGGCTCATTACATTTTACTATTTTGTTGAATAGCTCTGACTTTACCATTGGAGGGTTTTTGGGAAAAATCCCCAACCTTTGATATTGTCTCATTTTTACATGAATGAGTTCAGCTTGGATAATTCCTGCCAACACCACCAGGATCACTATCTCGCCATCACCCTCATACCATCAGCCCAATAAAAACAGTCCAGTTCCTATCTCAAATATTAGATCCTCCACTTTTGGGTCTAGCATGAAAAAAAAAAAAAAAAACAAAGAAAACAGAAAAGAAAAAGAAAAAAAGAAGAGTTTGTGTCAACAAGCACTCCCTTTGGGGGGAATAGTGTTAATACGCAATAAATTACATCCAATATAAAAAGGACACATGGCAAAGATTAAAGGTTAATTAGTTTAACGTATTAGGAGATAAATGTATAGCCGTAGAATAAAGTAATAAAATGTAAGGACCAGTTGCGAAAATGAAAGAAGAGTGTTGAAGAAGTTAATTCGGCAAACAACTGTTGGAAATTAATGACAGAATAATAGCATACTACGGCTACAACAGACTATAAAAGGGAATGCGTGTTGACACAGACTCTTCTTTTTTCTTTTTCTTTTCTATTTTTTTTTTTCTTTCAAACTCGGAGTCGGCCACTCAGCCCAAGTTCCATTGAACTCGGCCATTCTAGGCCAGGTCGATCTGGCAGAGCTCGATGGAGCTCGGCCGCGGCCCAGGCGATCTGGCCGAGCTCGATGGACATCGATCGCGGCCCAGGTAGATCTAGCTGAGCTCGACCACTCCAGGCACTCGGCTGTTCCAGGCGAGCATGGAGCTCGGCCATACCAGGCTGAGCTTGACTCGGCTACATCGGGCTAAGCTTGACTCGGCTACATCGGGCTAAGCTTGACTCGGCCACACCAAGCTGAGCTTGACTCGGCCATATCGGGCTGAGCTCACACCACCACGAGCTTAAGGGAGTTCAGTGTGATCGAAGCCATCCTCTTCCTTTTCCTAGCTTCACGGGACCGCACTGGTGTTTTGTTGCTTTGTTGAGTCAAGAGAGAAAGCTGTCACGATTGATCCCAATTTCCTTATGGAGAGGTTGAAATACGTTGGGGAAGATGATGAAGCTGAACTTTATGAAGATGAACAAGGTGTGATAGATGCTAATCAACTACCAAACTGAATAGGTAGTAGTGTTTGGACTTGTCTTTTATTGTGAACTAGTTTGTACTATTGCTGTGGTTTCCTGATTTCAGGCACAACTCGTAGTCTATGCTCAGTTTGCCTTCTTTGTACTCTTGGATTTGTGTATTTTGGTGAACTCTTCGCTTGACAATTTTTGGACTCTGAACTCTTGGCCCAATTTTGATGAGCCATGGCTACTCTGAATGTTTAATGGGTGTGCTTTTTAGCTCTGCTCTTGGCCCAAGTTTGATTAGCTCTGGGTTGTGAGCCCTTGGCTCAATTTTGACGAGCTCTTAGCTCAATTTTTGTGAGCTCTTGACTCAATTTCTGGCTAACTCTTAGCTCAATTTTTGGGAGATCTTGGCTCATTTTTGCGAGCTCTAGCTTAATTTTTGCGAGCTCTTAGCTCAATTTTGCGAGCTCTTGGCTCAATTTCTTGTGAGCTCTTAGCTCCGAGCACTTGGCTCAATTTTGCGAGCTCTTGGCTCATATTCTTGTGAGCTCTTGGCTCATGGGAATTTGAAAAATTAAAAAATGTTAGAAAAAGAATTGTAATTTATTCGAGTTTTGAAAAGAAATTACAAATTACTAATAATACTTCCTAAAATGTTGCGCATTCTAGGTGTGTGACAGAGTTTTCCTTTCCATATTCATTAGTTTGTAGGTTCTTGGTTGGACTATTGAAATGATTTGATATGGTCCCTCAATTGCCAGTAGTCGTTTGTATTATGGCCAGGTACCCGATGGAAGTCACAATATTTGTTCTAGTCAAGATTTTTTAGGGTTTGCTCGCTTGCTTAAGAGGAGCTTGAAAAAATCCTTTATGTTGTTCAGCAAAAGGATTTTCGAGGGTATTTTGTTTAATGGCTGGTAAGCCACTAAACGACGTGGTGGTGAACGTTGCCTTGGCCTCAATCCCGCTCTCCTTGAAGGTTCAATCTTTCCATCTTGACGGCGAGGTTTATCTGGGGAATGAGGCCGTTGTCTAGTTTGGCTGTGGGTGGTCATCAAGGCACTGTTCAGCTTCTTCTGCATTAATGTATTCTTCCACCCGTTGCATTAGTTCTTCTAGACTAGCTGGAGTACGTTTGTTTATATCATAACGGAAAGGAGATTTTCGCAAACTAGCTTTCAATATTGTAATTATCGTCTGAGGACTGGCATCACCAACCTCAAGAACTCCATTATTAAAACTGAGCCATGAACTCCTTTAATGATTCAGTGTCTCCTTGCTTTATTCCTTAGGAGATTAGTGGCATATTTTTTTTGTTTCCTCTTTGTCATGAAATGTCTTTGGAATGCTGCTACTAGTTCATCAAAAGATCTTATAGAATTTTGGGGGAGGTGTGCAAACCATAATCGAGCTTTGTCTCTTAATGCTGCAGCAAAGGCACGGCACATAATATGATCTGGAATTCCATGGAGCAACATCAATGATTCGAACCCAGTAATGAAATCATCTAGATCAGAGGAGCCATTATATTGTTCTGATGTAGGTATTTTTAAGTCAGTTGGTATCCGAAAAGAGATAACCTCCTCCGTAAAAAGACGACGAGTTGAACTTCCAGAGATGTACCCTTCAGCTCGGCTGGGCAATTATTCTACTTTGTCCACTTCTTCCATCCGTTTGTTTCCTTCTTGGCCCGTGAATTCATCTCCATCCTGATTTTGTATCTTGTCTATATTTGCTATCTGCTCTTGGTGGCTCAAAGGTCGATTATCAGGAAGCAAGGGTGGTGTTTATTTTAGCTGACTAGTGTTTGTACTGCTGACATTAATGTCTGGAATTGTTGTTAGGATTACTGGGGTATCAAGCTCTATTATGGATGGTTGGGATGGTATAGATGTAGCCGTTTGACCGGTTTGGTTATTTGGTGATTCACGTACTGTTGGTTGATTTTCTATGATGGTAATGGATTAATTCGCTCTTTCCCACGGATGACGCCAATGTTAGACCCAAAAGTGGAGGATCTAATATTTGAGATGAAACTAGACTATTTTTATTGGGCTGATGGTATGAGGGTGATGGCGAGATAGTGATCCTGGTGGTGTTGGCAGGAATTATCCAAGCTAAACTCCTTCCTGTAAAAATGAGACAATATCAGAGGTTGGGGATTTTCCCTAAAATCCCTCCAATGGTAAAGTCAGAGCTATTTAACAAAATAGTAAAATGTAATGAGCCGGATTGTTCCCTCTTACCTTCAAAGTTGGAGTTGTTTTATATAGTCTGTTGTAGTTGTAGTCTGTTATTATTCTGTCATTAATTTTCAACGACTGTTTGCCGAATTAACTTCTTCAACGCTCTTCTTTAATTGCCACAACGGTGCTTCTTTAATTTCGGCAATGGTCCTTACGTGTTATTACTTTATTCTACGGCTATACATTTATCTCCTAATACTTTAAACTAATTATCCTTTCATCTTTGCCATGTGTCTTTTTTATATTGGATGCAATATATTGCGTATTAACAGGTAAAACCTGCTCAATCAGCATCGTCATAGGCAATAAGAGTGGTTGATGGTGCTAGAAAAAGAAACAAAACATGTCCCAATGTAATATTCAAATAGCAAAAAATTCCCTTGGCTTGGCTAGCTATAAATGGCTCATACGAGGAGCATGTATAAAATGACTAACTATCCCAACAACATAACCAATATACCGATGTGTTAAGATCAAACACTGCAAACCACCAACCATGCTACGAAACACAGTTGGATCAAAAAGTAAATTACCATCCAGCAAAGAAGGCCGGGTTTTGGTGGAGATTGGAGTCTCCACATGACTAGAGAAGAAAGGCCAAACTTGCGATTTTTCATGTAATAGAGGAGTGGGTAACCGATTGATGATAAAAATAGAAGTGTAAAGTTCATTATGACAAGAAGGCTTGGATTCGAGTGTGCTAGTGGGTCAAGAGTTTGGGCAATAAGGACATTCATGGTATTTGAAGAAACGATGGACATCGGATTTGAAGCCGAAGTTGACATGGTTATTGAAGATACTAATTCCTCACAAGGAAAGAATTCAAAAGATGATAGTGATTCTGTACATGAAAAAAATCAAAATAGGTCAAACTCTCATTTTAACAGAATATAAAATGAAGAAGGAAAACATACTATGAGAATTGCTACAAATTAAGAAAAATTCAAATGTAAAATTAATGATTAGTAGGCTAAGTCTTTGGTCAAGACTCTTGGCTTGATATAAGCAATTATATGACCGTTAGGATATGGCCGTTGGAATTTGTATTAAAATCATTAACTTGTAAATATCTATAAATAGAGAAACTCATAAGATCATCAATCAATATAAGAATTACAACAATCATCTTATTGTTCTTTTCTTTATGGTATTAGAGCCCTACCTGGGTGATTCATAAAAAAATAAAATAGAAAATAATAAATAAATAAAACTTGTCTTCCCACCCTAACTACCAATGGCCATCACATCTTCCCAAAAATATCTTTATCCCTTCACATTGAATGTAGAGAATTTTGTATCAATCAAATTGACTCAATCAAATTTTATGTTATGGAAAACTCAACTAAAGGGTTTTGTAGAAAGTCAAGACATGGATGGCTTTCTTACTAGGAGAATATCCAATTCCAAGAAAGTTTACCACTATCTCAAATGCTGAAGTTGCGGGTGAGAACCGAATGGAGACAAATCCAAAGTACACAGCTTAGAAGCGGTCTGATAGACTTCTTCGATTTTGGATTATCAGAACTCTTTCAGAAGAAGTTCTAGGCCTTGTTGTCGAACTTGACATATCGGCTGATGTAAGGAGAGCTCTTATAAATTTATTTGCTCATGTATCCCAAGAAAGGGAATGCTACTTACATCAATGTTTGCAATTGCTTAGCAAAGACAACTATAACATGAATAAGTATTTGCAGACTTTCAAGAATATTTATGACAACCTTGCTGCAATTGGAAAGCGAGTTAATGATAGCATTAAGGTGTTTGGACTCTTGAAAGGTCTTGGTCCCTGTTACAAAGCTTTTGTTACTTCCATGTTCAAACCTCCAACTCCTACATATCAAGAATTGGTTCCACCTCTTCTCAGCTCATGAAATAATGAGAACTTTACACAGGGGAGGTGGATTCAATCCACTAAATTAGAATATGGCTTTCTTTAGCAATCATACGGAAAATCATGCCAAAAAAGGTAAGCCATATCAAGGTGGCTTTACCTCCAAGGGGCTGTGGTTTTTCGAATTCTAAGCAACCCTGTACCAAGAGGGGACAAAATGAGGATCAACAAACTCACTACACCATTAAATAAACATCCCAATGAAGAGAAGTCAAGTAATGTACTTGTTTGTCAAATCTATAACAAGCAAACTCATTCAGCAAAGGAATGTTGGTGTCGTTTTAATCAAACTTTCTAGCCAGTTGAGGAAACTATTCTAGCACTTGCAGCCATGAATCTTAATGCAGCAATAAATGACACATAGTTTCCAAACACATGGTGCTTCTGCACACATGACCTCTGATTCTGGTAAGCTTAATACTTTTAAAGCCATATCAAGAAAAGATAAAATATTTGTTGGAAATGGAAATTTATTAGATATATCACATATTGGTACAATGACTCTTGATGTAGGGAAAAATAAAATTCAGTTAAATAATGTCCTATTGGTTCCTGAAATAAAGAAAATTTTATTATTTGTCAGTAAACTTACTTCAGATTATCCATATGATTTCACTTTTTCATGTGATGATTTTGTGATTAAGGATAAGGACAACCCAAGCAACTGTTAGTAGTATGCCCTAAAGCCAATGACATGTGATGTTGTGGTATATTATTTTATGTACAATCTTATTCATATTATTAATAAATATAAGTGAAAAACATCATCATGTATAAGAGTTATTAATTAACCATCATGAGCCCAAAGAATTAAAGTAATGGAAATAAGCATCATGATGAGATCATGTTAATGAGATGTATTTTCTTTAATCTTTATTCTTAAATGTTCCTAATCATAGGATCACTAAATACGGACATTAGTGATTCCAGATAGATTAGTACATATCTAGTTGGCTCAAAGAGTTGAGAGGTGGCTGATCTCATAGTCACTTGTGCATGAGACATTAAGACAGATATGTAGGTGAACTCATTAGAGAATGAGTTCACTGAACTGACTCAACTAAGAACACTTATATGGAGTTTCTCTATATGTTAATAGATGGTTCTTATGTTACAGTTGTGCAAATAGTCCTTTGACTTGAGACATCATAGTTATCTTGTATGTACGTCATTATACTTTGATACTATTTCTGATTCTATTAACTGAGTCACCTAAGAAGTAGTAATTGGGTATAATCACTTGCATATGGAGATATGTGAATGTGCAATAAAGAATATATCACTTTTAGTAGAAAAGAGAGAATGTCCTATGTGGTCTATAAAAGATTTAACTTAAAGTCTATGGCCATACGTGGGGTGGATATTAGAATATGAGTTTCTAATTTTTCCAATGAAGTTATAATCTTAAGATTAGACACATATGATTAAATTTAGGGTTTGACATTATTTCCATACCCAAATAGATTTAATCGGGACTATTGCATGATAGAAGGATTGAATTACATAGTAACTGTTAACAAAAAGGTTCAAAAAGTTCACAGCTATATTCATAATATTATGGGTAGTCATCATGTGCTGTTAGGCATCAATCTTGACTTGTAGGAAACCTCTGATAATTAATTAATTATCTATAGATAATTAATTAATTAATCTTAATTAAAGGGTGAATTAAAAAGAGATTTAATTTAAATAATTAGAATGAGTTCTAATTTAATTGGACAGTGTCCAGTAATAAATATGTAAAAGTTACATGCCTACTGTTATCAATAGTTTGAACCTAAGGGGTCATACACAAAATGACTATATTCAACTAAGGAAGAGTTTAGGGGCAATCATATAATTATTATAGTTTGTTAGGCATTAGATTTAATTATGATTGAATCTTAATGTTAGCATAATCTATAATAGTGTTAGGATTGTCCAATACATAAGGAGGTGGCTAGTCTTTATAAATATAAGACTTAACAAAACTAAAAAAAGGTATACAGAAGAGAAAAATAATTGTACGTACTGTACAAAGAGATGGATTTTAGGCTAATGAGAGTTTCAAAATTACAAGATAGATTCGGTAACTTGTGCTAGCACACAAGGAATCCCTTGGTAACCCCTTTCATCTTCAAGCATAAAGATCCTTAGTTGGATTCGTTCGTGTGGATATACTTAGAGACGGGACATCTGTATCATTGTTGTGTTCTTGATGAATCAACAAAGAAGTGAATGCCGAATCAATAATACGACGAAAGAATTAAAAGTCCTTGGAGGTACACAGTTCTCTACTTGTTTAATTATTAAACTATAATTAGGATCTTTCATATAATCATAAGATGATTTCGGGATTAAAGAAATCAAAAATTTTAATTCTGCTTGCGCATATGATTGCCATATTTTACACTGATTCCTAACAGCAACGATCGCAAGAGGTAAAATGGATGGGAGACTATATGACTTAAAGCCTAACAAATGAGATTGCTTTCTTTTCAACCAAATTTAGAGGCAACCACATATGAGGTTTGGCATCAGAGGCTAGGCCTTCCTCATTCAAAAGTTATGGAAAATTTTTAAAAGGAAAAAGCTCATCATGAGCACTAGCAATAAGGTTGAAAAGATTTGTACAAGTTGTCAGATGGCTAAGTTGTGTCGCTTACCTTTTTTATCTTTCAGTAATTTTTCAAATGAACTTTTTTCAATTATTCACAATGACTTATAGGGACCAGTCCCATGTGCTTTCTTATCAAAGATTGCAATATTATGTGATTTTTATTGATGAATGCATAAGATTTATATGGTTTTTTTCCTTTGAAAAAGAAATCAAATTTTGTTGAATGCTTTATTAAATTTTACAAATTTATGAAAGACTTAATTTAACAAGAAAATAAAAAGTTTTCAATCTGATGGTGGTGGTGAATTTTCAGATAATGAGTTCATGGCCTTCCTGTCTAGTAAAGGAATAAAGCTACAAATTTTATGCTAGTATACCCCTTAGCAAAATGGTCTTTTGGAACGAAAATACATAAATACTACAAAATTAGGACTAACAAAGCTTTTTCAGGATCATGCTCCTAAACGATTTTGGGTAGAAGCTTTTGGGACAGTTAGTTTGGCTTATTAATCGACAACCTTCTAGGGTACTTAATTGGAAATGTCCATTTGATTTGATTTTCCAAAAAACAACTTGATTATTTTTGTCTATGAACTTTTGGTTGTGTTTTCCTTACTTATGAGATTATACAAAATCAAAATTTGAACCAAGATCCTTTACCATGTATTTTTCTTGGATATAGTGAGTTTCACAAAAGTTATTATTGCCTGGATCTTCTTACAAATCGGGTATATTTATCACGACATTTGGTATTTGATAAGAGCTCATTCCCTTTTTCTAAACCAGGTTCCTTATTCAACAACAATCTAAAGAATATTGAACTAATTGAATTTTTTGATTGGTTTTCAGGAAATGATACAGATAGGTAACCCATAAGTACCACCACCTTAATTTCCTTCTTGTCTGACAACAATTGATTCAATGGACAACTCTACTTCTCACAATGACTCACATGCACATACAACAGGACTTAAAACACCGGGAAGAAATTCTATTGCACCTCTTGATAACAATCATACTACATCACCAAACTTGGAATCAACCATTGAGTTAAATGAGCATACTTTACAACATCATGAAAATGGTTTACCATAAGTGGATTATTCTTAACAAGATAGTCCATCTACTTTACAACATCAGGAAGATGGTTTACCACAAGTGGATTCTTCTTAACAAGATATCCCACTAAACTTTTCCTCCTACAACCTCTGAAGAGAATATATCTCCATTGCCTCTCACTCAAACGTGACTAATATCTCAAATTCAATGGTAACATGTTGTAGCCATGGTATTTATCCAAAATATTTCAATGATGATTATTGTCTTGCTGTTGAAGCCTCACTGACTGAGCCTAAAACTGTCAAATCTGCTTTAAAACATCCTACTTAGACCATAGCTATGCAGAAATTGTCTACTTTATCTTAAAATGATACTTGGGACTTAGTTCCACGAAAGCCAGATATGAATATTGTAGGTTGTAAATGGGTCTTTAAAACCAAGCTTAAATCAGATGGATCTTTGGATAGTTTAAAAGCTAGCTTAGTTGCAAAAGTATACAACTAAGTACATGTGGTTGACTTGTTGAAACTTTCTCACCAGTAGTTAAACTAGCTACTATCAGACTTATTTTGACAATTGCTTTATCACATAATTAGGAGATATGCCAACTTGATGTCAAGAATGCTTTTCTTCATGGAAAATTCAATGAACCTGTGTTTATGGAACAACCTTCTGGATTTATTGATCACAACAATTCTGATCTTGTTTGTCACCTAAAGAATGCATTATATGGACTTCGTCAAGCCCTACATTCATGGTTTAATCGTTTTAGTAATTTTCTTCTATCTAATGGTTTTAAATGCAACTTAGCTGACCCTTCCTTGTTTATTCAACATATCAAGAATGGAACTATTCTATATCTACTTTATGTGGATGGTATCATAGTCAGCTAGCTCGAATCCCTCACTTCTTCACAATCTTATCAAACAATTTAGTAAAGAGTTTTCAATGAAAGATTTAGGATTATTGTAATACTTTTTGGGTATATCCGTGCAAGAAGTTTCTAGTGGTCTTTTTTTGCATCAAACAAAATATGCTCTAGAACTACTTGATCGAGCACAAATGAAGAATTGTAAACTAGTTTCTACTGGTGTGGACTTGTGGTGATCCAAATTTTGGCCAACAACCAAGCTTAAAGAGTCTAATTCAGATTCTCAATTCTATAGAATCATTGTTGGAGCTTTGCAATATTTAACTTTACTAGACCAGACATTTCATATAGTGTTAATTATGTTTGTCAATTTATACATCAACCCACAATTTTTCATTTTCAATTGGTTAAGAGAATTCTTTGTTACATTAGTGGTACCATTCATCATGGTATACGATTATTACGTCACTCTAAATTGAATCTTTATTCTTAATCTAATGCAAATTGGGTTGGTTGTCCTCTCATTGGATGATCCACAATAGGGTTTTGTACTCACCTTGTAAGCAATATTATATCATGGAATGCCAAGAAACAACCTATAATAGCTAGATCTAATGAAGAGGCAGAGTATCAGTGCCCTTGCCTCCACTTGCAACGGAGCTTCACTTAGTTGACATATTTATTATCTGACATTGGACTTCAATTACAACAACCTCCATTACTCTTTTGTGATAACTTATCATCTTTGTACATGACCGTTAATCTAGTTTTTCACTCCAGAACTAAGCACATCGAGACTGACTATCACTTGTGCAGGAGAAGGTTTCTAATGGATCATTGGTTACCACATTGTGTCCTTTAATAATCAAGAGGCAAATATATTTACAAAAGTTTTGCCAAGAAAGTCAATTCAGAAGTTATGCAACAAACTAGGCTTTTGGTTTAACACTTAACCTAAGTTTGATGGGGGCTATTGAAGATACTAATTCCTCATAAGAAAAGAATTTAAAAGATAATGATGATTCTCTACATGGAAAGAATTAGAATAGGTCAAACTCTCATTTTAAGAGAAGAGAAAATGAAGGAGAAAAACATGCTATGGGAATTGCTACCAGTTAAGAGAAATTCAAATGTAAAATTATTGATTAGTAGGCTAAGTCTTTGGTTTAAACTCTTAGCTTGACATAAGCAATTATATGACTGTTAGAATATAACCGTTAGAATTTGTATTAAAATCATTGACTTGTAAATATCTATAAATAGAGAAACTCACAAGATCATCAATTAATGTGAGAATCATAAAAATCATCTTATTGTTATTTTCTTTAATGGTGGCTGTGGTTGTAATGTAGAGGAGCCCACGAAATAAGGCTAGAGTTTTTCTTTGTTACGTATGGAGATGAGAAAAAGAAGGAGCATGGGGACAAGAGTGGGTCACACAAGCCAGATAGTGAGAAAACGAAGAAAGGGAATTGATAGGCAGTGTGTGAATGGTTACAACAAAGCTGATTTGGGTGTGAGAAGAAGACAAGGTAAAGGTGATTCCAAACAGTAGGGAAAAATAGAGAAATAGAAGGGGAGAGAAAGAAAATGGGTTGGAAAATTATATTTCAATATTTAATTTTTCAAAAAATCATTAAACAAGTACCTAACATATCTATATATATGCTACAATAAAACCCTAGGATATAAATATAAATAACATAAAATTTAAAAGCATACAAGTAAATACTACTAAATTAGTCCATAAATTCTAATTTTACATAATAAAATGTAAAATAATCATAAATTCTTAAGGGTCTATTTAGATAGAGGGGAATGAGGGAAGAGGAGAGGGTAATGTACTTTTCCCTTGTTTGGGAGTTTTCTTCTTTTAATGGAAGGAGAGGAAATAGAGTGGTACATGTATCTCTCCAAATCCTTTCAAATCTAAAAATTTTAATTCTTCCAAATTTGGAGGATTTGGAAGGAGATTGTAAGTACTTTATAATTTTTTTATTGCAGTGCCAAATATACTCCTATTCTTTTAATTAAATATCTACTAATACTCAATTAAAACATTTTAAGGACAAAATATTAAAAATATAAATACTTTATCATCTCCTCTCATTTCTCCCCAATTTCCAAATAAGAAATATACCTTATCTTTTCATCTCATTTCCTTTTATTATTTTTAACTTCCAAATAAGAGAAAGAATAAGCATCAATTTTCCTATGCTCTCCTCTCATTTTCCTCTCCTCCCCTCCCTCTCCCTCTATTTACTCTCCTCTTATTTCTCCTCAAATTCCCAAATAGACCCTAAATGATAATAATCTCGTCCTCTACCAAAAAGGACAAATGTTGATGTCAACATACATTTTCAACCAAAATTAATATATATATTAAAAAATTACAATAAATAAACATATATTACTTTATGTTAATATAATTAAACAAATAAGTCAATATAATTAAAAATAAAGTAAATAGTAGTCAACCACACTAAAACTAAACCCCAAAATAGAGACATGTAATGTTTCACAAACCACATTTGATAGCAATGAACAAACTATTCAATTGTAAATTCAACAGTCAGGATATCAAGACATAGAGTTAATGAAAAAACTAATCCAAATAAAACTTCTTTCTCATTTATTTATCAACTAAATTAAAGAGAGAGATAGAAGGGAAACCTATTGTACACCCATGAGATTTGGTTCCTGACTACCTTTACTACATGCAAAAACAAAAGTTAATTATATAACTCTCAAGTAGGGGTGGAATTCGAATCCTGTATAAAATTTGAATTTGAATTCGAATTCAAATCCGGGTACTGTATTATTTGATTCAATATTCAAAAAATAATTTAATTTTAGATTCAGATTTGAATTCGAATTATTAGAAATAATGTAGTTTTTATTAAAAATTTAAAATAAAAACTATTTTTGTATTTTTTTTATTACCAAAATGTCCTAAAAAATTCAAATTCAAGTTCGAACTTGAGATCAAATTTAAACTTTTATCCGAATTCGAATTCGAATACAAATATTCGAAATTGAATTCGAATATTCGAAATTGAATTCGAATTCGAGTACAGGAATTCAAATCCAAATTTGAATAGTGCACTGCTTGAAGCTATTTAATTCGAATTCAATTCCAACCCTACTCTCAAGCAAAACTTTATCATTCCATGGCTAATCAATACCGAATTTTGAGGTATTAAACAATATGCACAAAAAGATTTACCAATTTTGCTAAAATAAAATACAAATTTAAAACTCTAGAAAAATTGAATGAAAAGAAATAAGAGAGATAGAATTAGTGTTACCATTAGAATCATATTGTTAGATCACAAAGAAACAAACCTGGAATGCAGTCTCTAGTCCACTCCTTTACCCAAGACTTAATTTCCCTTTCTGATACGAAAATTAGCAAAAACTGCCATGGAAGGCTGGATGTGTCAAAAGAATGGAAAAGATCATTAGAAAATAAAAAAAGTAATAATTATTGACCTATTGTTAAACAGGGGATTTAAAAAGAAAATTATTTTACTAAAGAAGATCATGAAGAAATCTAAATATTGTGTAACATTGTTTGCTAATGAGGCATCCAATATTCTTTTCAAAATTTAGGGAGTTATATATTGAGAAATTAATGCAAACTAAACATTGTTGTTAACTTATTTATGCATACTCAATTATAAGCTTGAAAATACAATTAGAGTTAAGATTTTTGTGTTAATTTTTTATGTTTTCTCTTCAATTCCCTACATTACTCTGTGGATAACTAAATTGAAAAACCCTAACATTTTAATGCAGTAGAAAAAGAAAAATTATAGCTTAACTTTCACCACAATTAGGATGTCTAAAAGCTGACAACGAAATCTGCATATGGAGACCATTTAGTTGATCTTATTGTAATTAGTTCCAAGTAAAAAAATTCTGACTTGGATCTTATACTACAACAAGCAATTTCCTATGAAATAGTTCATACGAATTCATTTGAACACAAGTATCCCTAAATAGTTACACCAGGCATTATACCATGCTAATCACTTTTTTTCTTAACAACATTGAAGTTTTTTTAGACAAAAAAGCTAGCAAGTAAGATACATCCAAGAACAAATTAAGCTCTACAAACAGAGCATAGGAAAGAGGTAAAAAAACAACACCCATCGGGCTAGTAAGAACATAAGTGAAATTTGATGTAAATCCATGAGTTGTTATACCTAATAAACGAGTGCATCCAAGATTTTTTTCCGTTTCAAGTTCTCTCATATGTCGTGATGTAGTTTGTTTGGAATTATGTCCATCAAAGCCGAGGCTTTTTTTTTCTTTGCTTTCCTGAGCATACCCTTTTAACTGCTTTCCTTTTGCCTTGAGCTAACCCTGTGAAATAGCAGATTTAGCATAACATAGCGTCCTACCCAATCAAACAATTGAGTTTTCTTTTCTAGAAAGACTTATGCTAGTCTGCTACTAAACTTCTACTCTCAGCTAACCTATTATAAGTGCCAGGGTAATGATGAAAATAAAAAATTTCAGCTTTTAAGTCACTTATATATATTATATAAATAAATTATAAATTAACAGTAATTACATATATAAAGTCAAGACAAATTTATGCTAACCTAATTAAGGAGAAAATTATGCTCACCAACAAAGTCAATATAATTAACAATAATAACAATGATTTCCTTTAATAATATTTATCTTCTAAAATAATACTCATGAGTTTTAATCGTATAGTGTAGTTTAATTCTTAAAACTCAAATCATCTAAGCACGAGTTTTATTTTTCTTTTCTTGCACTACAACTTTGGCATCTTCTAGATCCATCATTCATTTTCTCTAGTCGGGAACAATTCATGATGTTCACCTATTTTTTTCTCCGAGGAAAAAGAAATCTAATAACTCAAACTCACTCTCTTAGTACAAAATAAATTACTCTCCTTAATTTATTTTTTTACAATTTTTCATAGCTCTCTGAATTTATTACAGTAATTTGTCGAATTAATTTCTTAATTTGTTTAAACTTTACTAGTTGCAATTCTGTTTTGTGTTGAACTATCAATTGTTCTATCGATTAATGATTTTCAATAATTGAAGTACTTGAGTCGGTTGTCTTAAAACAAAAAACCAAGTCGATCTTACTCGAGACATACCTTTAATTAAAACTCAATAATTTTAGGAATTTCAAAGTTACTGAGTAAATTGATAGGCAACAAACCAAACATGAACTTTTAACAGTTATAGCCATAAATTTCATTAATTCCTAAAATATTATAGGTGTCTTTGGATTAGAGGCAAGGTGAGGACCACGGTTTGAGGTCATGGTCTTTGTCTCGTCATATTTTTAATTTGTTTGAATTGTTTAAAATTGTGATATGTGATAATAGTTTGAAAAATATATTTGTATATAAATTATCAAATACAACAGTAAGTTATTATGTTATAATATTAAACTTTTTTAACCGTTGTGGAGAAACAAAAAAAAGACATAAAAAGAAAAACAATTGGTGGGACCGTGATATGAGACGTACAATCAAAAAGTACATTTTAGGTTGTTTCTCTGAGGCGCAGCAGCCCACATGTCTCCAGCCGCCAATCCAAATGAAGACTATTTCTTCGATGAGATTGACCAAACAGCCTTAATGTGTTATGCGTTAGCCTAAACATCTTCACTAAGAAACTTCGTTATTGCATTCATGATTCATCTTAATGGTCAATGCTTGATCAACTAGGCAAATAAATTATGTCTACCTAAGAGTTGGAAAGAACATTTAATGAATCAAGAGCTCTAATTTGATAAAGTATCTACACTATTATAAAATAAAAATACCTCTTACAACTAGCTAGCTATTTTCTTTTTGAACCACATGTAAATTAAAATTTTCATTATTTATCCTTTTAATTAACAAATTCCTTCTTCTTTTAAATAAAGGGATAATATGGTCATTATATATTAATTTTTTTAAATTAAAGTGAATAAGAGAAAAAGCTACCCACTTTTTTCATACCCACTTGCTTCTTAAAATTTTTTTAAAAGATAATTCTTCTAAAAACTGATTATGTTTTTTTTTATCCAAATTAATTTTCACAATCTATCCTACACAGATACAATTTTCTTCCTCTTTTAATTGTTTTGACACACAAAATAATATACACTTTGCATTAATACTTCATCTAAAATTTTATATAACTATAAACACTATGATCTCCCTAGCTAGTCCAAACTATAGGAACATTGAGTACATAATGAAGTAAATGAGGAAGAAGCAAAGTGGCAAAGTACATAATGAAGCAAATGAGGAAGAAGTAAAGTGGCAAAGTGCTCCGCAAATCCTGATACGGTACACCAACTTTACTACAATAGTGCATTTAACAGTCCTCCTGCCTTTCACAACTATGTTGGGTTAGAAAGCTAAACTAAATTTGGCTCGTCCCCAGCCTGATCTGCCTCCTCCTCCTCTGTATAAATACTGAAGTAAAGCATGCCCTTATGCACCCCCATCTCTCTCTCCCTTTCTTTCTCTCTTTCTCAGCCTCGGCCTTAAAATGAAAATTCATGTTACATTGTTTTTGTGTTTGTTCTGCTCCTCAGTGAAACAGGGGTATCAATGGCTGCTGTCGATTGTAACCCATTAGAGGTGAGCTCATGTGCCAGCGCCATGACCACCTCAAATCCACCCACGGCCGTGTGCTGTAGTAAATTGAAGGAACAAAAGCCTTGCCTCTGCCAATATGTGAAGGACCCAAACCTCCAGAAGCTTGTCAATTCTCCCAATGCCAAAAAGGTTGCTGCCACTTGTGGCTCTTCATTCCCCACATGCTAGATTCATTACAGATTTACACTAGTAGTTTGCATTGTTTGGCTTTATGTTTGTTAGTTTCTCAGCTTATCTATGTTGCTTAATGAAACGACTTATAGTCATTGTGTTTAAGGATTTAGTTTTGTGCGACTTATTTATGTACTAATTTAATTAGTTTGCTGATTAAAAGAATGCAGGGTTGTCTTTTGCTTTGTTAATGTATGATTCAATTCTACAAATTATGTATACTCTGAGACAAATAGGTTCAATTTACAGTTAATCTAGCAATTACACACAAATGGATTTGTGTAGGAAAAAAATAATTCAAATGCTACTATAGGTGCATTTAATTACCTCTGGCTATTAAAATTTAGAGACATTATGACTTTTTGAGAGTTTTCTAGGTTTCCTGTTAATGTCATTAAAATTGATTTTTTGTTGGAATTTTCAAATTATTAAGCGTTAAAGATATCTATTTTTGAAGGGTAAGGAAAGAAGACACCTATAATGTGGGAACTTCAACAAATGAGTATTTATGAAAATCTCATATTAAATAGATTATCTTTTATCCTTTATTTTTATATTATCTTTTCAAACATAAAAAAAACAAAAAAAAACATAGATTCTAATCATTTCTAATAGTCTGTTTCAAAATTGTTGAACCAGTTTGCATCATATTATTGAGAAAGCACCATTATTAATGAATTTTTTTTTTTTGTCTAATTAGATAATTAATTGTAGAAGAATGTCATGAACAAATAAAAATAAAAACTCATGATTGCAAAAGAATATATTTTTGTATATAGTGCATAAAAAATTACCTTAGATACCATGATCTATGTTAATGAACAAAAATATAAAATATGAAAAAGAAGATAAAATAGTAAATAAAAATAAAAGGTAAATGAGATAAAATAAGAAATAAGACTAAAAAAAGTAGGTCTATTTTATGTAATGATGGGTTTAATTATTTTTAATAGGCATCTTCTTGATTATTTATTTACATTATTTGTATTAGGAAACATGTAGTACTCTATATAATTTAGAACTCTAAACTATCCATGGAAGGGGATATGTGGGCGTGGGCGTGGGCGTGGGCGTGGGCGTGGGCGTGGGTGGAGAAGGGATAAGAATAGAAGGTTATACAATCAAGATTTTAATTTTTAGTTTAACACCATTTTTTATTATTTTTTCTGATATTAATTTCCTCCAATATTTCACGTAATAGAGTTTTTGAAACATTAATTTAAATATCATACCAAAATAAATAGAAGTTAGCCACAACATTTACATTGCAAAAGTATTGATGAGATGTCAATCACAACATTTACATTGTATGATGGATATAACATGAAGATCTCATATTTTATATATTTTTCTAATTTGTTTTCTTATGATTCCTTTTCTTTTCTTGATATAGAAAAACAGTAATGAAATCTTATTAATCTTTCAATTTAGATACTTCAATTCCTTTAACTATATGTTGTTCTCGTGTGGACACTATTAAATTAGATAAATTCATAAGAAACAGGATAAACATTGCATTAGTCTAGAAGTATAAAATATTTGATTGCTGTTTAGCTGGCATGGTGGATAGATTTTTATTTTTTTTAATGCTTTGTATTGCTTTTATTGTTTATGTCTATAATGTAATTTTTTGCTCATGTACAATTATAATAGCTAGAAGCTTATTTTTATTTATTTATTTATACAATTATTCTTTTTGTGCTCTTTCTATTTTATTTTTATTTTGCTTTTTGCCTATATAATAATTTATATTTTAATTTTTTAATTTAACATATCCTAATCCTATATCATACTTTAAAAAAAAATATCGATATCTAATCAAAATATTGGTACCTGTGCTTCATATATTTTTATTAGTTATTGTTTGCAGATGAGAGACAGAGAGAGCGCAAGGGAACAAGAAGAGAGAGAGCAAGGGAACAAGAATGGCTCCCGCAGGCAGGATAGAGAGAAGACATGCAAAGGGACAAAAATTGACATGGCAAAGTGTGGGTGGTTGTAAGAAAGCTGATTTGGGTGTAAGAAGAAGACAAAGGGAAAGGTCATTCGGAAATTAGGGAAAAATAAAGAAATTGAGAGAAAAAGAGGGGGAGAGGAAAAAAATGGGTTGTAAAATTATACTTTAATATTTAATTTGTTAAAATATTCTTTAAAAAAGTGCATAACATGTCTTATATAGGTTACAATAAAACCATAAGATATAAATATTAATAACATAAAATCTAAAAATATGCTAGTAAATACTACTAAATAAACCTCTAAATTCTTATTTTACATAAAAAAAAAAATTAAATTAATCAATAAATTTTCAAATAATAATAATCTAGTTTTTCATCAATAAAGAAAAAGGAAAAAATGATTAATAATTAAAAAAATTATTATCTATAAAAAAGATCATATTGACAACATTAACAAACATGTCAAAAACTTGTTAATGAATCTAAATAGTTAAATACAATCTATAACACTAAAAATGTTAATGATATAAAATTACTTGTTGTATGTTGTATATTTAATTTATGACGTGTATTGTGTAATTAAATTAATGATTTCACAATATATGATTACCCACTTGTATTGATAATTAGATTGTCTTTTCTTATCAAAGTATTATGCTAATATATAAAACAAATCAAGTTAGAGGGAAATTAATTAGTTTAACTTTTTATAAATAATTAAAAAAAGAAGTCAATGGGCTGGGTTTGGCTTGGGTATGCCCATAAAAAAAGAAGGCACAAAATGAGCATCTATCTGTACATTAAAATGAGTATTAGCAAGTACCGGTCAGGCCTGCCATGCTCATTACCATCCATGTTCTTATCCCACTATTTTCAAAAATACATTCACATTCAAAAATATCACATCCCTTCCTTTACTTATATATATATATATTTTAGTAAATAGGAGTATAAAACTAGAACACAGTAATAAGTCTAAAGGGTTCCATCCCCTTTAAGTTATACAAAACAACGTCAAAAATAAAGGAAGACACAACATGAAATACAGAAAAATCATCTGTCTTTTGATAATCTTTTCGGTTAAGCAAATCAGCAGTTTTATTCCTCTCCCGGAAATAGTGGGACTCACTTCTTCAATAGAGATTTGCAATCATGAATAAGAAGCAAATCAGCAGCTTTGTTCCCTTCCCAAAAATAGTGAGATAATTTCACTTGACTCACTTCTTCAATAGAGATTTGCAATCATGAATAAGGCAGCCAAGAGGATGAGAAATAGAAACTGTATGGTTAATGAGATGGATAACAAGGCTGGCATCAATTTCAACTTCTAACTTTTTATTCCCAAATCAGTTGCAAGTTTTAAACCACCTCTCAAAACCCCAAAAGTTCTGCTTCTATGCTAGAGCCAAAAGCAATATTGCGAATGAATCCACTCACAAAACCTCCAAGTTCATTCCTAGTCAAGCTTCTCCAGCAATCATACTAAGATTTCCAAACAGAAGGTGGCTGCCATTTAATTGAAATAGAGATCCTATTCTTAGCAATAGAATTGGTAGCAAGAGCATAGAATTCAGAAGCTTGTAAGAAAGAAGAATAAGTGAAGGACTCTATAGTCTGATACTCGATATAATTTTTTTTTTTAGTGTTTTATTGAGGAAAATTATATTACAAGGAAGGTTAACATTATGCCAAATACAAGGAACAAAACCACAAGAATGAACTTTAATCCAATTGAAAATATGTAAATCATGAAAGTTGGATATAAAATCAGGAATTCCCACACCGGCCATTACAAACATGTTTAGCAATCTCAGTCATGAAATATATATAAAAGATTTCAATATCACTAGTTTGGGATTTTATTGTGGCATCAAAACCATTTTTTTTTTTTTTAATCGATTATGAATAAGTATATTCCACACCCACCAAACTCTCATTCCAGTCATTGTTACCATTATCCAAATACCATGTTGATTGAAGTAATTTTTTCAATGTTCTAATAGCAGCCAGTGAAGATACAAATTTGGGCATGGAACAATTATTAGATCTTGATGTAAATTGTCCGCCAAAATATCCACTAATCCTAGAGGCAATGTAAAATCTTTCATTCGAATTAACAAAAGGTAAAGCTGCCTAAAGTATTAACACTAGCAAACTATTGAACAGTTGGTTTAACACCATTTTTCATGATTTCCTCCAATATTTCATGTAGAAGAGTTTGTCCTCTTGGAGAGAACACTAATTAAATCATAAGAACATAAATAGATGTCAATCACAACATTTACATTGCAAAAGTATGATGAATAAAGCATGTAAGGAGCTCATGTTTTATATAATTGTCTTACTTTTTTTTTTATAATGTACTTTTTTTTTTTGAACAATCAGTAATGATATTTTGCATATAATATGCCTATTTTCTCTTCAATGCAATCTTTACATTCTAGCTAGTCTTTCAAATTAAGGTCGCTCATTGTGAAGGAGAATGAGATAATAATGTTGTAGAAATTTATCTATTTATTTATATTTATAATGAGATTTAATTATAATAATATTAAATACAGAATTTGCAATCTTTACATTCTAGCTAGTCTTTCAAATTAAGGTCGCTCATTGTGAAGGAGAATGAGATAATAATGTTGTAGAAATTTATCTATTTATTTATATTTATAATGAGATTTAATTATAATAATATTAAATACAGAATTTGCAATCTTTACATTCTAGCTAGTCTTTCAAATTAAGGTCGCTCATTGTGAAGGAGAATGAGATAATAATGTTGTAGAAATTTATCTATTTATTTATATTTATAATGAGATTTAATTATAATAATATTAAATACAGAATTAGTTAGGAGTAGAATTATAATATTAGTATTATTAGGGTTTAATAATAATTTAAAATTTTATGTAAAGTGAGATATTTGAACTATGTTAAATTTTTTGAGATTTAGATCTCCTATATAATACGTATTATGTTATTATTTTCAGTACTTTCGAAGAGATTGAAACTGAGAAATCATAATATTATTCTAGGAATAAGAGTAAAATATAATAGTTTCTCTAAATTTTACCAAAATCCTTCAAATCTCTCCCAAATCCCTTTGATTGACGGCCCGTCCTACATCACATTTCATTTAACCAAACAAATTCCTTAAATATACGCCATTAAATTAGATAAATCCATAAGAAACAAGACATTATTAGTTTAAAGTAATGTTTTGAAATTCAATCCAGAAATTAACCCAAGAAAAAGTTTGGGTCTCGGATCACACGGAATCAAAATATTATTTATATATTTGTAATAAAATTATCGAGATATTAAAAAAAATACAATAATTTCAAAAAACTTTGTTAATTTAGTGGTTGAAGTGGCTTAAACTCATCTTTGGGGCCATTGGTTCTACTCCACTTATGCAGCATTTTGATTGTTAATTAATTTTCTCCAATGTATAACCTTTTTTAATCAATCAGGTCTTACGCATAACTGATTAAGTTATTTTTATTTTCTACAATAATAGTCATTGGTTTTAATCATATTAATTGTAAGCATGACTAAATGACGTGCCATTGACATTAAGGTGACCAATCACAATTCAAAATTTCCAAAACCATTTATACATTCTGAATATATACGCCAATCTCACAACACAACTTAGGCATGACCATGGTCCATGCTACGCGCCAATCTCCATTGCCCCACATAGTTAGAGCATACTATGCATCGCTTGACATCATTATAATTGTCAGCTTCTCAGTTTATCTGTGTTTAGCATGACCATGGTCCATGCTGCAATAGTGATGGCCTATGCATTGGTTTATATGTGTTTGGTTTTGTATAGTTTGCTGATTAAAATTTATATTCTCTTTGATCTAGAGGACAAATGGTTCCAATTTAAAGTTGATCTCAAAGTAAATAAAAGCATTTGTGTCTGAACCAAATTTAAGTTTAAACAATCTCATTTTGGATCTCTAGACTAAATCAAAATCAAGTAGTTTCACCGTAATGTTCCAAATGCAATGTCAAAAAAGCAAATAAAAAAAAATAAAAAAAAAATAAAAAGATTTGAATACCAAACGAAATAAGTCAGATGCAGATCACAATATCTGCATTGCTACAGTATCACCAAAATAACCTGAAAGAAGCTCATGTTATCTCTCATTCATTAAATTCTTTTTTTTGGCAAAAAGGGTCTCATTAACACAATGCTTTTAACATTGGAATGAACTATTGGGGCTAGACCAACTGGCACTTAATCTTTCATCCCAAACCCATAATTGATTTATAAAGAAAGAAAGACAACTATGACATAATTCACATTACATATTTCATTCATGAGTAGATTAACACCCATTTAAAATTTTCCCCACCCGTTTTTTCAAACTAAACGAAGAACTATCAAAACGTGGAAATTAACATAACCCATTGAAGCTCACAACTAGACCTTCTGAAATTCATCACCTTGTTGATGATGTTGCTCCTGCTGCTGGTGGTGTGGGAAAGTAGAAGTGGCCAAGCCAATGCCTTCATTCTGGTACTTCTGCCACCCACCAGTGTCAGCCTTAGAATGTGTCCAATAGTACAAAACTGAGCCCAACAATGACAACAACGTTAAAGCAGCCCCAGCAGCAAATACCCCTTTCCGTAAAGTGGCGCAGGATAAGTCATTTGTTCCAAATACACCTCTGTATTTTGTGTGGTATGCGTTCCTCGCCGACCCTGCTAACAAGCACGCCTCTGCTCCCAAAAAACTAATCCTAATTTTACAGTTCAAACCATTCAACCAGATTAGTACAAATTTGAAATGAACTTCCAAGTTTTCGGAATTTTGATTTTTTTTTTTTTTACAATCTTTGGCTGTAATTGTCGGTGGGATATCATTCAGGAGACCACAATTATTATAAATTTCTAATCAGTGATGGGAAAAGCTACACCGTCTGATCAAAACGGAGATATTTAGTGGATAGGGAGAAAATGATAATTTACCAGGAAAGAATAAAGAAGAAGATGGCGACAGTGGTGGAGCAACCAGTTACAAGTCCTTTGCCAAAACACAAACACTTAGTGACGCCGTGAACCACCGTTTGACTAATCAACAACAACCCAAACGCCAACAGACCGTACACCGTCGAGGCATCTGAAGCGTACACACAATACGTATGTTCATCGTACTCATCATTAACCACTTTGGCCTAAATCAAAGAAAACAGAACAGTGAGCAATCCGATTCAAAATCAGGGTTAAGAGAGAGGATGAGAGTTACCTTGCTACGGCGTCGTTCAGCACCGACGGCGAAAATGAAAGCGATGAGGTTCAGAGAGATTACGATGGCCAAAATGGGAACTGAAACGGCCATGATTGACTATCAGTCTCTCACTCTGGGTGTGTTCGCTTTTGTCTCTTGGCTTTTGAAGAAAAAATCTGCTGCTTGTTGCTTTAATGGCCAAATTTTGAATGCTTTCTATGAGGGTTTTGCTTTTTTTTGGATGCTTGTGCACCAATTTGCTTAGAGGAGGGTAATATTGTAATTAGAATTGGACTAATTTAAAAGGATAGGTAATAAAACGAAGTGGACTCTACCCACACTAAGCTTGGTTATCTTCTATGTCATTATTTCTGATAGTGTAGATATAATGGGTATTCAATTATTGGATACGTGGTAGGATTTTATTGGTGATGGTGTTTGATTATACCGTGATGTTGTGAGCACTATATTTTTCAAGTGAGACTGGTGGGACCCGTATACTGACCACGATTGACAAATGTGTCCGAGCAAATAGCTGGACCGCCGTTGGCTTGTCTGAGTGCCAGTTTCCCAGTTTTCTCAACCGGGTATAGTAGGTTAGACAGATTTCCTTAATTTACAAGCAAACCATAAGTAATAGTGTTAAGAGTGCCAAGTCAGCATACAACTACTGATATTTTAAAATTGTATATGGGAGTATTTAATGGATTTTTTTTATAATAATATAGATAAAATCAAATTTTTATGTAGTGCATTTAAAAGACTTACACCTTCAAGTTCAAAAAATTAAAAAAAAAAAAAAAGGACTTATTATTGAATTTATATGAGGGCTAAACATGAATATTTTATTAGGCACAAGTTGATTTAAAGATCATTAATTAGACTAGAGATGACCCCTGGATTGTAGTCCGTCACATATAACAGTCACTACCATTTGATCAATCGAATCAGGCCAGTCGCGAGTCGCCAACTATTCGAGTTCAGTTCGAAAAGTGTTAGATTCTAGATTAGATATTTAGATGGGCTTTTCAACTAATTCTTTTCTTAACACGGATTTGTTATTCATGGAATGGCTTCAATATAATTATAAATAGTTAAATATTTTTACTAAATAGAAATAAAATTATAAGAAAAAAATATTCATTACTATTTAAACATGAAAGTGGAAGTTTGGAGTTACATGAACTTCAACCCAAGTATTAGATGTTTTATTTATTTATTTTATTTTAGCACTTGAGCTAGCTTACGCACATTTTAATTTATTTTTGAGTATGATCGTAGATAAGTCATGCTTAAAAACAGACAACTCATTATGGGTTAAGCTTTTTTCAAATCAAGTTAGAGTCTAGAATTTGGTATATTCTTATTTTGATTAATTAAGTTTAATATTTCTACCTAAATTTTCTTCATTCTTACTACCCAAGCTAAGCTCAAGTAGCTATTTATTTAATAAAGGTTGAAATTATATTTTACATATAAAAAAATAATTGATTCAATTTATATTTAATACATAACTTATTTGTATATAATAATTTAAATTTACTAAAAAAATAGTAATTCATATTTTAAAATCATAAGAATATTAATAAGAAAAATGATTTAGAACTTTGATTATTAACATAGTGTTTACTTAATTTCGCATTACATAGTAATTTATACGTATCAGGATTTTACAATCAATAAATAATTTTGTAATTTGATCCTTTAAAATTAAATATTTAAGTCCATCACTGTTCAAATATCTCATTATTTGGCTCAGCTTGTTAACTTAATAAATTATACTTCACTTCACAACTTTGTTGTTGTTGTTGAGATTTTAATCTAAATGATAAACCATACATAAAAGTAGCTTAGCTGCAAATTTTTTTTATTTTCTTATATATCCTTATGAATTTTTATTATTGCATAGATATGTATAGTTGTTATTTCAATTAAAATAGACTATTATTTTCTTAATTATTCTCCATTTCGATATTAATAGAATTGTAATTATTTTAGAACTAATTATTACTTTTTTACTTCTTCTCAATATTAATAAATCTTTAATTTTTTTTTCTATTTATATGTCAATATTAAATAAAATAAATATTTAATTTTGTTTGTTTGTTTGATAATGCCTAATAATCTTAATTTTCTAAATTTTTCTCAAATTTATAACTAAAATTTGAAAAATAAATTACTATGAATTAAAAGAAATATTAAGAGTATAGTTCTATGATTATAATATTGTTGTTTTAACTTTTATTTCATAAAAAAAAAAATTATATCTTTTTAATATTTTATATCAATAGTAGTTAATATTGATTTTCTCACGAAAGATTGTTCAAAAAGTTCCTAATAATTATATTATTTTGTAGTTTTAAAAAATATTAAGAGTATAGTTCCCATAATTATATATTTTTGTTTTATCTTGTAGTGGAAGAAATTTTATTTTCTTAAATATCCTATGAATTTTTACATTCACTTTTCAATTGTTATTGTGTTTCAAATAGTTTTTATTTTAGTTTTTTTTTTCTTTATTTTAATATTAATATGATAGCAATTATTTTATGAATTTATTTTTTTTATCCTAATTCTTTTCATCAATAATTATGTATCAATAGTAATTAATATTAAATTTCTCAAATTTTTAAAAAAATTTAGTAAGTTACAAATAATTACAATATAAATTATTATTATCATTATTATTATTTAAATGTTATAAATGAAAAGAAATATTAAGTGTATAGTTTTTATGATTATGATATTATTATATTAATTAATTTAGATTCAATTTCTTGTTAAAGATTACTAAATGATGTAGGTACTATATGCTAAAACTGAAAAATAACATTTCTTGTGGGGACTTGCATTAAGCTTGAAAACTTTTACAACCCTGAATTTCAGCTCCTTGTGAGGTCAATACTTTTTGGCTAGAAAGGGCTCGAAACAATTCTCCCCATAATAGCAATAAAGATGGCTAGTTGAAAACTTTTACAATCCTGAATTTCAGCTCCTTATGAGGTTAATACTTTTTGACCAAAAAGTGGCTAGAAATAATATTCTCTACAGCTGTAATAAAGATGGCTAGCTACTTGGAACTTGTCATCTTCTACCTTCTTCAGAACTACCTCCATAACACAAAAATCTGTGGTCCTACTAAAACTAACAACAATATCACCTGAATGAAGTTAGTTAGTGCTTTTGGAAAATCAATGCTTATGTTGTCTAACATTGAACCATAATTAGGGTTAGGGTACCATAATTAGAGTTAAAATTAGGGTACCATAATCAAGATTAAGATACAATAATTAGGGTTAAGATATCCTAATTAGGATTAGGGTACCATAATTAGGATTATGATATCATAATTAGTATTAGGGTTAGGATAGCAACTAGGGTAAGGGTACCGTAATTAAGGTTATGGTTAGGATACCGTGACTAGAGTTATAGTTAAGGTACTATAAATAGGGTAATAGTTAGGGTACCATAATTAAAGTTAGGGTTAAGGGTACCGTAATTAGGGTTTAGTTACCATAATTTGGGTTAGAGTTAATGTATTATAATTAGGGTTAGGGCACTGTAATTAGAGTTAGGGTACTGTAACTAGAGTTTTGGTACCATAATTTGAATTATGATATTATAATTAGGGTTAGGATTAGGATACCATAATTAGTGTTAAGGGTAGGGTATCATAACTAGGATTAGGGTACCATAACTAGGGTTACGATTTACTCGTAATGCTATGCCGTAAAACTAGTATTTATATAAGTGGCTAAGCTATAGAAGGAGAAAAAACCTAGCAATTTAATTTTCTTTTTTTATGGATGCAACAATAAGGCAATATTAAACTAAAGTTGTAGAGCCTATTTGGTATACTATTTCAAAAGTCTGATTGTCGATTGAGGAGTCCAATTTGTGGATTGGAAGTGTTTGGTTTTCTAAAAAAATGCGATTGGCTCAATCATAATCAATTCAAATCAGATAAATTCCCCAATTGACAGAAGTAGGTGTACAGCTTTTGGCTTTTTAGATTGCATATGGCATTAGAATTATCCAATTTACCCTTTATCCTTTATTTATTAATTGTCATCTCTAATCCAATTCTCTTTCAAATTTTTTTGGTTAAAAAGTTTGAATTATTTTATTTTATTTTATGTACTTGATTATATTATGAATATTGTTGTGTAAGATGATATTCATATAATTATTATTGCAATGCAGTATTTGACAATGTAATGTGCATACAAATATTTTATTAATAACTAAATTATAGTAGAACAACTTTTGCAATATGTAAAACAAATATCATTACTATGCATGTGCGCATGCTATTAATGGTAATTACATATCTAAGCTGACTTTTCAATTTGTATATCAAACACATATTTAACTTATTTGCAATATGCATGTCAAACATATATTTGACTTATGATCAATCTAATTTATGTAATCTGACTTATTACTAATCAGACTTTATAATATGTATACCAAATGAGCCCTTATAAGGGACTAAATGCTAGTTTGGTTTCACTTCCTAGAATTGTGTTTAGTTTTCGTTCTAACCATAATGTGACACATTGTTTAATGTACAATTCAATAATTTTTTTCCTAATTTAGGTTTGGTTTGGTAATGTTCTTTTAGAGTGTGCTTATGCTTATGAAGAGCATATGTCAATTTTTTTATATTTGGTAAAAATAAAAAATAAAAAATAAAAGTAGATTGTTTTTGTTCTGGGCTTTTAAAAACACGTCAATGGATGTTTTTAAAAGCTAGCTTATGCTCTCAAAAGTTTAAAATATTAATATAACTTCAACTCTTAATAAAAATTTATATTTATTATTTTATTAATTAATGCAGTAGGTTAATTATCTCTCTTTTATTATTAATATCTCTTATAGTCAATTTAAATCTTTAGAGCAGATTTACAATGAATTTATCAAACACTAATTTGTGGCTTCTACTTATGAAAAATATTTTTTGCATTATTTTATCAAACATTACTGCTATAATTTTTTTAAAACAGCTCTAGAAGAGCCATAATAGTACAGTATCTCTAAAAAAATCATAACATTACCAAATCAAGCCTCATACCTCACTTGTTATGGTTAATTCACTTATTCTAGCAAGAAAACCATTCTACTAATAAATTACTTGACTAGTTGTAATCGCCATGTTTACAAACTGCAATACTTACATGGTATCAACAAATTTTAAATATTGTTGAAAATTTTGTTGTTTCTATTTGACACAATATTGTTAAATAAAAAAAAAACATTATTGGAAAAAAAAAATTAGTTAAATTTGTAAACATAAGATTTGAAAATAAGTATAGCATCATCCATCCATAACGTTAAACTTAAATTTTTAGAACAGATTCCAAATCTGACCCCTTATTTATTGACAGCCCCTTCAAATTTATTATTTTATTATTTTCCTTTTTGATGATAAATTCTCTCTCTTTCTTTCCAAAGAAACATTTTCCGGACGTTCCTATGAAATATGTTTCCTTTGACTTCCTCCTTTGGGGTAATCCTAAAATAAAGCTAATACCGAAAATTTAGTAAATACAAAAAAATAAAAAAAATACTTAAACAAACATTTGTGAAATACGCGGCGCCACGACGGATAAAACCATATCTTTACCTCAGAAACAGGTAATAATCTTAATTGAATACGTCTAAATAAATAATCAATTACATTATGACCAATTTTACTTACTTATTTGAAAAAAGAAAAATCCAATCCAATCCCTTTCAAATCAAAGCCATAATAATAGAAGAAAAAAAAATCAATCTGCAAATTACATCATAATCCAATCAAAATTTTCCTTTTGGTTCTATTATTGGCTAATGACATTGAATGCATGGTTGCGAATGTGTTCCTTCAAATATTCAAGTTATGACTGTGATTACCCTCCCTGCAATCCTTCTGGCTTTGGAATCCTTGTAGAAGAAAGAGTTTTTCTTTCCAAAGTTCTCAACTTTAATGGCTAATTCAGATTTCTCAATGATTTTTCCTAGAGTTCTTATTGTCTCTAGACGTACAGTCCGCAAGGACAAGTTTGTAGATTTTGTTGGTGAATATCATCTGGATCTCATTGTAAAATATGGAGCAGTGCCTGTTATTGTTCCAAGAGTTAGTGGACTTGACACTCTCCTTGAAAGCTTTGAACCCATCCATGGAGTTCTCCTTTGTGAAGGTGAAGACATTGATCCCTCCCTTTATGATGCAGAGCTTTCCGGGTTTTCTCCCGAAGAACTTGAGGAAATCAGGAAGCTTCATGCTAGTGATACTGCCATTGATAAAGAGAAAGACTCAATTGAACTGAGGCTTGCAAAGCTTTGCCTTGAAAGGAATATTCCTTACTTAGGAATATGTAGAGGATCACAAATACTTAATGTTGCTTGTGGAGGTACCCTTTATCAAGATGCAGAGAAAGAGCTCTCAAACAAATGGTCTGAGTCTGAGAATCAAAGAGTTGCTCATATAAACTATGAGAATTATGACGGGCATCGTCATTTGGTGAATGTGGTGGAGAACACCCCATTGCATCAGTGGTTTAAGGATTCATTTGAAGGAGAGACAATGGAGATCATGGTGAATAGTTATCATCATCAAGGTGTCAAGAGATTGGCTCAAAGATTTGTTCCAATGGCATTTGCCCCGGACGGTCTCGTTGAAGGGTTTTATGATCCTAATGCCCATAATCCTGAGGATGGTAAGTTTATTATGGGTCTTCAGTTTCATCCAGAGCGAATGCGACAACCGGATACTGATGAATTTGATTATCCAGGATGCCCGGCAGCATATAAGGTAACAATGCAGCCATGAAATGCACTTATTGCTACTTCTTGTTTGCACTCTGTCATGTAATTTTCAAGGTGAAAACTAAATGTGTTTCTTCCTGGTTGGAATGTAGGAATTTGCGAAGGCTGTAATTGCTTATGAGAAGAAGCTTAATAACTGCTCAGGACGAGTGCCAAAGACTCCGAAGCTAAGTAAGGAATTGGAGCTGAAGAGAAACGTTATACTTAGAAGCTTCTCAGTTGCAAGAAACATATACAGCTCTGGATGTGGAGTAGTTTCAAACCCAAATTATGAACTTCAAGTTGGAGCAGAGTTTCTGGAGGTTAGCCGAAAAAATAATTTAATACCAACTGCATTGTCTGCATCGTTAGAGATATAGCTAAAGTCTAAAAATGATGAAATAAATCGTTAGCCTCTAAATTCTAACATATTTGATCAAGTAGAAGTTGATCAGAGCATTCTATGAATATATGATAATGTGATGGTTATTTGGTATGGCTGTGCAGGCAAATACAGCACTGAGTTTGCAGCAGGAGAATAGGCTGAAGCAGATGGGAGCAACAGTGAGAAATGGTTCAGTGTATAAAAAGGGATTCAAGATGAATCAAGAGAAGGAAAGGGTTGCTAGAGCAATAATGGGGAAGATGACCACAGAACAATTATCTGATTTGATTTCCTTTTACCAGTTGATGGTTCAGATATGTTCTGAAGCTATGGAGAAAAAATTTCATGAACTAGTCAAGGAAGCAGTCGATAGTTAAACTATGAACACATTTGACATGGATAATCAATCAATAAACTATGCCTTTTTCTTTTTAGTAAATTGTAAACAGAAAAATTGAAGTCCTTCTCGCTTTCAAAATGATTCTCTAATGTCGTAGTATGAGAGTTTCCATTGTGCCAGAATCTGTGCTTTCAATACTGACTACTTTTATCCAACCTCTGGCACCAACCATTCATTTAAAGTTACTAGTTTGACAATAATTATACAGATTCCAATAAGATGAAGGCAAAGAAGGTTTTCAATAAAAAAATAAATAAAAGTTAGTTTGGACGAAGGGACTGTTTCCAAGTTTTCCATGACGCCAGGACAGAAGATCACCGTAACAAGTAAAGCATTATGTTAGTCGGAAAGATTGGAGAGGCAAAAGTCTTCATTTGTGTGTAATTGTGGTGTCACGTTCTTCCAAATTATACAATAGTTTTCTCATTTTTAATAAATTATTTGTATTAAATTTATGAGGTTTATACAAAATTGTAAGGTTTAATTATCAAATCTAAAAATAAATTTCTATAGAGTGCATTGAAAATTCTCTATATCGCAACTGAACAATTTACTATACAAATAGACGCCAAGAATAAAATGACGAAAAAACAACTTAATGCAAAAGCAAATCAATTAGCCAAAAAAATCGGTAATCATCAGAGAATATCTATCAAAGTCATTATTTCATTAGCATGAGAATTGGTTAAACAGGTTTAACAACTGAAGTAGCTAAAAAACAAGTGGTTAGCATTCAGATACATACTAGGGGCCAATTCAAACATCCGGATACTTAACACACTGTTTCCATCAAACTCCCCTCATAAATTAAAATTAGACCATAGTGATCATCAGGACAGAAAAAAGAAAACAGCCTGTTGACGTTGACATTTCCAAACCTGGAACATACATAGACGTAAAAAAAGTACAAAAAATACATCCATAACTGACACGATTACTCAGTTAGCAAGTTAAACCGACTCTAAACTTGGTTTAGCCTTTCTGCAGCTTCTCTTACTATATTTCAAGGTACAATACTTTGTGGATAAGCTTTTATAGAAGTGCTCCAGCTTCCATTCCTCTTCTGCTTTTTTTTTTTCCCTTGTCCATCCTTTTCTCCTTCCTTTATTTTGAAAGGAAAACCAACCAGAAAATCACATCTAGCAGTAGTTGTCATCCTTTTTTCTTTTACTTTTTTCTTTTTTCCTTTCATTTAGATCAGTAACTTTCACAGAAACTAGTAGAGTTGCCATTTGACCCACATATGAAACAAAAAACTGGTTGAGTTCACTTCTTGAGTGGCTGCTGGCCAGAGTAGAATCCTTCAGTGACCTCAATATCATTGACGGCAGAAAAACACGAAATCTGGGTGACTGACCTGAAGTAGTCTTAACCAGTTGTCAGCAGACTGCAAAAGGGAGCTCGCCAACTGGAGCTCAAATCCACCATTAGGAATCCACAACGATCCTTTGAACTTGTATGAAGCAAATCCAAAAACAGGTAATGACATTTTAGCAGCACCACCCATCTCAGCCGGATAAGTCAGTACAGGAGCATGTGGACTTTGTGAACCTGAAACAAATAACACGATCACTATCAAAAACAAAATAAGAGAAAAACAATATAAGCATTGGTTACAATGGAAATAAAATATCATGAAAATAAAAGCTACCCAGATAAAAATCTCACAACAAACTTAAGTGATATATTTAACATACCAACTGATAATCACTTCTTCAAATTACAATTCCACCTTATACAACCTTATTAAGAATAAAATATACAAATAAATAGCATTTTTCCATGCGCAACTTAGGACAACCCGAGAACTCAAATGATAGAAAAGAGATGTATATAGATTTGGAACATGAGGGAGAAGGCAGAGGGAATGAGATGGTGAGACAGATAATTTTCAAAATTCCTAAATATGATTGGAAACAAATAGATGTGTGCCATTTGTCAAGATAATGATACTTCATGATACACATTGACGACATCTCAAATAAATAACAGAAAGGATATGATTGGATTTCATCTACATCATGTAGGTTCAATATAGGCTTTTTGAAAATACATAAATATTACTTACTAATCAATGGCAGCACAACAATGAAATGGAAACAGATTATTATCTTTGTCATAAAACAGTTTAAATCACAAGTGCAATAAGGGGAAACTAGGTAAAAATCTGCATCACCTCCAGAAGGTGTGTGAAGATAATGGTACGTCAAAAAGCAAGCATCAAGATCTTTCAGTGTTGGTCCAGTTGGTATTCTGTATATTGGATACCTACAATAACATATCATAACCCAATTAGTCAAAAGCACATTTGTTCCTTGGCATGAAAGGAAATGGTAAGTAATATTACCATGCCACAGAAATCCAACTCGAAGGTAGTACATCACAACTTCTTAGCTTCTTCAGCTCAGGGAAATGAAAAGCAAGATCCAATATCTGTCATAACATAGGAACTTTGTTTTTATTTCAGGGAATATAAAGTGGAGAGGGAGTAGAGAGACTGAGATGACAGCGATAGATAAAGAGAAGGATGAGGAAGGGAGAAAGAGAGAACTGACCTTATCCGCTAAAGGTTCACGACTGTAAGGAGGGTCCCGTTCAAGATACTCAAAAAGAAGGTGGCCTTGAGAATTCACAGATTCACCCTCATCACTAGAAAAATTCTCCTGAAGGACCATACGCTGGTCTCTCAAAGATAGATTATCCATCCTAAGAGGAACCTCATTTGGTAGATGGTGATGATTCCTTTGCTCCCTCAAGTAATTCAACCCTCTTTCAGGTTCACAATCACAGCTACCATCACTACTTGAATCCTGGAAATCGCTGTCACTATCCTCACCTGGTCGCCTATTAGACAATGGAGCAATCATATTAGATTAAAACGTGATATAAAACTCAAAAGAGATTAGTACAAACTGTTCCTTATCGAGTGAAGATAAACTAAATCAAATAGTAAAAACAAATTGCCAAAGGGGAGGTGCAATAGGAGAGAAAATGACTAGCAAGTCATTCTGTGCTTTTTTATCGAGGCATTTATTGGCACAAAGCATGTACCTTGTGTCCTTCAGAAAACAAGAAAAGGAATCAAATAAGTCATACAAAATAAGAGTCAATGATTTAATGCCCAGCCAGAAAAGGGAACAAAATAGAAATTCCAGAAACATTAAATGAGGAAAAAATGAAAGAAATTGAATTAGAGAAATTAGGAATGATGACATAATTAAGAAGCAGCAAAGTAAATGAATCACGAAATTAGAAACATTAAGAAAGAAACAAACACTTAATACATTTCCTAGCTTCAAATGTTTGACTCACAGCATTATATGTTTAGATTTGACTCTTTCTGAATCAAAAGTTACTATTTGGATAATGATATTCAGTTTTGATACATAAAAACTTGAATTATTGTCATGTTCTTCACTCTTATTACTTTGGCTTGGCTAACACCAAGTAATTTAATCATTTCCACATTCAAGTTTGAAGGCCCGTCATATGTATTTGTGTTTCTATTACCATACAACATGCACCTTACTTAGAGTGTCATGCAAATCTGTTCAAAGTCAAATCAAGAAACACCACCCTCCCATACACTTCAGAGTCAACTAAGAACCAGAGAACTGTAGAGGGTTTTTACAATTGCAATTATGAAAGATTGCCGCAGAATCCATCGTGTCATGAATTAAGAGATTGATGTTCCCATTGCCATCCAAGAGTGGCAAGCAAATTACAAGACAAAACACAACATGGAAAACAACCTCTGTGTGGCAATATTTGAAAATCAGGAAGCAACCTACTCTGAGGATCTGGTTAAAAGATAATGAATGATTTGGATAAAATGTTTACAGTGAATGACACATGACAAACAAAAACCAGCAAACAGTCAACATCGTCAACAAATTTGGTGTTAAAAAAAGTGAAACAAGTAGTATACCTTGATATCGCAGATGACCTCATCAAATCGCCATAAATTTGTATGCCAGACAGATACGGGACATAATACTGAATAACAGAATCAATGTTATTTAATACTAGTGGCACTCCAGCACCATATGCACTCCATTCCTCAAAAGACTCCCATAAATCACCTAGTACAAAGTAAGGCTGAAACTCCACATCACATTTCCTACGACCCCTCATATTCGTCTGCAACCAAATTCAGTTTTTAGATAAACAGAAAGCAATACGGAAGCTGATATTATAGCTTTCTAGTTGGTACCCAGAAACAAAGAAGTAACACAGTGAAATATAATAGGGCAGGGTTAACGTTCCTAAATAATAACCAGAATAGTTATCTCTCCTTTCTTGAAGTCTTTCACAAAATTAAATACGTCTTATATATAACATAATTCTGTAGTGGACACGGCAAACAAAATATAATTATTTAATTAGATAACAACCAAAACTTTTCCACCAATCATAAGAACCAGGATGACAAAAGACTTAACAATGGCCGATAAGAATTCAAAAGATCAAACCTTGGAGAGATATTGAACAGGCACAGACGGGGTGACCGACTGCAAGAACCGCACCAAATTACTTGCTGGCTTCACAACCGGTTCCACAGACGGCTCTGCAACTGGCTTGGAAAGCTCTTCGGCCACTGCCCTGTTTTCAGGCTCCCTAGTTACCGGAACCACCGATTTCTCTCTAACTGAAGCCGATCTAGTCGCCGTCATGTCGCTTTTAGCTCTACGTAATTGATCATTTTCCTGATTCTGATGGGAACGCCTCGCTTTCGCCGGATTATAAAACCTATCCTCTCCGCGGGCACGGCCAAATTGTAACCCAGTTCCCAACATTCTCTATATCCAAACAGAAAACTACGACCGAAAAACCTGAAGCAGAAAAAGAAACTCCTTTTCTTTCTGTTATCCTATAAACCCTAAATAAAGTCAGAGAAATTTGAGAAACCTAACAGAATTAGGAACTGTATCCAACTGGGTACTAATGAATTTAAAGGAATGCGATTGCTTGGTAGAAATTAGAATCAGAGGATCTGTACGCCTACAAATTGTGAATCGGATCAGAGAAAAATGGATGGGATTTTGGATTAAATTAAAACCCTAACGTGGGTTGGGAATGGAAATGGATCTGGTTTGAGAAGGTAGTAGGTAATCGTCGAGGGTCAAAATGGTAAATTTATCACACGAGAGAGTTCAATCAACGCAATGCAATTGAAGCGATGGAGGAAACGAAAGAGAGACACGAACAAGAAAACTAGGCTCTGAATAAATGGATGGGCAAGGAAGACGAAACCATTTTTTTTTATTTTTTTTCAAAATATTATTATTTAAAAAAAAAAAATACATTGCAGTCGGTTTTGTTAGATAGAGCACCTAACATGGTAAAATGACAGCTTTATCCTTACAAGGTGAGGAGAGTTAATGGTTTTGGTAAGGATTGAAGTGGGTAGCTGTGTGGATATAAAAAGGCGTGGAATTATCAATGAGAAGTGAGAATTGTAGGAGGCGTTATCTAATGAGGAAAGATCTAAGATTGACTAAACCGGGCTGTGATTGGTTGAATTTAATGTTTTCGGATTAGTTATTAAGATCAACAAGCAGCTGGCGACACGTGTTGATTAAGAAAGGAATTGACACGTGTATGGACAGATTTAGTCAAACGTGGGGGAGATCTATTTTTCTTATTATTATATAGTATTATGCTAAAGGTCTCAACTTTTTTGGTTTCTTTTGTTATTATATTTGGTATTCTGTTATTGAGGGACGGGGTTTGGAAAACGTGAGTGAACGCGCCAAGCACCCCTAGGGTTAGCTAGAATTGAGGATAAAAGAGAAAAATAAACCCCTAAAAAATACAATCAAAGAATTCAGATTAGATCTAATTTAATCAGGTTGTGCTCGTGACTAGTTAATAGTATTTTCAAATTAAATGATTATAATTTAGACAATGAACTCAAGAAGCAATTTATAAAATACTCGTTAAAATTTAGATCAAGGTAAATTATCTTTTATAAAATTACTTTTAAATTGTATTAATTTTAAATTAGTTAAGTGAAACATTTGAACTGAATATTTTAAATTTAGTTTAATTATAAACTCCCAAGATTAGCTCGTTAAATATATTTTTATATAATTTATATATAAAATCATAATAAAATATGTAATGTGATAATAATTTATTCAATTGATTTTTTATAAATAATAAATTCTATTGTGACAATGTCATTTACTTTATAACCACCCACAAAAGTGGAATCAAGAATGTGAGGGTCGGTCACGTGAATTATAAACAAAGGTTAAGAGTGTATTAGTATTGAATTTCCCTTAAATGCAGATAGGATTTTTTTTAGAGTCTAGGCTTCAAATTGAGTATATTTAACAGATAAGATGCACGATAATATATGTAACTTTTTTATATTAAAATTGTAAACTTTGTGTTGTTAAAGTTTTAAATAAGTGATGCCGTAAGCACCGACTTTGTTGGCACATAAAAGGATGCTCATTAATATATGCTAAAGCACTGGTGTCTGATATTTTATAAGGTAGTTTTGCAGAACATGTGGTTGGAAAACTTATATTGGATGGCAAATGGATGAGACCCAAAAATGAGTGATTATGGTTGAAAAGGATTTTTTTTTTTGGTTAATAAAAGACAGTCACACAACAAAGCCACCATTGCTCTAGCAATTGACAATTTGGCACATTCAAAAGGAGATGTTGTTGAAGAATGAAGCATCATTTTCTGTGTATACATCAAAATTGGAAAAACCCATGGTGTGACGCCATCAAGTAGCTGCTATAGTTTTTCATGGTGACAGTGATATTTTTAATTGGACTTTGGGAGTTAGAAAATACTAATATACTACTACAGAACCATGCACAGTGAAAACTTCAAAGAAATGAAAATGGTTTCACAGAATGACACCAAGTCCATCCTACCAAATTTCAACCATGTCCAATACCGCATACGATGTATGTACATCAAAACATTCACAATGTCACAACAAAAAGCTAACATTTTAACATGAAAGCTTTATCAGTACTGGTAAAATGGCAGTTGAGAGTATAGAGGGAAAGGTGCCATCAGTCATCTACTATGAAGTGAGAAACATAAGCTATTTAGATCAAGTCTTATGTTGAGGAAATGTTCCTACAGCACCACCACAAAGGTGCAGTCAACCAGGTTGGTGCCCAATTGTCCCGATTGCCATGGAAGCAAAAAGTTTCACTACCCTCGTTGCCAAGTCTGAAAACACCCCAGTCTTTCCAATCGGACTTGTCCAAGCCAAGACGAGCTGAAACCCCTTTTAGATGACAAGAATCCCACTCATTCCACCAAGGAGTAACTGGATCATTAGAGAAATAGATGTTGTTCATTCCAACTCCAAGTTCCTTTGCCGGCAACAACATTGAAGAACATTTTCCCAAAAATAACACTTGATCCCCTAAACTTTCAACTTTCTTCCAGGAAAACTCACATAAATCTAATGTGTATACTTCAAACCTTCGAGTTTCAAGCACAGCATCTGGTTTGTTGCTATAATATCTACAAACAAGCAAGACCTGCCCAGAAGACTCCAGGAGATAACTCAAGATGCGATCATCTCTGTGTCTCTCGGACACAACTATTACATCGAGTTGTGATCTCTCTGGCATTTTTACTTCATGGAACTTTGTTTCTATGTTAGAGAAGTTACCAAAAAGAGTATCAACTTCATTAATAGCAGAAAAAATACTAGAAGCATCAATTTGCCATATGTTACAACCGTCGCTCAGGAGATAAAAGCTTCCATTACAAAACACAGCATCCTCAAATGGATGACCTACTAGTTTGTGTTTATGCCATGATTGTGATCCCGAAACCCAAAATGCCAGCTCCCTATACCGATTATGAAGAAGCATACAAATAAAGTTGTTCTCGGAGGGAAGACCTGAGAGGACTATCTTGTGATAGAAGTTCCAAATCCCAGGCAGACTAATCTTGCCTCCTGAAAATGGATTCAACAAGTTAACATCAAGAGAGAACAAGCCCTGATCTTGTACCATAATCAGCCAATCTTGAAATGATCCCCAAAAATATTTTCCATTAGCCTCAGGCAGCTTCATTTCCCAAACACGATTTTCTATTATGCTAACATAAGTTCTGATCTCCCTTTGATTTTGACCAGACATCAGAAGCCATGGAAATCCACGCTTTTTCCAGCCAGGAAGTTCTTCTCCAAGAACACATCTCCAACTTTTACACACATTACTGATAGATACACAATCAATAATAGGTAGTCTCTCAGAAATCATCTCAAGAATACACCGAGGAAGACTTGACCATTCTGCATATCTTTGTTCCTTTGATTTCTTTCGTCGATGTCTTATCTTTCTCTGACTTGCCATAGCCAAGAATACCCCGAGGAAGACTTGACCATACCATGTAGCTTTTTTTCTTTGATTTCTTTTGTCTATGTTTTTGCTTTCTCCCACTTGCCATAGCTAATTTTCACAATCCAACTTTACAACATAGAGCCAAATCTGCTGCTCCCTTCTTGTACTGAAAAAATAAGAGGGAGGAGGAAGAAGGAAGAAGGAAAAAAAAATAAAAAATTAAGAATTCAGGAGAATTTTGAATCAAGAGATTCTTCATGGGAGAATATTGACTTTTCAAAATATAAGATAGAAAGGCTACTGCATTATACCAACTTTAAGGTGAAGTAAAAGGTGATAGCACCTACTCAAATATATAAAACATGTCATTAAAGCTATAGTATATTTCCTCATATAGCATGAAGGTTACCTGTCCTACCTCTATAGGTGAATGAAATAACAGATTAATCCGTAATGGGAATGAGATCAGATTAAGGAAGCTGAACTATTTTTGCTAGGGTGGAACATACCACCAAGCTTATTGGCTGACCGATATAGTGTATTGGGGTTAAACTCCTAACTACTTTGTCCATCAAATTATGGCCTTCTAATACACAACCAAAAACAATACTTATCATCAAATGTACTAAGAAGAAAGTATTACAAGGTGTGAACTGTGAAGAGGGAAAACAGCATCTTCCTAAATAAAATGTGTCTTCTCCTTTACCCCATGCACACCACTGTAGCCAACCATGATAATTTGATAGGTTATCACTAAAGAACTCTTTAAACCGGTGCAGATCAAAGATGTTACACTTCTGATTGAATGGAAGATAAATAGTTAAGCTAAATGAAAATCCGTCAGACAACCATTTGACCATCCCATTCAGGTTTTACTCTAGCTGTGAACATTCATCTATTGCCATGGCGATCAAAGGATTGCAAATCTGTTAATCACGCTCTGATCAAATGGTCATGAATCATCCACCAGATTTCAGTTCCTGTTTCCTTGAGTTCTCAGGAGACAGTGGGCCTATAGAACAGATCCTGTTCAAGTAAGGTTGTTTTTTATTAAAGCCCCTGAATGGGTAACAAGCCAGCGCTACTTCACTTGGCAAAATAGTTCAGCTCATCTACATCAGAGCCATCAGAGTGTATATATGTGTGTGTGTGTGTATATATATATATATATATATAAGCAGGCATACTCATGTACATGTATGTCTGTGTGGTGTACATATACTCACAAAATAAAAAAATAAAGGATTACTACCTAAAAAAAGTTTTAATTACGAGTTTACGAAGATATAAGTTCTGGAGCAAGGACGGCTGTTCCTTTTCTTCATTTTACTACTCCCCTTCAATTTTATTCCAGTAAAATATGTATTTCCATGCACATAGTGCAAGTGCCCATAAAGCTCACCCTGGGTTCCATGTATAGCCTACCATCCATTTAACTAGTTACTAAATACATCAATATACCAATCACAGTAAATACTCTTTTCTTTTTGCTTCTGCTGTCCATTCTTTCTTTTAGTCCTCCAACAGTTGAAAGGCTAGCCACCAGAATTCCAGTTTAATAATTTTGTGCATGCTATAAACATAATGGACAAAAGCTTATACAGAGATACATCATGAAACAAGGAATGAGAATGGAAATGGGAAAAAATTTCTTAAGAACTGAGTCATAGAACAACATGGACACTATAATTTCTAAAGTGTAGTTGACATAAATTCCTGCTAAACTTGATTAGTTTTGGGACTCAGTTATGTTGAATTATTGAAGCATCTGTATCTAAAGATAAAGATTTTAATGCTAATAAGCTATATCAAAGAGACTTAATTGTTGATAGATCTGATAATTTAACATCTACAGTTTCTAATTTAAAGTATATACTCATATGTTGTTCAAGACTAGAAGGCGTGTTGTATAAGTGCACCAGGAATGGGAGAGAACAACCCTTAAGTATGTCCATATGAGCTAGATATTAACAATAGAATTCTTTTCCTAAGTCCTAACACATAAACAAAGCAACAGGCAGTGTCAGTCAGAAAGAATAGCTGAATAAAACTTTAACATCTTGTTACTAAATTTGAGATTCAAACAAAGTATTGCAACATGTACTTAGTAATAGAAGTCTAGAAATAACATGTTGGTCAATGAAAAAAATCTATTTTAAACACATACCTAATATAACTGTATCACTCATAGCAATAAACAAGCCATGAGGTGCTCGCCCATGGGTCCATGCCATAGTTACCGGGACCTCTAAACCCCCCTGCGTTCCGCGTTCATTCCGGGATCGTGGTTCTTTTGCATACTGGGATCATTGTTGTTCGCAATCTAGGTCATTAAAACTAGCGACCTAAAATTTTAAGATTTTTCTCCAAAGAAAATGAAAAAGTATGATCACAATTTTAGCATGTATCAATTATTACTGTATATGTATGTATTTATATAATTAGTAAGCTATTATCTTTCTTGTATCATTAATTAAATATTATGTATTCTATTCATTTAGTATAATTTAATGTGAAGTATACCACCAAAATATGGTAAAGTGACTCAAATAAGTACTTTAAGCGTACCACGTCCCGAAATAATGAACCAACTAAGCCTACCACATCGTACCATGATTTTAGCTAGGTAGCGTATCCCATACCCATTCCCGTACCACGTCCCGGAACGTACCGCGATCCTGGTAACTATGGTCCATGCAACTTAGAAATAAACCAAAAAAAAAAATTTCTCCAAATACATAAGGGTGCTATGTCAATTCAAATGCTTAACTATAAATATTTTTACTCATACAAAATAGGCCATCAGTATAAGCAATTTCTAACCAAATTGGACTTCTGACTTCTGAGTTTTCGATGTAAGGAGTAGGGATTAAGTATTAATAATAGTAACTTCAGAAAACAAATAATTGATCACATCATCTGAAGCAAATATCAGAATGAAACTTCACCTTCATCAAGCAATCCACAAGAAAGAAAAGATGAACCTCATTCAATCAAAACCATTTAATAATCAATCAAGCTAATAATGCAAAAGTCAGCTTCTTCTCTCAAAAACTTTAAATGCATGATCAAATTGCTCAAGAGCCGTTCTTCCAATAGACTTCTAAACCTAAACAATAGAAGCAACAAACAAACTAGACCCAGCTGAAAACAACTAAATAAGCAAACTCAATGTTTGCAAGAAACTACTTAAATTTAGCCAACACTCAGACATTCAGGTTTTGCTCCAGGTGAACGATAGAATCTCAGAAATTTCACAGAAAACATAAATAAACACAAAATCGTAATACCTACTTCACCAAAATATGGTCTTGTCAGAAATAACCAAGAGAAAAGAAAGCTAAGAAAGAAGCACAAACCTCAGAGATACATGCCCTACATTCTTTACGAGCTGACGCGTCGGAACCAGAAGAAATATCAGCATGCGAAATTTGCTGCGATGGTGGGGTGGATGTGATACACCACAAATCAACCTGCAATGAAAGGCTTCAAATTATAGACCGAGTTGGGTCTAATAACGCCTTTCGGGCCTAGCCCAAGCCTATCTCATTATTGAATTTTTTTATTTTTTTTATTTTGACATCTGATCACATTTTTATCAATTCCATTCAAAAAATATTTTCTCAATTAATTTGTCTCATAACTTTCAAAATATTTATAATGTCTTCACTCAGCTTAGCACTGTTAACAATTTGAGTAGAAATTATTGATTGATTTAGCTTAAAATATAATATTATTATCACATGTCCACTTAGTTGGTAAAAAAAGTTATAATTTTCTTTCTCACTCATTTCATCATCACTTTATAAATCATGCAAATAGAGTTTGTGGCGATTTGAACATTTGAAAATAAAATTGACGAAAAAAAGATACTTTTAGAATGAAATTGATAAAACATGATTTTCTTAGGATGAAATTGATAAATATATAATAATATTAATACTTCAGAAACAATTATCTTTCTTATTTTTTGTCAACTTAACATACATGTGGTATTAAATATAATAGTTTAAACCAAATCAACAATTTATGTCCAAATCCTAATGATGTTAGGCTAATTGTATCTGCGTTGCTATCACATATATTATTTATTTTCTAATGTTTATATTATTTATTTGCTTCTACAACTTAATGTATCTGGGACAGTGTTAGCTGTTGCATATACTTTTCGCAATTTTATACCCTTGCCCACGATTTTCTTTTTTCTTCCCCTTCTCACTCTGCAAGGTGGTGAATTTTGGTGGTAGGTGCTCTAGGGTTGAATTGGGGTTTGGATGAAATCATGTAGGTCAAATTGCCTAGACAAACTCTGATAGAATCTAATCATTTAAAAAGTAATAGAAATAAAAATAAAAAACAAGAATAAGTTGAATATATGAAAGTTCGGTTTGTAAAAAATGGTGTCTAATAATTAATTGAATATTAATTTGAAGAACATAGGGTGGATTGAAAAATTTGTAAGATAAGAATTTGGATAATTTTCTTAGTTTTAATTTTTAGTTTGGAACTTCAGAGTTCATTTCCTTGAATTATTGGTTTTCACCATTTGTGTGGAATTGATGAATTGAAAAATGGGTGTTAATACAAGAGAATAAATGAGTTTTTATGTTGCTCTTAGAACTTGTGTATGTTAGGACTAATTAAACTCATTTGGTGAATAAAATGGGTTTTTAGTATATTAGTACCTTGAATTAATGATTTGTTTGTAATATATATTTTAAATGATGTTTAAGTATAAATTTATGTTGCTTCTCAAATTATCTAATTATTTCTATAGATTAGCTTAACCTATATTCAAATTCTCTTCGAAAACTATTTGAGAATCATTATAAATGAATTATTATATTTTTTTTCATATATATAAAAACTAATATATATTTGTATACTTAGTTGAACATATATTAATTTCATTTGAAATTTATTATTTTAGGTAATCAAAGTTAACAGTGATAAAAGCAGAATACACCATTTTTACAGCAGTGGGCTTAACTTTTGGTCATTTGGTTGAAATTTCGATGACATTTCTTTATGTTTTTCAGGTACATATTTAGACACGTATGGTGACACGATTTTACCTTGTCTATGTAGTGTACTTAAAAGATCATAAGAAAATGATTCCTGAATTTTTCCAAATTGGAACAAAAAAAAAAAAACTACTCGCTAGAATGAGTGTGTAGCTTTTCATAATGAGATATGACTATTTTACCCTTGTCTGGCGTTGAAAGTGGTAGAGAGCATAGTTGGTGCTTCCAAGTTAGTTTGTTCCATTGTTCTACTGTATGTATCTAATGGAGTTGAAATAATTAATAATTGATGCATAGACAATATCTGTTCATAGAATTTAGATGGACCGCCGAGTGTTGAATGTTGTGTCGGATGAATTTAGGGACGAAGTTAGGTTTTTCTTGACTTTGCTTGGAAAATTTTGGTGTCCATACAAGATTGTGATAATAGTAAATTCCCAAATAAAAGCAATTACGCTTCACTTGTATAAGAAAAGTTTCATCGCAGCTTACAAAAAGTAGTGTCTTAATGGGGAAGTCCAACATGATATTAGGAAGAAACATTTTAAATTTTATCAAATGTAAGAAATTTATGCACAAGAGTGGGTTTCTATTTGAAAATTTTGAAAATTGGTCTCAAGGAATACAATAGTAAAATATATGTCCATTTGATGATCTAGGAATATCGGTGTGTCCATGGGGACAAATAATGTATAAAGAAATGATTTGTAATTTCGATCAAAATTTAGAAATTTATGCACAAGTTTACGTTTCTAGCTGAAATCTTCAAAAGTTGGGTCTTAAGGGTAAAATAGTAACTACACATTTGTTGACAATCCAAGAACTTTGGCACATCTGTGGGAAAAAATGAGACTTGTAGGAATAAGTGATATGTAATTTGGATCAACGTTAAGAATTTATGCACAAGTGTGGGTTTCTAGTTAAAAACTTTAAAAATTGGGCATTAGGGGGCAAAAGCGTAAAATATTTTACAAGCCAAGATTACCGCACTTCTACGTGGTTGAGTAAGACTTGTATGATGAAACGATTTATAATTTGTATCAAACGCTAGGAATTTAAGTACAAATGTGAGTTTCTAGTTGAAAACATTAATATTGTCTAATATCTGTTCATTTGTGCAAACTTTATAGATATATATATATTCAAACTAAGCCTTCTAACTTTATTATGTGAATTATTTCAGAATATTGTTATTTTTCAAGTGCGAATAATGAGCAGAAGAATGATGATGAGAATATAAGAGAACTATAGTGTCATTTCTATGTTTTTGTATATTTAAACATTTAGACTTTTATATTTTGCTTCCATAAATCTACTTGTAAAATGATGTTTTGTTCAATGAAACGCTGTTTTAATTGTTTGTAGCATTTATTTCTAATTTAACATGTTTTAATTTTGAAGGAAAAAAAAAAGTAAGAGTTTGTGGGTGCGTTTTAATCACCTCCATCTCATCATGAACAACAAGATTGTTGATGTCGGTGAAGTTTTTGGTCTTCCTTCATAAAGTAAAAAAATAACTGGTGAGAGTCGTGCTGAAAATATATAAAACTTGAGATTCACATGAGACCAGCTAGTCGCCTGAAACAAAGTATTAATTTTTCCTGAATCCACTGAATTTGGTAGGCATTGTATTTTTTAACTTAAGCTAATATACAGGAAATTCAAGCCTTTATTCTTTTGACTTCATAAATTCAAAGAGCTGGGCCCCCCTCTGTCTCCAAGTTGGTGGAAAAACTTACAGAAAAGAGACCCAAAAACTAGTGATCCTTAATTAGAATTGGTCTGTTTGAATATTTGCTCAATTTAAATATTTATATATATCTTTGGCATGATTGTTATTTTTTTTAAGTTGACTCTGCCTTATTTTTTAGAATATCGTGTCAATTTAACTAATAATTAATTAATATTTTTTCTTATTACTCTAACTGTCACATTTTAACTGAGATATGTATTATTAAATATACTTAAGAAGAAGAGACAAGAATCATAAAGTTTGATCTTGATGTGTTAAGATATGTGTGGTCTTTGGTTATGATGGCATTGAAACTTTAAATAAGTAAGCCTTGAAATATAACATGTTAAAATGAGATTAGAGAGGGAAATCATAATAATTTTCTTTTTCAAGCTTTCTTAATTATGATTACGAAATTGTAGTCATTGTTAACGGAAACTAAAAATTGAATATGATATTTCACAGCCAAAAATAAAATAAAATTGTTGAAGATGACAAAATTATTGTTAGAAAAAAAAATTATAAATTATTAGAAACAAAAACATAGTGCTATATATATTGAGGGACGTTTAGTTTTGGGGTCAAACTATAACTTGAGTTTATATTATAAAATATTTCTATTAAAACTGAGTAATTAATTAAGAAAAAGACACAAACGAAGTTATCTTTTTTTTTTTCCTCGTCTTTCAAATAACTTTCACTTAATAATATGATAAATAAAATATTCTATAAATTCACAATTCTAAAACTACCAAACTTTGTATGATATATTAATGGGTTTGTTTGGTTAAGCTTGTGTAAAAGTGCTATGTGTAAATATACTTTTTAAGTGGGCTATTTAAAATATGTAGTATTAAAAGTTAAAAAAGTGTTTGGATGAGTTACGTAAAATTACTGAAATATAAAAAAGTTCTTTGATTTTATATTTTTTTAAATATATAGAGTATTAAAATTATTAAAATGACTATTTTAACAAATATTATGATTATTTTTGTCTAAATAAAATAATTATTAAAATTTATTTTTGCTTCCCTGGTTTTCTATTTGAAAAGGTTTTTTTTTTTTTTTTTTTTTTTTTTTTTTCTAACTTCAACATTTAGTAACTCTTAGGATTGAAAAATGTTTTTCCATAAATCTTAAAAACTAAACCTCTATGGTCATATATTACTAAACAATTTTGTACAAAAGTTTAAACTCAACAGTATTTTATAAAACAAACCAAATAGGGCCATTAATACATTTGTCAAAATTGGCGCATAATTATAAAAAGAAAAAACATATTTTATGGAAGTTAAAAAAATTTCTAAAATATTTGCAATGACCCTTACAAATAGAGCCATGTCCATTATCTGTATGGCATGAGACCTCTATAGTCCCAACCATAATTTGATTTATCATTTACTAAATAATAATAATAAAACCAAGACTTATTTATCATTTTGATTCTTGAGAATAATCACATTATTTTCTATTTTGATTCTTAAAAAATAATTAATTTTAAAAATATCCTACATGATTTAATTTGTTCTATTCTAATCCTTCAAGATTTAATTCTTTTAAATTGATACAAAATCCAATCGAAACTATAAAAATAAGATGGAACACCACATAATTAGTTGATATTTTGAAAAATAACAAAAGAGTTCTTTTGGATATAGTGAATTGGAAATAGAATTAGGAATTGGATTGTTCAATTCCAACTTTTCTATTTGGCACAATGTTAGAATTAGAATTAAAATTTTCAACTTAATTCTCAAAATTTGAGAAACAACTACAAAACATCATTTTCAATTCTTATGGTAGACTTTAAAATTTACAATTGTTGTGTATATGTGTTATTCTTAACAACCACTTACTTATGATGTGTTATGATTACACATCATGCTATAACATTTCTCACCAACATTGATAACCTCTGCCACCCACCTTTGGCTTTTACTCACTGGCAACTTTGTTTACTTGTCTTCAAACGCCATTACTGACCACCTTCACTGTCGACCCTTCAATATGATATCGACAACTGTCTAAACTAGCTGAAGATGATGATGATCATTGTCAACCACCATTGAGACAACCAAATATGACGTCAACTACCATCGGGATTCACTAAAACAATGACAATCATTATTAGAACCCATTAGATACAACATAAACCAACCTTTGGGTCAATTAGTTATGATAGTTGCTAATTTCAATATATCAGTGCATAAACATTAAAGAATTCATAGATCTGGTCGAAAAAAATCATCAGCCAAAGATATCTCAAACCAATTATAAATCCATCAATAATCATTTTACAAACAAGACAAAGCCATGAACAAGAATGGATGAAGATCTTAGTGATCGAAGATTCGAAAAAGGAGAACCCTCAGCTCTATTTGACCCTAACTAAGCTTTAACCCCTAGATTCATTCTCCACACCCTAGATTGTCAATTCCATGATTAGTAGCATATAGATATAAGGATTGTATAGCTAAACTACTTGACTATTGAATTTTGAGCAAGTAATGAAAGTGGAGAAATAGGGAAAATTTTGGACAAAATCAAATTGTTGATTTTGGGTTAGGGTGGAAAAAGGTTAGTGGTGAGGAAGAGAGGTTTTTTTTTTTTCTTTTAAATTTTTTTTTTTCATTTTAGTTTATAGAGAATTTTTTTTTTTAATTTAATTTTTTTTTGTCATATGGTTGATTTTTATTGGTCCTTTCTGTCACATACGTTGTCCATCATATTTTGTTAGTCATGAACTTTAATTTAAACGACACTTGATATACAAACCCAATTGCATCAAATTAAAACCTAGAGACACCCAAAAAGGTGCTTGTTTCTGTTGGTCAATTTGAAAGAGGGTGGGGTTCAGCAGTGGTGAACATCTTCACTGCAGTGTTATCCCAAAGGAAGATGCATAAAGACATTTGTATAACAGCACTTGACAAAATCACATCCCTTATAGTTCTGCCATGCTATAGTATATGCATGATTTTCTCAGACAAAGATGATGATAAGAAGGCATTAATTAACATTAGCAAAGAGAAAGAACCAGTTGCTTAGTTTTTTAGTTTCCACATTTTATACATTAAAACAAAATGTTGTTTGCTCCTTCGTCATAGTACAAATGACATGCTTTGCCTCTTGGTTCATATCTAAAACATCATTGAATACCTGATTATGACCTTGTATTTAGTAATAGTATTACTGTCATTACATTTCCTTTGCTCCTTCTGAATGACTGCAGTAACATAGACAATGAAAGCTAATTGATTAGACCCAAATTTCAAAGATTGTATAATGACAAAAGACTCCTTTCATTGGACATCTCGACCTTGTTCTTAATCAAGCTTCGGCTTATATTTTGGGTTTAGCTAACCTAACTTATGCTCCTAGAAAAAATTTCTGAACGTTTCCATTAGGAATATCCTTTATTTTATCAATGCAAAAGAATGTCCATCATGTTTTATTTCTTAATTTCCTTCCTATCATCACAGCCTCCAAAAATCTAGGATTAAACGTTCTTAAGCTTGTTTCTTTATCACTTCCTTTCAATTCCCCAACTATATATAATTTGCACAAGGCCTATCTTTTGGTTCAATAACAAAATCTGTGAATAGAACTCTCTGTTTTTTTAGGTTTTGGCTAGGCTTTGTGTCGCAGTCTTGAAAATTTTCAATGCTTGTGCAGCACTTAGACACTCAAGCCCTGTACCAGAACGTTAAGTCAGTTTTAACATTCACTTAAACTCAGGAAAAGGATAAGAAGGATAAGAAGGAAAGTAAAGCACACAAGAGAACTTTGAGAAATGAAATCTCAATTGAATTCTGAAAGGCTCTTACACTAGCTTTCTTGCTTAGTTGTTTCGATGATTTACAATTAAATTTCCTATCTCTATTTATATTACTTCATTCCTTAATTAACAGTAGAGATCGTTTACATCAAATAACTCATATTGGCCATCTAGAATTCTCTTAGTAAATATCTAGATATTTACACAATTTAATAAGCATCTAGATCTACTTAAAATATGTACAATGTTCTAAAACATTCTCCTCTTTCTTGAATTTTCTAGAACCTTCCAGAGTTATCTAGAATGATCTAGGTCCTTGTAATATTTTTTAGAACCTTCTGGAATGCTCTGAAAACTTGTAGAAGTGTCACGTATATCTCCTAACCATCGCCTAAGTAGCATTATGTAAGCAATGAGCCAACGGAGTGTGGCATTTGGCATTGCGGTGACTGTTGACTATCCTCTCTCCGCCACCATCATGTCTTAAAAAAAACTCGTGGAGCATTAGTTGCAGCAGAGTTTCCTATGCAAGGCGCAGGAATCATCTTTGATGGGAAAGTCCATTCTGAATTTTATATTGAGAGTTAATTAGTACACTAGCATAAGATAATGCTTCATATTTTCATGTTTAAATCATAATTTCTGCTGGCTAACTAGCTAGTTTTTTAGTGTTTCCTTGTAGAATAGATTTATGTTGAAAAACAATGAAATTAGAATCATAAAACAGAATATATATAGCTTTGAGCCATGTTAAAAAACTTTTTTATTTATTTGTCATCTCTATCTTCTACAGTTTGCTATTGAAAAGTTGGTCGAATTGCGAGGTTCCAGAAGATAAAGTGCCACCTCAACGTTTGTAATCCTGAGAGAAAATTGGAAGTATCTGGTCCACTAAAATTTCATCCCATTAGTTGTCATTACATGAGCAAGTAATTCCGATTGGAAATAATTATAGTTGTTTCATTTCTGCACTTGACAATGGCTATTACACAAATGCCTTCTCTGACTTGCATAATTACACATACACCAATCTCTCTTGTTTTATGTTTTGCATTGAAAAACAATTAATGATGCAATCAAATTTCGTTAATTCACACAAGTGTAAGCATAAGTTACACAAAATTCTTACGTTATATAAGGATCAGTGCCGTGTAGTAAACCAATAGTTTCTTCTGGACAACTTTTCTAATTTTAAATTTGTGGAGATATGTGTTTAAAATCAAATCAATAATAAAATTCATAGTTGAAACTAGTTATATAAATGTACTCTTATCTCAAAACAAAGTATTTTTGATATTAATTTACATGCTAAGCATGGTCATTTAATAGTGTTGTCATTCACAATACTTGAATTCTCATACACGAAGTTAAAAATTATTGAGAATTATACAAAATTTTATTGGAATGTATAGCAGAGCAAACAAGGATCTAGATAACCAGAAAAGCATGGCTTCTAAATGGATATGACATATGGCCCTAAGGACTAGCAGTTAATAGTGAAAACAAGAGAAAACTGGAGAATCGAAAAGCGATTAGTAGAATCAGAGACGGTCGAATTCAAATTATGCATTCAAATCATCATATACTTTTGCAATAATTTCTTTTATTATTTTAGGAAGCACTTTGAAATTTTTGGTCTTCCTACACAAAGTAGAACTAATACCAAAAAGAACTCTTGATGGTCGTGCTGAAAATACTTATAACTTGATATTCAGGTTCTTCAAATGAGACTAGCTAGTCAGTTTGAAAAATGATGCAATGAGTAATAGTAATTCAGCCACCATTGAAACAATTTTATGTCACTTTCAATTGTATGCGATTGATTTTGCCTGAGTCCAATGAATTTGTTAGGCATTGTGTATTTTTAATTTAAGCAAATATACTGGAAATTCAAGCCTTAATTCTTTTGACATCATAAATTCAAAGAGCTGGGCAACCACAAGCCCCCATTCCACCAATTTGGTGGGCAAATTTATAGAAAAGAGACCCAAAAACTAGTGGTCCTTAATGGAATTGGTCAGTTTGAATATTTGCTCAATTTATATATACAACACAATTATTATTCTATTACGTGGACTTCGCCTTAATTACTCTTTTGCATGTCATGTTTTAACTAACAATTCGTTGAAAATTCTTTTTTCTTGCTTTAATCACATTTTGACCGAGAAATATTCTATTAAATGTAATTTCTTATTTTGGATTCAAGTTCAGGTTTAAAAATTTAGACTAAATAAATAAATAAAGAAGGACTAAAATGGTTAAAGAAGAGATCAGAGTCATAAAGTTTGATCTTGATGTGTCTATAAGATCTTCTATGGTCTTTGGTTATGAAAGCATTGAACCTTAAACAATTAATCCTTGAAATATAACGTATGTTAAAATGGGATTAGAGAGGGAAGTCAGAATAATTTTCTTTTTCAAGCTTTTGACATGATAGTACTTAATTATGTTTAAGAATTTTTAGTCATTGTAAACGGAAAACTAAAGTTGAATATGTTAATTCACGGCCTAAAAAATAATAATAATAAGTTGAAGACAACAAAATTAATGTGAGAAAAAAATTTAAAAGAAAGGGAAATACGAAAATTAAAATAAATGATTAGAAATAAAAACGTAGTTTATATATTGAGGGACGTAAACGTTTAGTTTTGGCGTCAAACTAAATTTCGTTTATGTTGTAAATTATTTTTTACAAAAAATTAAGTAATTAATTATTAAACTAATTAAGAAAAAAGCACAAATTAAGTCACTTTTTTCCCCTCTTGTCTTTCAGATAACTTTACCTTAATAATAAAACAAAACAAAAAAATTTATATATTCACATTTTTAAAATTATCAAACATTACAATCGAAAGCTTAACTCAAGTGATTGATATATGTCTTCCCACCTAAGTGTCATGTTAGAGCACTTCTAACATACAGAACACGCACATATATACGTGTAGGTGGCTAGTTAACATATATTTGTCAAAATTTGGGAGGCCCGTAATTATAAAAAAGAAAAACATATTTATGACAGTTGAAAATTTTCTTAAATATTTGCACGGACCCTTGCATATAGTAATAGAGCCATGTCCCTTATCTTTATGGGTATGACCCCTCTATAGTCACGATCCTAATTTAAATTATGATTTATCAGAAAAGTAATAATAAAATTAAGGCTTATTTATCATTTTGGTTCTTGAGGAATGAGGATTACATTTTTTTTATTATTATTATTCTTAAGGAATTATTATTTTTAATATGATCTTCTAGAATTTAATTTGTTTAATTTTAGTCCTTTAAGATATAATTCTTTTAAAATCAGTACCTAATCTGGTCAAAACTATAAAAATTACATGGAATACCACATAATTAATTGATGTGTTTAAAAATATCAAAATAAAATTTGATGATTAATAAATAAATAAATAATTCAAGAAGAAAAGTTAGGGTTTAAAATTCAAAAATAAAGAATTAAATTTCTATGATAATCAATTCAATTTTTATGCGATTTTTTTTTTATATGCATCCAAGTTTATTTTCTCATCATTTTCTAAAAATGTGTTAACTAATTTTTTTATATTTCATCTCGATTTAATAATATTGACTTGATTAAGAACCTAATTAGATAAAGAAGAAAAAAAACTTTTAAAGGATCAAAGTAGAAAAAAAAAATTGTATTTTAGAGTAGAGGACCTGATTAGAAAAAGAAATTCAAAGACTAAAATAATAAAAATGGATGTAATTTTGAAAGACTAAAATAATAAATAAACCTAAAACCAAGTATCCATTATTTTATATTTTTGGAGGGATAATACTGTAAACACCTTATACACATTATTTTTACAATTTTATATTATCTAGAAGACATTTGATCACATGACTCACATTTGATCAGATGGCATAAGTGTATTGTTGGAATTACTTACATAGATCACTTGATACTAATAAATAAGTATATTGTTAATAAAGTGTGTTTTTTGAAATCTATTAGAATAACATTTAAATGAATAATACTTCTATATCCAATAGTACCACGTATAAGCTGATTAATTCTTGATTAGCTTTGTATTGTATAAATCTCATAGGTGTGTGACCCTTGCCTTCAATGTCAGCTTACCATCATTGTTAGCAAGTTGTTAAATAAGTTTAGGCTGTGTAAACATAGTGTGTAGGAAATTACAAATTCAAACAAAACCATTCAAGTGTAAAAATATGAGGTGAGATGAAGAGATAGTGGTGGGTTTGTATTTGTTACTGAATAACTATTGTTTAAAATATTAGGCTGGGGGAGAAGACTTGGGAAATGAGTGAGACATTTTAATTGTGCTAATTGATGTGTAAATTTAATGAATCAATTATATTTTAATTATTTTTGAGTAATTAATGCTTTAAAACAATAGTGTGGAGAGGAAAAAAATAAAGTAAGAGTCCAATTTTTGATGTGTAAAATTAATGTGTGGTGGAGGATAAGAAAAGGTGAAGAGAGGGTTTGTATTGGTAACTCATATTTAATAGGATGTGGAGATAACCGATGTTTTAAAATATTAAGGTGGGGGATAAGAATGGAGGAATGAGTGAGACATTTTAATTTTGCTAATTGATGTGTAAAGTTAATGTGAGTTATCTTTTAATTATTTTTTAAGTAATTGATGCTTTAAAATAATAAGGTGGAAAGAAAAAAAAAGGAAAATAATTTAATTTTTGATTTGTAAAATTAATGAGAGGTGGGGGAGAAAAAAAAGATGAAGAGTGAGCTTGTATGGGTAGCTGATGTTTAATAGGGTGGATGAGAAGAATTAAGAAAGAATTCAACTTTAATTATTTTTTATAGAACTAATGTATTGAAATAATATGTTGTAGAGAAGAAAAAGAAAAAAAAAATTCAGCTTTAATTATTTTTTAGGTAATTGATGTTTTGAAATAATATATTGTAGAGAAGAATAAGAAAAAAATTTCAGCTATTAATTCTTTTTTAGGTAACTAATATTTTGACATAATATGTTGTAGAGAAGAATAAGAAAAAAAATTCAATTTTTAATTACTTTTTAGGTAACTGATATTTTGAAATAATATATTGTAGAGAAGAAAATGAAATATCTAATGTGCTAATTTTAAAAGGCGACGTGGCAAAAATTAAAATCTTACGTGGCATTAAACTAATAGGTATAGGAAGAGGAAAAATGAGTTACCAGTTTTTAACTTTTTCTAAATCTAACGTGACATAATATTAAAATTCTACATATCAACATTAGGGTCTTTCAATTTATAAGTATCAATTTTATTATATATTATAGATTGCCACCAATATGTATAGCTGGAAATAAAGTCCTTTTTATCATTTTGTTTTTTGCTTCCTTCGTCCATCATTTGTACATCTTCCTAAAATAATTATTTAACAAAACTTGACCCTTATTCACAATAAAATATAATTATTTATCAAAATTATTCATTCTTTGATTAAATTGGCTAAAACGTAATTACTAGATCATATAATTTCAAATTCAAGTCTAGTTATATTTATATTGTACACAGTATTTTCAAATTTAAATCCTCTTCTTGGCTAGAGAATGATCTATTTCTATCCACAGTTTCCTTTTCCTTTCTGAAAAATTTATTTTATTGCAAAATAAACTTAGCATTTTATTTAAAAGCGTAGCATTTTCTTGTTCCTAAAAAGTAAAGAGTTTGTATACGATTTGTCAAGTTGTGCAACTTGCATTCCAGTCCCCCTCATTGAGTTAATTGAACCTTACATAGTCAACAGTCCATGATGAGGTAGATACGGATGGAGTGGACCAACTCCCTTCTTCTCAAATGGTATCACCTTCACAGGCCTAATACTCTGATTAGCAATTGAGTGTCAAACCCATATTCACAAAATTTGGTATACCTTCTCTCTCTCTCTCTCTCTCTCTCTCTCTAACCGACAACCCATAAATTAAAACCATGTTTCAACTTCAACATCTCTATCTTCCAGTTTGAAGATCCCCAAATGAACCAAAAAGGCTTCATATCTCCCTCTTGTCCATTGACAAGCCTATTATTCTACATCATCTGCTTCTCCCTCCTCACCAAATTCACCTTATTTGCTGTCGACCCACAATTTGATGCCTGCCGGTCGCAGAACCGAACCTGTGGTGACGGCCAAAACATAAGCTTTCCCTTCTACATCCTAGGCCAACAAGAATCTTATTGCGGCTACCCAGGTTTTGAAGTCTCTTGCAACAAAAATGGAAACCCAATTCTCAAACTTTCATATACCCAATACATCATCCGCCAAATCTTTTACAATAACCAATCCCTTCGAGTTTCAAACGCTGCGTTTTCAATGTCAAACACCAATGAAGATGCTTGTATTGGTCCTACACAGAACATTAGCTTTCCCACTGAGCGATTTAAGTTTGATTCTAGTCAAAACGACATCTTTTTGTTCTATGACTGCAATTCATCTTCTCTGCCAAAAAATCTATTAGAATATGCAATTGGGTGCCCCAAAGAAAAGCAAAAGGGTACAGTTCTGGCTTTGTATGGGGAGGAATTGAATTTTAGCTATGCATACGAGAATTGCAAAGGTGGGATGGTGGAGACAAAGGTGGAAGGTGGGTTTGGGAATGAGATTGATAGAATTGGAGAGGCGCTGAGAAGAGGATTTGTGCTGAAATGGACAGCCAGTGACTGCAATATGTGCACCGCCAGTGGAGGTTGGTGTGGTTTCAATGAGACCTTTTACCAGTTCAAGTGCTATTGCCCTGATAGGCCTCATTCTTCAGATTGTTCACCTGGTTAGTCTCTCTTTCTCCACGGCCTCTGTCGTTTGAAATCTTTGATTGTTTCTTTTCTATTCTTCTTTTTTTAAAAAATTCGTTTTGTTAGGTTCATTGGAAGTACTACATAGATCTAAGCCTAGACCCTAATCCTATTTACTAAATCTTTATATTTAATTCGTCTTGCTCCTTAGCCTTCATGATTGATTAACGAAAGTTCTTACAACTTGGTTAAAAATGCTAATAAACAAATTAGCTGGTATTGGCCAAATGTGTGAACCTGCTTCATATTTAGGTCCTATTATATTCACTTGTATTAAAGCAGACAAGTTTCTTCTTTAAGGATTTGGTTGACCCAAATATTTAATGGTATTGTTTGATGGGAATAAACATTGTCAATTATTAAAATGGATCTTGCCAGAGGGGATAGAAATTTGGTTACCATATAAAGTTATAATCTTAACAGTAAAAAATAATTGACTTAAAGACAAAAATTAAGCTTAATTATACTTTTTGCTTCTCTAATTTAATTTTGAGTTCAATTTCTTATAATTGGGTTCTTATAATTTAAAAATAAATATAATTAAATTTTTTTCATTCATTATGGGTTTGACATGGACGGAAAAGGTGATTGAAAATAGGTTTAGATATGAGATTTTAATTTTTAAAAATCGATTTGGATTTGTACTGGGAAAATTTACAATTAAGAATATTTTCTTACTTAGAAGATTAATTGAGAAATATAGAGAGAGTAAAAATGATATTCATATGATCTTATTGATCTAGAAAAAAGTGTATGATAAGGTGCCGAAACTAGTTTTTGGTAGGTTCTTAAGAAAACTAAATATTTATAAGAATATATATGAGAGAGTAATGATTAGGGTGCGGACTGTAAATAATATGACTGGAGAATTTTCAATCACTATATGTTTTCATCAATGATCATTTTTAAACCCTTACCTATTTGCTTTGGTCATGGATGAACTTACCTATGTCGCTCAAGATGGGACTTTGTGGTGCAAGCTATTGTCGTGATATCGTGTTGGCAGACCAAACTAGAGAGGGTTACAATTATGGAGGAACACGCTAGAATCTAAGAGTCATAAGTTGAGTCGGACGAAAACCAAGTATATGCAATGCGATTTAGAGGAGGCTCGACTGAAATAATTTTTCATGGTTAAGCAATCCTAACGAAAGATGTGTTTACGTATCTAGGTTTATTTCTACAAAAAGATGGTGCAATTGGGTAAAATGTAAACTATAGAATTAAGGCAGTGTGAATGAAGTGGCACTGAGAGCTTTATGTGATTCTAAAATCCCTAATAAGTTGGAAGAAAAATTGTATAGGATGATTATGAGACGGACTCAATTGTATGATTCAAAATGTTGAACAATTAAGAAACAACACTCATATAAGATGAAAGTAACTAAAATCTAAATGTTGAGATAGATGACTAGACATACAAAAAATAATAGAATACAAAATTTAAAAATGCGTAGGAAGGTTGAGGTAGCACCTATTCAATAAAAAGTGAGAAAAAATCGTTTACGTTAATTTGGACATATTCAACGTAGGCCAGTGAATATCGCAGTTAGGAAAGGTGACTTGATGCAAGTAGAAGGTGTTAGACGGAGTAGAGAGAGACTAAAATTTACATGGGGCAATTAATAAGAATGACATGATTGCTCAAGGCATTACTATTGAGTTTACTTAACTTGTAAATTCTTTATGTTATATTTCATCCAAATTAATATGTAGAAGTTGATAATGGTTAATGAGAAATGAGATAGATAATTTACGTGACATATTTGACAATGACAAGTGAAAGACAATCATGCAACTTCTACATAATTTATATATATATAAAACATAAAAAAGGTGTACTAAAATTTTTTAAAACTGTAAAGAAAGAAATAATCAAAACCCCATCCTTTATCTGTCCTTCTTACACTATCATCACTTTTCCTGTATAGTAACTATCATTCATCCAATCCTCTATAGCCAGTTAACAACCATTACACAAGGTTTCTAAATCAAATCTCAAATTCCATCCCTACACAAACCCAGCTAGTAGCATAGGGCTCCACTCTCAACTAGGGATGGCAATTTTTGAGTACATATTCATACCCGACCTGAATGAATCAATGTCTTTACACGAATTGGTACATGGACGGATAATGGGATTGAGTATGAATATTTTTATTTTTATATTTATCAGGTACACACAAGATCCGAACAGAAGAAAACACAATTCTTAAGACTCTGCACAATTTTCATATTAAGATCTAACCCAGATCCGATATAGTAACCCTATCCAGTTTTTTATATATTTTTTTAAACAATTATTTTTTATGGTTGCTATATAAATGAAAACAATTTGTAGGTGGAAAAAAAAATTATTTTATAATTCAATCGACTCTTTTAAGTTATATAAATTAATAACTTAGTTTTCTCCCTTAATTAGTCAACTCTCTTAATATTTTCCTTTTCTTAAATTATTTAAATTTGATTAGTTTCTATTTATTTTCTTATATAGAATTTGTAATGGAACATTTGTTTTTTTAACAGTTGACTTTAATTTTATTTTTTTAAAACTCACTAACAATTTTTAATGTGCTAAATATATGTTTTTGTTACTTATTATGGTTATACATTATAAATATTAAATTTTAAAATATTTTAAACATAATAATTCATTAATTTCACAGTATGTTAACAAAACTTGTTGGATGTATTGTATTTATGATTTTATTTTATTTTAAGAAAATTGCTTGATTTGTTTATTTTTATAATTTAAATTTTATTATAGTTAATGGAATTAATTACTGGTAAAATTATTTATAAACAACTTGATTTAAATTTAATTGTCTTTGATTACTACAAATTAGTCTTAATTAAAATTTTGATGGAGCTTAATTAATAGAAATTTTATCATATTTTAACTTTCATTAACCACTTCAGATTTTGTTATGCTAATTTAAATAGAATATGATGGTAATGACCTAATTGTATTTATTTTATAGTTATATAGATCTAATTATAGCAATTGAATGTATAGATACTATGTTAAATTCAAAATTAAATTACATAACCAAAATATAATTTAGTAAAAATTATAATATTTTTTTAAAATTTTTTTTCTAATGGATATCTTTAAGAAACTTATTATAATGATAAATATAAAAATTTTATATTATTTATTATACTGGTTGACCATAATTTCTGTATTGTGTAATAAATAATTTATTATTTTAAAAATATTTTTAATTCTAAAATTTAAATTTGTTGTATCTTATTAAATATCTTTAAAATTTTAGTTAGAAAAACCGTTGTTTAAAAAGAAAATTATTAAATGGTTCTTATCCTTTGGCCAAGTAAAGACACTGTCATGTTTCTGACTCACCACAATCCGCAATGTACGTGTCTGTGCTTGATACTTTCAAGGGTTACGTGCTAGAGATTCTCCTTAATTATAAATATGGCATTACTATAAATACAAAACTAAATGGTTTGTTGTCACATCCTCAAATTTTAAATTAATAATAAATTGTTAATAAAATATTTTTAAAAAGCATTAATAAGTGGAAAGAAAAATAAAAATGCCGTTGATTTGTTTGGGTCTGAGCCCAGGCCCAACTAGTCTAAGATCACATGGTCCTGGGGTTACTTGGTCCAATTTTTGAAGTTGCAACTTTCATATTTTAGAATGAACACCCAAAAGAAAAATCAGAAAAAAAAACAAAAAAAAAATTGAAAAGATAATGGTCAACATTTGACTTTTCAAAGAAAAAGAAAAATTCAATCTTTGATGTTACCAAAATATAATTTTAAACATATAGAAGCAATTATAGAATTTGCTGGATTGATTATTCGGCAGCTAATGAAGAAATTTTCAAAGTTGACTGGCAGACTCTATTTTATTATTGAGGGAAGTCATGCTAATTTTGTTCCGTTCCAAAAAGTTTTCGTTTTTTAACTTTCTAATCCAAATTTTCAAAGTAGGACAGAGGATTTCATTTTTACTGTGCAGAAGAGAATTTCCCAGAACACAATGACACTTTGATGACTCGTGTGTGACGATCACAGTCAAGTTTATTCCTTTTCAAACACGTTTTCTTTTGCTCTTTTTATTACCTACTTCCTAGTCCTCCTATCATCCCAGGAAAAAGAAAATAAAAAAAAATTAAAAGCTTATATTTGTCTCTATCACTCACTATAAATCTTGTCTTGTTTATTTTCTGATTTTTCTCATGTTTATACATGATTTTCAACTGCTATGTTTGTGGACCTTGTAGTCCATACACTTCAAAGAGAAAGACGCGTAGGCCCATAATTACCACTCTCTTTCACAAAAAATATCTTCCTGAACACTCTGTTCTTCTATTTTCTGGACGGTTTAACATGAAGCAGAGGTTTTTGGGACCAGAAAGTATATTTTTTCAAAGTTTGAGTATTTGAAGAGTCCAAGAAGTAAGTCGTCCAACTGATCAGCTAGTCAAGTGGGGAAGATGACTTGGAAAAAACTGCCTTAAGAATAAGAAACATAAGACTCAGGACATGTGAATTCCAGTAGAATACCCCACTTCAAGATTTTTCACAAGTCTTCAATAACTAGTGACAAGTTAACTGCCGTATTGAACAGATAAAGTTACTAATAGTCAGGGAGATGGGAACATAAACCAGAGCAGAAACACAAACTATTTAAATTACAGAGCTAGATGGGATCTTGATGAAGTAGATTTGCTTGTGCTTCTGATTGATGGCTCTGGTCTCCTTTCTTTGCTTTTTCATTCTTTCTCACCTTGTGTTTCTGCTCTCGGCTGAAGTCTGTCCACCCTCGTTTAATTGTGGTAATTTAGGCCATATCCGGTTCCCTTTCACCTGCGCAAGTAGGCCAGAATGTGGATTGTGTGTAATATACGGTTGCGAGCATCCACATGCATTTCAAGAAATCCAACTGGTTAAGCAAGGAAGAAAGTTCCCAACTGGCAGTGTCACTCAGGATAATAGTGTTTGGATTCATGATGATAGCTTGAAACAGAAGTTGAATTCTTCAAACTGTGAAACATTAAGGCATAATTTACGTCTTCCTCCTAGCTCTCCTTTAGTTTCTTTTCACATCAAGTACAATATAACCCTGTTCAGCTGCAACCGCACCCTCAAAATCAATGCCCCTGGATATTTTAAGAACACAAGCTGTCATGACTACGATATCTACTACCGACTGCCAGGAGATAATTCAACTAAGTTTCCAAGCTCTTTAACTGGATGTTCAAGTTGCCAGCTCCCATTAAAAGTACTTCCCTATTCCTCCATTAACCTGTCCAGTGGCCCATTTTCAGTTTTAGCTGCTGACTTCCTCATTGAAGTAAAACTATCCGACGAATGTGGGACATGTTACTATAACAAAGGAGGCCAATGTCGAGTTGACAGCAAAGGAAAATTTTTTTGTGCCCAAGGTATATATATAGACGTGAAAAATCCGACACTTTGTGTAAGCACCTCAAACCACAAAATTACACACATTCTTACACAGCGGCACAAACATACATTTTATTTGAATCTATTTAGTTGTTTCCTTAGTCCTCGTGCATTTAAATAATCTGCTAGTTTATTCCGGAATGGCATTGTCACTCTGCAATCTGTCTTTGACATGTCAGCACCAATCTTAAAACTTCTTTTCTGTTTTCAAGTGTATGCCAGGTTGGCTTCGTTGAATACAGATACAAAATGCTCTTGTTGCTACTGTAATTTTATAATTGTTGACAGTCCCTACTGTTTGATCTATCCTAGTCCCCTGCTTCTTCTTCAAAGTTACTCATGAATCATGACATATATCTATCCCCTTTGGCTTCTAAACTTCCCAGCTGCAATGTGTGGTTAATCTTGTCTAGCCCACGGGATGATTCTCACTGAGTTCTCAATGTAACTGATTTGGTTTCAGAGAGACTACTAATGACATGTAGTCATTGTGATATGCTAAGTTTCCATCGAAGTAAAACAGTTCAGAGATTATTTTGTAAAAGAATTGAACCATCTTGTTTCTATCTAAATACTAGATTAGATATTGGATGCTGAAAGAAATACAAATCATGTAGATGGACAAAGACACACACAATGTTTTCCTTTTCTCCTTCTTTTCTACGTCCTTAATGTTTATTCTGTTTTGTATTTACCAGCTTTGCTTGCTTCTAGATAGTAATAGCAACATCTAGGTCTGATACACAGATTAACTATTATATTATTAGATTAATTTAGACTACACTTATCTTTAATTCTTCACTGTTCAGACTGAATTGATTTCTCTTTTTCAGTTTCTGAGGCAAAGGATTCTAGGACAATGAAGGTTAAAAGGGCTTTGAAGTTAGGACTAGGTAATGTACCTCGTACTGAAATATCTTATCAATACTTAAATTTAAAACATTTTTGTTGTGTATCAGAATTTCATTACTCATTTTATACTTCTCTTTTTGCTAAGACTTCACAAGGCGTTATAGATAGCAATGTTTTATGTAATTGTGCAAAATCTATTCTTCTCTTTCCTTACATCATTAGGCAGATTCCTTTACAATATCTGTTGATTAAAAGTTTAAAACTCTCCTATTACAGGTTTAGGCTTAGGTATTGGAAGCCTGATTATTATGATTAGCTTGCTTATACTCTGGCAATACAAACGAAAGCATGCTTCTTCAGACTTCCAATCACGAAATACTAATTCTGATCCCTCCTCAAACTCAGACCTAGAAACTGGTAGCTTCTACTTTGGTGTCCTTGTCTTCTCCTATAGTGAGCTTGAAGAAGCAACTAACAATTTTGACCATAATAAAGAACTTGGCGATGGAGGTTTTGGGACTGTATACCACGGTAAGATACAAGCATTCTTTCTCCGTTGAAATATCAATGAAAATTTTGTGACACATTGTTGAATGTCCAATTCTTTGACCTTTAATAAATAGGGAAACTTCGTGATGGGCGGGAAGTTGCAGTCAAGCGCCTTTATGAGAACAACTACAGACGAGTAGAACAGTTTATGAATGAAGTTAAAATCCTAACACTGTTGCGTCACAAAAATCTTGTGTCCCTTTATGGCTGTACATCATGGCACAGCCGAGAATTACTGCTCGTCTATGAGTATATACCAAATGGCACAATCGCTGATCATATCCATGGTGATTATGCAAAGCCTGGCTCACCTCCTTGGTCCATAAGAATGAAAATTGCCATAGAAACTGCCAGTGCATTGGCTTATCTTCATGCTTCTGACATTGTTCATCGTGATGTAAAGACAAACAACATTCTCCTTGACAATAACTATTGTGTTAAAGTAGCAGATTTTGGGCTTTCCAGGCTGTTCCCTAATCATGTCACCCATATCTCCACAGCTCCTCAAGGAACACCAGGTTATGTAGACCCAGAATATCACCAATGCTATCAGCTAACTAGTAAGAGTGATGTTTATAGCTTTGGGGTTGTACTCATTGAGCTTATATCATCAATGCCAGCTGTTGATATTACCAGACATAGGCATGAAATCAACTTGGCCAACCTAGCCATAACCAAGATTCAAAAAAGTGCATTTAATGAGTTGGTAGATCCAACCCTTGGCTTTGAGTCAGACAATGAAGTTAAAAGGATGACAATTTCAGTGGGGGAATTAGCATTCCAGTGTCTGCAACAGGACAAGGAAATGAGACCTTCCATGGATGAAGTTTTGCAGGTTTTGAAAAGAATTGAAAGCCGGAATGATGATGACCCCGAGAATCTGGAGGAGACAGATTTTCATGATAGGGGGATAGCAAACAGTGTTCAGCCACCACCACCACCTTCACCTGATTGTGATGAGGCTGGGTTGTTGAAGAATATGAAGCTGCCACCACCTTCACCAAACACGGTGACTGACAAATGGGATAGTAAATCAACTACAGCTAATAGTAGTGGTTAATACTTCATATATGATTCTAGATAAAAAATTACTAGATGAAAAGATTTTGTTCAGCACTCATTATCAGTTAGTCATGAGAGTTAAAGTATCGTTATCTTTTCATCTACTTCTGTTTATAGAAAAGTTCTATTGTGAAGAACATCACAGGCGTGACAAGCTTTGAGGGAATGTACATATTAAATGGAGTTGTTCACTATGTTATTTTCCTCTCTTTCCTATTGTTTAATTCCATATGTTAGAACTAAACTAACCAGTTTTGTTATCCTTGCAATTTTACTCTCTACCTATCCTATTGACTTTTTATAAGCTTTCAACTATTATAGGTTATTCCAGGTGATCAGATGTATTCTATAATAAATAGAGGTAAATTCAAGAAATAAAAAATCACATATGCAGCTTCTAGACGACCTCCATATCAGGGCAACCAATAGTCAATTCTATATGCAACCCTACTCTGACTTCTAATGCCATGCTAGCTACATTATGCAGCAAATCAAACTTGCAATTAACAAAGGTTAGCAGGTCAACTTCAGAAAGCTCAAATACAACAATAGTAAATGTTCAAAGAACAACAAGACGGGAAAACAAAATAGATTAAAAGAAAAGAAAGCAACCCAACATATTTTATGCAATAATGCGAACAAATCAAACTTGCATTAAGTAGTACAATACTTGACTGTCTTTGTTTAAAAACTCTTGAGCTTTTGGTGATCTTCGATGTGAGGAGGTTTGCTCATTGTAGGAGTTTTTTTTTTTTTTTTTCATTCTTTTATGGGGGTTCAAGGATCATCTCTACTGGAACTTCTTTTCATTTACATAATTTGCAAAATAACTTCAAGAAAATATTGACTTCTCAAAGAAAAAAGAGTGAAAAAATAAGGTAGTGTTTCTTTTAGTCAAAAGAGTAACAATGACTTGGAAAATGCACCAATCTCCAAGTCTTGTCCAGTCCCTCTTTTATATTGGCTTTTTTACCATTCAAGCCCTTAAAACATCTCACATGCCTAAGAAATTCTAAAGAGAGAAAATAAAGGAAACCCATCAATGTTTTGAGCAAAAAGATGCAAAATTTTCCCAAACCCCAAACAGATCCATATCTCATTCTTAGAAGCAATCAATTCACTTTGTCCCTCACAATCATCGGAGAATATTCAAATTCAAAGTCACTGAAACTCACAAGTTTAAGAGCCACAAATAGAGGAAGAGTCACAGAGATGAGAGAGAGAGAGAGAGAGAGAGAGAGCAAACATAATCTGAACATGGCGACTCTTCAGAAATTCAAGCTACTAGCCACACAGTGCGGCGTGGCGCAGAGTCCAACACGAAGCCCAAGAACAAGCCCTGTTGTGCATCTCCGTCGCCGGAAAAGCACTCTCCGTATGTTACTCACCCGGAGCACCAGCCGGCGGTCACCTCGACGGCAAGACTTGCCGTATCAACAAATACCTCCGGCAAATTTACCGCAGAAGAAGGAGATGAAGAAGAATGTAGTACAGAGAAACTCTCTCAAAGAACTGTTTGTGTCTTCGCCTCCGCTGATGGAAGACGGTCAGGAGGAAATGAACGGTCAGAGCGCAGAGTTGGGCTCCATCGGGAGTGTCTCTCCTGCCGGTTCGGCATCTTGGAGAGCCGGACCGGGATCGCCTAGACCGGTATGGTCCAGTTTCCGTTACAGGTCGTTGTTAAGGAGGGCTTGGCGCACTATGCTCATTACTATTCCAGAGTAATCAAAACGAATCTAAAAATAAAATAAAAAATTGATCATCAGTTTGTCTCTATTGGAAATTTTAATCCATGAACTAATCTACCATTATCAAAATCATGAAATGTATACTATTTTTTTCCCCCTTTTCTCAATGATGAACCTTAATTTTATTTCTTCATCTGATTTAATTTCTTAGTACTCAATTTGGATTTGGATTACAACTTGATATAGATGATTATAATCCCACCCTTAATCAAATTATGTCATTTTGAATCAAAATCGTTCAAAGTTTTGTATTTTATCTATTATGAAAAGGCATTCTTTATTTGCTTGTTAATCTTCTTTTTAGAAGGAAATACTTCGGGTGTGAAACGAAAAGTTTCATTGGAGAATGGAGAGGGAGTGTTGTTGTTGCACAAATGCACATGGGAGAACAGAGAATAATTTGGTTATGTATTTGGTAAAGCACAACTCGACTTTACAAAAGAGAGGCGTGAATGCTATTGCAGAGTAGATAAGCAATGGTTTTGGCATTGGAAAAGCATAGCTAAAACTAAAAAGTTACACAATGCTTGCAGGCACATTAGAAAATACTGCAAAAATTAATGGACTATTGTTTTTGCACGATTAAATATGTGTTTCGTCATCTTTCCCCAATTGGGGTAGTCCTTTTTTCAAGAATAATTGCATCTATAATGTAAAGATCAATGGGAAATACTCAAAGATAACTATACTTGATCCATTATACACAAGGTAAATAAACTTTCTTGAACCCGTGATATATGTTTTATTTATTGATTTTTTAAATTTAAATATTTTGTAGGAGATTATATATGTCAAATTTTTTAAATTTTTTAATCCTAGCTTGGATAGTCTATCTTTGACTAAATCAAATAAATAATTAATCGAGATAAGAATAAATTAATCCAAATACACTTCACGATAAGGTAAAATATAATAATAATTGACTTTCTGGCTCTCAATTATTCTAATAAAAAAAAAATTACTTTCGGGCATCACAATCATTTCTTACAAAACCTGTTGGATACAGCTTACTAAATAATATAAATTGGTTATACAAAATCCCTTTATTTATAAATTGCTTATTCTAGTTTTATTTCATGCAACTCAGATTGAATAAGGATTTGCATCCTGATACAAAATTTCTCAGCAGCCGGCAAGTTGAAAAAAGATCATACAAATGAAAGAAAAGAGGAAACAAGAACGTATCAGTGTTTTGATAGCTGCTCTTTATTTCCTAAAGGAATTGATGGAGCTTTCTGGTTTGTTGTTGTTGATGATTGCTGCCAATGGCTATTATTCTCCTTTTGTCTGTCCCTTTCTTCTGGGTGAGGCTTGACTCGGACGGCAGATTTAGGATGGTCTTGTGAATGGTTGTTTTCGACAGGAATGACCTGCAGCAAGAACCTGTGTATCATCTCATAACTTGTGAATGTAATAACAGCCGATGGAGTTGTTCTTAACAGATTAGTTGCACAACCACGGTAAAATCCAGGAAGGCCTTCCTTTTTGAACACCTTCTTGATGCAATCAACAACCCCTGCGTATTGGGCTGAAGTATTTCTGGCTTGCCCTTGCTCTTGCAGCCTGGAACGCACCACCTGGTGAGCTCAGATGTCAATGAAGACTTATAAGACCAGCCTGCATACCCCATATAAATATATACATACGAAATGTTTCCTGCAGATAGCCCTCTATATTATTTACCAAGAAGGGTCCAATTAAACATACCTCGTGGGGGTATGTCATTATGGATGCAAGTACTTTAGAAATTGATGATGCAACAGCAACATTTCCAGGGCTTAGCTTATCCACAGATGTATTATCTGAAAATTTGTCATGGTATATGATCAGCAACAATTACACATAACACTTAATTACAGAATCAGTTGTGATATTAACAAATCACTGCAATCATCTTACCTCTTTTTGCCATGTAAGACTTGATCTTTTCATATGCTGGAAATTGAATTGCAACATGACTAACCCCAGCTAATGAAGGCAAGATGCCACTGTTTCAAGCCAATGAAATATCATTACAACTCATACAAATTTGCGCAAGATATATTTCTGTCAATTTTAATGGTAATTGAATGATGCTTAACATTGATGTTCCTATTAGGGAGGGCCTCAACTGTTACAGTCAGTAATCATTTATTGACAGCTTTATAAAGTCAAGATTCAAGCTAAATTGCATACAACTTTCCCTCTTCCAGAGAAAGGAGATATATAATTTAGGGAGTACCTTACCCCACCAAATCCTTTACAAATGCCATCTTTTCAATCCCTTGTTTTAGAGAGGAAACCCCTTATAATTTTTTTTTTTTTTTTTTTTTCTGGTACAGTCTAATACACCCTTAAATTTTATGTTACCTATTGACAAAAAACAAACTGTAAATATATGTTATTATTCATAATTTCTTTTCCTTTACTAAACTTCAACCAAATAAGGATACTCTTTCTTTCCTTTCCTCCCCAAATTTCTTACAACATTGAAATGAGAGAGAGGATAACCAACCCTTCCCTCTCCTTTCCTGATTTTAGTAACTCCTTGTATCCTTTGCTTTCCCCTCAAACACCGAAACAAAGCCTAAATCTGGACACTGCATGATCAACCAAGAATACTAACCTATACAATCCTCGAATGCCTTCCTCGTGTGTAATCCTTGTCAAAGCAGAAAGAATGCTTTTGTATGGAACTACACCCGGCCTCATTCCCTGTGTCTGGTGGATATAAATGAAAATGAAAATATGTCTAAAAATGACATTAAAGTACATAATTTACAATGTGATACTATAAGAAGGATATATGATACTGTCAGCAATATCAAAGCAAGGAGCCAATAAATTTTTCTAGGGCAAAGCAAACATTAAGTTTGGAGGAATGGAACTGTAGTAGAACCAAATACAATAAAGCTTAAGCTGATAGCATTGGAACAAAAGAAATAAAGTCTATATGTTCAAACTTACATGCAATATTTCCTCCTGCGTGCAACCCCGAAAACCATTACAGAATAGATCATTTGCATGCACATGCAACCTACCCATGTCCTGCAGTTCTTATGATTTAATAGAAATTCCTTCATCCCATACTTCTACAATAATGGTAGATTAAGGGCTCGGATTGCCTTCCATGAATGAGATGGAAAAGCCTTGTCAGTTAGGGGGAGGATTGCCAGAAGGTGTAAAGAGTTAAATCTAAAGTCTGTTAGTATTCTCCCACTGCTAATCATCACTTGCGCAGTTACATATAAGCTTAATAGGTCCAATCAATAAAATTCAATATAAATTATGTGAATATAATGACTTTACCACAACATTTTAGAACCTTGCAACATCCAGTAATTATCTTATTAAAATGCTAAAAATGGAACCAATTTATCTTGTCAAAAGTTAAAATATCTATTTGAGTAAAAAGAATTCAAAAAAGGGAAAAAAGACATTTCTAAACTATAATCATCTTATCTGCTTTTCACAAGAGCTGCCTATTTTCATGGTTCAAATCTGTGCTTGCAGGACCCATGTATTTATCTTAGCACTGAGTTTTGAATGGGGATTACCTTCCAAACCCACTCTTGTTTCTTTGCCAGTCTCCACACCTTCTCTTTAAAATGGTAGTCTCACTCACACAATGGGTTTTGAACTTGTGATTGCTAAAACCTTATTAAAAGGAGGAGATGACAGTTGGTACACATTAGACCAAAACGTCATTCAAAACATTAAGTCTCTTTCAGTAATTTGAAGATGCTATAATAGGAGGAGTATAAACTTTTGGGACAAAGTGAATATCAGCAACCTGATAATAAACAGTTCTTGTGAAACATAGCAGCAGAACCATAATGGTATATGGGATCAGACATATCTTAAGGTTCATCATAGTTACTAAGGAATCATGAAAGACCAACAAATTCCAGAAAAATCTTAACAAGAAGCACCAGCAATGCAATCAGCCAGCATAGCACAAACATATGGATTAGAATCTGCATTTTATATTGAGACAAACACACACACACACATATATATGTTTGTGGGAGTTTGAGAACCACTGATCATGATGGTAGTGAGCAAGCATCTAAGCAAAGTATGAGAAATGATCAGTTAGTCCAGTATTCTATTTTAAGCAGATCACTGACATGAGAACCACCAACTTACTTGGAGTCGGGTCTTCACAACCCACAATGGGTTTGTTGTAAATGCGGTGGCAGCTCCAGCTCCTGCAGCAGCTACCATATTTGCACCAACAGTGAGTTGCTTGCTACCATTCTCTACAATACACACAAAACGAGAAAATTAAAGGAATCAAACAAACCTAGCAAATCTGGAAAGCCTTGATAGCTAAGAAACAACCCAAACTGAAAAGTTAAAGCAATCTATCGTGTCCTATAAGATCTCAAGAGAAGACCAAACTTGTATATATCAAGTATTCCACAGATAAAACCAACCATGTGACTGAAGAAGGCCTTTTAGTTGCTCATAAACTGTGAAGTACACCTACATATGAAATGAGAATTTTCATCATTTGGAGAGATATTAAGTAAACAAAAGATGGACCTTTGATGCGACAGCTACAAGAGCATGTGAGATTGATACAGGAAAGCTTATTTGATTATCAAAATCGGATAATAATAAATCCCTGGGTAAGAATGCATAGTCCAAAACAGATCAATATGGATAGAAAAAGTACATGCCAGGGCCAGATGAGTTTCATTGATCTGTATAGAGAATATAGACAAGGAACAGGAGACTAACATTTTAGATGGCCAAGCTGGCAGTTACTTACATAATATTTTACCTTGTTTCGACTTAATAAATATTCAACTGGTACTGATTTGGCAGAAACCCAGATTTTCAGGTTTAAGACTTTTTATTGTATGTCAGAGGGGCAAAAGAAGGATGCTGGAGCGAGAAAGACCCAAACAGATCTCGGCTACTACTCCTACGGTCCTACCTACCTCATGGTGCGAAGGAATAACAACTTCATAATTATTATAAGAAAATCAAACATGGGAATGCCTTAATCAATAATATTATGGTTTTCCAGCAAATTCTTTGCTGCAGATGTAGTAAGAAAGAAAGCAAGAGAAACTCACAGCCCAGTTTGGAAGTAGAGCCAGTATTGTTGGTGAAAGACCACGATACAATCCCTTCAAACCTTCAGTCTTTATTATGTTCTGCAAGCTTGTGATTATGACACTGCCTAAGAGAATTACAAAGGTTTAAGTATGAGAAACAGTTACTAGTAGACATGTTTAGCATTTAACAATATTATATGGATACTAAGGTATACTGTATCCTTCAGGTTGTCTTTCAACAGCATTTGGCATCAAAATCACATGGCCAACCGTTAACAATAGAGCTAGAATCCTCAGCTCGAGTTGATGAAGCAAAACTTTTTTTCTCAAAAGAGAACTAACACTCATTCAGGTATGGCAAAGGAAAATGTTAATAGCAAATATCAAACAGGATTTAATGCATCATAATGTCCTGTATTGATCCAATTTTGTTTGTAACCCTCAGAAGACTAAGTAGAAACTATATGTATATATCTAGCATACTAAAATATTGATAGTAAGATTATATATAATCCAGGACTTCTTTTTTTCTTTTCCTTTCTGGAAGGAAGGTGTTTCTGAACTCAGCTACCAGTAAATTGTAATCTTCCAGTGGAAAAACAAAACTCAAAATCAAGAATATAATGGAGGCCATACCATAAATTTCAAAGGCTTGGCTTGGTAATGCTCTTTGGGAGAGTGCTTGTGCTTATGAAGAGCATAAGTTAGTTATTTTATGTTTGGTAAAAAAAAGCTGTCGTGTTTCTACTCTGGGATTTTAAAAGCTTTAGATGCTTTCAATGGGTGCTTTTAAAAATGGCTTCTGATCTAAAAAATTTAAAAGGCTAATATTACCTTAACTTTTAATGAATTTACCAAATACTAATTTTGTGACTTCTACTTGTTAAGAACAGTTTTGCATTATTTCACCAAACACTACACTACTACTGTGGCTTTTTAAAAGCAACTCTCTCAAAAAGTTATTGTATTACCAAACCAAGCCAAAGTAAAGTAATAATCTTAAAATTTTCATATTTACAAGCTTATGTCAACATCTATATCCAAAGACTACTGGTTTACCCACCCAAGAAAATGGAAATTCAACCTAAGTAACTAAGTAAGGGCACCCACAACTGTAAGAGTATGCCTAATTAACTAGAAAACTCCAAAGTCCAGTCTGATAACCAAGTCAACAAAGAGATTCTAGTATACCTTTCTGACCAGCAGGAAGGCCATGAACTTGTAACCTTGTCTTGATCACATCCAATGGACATACAAATGTAGCCGCAAATGCCCCTACATCGCATGTGAATAAATCCTCAATTCAATAAGTACAAGTATTTAAACTACAAAAACCACTTGCTTGCCAAACAGGAATGCACCAAAAGAACCGATAAAACTTTGGCAACAAAATAAAATGAAGCAAAAAAATATTAGTAGCATTTCTATTTTAACCAACTTTCAAACACTAACAAGAAAACATAAAATGAGAAGCAATTGATGGACACCCAGTAAGACTGAGCTCAAAATTGATAAAGGGTCATAGCCGGAAAAGCTCACCAGCAGAGGCACCAGCACCAGCGTTGCAGATTAAATCTATAATGCTTCGCCCACCACCGGAGGATTTTTCATTGCTACTCATATTAAACACCCCTTTTATTTTTTATAAAACTAACAATTGCTAGAAATCAAGAAGACAGTAACAAAATTCGCAATGGGAGATCTATCTAAACTGTGGTTACTTATATACCATACACCCTCGTATTGGTATTTGTATTCATACGCAGAATAGAGAAAAAGAAGGGTGGAAGGAGGAGGGTTTTGGTTTGGCGTTATCTTGTCTGAAAGAGGGTTTAAGCGGTGAATTGGTCTAACACTGATGTAAACGTGTCTTACACTCTGTATGGAATTGAGGAAATTAGGAAGCCATGGATGTGTAAATGATACTTGAACGATTATCCGGCTTTGTTCAATTCATTTCTTTTCCATTTTTTCCCTCTTTTTGCCTTTTCGGAGTAGGCCAAGCCTAAAAAGGAAATTACAAGGTTGGTTCAGGGCTGCTTCAACCTCGCCGTATAGCCGGGTCTGTGTAAATTGTAAATTGACCAAATTTCCGTTCCCAAGTGAACCCAGAACTTTACTTTTCTATGAATTTTCAAAGAAAAATTCCCTTTCTCATGGCATGAATGAGTTTTCTTTTCTTTTTGAAAAAAAAGAAAAAGTTGGTAACCTCTTATACAATAAGAAGAGATAATTTTTTGAAGAATTTTCCTTTTCTATTATTTTTTATGACTTCATTTTCTATTCAAGTATTTATACTCGGGACTAAGTTACCAATTTGATAGTTGATCGTGTAAAGAATAATAAAATAATGCTAACTCAAGTGATAAGATATTTATGAACTTAGACTTATAAGAAAATACTTTGTAGAAGAAACAGTTATCAATTTCGAACTAAAATAAATTCATATCTAAAAAAAAAAAATTGAAAATAGTTAGGAAAAAATAAATAGATAAGAAGATATCTATTATCTTTAAAAAAAGAATTGCACCATTTTACTAATTTCATTTTTACTAATATATTTTTTATCAATTTCGACCCATGATTTTTTAAATGCGATACTTAGTCCATCCTTACATCCTTAGTAATGTGGACAAAAACTATTAATGTGTCCAAGAATATAATACCTTTTAGAAAAATAATAATAACTTCATTTTCATTTCTCTCATTATTTTTCTATATATCATCTTATTTATTATTATTCAAGAAAATTAGTCTTGATGGTTATGTAATTGTCTCATTGAGCAAAGATATTACAAAGTGTTTTTTTTTTTTTGGGTGAAAAACGGGTCCAGAGGGCCAAGCAGAAAGAAACAAGAAGCCTAGTCTTGCCAATGTAGGTAGCAAAACCCCCAAACCAGTTCAACTTAATCCAGTCACCAAAAAGCAGGGTTCCAATGAAGAACAGCCTTCAACTTACACGTGTTTTGAAAGTTATTACTTGAAATTGACAACAACAAAAAAAAAAAAAAAACTTTTAATGAAATTGAAATAGAGTATACTTTAGAGACATTTAATATAATTTTGCCTTAAAAATATTTCTTCTATCAGTTTGCTTCTTTTCTTTTTTTTTTTCTTTTTAATTGAGAAGTTTAATACTTCACTTGGGGAGACAAAAATTAAAATAAAAAGTGAGAGAAAAAGGAAAGAGAGGAGTATTTTCAACAATTTGGGAAGCTAATAGAAAATAATAATTGTTTCAGAGATTAATTTTAGATGTTTGGAATCTCAGAAGCACAAAAATTGTTTTATAAGGAAAAAAATAAAATTGCATTGTTCATCATGAAATTCAATTAACATACTTTTGTTTTAACATTTTCAATAAGCCCTCTAATAAATAGGCATTCCTAATATTAAAATTTATTATTTAATAATTAGTAGAAGAGTAAATATTTTAAAAATTAATAAAACTTTATCCTTTTATAAGAATACAAAAAATAAAAATAAAAATTATCTTCACAAGTAATTTAATATTCATATTTATGTCACTTTTTTTAATTTTTTTTCTCAAGTAAATATTTAAATTTAGATTTATTTTCTTATTGTAGTCATGAAAAATTAATATAAATACAAGTTGAGTTTGAAAATAATATATTTTTTAAAGACTTTTTAAGAAAAATAAAGAGAACTTATTATTTTTATTTTTTATAAAAAAAATTATTGTTCTATTAATGTAATACAATTTTTTGAAAAATCGGTTCACTTAAAAAATATTTTAAAATTTAAAAAATATATAAAATAATTCAATTTAGAAATTATGATTTATTTAAGAAAGAAAAAAAAATATTAAAAGTAAAACCTAAAATGAATGTGAAGATTTTAGAAAAGTTGAAGGAAAAGTGTCATTTATGTTACTTTTTCCAATATAATTTTACTCTTTTTCGTATTTTCAAACAGGTGTAATAAAAGTGTTGTGTAATTTATTAATTTTATTTCCTTTCATTTTCTCTCCGTACTTTGCTTACTCCTTTTCCAAGTAAGAGGATAGGAAATTAAAATCTATCCTCCCATTTTTCTTTATCTCCACTTTTTTTTTTTTTTTACTTAATTTTATTTTCAAATAAATACTAATACTTTATTTGGAAAAGGTAAAAATAGAAGAAGAAAAAAAATATGAGAAATGATTTTGGTAAAAATAAATGGTTTGAGAATTGGGATATTGGGCCGAATCGGTCCAATCACCTGGAGAATACTTTCCCCTCTTTCAACTCTAGGAATCAATATAAGCGTAGGCCTACCAGCATGTGGGTCATCTATATTGGTCCTTGGACAGTTGGAGTTGTTGAGATTTAGAGGATTTCCATGTGAAAAATATAACTTACGGTAGCATAGACTCTTGTTTGAGGCAGAGTCATGGTAATGGCCTCACATGTGAAAATGGAAAGGATTGTCGAGGTTTGAAAAGTTTCCCATGTAAAGTACAACAAGAGTTAGTATTACATCGAAAGAAACTAAGATTAAGTAGAAGACATATATATGGTAATGAAATGGTAAACATATATACTTAAGTTTTTTGGTTTAAATTTATTCGCTGACCTTGTTTGGTGCAGTTTTTAAAATAATTTTTGGATTCAAGATTTTCTACAAAATTGTTCGATAATAGAAATTTTATTTTTAAAGCTTTAGAAAAAAAACATGTTTGGCCTTTTACAATAATAAACTGCTGACATTTAAAAAAAAAAAAAAGCTTTTGTAAAATGAATTTTAATAATTATTTTATTTAGACAAATATAATCATAATATTTGTCAAAATAATATTTTTAGTAATTTTAACACTCAATATATTTTAAAAAAAATAAAATCAAACAATTTTTTTAAATCTGACGTACGTTAACTTATCCAAACACATTTTACTTTTTTATACAATACTTTCTAAGCAATTATACTTAAAAAATATTTTTAGACATAACTTTTAACCAAACAAATCCACTATCATTTTTATGGGCTTTTAACTTCGTGGGCTCCTAGTAGTTATTACAAGTTTACCAATTTATTAATTAGTATATAAGAATTTACAATCAAATTTATCAAAAATTATCACAAAAATTTATTCAAATTTATTAATTGATTTATAGAAATTTATCATTAATTCATTTAGTGTGTAAAGAAAAAAGGGGTCTATGTTCAATATATATATATATATCATGGGTTCACTTCGCAACATGCAACCAAATCAATGCATGCATGTACATGTTCTTCAAGATATGGTAATCTAAAATTGGAGGGCCCAGGCTGGTACGCACTAGGCAGTGGTTGTGACTTGTGTGTTTCTCACAGGCTGTTCTCTATAAGGTGCGCCCATAACATTTGCCAACAAGCTTTCCTTGTGTTCAAAGCATGGAAAATGAATCTGATGATTGATCCAAGACACCTAACTCAGTCTGGAAATTCTCAAAAAATTTCAGATTGTTGATGGGTTTTTAAGAATATAGGTTGGAGAATGTGCCCCTTAGTTTATTCCATATTAATTTTAGCTAAGATTCTCAAAAATATTCATATTGACATGCATGTGTAATAAATAACAAAGCCAAAATTGAGAGAGAGAGAGAGCATGGTCCACGCATATTTGGAAGAAACACAAAGGGGTCAATCGAATTGCTTGGAATCTACGTTTTGTTGTACGATGTGACAAACTAGCAGCACTAGTCCTTAGAGTTTCCAACTTGCCATTTATATTGTGGCTCCCAAAGAACCATATATAATATATTGTATTTATTGACGTCATCTTCCAAAGAACACAATATTTGCAAATCTCAACTACTAAATAAATATTGTCTTAATAATTTGAGCAATACAACGAAATAAAAAAAAGATCTAGAGAATTGTTGGCCCAAAAGGCAAACCTATAAAATGGGTAAATAAGTTTTACATAAAAAAAATTTAACTTTTTCAATTAAAAATCAAGCAATGCAAGAACCAATCTATTCAATTGAAGCATAAATATAAAAAAATAGGGTTCGGAGATTGCAAATAGTGATTTTATAGTAGTTCACCAAGTCCTTTTGGGTATGTCTACTCCTCAAGTTTCACTTGAGAGTTATAATCAACTATCAACAAAATTACAGGATTGAACAACCTTTACACACAATAAATTATAGCGCTTAACAATTTTTAAAAACACCAAATTACACAGCTCAACAACCTTTACAAGTTCCACTAACTAATTTAAACATATATAGTAGAAATGTATCAAGCTTAATCCTAAGCTGAATTTTCTCACTCACTCACTTTACAGTAAGGATTTTGTGATTTACAAATCACGAACACTCAAATTACAAAGCTAAATCAAGTATATGAATGTGTTTGGGTTTTTTCTTGATTAATAAGAGTCTTTGAACAATGAATAAGAAAATTTTCTTCTTGCTCTGTTTTTCTAAGAATTTCAAATTTGAATGTGAAAGCTTGAGAATTTGAATTCTACAAGCCTTATTGGTTCGTCTTGTGTGTAATGTTCTTGTCTTAACTCTTTCAATTTATAGACACAGTGCATTTCTAGCCGTTCTCAGAGAATTTCATACCGTTGTCATAGATGAAGCAAATTGTGAAGAAAAAGGACAAACACGTAATGTATTTTCTATGTAATTTTATAGCCCGATGTAATTCTTGTGAGGTTGTGTTTTGTACGATCTGGGTAAGTAGAGGCTCTGATATGATCTTATATTTAAGATGTATTAATTTGTTTGCATCTAAAGATCACAACTGATGAGCAGACCAGTTGAGTAAGAAGATGAAGATGTTCAGCTGACTAATAGACTTAGCCATGGGCTGGGGGGCTGCTAGTCCCACCCAGGCCCATTCAATAAATAGGAGGGCTTGGTCAAAATTTGTAGGCTCGTTAGGCGAGCTTGGATAGAATTTAAATGCCAACTCAATTTTAGGTCCGACTTAGGTTCATTAAGGAAATTTCAGACCCAGCCTAACCAACTCATATTATTAATTGATATTTTTATTAAATTTTTATTTTATTTTTTATGATGTACCTATATGCTTATTTATATTTTGTTTGTAGGGATTGGTTTCACTTATACTTGTTAGAACTTGGAACAATATGAAAATTGTAGCTAGATTTATGTTAGACAAGAAATTAAACATTTTGATTTTTGATTTATGGTTTTCTTTAATTTAATGTTAAACAATGGATGAAATTTAGGTATGTTGAATGATTTGTGAATAGTGAACAATTTAGTAAATTCAGAGATATTGAATTTATTAGATAATTTTTAGGTACCCTAGGAAAAAAAATTATTATATTGGGCGGGCTTAAGTATTAAGATTTTCTATAAGGTCGGGCTTGAGCACAAAACTAGGCCCATGTGTCTAAGTCGGGCCAGGCTTTGCCTTATTATCTAGGCTAGCCGGCCCCAAGCCTACTCACTGGTCAGGACTACTGGCTAAGTAGAACAACTCAGTTGGTGGCTTCATTCGATCAAGATATAAAGGTGATCAGTTGACTGACTTCCAAAACGTCATTATTTAGATCATATCAATTAAAAGATAAGAGCACAACTAAGGAACTTCAGTTGGCTGTTTTATTGTAACCTTAATGACATCGTCTAGTTATGTTTCCTAGAAGTTTAGTTAATTGAAGAGAATACAGCTGATCAAGGTACATCTGACAATGAAAATCTTTAGTTATTTATCTTAAAAGAAAATATGTCGTTTACATGAACTTTAACTGACTGAGATAGGATCCACTGAGTGTATCTTCAGTTGACTAAGAGATTTGAACTTTAGCTTACTGAGAGACGGATCCAGTGAGAGTATCTTCAGCTAACTAAGGGGACTTCAACTAATTGAACTTAAGTTAACTGAAAGATTTGATCTTCATGATTGACTTCTTAGTTTCAGCTGATTGAACTTCAACTGACTGAAGTATTGTAGCTATCAGCGTCCATTAATTTAGAATGTTGAGCCACGTTGGCTTTAGTCTTTTAGCTGATGAGAATCATTGACATTCATTGACACGAGTAATTCAGTCAATTGTATATGCAATAAATAATTTTTGTTTAATTCTTTCTTTGCTATCACATTTTGTATATAATTTTCAAACTTGTACGTAATTATTAGTTATGATCAAAATCGATTAAATGTATTATTGAATTAAATATTTCATTTGATTTAACAAAAATTATTATTTTAATGTTTATGAACAAAAGTCCCTACAATTATAAGAACTTTTGTCAAAATCAAATAAAACTTGATGAAAATATATGAGTGAGACCCAATTGAAATTAAAGTAAAAATCAAAGAACTCAATTTTAAAAAATAAATAAAATCGATGACCTAATTGGAAAAAATAAAAAATAAAAACCAAAGTATTTTAATTTATTTATATCCAAGCTGCCAAGGAGGCCTAAAAGACTAATTTCAGTGGCATCTCCAATTGCCTAGTATGATGGTAGTAAGGTCAGTTATCCAACAGGGTTAACCAAAAAGAGGCAGCTAGTAGCACAGTATTATTTAGAAATAAATCATCAACTAATAACTACTATTTATTTTAATTATAAAAAATACTCCACTCCCTTGACACACACACACAATAACATCTTCACTCTCTCACCTATGAAATATTTCTATTAAATTTAATTATTAAAAAAACACTCACTTACACACAACTCTTATTTCCCCTTTAAATAAAACTAATTTTTTTTAAAATGATAACTTTATATATATTTGTTAATAAATTATTAAACATATGCGTAAGAATAACAGTGACTATATGTTATTCTTATTTAATTTTAAAGAAACATTTTCAAAGTATTCTATATTATATGGTTATACTTCACATACACCATTTTCCAGATCTAGCTACAGCTGGGGAAGGTTATAATATTCTATCAATCTAGAGTATGATTTTGCTTTACTGGGAGTATTCAGGCATTTAATCTCTAATTATGCACCATTGGATACCTATATTTATTTAGTTTATTGGATATTTCTCTAGCTTTTGCTCTACCCAACATTAAATATTGGGAGCAATGTTGTATACTCATTCAACCACAGGTTTCTTAACCATCAAATTTTGCCTCATGCATGCAAAAGATGCTTCCCCTTTAGGCAAGAAAAACACCTGATTTCTCTGCCTGTTTCCTAGAAAAAAAAAAAAATTTAAAAATACAAGTCAGATAAATTAATTTTTGATAGCAAATTAATAAACATTATGCAGCAGAGATGACTAGATAAGTCAAAAGGGATCATTTTCTTTTGTCCTATAAAGGCGTTGAACGCTTTGCCGCAGAAAGTCACTGCCATAACTAACCTATTGCCGCAGTAGGTTTTGTCCTGACTTGGAGTCACTTTTGTCGCTTGCACGATAACTGTTTTCTTCTAGTGCAAGACTTGGAATTGAAATATGCGATTAGAGATTAGAGATAATAATTAAAAAAATTACAAAAATAATGAGAAAACCAAAAGAAAATTAGAGAGTTAATATTAGTGGTGATATTGAGTTAATCATTAAGACATCGGATCGAATATAACTCATTTTTTAATAAATTAATTTTAAACTTTATTTAAATTCTTTTAATAATATAAATTAAGTTCAATTTTTTAAAATTTGATTTATAAATTCGTGAGACAACTCGTTTATAATTATTTAATAATTTTTTTATTATTTACATAAAATTTTGTAATAAAAAAAAAAATATATATATATATAAACTAACATATATTGTAACTTTGATTGATAGTAAATTGTTTAAATAGTTCTCAAATAGGTTTTGAGTTCAATTTTTTTTATTATGTAGTTTTTTTATAATTTTCAAGAGCCCTAATAAGTTGAGTTTGAACTTAGGATTAGGTTCAGTAACTGTTAATGAGTTTAGACTTGAACTCTTAATAAATACCAGCTGAGCTTGAAGTTGTTTAAAACTTGATAATCCTAGTCAAAAAAGTTGGCACAAGCTCAATACAGTTGTCACCCCTAATTAGTATTAATTAGGAATGTGATGTGGAATGCCTCAAACATATTTTTTGTTTTATTTGTATTTGACATAATGAAATTAATTTTACAATCAGATGAGTGATTTTAATTTATTCTTTTAGGTATTCAGTTTCCATATATATCCTTGTACTTTGAATGATATTTTTTCTTATAAAATTCACATATTAGTTATGCAAAACATGAAAATGTTTTTTTTTTGTTTTTTTAAGACATATATTAAGTATTAAAAAAATTAGAAACATATTTTATTACTAGATCGAGTTGAGTAGGAAGGATATTTTTGATTGGATTTATAATTATCAAAAACAGACCCCAAGACAATGAGTTCATAAAGACTCCCATCCAGGGAGTTTAAAAAACCGATCCTCGGGATACCCTATTTTCCTAAAAATAATTTCAAATAGATGTGGGAATATTTTCTATTAAGATGTGCAATTATCTACAGCTAAAAAAAAAGTAATTAATTCAGAATTTAAAATTGACGCTCCCATTCTGAGACGAAGGCATCTAAGATAAGGCAGGCAACTTGGCAGTAGGCCCCAATCTATGTGAATTAGTTCGTGATCTTAGCTGGAGTGGGCCACCAAACTCCGAAACCAGAACCCAAACCCGAAGTTCAGACCCACCAAGTGTGAGGTAATCCGTAATAGTGACTCTGACCCACTGCACCACTGCAAAGCTGCCCCACACCCTAAAATGCACCGATGTCCACATCATTGCATCACAGAAACACATGCAAAACTCACCACGTGTCTCTTTTACTTTGCACGTATTACAACGCTCTGATTTTTCTCATCATTAAAAGGATTAAAAAAAAAAAAAAAACACAATAGCTCATTTTTCTGACAACGCTGTAATTATATGTGCGCAAAATAATTTGTTTTTGTTTTAAATCTTGATGTCCAAATAAGTAGTATGATGACGTAATAAAATCAGACAGTCAATTTTTGATATACTTATTCTTATAAAATAAATGACTTACGGATCTTTTGTATTCTAGGACACTTTCATACAAAATGAGGGTTGAATTAAAGAATAAAATAATATTTAACTAAAATTCAAAAAATAAACATTCTCAAAATTTTTGTCAGATTTATATATTGAGATTTTTCAACTGATATCGTATCATGTGGTGAGATAGTCAGCGTGACAATTATCTTTATTTTTATGTCACACAAAAATTAGTTAAAACGAATATAACAATATGATGCATAAAATGTTAAATAATTTTTTTGTCTTAAATTTAAAAAATAGAAAGGTGATAAGTTATTTTATATTCGGTAATAGCATAACATTATCTTATATTTAAAAAGATTATTATATTATCTATGTTGGGACAAATATTAAAATTTTATGATTGATTATTTGTAGAAATATAAATTTACTACACTACTATGATAAAAAAGATTCTTTTTATTAGAAGGAAAAATAGATAAATTTGTACATAGGTATTTTAAGAGAGTCAATCTTTAAACTTAAAAAAAGTCGATTATTCACCCTTTTAGGTAAGTAAATATAACAAGTGCTGCTAGAAATATTGTTTTAGAAAATATTTTATATAATCTTTTATTATTAGACAAACAAACTTAATTTATTTAGTATTATTAGGAAAATTTTAATAATTTCTGATTTGGTGTTCACATTTAATAATTTTTTATTAGTAATCATCATCTAATATTTTTCCAAGTTTTTTAAAATTCTGTGCAACTCTAATTTTTTTTTTTTCCGCTAATTTTCTTGGGGTTTTTATTCTTTTACTCTTTTCTTGAAAATTGAAAATTTTCATTTTCACCCTTGGACGGAAAATGCTCAATCATTATCCCTCAGGTAAGTTGACTCAACTTCAATTTTCCTTGCTCGCCGTAAATTTTCTTTCTTTTTTCTGGAAAGAAATGTGAAGTTAGGAAACCGACCTTTTTGGCAGAATCGGAATGTGGGTTTTTTAAAAGATTGTCTTCCTCGTCAGCAAGAGCGACTTTCTTTCTTCCCTTCATTGTATGAAAGCTAGCTTGATTCCGGATTTTCCTGCAATTCCGTTTATATAATTTTATTTGGGTGAGAATCCTTTGTGTTATATATTTTATACGTAAAAAAATCTTTATGCTGAGTGTTTGGTGGAGGAAATTGTTTTGAAGCTGACCTGGGTTTAATTATTCTCAATAATTCAATGGCTTTCTTATCTTTAAAAATTGGGTTTTCAATTTTGGGTTTAGACTAATGGGTTTTACAGTTCATACCTTGTCATCAAGACGCGTTTCGTCTCCGTGTTGATGTCCTCTCTCTACTTCTTCGTATTGTTTGCTTAGTGTAGCAGTCAGATCTGCATTTGGCTTTGCGCGGGACACAAGCAGACATTCTCGCCTGTGATTCAGCTGCTTCCTTTCTTGTCTGGTCGGAATCTTTGTTCTCTGTTTGGCTGCCGAGAAAACGGGTAAAACTAAAGTTCTAATTTTTCTTCTTCTCTGTTCATTTTATGCTTTTTCTTTTGAAATCTTTGTTTGGCCTTCTGAATGCCTGGTTTAGAATGAATTTAGGTAGCACATATTGGAGTACCCAACAATTCTTTGTTCCTCTATAGTGCGTACAGCATTAAGTTTCTCTGTATGTGTTGTGAAAAAAATTTACTTATGGGGTTTGTGATTTTACTTTTTTATTTATACAGATCAGATCCCAGGTTGACGAATTATTTTTTTTGTTTTCTTTTTCATGATGAATGCAGATCAAGGTAGTTATATTGGGGTTGGTTTAGACTGACTTTGAATTCTGAGCTTCAATTGGGAATCAGTGTTTGTGTAGGAGGACGGTGACTGATGATTTGAGAGAGCTATTGATTTTCCATCAGTTTGCAAATTGATTGGTGGACTGCCTTTCGTCATATGATATCAAAGAGTGGAGGTTCTAAGTGCTTTTAGGAGGGAGAGGTCAATGAATTGGAAGTACTTAGTCTGAGACAAAGATAACTGTGAGTTGGATATGGCCTCTGGTGAAGGAAGGCGTCGTCATCATGATCTTGTGCCTCTTGCTGCATTGATAAGCAGAGAGATGAAGAGTGAGAAGATGGAGAAGCCCACTGTGAGGTATGGGCATGCAGCTCAATCTAAGAAAGGGGAGGATTATTTTTTAATCAAGGCTGATTGTCATCGAGTGCCTGGGAATCCTTCATCAACATTTTCTGTATTTGCGGTAACTTTCATGATATTTGCTGGGCTATATCTATTTTGAGAATGCAATGCCACTCTTATCTGCATTTAGGAGATAGCTTGTGTATTTTTTTTAAAGTAAAATTTCATGTATCTTTGTACTCTTGGATGTATGGACCCAGTTGTGACTTCTGAATAGTGTGCTAAACTGTATGACTTACGGTTGAGGTTATAATATAATAATCCCGTATGGTGGTGTTTCTGATTTCTTCCAATTTTTAGATCTTTGATGGGCACAATGGAAATGCTGCTGCAATTTTTACAAGGGAGCATTTGTTGAATCATGTCTTGGGTGCGATTCCCCGTGGGCTGGGGCGGGAGGAGTGGCTTCAAGCTTTACCTCGGGCTTTGGTTTCTGGGTTTGTGAAAACTGATAAGGAATTTCAAAGTAGAGGTGTGAATTTTATAGTTTTCTTGTTATCTTATAAAAAAGCTAATTGTTATATTGCTTCATGATTGTTCTGAAATAGGGTGAACTGATTTTTCATGTCTCTTTATCTGGTTTTCTCCAGGAGAAACATCAGGAACCACTGCTACATTTGTTATAGTTGATAGATGGACTGTGACAGTTGCATCTGTTGGGGATTCCCGTTGTATATTAGATACTCAGGGTGGCGATGTCACAACATTAACTGTTGATCATAGACTTGAAGAGAATGTGGAAGAGTGTGTTCTTATCTTCAATCCCTTGATGCTTACCTTCTTATAGAAACAATAATCATTGTGCCATCTGTGCAGGAGGCAACGTGTTACTTCAAGTGGAGGTGAAGTAGGGAGGCTTAGCATTGTTGGTGGTGTTGAGGTGAGGTGCTCTGACTCTTTGAAGTTGCCTTTTGCCAAGTTGGTGTATTTCTTTTTCTTTCATACCTTCTATTGATATTCTAAATTGAGTAATGTGTTTCTAAACTTTGCAGATTGGTCCTCTCCGCTGCTGGCCTGGAGGTTTATGCCTTTCTAGGTCAATTGGAGACATGGATGTTGGGGAGTTCATTGTTCCTATACCATATGTCAAACAAGTTAAGGTATGTTATTTTTTCTGATAATCTTATCTAGATTTTAAATTTGATTGTAAAAGCAATGCATTATAGCAGTACAATTGTAAGTATTTCTTCAGCACGAACCCTGACATACGTCTTCTTTATAAAAGCTATCAAATGCAGGCGGTAGGCTCATAATAGCTTCTGATGGTATCTGGGATGCAGTATCCTCAGAGATGGCTGCAAAATCCTGTCGAGGAGTGCCTGCTGAACTTGCTGCTAGGCAGGTTGTGAAGGTAGTTTCCTGATCCTGGTCAAAATTAACATGGCCTTGGTGGCCATTAAATACATGGGCATGAAGTGAATTTTGATTCTTATGGTATGCATTATTCATGTATGCTTAAAGCTCTTCTTTATTCCATTTGATGCATTTTGTAGGAAGCATTGAGGACAAGGGGCTTAAAGGATGATACAACCTGTATAGTTGTAGATGTAATCCCACCTGATAACAAAGTAGAGCCCTTACCTCCTCCCAGAAAGCGTAACAAATTGAGAGCTCTGTTATTCAGAAAGAAATCCCGTGATTCTGCTACTAAACTGGCAAAGAAGCTATCAGCTGTAGGCATAGTGGAGGAACTGTTTGAAGAAGGCTCAGCAATGCTTGCTGAAAGGTAACCACTCTCTCCTTAACAATAAAGATTTTTATGTTTACATATGAGTATCGCATGTTGATGCGCTGAATACTGATTTCATAGGAACCGCTTTCTTTATCCTTAAATGTTACTGTTATTTTAGAAACTGTTTACAGACAAGAGTAGATAAATGTCACAAACAAATTCATTCCATAATTTAACTTTAACTAAACTGAAGTCAGATGATGAATTATGTTCCCTGAAATGAAGCTTAAAACAATTTCTACTAGCCGGTTGTTTTGGTTATATTGTTCTGTGCTGTTTCATTGTCTAACTGTTTTTTAATATATAAAATCATTGCCAATCCGGTTTCCATAATGGTCATAATCCTTTTGTTCTTTCTTATCTATCGCAATACAGGAAACCTTTAGATCCAGAGTTTACAGTTATTGTAGTCCGACAAAGGATTTGAAAGGTTTATCAGAGGGTTTGCTTCAGAATTGTGGTTTGTTAAGAGTAGAGCTAACATATTTCAGAGTGTTACACTAGCAATATTTATGAAATGTGGGCATCTTTGTTCATTGTGACTGTCTGAAGAATTACATCACTGAAACCAGCTAATGTAGGACTACAGCGAAATATTGGGTAGTCTAAGAAGATAGAGAAGAGAGAGTGTAAAAGTGTCTGAAAGAAATAACAACTTATTGCTGAAATTAGGTGTCCAAAATTGTTAAATATCATTTAATTGAAGAGAATGATTAAATATAACGTTTACCTATAACAACAATTAAGAGTTTGAAAGCTTTGCCTTTCAACATGTTAATTCTTTTGAGGCACTTGATAACAGAATACTATTGACTAGCACGATTAACTTGACTGACTATAGTCACATAATTAAAGCATATATCCCCATTTTGCAGCTTGATAAATTTGATATATTGCCATTACTCTCAGTACTAGGTAATAGGTATAGTTATAAAGAAAGAGTTTAGTTAAGACCATTTTTTATTATACTTCGAACTGAGCAGGCTCAGCTATAATTTGTTAGTTTTATTAGTTTGCCTGACATTGTAAGCTTTCTTGTGTTTCTGTAGGCTGCTTCATAGATCTGATATTTGATCCTGTATGTCCTATAAAGATCTTAACTAAGGAACTTCCCTAGTTCTTTAATTTTGATTTTCTAAAGTAAAATATTATCTCTTTTGCAGTTTGTTGTTAAGGCTGATTATTTGTTTTACTTACTGTAAATTTCTTTGAAGGATCTTCATCTTAATCATAAAGACAACACTACTTAATTTCAAATACTTCAATCCTGTGTCCCTAATGGGTCTTCACAGAATACCGCCCAACATTTTGCCCAACAGAGACTTGGCTTCCTTTATCAAATATAATGTTCACAGTTCTTCACATATATGTGATATGACAAAAAAGATGGTAGGCTTCCGGAGTTTGGATGATCAAATGTTCATTTACCAAAATTTTATACCCTGTTTGGATTATCAAATTTTATACTGTTATCGACTTTATGATTTATCTAGCAAAGGAAAATGGTAGGCTTTCTATTTCAGAATGGTTTTATTGATGCCAAAGCACACAAGTTCAACACAGTTGTTTCTTAGTCTAAATCCACACATTGTATTTGAGACAACAGAAATGTCAAAGAAAAAGAAAAAGGAATAATCTAGAGTTGATGCTGAGATTAAGTACTTTAAATTTATTCTTTCAAGTTTCAACCTTATTTGTATTCTTAGTCCTGCCACTTTGATGATGCAATGCATACGAAATGTGAAGAGTGCAAGTTACAGAACCAAACTACTTTCACGTAATCATTCTATTTAACTTGCAGCCCTTAATATGGACCATTATTTTGGGCAATATGATCAAGTAAACATTTCTACTGTAGCCTCTTCTTCTACAAACTTTCTGGCAGCACTGTCTAAATTGGTGAATTTACACATTATTTTGTATGTTTCATATAGCGACATAGCCATCTCAGAATATGGTTTGCAATGGAAAGTTCTTCTGGTTGAGTATCAGTCTTGTAATTCTTTTCACATGTGGTTATTATTATCATTATTATTATTCTAATGGGAGTTCCCTACATATTTACTGATACACTTAAGCATCCTGCAGACTGGGAAATGATGACACCTCAGCACAATCGACATCTGGCCTTTTCACATGTGCTGTTTGCCAAGTTGATCTTGCCTCAAGTGAGGGCATATCCGTTCATGCTGGTTCTATTTTCTCCACCAGCGCAAAGCCCTGGCAAGGTCCTTTTCTTTGTGCTGATTGCCGCAACAAGAAGGATGCCATGGAAGGAAAACGTCCGAGTGGGGTTAAAGTAGCATAACTGCTTTTGTTGATTTCCCCAATTCTTTATGTCTTCATTCAATTTTTTTCCTTCTAATGACCATTTTCGTAGGCCAGGCTATTATTTGAAACTTACTAGGATGTTATCTCAAATGTATATTTTTATATTGACAAATAATGTAAACGAGTTTCAGCATTGAGAAGAAGGTTCAAGAAGAGCATGGATTTACTTCTGGGTGTCTGCAAATTTGGTGATATCACTAGCACCTAATTGATTGTTGAAGCTGATTGATAAAGCAAGCAAACCCATTTAGATGATTCTTTTGTCTAATAGTTACTACTTGGTTTTGAAGCTACTTAGTTCAGTCTTTAGTCAGTGCTCATAACTATGGGGCATTTGTTCAGAATTCCTGATTCTGATTGTTGTAGGCCTAAAGATTCTATAGAAGAATTTTATTGTTCATGTTAGTCTCTAGCATTTATTGCTGCTCCGAACAATTATGAGTTTGTCTATGTCTTCAACTCTTGTAAGTTGTAACCCATTATTTGTCTTAGGTATAGTCTTCTGAGTATGAGAATGGCTGCTGAGAAATATTAATTTTTGCAACTTTCAAGGGGAATTACTAGATTTTGAGCAACCTGTTGTGCATGTGTATTCAAACAGATAGCGGACCAGCAAGGCGCATGAAGCAATGTGGCCTCTGTTTTCTTGTTTCTAATGTTGCATCATATCCAAAGTAGCCTCTGTTTTCTTGTTTCGAACGTTGATGTTATCTCATTTTGATTCTTCACTCAGCTGAAGAAAAAAACAGGGAAGAGGTGATCTACAGGATTTAGTCTCTTGCTTCAAACTTAGCAACAATGACGAACCTAGTTGAAGGACCAAATTAAAATCACCCCGACATCTTATATTTATAAGTACAATATTCTGTATAATAATATTAAACTGCATTAATTGTAAGCATCCTATTCATTGCAAACACCCCCAGGCTGTAGGCTGGTCCTGTTTTTATTACTTGGATCTCAACATTTTCTCAATCTCATATTTACATCTGGCAAAATACATTTTTTTTTTCTCCTCTCCCCCAAGGAAACGACCAACACTTGCTTCAAGTCAATCCCTGAATATCGTCCTCACACAAATTGGCAACTCAAGCATTTACAATTCCTTTCAAGCTTTTTTCCAAGACTTATCTGGAATTTGAAGGGACAGAAAGCTTATCTGGGTAGACTCAAAAGTCTTTTATCCAATGCTATGTCATCCTTCTTTTTATTAATGCACTTGTTAGTCTTCGAAAATTTTACCATAATAAGGTTATTTCAAAAAATAAAGAGTTAAACATGGTTCTTTCAAAAAATATAACTAGAATAGGTTGTTTGAGAATTTGTTTATTCAAAACACAATTTTATACTGCTATGTCATCCTCTCTCAGCCAGGTGAGTGCCAAGAAGTCTCTGCTAGATCAGTAGACATTTAGATGAAAGGGGGTGTGTTTAGAAGCCATGGGTCCCAAGGGGAATTACTAGATTTTGATCTTGGCTATTTCCTTTTGCCTTTTTATTTTAGGAAAGGAGAGAGGCATCCGTTTTTCTCTCATAGCTTACAGAAGAGGAATAAGGTCAGTTAAGAAATGCCACCAAATGGAGTTAGTGCAATTATTCATTGACTTTGATAGTTATGATGCTTGTGTTGTTTCTTACTAGATTCTTAGTTTCTCTCATCTCTTTTCTGTAAGTGTAGCTGACGTATAAGAGGTTTTATTGTTCATCATACCTCTCTTTCACAATAATTATTTGGTATTCAACCTCCCTTTCTCTTTTATTATAGAATAGTTGTTTATTCTTGAGTTAAACATATTTGTGGGTGTTTTGATTTTTCTAGGATAAATGTAAATTTATTATTCTTTGCTGTGAGTGGAAGAATTCATTGCTGTGACTAGAAGAAAAATATAGTAGCTATTTATGGTCCCAAATCAAACTTTCTCACCGAAATTATTCTCTCTGTTTCCTCTTAGTTTCAAAACTTTCATTTGCAGCTAATGTTGTTCCTAATGAAGTTGACATAGGTGGTGAGAACATCACACAAATTGAGACTACTACACATATTGATACTGAATCACTTCTTCATATTCATGATGTTGAGGAGAGCGCAGATGATGGTGGAGGCCATGCTAATGATGGTGCAGAGCATGATTAGGATAACACTCAGCACCATGAGAGTGTATCACATGTTACACAAGTTCTGAGGGGTGGACAATAGAATAATTTTCCACGTAGGAAGAATCCAACACGAAAGAGGAAAGCATGGACTTATGGTACACACAAGAGGATTGTTACTTATGATTTTGTATAAATGAGTTATGAAACTCTTTGTTTTGGATAAATTTATTAGTATTTATGTGATACGTCTGATGTTGACACCCATTAAGTTGTATTATAATATATGTTTGTCATTACAGGGAGGAAATGTTAAAAAACAAGGGAAACTCTGTCCGATTTTTTATTAATTAAAATGACAATTGAAATTCATATAAAATAACTTGGATCGGTAATAATAATTGAATATTGGATAATTTTATAATTTAATATGACAATAAGAAAATCTTAAAAAATTATCCCTTTTTTAAATTTTCTTGACAATGGAATATTTTATCATTCCATCGTGTGTACAAAATCAAAAATATTTTTACTCTTAGGTTAAACACACAAAATTGATTACTCGGTCTTGCATTTCAACTTTAAAAAAAATGTTGACATTAATTTACACTCAAGCATGTAATCTTTTATAAAGTAACTACTAAGACACAAGTTTCAACTTTGAAGGACATAAGGACAAGCTGAAATTGCTTCACACTTATGCATGTAATCATTCATATAGTGACTACTCGGTCACGCATTTTAGTAATATGTAGCGTTTCAATTTCAAAGAACATGTTGAAATTACTTAATGTTCATGATAACAAAAAATATTTGCTTATATAAAGCGTTTGAAAATCATAAGAGTTAAGAACATCAAACAACTAATTGTTATGAAAAATTCTTTTTCGTTAACTTAATAAAATGCTGAGACAACCTTGCAAACATTGTGATTGCCATGGACGTTGTGGTGGTCATAAGTCCAAATGTAAGTCATCAATGCTGAGGCAATGACTTCATCGTGTTGATAAGTATAATGATCCGAATAAGGTCACATGGTATGGTCTGAAATGAGAGTCTGAATGCATTTCTATCTATTATACAAATAATCGAAGTATTGCTGATCATATAATGGTTAGCCCTGTTACTAATGTTTCGTAAGAAAATTAGGTAGTTTGGGCAAAGGAATCTGAGTATATTAGATGGTGGGAGATAAGGTGCGAGATAGAATAGTATTGGAGATTACACAAGTTGTCAGTACTAAAAGCAATTTCAACAACTTTACTTCATTCAACATAGGGGGAAATAGTTGATGTTATTGAAAGACTAAAGTGTGAAATTAACCAAATAAATCAAAGACTGGATAAGTATCATGCTTGGCATGAGGCGGCTACTCATGAAGATGAGCTAAGAACTTTGATCATGATAGAAATTGAAATTGATGTGCAATATGAGAACGATGATAACCTGTTTGACTATCTTGAGAGTGACGGTATTGATGATGACTTCGTCCATAATTGTCTCCCATCATCTTTGCTAGCATGTTGCTGAACAACGACATATTTTTTTTTCATTATTGCAAGTATGTGACAAGTTTTTATTAACGAATTTTAATATCAATAATATGTATTGTTTATTAAAAAAATGACAAGTTGCTTCACGTGACCAAATTTATTATAATACAAATTTTTTATCTTAGTACTGACATAGCTCAAGACAAAATGTTATTGCCAAGACAAAGGAGTATTGCTTTGATATGTTATGAGAAAATCTTGCATTGGTTTCAACTACTGGGAAAGGAAGAGGGTGGTGAAACTGAAAAAAAAATAAAGACATTTCTATTGAGAATCTCATTCTTGTCTCTCACTCCATTCACTATCTTAATCATTGTTCTCTCTTTGAATCCTCTTCATATTTTGATTGACGTAGACATCAAAAGGATCATGAAACCATAAGGCTTAGAGATAGATAGGAATAATGAATTCTTATGGCTAAAAAATCTCTATTTATATAGGTTGTAAAATGTCATACTTAAATTTTTATGTAGCAGATTACTTAGTTTTGAATGACTTTTAAAATCCTACAACAATGTTTGAGAAACACTAAATTTGAATTTTTAGGTTTTTTTTTTTTTTAATTCACTCAATTTTGTAATTCAAGAAAAAAAAAGTTGAATTTGTGGGTTAAATCGACAAATTTTGTCAAAAATATCTTTTCAATTTGTGTGTGCAACCTATAAGTTTCAATTTGAGTTCAATCCACAAATTTTGTCAAAAATATATTTTCTCCTTGTGCATATGTAAAGCGGACATGACAAGTAAATTTGTGTGTTAAAGACACAAATTCATTAAAAAATAGAATTTAGTATTTATTTTTCAAAAAAATATGTTTGACACTTTTAATTTTGAAAGAACTTGTTAGTGTTCATATTCTTCCTTCTTCTTAGAAAATTCAATCGGCAATGTGGACCCACAATTTGAAACCTGTGGGGATGGTCAAGAAATAAGCTTCCCTTCTACATCCAAGGCCAACATACGCTTTTGTGGCTACACAGGTTTCCAAGTCTATTGTCCAAAAAATGGACACCCAATCCTCAAACTAATCATCCACCTCCCAGAGATCCAGAGCTGCTTGTCTTGCTCCTACCCAGAACATGTTCGAGTTTCGCTCCAAATCCAATCAAGCTAAAGTCTTTTTGTCCTATGACTGCAATTCGCCATCTCTGCCTGAAGAGTGCAATTGGGTGCTCCAAGGAAAATGAGAAGGCTATTGTTCTGTTATAAAGAGAGCATTTTTAGGTGAGTTCTACTCTAATTTCTAATAATGATCCTAGAACATACACTACTGATTTATGGGGTTCCACAATAAGGGATACCCTCCAAAAATTGGCTTATGCCATTAAATGCAGCGAGCACACGGTATTCTTTAGTAAAAGGCGAAAGAATAGTTCGCCTTGTGCTCACTGCGTGGCTGAGCTGTTTCTAAGTCTAGATTGCTTCTGGCTTTATAAGAGCTCCGCACTAGGATTGTTGTGGTTCTACAACAATGTGGGACTTCAATAGAAAGCATTAACGTACAGAGTGCTCCCCTTGGTAGAACAAAAGAAAAACTGAGCAAGATTTGGAGTCTGTTTTTCAACCGATGCACCTCTTAATCTTCACTTTCTTCCTCTTGTGGCATACCTTTTGAGGCCTGCCAGCATTAAACCTGTGGTGATGACCCAAACATAGTCTTCCGATTCTAACTCCTTGGCCAACAACAAGAACCCTTCTGTGGCTTCTCTGGTTTCAATCTTTCTTGTGGCAATAATGTCCATTCATGAATCTTCGACAATAACCAATCTCTTCGAGTTCAAATGTGAACTGTGAAAAGCTGCGTTTTAAATGTCAAAGGCAACCACATTTGAACTAAATAGAAGGTAATTGTGTTAACAGATAAATTTGAAGACTTCTATTTGGTAGACAGTATCCTTTAGTAACTTTACCATTGCACTTCTGTTCTTGCTTTGGCTGGCAGCTAATTTATTATTGAAAATTAAAAAATACATATAGGAAAATGGTGAAAAAATAAAAAATTATTCAAAGGACTTTTTTTTTTTTTTTTTTTTTTTTTTTTTTTTTATAAATGAAAATTTTAAAGTCCTGCATTGTCATTAATGTAATTAGAAACGTGTTGGAATTAAACTCATTTTTCTATATGTGAAAATACTATTCATGTTAGATCATGTTCTTGATAAAGAATTTACAAGATTCCATTTAGATAAGAGAGGTGGACAGGTAAGTACCGTAATCACCACTTAATTTTGTGTCATAAAATTGAATGCCCTTCAGAAAATTCTTGCTACTATTTTTACAGTTGTTTGCACGGTTCAACAAGGCAAAGATGCCCTACCTCTCTTATTCTGTCCATCCTATTTCACAAGTCTTCCATAACCAATGTTAACTGATAGCGTGTATGAGCAAAGAACAAATGCAGTAACATACACCTCGTTTAGAAGCATTATATATTAACACATGTATACTTCATAGTTCATATAATCTATTTCCTTGTTTATGAATTATGATGGCTCAAGTCACTTTTCTTTGCTTTGTGATTCTTTCTTTCTTTTTGTTTCTGCTCTCGGCTCAAGATGAAAAAGGATATGTTACAGACTGTCCACCTTCTTTTAGTTGTGGTAAACTAGGCCGTCTCCTGTTTCCTTTCACCACCTCAAGCCGGCCAGAATGTGGATTATGTGTAGTACACGGTTGCGAACATCCAGATGCAGTTACAGAAATCCAACTGGTGAAGCAAGGAAGAAAGTTCCCAACTGGCGGCGTCACTCAGGATAATAGTGTTTGGGTTCATGATGAAATCTTGCGACTGAAGTAGAATTCTTCAAACTGTGAAACATTAAGGCATAATTTAAGTCTTCCTCCTAGCTCTCCTTTGGCTTCTTTTCACATCAAGTACAATATAACACTGTTCAGCTGCAACCGTACCCTCAAAATCAATGCCCCTGGATGTTTTAAGAACACAAGCTGTCATGACTACGATATCTACTACCGACTGCCAGGAGATAATTCAACTAAGTTTCCAAGCTCTTTAACTGGATGTTCAAGTTGCCAGCTCCCATTAAAAGTAATTCCCTATCCCTCCATTGACCCATCCAGTGACCCATTTTCAGTATTAGCTGCTGACTTCCTCATTGAAGTAAAACTATCCGAAGAATGTGGGACATGTTACTATAACAAAGGAGGCCAATGTCGAGTTGACAACAAAGGAAAATTTTATTGTGCCGAAGGCATATATAGACACGGAAAATCGGAACAATTTGTGTAAGCACCTCATACCACACAAACACATTCTTTCACAATGGCACACGCATATCTTTTCTTTCAATCCTAATTAGTTGTTTCCTTAGTCCTCGTGCATTTACATAATCTGCTAGTTTATTCGGGATTGGCATTGTCACTCTGCAATATGTCTTGGACACTTTTTTTTTTTTTTTTGAGTTTGTGCCTATTTTGCTTCACTGAATACATATACAAACTGCACTTTCTTTGCTATTGTAATTTTATAAATGTGAGTGTCTTACTGTATGATCTATTCCAGTGTCCTGCTTCTTTTCCAAAGTTAATAAATTGGCCCTATGGCTTCAAAGCTTCACAACTACAATGAGTGGTTGATACCAAATACTAGATTAGGTATTGGAGACTGAAAAAAATACATATAATGTTTTTCTTCTCTTTCTTTTTTAACACCTTAATTTTATTCTATTTTGAATTCCCAGCTTTGCTTACTAGGTATATAATTATAGTAACAGCTGGGTCTAATTCACAGATTTAACCATTTTATTATTATGAGACTAATTTAAGGTACAATATTTCTCTTTTTAGCTTCTGAGGATAGTAATGCATTGAAGGATAACAGGGCTTTGAAACTTGGCCTAGGTAATTTACCTCTTCCTAAAGTCTCTTATAAGCATTTTTATCTTGTATTAGAAATTCAGTTATCCCATTTTATATTTTGCCAGGACTTCACAAGGATGTATCATGAAAGTGATATAAATATATATATATATTTTTCTTCTAGTAGGAAACGGGGCAAAGCCCAAAAACAAACAAGAACCACAAAAAACACTCTGGGGTCTAGAAACCCCACTAATATCCTGATTGAGAACGCACCAACCCATCAGGAGGCCTGACAAGAATGCTCACTAAGACCCAAAGAGCCTCCAAACTTAGCTAACCAATCCACTGCAAAATTTCCTTCTCTGTAGACATGGGCAAATTCTAATTTTCATGTCCCCGTTAAGCAGGTTTCTACATTCCTGCAGGACAAAGAAAAGAGGGTGACAAGAGTCCTTATCACTAGTAATCATCTCAATAGCAGCAGTAGAGTCAAAACATCCTTTCTGATAGGCTTAGAAACATCTTGGTGTAGAGAAACACAGATTACCTCACCCTTCTTATTAATTTTATTAACAGGATTAATAGGAAAAACAAAATATTCTTAAAAAAGAAATTTATTTCGCCAGCTACATAGCTTCTAGCAAGCTAAAGCAAACACAGAAGCAAACCCTGCTTAACAGAGATATTAAGAAAACCCAATCATTGAACTCCAAGCTGAAAAAAACTATCTTCAGGTCAGCAGTAATTAAACAGTTCCAAACTCTACGTGCCATAACACAATCTCTCATATAGAATCAGAAATATGCCTAATATATCTCATCCAGTTAGTTAAAATCTTCTGATGGCACAGCAACCACATAAAGGTTTTAATTCTAGGCAAAGTGATAAGACTCCTGCAACAATTCCAGAGCTTATGATTAACAGGACTAGCCCTCCTTGAAATGATAAAATCCTTGGCAGAAGAAGCAGTGATCACCATTGGAATTTAGACTCCACATCCTCTTGTCTTCATAATTTGAACAACAATTCCAGAGCTTATGATTAACAGGACTAGCACTCCTTGGAATGATAAAATCACTGGCAGAAGAAGCAGTGAACTCACAATTGAAAGTTAGACTTCAAATCCTCCTGTATTTCTTGGGAGTTTGACATCTACCAATAGGGAAGTTTGACATCTATCAATAGGGAAAGAAAAGAGCCTGCATAAGGCATCAAATATTCAAGATTTTTTAGGAATATCAACAATAGCCAACAATCCACAAGACCAATATTAATCTTCCCATCAGTTAAATAATCAGCGACAGAAAGATTCAAGATTTCTATAGGAATGTCAATCTAGTGAACATATATCAATCTGATTTCCAAATCCAAGTTTAACAATGCAAGTATGCATGCAGGGTTCCATATATCCTCATTGTAATTGAGAGAGAAAACTCCACAATAGCTAGCTTATTTATACTATATTTTCCGTTCATTGCAGGCGCTTCAATTGCAGGAGTTGTAATGTTGATAATTATATGCTTCTGCTTTAGGAGGAAGTTATCATCTCTAAAATTGACTCTTCTGGAAGAAGTCTCAAACTCTTGATAATATCGAGGCCTTTCTAAGAGATCATGGACCAATTTCTATAAGAAGATATATTTATTCTGACATTAGGAACATGACTTGCTCCTTCAAAGACAAATTAGGCCAAGGAGGTTATGGCTGCGTATACAAGGGGAAGTTACCAGATGGATGTCCAGTGGCTGTGAAGGTTTTGAGTGAATCCAAAGGAAATGGAGATGAATTTATCAATGAGGTTGCAAGTATCAGTAGGACTTCTCACGTTAACATTGTCACTCTTCTAGGGTTTTGTTTTAAAGGTTCCAAGAGAGCTCTGGTGTATGAGTTTATGCCTAATGGATCTCTTGAGAAGTTCATATATGAAGAGAATCAGTTGAAAGGTCATACTCAACTGGATTGTGAAAGGTTATTCAAGATTGCTGTAGGAGTTGCTAAAGGCTTAGAGTATTTGCACCAAGGATGTAATACTCGAATTTTACATTTTGACATAAAGCCTCACAACATACTTCTAGATGAGGACTTCTTTACTAAGATCTCTGATTTCGGACTTTCTAAAATATACCCTGGAAAAGAAAGCATAATATCAATGTTGGGTGCAAGGGGAACTGCAGGATATATAGCTCCAGAATTCTTTTCTAGAAACTTTGGAGAGGTGTCTCACAAGTCAGATGTGTACAGCTATGGAATGATGATTCTAGAAATGATTGGGGGAAGAAAAAATTTTAATGTCAAAGCTGATTGTACTAGTGAAACATATTTTCCATATTGGGTTTACAAGCGTCTAGAACTAAATGAGGAGCTTGCACTTAAGATTATTAGAAACAAAGGGGACAAAGAAATTATGAGAAAGATGACAATAGTAGGCTTGTGGTGCATACAGACTGACCCATCAAATCGGCCGACAATGGGGAGAGTGGTGGTGATGCTGGAAGACAGTCTTGAATCCTTGCAAGTACCTCCCAAACCTTTCTTGTCTTCTCCTCCAAGATCACCAGCCTGATCATCAACTAAAATGTGTGACGTGATAAGTGTAGTTCCATGAGAGCTGATGGCATCAGTAGACTGGTTTTTCTCATTTGGGTTTAAGATTCATAATTGGCTGTCAATTATATGAATTTCAAAATAGGATGTCGTGTTTTATTAATAGAAAAATTTGAAGACTTTTATTCTATGAACAGACATATTGTATTCTCTTTAATGATGCAATTCGTCTGAAATGTGAAGAGTGCAAGTTACAGAACCAACTGCTTTCTCGTAATCATTCTATTTAACTTGCAGCCCTGAATATGGACCATTGTTTTGGGCAATGTAATCAAGTAAACATTTCTATTGTACCCTCTTCTCCTACAAACTTTGTGGCAGCACTGTCTAAATTGGTGAATTTACACATTATTTTGTATGTTTCATATAGCGACATAGCCATCTTAATATGGTTTGCAATGGAAAGGTCATCTGGTTGGGTATCCGTCTTGTAATTCTTTTCACATGTGGTTATTATTATCATTTTTGTATAGGAGTTCCCTACAGATTTACCGATACACTTAAGCATGCTGCAGACTGGGAAATGATGACACCTCAGCGCAATCAACATCTGGCCTTTTCACATGTGCTGTTTGCCAAGTTGATCTTGCCTCAAGTGAGGGCATATCCGTTCATGCTGGTTCTGTTTTCTCCACCAGCGCAAAGCCTGGCAAGGTTCTTGTCTTTGTGCTGATTGCCGCAACAAGAAGGATGCTATGGAAGGAAAATGTCCGAGTGGGGTTAAAGTAGCATAACTGCTTTAGCTGATTTCCCCAATTCTTTATGTCTCCATTCAATTTTTTTTTCCTTCTAATGATCATTTTCGTAGGCCAGGCTATTATTTGAAGCTTACTAGGATGTTATATCTGTTAAGTTGAATGAGTTAACATGTTATGTTAAGAGATTTCTAGGTTTACCTGGTCTATAGGAGTTAATCTGATTTGTTCTTTTATGGTTGTTAGAATATTTTTAGTATTAAGTTATGTTAGGTGTTAAGTGCCACATTATTTAGATAAGTAAGTCTTATGTAATTGCTTTATTCTAAATTGAAGGTCCTAGTGTAGTCTTAGAATAATCCAAGCTATTACTATTTCTTTTTCTATATTTATTTTACATGATATTAGTGCAGGTTTGATCTGAACTCAAATTTAATCTTGGGGCTACCGCCTTTCCTTTTTGGCGACAGCCCCGAATAGTTTGGAAGCTTTTGATACTGTTAGTTTTAAAGTTTTTATAGAAGTTTGTCTTTATGTTTGTTGGTTGTTTTGTCTTTTGACACAACCTCCATTCAAGTTCTCTTAGGCACAGAGTAAGTCTAGTGAACTTAATGTAATTTTTTGTTATAAGTGAGTGTTGAGGGTTTTGATACTTGGGATTATACTTGTACAAGCTTGAGCATATATGTGCTTTAGTTTGAAAGGGAGTGTTAGAGTATATTTAGTATTAAGTTATGTTAGGTGTAAAGTCCCACGTTGTTTAGATAAGCAAGTCTTATGTAATTGTTCTATTATAAATTTAAGTTTCTGGTGTAGTCTTGAAATAATCCAAATTATTACTATTTCTTTCTCTATATTTATTTTACACTGGTCAGCCTCTGTTATTATGTTTTGCTCAGTTTGTTTTGTTTTTCTGTTAATGTAATGGCCTATATAAAGGGGCAGTATTTCATTCAATAAATCACAATAAATCATATTGCAAAGCAGTATTTTTTTTCTTTTTCTCTTGTCCTGCTATTCAGTTTTCTACTTATATTTTTGAAACTGTAACAATGGTATTAGAGCAAGGTTGAAATAATAAGGGCAGAGAAGATTTGTGAGTGTATCGAAATCTGAAAGTGAGAAGAAAGTCAATGCAGCAGCTCTTTTGATTGCAGCAGCAAAATATTGTTGATGGCCTCAGGAAATTTTGTGCAACCTGCTATTCCTTGCTTTGATTGTCATTATGACCATTAGAGCATGCTGATGGAGAACTTCCTTAGGTCCAAAGAATATTGGCAGGTGGTTAGTGCTGGTGTAGAAGAGACAGCAGCCAGTACTGCTCTAATAGATGCACAAAAGGCAGAGTTAGAAGGCTTAAGGCTAAAGGATTTGAAGGCATAACACCGAATTCTCCACCAGCGCAAACCCCTGGCAAGGTCCTTTTCTTTGTGCTGATTGCAGCAACAAGAAGGATTCTATGGAAGGAAAAAATCCGAGTGGAGTTAAAGTAGCATAACTGCTTTTGTTGATTTCCCCAATTCTTTATGTCTTCATTCAATTATTTTCCTTCTAATGACCATTTTCGTAGGCCAGGCTATTATTTGAAGTTTACTAGGATGTTATATCAAATGTATATGTTTATATCGGCAAATAATGTAAAACGAGTTTCAGCATTGAGAAGAAGGTTCAAGGGGTGCATGGATTGACTTCTGGGTGTCTGCAAATTTGGGGATATCACTAGCAACTACTTGGTTTTGAAGCTACTTAGTTCAGTCTTTAGTCAGTGCTCATAACTATGGGGCAATTTTTCAGAATTCCTGATTCTGATTGTAATAGGCCTAAAGATTCTATAGAAGAATTTTATTGTTCATCGAAGTCTCATGCAATTTATTGCTGCTCCGAACAATTATGAGTTTGTCTATCTATATCTTCAACTCTTGTAATCCATTATTCCTGTTCTTGCCTTGGCAGGCAGCTAATTTATTATTTGAAATTAAAAGAAGTTATAGGAAAATGGTGGAAATTTTTTTTATTTAAATGATTTTCTTTTGCAAAATAATAAATTTAAACACTTGCATTGTCGTTAATGTACTTGGACAGAGTGTTAGAATTAAACTCATTTTCTTTTATGTGAAACTACTATTTATGGTGGGATCGTGTTTTTTCTTCGAACAATGAATGCAAAACCTTTATGTGGCCCACCATTTCAATCACCAATTTATTATGAATTGTCATTGAAAAACCTCTGTAAAATGTATGGAAAAGATAATCACCACTTAAATTTGTGTCTGATAATTGACTACCTTTCCAAAAAATATTGGTATTAGTTTTGCCGTTGTTTGGACGGTTCAACAAAGCAAAGATGCCCTACCTCTTTCGTATTCTTTCCATCCTATTTCCCAAGTCTTCCATAACCAATGTCAAGTCAACTGCCATAGTAAACAGATAGCATGCTGGAGCAAAGAGCAAATGTAGTAACAAACGCTTCGTATAGAAGCATTATTAACACATGTATAATTCATAGTTCATAAAATCTAATTCCTTGTTTATGATGGCTCGACTCTCTTTTCTTTGCTTCTTGATTCTCTCTCACCTTGTGTTTCTGCTCTCGGCTGAAGATGAAGAAGGATACGTTGGAAACTGTCCATCTTCTTTTAGTTGTGGTAATTTAGGCCGTCTCAGGACATGTGAATTTCGGTAGTATACCCCACTTTAAGGTTTTTCTCAAGTCTTCCATAACTAGTGTCAAGTCAACTGCCGTATTGAACAGATGAAGTTACTAATACTCAGGGAGATGGGAACAAAAACCAGAGCAGAAACACAAACTATTTAAATTAGAGAGCTAGATGGGATCTTGATGAAGTAGATTTGCTTGTTCTTCTGATTGATGGCTCTGGTCTCCTTTCTTTACTTTTTCATTCTTTCTCAACTTGTGTTTCTGCTCTCGGCTGAAGGCTGTCCACCCTCGTTTAATTGTGGTAATTTAGGCCATATCCGGTTCCCTTTCACCAGCGCAAGTAGGCCAGAATGTGGATTGTGTGTAATATACGGTTGCGAGCACCCAGATGCATTTACACAAATCCAACTGGTGGAGCAAGGAAGAAAGTTCCCAACTGGCAGCATCACTCAGGATAATAGTGTTATGATTCAGGATGATATCTTGAAACTGAAGTTGGATTCTTCAAACTGTGAAACATTAAGGCATAATTTGAGTCTTCCTCCTAGCTCTCCATTAGTTTCTTTTCATATCAAGTACAATATAACCCTCTTCAGCTGCAACCGCACCCTCAAAATCAATGCCCCTGGATATTTTAAGAACACAAGCTGTCATGACTACGATATCTACTACCGACTGGCAGGAGATAATTCAACTAAGTTTCCAAGCTCTTTAACTGGATGTTCAAGTTGCCAGCTCCCATTAAAAGTAATTCCCTATTCCTCCATTGACGCATCCAGTGACCCATTTTCAGTATTAGCTGCTGACTTCCTCATTGAAGTAAAACTATCCGACAAATGTGGGACATGTTACTATAGCAAAGGAGGCCAATGTCGAGTTGACAGCAAAGGAAAATTTTATTGTGCCGAAGGTAAATATAGACAAGAAAAATCCGACACTTTGTGTAAGCACCTCAAACCACAAAATCACACACATTCTTACACAGCGGCACACACATATCTTTTATTTGAATCTATTTAGTTGTTTCCTTAGTCCTCGTGCATTTAAATAATCTGCTACTTTATTCTGGAATGGCATTGTCACTCTGCAATCTATCTTTGACACACTATTTTTTTAAAAAAAAATTTCTTGAGTTTGTGCCTATTTTGCTTCACTGAATGCTTGTACAAAAATATGCATTTTTTTTTTCTGTTGTAATTTTATAAATGTGAATGTCTTACTGTATGATCTATTCCAGTCTCCTGCTTCTTTTCCAAAGTCACTCAAAGACACATTGCCCCTATGGCTTCTCAGCTTCACAACTGCAATGAGTGGTTAATACGAAATCCTAGATTAGGTATTGGAGACTGAAAAGAATACATATAATGCTTTTTTTTTTCTCTTTCTTTTTGATCCCTTAATTTTATTCTATATTGAATTCCCAACTTCACTTGCTTCTAGATATATAGTAATAGTAACAGTTGGGTTTGATACACAAATTTAACCATTTTATTATTAAGAGACTAATTTAAACTACATTATTTCTCTTTTTAGCTTCTGAGGATAGTACGTCATTGAAGGATAACAGGGCCTTGAAACTTGGACTAGGTAATTTACCTCCTACTAAAATCTCTTATAAGCATTTTTATCTTGTATTAGAAATTCGATTATGCCATTTTATATGTTGTAGGACTTTACAAGGACGTCAAAGATAGCAATATGAAAGTGATCATTTTGTTTTTCACCATACATGAAGAGAATAATTTCAGATTTCTCAGTTGCTTATGGTTCTGTTATTTACCAAGGATATTCTTCTCTTTCTTTACATTGTTAGGAAGATTCCTCTATACTATCAGTTGATTAAAAGTTGAAAACTGTCCTTCTACAGGTTTTGATTAGGTTTTGGATCCTGATTATTGTGATTGACTTGATTTTTCTTGATTTTGGTTTTGTTACTATCCTTGATCAGGAAACTCAAGGTTGGTGAAGGTGTATATTTTCTTAGTCCTTCTACTATCACTGCTCGGACCTTGGTCTGTTTTACCTTTATCCATACATTAATAACATATACAAAGGTTTTACCATTTAATAACATACTTAAAAGCAAAATGGAAGGCATTCTAGTGAACATATATCAATCTGATTTCCAAATGCAAATTTAACAGTGCAAGTATGCATGCGGAATTCCATATATTCTCATCGTAATATTGAGAAAGGAAACTCCACAAAAGATAGCTTATTCATACTATGTTCCGTTCATTACATGTGCTTCAATTGCAGGCGCTTCAATTGCAGGAGTTGGAATGTTGATAATTATATGCTTCTGCTCTAAGAGAAAGTTATCATCTCTCAAACTCACTCACTTCTGGAAGAAGAAGTCTCACACTCATGATAATATTGAGGCCTTTCTAAGAGATCATGGACCAATTTCTATAAGAAGATATAGCTATTCTGACATTAGGAACATGACCAGCTCCTTCAAAGATAAATTAGGCCAAGGAGGTTATGGCAGTGTATACAAGGGGAAGTTACCTGATGGATGTCCAGTGGCAGTGAAGGTTCTGAGTGAATCCAAAGGAAATGGAGAGGATTTTCTTAATGAGGTCGCAAGTATCAGTAGAACTTCTCATGTTAACATTGTCACTCTTCTAGCGTTTTGTTTTAAAGGTTCCAAGAGAGCTCTGGTATATGAGTTTATGCCTAATGGATCTCTTGAGAAGTTCGTATATGAGGAGAATCAGTTGAAAGGTCATCCTCAATTGGATTTTGAAACTTTATTCCAGATTGCTATAGGGGTTGCTAAAGGCTTAGAGTATTTGCATAAAGGATGTAATACTCGAATTTTACATTTCGACATAAAGCCCTCACAACATACTTCTAGATGAGGACTTCTTTCCTAAGATTTCTGACTTCGGACTTTCTAAAATATGTCCTGGAAAAGAGAGCATAATATCAATGTTGGGTGCAAGGGGAACTGCAAGATATATAGCTCCAGAGGTCTTTTCTAGAAACTTTGGAGGGGTGTCTCACAAGTCAGATGTGTACAGCTATGGAATGATGATTTTAGAAATGATTGGGGGAAGAAAAAATATTAATGTCAAAGCTGATTGTACTAGTGAAATATATTTTCCACATTGAATTTACAAGCGTCTAGAACTGAATGAGGAGGTTGCTCTTAAGATCATTAGAAACGATGGGGACAAAGAAATTATGAGAAAGATGACAATAGTAGGCTTGTGGTGCATACAGACTGACCCAACAAATCAGCCGACAATTGGCAGAGTGGTGTTGATGCTGGAAGACAGTCTTGAATCCTTGCAAGTACCTCCCAAACCTTTCTTGTCTTCTCCTCCAATATCACCTGCCCAATTATCAACTGAGTGACATGATAATATAGTTCCATGAGAGAGTAAAATGTAATTATGATGTATCAGGATATACTATTTTTCTCATTTGGCTTTATGATTCATAATAGCAGGTTGTGTTTTGTTAGCAGACAATTTCTAAGACTTCTATTCTGTGAACAAACAAATTCGAAGTCTTCTACTATGTAATTAAACAGAAAAATTTCAAGACTTGTAATCTCTTAACAGACAAGAACCTTATTCTATTCTGACATGGTATTGTTTTTGTTAAATGCAATCTTGTCATCGCTTAGTATGTGGAAGAAACTTTACCTGTGAACTTCTATCTTTTGTTATGGTAAGCAGCTACTCCATTAAGAGAGCTTAAGATTTGTAATAATTAAGGTCCTCCACAGTGTCCAGCCTCTCTTCTTGTAATGATGAATTAACAAAGTTCCAATATTCTGGTACATGGCCATTCCATCCCATATTCTGTTTTCCTCCACTTTTCTATATACAGTTTCTAACATTCAATCTTCAAACAAACCAATCTCTTCTAGTTCAAGTGTGAAAAGCTGCAATTTTAATGTCAAAGTCAACCACATTTTAACTAAATAGGAGGTAATTGTGTTATGCTGGCAGATAAATTTGAAGACTTCTGTTTGCTAGACAGTATCCTTTAGTAACTTAGCATAGCACTTCTGTTCTTGCTTTGGCAGGCAGCTAATTTATTATTTCAAAATTAAAAAGTTATGAGAAAATGGTGAAAAAGTTTTGCAAAATAAAAAATTTATATCGTAATGTACTTGGAGAAGTGTTGGAATTAAATTCATTTTCCTATATGTGAAAGTATTAATCATGGTAGAATCATGTTCTTGATAAGAATTTACAAAAATCGATTTAGGTAAGAGAGGTGGAATGGTAAGTACCATAGCCACCACTTAATTTTATGTCTGATAATTGACTACCCTTCAGAAAAATGTTGGTACTATTTTAGCCGTTGTTTGGACGGTTCAACAAAGCAAAGATTCCATACCTCTCTATTCTTTCCATCCGACTTCACAAGTCTTCCATAACCAATGTCAAGTCAACTGCAGTAGTAAACAGATAGCATGTTGGAGCAAAGAACAAATGCAGTAACATACACTTCAGTTTAGAAGCATTATTAACACATATGTACCTCATAGTTCATATAATCTATTTCCTTGTTTATGATGGCTCAAGTCTCTTTTATTTGCTTTTTGATTCTTTCTTACCTTTTGTTTCTGCTCTTGGCTCAAGATGAAAAAGGATTTACTAGAAACTATCCACCCTGGTTTAATTTTGCTAGAAACTTTCTTACCATTTGCTTCCTTGCATCAGTGTTCTCCTTGACCACTAAACCAACCCCTTAGGTAATGTTGTTACAATTTTGTTGTTGTTATGACGGTTCAAAAAAGCAAAGATCTCTCTTCTTTCCATCCTATTTCACAAATCTTTCACAATCGATATCAAGTCAACTAGTCAAGTGATCAACTGCCCTATTAAACAGATCGAGTAGGTGTTTAGCAACAAAAAAAAAAAGAAAAAAACATTGAGTACGAAAAATACTGGGAGCAAAATAAAAATGCAGTAACATATACTTTGTGTAGAAGCATTATTAAAACATGCACATTTTGCTATTGTGATTTTAACAATGCCACAGTCGCAACTGTTTGATCTATCCATCTCCTGCTTATGTTTCAAAGTTGCTCGTGACATATATGGCTTCTAAACTTCTAGCTGCTATTAGTGTTTAATTCTGTAGCCCAGAGACGAAATGGAATGATTCCCACATTTCTCATTGTAACTGATTTGGTTTAAGAAAGACTACTAATGACATGTAACTTTTGTCATATATAGGCTAAGTTATCTATTGAAGTAAACCAGTCCGGAGTTTGTTTTATAAACGAGTTGAATCAAACAGTAAAAGGATTATCTTGTTACTAAATTCCAGATTAGGTATTGGACACTGAAAGAAATACTAGTCACTGTATAGATGGACAAAGACACAAATATAGTGTATTCAATAATAAAAAATGTTTTCCATTTCTCCGTTTTTTTACCTCCTTAATGTTTATTCTATTTTGTATTTACCAGCTTTGCTTGCTTCTAGATAGTAATAGTAACATCTGGGTCTGATACACAGGTTAAACATTATATTGTTAAATTAATTTAGACAACAGTTATCTTTAATTCTTCATTGTTCAGACTAAATTGATTTCTCTTTTTCAGTTTCTGAGACAAAGGATTCTAGGACAATGAATGATAAAAGGTTTTGAAGCTTGGACTAGGTAATGTACTTCGTACTGAAATATCTTATCAATTCTTAAAATGTAGAACATTTTTATTGTGTATCAGAATTTCAGTACCCATTTTATATTTCTCTTTTTGCTAAGACTTCATAAGGCGTTACAGATACCACTGTTTACTTAAATGAAATCGTACAAAAGATATTCTTCTCTTTCTTTACATCATTAGGAAGATTCCTCTACAATATCTATTGATTAAAAGTTTCAAAAACTCTCCTACAAGTTTAGGAGTACGTACCTAGGTGTTTGAATCCTTATTATTCGGATTGGCTTGCTTATTCTTTATTTTGGTTTTGTTGCTACCCTTCAAGAAACTCGTTGGTGCAGATGTTTATTTTCTTAGTCCTACTACTATTAGCTTGAACCTTGGTCTGTTTTACGTTTTTCTATAGATTTATAGCATACATAAAAGCAAAATTATAGACATTGAATATATATCAATTTGATTTCTAAACCAAATTTAACAATGCAAGTATGCATGCAGGGTTCCATATATTCTCATCGTAATATTGAGAAAGAAAACTCACAAAAGCTAGCTTATTCATACTATGTTCTGTTCATTGCAGCCGCTTGAATTGCAGGAGTTGGAATGTTGATAATTATATACTTCTGCTTTAGGAGAAAGTTATCGTCTCTCAAATGAGCTCACTTCTGGAAGAAGAAGTCTCACACTCATGATAATATCGAGGACCTTTCTAAGAGATCATGGACCAATTTCTATAAGAAGATATAATTATTTTGACATTAGGAACATGACCAGCTCTTCAAAGATAAATTAGGCCAAGGAGGTTATGGCGGTGTATACAAGGGGAAGTACCCAATGGATGTCTAGTAGCTGTGAAGGTTCTGAGTGAATCCAAAGGCAATGGACAGGATTTTATCAATGAGGTCGCAAGTATCAGTAGGACTTCTCATGTTAACATTGTCACTCTTCTAGCGTTTTGTTTTAAAGGTTCCAAGAGAGCTCTGGTGTATGAGTTTATGCCTAATGGATCTCTTGAGAAGTTCGTATATGAGGAGAATCAGTTGAAAGGTCATCCTCAATTGGATTGTGAAATGTTATTCTGGATTGCGGTAGGAGTTGCTAAAGGCTTAGAGTATTTGCACAAAGGATGTAATACTAGAATTTCACATTTCGACATAAAGCCTCACAACATACTTCTAGATGAGGATTTCTTTCCTAAGATTCTAAAATATGCCCTGGAAAAGAGAGCATAATATCAATGTTGGGTGCAAGGGGTACTGCAGGATATATAGCTCCCGAGGTCTTTTCTAGAAACTTTGGAGAGGTGTCTCACAAGTCAGATGTGTACAGCTATGGAATGATGATTCTAGAAATGATTGGGGGAAGAAAAAAATATTAATGTCAAAGTTGATTGTACTAGTGAAATATATTTTCCACATTGAATTTACAAGCGTCTAGAACTAAATGAGGAGGTTGCACTTAAGATCATTAGAAAAAAAGAAGATAAAGAAATTATAAGAAAGATGACAATAGTAGGCTTGTGGTGCATACAGATTGACCCATCAAATCGGCCGACAATGGGCAGAGTGGTGGTGATGCGGGAAGACAGTCTTGAATCCTTGCAAGTTCCGCCCAAACCTTTCTTGTCTTCTCTTTCAAGATCACATGTCCAATTATCAACTGAGTGGCATGATAGTATAGCTCCTTGAGAGAGTAAAATGTAATTATGATGTATCAGGATATACTGTTTTTCGCTTTATGATTCATAATAGTAGGTTGTGTTTTGTTAGCCGACAACTTCTAAGACTTCCATTCTGTGAACAGACAAATTCAAAGTCTTCGACTCTGTAAACAGAAAAATTTCAATACTTGTACTCTTAACAGACAAGAACCTTATTCTATTCTGACATGGTATTGTTTTTGTAAAATGCAATCTTGTAATCGCTTAGTATGTGGGAGTAACTTTGCCTGTGAACTTCTATCTTCGTTTATGGTAAGTAGCTATTCCATTACGAGAGCTTAAGATTTGCAATAATTAAGGTCCTGTACAGTGTCCAGCCTCTCTTCTTATATTGATGAATTAACAAAGTTCCAATATTCTGGTACATGGCCAGGAGAAGATCATATGTAAAGGATACCTGTCCACGGCCTCTCTTCTTATATTGATGAATTAACAAATTTCCAATATTCTGGTACATGGCCAAGAGAAGATCATATGTAAAGGATACCAGTCCATTTAACAGTTAGAATGCAAATTACAAACACTTCCATAACAGTTTATGTTACAATTTATTACTCAATTCAAACTTTTCACTAGATTCTGATCTAAACATGAAATAGAAACTGCAGAAATGTCACATTCAAAGGGTTTTTATACAAGATCAAAAGAAAAACGAGGCAAGAATTGGAGTCTGTCTTTCAACCGATGCACCTCTTAAACTTCACTTTCTTCCTCTTGTGACATACCTTCTGAGTCCTGCCAGCTTTTAAACCTGTGGTGATGGCCCAAACGTAGTCTTCTGATTCTACATCCTTGGCCAACAACAGGAACCCTTCTGTGGCTTCTTGGTTTCGACCTTTCTTGTGACAATAATGTCCATTCAATCTTCAACGATAACCTTTTGAAAATAATAAACTTTATTTTCTTATGATAAATTGTTAGTGGATGTTAAAAAGGTGAGTTATTTTGATGTAATGGGTTTTAAGAGGTAGTTAATTTCTTATAATTGGTGGCTATAAATTATTGTGTGCTAGTGGAAGTTTTTTTTTTTTTTTTTTTGTGTAATAAAATTGTAGTAATGGGTTGGAGTCCTTAATGTCTAGGGTAATGGGTGTTAAAGTCATATTGGTGCACATTTAGTTGTGTGACTTTAGAGTTACTATTATGAGTCTTATAAATACCTATTGTATGTTTTCAATTTGAGATCAAGAAAGTAGAAATTGTTTTTTAGTATTCCAATTTGGTCATCTTCTTTAATTTGTGTCTATCAAAATGGTATAAGAGCCTAGTTCTCTAATTTGGTGAGTTTGAGAGATGTCTACTGGATCAGGAATGTTCTCATTTCAATTTTCTCGTCATACTAAAGACAACTATGACAATTAGTGTTTTCGTATGAAAGCTTTGCTTGGTGGACATAATGCATGGGAGATAATAGAGAAATGATATGACTAACCACAAGATGAAGTTGCTTTGTTTGCAAATCAAAAAGATGCCTTACAAAAGGTTAGGAAGAAGGATTAACAAGCTCTCACCCTCATTTATCAAGAGTTGGATGAGTCTATGTTTGAGAAGGTCGCACTAGCAACTACTGCCTAAGGAAGCTTGGGAGATTTTGCAAAGCTCTCTCCAAGGAGTTGAAAAAGTGAAGAAGATTCGACTCCAAACATTGAGAGAAGATTTTGAAGCCTTGCACATGAATGAATCCTAGTCAATTTCGTATTATTTTTCAAAAATGCTAGCCACCGTCAACCAATTGAAAAGATATGGAAAAAAGTAGAAGATGTTCGTGTGGTGGAGAAAATTATTCACACTTTGTAACCAAAATTTGATTACATTGTTGTTGCAATCGAAGAATCGAAAGAGTTGGAGACCATGTCTACTGAGCAACTCATAGGATCATTACAAGCCCATGAAGGAAGAGAAGCCGCTTGAACAAGCTCTCCAAGCCAAGGTTTCTTTTACAGAAAAAGATGATGTACAAGAAAGAATTGTGGTCATGGTCATGGTCATGGTCTTAGACGAGGAAGAGGAGGATATCATTTTGAGAATAATAATGAAGGAAGATGCCAACAATCATCAAGAGGCCGTGAAAGAGGAAGAGGAAATTATGCGAGACCAAATGAGAAGAGGTATGACAATAGCAATGTTAAATGCTATAATTGTCATAAATTTGGTCATTTTGCTTCGGAATGTCGCAATACTAATGTTCTTGAAGAGAATGCTAATCTACTTGAATACAAAGAAGAAGTGGAAGAGCCAACTTTATTACTAGCATTCAAAGGAGATGAAAATGAGGTGATCAAGAGTTCATGGTACCTTGACAATGGTGCAAGCAATCATATGTGTGGGGACAAAAGTAAATTTTTGGAGATTGATGAAAAAGTGAGTGGATTTGTGACCTTTGGAGACTTTTCCAAAATTCCAATCAAAGAAAAATGTACCATTCTAATTTCTTTGAAAGATGGTGGTCATAACCTCATTTATGATGTTTATTATGTTCCAAAATTAAAAAGTAACATTTTAAGTTTGGGACAACTTTTGGAGAAGAGTTATGAAATCCATATGAAAGATAAAAACCTTTGGCTTAGAGACCAAGATGCTAATTTTATTGCTAAGGTGTCCATGACAAGAAAAAGGATGTTCATTTTGAATCTTCAAACTGATGGTGCCAATTGTTTGAAGATGTGTGCAAAAGATTCAACATGGCATTGGCATATGCAGTTGGGTCATTTGAATTTTGGAGGAAGACTCAAGAATTTGGGAGAGAAGAAGATGGTGTCTGGGTTGCCATTCATTGACCACCCAAATCAATTGTGCGAAGCATGCCTCCTTAGAAAACATGCAAGGAAGAGTTTTCCTAAAGAAGCCACAAGAGCAACCGAGCCACTTTAGCTTATTCATACAGATGTTTATGGACCAATCAAGTCATGCTCATTTGGTAAAAATCATTATTTTTCGCTTTTCATTGATGATTATACTCGCAAAACATGGGTGACAGAAGAGGCAAATTCACTTCAAATGAATTTAATATCTTTTGTGAAACACAAGGAATTCGTCGTGCTTTAACGGTTCCTAGGACACCACAACAAAATGGTGTAGCAGAAAGGAAAAATAGACCAATTCTTAATATGACTCGATTTTTGTTGAAATCTAAGAATATGCCTAAAGAATTTTGGACAGAAGCTGTTTCTTGTACAATTTATTTGTCCAACAGAAGTCCAACCAAAGGTGTGAAGAATCAAACACCTCAAGAAGCTTGGAGTGAAAAAAAGCCAAATGTTTCTCACTTGCGAATTTTTGGAAACATTGCCTATGCCCATGTACCAGTTAAGAGAGATCTAACCTTGATGATCAAAATGTGAAGTATGTATTTATTAGCTATGATTCAAATTCCAAAGGGTATAAGCTTTATAACCCAAGGAATGGAAAAATCATAGTTAGTAGAGATATTAAGTTCAATGAAGATGAAACATGGGATTGGGATGTTCAAGAAGAAGAAAGTTACAATTATTTTCCTTACTTTGAAGAAGAACAAGATATAGAAGCATTATTGGAAGCCATTACTCCACCTCAATCACCAACTCTTTCATCAGAAAAAAGTTGAAGTGAAGGGTCACCAAAAAAAGAAGTCTTCATGATCTTTATAAAAATATAGAAGTGATAGAAGATGTTAATTTATTTTGTCTTGCTGCAGATAGTGAACTATTGTTTTTTGAAGAAGCTGAAAATGACAAGAAGTGGAGACAAGCAATGGATGAGGAGGTAAAAGCTATTGAAAAAAATGATACTTGGGAGTTAACAAATCTTCCAAAAGATCGTAAAGCTATTGGTGTGAAATGGGTGTACAAGGCAAAGAAAAATGCAAAAAGAGAAGTTGAGAAGTACAAAGCGAGGCTAGTTGTGAAATGCTATGCACAAAAGCAGGGGATCGATTATGAAGAGGTATTTGCTCATGTTGCTTGCTTAGAAACAATCCAATTGTTAATCTCCTTTGCAGCTCATAAGCATTGGAAGATTTATCAATTGGATGTAAAATCTGCTTTCCTCCATGGTTTTCTTGAAGAAGAGGTTTATGTTGAGCAACTTGAGGGTTATGTAATTGAAGGGCAAGAAGACAAAGTTGTAAAGGTAAAAAAGGCTTTGTATGGCCTAAAACAAGCACCAAGGGCATGAAATAATCGAATTGACAAGAATTTTCAAGAAAATGGGTTTGTTAGATGTCCACATGAATATGCACTTTATGTGAAGGCACATGAAAATAGTGATGTTTTATTTGTTTGCCTTTATGTGGATGATCTAATTTTTATATGAAATAATCCAATCATGTTTGAAGATTTCAAGAAGGCAATGACTCGTGAATTTGAGATGACTGACATGGGGCTAATGTCTTACTACTTGGGCTTTGAAATGAAGCAAAATGATAGTAGAATTTTTATTTCACAAGAAGGCTATGCAAAAGATGTTCTTAAAAAATTCTTAATGCTTGATAGCAACTCTGTTAATACACCCATGGAATGCGGGGTGAAGTTTTCGAAGCATGATGTTGGAGAGAAGGTAGATCCCATATTATTTAGAAGTTTTGTTGGAAGTTTGGGATACTTGACTTGCACAAGACCAAACATTCTTTATGCTATTGGAGTAGTGAGTCGTTACATGAAATATACTACTTCTACTCACAAGAAAACAATTAAAAGAATTCTTCACTACCTAAGAGGTACACTTGACTATGGCCTATTTTATTCTTCTTCACATATTATTTATCTTGTAGAATACTGTGATAGTGATTTTGCTAGAGATTTAGACGATAGAAAAAGCACCATAGGTTTTGTATTTTTCATAGGAAATAATGCAATTTCGTGGGTTTCAAAGAAGTAGCCAATTGTTACTCTTTCAACTTGTGAGGCTGAATATGTTACTACTATCTCTTGTACTTGTCATGTCATTTGGTTAAGAAGATTGTTGAAGGAGCTACAAGAGCCACAAAAAGAACCAACCCAAATTTTTTTTGACAACAAGTCTGCACCAACTTTGGCAAAGAACCCCATTTTCCATAATAGAAGCAAGCATATAGACACAAGGTATCATTTCATCCGTGAGTGTATTGCCAAGAAAGAAATGGAAGTCAAATTTGTGAAGTCTCTTGATCAAGTTGCTAATATTTTCACAAAACCACTTAAATTTGAAGTCTTTCAAGGATTAAGAGAATTGCTTGGAGTTAGAAAGGAAAATTAAGTTTAAGGGGAAATGTTGAAAATAATAAACTTTATTTTCTTATGATAAATTGTTAGTGGATGTTAAAAATGTGTGAATTATTTTGATGTAATAGGTTTTAAGAGATAGTTAATTTCTTATAATGGGTGGCTATAAATTATTCTGTGCTAGTGGAAGGTTTTTTGTTGTTGTTGTTGTTGTTGTTAATGTGTAATAAAATTGTAATAATGAGTTGGAGTCCTTAATGTCTAGAGTAATGGGTGTTAAAGTTATATTAGTGCATATTTAGTTATGCGACTTTAGAGTTACTATTATGAGTTTTATAAATACCTATTATATGTTTTCAATTTGATATCAAGAAAGTAGAAATTGTTTTTGAGTATTCAAATTTGGTCATCATCTTTAATTTGTGTGTTGTGCTTACCATATTTCTATCATAGCCAATCTCTTCTAATTCGAGTGTGAAAAGCTACATTTTTAATGTCAAAGGCAACCACATTTCAACTAAATAGGAGGTAATTGTGTTATGTTAACAGATAAATTTGAAGACTTCTATTTGCCAGAGAGTACACTTAGTAACTTTAGAGCATTGCACTTCTGTTCTTGCTTGGGAGGCAACTAATTTACTATTTGAAAGAAAAAAAAAAGTTATAGGAAAATAGTGAAAAAATAAAAAAAATTTATTTAAAAGCACTTTTTTTTTGGAAAATAAAAAATTATACTCTTGCATTATTGTGAATATACTTGAACACGTGAAACTCATTTTTCTATATGTAAAAATACTATTCATGGTTGGATTGTGTTATTTTTTCTTCGAACAAAGACAAGATATTTAGGTTACCAGCCGCCAATTTATTATCTGTTCCCATTGAAAACTTCTGTAAAATGTGTTAACACTGAACCTAGACTGAAAAACTTAATCGGGTTTTGTATTTCCATCAAGAAATTCTTGGTAATAAAGAATTTACAAGATTCCATTTGGAAAAGAGAGGTGGATTGGTAAGTACCATAATGACCACTTAATTTTCTTCCTGATAATTGACTACCTTTTAGAAAAACCTTGGTATTATTTTTGTCTTTGTTAGGGCGGTTCAACAAAGCAAATGTGCCCTACCTCTCTCTTTTTCTTTTCATCCTGTTTCACAAGTCTTCCATAACCAATGTCAAGTCAACTTCCGTGGTAAACAGATAGCAAGCGTGCTGGAGCAAATAACAAATGCAGTAACATACACTTCGTTTAGAAGCATTATATATTACCCATGTATACTTCATAGTTCGTATAATCTATTTCCTTGTTTATGAATTATGATGGCTCGAGTCACTTTTCTTTGCTTTGTGATTCTTTCTTTCTTTTTGTTTCTGCTCTCGGCTCAAGATGAAAAAGGATATTGTAGAGACTTTCCATCTTCTCTTAGTTGTGGTAAACTAGGCCGTCTCCTGTTTCCTTTCACCAGCTCAAGCCGGCCAGAAGGTGGATGTGTGTAGTACACGGTTGCGAACATCCAGATTCAGTTACAGAAATCCAACTGGTGAAGCAAGGAAGAAAGTTCCCAACTGGTGCCATCACTCAGGATAACAGTGTTTGGATTCATGATGATATCTTGGAACAGAAGTTGAATTCTTCAAACTGTGAAACATTGAGGCATAATTTAAGTCTTCCTCCTAGCTCTCCTTTGGCTTCTTTTCACATTAAGACTTTGCAACGACGTTATAGATAGCATTATAAAAGTGATCATTTTATTTTTCTTTTCTGGTAAGTAAACGGGGCACAACCCAAAAACAAACAAGAACCACAAAAGAACAATCCAGCCTGACAAGAATGCACACTAAGACCCAAAGAGCCTCCAAACTTAGGTAACAATCAGCTGCAAAATTTCTCTCTGTAGACATGGCCAAATTCTAATTTCCCAGTCCCTATTAAGCGGGTTTCTACACTTCTGCATGACAAAGAAAAGAGGGTGACTAGAGTCCTTATCACTAGTAATCATCTCAATAGCAGCAGTACAGTCAACTTCCAACTGCAACTTCCTGATATTCATATGCCAAGCCAGATTAAGACCATTTAAAATACCATAGAGCTCAGCTTCACTATTGGACCCCTGACCCAGATTAGCAGCAAAGGCAGCCAGCCACTCTCCCATACTATTTCTAAAAAGACCACCATTGCACTATTGTTCTGAGAAGCCCATCAGTATTCAGTTTAATTCACCCTTCAGCAGGAATTGCCAGGAAATCAAAACGTCCTTGCTGACAGGCTTAGAAACATTCTGGTGTAGAGAAACGCAGAACACCTCACCTTCCTTGTTAATGTTATTAACAGGATTAATAGGAAAAACAAAAATCTTTTTCAAAAATAAATTTATTTCGCCAGCTACATAGCTTCTAGAAAACCAAAGCAAACACAGAAGGCCAAGGGATATCAAATCTACCCCAAACTCTGCTAACAGAGATATGAAGAAAAACCAATCATTGAACTCCAAGTCGAAAAAAGCTACCTTCAGGGCAGCAGGAATTAAACAGTCCCAAACCCTACGAGCCATAACACAATGTCTCATAGCATGACAACAATCCTCCAAAGGAAAAATCACAAATCTCACAACTCAAAGAATCAGAAAAATGCCTAATATATCTCTTAAGGTTAGTTAAAATCTTCTGATGGGACAGCAACCACATACAGTGAACTCACCATTGGAAGTTAGACTCCAAATCCTCTTGTCTTCATAATTTGTAACAATTCCAGAGCTTATGATTAACAGGGCTAGCCCTCCTTGGAATGATAAAAGCATTGGCAGAAGAAGCAGTGAACTCACCATTGGAAGTTAGACTCCAAATCATCCTGCATTTATTGGAAGTTTAACATCTACCAATAGGGAAGTTTGACATCTACCAATAGGGAAGGTATCAAAGATTCAAGATTTCTATAGGAATATCAACAACAGCCAACAATCCAAAAGATCAATATTAATCTTCCCATCAGTTAAATAATCAGCAACAGAAAGATTCAAAAATTTTATAGGAATGTCAACAATAAACTTATCTTGCAGTTTATAGATCTCACACAAGGTAACAGTCAAAAACTTGATCTGGTCACCCTTCCCCAATCTGCAACTAGTTCTTTCTTTAAGAAAATGAATCCCTTTCACCAAACTCTTCCAAGTATAAGAGTGATAGTGTTCAGTAGCAGCATCCCACAGACTCTCATGCTTGAAATATTTACATTTAAGGACTTGAGCCCATAAAGCTTCTTCCTCACTATAAAGTCTCCATCCTAGCTTAGCAAGTAAAACCAGATTGGTTTCAGTCATCTTTTTTAAACCTAGTCCACCAAGCTCTTTAGTAAGACAGACTTGATCCCAAAATTTACCAAATGCATCTTATGTTGCTCAGCAGAATTCCCCAGAGAAAATTCCTCTGAATTCAATCAAGTTGATCACAAACAGCAATTGGAAGCATGGTGGACTGCACAGTGTAGTTAGAAATAGCAAAAGAAGAAGCTTGAATAAGCACAATTTTACCTGCCAAAGAAAGTTGTTCCATCTTCCAACCAGACAGCTTCCTTTGAACTTTATCACACACCTCCTTCCAAGTACTCTTGGTAAATCTGGAATAAAAAAGAGGCACCCCAAGATAATTGCCCAAATCAGCAGTAACAGGAGCCATTTGAAATAGCATCTTTAACTGAAGAATGAGTATTAGAAGAAATCATAACCATTTGAAGAATAGCATCTTTAACTGAAGAATGAGTATTAGAAGAGATCATAATTTCAGACTTACTTATATTAAAACCAGAGAGCTTGGAGAAATTCTGAAAACAGTCCCAAACAACAGAAATCTAGTCCTCAGAAGCCTCACAAAACAGCATTAAATCATCAGCAAAAAAAAGACGGGAGAAAATAGGGCCACCTCTAGATATCTAGACAGGCTTCCAAATACCATCGGCAATAGCATCATTAAATTAAATGACCATGATCATTTTGTTTTTCACCACACATGAAGAGAATAATTTCAGATTTCTCAGTTGCTTATGGTTCTGTTATTTACGAAAGATATTATTCTCTTTCTTTAGATTGTTAGGAAGATTCCTCTATAATTTCAGTTGATTAAAAGTTGAAAACTGTCCTTCTACTGGTTTAAATTTAGTATTGGATCCTGATTATTGTGATTGGCTTGCTTTTTCTTTATTTTGGTTTTGTTGCTATCCTTGATCAGGAAACTCAAGATTGGTGCAGGTGTATTTTCTTAGCCCTTCTTCTATCACTGCACGGACCTTGGCCTGTTTTACCTTTGTCCATGGATTCAATAACATAGACAAAAGTTTTACCATTTAATAACATATATAAAAGCAAAATGGAAGGCATTCTAGTGAGCATATATCAATCTGATTTCCAAATCCAAGTTTAACAATGCAAGTATGCATGCAGGGTTCCATATATCCTCATCGTAATTGAGTGAGAAAACTCCACAAAAGCTAGCTTATTCATACTATATTTTCCGTTCATTGCAGGTGCTTCAGTTGCAGGAGTTGGAATGTTGATAATTATATGCTTCTGCTTTAGGAGGAAGTTATCATCTCTCAAACTCACTCACTTCTGGAAGAAGAAGTCTCAAACTCTTGATAATATTGAGGCCTTTCTAGGAGATCATGGACCAATTTCTATAAGAAGATATAGCTATTCTGACATTAGGAACATGATCAGCTCCATCAAAGACAAATTAGGTCAAGGAGGTTATGGCTGCGTATACAAGGGGAAGTTACCTGATGGATATCCAGTGGCTGTGAAGGTTTTGAGTGAATCCAAAGGAAATGGAGATGAATTTATCAATGAGGTTGCAAATATCAGTAGGACTTCTCACGTTAACATTGTCACTCTTCTAGGGTTTTGTTTTAATGGTTCCAAGAAAGCTCTGGTATATGAGTTTATGCCTAATGGATCTCTTGAGAAGTTCATATATGAGGAGAATAAGTTGAAGGGTCATCCTCAATTGGATTGTGAAATGTTATTCCGGATTGCGGTAGGAGTTGCTAAAGGCTTAGAGTATTTGCACAAAGGATGTAATACTCGAATTTTACATTTCGACATAAAGCCTCACAACATACTTCTAGATAAGGATTTCTTTCCTAAGATCTCTGATTTTGGGCTTTCTAAAATATGCCCTGGAAAAGAGAGCATAATATTAATGTTGGGTGCAAAGGGAACTGCGGGATATATAGCTCCAGAGGTCTTTTCTAGAAACTTTGGAGAGGTGTCTCACAAGTCAGATGTGTACAGCTATGGAATGATGATTCTAGAAATGATTGGGGGAAGAAAAAATTTTAATGTCAAAGCAGGTTGTACTAGTGAAACATATTTTCCACATTGGATTTACAAGCGTCTAGAACTAAATGAGGAACTTGCACTTAAGATTATTAGAAGCGAAGGGGACAAAGAAATTATGAGAAAGATGACAATAGTAGGCTTGTGGTGCATGCAGACTGACCCATCAAATCGGCCGACAATGGGCAGAGTGGTGGTGCTGGAAGAAAGTCTTGAATCCTTGCAAATACCGCCCAAACCTTTCTTGTCTTCTCCTGCAAGATCTCCTGCCCTATTATCAACGTGACAGTGTGACATGTGATAAGTGTAGTTCAATGAGAGCTGATGGCATCAGTGGAACGTTTTTTCTCATTTGGGTTTAAGATTCATAATTGGCTGTCAATTGTATGAATTTCAAAAATAGGATGTCGTGTTTTGCTAGTAGACAAATTTGAAGACTCTTATTCTATGAACAAACATACTGTATTCTCTAGTAAAAAGATTCATCGTAATTGTTTCTCCGTATGATGAAGTATATTTACCAGATAACTTTTAGTTTGCTTTTGTGAGGAAGCTACTATTGCTCTACTGGCACTGCCTCCTTTCTACAATTGAAAGTAGGCTGAAAGATATGGGCAAACTGATTGTTTTATTTTAAAATAATTAAGGTTCTCCATCTGTTGGTCATCTGTACTTATAATGACAGAATTCCAATATTATGGTATAATGGCCAAGAAAGCTCATATGTGAAGCTACACGTTTTTTTTTTTTGTTGCTGAATATTGCGAATTGCAAACACAACATGCTTATGCATATACAATAGGAAAAAAACCAGTCAATCCAATCCAAACATGAAACAGATTCTGGAAAACCTCAAATAAAAGTAAAAGGTTTCTTCAGGGTCATTACATGATTGGTCATAGGAGTCTATTACAATAGAAACACTGCAGAGTTCTAATAGAGGAAATAATAATAAGAATTAATAAGTGGGAAAGTAATAGAATCCAAACTTTCTGGACGGATTTGCAGGGTCGCTACAACAGTAGGACTCTTGTGATTCTATTGCAATAACAGAATATCCACTTGACAGGAAGGGTCTACTACCTCTATTTCTTCTAGTCAGGAAAGCTTTGTTCTACTCTGTTCTAATTCAAAGGATGTGCTCTCGTTTCATTACAGTACTATCATTGTTATATCGTTGTTGCTCATTATGCTGGAGCTCTTTGAATTTAATTGTACTCGTGAGATTCTGTCCAATCTATCATTGTTGTATCGTTGTTGCTTATTATTGATGATGAAGGTGGCTTATCAGTTCAAGTATTTGGTTAGCATGGCTTAAAGGTCATCACTTGTATGTAAGGAAGTAAGTCCATCCTTGTTTGTCCCTATTGATTGTTATACTCTTTCAGTAGTAGTTGTTCAGTTTTGCACGTTTTAATAGCCTGATTGAAACTAACTAGGATGTTATGTGGATAAAATTTGAGTTTTAAAATTGTGGAGAAGATGGTTTTAAGGAGCCCATGGATTGGCTTTTTTGGATGTCTGCAAATACATTTTTACTATTTACTATCTAACTGATTTTTTATGCTGAAGAGGGTTTTGAGATAAAATATTAGATGCTTGATTCAGACGATTTACATTACTCTTATCAGCTAAAAGCTCACCGTTGAATATTCACAAAGTGCCTCAGAGAAGCTCCTGCTCCAGCTCCATTAACTTGCTCTAACCCAATGTATCCGGTAAGAATCCGGCTATGAGTCTTTATTCTCTTTAACTACATATTATATTTGCTTAAAACTCAAATTTGAAGCAAAACCAGCTCTTATAGCATATCTAAATTAACTCTTTATGCATAGAAAAAAGGTTAATAAAGCTCAATCATTCAGTGAAATAGCATGAAACCCAGTTTGTATTTTAAAAACCCAGCTATAATTCTGTTATATCTCCTCTGTTGTCCTACTCCTAGTAGAAGGTTTAAGAATGTAATGGGCATTGGTACGTCCCAAACCTTTCATGTCAACCCTCCAATGGGTTCTAGGTCCTCCAGGACAGCGAGGCTATAAGCGCTAGGTTTTTAATTATGTTTTAATACTTTGATACCTGATAACTCTAGTATTATTTAGATTCTTATTTTATTTAGATGTGAAACTTTAATATTATAAGTAATTATAAAGATTTACACCTCCTAATGTAATCTTAATACAAGTTGATAATGGTATGGCTCTAACATCCTATCTTACAAGTAGAATTTAATAAATTAATTCATTTTAGTCAAATTACAAACATATTCTTTGTATAATATTACATAATATAATTATAAATGATTAATTAATTTAAAATTTAATTATTAAAATTTTTAATTTTTTGTTAAAAAATATTTATAAATAAAAAAAAATTTAAAACTCATTCTCTCCACGTCCTTTCTCAAATCTACTGTATCCATGGAATTAGATGTCCATCTCCTTTCTTAGATCTGCTGCATCCTTTCTCAGATATGCTTGATGATTTGTTAATTTGCTTGATAACAATCACTCTAACTTTCCAAAAACTAAAATAAGATAAATTTAGTAACCTGCAATGAATTAAAAGTTTAAACAACAATATTATAATGAAACTATACTCTTAATATATTTTTTTAATTCATAGTAATTTTATTTTTAAAATTTTAATTTGTAAATTTGAGAAGAAATAAGAAAATTAAGATTATTAGGCACTTATTAAACAAACAAAAGAATAAAATAAAAAATTCAATTTCAATTACTATTGACATATAAATATAAAAGAATATAGATTTATTAATGTTGAGAAGAAGTAAAAAGGTAATCAATATTTCTAATGTAATTACAATTTTATTAATCTCAAAATGGGGAAGAATTAGGAAAATAGTCTATTTGAAGTAAAATAATAACTAGGAATATCTATGTAATAGTAAGAACTCATAAGAGTATTTAAGAAAATAAAAAATTTCTGCCGTTAAGTCATTTTTATAGATAATATAGATAAAATGTTAAAACTTCACATCTAAGCAATGTGGAATTATCACGTTCACACCCCTCATGTGGGACGTAGATCAAGTTCGAGAACGTGGGTTAGCAAGCTTTTAGGCTAGAGTGTTTGAGCATAATTAGACAACGCTTATAACCATACCAGAGAGCCTATAACCTATCTCTGACACCATGAAGAAATTAGAAATAAATGAGAGACAAGATATATGTGGTTAGGCCCGTAGCCTACTCTACGGGAGGAGAGTATTGTGTTTATTCCATAGCTATGTATGAAGCTCACTCACTCAAAGCCTTTAATTTATAAGTACTACAAAAATTATAGTTGACTAATCATAGAATTAAGGCCAAAGGTTTCCTATAATTTTGTTTATGATTGTACTCATAATTAGAATTAATTATATCAATTATAATAACAATAAATATAATTATCTTAATTGGAAAAATTGATGATATGACTGTAATATTATAATTAATTTCAATCAATTTTAATCTATTCCTTAACATGTTGTACTATGACAAGGAAGTAGCTTCAAAATGTGCCTTAGCCTTTTCCTTCGGGTTAGGAAATATAGAGGCTTATTGAGACAAAGGGATGGGTTCTGTATGTCTCCCAACTAGTGACGTTGATGAGCTCCCCTTTGTTGCAGCTTCAGCAATGTAACCGTAAGGCCACTAGGGTTTAATCCTTGATTCCTCGTCAACAAAACTATTTTTATCAGGGACGTTAACTAATTCTTGTGTAAGCTCTTATGCCAGCCCTGGTTTAGGCCTAACATATGTGTCATAAGTTCTTGGATTAAGATCCTCAATCTCTGAAATGGCTAGAACAGTTGTTTAACTTCGCAACTTTCATAACATCGTAATCCCATAAGTCCTACCAGATATGCTAAATTGTTAATAACAATTTAGATTTTACAACACCATGCCAGGAATTTATTCCCCAAAAAAAAAAAATTGACAATTGTGAATATTTCATGTTGAAATACCCATTCAAATCCTAATACAAAGCACTAATAGCTACGCATTTTCTATGTCATCTATTTCAATGAAAATGGTGTAAATTTATAAAAGGAAAGTAAATTTACGTACTGAATTGATAATGCAAGAAAACTTATAAAGTAAAGATAAATGGCAACAAGCATAAAAAAAAAGAAAAAGTCAAACGCTGATTGATTTTACCTAAGAAAATGTTTGTGTTTACAAGCATAGCCATTAAATAGTTTTTATAGGGCTCCTGACCCGAGCAGTTCATCCTCATGCTAATTAACCCCCCTCTAACTTCAGTCATTGTCCCTAACTTAAACATAACTTACACCAACCAGTTCAAGTTTTCTTAAGCTTAATTCCCCGTAACGTAGTCTCACATGCTTACCCTATGTATCTAGGACTTTTTAACGAGTTTCGGTTGGACTAATTCAACCAATTGACTAAATTATGCTAACATGTAGAATTCACATGTTCAATTATTATGATGCCACCTGAATCCACAATTTGGCCAAACAATTAAATTCATGATCGAAGCAACTTTGCTGCCCACTGCCACTAAATCACCACCCCCCCCCCCCCCCCCCAGTCAAACTGGTGCTTCTTGTTGCACCGGGGGCTGTTGCACCAGGTGCTAAAGCATGGGTGTTTTGTATCCATTGAGCAAAGACGGGTTGTAATTGTATAGCGGTATCTGGAAACATATCTTGAGGACGCCCTAAAGCGCTCATGGTATCATTATGAATATACAAACCAAAACTGTGAAAGCCTAAAAATATACATACCCAGTTAAGATGGGATATGATTACATCGCGATGCCTAAGGACACGATCCAATAAATCGTTGTATCGAGTAGTTGGATCACTATTTTAGGTTGACAATAACTACTAATACTAGAGTTATTTCTCAAAATTCTACAGTTTATATATAAGCAAATCTCAAAATACTGTTTTTTTTTATTTTTTATTTTTTATTTATATATAAAATTTTATTTTCTATTCAAAATTTAGGACCATTTTAAATGATCTATTAAGTGAATAAATGACTAAAAATATCATGGAGATTTGCTTTCATTTAAGTCATGTGATTGTTGTTGCTGTTGCTCGTTACGATTAGAGAGACTAGAGCTCTTTAAATTTAACTGTACTAGTGAAATTCTATCATTGCTTTTACAAAATCAGCCCAGTCCATCACTTGACACTACTAGATTGAACATAAGGCCCATATAACTGGACTTGTTATGTGGGCTGGACTCAAACTAGTTTCTTGAGAAATTCTATCCTTGCTTTTACAAAATCGGCCCAGTCCATCACCTGACACAACTAGATTGAACATAAGGCCCATATAACTGGACTTGTTATGTGGGCTAGACTCAGACTAGTTTCTTGAGAAAATTGGACTTCAGGCACAGTTTTTCAAAGATCAACATGCACAAAGTCCAAGCTAGAACTTTGCCCAAGTCTTATTAGTGGTAATTGCATTATAATTGGTAATACCTACAGAATTTATGAAATTTAATATAATAATTATTAAATAAATTTTTTTAACAGGTGTCCTTAGAACACTTGTTAAGGTAATAAATATAAAAAATTTGTATTATTTATTATAGTGGTTAGTCATAATTTCAGTGTCATGTAATAAATAATTTACTACTTTTAAAATATTTTAAGTTCCAAAATCCATATTTATTACTCCTTATCAAGTATATTTAGGATACTCGTTAGAAAAACCAAAAAAGAAAAACATAAATTATTTTTTTACTTAATTAAATAAAATATTGTATTATAGATAGTGTAAAATGGATCTAATATAATTAACTCTATATATAATTATCCATCATGGTACATAACAGTGCATTTTTTTCATTTCTTGTGTGTGCCTGTGTTTTTTTTTTTTGTTCTTTTGGTTAGTACTTGTCTCCTGATGCCTCAACATTGTTGGAGTAGTTGCTCTACTTGCAAAACAAAAGGGAAATGATGCACATTATTCTCTCCATCTTTTAGTTTTATTTTAATGATGAAGTTAGCATTCTTTTTTTCAAAAATATATAAGAGAAATAACTATTTAAAAGTTTTTATATGACATGATATTTATCTTGTCTTGTCTATACCATCAAACCAATCCCTTAGGTAATGTTGTTACTATTTTGTTGATGTTTGGATAGTTCAACAAAGTAAAGATGACTACTCTCTTCTTTCCATCCTATTTCACAGATCTTTCATAATCGATGTAAAGTCAACTAGTCAAGTGATCAACTGCCATATTAAACAGATAGAGTAGGTAACATGCTGGGAGCAAGGAACAAATATTGTAACATACACTTTGTGTAGAAGCATTATTAAGACATGCACATTTTGCAACTGTTTGATCTATCCATCTCCTGCTTCTGTTTCATAGTTACTCGTGACATATATTCTACCTATGGCTTCTAAACTTCTAGCTGCAATGAGTGTTTAATTCTATAGCCCAGGGACGGCCGAATGATTCCCAGATTTCTCATTGTAACTGATTTGTTCAAGAAAGACTACTAATGACATGTAACCATTGTCATATATATGCCAAGTTATCCATTGAAGTAAACCAGTCCGGAGTTTGTTTTACAAACGAGTTGAATCAAACATTAAAAAGATTATCTTGTTACTAAATTTCAGATTTGGTATTGGAAACTGAAAGAAATACAAGTCATTATATAGAAGGACAAAGACATAGTTAGAATGTTTTCAATAATACCAATAATAATAAAAAATGTTTTCCATTTCTCTGTTTTTTCCTCCATAATGTTTATTCTGTTTTGTATTTACTAGCTTTGCTTGCTTCTAGATAGTAGTAGTAACATCTGGTCTGATACACAGATTAACTATTATATTATTAGATTAATTTAGACTACACTTATCTTTAATTCATTACTGTTCTTGCTATGAAAGGCAGCTAATTTATTATTTCACAATTAAAAAGTTATAGGAAAATGGTGAAAAAATTTTGCAAAATAAAAAATTTATATCGTAATGTACTTGGACAGGTGTTGGAATTAAATTCATTTTCCTATATGTGAAAGTATTAATCATGGTAGAATCATGTTCTTGATAAGAATTTACAAAAATCCATTTAGATAAGAGAGGTGGACTGGTGAGTACCATAACCACCACTTAATTTTGTGTCTGATAATTGACTACCCTTCAGAAAAATCTTGGTACTATTTTTGCCGTTGTTTGGACGGTTCAACAAAGCAAAGATTCCATACCTCTCTATTCTTTCCATCCTATTTCACAAGTCTTCCGTAACCAATGTCAAGTCACCTGCAGTAGTAAACAGATAGCTTGCTGGAGCAAAGAACAAATGCAGTAACATACACTTTGTGTAGAGGCAATATTAAAACATGCACATTTTGCTATTGTGATTTTAACAATACCACAGTCGCAACTATTTGATCTATCCATCTCCTGCTAATGTTTCAAAGTGACTGGTGACATATATTCCACCTACGGCTTCTAAACTTCTAGCTGCAATGAGTGTTTAATTCTGTAGCCCAGATACGGAATGGAACGATTCCCACATTTCTCATTGTAACTGATTTGGTTTAAGAAAGACTTCTAATGACATGTAACTTTTGTCATATATATGCTAAGTTATCCATTAAAATAAACCAGTCCAGAGTTTGTTTTATAAACGAGTTGAACCAAATAGTTAAAGAAACTCGTTGGTGCAGGTGTTTATTTTCTTAGTCCTTCTACTATCAGCTTGAACCTTGGTCTGTTTTACGTTTTCTATAGATTTATAGCATACATAAAAGAAAAATTAAAGACATAGAATATATATCAATCTGATTTCCAAATCCAAATTTAACAATGCAAGTATGCATGCAGGGTTCCATATATTGAGAAAGGAAACTCCATAAAAGCTACATATTTATACTATGTTCCGTTCATTGCAGGTGCTTCAATTGCAGGAGTTGGAATGTTGACCATAATTATATGCTTCTGCTTTAATTTCCCTATCACCTCCATGTCTTTGAGCTACATGTTGTGCACGAGTATTCAAGTTGACTGCCTCCTACAAATTTAACCTTTTCTTCCTCTTTGCTCTGTTCTCATCCAACTTGCATCATTTATCCAAACTGGCCTCTGTTTTCTTGTTTCCAATGTTGATATTGTTATCACCTTTTGATTCTTCACTCATGAAATGGATTATAGGAGAAGATCTTGTTCCCTTTACAAGTTAAACTTACCCCTCCTAGTGTATTTAGAGAAAATTTAAATTTGTCCCTTGCAAAAGAAATTATGTGTTTCTCTTTCTCTCACAGAAGCATTCTCTTTGTTGTTGAAGAACATTAGAGATGGTGAACGTAGTTGAGAGGACCAAATTAAAATCACCCCAACATCATATATAATTTTATGATATATTAAATGTGGGACTACAACAATGTGGGACTTCAATAGAAAGCATTAATGTACAGAGTGCTCCCCTTGGTAGGACAAAAGAAAAACTGAGCAAGATTTGGAGTCTGTTTTTCAACCGATGCACTTCTTCATCTTCACTTTCTTCCTTTTGTGGCATACTTTTTGAGGCCTGCCAGCATTAAACCTGTGGTGATGGCCCAAACGCATTCTTTCGATTCTGCAACAATATTATCCATCCAATATTCCAATCTTCAACACTAACCAATCTCTTCGAGTTCAAGTGTGAACTGTGAAAAGCTGCGTTTTAAATGTCAAAGCCAACCACATTTGAACTAAATAGAAGGTAATTGTGTTATGTTAACAGATAAATATGAAGACTTCTATTAGGCAGACATTATCCTTTAGCATTGCACTTCTGTTCTTGCCATGGCAGGCAGCTAATTTATTATTGAAAATTAAAATATATATATAGGAGAATGGTGAAAAAATAAAAATATCATACACTTCAAAATTTTAAAAATGTCATACACTTTAAATTTAAAAATTATCATACACTATAAATTTAAAAAGTATCATACACTTTAAATTTATAATATATTCTACACAACAAATTTAAAAATTATCATATATTTAAAAATTTAAATATATCATACACTAAAAATTTCAAAAATAGCATACATTTTAAATTTTAAGAATATCATTTATTACAAATTTAAAAATTATTATACATTTAAAAATTTAAAAATATCATACACTGTAAATTGTTCATATATTTTAAATTTTAAAAATATTATTCACTATAAATTTAAAAATTATTATATATTTTCAAATTTATCAATACCATACATATTTTGGAGACTTGTATGCAATGTAGCCTTTGAATAAAATAGGCAGGACATGGGCGCTGACTAGATGGAGAAACCAAATCTATAAAATCCAGTTTCTCAAAAGTTGTCCATCGTGGATGAAAGAGAGATGGAGGGATTGTGTAGGATCTATTTAGGAGAGAGAAATGTTGTGTAGGAAAGAGAGACCAAATCTACTAAATCCAGTTTCTAACATTCACCATATTTTTAATTTTTATATCTACCATTTTAGATGAAAGCAGTGAGAGTCAGACCTATCTATCATAAACCTAGGTTTTTGGACAAATGGGTCCAACTCCTAATGTTTTTATCCAAAATGGTAGATGTAAAAATTGAAAATCCAAAATGGTATGAAAGTTAGAAATCGGATTTAGTAGATCCGGTTTCTCTTTTCTACACAGTATTTCTCTCTCCTACATAGCCCCTACACAGCCTTTCTATTTCTCTCTCATTCACGGTGAATAGTTTTTGAGAAACCAGATTTAGTAGATTCGGTTTCTCCATCTAGTCAGCATTTCTCTCTCCTAAATAGCCTCTACAATGTCCCTACCTTGTCCATTTTATTCAAAGATTACCCATCTACACTGTCCATTTTATTCAAAGGCTGCATTGCATACAAGCCTCCAAAGTATATATGGTATTAATAAATTTTTAAATTTGTAGTGAATAATATTTTTAAAATTTAAAATTTTTGAAAATTTTGAAATTTATAATGTATGATATTTTAAAATTTTTAAATATATAATAATTTTTAAATATGTAGTGAATGATATTTTTTTAATTTAAAGTATATGATATTTTTGAAATTTATAGTGTATGATATATTTAAATTTTTAAATATATGATCATTTTTAAATTTATTGCGTATAATATATTATAAATTTAAATTTAAAGTGTATGATAATTTTTCAATTTATAGTATATGATAATTTTTTAATTTAAAGTGTAAGATATTTTTAAAGAGGGCGAGCCTTGGCGCAACGGTAAAGTTGTTCCTTTGGTGACCTGTAGGTCACGGATTCGAGGCGTGGAAACAGCCTCTTTACAGAAATGTAAGGGAAAGGCTGCGTACATGTGCGCCTACCTTCCCCCTACCCCCGCAATAGCCGGGGAGCACTTTGTGCACCGGGTGAGCCCTTTAAAGTGTAAGATATTTTTAAAATACACTATAAATTTTAAAAAAATATCATATACTTTAAAATTAAAAATATATCTTACTCTTTTAATTAAAAAAAATATCATACACTTCAAATTTAGGACTTTGTGAATTTCAGTAGAATACCCCACTTTAAGGTTTTTCTCAAATCTTCCATTAGTCGTTTCAAGTCAACTGTCGTATTGAACAGATAAAGCTACTAAAACTCAGGGAGATAGGAAAAAAATCCAGAGTAGAAACACAAACCATTTAAATTAGAGAGCTAGTTAGGATCTTGATGAAGTAGATTTGCTTGTGCTTCTGATTGATGGCTCTGGTCTCCTTTCTTTGCTTTTTCATTCTTTCTCACATTGTGTTTCTGCTCTTGGCTGAACGCTGTCCACCCTGGTTTAATTGTGGTAATTTAGGCCATATCCGATTCCCTTTCACCTGCACAAGTAGGCCAGAATGTGGATTGTGTGTAATATACGGTTGCCAGCACCCAGATGCAGTTAAAGAAATCCAACTGGTGAAGCAAGGAAGAAAGTTCCCAACTGTCGGCGTCACTCAGGATAATGGTGCTTGGATTCATGATAATATCTTGAAACTGAAGTTGAATTCTTCAAACTGTGAAACATTCAGGCATAATTCAAGTCTTCCTCCTAGCTCTCCATTAGTTTCTTTTCACATCAAGTACAATATAACCCTGTTCAGCTGCAACCGCGCCCTCAAAATCAATGCCCCTGGATATTTTAAGAACACAAGCTGTCATGACTACGATATCTACTACCGACTGCCAGGAGATAATTCAACTAAGTTTCCAAGCTCTTTAACTGGATGTTCAAGTTGCCAGCTCCCATTAAAAAAAATTCCCTCTTAATCTTATGACCCATCCAGTAACCCATTTTCAGTATTAGCTGCTGACTTCCTCATTGAAGTAAAACTATCCGACGAATGATGGACATGTTACTATAACAAAGGAGGCCAATGTCGAGTTGACAATAAAGGAAAATTTTATTGTGCCGAAGGTATACATAGACAAGAAAAATCCGACACTTTGTGTAAACACCTCAAACCACAAAATCACACACATTCTTACACAGCGGCACACACATATCTTTTATTTGAATCTATTTAGTTGTTTCCTTAGTCCTCATGCATTTAAATAATCTGCTACTTTATTTCACTGAATACATGTACAAAAAAATATGCATTTTCTTTTCTATTATAATTTTTTAAATGTGAATGTCTTATTGTATGATCTATTCCAGTCTCCTGCTTCTTTTCCAAAGTCACTCAAAGACACATTGCCCCTATGGCTTCTCAGCTTCACAACTGCAATAAGTGGTTAATACAAAATCCTAGATTAGGTATTGGAGACTGAAAACTCAACTCAACTAAGCCTTAAATCCCAAACTAGTTGGGGTTGGCTATATGAATCTTTTTCCTCTATTCGCATCGATTCGAGACAACATTTTCTTTAATCCAGCACAGCCATATCTTTCTCGATGACTGCCCACCATGTTAGTTTCTGTCTTCCCTTACCCCTTCTAACACCTGGCACCTGAACCAAGTCACCTTGCTTAACTACTGTGTCTATTGGCCGACGTTGGATATGTCCAAACCAACATAGGCGATTCTCCCTCATTTTCTCCTCAATAAGTGTTACTTCCACCTTCTTACGAATCTCCTCATTTCTTATTCTATCATTTCTTGTATATCCTGTCATCCATCTCAACATTCTCATTTCGGCTACTCCCATCTTATGCGAATGTTGCTTCTTAACTACCTAACATTCGGTACCATACAACATAGCTGGTCTCACGGTTGACTTATAAAATTTTCTTTTCAATCTATTCAGGATTTTAGGATCATATAAAACTCTCGAGGCACTCCGCCACTTCACCTACCCTACCTTGATCCTATGGTTTACATCATGCTCAATTGCACCATCTTTTTGTATAAATGACCTTAAATACTTAAACACATCCTTTGTAGGGATTGTCTAACCATCTAAAATTATTTCATTCGAGCCTCCTCTAGTTTCACTGAAATCGCACTTCATATATTCAATTTTTGTCCGACTCAATCTAAGGCCTTTAGATTCTAACGCATTTATCCACATTTCTAGTTTAGAATTTAAACCTTCCCTAGTTTCGTCTACCAGCATGATATCATCGGAAAACAACATGCACCATGTAGCCCTATCTTGAATATTATAGGTAAGTTCATCCATGACTAAAGCAAATAGGTAAGGACTTAATGATGAACCTTGGTGAATACCTATCGTGATCGGGAACTCTCCAGTCATACTATCTACGGTCCACACCCTAGTCATTACTCCCCTCATACATATCTTTAATAACTTCTACATATTTAGTTGGGACATTCTTCTTCTCGAGTACCCACCACAAGACTTGTCTTGGCATTTTATCATACACTTTTTCTAGATCAATAAAGGCCGTGTGAAGATCCTTTTTCTTTTCTCCATATTTCTCTATTAATCTCTTAAGTAAAAAAATAGCCTCTATTGTAGATCTTCCTGGCATAAAGCCAAATTGATTCTCAGAAACTAGGGTCTCATTCATAAGCTTACGCTCAATCACTCTCTCTCACAGTTTCATTGTATGGCTAATAAGTTTTATTCCTCGATAATTCGAACAACTTTGAATATCTCATTTATTCTTATAAATAGGGATCAGCGTACTCTTCATCCACTCATCGGCCATTTTCTTGGTTACTAAAATCTTGTTAAAAAGATTTGTTAGCCAAGTTACTCCAATATCTCCTAGGCATCTCCAAACTTCTATTGGAATATCATTCGGACCCATAACCTTACCACTCTTCATCTTATGCATAGCTTCTTTAACCTCATATGCTCTAATCCGATGAACAAATGGGCAGTTCGTATCATCAAATGCGTCTTCAAGGTCTCCAAAATCACCCATTAACTCTCCATTAAATAAAGTATCGAAATAAGTTCGCCATCTCTCATTAATCTCGTTTTCCTTAACTAAAACCCTATCAGCCTCATCCTTTATGCACTTAATATGATTTAAGTCTTTAGTTCGTCTTTCTCTTTACTTGGCAATCTTATAAATAACCTTCTATCTATCTTTTATCTCTAACTTTTAGTAAAATCTTTCGCAAGCCTTGCATCTAGCTTCCCTAACCGCTTTCTTAGCATCCTTTTTAGCTTGTCTAAAACATTTATAATTATCTTTATTTCTACACTTGTGTAATATTTTATAACACTCTTTTTTAACTTTAATAGCTTGTTGAACTTCTTCATTCCACCACCAAGTCTCCTTAGTCAGAGGTCCATGTCCTCTACTTTCTCCTAACACCTCTCTAGCCATATTCCTGATACGACTCGTCATCTCATCCCAAATCATATCAGGCTCACCCTCCACCCTCCAACCTCCAAGGATCACCCTGTAACATTTAATCTTTAAAAAGAGCCATCTTCCCTCCATTCAAATTCCACCATCTAGTCTTACTACACTTACTACTTCTATGCTTTTGCTTCCGCCGCTTAACACCAACATCCACAACCATAAATTTGTGCTGAGACAGTAAACACTCACCGGGCATAACTTTACAATCCTCACAAACCGCTCTATCAACCTTCATAGTCAGAAAAAAAAAAAAAAAATCTATTTGGCTCTTATTCAACTCGCTACTAAAGGTGACTAAGTGCGATTCTAGTTTCTTAAAAAACGTGTTAGCTAAAATCAAGTCATACGTAACTGCAAAATCTAAAATAAACTTTCCACCCTCATTCCTAACTCCATAGCCATATCCTCCATGTACACTCTCAAAACCCTCGTTAGTACTTCCTACATGACCGTTCAAATAAGCACCAATAAACAGTTTCTCACCTAACGGTACTCCTTGGACTATCTCTTCTAAATCATCCTAAAAAGCCTTCTTTGTAGATTATTCCAATCCTATTTGTGGAGCATAGGCGCTAATAATATTAAAGGCCTCCTCGTCTATCATCAATTTCACTAAAATTATTCTATCACTTTTCCTCTTGATTTCAACAACGTCGTCCTTTAAATTTCCATCTATAATAATCGTCATTCCATTCCTATTTTTAGTCTTACCGGTATACCACATCTTGAATCATGTTCTCTCTAGCCTTTTCTCATACCCACTTAGTTTCTTGCAAACAAGCAATATTAATCCTCCTTCTATTCATAGTATCTACAAGCTCTCTCAATTTACCAGTAATCGTCCTTATGTTCTAAGTAGCTATGCGAATCTTATCATGGACTAGCTTTTTTACCCGCACTTGCCCTCGATGCGAGAACCCTTGCTCATTTTGCACCACACCGGGGCACCGATGAGGCGCTCCATTAAAGATGTGACGACCCAACCCTTGCTCATTTCTCACTACACCCGAGATCTAATGTAGCGCGTCGCTAAGAGGGTTACGCCCTAACGAATATTCGGTAGGATTCATCGTCATAGGGTTTGACTAGTTTTACGTTGGCTGTCAACCTATCGCAACCCTCCTCTTTTATCCGAGCTTAGGATCGGCAGAGTAACCTCTAGCGGAGTTGTATTGGAGATTGAAAAGAATACATATAATGTTTTTTTTTTTCTCTTTCTTTTTGATTCCTTAATTTTTATTCTATATTGAATTCCCAACTTCACTTGCTTCTAGATATATAGTAATAGTTGGGTCTGATACACATATTTAACCATTTTATTATTATGAGACTAATTTAAACTACATTATTTCTCTTTTTAGCTTCTGAGGGTAGTAAGTCATTGAAGGATAACAGGGCCTTGAAACTTGGACTAGGTAATTTACCTCCTACTAAAATCTCTTGTAATCATCCTTATCTTCTATTAGAAATTCGATTATCCCATTTTATATGTTGCTATGACTTTACAAGGACGTTAAAGATAGCAATATGAAAGTGATCATTTTGTTTTTCACCATACATGAAGAGAATAATTTCAGATTTCTCAGTTGCTTATGGTTCTGTTATTTACCAAGGATATTCTTCTCTTTCTTTACATTGTTAGCAAGATTCCTCTATACTATCAATTGATTAAAAGTTGAAAACTGTCCTTCTACAGGTTTTGATTAGGTTTTGGATCCTAATTATTGTGATTGGCTTGATTTTTCTTGATTTTGGTTTTGTTACTATCCTTGATCAGGAAACTCAAGGTTGGTGCAGGTGTATATTTTCTTAGTCCTTCTACTATCAGGAAACTTCTCATGTTAACATTGTCACTCTTCTAGGGTTTTGTTTTAAAGGTTCCAAGAGAGCTCTGGTATATGAGTTTATGCCTAATGGATCTCTTGAGAAGTTCGTATATGAGGAGAATCAGTAGAAAGCTCATCCTCAATTGGATTTTGAAACGTGTTTCCAGATTGCTATAGGGGTTGCTAAAGACTTAGAGTATTTGCATAAAGGATGTAATACTCGAATTTTACATTTCGACATAAAGCCTCACAACATACTTCTAGATGAGGACTTCTTTCCTAAGATTTCTGACTTCGGACTTTCTAAAATATGCCCTGGAAAAGAGAGCATAATATCAATGTTGGGTGCAAGGGGAACTGCAGGATATATAGCTCCAGAGGTCTTTTCCAGAAACTTTGGAGGGTGTCTCACAAGTAAGATGTGTACAGCTATGGAATGATGATTCTAGAAATGATTGGGGGAAGAAAAAAATATTAATGTCAAAGCTGATTCTACTAGTGAAATATATTTTCCACATTGGATTTACAAGGGTCTAGAACTGAATGAGGAGGTTGCACTTAAGATCATTAGAAACGATGGGGACAAAGAAATTATGAGAAAGATGACAATAGTAGGCTTGCGGTGCATACAGACTGACCCATCAAATCGGCCGACAATGGGCAGAGTGGTGGTGATGCTGGAATACAGTCTTGAATCCTTGCAAGTACCTCCCAAACCTTTCTTGTCTTCTCCTCCAAGATCACCTGCCCAATTATCAACTGAGTGACATGATAATATAGTTCCATGAGAGAGTAAAATGTAATTATGATGTATCAGGATATACTGCAGAAATCTCACATTCAAAGGGTTTTATATAAGATCAAAAGAAAAACTGGGCAAGAATTGGAGTCAGTCTTTCATCCGATGCACCTTTTAATCTTCACTTTCTTTCTCTAGTGACATACCATTTAAGGCCTGCCAGCCTTTAAACCTGTGGATGGCCCAAACATAGTCTTCCGATTCTACATCCCTGGCCAACAACAAGAACACTTCTGTGGCTTCTCTGGTTTCGACCTTTCTTGTGACCATAATGTCCATTCAATGTTAATTTATTTTCAAAAACAAGTTTTTTATTTGTGTTTTGTTTTAGATAAGTTAAGATTTGAAATGAAAGGTTGCAAGAAATTAGACAAATAACTACCTAGGAGTGGTATAAATATGTCTGCATCTTTCTCTTTCTAATAGTTTAGAAGCATTATATATTAACACACGTATACTTCATAGTTCATATACTTGTTTATGATGGCTCGTGTCTCTTTTCTTTGCTTTTTGATTCTTTCTTACTTTTGTCATTCTACTCTCGGCTGAAGGTTGTCCACCCTCATTTAATTGTAGTAAACTTGGCCATATCTGGTTCCCTTTCACTAGTGCAAGTCTTCCAGAATGTGGATTGTGTGTAATATACAGTTGCGAGCACCCAGATGCAGTTAGAGAAATCAAACTGGTAAAGCAAGGAAGAAAGTTACGAACTGACGGCGTCACTCAGGATAATAGTGCTTGGATTCATGATGATATCTTGGAAAATATGTTGGATTCTTCAAACTGTGAAACATTCATGCATAATTTAAGTCTTCCTCCTAGCACTCCTTTAGTTTCTTTTCACACCAGGGACAATATAACCCTGTTCAGCTGCAATCGCACCCTCAAAATCAATGCCCCTGGATATTTTAAGAACACAAGCTGTCATGACTACGATATCTACTACCGACTGCCAGGAGATAATTCAACTAAGTTTCCAAGCTATTTAACTGGATGTCCAAGTTGCCAGCTCCCATTAAAAGGACTTCCCTCTTACTCCATTGACCCATCCAGTGACCCATTTTCAGTATTAGCTGCTAACTTCCTCATTGAAGTAAAACTATCCGACGAATGAGGGACATGTTACTATAACAAAGGATACCAATGTCTAGTTGACAACAAAGGAAAATATATTGTGCCAAAGGTATACATAGACATGAAAAATCCGAACACTTTTTGTAAGCACCTAAACCCACACACATTCTTCCACAGCGGCACACATAAATCTTTTCTTTGAATCCAAATTAGTTGTTTCCTTAGTCCTCGTGCATTTATATAATCTGTTAGTTTATTCCGGAATGGCATTGTCACTCTGTAATCTGTGACACATTATTTTTTATTTTATTTTTGAATTTGTGCCTATTTTGCTTCACTGAAAACATATACAAAATGCACTTTTTTTGCTATTGAAATTTTATAAATGTGAATGTCTTACTGTATGATCTATTCCGATGTCCTGCTTCCTTTCCAAAATTACTCAAAGACACTTGCGTTTATTGCATGTAAGCTTCACAACTACAATGAGTGGTTGATACGAAATCCTAGATTAGGTATTGAAGACTGAAATAAACACATATAATGTTTTTCTTCTCTTTCCTTTTTAACTCCTTAATTTTTATTATGTTTTGTAATTCCCAGCTTCGCTTGCTTCTAGATATACAATAATAGTAACAACTGGGTCTGATACATAGATTTAACTATTTTATTATTGTGTGACTAATTTAAAATACAATTTTTTTTATTTTTTTTAGTTTCTAAGGATAGATAATTGATGCATTGGTACGTTTAATTTTTTTTTTTTTTGGGTTTTTTTTCCTAGCCCAAAAAGAAAAAATTTAGATTTGTAATTGAATATATAACATTTAGGATTTTAAGTTTCTATTTCCTATGATTTAGGAAAAAAATTAAAAAATTATGTGTCAACCAAAAAGCTATAGGACTATCCACTATCCACATTTCAAGTCCGGTTAAAGACATTTAGGCTTGAACTAGAAATTTAAGAAGATTTTTTATAACCTCTCAAGAAGATTCAAACCCAATTATCAACTGAGTGGCATGACAGTATAGTTCCTTGAGAGTAAAATGTAATTATGATGTATCAGGATATACTGTTTTTCTCATTTGGCTTTATGATTCATAATAGCAGGTTGTGTTTTGTTAGCCGACAACTTCTAAGACTTCAATTCTGTGAACATACAAATTCGAAGTCTTCTACTACGTAATTAAACAGAAAAATTTCAAGACTTGTAATCTCTTAACAGACAAAAACCTTATTCTATTCTGACATGGTATTGTTTTGTGAAATGCAATCTTGTCATCGCTTAGTATGTGGAAGAAACTTTACCTGTGAACTTCTATCTTTTGTTATGGTAAGCAGCTACTCCATTATGAGAGCTTAAGATTTGTAATAATTAAGGTCCTCCACAGTGTCCAAACTCTCTTCTTATAATGATGAATTAACAAAGTTCCAATATTCTGGTACATGGCCAAGAGAAGATCATATGTAAAGGATACCAGTCCATTTATCAGTTGAATGGAAATTACAAACACCTCCATAACAGTTTATGTTACAATTAATTACTCCATTCAAACTTTTCACTAGATTCTGATCTAAACATGAAATAGAAACTGCAGAAATCTCACATTCAAAGGGTTTTATACAAGATCAAAAGAAAAACGAGGCAAGAATTGGAGTCTGTCTTTCAACCGATGCACCTCTTAATCTTCACTTCTTCCTCTTGTGACATGACTTTTGAGTCCTGCCAGGCTTTAAACCTGTGGTGATGGCCCAAACGTAGTCTTCCGATTCTACATCCTTGGCCAACAACAGGAAACCCTTCTGTGGCTTCTCTGGTTTCGACCTTTCTTGTGACAATAATGTCTATTCAATCTTCAACAATAACCAATCTCTTCAAATTCGAGTGTGAAAAGCTGCATTTTTAATGTCGAAGGCAACCACATTTCAACTAAATAGGAGGTAATTGTGTTATGCTAACAGATAAATTTGAAGACTTCTATTTGCTAGACAGTATCCTTTAGTAACTTTAGAGCATTGCACTTTTGTTCTTGCTTTGGCAGGCAACTAATTTATTCTTTGAAAAATAAAAAAGTTATAGGAAAATGGTGAAAAAAAATAAAAAAAAATTATTTAAAAGCACTTTTTTTTTGCAAAATAAAAAAATTATAATTTTGCATTAATGTTAATATACTTGAACACCTGAAACTCATTTTTCTATATGTACAAGTACTACTCGTGGTAGGAATGTGTTATTTTTTCTTTGAACAAAAACAAAATGTTTAGATGACGTACAAAATCAGCAGCCAATTTATTATCCATTCCCATTGGAAACCTTTGTAAAATGTATTAACACTGCTGCAACTGGACTGAAAACTTAACCAGGTTTTGTATTTCCAACAAGAAATTTTTGGTAATAAATATTGAATTTATTTAACAGGTATTCAAAGGCACTTGTAAGTTTGTATAAATAAAAAATTTATAATATTTATTATAATAATTGATAATTATTTCAGTATGACTTATTACATAAATTATTACTTGTAAAAAATTGTAGTTTCTAACAAAAATATTTATTATAACTTAATAAGTATCTTTAAGACAATCGTTAAAACCCATAACGAATTTGAAGGTTCCATTTAGAAAAAAGAAGTGGATTGGTAAGTACCATATTGGCCTCTTAATTTTCTGTCTGACAATTGACTACTGTTTAGAAAAATCTTGGTATTATTTTTGTCGTAGTTGGGACGGTTCAACAAAGCAAAGATGCCCTACCTCTCTTATTCTTTCCATCCTATTTCACAAGTCTTCCATAACCAATGGCAAGTCAACTTCCGTAGTAAACAGATAGCAAGCGTGCTGGAGCAAATAACAAAAGCAGTAACATACACTTCGTTTAGAAGCATTATATATTAACACGTGTATACTTCATAGTTCATATAATCTATTTCCTTGTTTATGATGGCTCGAGTCTCTTTTCTTTGCTTTTTGATTCTTTCTTACCTTTTGTTTCTGCTCTCGGCTCAAGATGAAAAAGGATTTGCTGGAAACTGTCCACCCTATTTTAATTGTGGTAATTTAGGCCATATCCGGTTCCCTTTCACCAGCGCAAGTAGGCCAGAATGTGGATTGTGTGTAATATACGGTTGCCAGCACCAAGATGCTGCTACAAAAATCCAACTGGAGAAGCCAGGAAGAAAGTTCCCAACTTTTGGCGTCACTCAGGATAATAGTGTTTGGATTCATGATGATATCTTGAAACTGAAGTTGAATTTTTCAAACTGTGAAACGTTCAGGCATAATTTAAGTCTTCCTCCTAGCTCTCCTTTGGCTTCTTTTCACATCAAGAACAATATAACTCTGTTCAGCTGCAACCGCACCCTCAAAATCAATGCCCCTGGATATTTTAAGAACACAAGCTGTCATGACTATGATATCTACTACCGACTGCCAGGAGATAATTCAACTAAGTTTCCAAGCTCTTTAACTGGATGTTCAAGTTGCCAGCTCCCATTAAATACAATTCCCCCTTGCTCCAATGACCCATCCAGTAACCCATTTTCAGTATTAGCTGCTGACTTCCTCATTAAAGTAAAACTATCCGACGAATGTGGGAAATGTTACTATACCAAAGGAGGCCGGTGTCGAGTTGACAACAAAGGAAAATTTTATTGTGCCCAAGGTATATATAGACATGAAAAATCCGAACACTTTTTGTAAGCACCTCAAACAACACAATCACACACATTCCTTAGTCCTCGTGCATTTACATAATCTGCTAGTTTATCCCGGAATGGCATTGTCACTCTACAATCCTTCTTTGACACTTTTTTTTTTTTTTTTTTTTTTTGAGTTTGTTCCTATTTTGCTTCACTGAATATATAAACAAAATGGACTTTCTTTTGCTATTGAAATTTTATAAATGTGAATATCTCACTGTATGATCTATTCTAGTCTGCTGGTTCTTTTCCAAAGTTACTCAAAGACACATTGCCCCTAAGGCTTCTAAGCTTCACAACTGCAATGAGTGGTTGATGCCAATCCTAGATTAGGTATTGGAGATTGAAAAAAAATACATATGTTTTTCTTCTCTTTCTTTTTTAACGTTTATTTTTTATTCTATTTGGTAATTTCCAGCTTCGCTTGCTTCTAGATGTACAGTAATAGTAACAGGTCTGACACAGATTTAACCATTTTATTATTATGAAACTAATTTAAAGTACATTATTTCTCTTTTTAGCTTCTGATGATAGTAGTGCATTGAAGGATAATAGGGCTTCGAAGGATAACAGGGCTTTGAAACTTGGACTAGGTAATTTACCTCCTACTAAAATCTCTTATAAGCACTTTTATCTTATATTAGAAACTCGGTTATCCCATTTTATATTTTGCCAGGACTTTGCCAGGACGTTATAGATAGCATTATAAAAGTGATCATTTCGTTTTTCTTGTTTTTCTTTTCTGGTAAGTAAACGGGGCACAACCCAAAAACAAACAAGAACCACAAAAGAACAATCCAGCCTGACACGAATGCACACTAAGACCCAAAGAGCCTCCAAACTTAGCTAACAATCACTAGTAATCATCTCAATAGCAGCAGTAGAGTCAACTTCCAACTGCAACTTCCAACTGCAACTTCCTGATATTCATATGCCAAGCCAGATTAAGACAATTTAAAATACCATGGAGCTCAGCTTCAGTATTGGACCCCTGACCCAGATTAGCAGCAAAGGCAGCCAGCCAATCTCCCATACTATTTCTAAAAACACCACCATTGCACTATTGTTCTGAGAAGCCCTATCAGTATTCAGTTTAATTCACTCTTCAGCAGGAATTGCCAGGAAATCAAAACGTTCTAGCTGACAGGCTTAGAAACATCCTGGTGTAGAGAAACCCGGATTACCTCACCCTCCTTGTTAATGTTATTAACAGGATTAATAGGAAAAACAAAAATCCTCTTCAAAAATAAATTTATTTCGCCAGCTACATAGCTTCTAGAAAACCAAAGCAAACACAGAAGGCCAAGGACATCAAATCTACCCCAAACTCTGCTAACAGAGATATTAAGAAAAACCAATCATTGAACTCCAAGTCGAAAAAAGCTACCTTCAGGGCAGCAGGAATTAAACAGTCCCAAACCCTACGAGCCATAACACAATGTCTCATAGGCATGACAACAATCCTCCAAAGGAAAAATCAAAAATCTCACAGCTCAAAGAATCAGAAATATGCCTAATATATCTCTTAAGGTTAGTTAAAATCTTCTGATGGGACAGCAACCACATACAGTGAACTCACCATTGGAAGTTAGACTCCAAATCCTCTTGTCTTCATAATTTGCAACAATTCCAGAGCTTATGATTAACAGGGCTAGCCCTCCTTGGAATGATAAAAGCATTGGCAGAAGAAGCAGTGAACTCACCATTGGAAGTTAGACTCCAAATCATCCTGCATTTATTGGAAGTTTAACATCTACCAATAGGGAAGTTTGACATCTACCAATAGGGAAGGTATCAAAGATTCAAGATTTCTATAGGAATATCAACAACAGCCAACAATCCACAAGATCAATATTAATCTTCCCATCAGTTAAATAATCAGCAACAGAAAGATTCAAAATTTTATAGGAATGTCAACAATAAACTTATCTTGCAGTTTATAGATCTCACACAAGGTAACAGTCAAAAACTTGATCTGGTCACCCTTCCCCAATCTCCAACTAGTTCTTTCTTTAAGAAAATGAATCCCTTTCACCAAACTCTTCCAAGTATAAGAGTGATAGTGTTCAGTAGCAGCATCCCACAGACTCTCATGCTTGAAATATTTACATTTAAGGACTTGAGCCCATAAAGCTTCTTCCTCACTATAAAGTCTCCATCCTAGCTTAGCAAGTAAAACCAGATTGATTTCAGTCATCTTTTTTAAACCTAGTCCACCAAGCTCTTTAGTAAGACAGACTTGATCCCAAAATTTACCAAATGCATCTTATGTTGCTCAGCAGAATTCCCCAGAGAAAATTCCTCTGAATTCAATCAAGTTGATCACAAACAGAAATTGGAAGCATGGTGGACTGCACAGTGTAGTTAGAAATAGCAAAAGAAGAAGCTTGAATAAGCACAATTTTACCTGCCTAAAGAAAGTTGTTCCATCTTCCAACCAGACAGCTTCCTTTGAACTTTATCACACACCTCCTTCCAAGTACTCTTGGTAAATCTGGAATAAAAAAGAGGCACCCCAAGATAATTAGCCCAAATCAGCAGTAACAGGAGCCATTTGAAATAGCATCTTTAACTGAAGAATGAGTATTAGAAGAGATCATAACCATTTGAAGAATAGCATCTTTAACTGAAGAATGAGTATTAGAAGAGATCATAATTTCAGACTTACTATATTAAAATCAGAGAGCTTGGAGAAATTCTGAAAACAGTCCCAAACAACAGAAATCTAGTCCTCAGAAGCCTCAGAAAACAGCATTAAATCATCAGCAAAAAAAAAAAAAAGATGGGAGAAAATAGGGCCACCTCTAGATATCCAGACAGGGCTTCCAAATACCAATCGGCAATAGCATCATTAAATTAAATGACCATGATCATTTTGTTTTTCACCACACACTGAAGAGAATAATTTCAGATTTCTCAGTTGCTTATGGTTCTGTTATTTACAAAAGATATTATTCTCTTTCTTTACATTGTTAGGAAGATTCCTCTATAATTTCCAGTTGATTAAAAGTTGAAAGCTGTCCTTCTACTGGTTTAAATTAGGTTTTGGATCCTGATTATTGTGATTGGCTTGCTTTTTCTTGATTTTGGTTTTGTTGCTATCCTTGATCAGGAAACTCAAGATTGGTGCAGGTGTATTTTCTTAGCCCTTCTTATATCACTGCACGGACCTTGGCCTGTTTTGCCTTTGTCCATGGATTCAATAACATAGACAAAAGTTTTACCATTTAATAACATATATAAAAGAAAAATGGAAGGCATTCTAGTGAGCATATATCAATCTGATTTCCTAATCCAAGTTTAACAATGCAAGTATGCATGCAGGGTTCCATATAACCTCATCGTAATTGAGTGAGAAAACTCCACAAAAGCTAGCTTATTCATACTATGTTCCGTTCATTGCATGTGCTTCAATTGTAGGCGCTTCAATTGCAGGAGTTGGAATGTTGATAATTATATGCTTCTGCTTTAGGAGGAAGTTATCATCTGTCAAACTCACTCACTTCTGGAAGAAGAAGTCTCAAAATCTTGATAATATCAAGGCCTTTCTAAGAGATCATGGACCAATTTCTATAAGAAGATATAGCTATTCTGACATTAGGAACATGACCAGCTCCTTCAAAGACAAATTAGGCCAAGGAGGTTATGGCTGCGTATACAAGGGGAAGTTACCTGATGGATGTCCAGTGGCTGTGAAGGTTTTGAGTGAATCCAAAGGAAATGGAGATGAATTTATCAATGAGGTTGCAAGTATCAGTAGGACTTCTCACGTTAACATTGTCACTCTTCTAGGGTTTTGTTTTCAAGGTTCCAAGAAAGCTCTGGTATATGAGTTTATGCCTAATGGATCTCTTGAGAAGTTCATATATGAGGAGAATAAGTTGAAAGGTTAACCTGTATTGGATTGTGAAATGTTATTCCGGATTGCGGTAGGAGTTGCTAAAGGCTTAGAGTATTTGCACAAAGGATGTAACACTCGAATTTTACATTTCGACATAAAGCCTCACAACATACTTCTAGACAAGGATTTCTTTCCTAAGATCTCTGATTTCGGGCTTTCTAAAATATGCCCTGGAAAAGAGAGCATAATATCAATGTTGGGTGCAAGGGGAACTGCAGGATATATAGCTCCCGAGGTCTTTTCTAGAAACTTTGGAGAGGGTCTCACAAGTCAGATGTGTACAGCTACGGAATGATGATTCTAGAAATGATTGGGGGAAGAAAAAATTTTAATGTCAAAGCAGGTTGTACTAGTGAAACATATTTTCCACATTGGATTTACAAGCGTCTAGAACTAAATGAGGAACTTGCACTTAAGATTATTAGAAACGAAGGGGACAAATAAATTATGAGAAAGATGACAACAGTAGGTTTGTGGTGCATACAGACTGACCCATCAAATCGGCCGACAATGGGCAGAGTGGTGGTGATGCTGGAAGACAGTCTTGAATCCTTGCAAATACCGCCCAAACCTTTCTTGTCTTCTCCTCCAAGATCTCCTGCCCAATTATCAACTTGACTGTGTGACATGATAAGTGTAGTTCAATGAGAGCTGATGGCATCAGTAGACTGTTTTTTCTCATTTTGGTTTAAGATTCATAATTGGCTGTCAATTGTATGAATTTCAATAATAGGATGTCGTGTTTTTCTAGTAGACAAATTTGAAGACTCTTATTCTATGAACAAGACATACTGTATTCTCTAGTAAAAAGATTCATCGTAATTGTTTCTCCGTATGATGAAGTATCTTTACCAGATAGATTTTAGGTTTGCTTTTGTGAGGAAGCTACTATTGCTCCACTGGCACTGCCTCCTTTCTACAATTGAAAGTAGGCTGAAAGATATGGGCAAACTGATTGTTTTATTTAAAATAATTAAGGTTCTCCATCTGTTGGTCATCTGTACTTACAATGACAGAATTCCAATATTCTGGTATAATGGCCAAGAAAGCTCATATGTGAAGCTACACGTTTTGTTTTTGTTGCTGAATATTGCGAATTGCAAACACAACATGCTTAGACATATACAATAGGAAAAAACCCAGTCAATCCAATCCAAACAAGAAATAGATTCCGGAAAACCTCAAATAAAAGTAAAAGGTTTCTTCAGGGTCATTACATGATTGGTCATAGGAGTCTATTAGAATAGAAATACTGCAGAGTTCTAATAGAGGAAATAATAATAAGAATTAATAAGTGGGAAAGTAATAGAATCCAAACTTTCTGGACGGATTTGCGGAGTCGCTACAACAGTAGGACTCTGGTGATTCTATTTCAATAACAGAATATCCACTTGACAGGAAGGTTCTACTACCTCTATTTCTTCTAGTCAGGAAAGCTTTGTTCTACTCTGTTCTAATTCAAAGGATGTGCTCTCATTTCATTACATTACTATCGTTGTTGCTCATTATGCTGGAGATCTTTGAATTTAATTGCACTCGTGAGATTCTGTCCAATCTATCATTGTTATATCGTTGTTGCTTATTATTGATGATGAAGGTCACTTATCAGTTCAAGTATTTGGTTAGTATGGCTTAAAGGTCATAACTTGTATGTAGGAAAGCAAGTCCATCCTTTTTTGCCCAAGTTGATTGTTATACTCTTTCAGTAGTAGTTGTTCAGTTTTGCACTTTTTAATAGCCACGGCCACTATTTGAAACTTACTAGGATGTTTTGTGGAGAAAAAATGTGTTTTAAAATTGTGGCGAAGAAAGTTTCAAGGAGCCCATGCGTTGGCTTTTATGGATGTCTGCAAATATATATTTACTATTTACTATCAAACTGATTTTTCAATGCTGAAGAGGGTTTTGAGATAAAATATTAGATGCCTTGGTTCAAACAATTTCCATCACCCTTATCAGCTAAAAGCTCACCGTTGAATCTTGCACTAGCTGCAATAACTTGCTATAACCCAATCCTGTAAGAATCCGGCTATGAGTCTTTTAACTACCTAATAATTGCTTGGAAAATAATTTTAATCAAAACCATCTCTTATAGCACATCAAAATTAATGCTTTATGCTAGGAAAATGGGTTAATAAGGCTCAATCATTCAGTTAAACTACATGAAACCCAGTTTATATTTTAAAAACCCAGCTGAAATTTTGTTATATCTCCTCTATTGTCCTACTCCTAGTGGAAGGTTTACGAATGCCATGGGTAATAATCAATAATGCCACACATTCAGCTGAGTGAAACCTGTCTTCATCATTGCAACCTCTAGAGATAATGAATGAGCAAATAAAAATTGGTCAAATTCTAAAATGAGTCATACCAGCCTCTTTAGACTTTGGTCCTATTCTAGCTATTCTGCCGTCCTTTGGACATATCAACAAAGATTGCCCCACCTCTCTTCTTTCAATGCATCCTCTTTCACAAGTCTCCTTTAGAATTGTCAAGTCAACTGTGCATTGAACAGAGACCGTGGATAACATACTAAGAACAAAGAACAAAAACATTATTAACATTTATATTCTATTACTATTTCCTTGTTTATTATGGTGACTCAGGTATCCTCCCTTCTTAGCTTTTTGATTCTTTTTCACCTTGTGTTTCTGCTCTTGGCTGAAGATGAAAACAGATATAACAGAAACTGTCCAAGTGTTTATTGTGGAAAACTAGGCTCTCTCCAGTTTCCTTTCACCAGCACAAGTCGGCCAGACTGCGGATTGTGTGTGATAAACGGTTGTGACGATCCATCTGCAGATAAAGAAATCCAACTGGTGAAGCAAGGAAGAAAGGTTTCCAATTAAAGCCGTGACTGAGGATAATATCATTTTGATTACAGATGATATCTTCCAAAAGAATGTGGATTCTTCAAACTGTGAAACATTCAGGCATAATTATACTCTTCCTCCCAGCTCTCCTTTAGTTTCTTTTTTTATCAAGTCCAATGTAATCTTGTTCAGCTGCGATAGCTCTCTCAATATCCCTATCCCTAAAGATCATACGAACACAAGTTGTCTAAACTATGATATCTATTACCCTTCTCAGTTTGATTTGCCAACCATTTTAACCGAGTCTCCTATCTCTTTAACTAAATGTTCTAACTATCCAGCTTCCATTTCAAATTCCATCTAACTTAAGTGACCCATTTACATTTATACCGAAACAAATCGCCATTCAAGTAAAATTATCTGATGAATGTGACAAGTGTAATAGCAGCGGAGGCCAATGTCTACTTGACAGCAAAGGAGAGTTTTATTGCGCCCAAGGTAGACATAAAAAATCTGAAAACACTTGAATAAGTACTTTATTCTTTTGTTAATGACTTTATACATGTAATGGAATATACATATATATACATATATGTATACATACATTTCAATAGTTAGGTTGCAAGTTCGATATATATATCAATATCTTTAGTTGACTCGGATTGTTTTTCCTTGTTTGGATTGCAAGGAATACAAATGGCATTATTATGCTTAAATCTTAGTTGTTGTCTTGATAATTGAACAAGCTGCAGTATTTTGAAGACCATAAATTTGTAGTTCCGAGACACTGCTTGTGCAAGGTATTTAGTTGAACTGGTCTGATGCAGTACAAAAAATTCAACTGGAGAAGGGAAGAACTTGCAGTGAAATGAATATTTAGCTTCACCTAGACATAGCCAAATGTTTCAAATAGCAAAGTCCAGCATAGCAGACTACAGTACCATGTACATGAATATAATATGTACTGTGTAAATGATCATATAATTCCTTTGCACGCCTGCGCATACAACATATGTAGTGGTTTGCTTGTTTAATGCTCATATATGATTGAGTTCTATTTTGAATAACAATTAGTCCCTGAACTAAGACATTCCTCATAATACGCTATTTGTTAGACTTTCTCCATATACATGGTAGAACATAGATTAAAGAATTATAATCAGGAAAAGTTATATTTTCTTCTTATAATTAAGTTGATATTGGTTTTGGTTTGGTTGCTATACTGCAGGAAACTCAAGGACAGTTCTGGTGTTTATATTTGCAGGTGATTACTAAAATTCAATTTTCTCAGTCTTTCTGCTGTCACTGCTTGGAACTTCATCTGTTTACCTTTTTCTAAAGATTTGTAACTTACGTAAAAGCAAAATTAAAGACATTCCACTATTCCAGTGTATATATAACTCTGTTTTCCAACTCCAAATTTAACAATGCAAGTATGCATTGAGGGTTCCATGAATTCACATCATACTAGAAGGAAACTCCACAAAAGATAGCTCATCCATGCTATATTCTGTTCATTGCAGTCGCTTCAGCTGCAGGAGTTGGAATTGTGATAGTTATATGCTGCTGCTTTAGGAGGAAGTTATTATCACTCAAACTCACTGCCTTTTGCAAGAAGTCTCAAACTCATGATAATATTGAGGCCTTCTTGAGGGATCATGGACCAGTTACCATAAGAAGATATAGTTATTCTGACATTAAGAAAATGACCAACTCCTTCAAAGATAAACTAGGCCAAGGAGGTTATGGTGATGTATACAAAGGAACACTAGGTAATGGTTTCCCTGTGGCTGTGAAGGTTTTGAATGAATCAAAAGGAGATGGAGAGGACTTTATTAATGAGGTTTCAAGTATCAGTAGGACTTCACATGTTAACGTTGTCACTCTTATAGGATTTTGTTTTGAAGCTTCCAAGAGAGCTCTGGTTTATGAGTTCATGCCAAATGGATCTCTTGAAAAGCTTCATTGGTGAACATAATCGCTTGATGCCTATTTGTCAATTGAGTTGTAAAGCCTTGTGCCATATCGCAATTGGTGTTGCTCGAGGATTAGAGTATTTGCACAGAGGATGTACCACTCGAATTCTGCATTTTGACATAAAACCTCATAACATACTTCTAGATGAGGACTTCCATCCTAAGATCTCTGATTTCGGGCTTTCTAAAATATGCCCTGGAAAAGAAAGCATAATATCCATGTTGGGTGCAAGGGGAACTGCAGGATATATAGCTCCAGAGGTCTTCTCGAGAAACTTTGGAGGGGTGTCATATAAGTCAGATGTGTACAGCTATGGAATGGTGATTTTAGAGATGGTTGGGGGAAGAAAAAATATTGAGGTTGAAGCTAATTGCACTAGTGAAATATACTTTCCACATTGGATTTACAAGCGCCTAGAACTGAATGAGGAGCTTGCATTTCGTAGCATTAGAAATGAAGGAGACAAAGAAATGATAAGAAAGATGATAATAGTAGGCTTGTGGTGCATACAGACTGACCCTTCAAATCGGCCGTCAATGGGCAGAGTGGTGGAGATGCTGGAAGGGAGCCTCGAATCCTTGCAAGTACCAGCCGAAACCTTTCTTGTCTTCTCCTCCAAGATCACCAGCCCAGTTATCAACTGATGACATGATAAGTATAGTTCCATGAGGGATGGTGGTATTAGCAGCAGACTGTTTTTTGTCATTTTGCTTTAAACTTCATTCTTGAATGAATTTCATTAATGGAAGATTGTGTTTTAATGAATTTCATTAATGGGAGATTGTGTTTTGATAATAGATAAATTTGAAGACTTCTATTCTATGAACACAGATATTTTATAACAGACAAATTTAAAGCCTTTATCTGTGCTTTAAATTGGAAGACTTTTACTTTTATTAGATGAACAAACATGTATTCTCTAGTAAAATGAGTCTATCAGAATAGGCAGAACCTTATTATACTTTTTAGTTTGTTACGTACAGAAAGATATAAAAGTCAAAAACCAAAACATAAGAACGAGTTTATGAACTGATCTCCCTCAAACAGAGAAAGCCGTTCAAAAATTGGCGTATGCCACTAAATGAGGCGAACACACGGTATTCTTTAGTCAAAGGCTAAAGAATAGTATGTTCTGTGCTTCACTGTGTGGCTGCGTGATGCGAGCGATAGGCTTGATTCTGGCTTTATAAGAGCTCCGCACCAGGACACTGGTGGTTCTACAACAATGTGGGCAATAGAATGGTATAAATGACTACCCATGTTTTGAAAACAAAAAAAAAAGGGTCCACAACCTCTTTTGTCTGAAAGCCTTGCTCAAAATCAGAGAATGTGATCTCATTCAAGTAGTACAATTGTTCTGCTGTGGCTAGCTGGAGCTCTTTGAACACTTATACTCTGTTCAGAGACAAATGTTAAGACTTCTAATCTGACATTGTATTTCTTTAGTAAATGGCTGTGTTGTCTTCATGTTGTATTACAAGTGTTCACTGATACCAGTGAACTATTTTTCTTTTCTATTAATTGCAGGCAGCTAATCAAGTGATCCATTGGGATTGGATGCATCTATACTAAAACTGAGCGTAGACTGCAGAAAGTTAGTAATGGGTTCCATGGAGAGTAAAACCAATCTCTATATAGCACCAAATTAACAAAGTTCCAACATTCTTGTATTTTGGCTAACAAAGGTCATATGTAAAGACTTTTTGTTACCCAAAAAAAAGTCATAAAGACTTGTTATATGTCGAATGCAAATCTTGGAAGGAAGTTTGGGTACAGACCCACATTTACGTTGTAATGGAATCTTTAGGTGTCAGTGGTGGTCAGGTGTGGCTATAAGTGGGGCAAATCTAGCCATAAGGGCTAACTCTTATTATATTTGAGTCACATTTAAAACCAATCAATTGATTAAGATGTGTGAACCTATATATTTATATAAGTTTCATGGATCATGTTCATGATATATACAAATATACTCATCAATAATTGATGTGAACAGCAAGAAATTAAAGTTAATAAAAAATAATACTTTATGTTAATTACATTAAACATATACATCAATTTAATAAAAAGTTTAATTCATAATATAAATATTTTATGATATTCTAAAGATAGAAAAAGAATAAACACAATAATGTTATAATCATAAAAACTATAATCTTAATACTTTTTTATTTTTTTTATTTTTAATATATAATTATTTGTAACTTATTAATAATAAAATTTTGAAATTCAGTCTTAAATACTATTGATATATAGTTATTGCAAATTATAGATTATTAATATGAAAAATATTAGGACAAAAAAACTAACCCTAAACCCAACCTTAATTACGGTACTCTAACCCTAATTACAGTATCTTCACACTAATTATGATACTCTAATCCTAATTATGATAATCTAATTACGATACTCTAACCCTAGTTACAGTACCTTAATCTAACAGTACCCTAATTCTAATTGCGATACCTTAACAATGTTACAGGTACTCTAACCCTGTTATGGTACTCTAAACCTAACACTAATTATGGTAACCAAACACGAGTTATAGTACCTTACCCTTAACCATAATTAAAGCATCCTAACCCTAGTTATGATCCTCTGACCACAACCATAGTTACAATACCCAAACTTAACCCTAGTTACATTACCATAACCTAACCTTGGTTACGATATCCGAACCCTAGTTATGGTACCCTAACCCTAATTATAGTACCCTAACACTAATTACGATACCTTAACCCTAATTACGGTATCTTAACCCTAACCCTAATTACAGTACCCTAACACTAATTAAGGTATATTAACCCTAATTATGGTACCCTAACCCTAATTGTAGTACCTCAATCCCAATTATGATACCCAAACCCTACCCCAATTGCAATTACCCTAATCCAAATCCTAATTATTATACCCTAAACCTAATTACAATTTCCTAACCTTAACCCTAATTACGATACTCTAACCCTAGTTACGGTAGCCTTATCCTAGTTACGATATCTTAATCTTACAGTACCCTAATCTTAATTACAATACCCTAACTCTAACACTAATTAAGAAATAATAACTCTAATTACAGTACCCAAACCTTAATTACAGTACCCTAACAATAACCCTAATTACGGTACCCAAACCTTCATTGGGGTGATATTGATGTTAATTCTAGTTAGGTCACAGACTTTCATGTTATGGCGGAAGTTCTGAAGAAGGTAGATGATGACAAGTTCTAATAAGCCATCTTTACTGCTACTATGAGGAGTATTGATTTTAACTATTTCTGGCTAAGTAGTACTGACCTTACAAAGAGCTAAAATTCAAGGTTGTAAGAGTTTGCAAGCTTAAAGCAAGTCTTTTGAATGAGATCATTTTTAATTTTAACATCTGGTAGCTAGACCATTTAGTAATTTTTAACAAGAAATTAAATCTATATAAAATTAATATAATAATATTACAATCATAAAAAAAATACATACTTAATATTTCTTTTCATTCATAATATTTAAAAGTTATATTATAATTATTTGTAACTTAATAAATTCAAAAAATTAACAAATTAAATCTTCATTACTATTGATATATAGTCATTGACAAATGATAGATTTATTAATATTGAAAAGAATTAGGATAGAAAAATCAATAGTCATAAAATAATTACTAACATATTAATACAAAAATAGAGAAAAATTATATTAAAAAAGTAAAAACAAAAATCAAAAATAAAAAAACAATTTGAAGAAAAATAACAATTAAAAAGTAATTATGTAATTGTAAAAAATCATTGGGTATTTAAGAAAATAATTGTTTTTTACTAAAAGATAAAGCAATAATATAAATATATATATATATATATATATAATCATGAAAATTACACTTTAAATATTTTTTAATTCATAATATTTTAAAATATTTCATAAATTTAAGAAAAACTACAAAATAATATAATTATTAGGAACTTATTAAACAATTTTTTTTTTTTTTGGAGAAAATCAATATTAACTACTATTGTCATTTTATTTTGAAAAAATTATTTTTTTATTGAATTAAAAGTTGAAACAACAATATTATAATTATGAAACTATACTCTTAATATTTCTTTTAATTCATAGTAATTTCTTTTTAAAATTTTAATTTATAAATTTGAGAAGAATTAAGAAAATTAAGATTTTTAGGCACTTATTAAAAAAACAAAAAATTCAATTTTAATTACTATTGACATATAATATTAAAAAATACATATTTATTAATATTGAGAAAATGTAAAAAAGTAATCAATATTACTAATGTAATTACGATTCTATTAATATTAAAATAAGGAAGAATTAGGAAAACAGTAGTCTATTTAAAAGTAAAATAACAACTAAGGATATCTATGTAATGATAAAAATTCATAAGGGTATTCAAGAAAATTAAAAATTTATGTCGTTAAGCCACTTTTATAGATAATATAGATTAACGTTAAAGCTCCACATCTAAGTAATGTGGAGTTATCACATTGACACCCCATAATGTGAAACGTGGATCAAGTTCAAGACTTGGGATAAAGTGTTAGAGCATAATTAGAAAGCCCAATGCTTATAACCATATTGGAGGGCCTAGAAACCTAGCTCTGATACCATGAAGAAAACTGAAAATAACGAGACAAATCACAAGATATACGTGATTCGGTCCTCGATTACTTCACGAGAGGAAAGTATTATATTTATTTCATATCTATGTATAAAGCTCACTCACTCAGAACATTTAATTTATGAAGTACTATAAAAATAATTATAGTTGACTAAGGATAGAATTAAGGCCTAAGGTTTTCTATTAGTTTATCTATGATTGTACTCATCATTAGACATTAAATCTATCTTAATTGGGGTGATTGATGATATGTTTGTCATAATATAATTAATTTCAATCAATCACCAATCAATTTAAAACTATTCCATAACATGTTGTATGATGACAAGGAAGTAGCTTCGAAATGTGCCTTAGCATTTTTCTTCGGGTTAGGAAAGATAAAGGTTTATTGAGACGAAGAGGTTCTGTCTGTCTCCCAACTAGTGAAGTTTATGAGCTCCCCTTTGCTGCAACTTCGAAAAATGTAACAGTAAGGCCATTAGGGTTTAATCCTTGATTCTTCATCAACAAAATGATTTTCATCAGGGAAGTTAACTAATTCTAGCGTAAACTCCTTTGTTGGCCCTGGTACAAGCCTAGCGTCTGTGTCATGTGTTCTTGGATTAGGATCCTCACTATCTGAAATGGCTGGAACAATGGTTTAACTTCACGACTTTCGTGACATCATCAACCCATAGGTCCAACCAGACATGGTAAATTATTGATAGCAATTTAGATTTTTATAGTAGCATGCCAGGAATTTATTCCAAGAAAAAGGAAAAAAAAAAAAAAACTTAGAAGATTATAAATAGTTCATATTGAACTACCAGTTCAAATCCTGATACAAAGCACTAACAAGCTATGCATTTTCTATGTCATCTATTTCTACAAAAGTGGTGTAAATCTACTTAATGTTGAGAATGCGAGAAAACTTATAAAAAAAGATAAATACCAACAAGTATAAAAAATAAAATAAAAAATAATTTAAAGGCTGATTGATTTTGCCTATGAAAATGTTTGTGTGTACAAGAATAGTCATTAATAGTTTTTATCATCCTCATTTATACCCCCACTTTCTACCAAAAAACAAAATAAAAATTATGCCCCCGCACCCCCCCCCCCCCAATGACTTTCGTTACTGCCCCCTAACTTAAACTTAACACCAACCAGTTCTAGTTTTCTTAACCTTAATTCCCCGTAACGTGTCTCACATGTTTATCCTACATATATTTAACAAGTTTTGGTTGGACTAATTCGACCAATTTACCTAATTATATTAACGTGTAGCATACACATGCTCAATTATTATGGTGCCACTTGAAACCACGATTTGGCCAAACAATTAAATTCATGATGGCTATTTTAGGGTGACAACAACTACTAAAAATAGAGTTGTTTCTTGAAATTCTACGGTTTATATTTAAGCAAATCTCAAAATTCTGTTTTTTTTTTTTTATTGGATTAATATAAAATGTTATTTGCTATTCAAAATTTAGGACCATTTTAAATGATCTATTAAGTGAATAAATGACTAAAATATAATGGAGATTTGCTTTCATTGAAGTTTTGCGACTGTTGTTGCTGTTGCTCATTATGTTAGAGAGACTAGAGCTCTTTAAATTCAACTGTACCAGTGAAATTCTATGCTTGCTTTTGCAAAATCGGCCCAGTCCATCACCTTACATGACTAGATGGAACAAAAGGCCCATATAACTGGACTTGTTATGTGAACTCTACACAACTTACTTTCTTGAGAAAATTGGACTTCAGGCCCAGTTTTTCAAAGATTAACTAGCGCAAAGTCCAAGTTAGAACTTTGCACAGGTCTAATTAGTACTAATTGCATTCTAATTGGTAACTACTACTGAATTTATGAAATTTACTAAAAGAATTATTAAATTATTGATAATTGATAATTGAGGACCCGCAAAAAATAATAAATCAAAATTAAAGTAAGATAACAACGAATTATGACATACTTAAGCAACATTACAAATAACTAACAAAGGCTACAAAACAATTCAAAACAACGAAAAAATAATAATAATAACTATGATGCGACTTGGATTTGAGACGTCTTGGTTCTAAACACACTCCTTAAGTGATTGAACTAAGATATCATAAAAAAATTGAATATATATAATATCTAATAACTAATTTTTGTGGTACAAACAATGTGCATGAATTGTATTATAATATATACATACATGTTCATCAATAATTAATATAAATAAATAATTAAAAAATTTCTTTAAAGTTAAAACAATAATATATAATCATAAAAACTATATTCTAAATATTTTTTAATTCATAGTATTTAAAAAAAAATTAATATATTTGAAATGACTAAAAGTTATAATTATTAGGAACTAATTAAATAAAATTTTGAAAAATTCAATACTAACTAATATTGACATATAATTATTTTAAAAATATTTTTTTTAATGATATAAGAGTTAAATAATAATATTATAATCATAAAAACTATATTCTTAATATTTCTTTTAATTCATAGTAATTTTTAAAAAAATTAAGATTATTAGGTACTTATTAAATTAAAAAAATTATAAATTCAATTTTAATTGCTATAACATATAATTATTAAAAAATTATAAATTATTAATATTTTGAAGAATTAGTAAAAAAGAAATCAATAGTACTTAAATAATTACAATTCTATTAATACTAAAATAGAGAAAAAATAAGGAAAAATTAAAAAAATAAAATAAAAATTTGTCTATTTGAAACAAAATAACAACTAAACATAGTTATAAAACAATTCAAACTCATAAGGCTATAAATAAAAAATAAAAAACTTCTGTCTTAAGGCTCTTTTGTAATATAATATAAATATAGGTTAAAGTTTCAATTTATGATTTTAGAAACAAAATGACAGGCAATTTTCCTCCAATTCCATTTCCTTTCACAATTTTTTATTCTTTATCCACATAGAATTAATGTTTGGTTTATTATTAATATAATTAATTTTTACACTGTTAATAAATAAAGAAATACATAAATTTTAATATTATTCATTATTTTTTATTTTAATTAAATAAAATATTGTATTGTAGAAAGTGTAAAATGGATCTAATATTAACTCAATACATACTAATACATCATGGCACATTTCTTTTTTCTGTTATACCACATTCGCGCCATACTAAGCTATCGGAATTTGGAGAGGTTAGCAAAAGTTAATAATCAGGTCAAAGTCTTGAATCTTGAATTATTATTGTTTTTGCATTGGAAACGTTATAAGAATCCAATGTATTTCACAAATGAAGGAATGCCCCACAATGGAGACACCCGACACAAAATTATAGTCGTGTACTAACTAATTTATTCTTAATTTTAATTCAGCTTTATAAGTTAATAACATAATGAGCGAATTGATTCACACATTCGACCTATTGAATATAAAAACACTTAAAATTTGATTGGATTTGAATAAGATATGATATATATTTTATTAAGAATATAATTTTTTATTTTTCTTTTCATATTTTGTGCTTGTTTAGTCAACGGTCAATAAAAATCGAGCAAATCATACATCATAGCGAAAGAAATTAAGTAAACAATTACTAAAATCTAAGTCAAACAATGAAATTAAAATTTGTGTTCATTTCGACCAGATATAGCCAAACTTGTTTAACCAAGGGATAGTTACGAAGGATTTGAAAAATTGACTCCTCATCTCATGAGTTACAAAGGGGACATGTAGAATCATTTATGATTGATTTACCTAGAAGAAGTGAATGACAAGAAATGGCCAAGCAAAGAAACAGGTTGAGTTTGGTTTATAGGATAATACATGCATAACAGTGCACTTTTTTTCATTTCTTGTGTGTTCCTGTGTTTTTTTTTTTTTTTTTAGTTCTTTCAGTTAATACTCTTCAACATTGTTGAAGAAGTTGCTATGCTTGCAAAGCAAAAGGGAAATGATGCACGTTATTCTCTCCGTCTTTTAGTTTTATTTTAACCAAGAGATTAGTGTTCTTTTTTATTTAAATATAGAAGAAAAATAATTATTTAAAATTTTTTATATGTTACAATGATTATTTTATTTTGTATATATCAGAATCCATGCAATTATTCTTTGTTATTAATCAAATTTTCAAATTTTTATATTTTTTATAAGTATGTTGTCAATGTAAGTAGCAACTTGTTACCGTATAGTTATTTAAACTTTAAGAAAATGAGTTAGGGATAACCAAAATCATATTAAGGTTAACAACCAATTAACCCGAGGTATTAGTATTTATCATTTGCGAAATAGGCAAGCCTCAAATCTCAATGTGTCATTACCAAATATAGAAAAAAGAAGAAGAAAGAAATAGGCTAATTAAAGTGAAATTCAAAACCTAATAATAAAGTAAGTTGCAGAAAGAATCAAAGAAATGAAAGAGCTTTCAGTCAAACAAAGCAGAAAAGCCAAAGCCAAAGGCCAAAGCAAAAGATGAAGAAGATCGATTAGACGAGCAGACCCTCCAAAGTGACACTTCGACAAACCCAGGACGCTTTATTCCAGCCGCAGACATTTTTTTTTCTTCATTTTACCAAAAGTACCCTTCTGATTATATATTGTTACCCTCCAATTCCATGTCAAATTAGTACAAATTGACTAAATTACCCTCCACTTACTGATTAAACCTGATAATGATACAATTAATCAATCAAATAACTCAACGCAGTACTTGCTTGACTTGTCTGAGTCAAAAGAATTTTATTTTAAATGTTCATATCAAGTAATCAAATAATATAGTATTTAATTCAATAGATAATAAGAAATTTTTGTAAATTTTAAAAATAATAAAATCTCCTACAATGTAATTAAGGTCATAATTAATATTCTTTTTGTCAAAAATAAAAAAATTCATTGATCAAGTAAGAAGGAACAAAGAGGTTCGTCTTCAACCCATTAATTTATTTAAATAAATATTTATATTAAAAGATAATAGATTTTACAAAAAATAAAGTACAAAGAAAGAATTTTTTTTATGCTTTTTGATATAGCTATATAAGATTTAGTTTTTTCAAGAGCACTTATTTATTACAATAGTATCATAATTTTTATTCTATTTGATGTATAAATTATTATTTAATAAATTTTAATTTTTAAATATTATATCTATTACAATTTAATAAATATTATAACAACAAGAATTTTATCGTTTGGATTTAGATTCTTTCCGAGAGAATATGTATTTCTATTCAACAGTTTTCTTTTCATTTTCCAAAAAATATATATTATTGTGAAAAAAAAAAAAGAAATTTGCATTTGATATAATTTCCTATTCTTCAATGAGCTAAAGAGAATCCGGATCCGTTATCGTCTGATTATGAGACAATAAATCAGGGCCTTTGGCATGATTGCGAAGCGCGCTCACAGCATTAACCTCACAGGCTCTAGCTGTTCCCCCACCTCACCACGTGTTACTTTGTCAGCCGTTCAAAAATTGAACCGATAATTTCATGATTAAAGTATTTACATCAGACGGTCCAAGTTAGTTTATCATGGCTCGGCATTAAATGTTAAGGGTATTATTGTCATTTGGCAACGAATAAGTACCGTTACATCATGTAACTTCCATGGTTTGCAGCTCATCTTACAATTAAATCCACCTCCTCAATTACCAGTAGCTTATTCGCTAGCCTTTATTCCCGATTAAGCCCCTACATTTTAACATTAATTACAGAATTAACCCTCTCCAATTTACAGCTACTCTTCCTTACACAGCCCACCTTACTCTCCCATTCTCTTTACTCCACAGCACTAACCGAGGCACGGATCCTTCAAGCTCTCAACTTCCCTTTCTCTCTCCGCGCGCCTCTCTCTGCTTTTGCAGAGCAACAATGGCGACACCCACATTTTCATTTACGTGTTTTAGTTTCTTTTTCTTTGTTTTCCATTTATGGGTTATCTGCCAGGCTTCTTCAAACCCAGATTTGAAAGCTCTTTTAGCTTTCAAAGCCGCTTCAGACACACAACACAAGCTCACTACATGGAACTCCACCACTGACCCATGCACCTGGACCGGTGTCTCCTGCATACACAACCGAGTCTCTCGACTAGTTCTTGAAAACCTCAATCTTCGCGGCTCTTTGGAACCCTTGACTGCTCTCACTCAGCTAAGAGTTCTGAGCCTCAAGCGAAACCGCCTTTCAGGAACCATTTCTACTGTTTCTAATTTCACAGCTCTGAAGCTTTTATTTCTGTCTTACAATGAGTTTTCCGGTGAGTTCCCGTCGACTGTTACGTCCCTTTGCCGGTTGTACCGTCTTGATCTGTCTCACAACAACTTTTCTGGAAAGATTCCAGCGACGGTTAACCATTTGACACATCTTCTGACTCTCCGGCTAGATGAGAACCGGTTCTCCAGTTTGATTCCTCACATAAATCTCCCGAATCTGCAGGATTTTAACGTCTCCGGGAACGGCCTCTCTGGTGAAATACCCAAATCACTTTCGGGTTTCCCCGAATCGTCATTTTCACAAAACCCATCTCTATGTGGACTACCAATGCAGAGTTGTAAAGATATTGTAACTGACCCAACCAGACCCGGAACCGAAGGAGCCACTGCATCGCCGTTAATGCCGCGAGGTAATCCAACGACAGTAGCATCGTCACCTACTTCAATGCCAAACGGAGCAATGCCTGACAAAACGACAAGCACTCATCAAAACGGAACGACAAAATTAAGCACGGTTGCTCTAATCGGAATAGTACTCGGTGACGTTTTGGTCCTCGCCGTAATTTCTCTCCTCCTCTACTGCTACTTTTGGCGAAGCTACTCTGCTAAAATGCGAGAAGGAAAGGGTTCGAAACTGATCGAAAGCGAAAAGATTTTGTACTCTTCGAGTCCATACCCGACACAACCCGGTTACGAAAGGGGTCGAATGGTTTTCTTCGAAGGAGTCAAGAGGTTTGAGCTAGAGGACTTGCTTCGAGCCTCAGCTGAAATGTTGGGGAAAGGTGGGTTTGGGACGGCCTACAAAGCAGTTTTAGATGATGGTAGTGTTGTCGCCGTGAAGAGGCTCAAGGATGCTCAGATTGGAGGAAAGAGAGAGTTCGAGCAACACATGGAGGTTTTGGGAAAGCTAAGGCATCCAGACATTGTTAGCTTGAGAGCTTATTATTTTGCAAGGGAGGAGAAATTGTTGGTCTATGATTACATGCCCAATGGTAGCTTGTTTTGGCTTCTTCACGGTACGTAAAAAAGTTTAAATTTTTATCTTCATTTCAGTCATGATTAAAATCTGTTTGGCTGCTGAGAAAAATTTCAGAAAATGAATACTATAAAGTTTTCTTTAAAACATTTAGTTGCTGTATTATGTAGATAAATAAAGAAAAATCAGTGGAACGGAATAGTTGTAGCTGGGCGTTCACCGAAGTTAACATTTTGATATTTCTCTTACATTTTCCTAGCTTCCAAACAGACATTGGCCTACTAGATGGATATATTGCACAAGTGGGTCATGTGGGTTAAGGAAGAAGGATTGGTCGGTCAGACACTAAATAGAATTATAGTAGTAATTAGATAGAGATTGGACCATTTAATTTTGGTTGTATGTATGTGTTTGTTATTTTAAACATTCTACATTAATCACAATTAGGGGTGGTCTTTCTTTTTCTGTAGCCAGAAAACACATGCAAGGGATTTAGCTGTTATTTCCATAGAGGGCAGAAACTGCACCAATATAATATTTAGAGTACAGACTATACACTGTGCAATTCTGCAACCCCAATAAAATATTCGAGATATTGTTTTCTTATTACTTTTTGTTCGTTTGTCAAAGCTGGTATTTGCTCTTTTCTCTGTGAATATGACCAAAAAGTGCAAGAAAGACTCGAAAGTATCTCCTGGACCATTTTAACCCTTTGAATCACAATGACTTGTGGGAACAATACGTAATTATCTACAGGTAACCGAGGACCAGGACGAACCCCACTTGACTGGACCACGAGGCTCAAAATTGCCGCTGGAGCAGCAAGAGGGCTAGCCTACATTCACAACTCATGTAAGTCACTTAGGCTCACCCACGGTAACATCAAATCCACAAACATCCTACTCGACAAAGCTGGAAACGCACGCGTGTGCGATTTTGGGCTGTCCATCTTTGCCACACCAACGCCAGCAGGTCCAAGATCCAACGGCTACCGAGCTCCGGAAGCACTGGACGGTCGAAAACACACCCAGAAATCAGACGTGTATTCATTTGGTGTTCTACTCCTGGAGTTGCTCACAGGGAAATGTCCCTCCGTGGTGGATAATAGTGGGCCCATGAGTGGCTATGGTGGTGGGGTATTGGATCTTCCTAGGTGGGTCCAGTCTGTGGTGAGAGAAGAATGGACGGCTGAGGTTTTTGATCTGGAGCTGATGAGGTACAAGGATATAGAAGAAGAAATGGTGGGGCTGTTGCAAATAGCTATGACTTGTACTACTGCTTTGCCTGATCAACGGCCTAGAATGAACCAGGTGGTCAAGATGATCGAGGAAATTCGTGGGGTCGAGGTGTCACCGTGTCATGACACGTTGGACTCAGTGCCTGAATCACCTTCCTTGTCCGAAGATACGTATGGAACAAGTCAGTAGCTCTGGATGGAAAGTTTGATTTTTGGTTCAGTCCTGTAAATTGAACCTGGGGGGGCTTTATTTTTAATTTATCTCATTGCTATATTTAAGTTTTTATTTTTAATTTGAAATGATTTCTTAGAGTTCTTGAGCTTCATAGTAAAGATGCTGTCAAATTTTTTTTACTAGAACTTTCTGCAAATGGTTACTTTTGTAAGTGAAAAATGTTACATTAGTGGGGAAGTACAAAAAAAATGGTCTGAGATTTGAGGTTACACATCAAAAAGATGAAATTGATGAATCATAAATAACAAACTATAATAATATGATAATATGGGTTATATTATTGTCTGTCTTGTATTCAATATCCTATAATCCTATACAATGTGTGTAGTTGAAATTTTGCTTTTGTACAAAAATATATTAGGAGGGAACCACGTCTTCTCCTCTTTTTACCATTTTCTTTTTCTGTGGGAGCTAAATCTATTGGTTGAAGTGCATGACCTTAGGAGCAAACATCAGAAGCCTCTGCAATGTACCAGGCAAGAACTTCCTAGCAAACAAGAAACAAAGGTTAGTGCTGTTTCCATTGTACTTGCACCCCTTCTGAGTTCTCAATCTCTTCAAGAGCTCAATGGTAACTTCAGGTCTCAAAAACTTTGCTGGGTGTCGCCCACCCTTTGACCAGTCAACCCAAGTCAAGCTCCTATTTGAATTTCCCCTCCAAAACTTGCTGATCAAAAATGTTGGCAAGTAGTGTTCATCTGCATAACATGAACCTTTGCAATACTTTTGAAAAATTGGGAAGTATTTTCTATCTGAGACTATTTCTAGGGCAAGGTTTCTGTCCATTTCAAACCATTGGGACCCTTTTCTCCATTGGTTGAGTGTGATATGTGGGAACATATGGAAGTTGTATCGGCCACGTCCAACAGGACCAGGCTCATCATATGCCATAACATAACTTTGGTTAGAATTTATAAGGTAGGAATAAACTGTGGAGAAATTGAAGAGAGGAATGCATGATTCAGATAGAAGAACAAAACGTTGGTTAGAGATATCAAGGAGTGCATTGGCTAGAAGGCGACGCTCAGCTTCAATCATGTTAACTTTGCCCCATTGAACTTCCTGCATTATATGTGAAACAAAATTATGAGTAACTTGGAAAACAAAAAATGCTGAGCACAATATAATTCAACATTGAAGAAATCATTTTCCGCAGTAATTCAAACTAGGATTGAAGAAAGGGACTAATAGCGGTTAGCAGTTAATGGGGTTACTTGTTTTGGGGCATCACCAGCTACCCTTTATAAATGCTGTTTGGGGCAGATTTTGTTTGAGTCATTGACTTGGTTTTTGATGTTGGCACGTTGTTTTACCATGTTTAGATGACATACAGCACAAGTAGTGTCACTATAAATAGCGGGATTGGATCATCATAGATGAGTGTGAAGATGTGTCTTTCAGTAGTACTGATTGAGATGGAGGCCTATGCTTCTTACCATTTGGATCTTCATAAAAATCTAAGACCATTACGATAATTTACATTTTATCATTCTAGTGGTAACCATTTTCTTACTTTGCTGGTTTAGCTTTAGATATTACAAGTTCTTTCAGCAATTTCACTATTCTAAAACTTTCACATTTGTAGGACTATAGTCACTTCTAGTAAGCAAACAAAGTGATCAGGCTAGCTGGAACTAATTACTGTATACTTATGTGAAACGCATTAGAAACTAATGCTGGCTTAGTCAGCCAGCATAACACAATTATGAACCTCAAAATACATTCTCATCTTGTGATTTCAAATCTGCAGAAAAATTTGGTACCTTCCAAAAAACATGAACTAATTCTATAACCCATCTGTTTTCTGTTGTTTATCTCCCTATATGAGTTGCATTCAAAAACAAGGCTAAGCTAGAGCATGGTAAAGCCTACAGACATTATAAAATCATATGCATAGATCAAATTAAGGGAATAAATTCAACAAAGCAAAGAAATGTGCAAGAATCCGACTGACCTTACTAGGAATTCTCCGACCGGTGACCACGGGGCTCTCGGTGTATGATCCATTGTAAGACGGATTAGAATGTACATAAATTGAATATAATCCTTCATGCCCTTTGAAGAATTTTTCCCAAAGGGGAGCTAGAAAAACAGGACCCCTTGTCAAGAACATAAAAGCAACCTTAGGAACTCGATCAAACGGGTAATCCTGGATTTTTGGAGTCATTGAAGCTCTCCATAGCAGTTCTGCATCATCCATGTCATGCATAACATCAGGTGGCTTAAGATAGTCTTTCAATCCTATGTGACTGACATTTGGTATTTGCAAATGTGATGTGTTAGAAAGTGAGAACTGAGTGAATTGCAGACTAAATGAAAAGGTTTTTGAATAGGTACTGATTATGATTTCAAGAGACACACCACAACCTAAGAGGAGGAAATAAGAAAGAATATGAATGAGTTGCAATTGGACATTGAATATCTTGGAAACTGAGTTTAATGGGTTTTTATTTAGACCCTTCATTATTGGGATTCAAATACAGAATTCTGTAAGTCTGCTACTTAATTTAGAATTTTTTAGAGGCTTAAAGAAGTTTGATGCTTGTCAAAGAAAGAAAGAATGATAGCAGGTAAGATGCTTGTAGAATTTACCAAAAGAAAAAAAAATATATAACCAAATCAAAGAATTCTTTTGAATGTATAAGATAGAAGATCAGCAAAAGAAAAACAGACCCAGAAAATGATACACAGTCTTATGCTTGTAAAAGCAATGAAAAATAGGAAATTTGTGAGTTGAACTGAGAGATTACAAGCAAACCAGCCCCAGAGAGAGAGAGAGAGAGAGAGAGAGAGAGTTAAGATTAATAACAGAATAAAAGTCTCAACCTTGTTTCTCTAATTTATGGGTGAAGGGCTACAAACCCTTGTACATGAGGCCGATGGCTTTTTAGACCACTGGGTAGGACTTAAAAAAGTCCTTCTCATTTTGCCTCTCTTGAATACTGACTGCTTTATATATATTCTTTCCTGCTAAGCAATAACAGCTTGTTTAATTTCAAAATCATAATTAATTAGTCTAATAATTGGATAAGAAATTATTTAGTGGAAGAAGCAAATGATTCTTTTATCTTGGAGTCGTCTGTTAACACAACTCTATCAGCAGTTTAAATTATTTTTAAAAGAAAGAGGAGATTTCTAGGCGTTTTCCGTGGATTTTGAAATGTATGTTACAACCAAGTCAGTCTCGGTCATTAGCCGCCATAGACCAACGCTGAGTTTTTTCTTTACGGACACGTTTGTTTTAGAGTTTGGTTCACTGGTTTTAAATGTTCAATTTATGTGGGTTATATACAACACGTATTCCAACCTGTTTTGAAGTTGATTTTTCTAGAATCAAACCCAGCATTTGGAAAGCGATGTAACTAGTTAGCCAAAAAAAAAAAAAAGCGATGTAACTATAATACAAGTATCAATATGACCTCAACTTGTCTTTGAAGTCTTCATAGAACATTCCTCCTAACTTGTATGTGGATCACCTTTTTTTTTGGGTGAACTGATGAATAATTCTTAGTTGTGTATGACTTTTATCATTGACCAAATTACTCATATCTCTCTAAATTATGCTGATATTATATGGACTTTTGCTCTATTTTTAAAAGCTATACGAAATTAAAAGTTCATTTTTAAAAGCTATATGAAATTTGAAAAATAAGTAAAGTTATATCTAAACTCTAAAAACTTGAGATAAACTTTCTAGAATATTATTATATTTAAAATAAAATTAAATTATTGATCATTCCTAAAATTATGAAAAATAATATTTACAACATACTACATAATTTTAAAGAATATGAAGTTCTTACCAAATGTAGATAGTATTTTTACAAAAAAAATTAGTTGTATTTTTATTTTGCGAATGATTATCAATTTAATTTTATTTATATCTCATTTTAAGTTGAATAATATTATAAAATTTAAAATTTTATTTTTCTCTTAATAAAAATACACTGGGGGTATTTTAGATATTTTATTTTAATTTTAAGTTTTAAAGGATGAATGTGAATGTTTCGAAGATAGAAATAACGTTCGTGTAAAATAAGCAAAATTGAAGAGAAGTTGGTGTAAGAATAGTATTTGACATGGTTTCTCCTCACAGATGAAAATTTCAGGTTTTTAGCCAAATCACATATGGTGGACAGGCTCCAAATTGTGCCACATCGTAAAAAATTTTAGGTTTTTAGCCAAATCAACTAATTTCATTAGATCTTAAAGAAAGAATTGAATACCAAATGATATAATTAGAAGGGAAAAAAAATTGCAAATTGAATCCCAAATGATGTAATTAGAAAGAAAAAACAGGGTCCAAAACAGTAATTAAGACTTTAACTTTTCACTACTAGAAGTAACTCTGTTGGTATTATGTTGCTGCATTTTATCTTAAATTCTTCCATTTGTCCCCAAAACAACTAAGAATAGTAGCTTGGTTTAGTATAAACTAACATGTTCTAAGCTTCAAACCCAAGCTAACTTGAAGCCATACTTAACAAAGGCTGCAGGGTACTAGGATGAAATTTCCTTGCAAAAAGGAAGCAGATTGAGGTTGTAACACCATTATAGGTACAATTGAACCCATGTCTAATCTGATCCAAAAACACTTGAGTCACATCCTTTCTCACAAATTTTGAAGGGTGTGAACCACCTTTAGACCAATCAACCCAAGTAAGACTCCTATTTGAGTTCCTTTCTGGCTGAAGCTTATTCACAAGAGTTGCCATGTAGTGCTCATCCATGTAACAAGGAGGCTTGCAATGATTTTTGAAAACGGGATAGTATATCTTGTCGGATACTATGTCTATAGCCAGATTCCGGTGAACTTCAAACCACTGCGAACCCTTACGCCATTCGGACAATGAGATAGTTGGCCACATTCTCTTATTGTAGCGCCCTCGGCCAACGTGTCCCGGGTCATCAAACGAGTCAGTGAAGCTGTGATTAGAGTTGATTAGGTAGTTGTATATTGTTGTGAAGTTGAAGAGAGGAATGCATGTTTCTGAGAGTAATACAAATCTTTCATTGGAGAAGTCAAGAAGTGCATTGCCTATTAAGCGTCTCTCTGCATCAATCATTGAGGCCCTTCCCCATTCTACAGGCTGCATGGAAATTTGGATTCAAAACGCATCAAATCTGCACCAAGAGGAAGAATGGCATGAGTTTCTTACCTTGCTGGGTATCCTACGGTGGAAGAAAACAGAGGATTCTGGTGGTTCTTTGGTAAATCCTGGTGGTGCATGTAGGTAAATTGAGTAGAATCCTTCATGTCCTTTAAAGAATCTCTCCCACAGTGGTGCCAATGGCAAGGGTCCCCTGCTTAGGAACATGAATGCCACTTTTGGTGTCCACTTGAATGGGATTTCTGCTATACGTGACACCATTGATGCACGCCACATTAGTTCTTCGTCACTCATGGAATGCCAAATCTCCATGGCAAGGGCTATCCCTATCGTCGTACTGTTTTGTGGCAAATGGGATGTGGAGGAAGAAGAAGAATTGCATAGAATATATGAATGTGACGGACTAGGAGAATGTGGAAGGAATGTATTTGGCTGAGGGAAGTAGAAATCTTCAGTTTTAAGATTTCTAATGTGATCGTTGATGAACATTGCCAGGATGACCACAAATAGAGCCATTGAGAGACAGAGTACAGTTGTTATTATGATGTGAATACTACCAACCTTAACTTCTCTACTAATTCGTACAGAGAGCTCTTTTACAAACATGGTGATGTTAGGCTGCTTCATGTTTGTCTATAATTGTGTTTTAGTGTAAGTGAGGATCTTGGATTATACTAGTATATCATGTGCTTCTTCATGCACTTGTGTTAGATTAGGAAACGAGGGGAGAGAGCTTTAATGCAGGGAATTAGTTAGGGGGTTAAACGTTGAGATGAGCTAAGTGAAATAAGAAGCATGGAAAGTGCAAGGGAGGGGGTGTGAATTTATTCATTAATTAAGAGAAATATAGCCAGGGTTTAGAGACTTTGGAATAAAAAATGTCATAAAAGGTACAGGAAGTGTTATTGGCAGGTGAACGTAAAACAGACATGCTAGATTAGGAGTTCTCAAACACGAGAGTATTCTCAGGGACTTCATGAGTATCATGTGCTCTGTCACAGAAATGCAGATCATATAACAGAGAAACATATGTGGTATCCAGTAAGGGTGTAGGAAGTTATAAATAACATAATCCATTTATAACCTGCTAACATGCATTTCCACCGTTAATTGGGTCATTTGCATGAGTGGTATTCACATTTAGAGTATTATTATTTTCATGGAGACATTAAAAACAAGGGAAGAAAAAAGAACCAAAAAAAGAAAAAGGAACAAGGAAGAGGAACACAAACAAACATTTCTTTGTAAGTTGTAACTAACTTACGTATATCAAGTCTAACACAACAACAATACACTATTCATAATACTAAAAATCTTGTTCAGAACACATACTGGATATCTGGTGCTGCAATTACTTGCTTTATGAGTATAATGCATCATTTGAACAATAACCTCATTGTGGCAACTAATTAGATCACTAACACTTCAATGCTTAAATACCGCTGACATGAACAAGTCAGAATTCATATAGCATATGTCAGTGGGATTTCAGATTGTACACTCTTAGTCAGCTAATTACTAAGTTTGTGCTTTACCCAGTATAACACGGCAAAGCCAGCCACTGCCCCAGCGATCAGAAATTGAGACTTCCCTAGTTGGAAACCACTACTAAGGTATGCCCACGACCATTGAAATAGAAAATGAAGCCCACAGGTGTTTTGAAACTTCTGAATTGAAAATTCCTGTCAGTGCAGCAAACTCAGTCAGCCCCAATCTCACAAGCAATCCTTTCTTCTCAAATAATGATAAGCACACGACAAAAAAAGTCTTGTACAAATACGAATGGAAGTTTCATTGTCTAAGTAGATGCAACAGCAAAGCTTGCAAATAGAGCTACACAATTTCGAAAAACAATGCAAGGGAGATTGTCCAACCTAAGATAATGTAGGTAGTGAGTGGGCCAGCCACAGCAGCTTTCCTTACTTGGGCTCAAATTTTAGCCACCATGTCAGCAAATGCAACCAAACTGGAATTGAAAGTTTCTAAAGAGAAATCCTGCAAACTCTCACATAAATTATTGGAGTTTCTTCTCAAATAAAGAATAGGTCACTGATATGCTTGCTGAACAATTCTTTTATTTCTCTTTTTGGTCAGATAAGGCATGGTTAAAACAAGAATAAAACAGGCCAGGACATTAAGTTATTTATATTCGTGTGTCAGTTATTCTATTGCTTACGCTCTCCATGCTATTTATATATGGAAAGCATCACTGTATTCCAACAGTTGGAACATATTAAATGTCTAGATTGGTCATACTGCCAGAAAATTGGTATCCAGCAATATATGGAAACAGTCAGATACTAACAGCCAGATTAGCTATATTTATAGGAAAACAATTACCAAGATTTGTCATAAAACTGGAAGAATTGGTTAGCCATCAAAATGATGGCAACACCAAAAAGTTACTATACGATGTGTCTCATTCATTATAATTTTTAAGAGGAAACTCACTAGAATCTCTAAATAATTTTTTTTATGAAATAAATTCTACCAAACTCAATTAGATATGTGGATGTTCACATGAAACAATATGCAGAACTTGGAATCTATTATGGAAAAGAGAAAATGTTACCTTTGGTAACTTGTGCTGCTTTGCCAGATGATCCACATGGAGCCTCACATTTGATGCAGCAGGAATCCAGAAACTACGATCAACCTCAGAATATACATTTGCAACAATGTCAAACAGTGTTCTTGCTCCATCTTCAATTGCTTTCAAGATGGAAGCTTCTCTACTCCGACGGTTTCTGAAAATAACAACCATAAGTTGGTGCTGGATGAACCATAGTTCTTTGTACATTCTTGATGATTTGTCCTTGATAACATCATGAGTCGTGACAAATAAATTTGGGTGAAAAAAAAAATTCCATATGCAAATGATTACATTAAATAGATAATTCGATAGGACAGCCTTGTATGTCTGAATTTTGGGAAGAAACAACAATCACAAGAAGAGAGTGGCTGAAATGCCAATGTTGAGATGGATGACTAGACATGCAAAAAAAGATAAAACACGAGATGAGGAGCTACATAGGAAGGTTGAAGTAGCACCCTATTGAAGAGAAAATGAGAGAGAACTACTTAGTAATTTGGATATATCTAACGTAGGCTAGTGGATGCCATAGTTAGGAGAGGTGACTTGGTGCAAGTGGAAGGGGTTACACGGGGTAGACAGAGACCAAGAATTACATGACAAAAGTGTTTGACAATGATATGATTGCACTGTGTATCACTAAAAATGATGATTAGAACCGACGCAAATGGAGGAAAATGATTCATGTAGCCAACCCTATCTAGTTTAGGATTTTAAAATTTAGTTGAGTTAAGTTGAAATGTATTAAGATAAACTATGTAGGCCAAGAAAAATCCACAATAAATAACATACACCCCTTCCCCCCAAAAAAAAGATAAAAAGAAGGTAAGTCTCTGATATTACAAAGGCAACAGTAGGATAGGAACAAACGTTTGAGATGTCCAATTATGTTCTAGAGAAGTATCAAAAGTAATTTCATACACATCCCCTATTGGGTATACAAATCATGAAAGACTTCCCTGGAAAATTGGACCTATACAGCAGGGAAATGGAAGAAGAAATGAAAGTGATTCATGATTCTTGATTCATACTTGAGATATCCGCAAAGCATTTGCTTTGGCCACAGGTTGACTCTCCCATGCATTGGTATTATAGCATGCGGAGAGAGGTCCAAAAATTTATAAGTAGACTGGAAGTAATCCTGCATGTAACAATAAATTGTCTTGAGCATCTAAGAATTTAAGAACCACTTATATAATGCAAAAAGGTAAAAGACTTAAAGTTGAAGCACTGTATGACTAGACTTTACAAGTTGAGTGGAAGCACTCTTGGAAAACCAACAAAATTTCTGTAAACTCTGCGAGTAATAGAAGAAACTGATAAAATTATATTATTTATTATCAGTCATCGAAATTTGTTCAATGAACTTCAAAATAATTTGAGATAGAGGGAGTTTTCCATAAAGTCCAAGTGAATGAAAATAAATAGTTACCATGTCTCACCACAAAGTATGCGATAAGTGAGGCTAGTTTATTATAAGCCTAAGGGAGAAAGGGGTGTGTTTGAAGCTTGACTTTGGGAAAGCTTGGAATAGGGTTAGTTGGTCTTTTCTCGATAAAATTATGGTTAGGAAGGGAAATAGGGGTTATTTTCGAGCTGGATTCTAGAATGTATGTAAAAATGGAGAGATATTTATAATATCTCTAACAAGAAAAACATGATTTTACAAAGTGATCCCTTTATGTGATCCAATGTTTGGGTTTGCATCTCTCTCGCTCTTTATATATATATATATATATATATGGTTGTGATATGTATACGACATGAAATTGTTAGGTTCATGGAAATGGGTCCCATTTTCACTGAAAGTGCAAAGAGTTTGTCTTTTTCCTGAACTCTTTCTCTTTCCCTCCTTCCTTCTCTCTTCCTATGCGAAAATAGTCTTCTGATTCTCAATTCTTTTCATCACTCTTACAAATTTCAATTCAGAATACATTTTAAAATTAAAACTTTCTTAACCCATGGAGTTCATTTTTCAATTTCCTCATGAAGCATGAAATGAGTCCATTCCTGCTGAAAAGTGAAAACCCAACTCTTTCTCTTCCCTTCCTTTTTTCTCTCTTCATATGCATGAACAGAGCCTTCTAAAGTAAAATTTTAACTAAAGCTAAAGCTTCCTTAATCAGGTTCACTTGCTATCATCTTCATTCATTTAACACAAACCCTTGGATTAAGAAACCAGCTGCCATGTCCGTTACTATTCGATTGCGAAAATAACCCCCCTTAACTTTTAATTCCTTCTTCTCATCACAGGCAGAAGAACAAAGGCTACCCCATAAGAAACTGCAGGCTTTTCTACTAAATCGCCACCACCTACATTGTTATTGGTGCAATCTGTGCCCGACTAGATCAAATCTAAGATGCAACTTTCATCTAATTTATATATAAAGCAGACCCGCCATTGTTACTCGGTATATCGTTGGATTGGAAACTGGCAGAGTTTGATTTCACATGACAATGTGAGATTTTCATCAAACCCAAATTTTGAAATAGTGCCAGGGGCATGGTTTCCTAGCCAACAATAATGGAGGCACTTGAGTGGTCAGGTTTCTTGGATGCCACTGTCCCGGTGACTGAAATTGGAAGGCTTGAGAGGTTTCTATGAGCTAGTTGATTTCTGTGAAGTTTTGATTTGGGTGAGATGGATCTAAAAATCATCATTATTGTTGTCTTACATAGCAAAGGGATTTCATGTGGGGATTGAAAAATGAACTCCATGGTTAAGAAAGTTTAATTTTAAAATGTATTAGGAATTGAAATTTTTAAGAGTGATAAAAAGAATTGAGAATCAGAAGACTCTGTTTTCAAAAAGTAACAGACAAAGAATGAGGTTGAGAGAAAGAGTTCAGGAAAAAGATAAACTCCTTTCAATTTTCAATTTTCAGTGGAAAATGGGACCCATTTTCGTGAACTAACAATATCATGTAGTATACATATCACATCCCTATATATATATATAGTAATACATATAGTAATACAAAGAGAAAGACTTATTTTCTTTTTCGCTTTTTTGTTCAGTACTTTTACCTAAAACTAATGGTTGCACCTATACCTACTTTAGCAAGCTTATGCATCGAGTAACTTAAAAGATAATAGACATAATTATTAACATATTTATTGACTACATGAAAGCATTGCTTCATTCTATAAAACCAAAAGAGGAAAAAGAAAAACGGAAATAGGAATCTGTATCAAATTTAGGACATCTATATACACTTACAGTCATATTTCCACCAGAGGTTATATCCAAGACAGAACTTCCTTGACTGAAACAGAGCCCATCAATACATTAGCAGAGTAGTTTCTTGCATGCAAATCAAAAGACTAAGAAGAAAGAGTAGATCAACTGATAATCTGGAAATGAGAAAAGGAAGGTGAAGAACAAGGTAAGATGATATTCCCCACATTTCAGCATGCTCACCTCTCTTTTCTTTTTTCTACATAAAGAAACTGAAGGTGACTAATTCCTTAGTTGAAATTTTAGAAAAGAAATAAGTGCAGTAAATTGAACTCCTCACAAATTATAGCCTCATTATAGAATGTGGCCTCCTTCCACTTCTTCCAATACAATCTCCTTTACTTCGTGGAGAAAAAAGTAAAAGAAAATAAACTGTATCTTGATTTCAAATTACAGTGGCCAAACCATATTATAGTCTGTAGTTTGAATCATGTGAACAGAATAAGGAACAGATTTTTCGAGCTTCCCAGTTAGTGGTACAAAAACAAATTGATACCTACATCTCAGTGTTATGCTTTGTGTGCTTGTATGTCTGTGATAAGACCTTGTTCTTGCTTTTTATCCATAAACTATAATATTTGACAGAATCTTACCCCACACAATGATCGCCCACAATCAATGAGTGAGTTTTGATATGAAGCAGCGCCATATGACCATCTGTATGCCCCTGAATTAAGGATGATATTTCATCTTAAGAGGAGAAAAAAAGGAGAGGTGTATTTGCATACCATTAGCTTGCTCCTCTTCTACTTTTCTTTTTACTATAAGCCATTAGTGAAATAACAGTGGTGTGCATATACAATTACCCACATTATATAATCTCAAATAAAACCTTCAAATTTATATAGAAGAGAAAGGCTAACAAGATCAAATCTTGACATAAATTCCATCAACCACTGTGTCTGTACTTCCTCTAAGAAACTTCGCATCAGGTCACAAATTTTAGCATGCCAACATAGTAATATACATGAATATATGATCCAACTAAAAACATTGTTTAATTGTTGGAATCTTAAAATAATAGAAGTTTCGAGCTTACTCTGCCACTATAGATAATCTTTTAAAATAAGAAATAGATTTTAGTGTATATATTCTCATATATCACATTGGATTTCCAAGAAAGTTTAATAAAATTATTTTGCAGGATTACATATGAAGGCTTTGTTTACTTGACCAACCTCTATAAAAGAATTGGTCTAGAATCACCTGGACTGATAAATAAGTGCATTAATAATTACCCACCAAGAAAGTTAAGTAATGGCTCACAGCCTCACATATTTCAACAAGAGCAGCAGTAAGGTTCCATATTTAATTCAAAAAATTATGAAACTCATGACAACAAATGACTAGGCAAGAGAGGCATACCGGAGCAAAAATAACAGCCAACCGCTCACCACTGATGCAAAATTCTTCTCCTCCAGAAATCAAGGTATAGCCAAGAGACCAGTCATCTGTTATCATTTAATATCTAAGCTTAATAGCTTGATGAAGTGGCTACTCTCACAGTGAACAACTTATGGTTTAAAGATGATGACTTAAAAGAGACAGAGAAACAGTTACAGCATAACTTGCTTCAGACGTTTATAAAATACCAAATGTGAAATGAATGTCCATCGTGATGGACTAAATAACATTCTCAGATGTGCATACAAGGCACAAGAAAATGAGACATATACTTAGTTTTCTTCAATATCAAGCTCATCTGCCCAGTAATGTTCTCTTTTGATTCATGTGATATGCCTTCCAGGAAAAAAAAAGTTCATTTTCTACTAGAATTATTGAAAGGCATAACATTGTGAAAAGATAACACATTGTTTTAGCATACTGTAACTAGATACACCACTTACATCCACTGGTTTAAGAGGCCAACCTGGCATACTGCACATACACTTCATTACAAAACTATGCACTACATAATGCCCTATAAATTTTCACACTCGCAAAAATAATCCCACATGAGGAGAATGACCACAAAGGATTTGATATGATGGATTCAATAAGTTGGACATTGCTTCTTTTCTCTTTTTTTTTCTTAGTTGAGAAACTAAGATTCATTGGGAAATCACAACAGCTCTAACAGAGTAACATATGCTATAAAACAATCTTCTTTGAGGATCACAGTGCTGGGGATTTTCACTATGGGTATAAAGCAGCTAAAGTTTCATAAATCCTGAATTATAACTCAAGAATCCGTAGTTAATGAGGAAAGGTGAAAGTGTTATTAATAGTATCATCTGCACTATTAGAAATAGAATGGAAACATCCAAAATTCACAACCTCTTCCAATACGAAGCATGGTATTTTCATGTGCTAGCAAAGTAGCATCTGGGTTGCACTTCTGGACAATTTTGAGACCTGAAATAAACCATAATCCAGGATATTAAAACAAAATAGCACCCGTATAATTAAGTTGAACATATGAGATTAATTTATCAGAAAGCAGAACTAAGTAAACTGATGATTTGGTTAGGCTCAAAGAGAAAAGAAAAGTTAGTTGTTTTAGTAAGTAGCATTTCCAAAAAACACCACAAGACCGTGCCTGCTGTGGCAAGTTGAAGGTAAAAACAAAGAACTGTAAGCTCTGAAATATAAAATCTAAAGATTTAAGAAGATATCAACAAATGGAATGAATGATGGATTATTCCTCTAGACAACAAATTGTCGACTACGAAGAGTAATGTCCTTAGTTACTTTTGGTCCTCACTTATCCAACTATCTAAAAGTCCTTAGGAATTTGCTGTTGATCATCATCATATATTCTCATGAAGTGCTTTATGCTTCTGGCATGTGTCTTTTTTTTCTTTCAATTCTTTATCCGCCACTCTAATTTACATCAGGGAATATCAGGCATACATTAAGAAGATGTACATAGGAAGGCAAAGATAATTTTGGGTCAGCTGCAGCACAGACTGAAAAGGGTTCCACTATTGTCAGATGTGATACTCTTCTAATGAAGGGCCTGCATCTTGTATCCTAGTAAAGTAAGTAAATAACTAAGAAAATTCATGACCTAACTTTTCTTTGCAAGTTCGACTACTATTCATATATCCAATAAGTTCAAGATTCACAAGAGCCCACAATGTAAAGCCAATGCAAGTAATGATTCACAAATCTCGAGAGTAAGATATAAACAGTAAAGATGAAACCTATTCAACAGCGCATGCTCCATTATTATTTTAGTTGATACTTCTTAAAAGAAGATAACTGGATTTCCCTTCCCTCAACATCTCAAACTATGCAGCACGAGGTAATATACACTATCATGTTTCTAGAATTTTCTTTTTGGATAAACCCAATCCAAAACTGCTAGTTGTTTCCCAGTTTCCACAGTAACACTGACTATGCCAGTTCAGTTTTAAATTTTCAAATACTCCCCTGATCTGATGCATCTGTTGACCAAATACAAATCTTATTGATCTAAGGAACAAATATTTGAATCCAAATAGATTTAAAGGTACAAAATCTAAAGAAAGGAAAATCATATCAACTGTATCAACATTTGTAAAAACTTACCATCCACATGGTCACGGTGATGATGAGTAACAAAAACGACTAGTTTTCTTGGCAAAGCAGTAACAATATTCTTTAGCTGGTTACATAACAACACCAAATCAATAGTTAATTAGTAAAAGAAAAACACATTCCAAAATCAGATAATTGGAAATCTAGCCACTATAAAAAAAAGTTTTCAATAGAATTTTCAGATTGATGCATATTGTCTCCTTCATAGCGGGATATTTGAGACATTAATTGCTTACTCACTGATGGAAAACTGGTGTACATTGTCAATGGGGAAAAGATGAGGAAATATGGCCAATTAGAAGTTTAGTCCCTCACATGAAATGTTCACGTGCACTTGGAGAAAACCCCTTCATGAGCTTTTCACATAGGAATTAAACTACTAATTGGCCATATTTTGTCCATGTAGACAGGACATCATTTTCGCCCATCAGCTATGTATGCAATTAACACGTCAATCTTAAAAGCTTGTCACACCAAGGACAGACTTGCGTTGATTTGGAAATTATTGGTTGAAAAATAAAATCATAAGGACCAAATTAAATTATTGCTGAAACTATAAGGACTAAATATGCGATTAAGCCAAGCACAAAGATAATAACTGCAACTTGTTCCAGGACTTATAAGACATTCTATGATGCAAGAAAATGCTGGTGTTACCTCAAGTTGTAACAAAAAAAATGGATTAAATACAAAACAATTTTCCATAGGCAGCATTTCAATATCAGCATTCAGCACATCTTTTGTTTTTCACTTTTCTATTTCTGTCAATACAACAATAGACATTTTGATACCTCTTCATAAGATTCTGGTCGACAACCTGGATCCACAATCAGTGCATCCCCATATGTAACACAACTATCACTCTCAAGGTCATTTGAAACATTACTGGGTGCAAACACAACCAAGTTAGTTGTGCGGAAAGGCTTTCCGGTCCTACTTTCCATAGGAATGAGTACAACACTAGGAGGATATTCCTGAAAATGGATGAAAATATGATTATTCTACTCAAGAAAATGAATTCAACGAACGTGAACAGTGTAAAAATGAGATTGCTCCTTCTTTTTCCTTTTTTCCCTCTGGTACACTAACATCAAAGTTCATATAAAGTCAAAGTTCATATAAAGTCACTGTATAATTAGTTGATATGCTACTTACGTAGAAATAAAAAGTCTGAGTGGTTGAAGATAATACAAGCAGTAGTTGAACAATATGTGCATTTTTATAAAACCCTTTCAATTTAACATAAAAGATACGATATGTATCTAATTTATCTAAACAAATATATATACCGAATCAGAATACAGATTTTATTTTTTATTCATGGAACAAGTTTGAATAGATCCACATTATCCTTCTCCTTTCTCTTTTCTTTTTTGCCTAAAATACTCAACTTTCCTTCTCAAGGTATCATTTAGAATCTCCAAACTAAAAGTAGACCCATTTGGCCATGTGTAATCACTAATCAGTGAATAAGTCTCTGAAGTTCTTCTTCCTTATCACTGAAATATTATATCCATGAAATTTGTTTGATAAGTAAAAATTCAACAATAAATTAAAGAATAGTACACCTGGTAGCGAATTGTGGGAGGGACTTTCCACTTGACCGAGTGTGCCGAGTCATTTACAAGGCCAACAACTACCATAGGTCCCACACGATCTCCACTTCGTTTCACTTCCAAAAGCCAGTCTAGACAGCTCTGGACAGACATCCATTTACATTTATCTGCATATACATTTTAAGATTAATCAGGCATTTGTAGTCAAAATTATGGTCGTACAATATGATTTTTCAGTTTTTCTTTCTTTTTATTTTTCTTTTGTTAGGAGACCTGCTCCTGCAGTATAATCTTTTCTCCAATAAAACTTATATTTGTACATAAAACAGAATTGAGTATAAAAATATAGTAGTGAAAATGTGAAATAAAACATAATTGAGAATAAAAATATAGTAGTAAAAATGTGAAAAACAATAAATTACATTTGATAGATCCAAATTTCTAATGAGACAACTTCGTATTGACATGAAGTATAATAAAATATCCACCACGGATGTAATTAGTGATTAATTTAATTTGCCTACGTCACACAAATATATAACAATAATGATTTATGATAAATAACATTAACAGTCAGGAATATGGTTATGCAACAACATGCCTCACAATCACTTCATCATTACTCATCAACCACACTACTCAAAAGAGACACAGAGAAGAAAATGAAAAGATCAGCGAGATGGTATGCAAAACCACAAGACACACTGACAGTTATGACCATGTCACTACTATCACCAGCATAATAGGCATTGCTATTGCTGTTAAGGGCATAGTCCCTCCTTCCTCTGTGTATATGTGTGCTTATCATCCATTTAAAAAATGGGAGGGCAAGAAAACTAACTTGTATTCACCAGTTTCCTAATATGTATAACAGGTGAAATATAATGAGCAGTGTTGTATCCAAATAAAAGAAATCATTGTGCATTGAAAGTATATTATGCCAATCAGGTACTTTCTGCAAAAGACTCAACAAACTCATTTACTTATCCACAGTATAGGAAGTTAATCCATAAGTCCACATTTTGTACAAACTATAAAGAAACTTTTTAGGCAGGAAAACCTGGTAATATTTGATTCTCAGCTTCCAGATTTCTCGTGATGAAGACCGTTTGAATGGGCAACCCAGGTCCAAATTCAGCCTCCTTTACATACTTCCAAAATTTCCACCCTACCCCATCAACTATTCCAAACCCCAGCTGTCCAAATACCTATAGAAACCGATTAAACTCTAATCTCTACCAGTTAACTTGAACAAGTCACATTGTCTTCACATTAGAAAGAGAGTTTGAATTATAGAATACCTGATTGAGAGATGAACCAAAGTCTAATTTTCTCAAATTGATCTCCTCCATATGCGAGTCTACAAATTCTACTACAACCTGGGACTTAGATTCTCCTTCTAGTAGGTTCAATTGCGTAGAAGGCAAGTCCCAGAGGTCAGAATCCACGTAAGAGTCGTATTCTTCGTCCTCGAATTTGGGAGGGCGCTTCTCTTTCACGAGGAGAAACTCACTGTCGTTTGAAGGATTTTTGAGGATCACTGCGAGTCTGTAAGTCCCCATTGTTAACTGGACTATGGTATCGACAGGATTGAAAATGAAGGTCTGTGATGGAGTATTGGGGTTTACGGGGGTAGGAGAGTTGGGGGTTTTGAATTTACAGAGCTGGAAATTAAATGGGGTAGCTGTACCGAACTCTGGTGCTACCGTACAGGATTTTATGGTTCAATTAACGATATACAGTTCGATTGGTGAAGAAAACCGCGCCCATTGGCGCTGCATGAGCTGAATTTGGACGCTAGGTTATTGAGTATTATTATATTATTTCTTGTTACATAGATATAATATATAGAGGTTACAAATTGAATTTTGAGTTTATTTTATTAAATAAATTTAAATAACAACTTATTTAAAAAATAAGTCAAATTTGTTTTAAATTTTTACAAAATAAATTTATAAATTATTAATAAATTAGTTCTATTTATTGTAACTCTGATACTTAAAAACAATATACTTAATTTATAAATACAACAAAAAGTAACAAATTTAAAATATGCTATCTAAACTCTACCACTTAAGCTAAACTCATATATGATAACAATATAATTATGTTATCAGTATTAATATTGATATTTTATCATTTCTTGAATCTTTAAGTATAATATAATGCAATATGAATATGGAGACACCAAAAAACTGGTTTATTATCTTTAAAAACAAAATAAAATAGTCATCGTACTTTATTCCGTGGGGCAGAAAAAATGTTATAATCAACTAAAAAGAAAAACATTCATTGGGCCTTATTTTTAGGTCAGACCAAACCAAAATGAAGTTGGTTCAATCATCAACCCTAGCAAGTGTAAGTTTTTTTTTTTTTTTTTAGGCACTTTCATCCTATTTAACCATTTAGGAACAATGACACAATTATCCTTTTTTTTTTTCCCTAGTTAGAGGCCTATTGGGCAATGAACTATAGAATGGGAGAGTGCTCGCTCGATCCAAAATTCTTAAGATGATGATAACAAATTTTATTAGTTGAACTAACTGAAATCATGTGACATTTGTTATAATTTTTTAATAATTTATTGAAATAAATTTTTTATTTATATTTTGTTTATTATAAGCAAAATATACAAAATAATATTTTTATATTCTTTTAAAATCAAATAAAAAAATGTTTTACATAATAACATATTCATGTCCTTCATTTTCAAATTATAATTTAAATAATTTTTTGAAATAAATTTTTAATGTAGTCCTTATAAATAAAATAGTATTTTTATTCTTATTTTTCGAAAAAACATATAAAAAAGTTTTAACTTAATAACATATTCATGTCCAGAATTTTCAAAATATAATTTAAAAAGAAAGATAAAAATTTATGAATTCAAATATACATAAGAGGGGTTTGTTTCAAGACAAATGATTTATCTTTTATGTCTTTTTCCTGAGAAATATATTGCTGAAAACTGATTTTAGGATAAAATTTAGTTTTATGTTTAGGTTTGACATAATTTATCTAGAAAAATAAAATATTTTTTATTATTATGTTTGTATGTAAATTGTAATTTTTGGGAATATATGTGAATTTTTTGAAAATACCCTTATGAATAATTATTACAAATTCTGCATATTTACACTTTGTTTAGTAACCTGTGCATATTTGATAGCTATCAAAACAAGTTAAAATTGACAAATTTCAAAATATGTAAAACATCAATACTCCTAGTTCAAAATAAGCAAATATATATATATATATGACATCATTCAAACTTATAATATCCTAAATTATGTCTTCTACTACCAAAGAAAAACAGACGACAAATTGTGTTAGTTCGACAATATTTTCTTCATTCATCAATATGTGATCAAGAGTGACCTTACATACAGTGCTCCTACTGGTCAGTCATTTGTTTCCCTTCAACACAAGTTGCCTTCATTCAAACAAAAAGTAACAAAGGTCAGTTTCAAATGCAGCTTTCTATGCCCAATAGGGTCTGCAAATCTGCAAACACAATTCTGTCTAGTCATCTAACAAAGGGTAGAAATGTACTGATGTGGTAAGTTTTTGAGAACTCATTTGATAAGAAATTAATTAGTCATCTATCTAGAATCCATTTTGCAAGTAGCATTATCCATTGATACATGCAATTTAGAAATGTGTAAGTTATCCACACCCAATGTTATCATTACCTTTAACTGGTTAGCATGTACCTCTCGAAAATGTCCAAGAGCCGTGCAAATATCATCTAAAAACAATATACACTATTTATCAAGAATTGTTCAGATTTCAAAAGACATCCAATGGATTAACTTGATGGTCAAAATGTGTCTTCCCTTTATTGAGTATATTTAAATTTTCTTAAGAAATGTCGTAAGTAGCAAAAATTTTATAATTTTTTTAGTTTTGAAATAAATGACTTATCTCCAATCGAATCAAATATGTGATTAATCAAGATAAGTATAAGTTGATAGACATACATTATCACAAAATCAAATAATATGTATTTCAAAAGAGATTTTGGCACTTGGGCTCTTTTCCACCATACAACCCACCAATTAGTCACTAACCATTAAATTAGTGTAAGCCAAAAGTATGGATGGACACTGATTCGAGCTTTAGTGGACTTAAATTTTTGCTAAGTGAGCTTTCTATTATAATATAATATATATCCACCATATGCCTAGATTTTGCAAATATGCACATTCACTTATCAACTATAGATGCATATCTTAAATGGATATGGCTTTAGTTAATCATTGATGCAGCGCTAGTAGCTAGCAATACAAGTAAGTTGAATATGAATTTAGCAAACTTGTTTAATTTATTATGGAGGCCTTTCAGAAAAGCAGAATTGAAAGAGAAAGGACCCTAGTATAAATTATAAAACCAAGTTAGTGGTGGCTCTAATTAAATCTTTGTGGTTAATATTTTAATTTGTCACCCATAAATTAATGGGGTGAACGTGTGCCACACATAAGGATTGCACACTCCAACTTATTTTATGTTAATATTTCCACTAAATGTAGTTTGCACGCTCACTCACCCACTTCTTAATTTCTGAATACACGTCTGCACATGGTGGAGAAGGAATTAATTCTATCTCTATTCACAAACAAAAGATGTACTTCATGTTGATGATGATGGTGATCTTAGTGTTTTACTAATCAAAAACTTGTGGACTAACAATAAACTGAGCATAATCATTATGTTGGGTTTGGACAAGATAAAATTAGAACTGAGAACTGTTGTTTAATTATTTTAATTTTTTAATTTGATGTATATTTTAGATTGAAATTATTCTTATCAAATATGTACATAAGCTCTATATTTATTCTTATAAGACAATTCTCAAATTATAATTTAAAATTTTTGAACTTACGGCCGAGAATTATAAATTTGAGTTTAACTCGTTTATTAAATAAGTCATAAAATAAATTTAAACTCGTTGTATTTATATTGAAAAAAAAAAAAAAAAAACTAAGCTTATGTTGAATTTTTGATGAGTTCGTGTACAATTTTTTTTATTTATTTCCATTCCTGCTTATACTCATGCTTTGTTATCATTTTCGATTATTCCTACATATACTTATTTATTATTTTCGATCGGACGATCCACAAATTCCACCCACTAAAGATTTTAAGTGGATAATTTTATTTTATTTTATTGAGATTTATCACATTACTTTAAACCTCTCTCGGCCGGTTACCCGAGAATGTGCACAAAACAACATACGAAATTCCTGTAATGTCCACAATATTTATATCACGTGCTATACACAGTGGTAACAGATCCCCACTCTACGTGGGTTACTTTTTTGGCGCGTTGGTACACGTCGATGATTGGATTTATTTATATAAAGCTTTTTTGCCAACCATAGACAAGAGCATCACAGACAAACACAAAAATGAAACGAAGCACGAATGAGAGATAATAGGATTTTCACAAATTTCTGGAAAATTTAGGGTTTTGGAATCTGGATCTGAAATCATATTTGTATTCCTGTTTCTCTGTTGCTTCATATAATGGCGGCGCCATTTCCATTTCCGGGTCTCCAGCAAGTAGATGGAGCTGGAGGTGTAGGTGGGGTAGGCACAATGTCAGGTCCTATGAATCCAGTTGATTCTGCTTCACGTTCAAAGACTTGTTTGAAGAACTCACTCATGAAATCACCAATACTCATTTTCTCTTTCTTTCACAAAGCCGTTCGGTCTGAACTTGACGGTCTACATAGTGCCGCATTGGATTTTGCCACTAACCAAGCAGTTGGGAGTGATATTAAACCCTTGTTGGAGCGGTGTCTCTTTCTTCGTACAATTTATAGGCACCACTGTAATGCCGAGGACGAGGTGCGTAGTTGGTTTCTTTGTCTTGAAATTATTTCACGTTGAATATGATACTGTTGGTTTTAAAAGTTCTGTCTGTTGGTAATAGATATCTAAGTGTTGTAATGATGTAGCTAGGGACTTTTGATGTTATATTCTCTGATATTGAAGGATGCTTGCTTCGCTGCTTGCCTTCTTTAGATTTGTTAATGTTTCTAATTGGAACTGATTGTTAATGGGTAGCAACTTTTGAATTTACCTTTTGCATGCTTTGTGAAGTCTGATTCCGATGCATGATTGTTACGTATTCTGACAGTGTAAGTTAAAGCAGATGTAGTCCTGGCTGTTAGATTGGATAGATGCATGCATACAACCTACTGATCTTGGTTATTATTTTGGCTTGCAGTGGTACCATGACCTTCATCTTAGTATTTTCTTGAAAATTCTGATATATTTGAACTGTCATGTTGGTTCTTTTCTTTTATGTCTCAGCTAAGGTTCCCATGAGTTACATATTAGTAGGTCCCTTCATTAACATTCAAAGTTGGTTTTCCCGCTTGTTACATGCCATATGACATTTTATTAGTTTTTAATGAGTTTTTTTGCATATTCAGCAAAATATATTGATGAGTATGGTAATAGTTTGAAGTCAGTTACACAAATAATTTAGAAATTGTTACATGCTGACAGGATCTTACAGTAACAGTGTAACACATTTTGCTGGTGATTTAGTTGACTCTGCTATGATTTTCATATAATCATGAACTTAGTAAATTTACCAATATAGGTGGCACCAATGCTATAAAGGGGAACAGAGATACTAAGAAGATTGTCAGGAAATCAGTTGATTATGGGATATTTGTGTAATTTTCAGAAGTAAAAGCAAATTACATCAATGAGAAGTAGCTAATGGGGAAGTTGTCACACTCTAGGTTAGACTAATTTATTAAAAGTTTTCATATAAGTCTCTCACTTTCTTAGAGCACTTGTAAACAATGAGAAGTAGCTAATGGGGAAGTTGTCACACTCTGCTGAACTCTCATGTAAGTTGAACTTTAAAAACATTATAGTAGTTAAAAGAGGCTGTTGTAATTAGTGTCATATGAGCCATTTCTTTTTGAAACTAGCTAATAGGTTGGTGGTGGTCACCTCCCCATTCTTTGATTCAGAATTTATGCACAACTTGCTATGGTTCTGATAGTTTGTCAACGTCCACTTTGGAGTTTTAGGTCATATTTCCTGCTTTAGATATACGTGTGAAGAATGTTGCACGCACATATTCCCTGGAACATGAAGGAGAGAGTGTTCTTTTTGATCAATTGTTCAAGTTGCTAAACTCCAATATGCTAAACGAACAAGCTTATCGAAGGGAATTAGCCTCTTGTACTGGAGTCCTTCGAACATCAATTAGCCAGCATATGACCAAGGAAGAGGAACAGGTACATTTTTTGAACTGTTGATATGATAAGCACTTTCCATTATCTCATCACCTAAAATATTCTTTTTGCCTGCACGGTACCACAATTGGCTCAACAAAACAAATATCATTAACTGATGTTCGTCAAATACTAATTCATACAATTTTCTCTACATATGACATGAGAAACTAATACTTCTCCAGATGCTTTGTGTCAATATATGGAAAAATTTAGGTTGCACATATTGTTGCTTATTACACAACTCTTGATATAGCCTGCATTTGAAATTTCTGTTCACCAACCATCCGAACTGAGTTCATAATACCATCTCTAGAAAATGTGATTCTAAAGTATTCTAATTTTGAATTTGGCAGGTATTCCCTTTGCTTATAGAAAAGTTTTCATTTGATGAGCAGGCATCGTTGGTATGGCAGTTTCTGTGCAGCATACCAGTTAAAATGATGGCAGAATTTCTTCCCTGGCTTGTGTCATATATATCATCTGCTGAACGTCAGGATATGCTTAGATGCTTGGGTAAGATAATCCCAGAAGAGAAGCTCCTTCAGCAGGTGACTGCTCTTTCAGATGGCATATAATTACTGGATGCTATTACAGCTCTATCCCGTAGTATTCTAACTTCAATGTGTTTGTAGCGAAGGTTGTCTTTGCCTGGGTGGAAGGGGTAAAATTATGTGATATATGTGAAGGCTGCAAAGATAATAATAGAGTCCAATGTCAGGACGTGGGAGCAAGAAATATAACCAGTCAAACTGAAAAGGCGTACTGTCAATGTGAATCTTTCAAAAATTATAAAAGGAAACGTATGGAGCTAAGCTCTGATCTTACAAGCTCTATTACATCATGTCCTATAAATGACATATTGATTTGGCATAATGCTATAAAACAAGAGTTGAATGATATTACCAAGGCAGCAAGGAAGATACAACTTTCTGGAGATCTTTCTGATTTGTCTGCCTTCAACAGGAGGCTGCAATTCATTGCTGAAGTCTGCATCTATCATAGGTGTGATTTTCAATTTTCTTTCGTCCCTTTCATGTGTTTTCTGGCAAAGATAGCATACTGTAAATGCCTTCTGGGTCATGTTAAATATTATTTTTTGGCTTGCGGAGCAATCATGCAAAGTGAATTTCTAGTACTCTGTTTTGATACAATTGCTTGCTACTTGATTTATACCCCTAAATGCAAATATCTTATTCTAAAAGCATACTCAATGAAGTTGCAATAACAAGTATCTAATTTAGTTTCTAAATATTTTTTAACTTCCTTGGATTTGTTACCCTTCGCTATGTGATTTTCTAGGTTATAGAACAATTTCCTCAAACACATGACACATTAATAGAGCAGGTGGATAACTATTAGATCTCTTTTCTATTGGATCCTATGGACATAATGAATAAGATTGTTTTTCTGACTGCAGCATTGCCGAGGATAAAGTTATATTTCCTGCTGTAGGTCCAGAACTGCCTTGTGCCCTGGAGCACTCAGAGGAAGAACTTCAATTTGACAAGCTTAGGTGCCTAATAGAAAGTATCCAAAGCGCTGGAGTAAATTCGTCTTCTGCTGATTTTTTCAGAAAGTTGAGCTCTAATGCTGGTCAAATAATGGACACCATATTGAAGCACTTCCAAAATGAGGAAGCTCAGGTGAGGGTCTTGTTGTTTTAAAGTAACAAGGAGCTTGTTTAAGAAAAAGAGAAAAGGAAAGGAAAAACTAACAAGGTGTTCCCCCTGCCAAGGAGGGGTTACTAAATTAGCCATACTCTGTACTCTTTGATAGATGTCCAATTGTCCATCTGATCTCCAAGTATGCATCTAAAACATTGTATACACTCTACTTCAGCATTAATGCCTTGAGCATCCTCCATGAAGCATATCTTGTTGTCCCCGTGAGCCATCTAACAAGTCTATTGCAATAATAGGTTCTCCCACTTGCTCAAAAGATTTTCAGTCCCACCAGACAGCGAGAGCTATTGTATGAAAGCTTATGTGTAATGCCTTTGAAGTTGATAGAGTCCGTATTACCATGGTTGGTAGAATCGCTTAGCCAAGAAGAAGCCAGGTCGTTTCTTCAAAATATGCATATGGCAGGTCCAATTTTCGTTCCTTGGTCAAAAAAACTAGTGATTTTTTTGCAAGATTTGTAGTCTGTTTTTAAATTGCCAAGTTATCTATTACAGCCCCAGCATCCGACTTTGCACTGGTTACCCTTTTTTCTGGTTGGGCATGCAGAGGACGTTTTAGGGATAATTGTAGCGTGAGAGGTTGTTGCCCTGCAAAGAGATTGGCAGGAACTGAAAGTGCCAGCAAATCATTCTGCATTTGCACACCTTTGTTCAGTCCCAAGGAAAAAGCCTTATATATTCAATTGGATGACTCAGATGGCAGTAGAATATCTGTCAGGCATGGAAAGCCAAAATCATTGGAAGAAAATGATAATGCTCAACTTACAGGAACTGCAGAAACTTTTAATTTGTCTTATTATACTAATCAGTCTTGCTATGCCCCTCAATTGGGGGTGAATTTTAGGCTTCTAGGAGTGAGTTCGTTTGCCACAGCAAAATCTCTGCGCTCATTATCTTGTAGTCCTACTGCTCCTTCCCTCAACTCCTGCCTTTTTAACTGGGAACCAGATATAACCTCTGCTGACAATGAGGTTGCAACACGACCAATTGACAATATATTTAAATTTCATAAAGCCATCCGGAAAGACTTGGAGTATTTAGATATTGAGTCTGGAAAGCTCGATGATTGTCATGGAACTTTCCTTCGGCAATTTACTGGTAGATTTCGCTTGTTATGGGGCTTGTATAGAGCTCATAGCAATGCAGAGGATGATATAGTCTTTCCAGCATTAGAAGCAAAAGAGCCTCTTCATAACGTGAGCCATTCTTACACTCTGGACCACAAGCAGGAAGAAGAACTTTTTACAAATATTTCTTCTGCACTTTCTGAGCTTACCCAACTTCATGAATGCTTGAATAGAGAGAAGTTGTCTGACCATTCAACCAGATGTTATTCTGATTCGTCCAGTTGCACTGATACTATGAGAAAGTACATTGAGCTTGCTACAAGGATTCAGACCATGTGCAAATCCATTAGAGTGACACTAGATCAGCATGTTTACAGGGAGGAACTTGAATTATGGCCTTTGTTTGATAGGCATTTTTCTGTGGATGAGCAGGACAAAATTGTAGGCAGTATAATTGGTACTACAGGGGCAGAGGTTCTTCAATCATTGCTGCCATGGGTCACTTCTGCTCTCAATGAAGATGAGCAAAACAAAATGATGGACACATGGAAGCAGGCTACAAAAAACACTATGTTCAGTGAGTGGCTTGATGAATGGTGGGAAGGAACTGCTTCATCTCCAAATTCAACAACATCTAAAGCTTGTACTTCTCTAGGTCTGGTGCTATTTCCACTCATATCTCATGCCTCAGTGTACATTGTCCATAACTGATTTTGACCCTTCAACTTTGCGGATAAGAAATATGTGCAAATGTTTAATCCAATGCTTGAATGGTTTTATGTTGTCAACGTTCCTCCTAATGTACTCACTCCATATTTGAATTACTAGGTACTGATTTTGATAATTGCAAGGACCAAAGCACTCAAGCTTTCAAGCCTGGATGGAAAGATATTTTCAGGATGAACCAAAATGAACTCGAATCAGAAATAAGAAAAGTTTCTCAGGATTTAACTCTTGATCCAAGAAGAAAGTCATATCTTATTCAAAATTTAATGACCAGGTTTTTTTCTGTTGCAACCATCTTATGACCCAGGTTTTGATACTTCCTATTTATATGCATTTTGACTTGTTCTGATCAACTGTTGGGTTATATTAGTCAATGGATAGCTTCTCAGCAGAAGTCACCTCAAGCAACAAATAATGAACATTCTATCAGAGAAGATTTGCTTGAGTTTTCACCCACATTTCGAGATCCTGAGAAACAAGTCTTTGGGTGCGAGCATTACAAAAGAAATTGTAAGCTCCGTGCAGCTTGCTGCGGCAATCTATTCACATGTAGATTCTGCCATGATAAAGTCAGTGACCATTTAATGGATAGGTAACTTTGGACATATGTTGTGTACTTCACTCGGGCTGTTTATCCATGTGTTATTTATGATAAATTATCTGCAGGAAGGCTACCGCTGAAATGATGTGTATGTGTTGCCTGCAAATACAGCCTGTCGGACCAGTTTGCTTAACACCTTCCTGCAGTGGACTGTCGATGGCAAAATACTACTGTAGTATTTGCAAATTTTTTGATGATGAAAGGTACTCACTTTCACTGGAAGACTTTTTCTTTTTCTCACTAATTATTCATAGATTTGAAAAGTTTTAAGAGTTATGCATCTTTATTTTAATTTTTCTGCTTGTTATCTCATTACATTTTCTTGTGTGTCTAGACTTGTGATTGAGAAATCGAACTGCGAGCACCTATGCATATAGGCTAAATATGGTGTCAGTTTAACAAGTGCCCTGGAATTTGTAGAAATCCAAAAGAAAGAAAAACAGATATGACTCTTTGTATTCTTCACAAACCTGCATAGTTTCCCTATGTTTATCCTGAATGATAGAACAATCTCAGTATGTAGTTTCAATCCATAATATTGAAGGTTTTGCATCTTGTTAAAAGAAAAATGCTGCTTAAAAGGATTGGTTACTTTCTTCTCATATGTTCTGTCCATTTGTCACAACAGGACAGTTTATCACTGTCCTTTCTGCAATCTATGCCGTCTAGGGAATGGTCTTGGCACTGACTTCTTCCACTGCATGAAGTGCAACTGTTGCCTGTCAATGAAGTTAGTGGATCATGAATGCAGGGAGAAAGGTCTGGAAACAAATTGCCCCATATGCTGTGATTTTTTGTTCACCTCTAGTGAAATTGTCAGAGCTCTTCCTTGTGGCCATTTCATGCATTCAGCTTGCTTCCAGGTCAGTTTTTAGTTATCTGAGGTCTGTTCTTTTTTCTTTTCTTTTTTTGTTTTGATAATATAAATTCAACTTTCCTTCCTACCACAGGATACTTAATCTTCTTTTCTCTCCTTTTTTAGGCATACACATGCAGTCACTACATCTGTCCAATTTGTAGCAAATCATTGGGAGATATGACGGTATGGGATATGCTTTATTTCTTTGATAGCAAATTGAATGCATTAGAGATCAATTAAATAGGCATGTGGGCGCCACATGTGAAGTATAACCTTTTATTCTTTCTAGTCTGCAAATGATGCTTATTTTTCATGTCCTCAACCTTCTTTTCTTTTTCGTTTTTCGTTCTCCACCTCCTCCCCTCCCCTCCCCTCCCCTCCAGAACCCGGTCTAAATCCTTATTCAATTATTATAACTCCATACTCTATGTTGAAAGGGCTCAGGAAAAGTCCCCACATGCTACTAAAAGCTTTTTGGACAATTGATTGTGAAATTGGCCACGATATGAATGTAAAATAATGTTCTTTTATACATCGGAATGTTCAAACGACCATCGGATAGACATTACAAAGGAAATTCAGCAGAATTTTTTTGTTACTGAAAGATTGTTTAGTTTATGCTCCATTTAGGATTATATCGTTTTAGTAAATTTTGTCCTATTCACTATAAATATGTCATTGCCCTATCTGTGTTCTTTCAGACATAGAGAACCCCTTTCAAGAAGTTTCAGTGTAGCATTTCTGGTTGACTTAATAGTTAGATTATTCTATAGTGTGCCCTTATGAATTGACTTCTACTTAACAGAAAATATACCAAATTCATCGATAAATTAAATTTGCATTTGAAATTTAAAACTAGGGATTGATTGGTTCAACAATGTGCATCAGCTTGAGGTCTTATAAAGTCTTTTAGGATTTTCAGGTCAAAAATATGAATAGAAGCATAGTAACAAGAAAAGGAGAGAGAGCTGAGAGGAGTCAAAGAAATCCAAAAACATAGAATCTCCTCCCACACCTCGAAACAAATGTCCTTTAAAACTTTCCTAATTTCATGCCAATTATTTTGTCATGTTTGCATACTGAAGATTGAAGACACTCAAGGACATCAATATCTTTTTATCAATCTAAGATTTACATTTATTTTGCCAAAAGGTCATGTATAGTAAAAACTGGTCTCTGAGATGTTGTCTAATGACTGATCGATTTACTGCAAGTGTTGTGGCTCATCAGAAAATATATGATTTGGGTTTGAACACCAGCTTTAGTAGCCTGAATGAAGCCAACATTGAAGACTTATCACCACCTGATTGTTTTCTGTTGACTCCCCTACCCCTCCAAAACACTTCCACACATGAAAAAAAAAAAAGGTGCCCGCTTTCTGATTGGAAGATGCTAATGGGTAGATGACAACATGTAACTATACATCTATAGACACAGAATTATATGCCACTTTAGTTATGAAATAATTGACATGTTTTAAAGTTTTGTTCATTTTTAATCTATGTACTAGGTTTACTTTGGCATGCTTGATGCTCTATTGGCTTCTGAGGAACTTCCAGAAGAATACAGGGATCGTTGTCAGGTAATGAACCGGATAAAGAAAATAATAATAATGAAGAACAGGCACAAAACATCTATTTCTTTGTTTCAATTCAGAACCTGAATTTGGAACGTCTGAGTATGGTTTTGCAGGATGTACTTTGTAATGACTGTGGTAAGAAGGGGATTGCATCCTTCCATTGGATGTACCATAAGTGTAGGTTTTGTGGATCCTACAATACAAGGGTAATTAAAGTTGACCCAGGTACACACGGCTCTATTTCAAATTCTTGAGACTCTAGCCACAGGGATTTTGGGGATGGATATATACTTTGATGGAACGAGTGTTAGACATTGCTCTGCAATTGATCCGATTCCTGGCTCTCACCTTGTATCCTCACAGGGCAAAACTGGCAAACTTTGTCTATAATGGTTTTCCTTTTCCTCGTGTCATTTTGTTTAATATCAATTTTTTCTTTTGTTTTCTTTCACGGACATTTAATTTCAAAGCACTAAGGCTTTGCAAATCCTACATTTTAGTTGATACTGGAAATCACCTCGCATGTTTGCTAACATCCATTAAAAGATAATTAGTTGAAAAACTGTTTTCCAAATTTTGTTGAGAAGATATGACATTTGAACATATGTATACATGAAAACTAAAAATTAGTTTTCCAGAACTAAATGAGGCCAGACCATGAGATTACTACAATTCAATAAATGTCATTAATATGCCATATCATTTAGTCCTACCGGTAAAAGAAAAAGAACATGAAAAGTAAATAGAAAAATGGGTATTCCTGTTTTACAACTACAACGAGGACAGGAGTATGCCATCCAAAGAAGGAATTACAAAAATAAGAAAGCAAAACCTGATACCTACATAGACAGGGCAATTTCCACAATCCATGCAAAAAGTCCAGCATTGCCTCACAAAGTAAGAATTGAGACAGAATCAAACTTGATTTGAAGATGAAGATTGAACAGTGAGAATATTTGCAATGAGTTTAACATCTGAAAATTGACTGAATTCTTATGAAAAAGGCTCAAAGGAAAGAGATGCACTAGAAATCATTGTACATGTACAGTTCACAAGTCAGATGCACAGACTGTTTTTATGAACTTTGTAAATCCCAAGCAATCCATATCAATCCAGAGTGAGATAAGCTGCAGCCATGTTCAAATCTTCCCTGTTACCATCCGGCTTATCATCTTCCATGTTAGGATGCTTCTGAGTCTCACCACACATGCCTAAACATTAAATAGACCCATAAAAAAGGTCTAAACTTGTTAGACTGCAATCTTAGATGTTAAACACAGACGGCATATGCAAGTCTACCAAACTAAAATGCATGGAAGAAATGCAGGTGCAGGAAAATACTGATTTTGTCAAGGCTGCTTCAGCAATCTAGTTATAATACAGTACTGTGAGGGTAGAATACATGGCCCAAAACACAGTTCTAACATCATAATTCACAAAAGAATAAAGTTTTGGCACATTGTTAAACAATGGAAAAGCATCCTTCAAGGCTACACCAATCCTATACATACCTAGATGAGTGCAGAGTCATGTTAATTTGAGACACGAGATAAGAGGATGAAAGAGTGTGCTCATGTTGATAATGGGAGGAAATTAGGAGACCAACAAATGGGACAGGTAAGGATGAAGAATCAGTAAATTAAAGAATTCAGTGTAAATGTATATTCCCCCCTTCTCAGTGCAACAAATAAATGTTGAAGTTATTATTCAAACATCTGGCATGTACTGAATCACAGTCAACTCACTGTATACCTATGAAGTACAGACACAGTCACGGGCAAGTGAACAACAGAAACAAACATGGAACGATATAGTCACACAAGAAAGAGCTACATGGACTCACTTGAAATTAACTTTTTATAACTCTATCTAAAAACGAATGTTATATAACACCATATCAACATGGGTTTATTGAATTTAGGCCATGCTATTCCTGTCATGAACTATAGTCCTAGGATGAACTGGAAATCAAAATACTAGAATAGCTTGACTAAAGAGTAACTCAGAGAAGACACCACAATTCACAAACTAGTCTCTTTTAATTTTTTTATCTTTGCACTATTTTGAACTTATTGATAATACAAAAATGTAGCTCAAGTAGTAAACAGATTCCTTCACAGCTCACCACAAAATCCCAAGACCTCGGGGGCCTAAAATCATACCAAACCACATTTTACAGACTCAATCTTACTTCTCATTTATCAAATATCGGGATTTTCAATAAAACAGAAAGTTGACTTGACTAGCCTACTGTCACAAGCATATTTAGAAAATGAACCATAAGTTTAATTAGTCCTTCAAAATTAAGATGAAAATATCATCCTTGATTGCACAGAAATATCAGGAGCCATGACATCAGTTTTCCTTCTCATACATCAAGTTAAGCCAGATTTCAGTGTTTCTTATCCAATAAATTGCCTTCTAACCCTTCTTTTTCCTGATATGATTCATATTTAATTAGAAAGAAGGCTTCTGAAGAATGAAGAAATCGAATCAGTCTACTCTGATAGTCTATGTAGGCAGAAGGTCAATACCCCTTCAAATTTCAAATAGCTAAGATGTGTAAAGTTATTTCTAAATTTTAGCACAAAGGATACTGGAAGATTCCGGGGCTTTGATCCTCTGTTAGATCATTCTGTTTTCTGAGTCTTTGATCTCATGGAAGAGTGGCTAGACTCCAATAAAAAAGACTCCCAACCCCAACTCAATACAGATCCATCTTTATTTTCTTTTCTCGACATGCACACCACAGAGATGCAATGCCTTGGTGCGTGAGGGTGAGAATTTCAAGCAGAAGGGTTGAAGGGTAGAAGTGATAAGGGAAGATATCAACACAAAATCTTAGGTAGAGTGTAGTCACAGATAGGTTTGCATAGTAAAAGAGAATTCACATGGAAGCTCACCAACTACTTTGTAAGGATTCATGTGGCCTATCCCAATTAATTGGAATTAAAGTTTGTTAATATGTATGTTGAACCTCAAGAATTTGGAATAATCAACTCTCTCTGTCCAGGGAAACCATGAAATATCCATGCCAAACCTATATAAACAAAATAAAACATTTGCTGGAGATAAAAACTACAATAAAGCTAGCACAGACCTATACCATAAATGTAACAATCACCCAAAAAATGCAACTAAATTATGAAATTGCAGGACACTATAGGCTACCAATTTCAAAAAGAAAGAGAAGATAGAGGTAAGTGTGCCACCTGTTGCAGAACTCAGTTACATGTCTTGACCAATTGTAGAATACAAACCACATCAATACAACTACCAAAGTATCTGACAGAAGTTAAGAATTCACAAGTGAAATACCATATCAGCAAATGAAAGATCTACTTTCAGTCAATAAAGAGATATTTCTGTACCACCAAAGTATTCGTCAACATTTTGCAAAATATTAGAATGGGTTCGTCTTTCCCTCAAAACATGCCTAAACAACTATTGTTAACATTATTGTTTTGGAGCATAACAGATACATATACCAAAGATGCATGAACCTCAGTTTCACAAACTAAAGCAACTGCGTTTTAATTTGTGAGTATTAGTATAAAAGCTTATTCGAAATAAATTTGTATAATATACAAGTTACATATTCACAGAACTGTCATTTATTTTGAAGCACCATCAAAAATGCTAATTAATTCATTTCATTATGAAAAATTGTCAAATTTCTTACATTTATCAGAATTTTGAAACTTATGAAATATCAATGTGCAGATCTGTCCCTCACGTTAAACAGGAAACAAGAAAATCTCCCAAATCCCAATGGGTTTAGAAAAAAACTAAAATACATAGATCAAGTAGCTAATCCTTAAAGAAGACAGTGAAAAAGAGGATACTGAAAAGATAACGCTCCCACCAATCCAGCATATAAAGCCCAAACGTAACATTGTAGAGATAGATCTTTCGCTGAATCCAATTCATAGCTTTCAAAGCTGCAACAGCATTAGTAGGAATCAAGCAAGGGAAGATATGAACTAAAGCGCGACCTTACTTAGCCCAAGTTTTGGGAAAATATAAGAACAGCCTTTTCATAAATAAAAAAAGTCCTATCAGAAGAGTTTTAGCAAATGCTTGATCACCTCTATAGCTGTAACGGTGAAGCTTACTAGTCAATGACATTTATAATAGCATTCCGCCAAAAAACCACATTTTATAAGAGCATTCCAACCATTAATCAACTGAGTTCATTTGTTACAGTCTAGTTGGAAAGAACACTAAGTATTTCAATTTTCTTGGGGGATGTCTCCTAATCCAGTACAAGCATCTTAAAACTGATAGATATCTAAAGCAGCTTAATGCTGTAATGTTAACATCATAAATGGTCTTATTGAAACATAGGATGCAATTTTTCCAAACAAGTAATTTCTAATTGACAAGTCGAAATTCGTGAACTTACCACCAAAAATGAAAAATAAAAAAATAAAAAAATAGCCTGACAAAATTCAATTATAAGCAGGTAGAAACACAAGCAGCAAACATTCATGGGCACGATCGGTGGAATAAATCCATCAACCAAAAATTGTCTCTCACTTTCGTACAACAAAAAGGTCAAAAATTAATTTGACAGAATACTCAAAATTAAATTGCTAGGGATAATCAAAGGGTAAGAGAGTACCTGAGAAGTGTAATAAAGCACCCAAAACTATTGCTTCAATTTGGTGCCCCTACGTTGCCTTCAAAAACTACAGCTTTGGGAGCTATAAACTGAAACAACGGTGAGATGAGACAGGACTCAGGAGACTAGAAGAGAGAGGTGAACCAAGGGATGCGTGCATCTGAAAGCATAGACAGAAGTAGGGGAGAAGGAAGACGTGTACATAAAACACGCTTTATATTAATTAATTACTTATTATTACAGACAAAAGGAAGATTCAAACTAGTCTTTCTTTTTTTTGACTAACAAATTATTTGTTTTGTTTGAAAATTAATTTTTATAATCAGTGTTGTAATGATATTTGTTAATTTATAATAAATATAATAATTAAAATAAAATTTGTAAGTAATAATTTATATAATAAATTATACTTAACTGAAATTATTGTTATAACCCGTATTGCAAAATTTAATTTTATACATAATATTTAAATTTTAGCTATAAAAATAAATAAATTAAATAAGTAATAGTATACTTGAACTTATTATAAATTGATAATATAATGTATATGTAAAAATAGTGGTACGTAACTTATAGTAAATAATTGAATAAAAATTTACAAAAAATTAAATTTTAGAAACATAAATTATATATATATATATAAAGGCAATGCAAGAATTAAGTTTCATTTTATTGTTAGTCAACTTGAAATTAAATTTTTACCCCAAGTAAATTTTTTTAACAAAAACACATGTGTAAACTATTTTAAGTGACAGAGGAAAAGTCATGTATATATATATAAACACTTTGACAAGATTTTTATCATATTTATTGTTGACTTGACCCTTAACTTTTGTTTTTTTCTCTCCACTCCACCAGCTCTCAATTCCTTTCTTTTCTCTTCCTTTTCACACATATAATTGACTTCCTTTCCTCCAATTTTCTGTTGCAGTCGAGCTCCACTTTTCCTTGTTCTTGGTGTGCTTAAAAAAATCCTTGGAATCAAGTCTTTTTCCTAGCTTATTTCTTAAAGTTTTTTACATTGGCCGTGACAAGTTTGGCTGGGCTTCTTGTATTTCTGTGTTTTTTTTCCTTTCTGGCTGTGTATCTTGGTGGTCTTTAGCTACCACATCTCATCTGGTTTGCCATGTGCTAGCTGGTCTTGGCCTAGGTGAGTTTTCCCTTTCATTTTTGTCTTGTTTTACTTTCCTTACAAGAGGTTGGGTGGGTGAATTAAGCTGATTTTGCCCTTTGAGTGATCTGTTTTGTGTTCCTTGTTTTTACAGTAGCGGGAGGTTATATTAAACTCCTAGTTTCAACCTTGTTGTGTGAGGTCAGCTACCATAAACCCCTTCCTTTTTCACCTAGAGTTCAAGGATTTCATCTTTGGTTTTGTGGTAGCCTTAATGGATGGTATGACGACTCTTTTTTTTTTTTTTTTCCAGCTTTGCCATGGGGTAGTTAAGAGGGTGGTAATGATATTTAGTGTAATTCTCTTGCTTTAGTTAGGTGCTTTTTTTAGTAGCTTTAATAAGATATTAGAGTAAGCAAGTTAAACAAAATAGTTTGATTATATAAGGGGTAAAGGTAAGCAAGTGTATCTTTTGGAGGTTTTACTAGTTTAATTGGTATATGTGTATTAGATGTGTGCTAGTTGGTGAGTTAAGTTAAGGACTTAATAAATTCCAAGTGTTAACTTAGGTAATTGAAATTGGGAACCTTAGTATATAAAAGACTTAAATAAGAAAGTGGAGAATTATGAATGAAAGTTTAAGAGTTTATTTGGTAGTTTTGTAATTATTGAAATAGGGAATTTTGGATTTGAATATGTTAATATAAGAATTGTATACTTTAAATCTTGATGAATTCTAAGTAAAAAGTTTAATTGGAATTTGTGTAATGTTGATGGATTATTGTTGAAAGTAAGAGTTAAATAGTTTTTAAAGTGGTGTAAGGTCAAATTTCGCGAGTTATGATTTTCGGGTATTGAATGAACCTGTTTTATTACGACTAACTTTAAAGGGTTTTAAAGGTTGAATTAGGAATAGAGTTCTTAATATGAAATGTTCCTAATACCTTGATAAGCTAGACTACAATTTTTTGTAATTTAATTCCCTTGAATAGAGTTTTTATAAGCCTTGAAGTCTGATTTTGAGAACCAGAAAATTGGTGTAATTCCCTGTTTTTGGTTCATGTAAGGAGTTGAGTGGGGTTAAGGCTGAGTTTAGGAAAATTTTCTAAATAAGAAAGCTAGATAACATCCTAAAGTTAATGTTTCAACTTTGTTTTATTAAATTTTATTAAGTATATAAGTAAAAATAAACGTATATCCATGGAGGTTGTGTAATGCCTAAAGGAGTCAACTTTAAATAATTATCTGTACTAATATACACATCCAAATAATACATATGATACCTATCTATAAAAATATACTTGTCGATTAATAAATGCAACAAATGAAATTGGATTTCTTTTTTCCTATAGAAAGTTATGTTTAAATGACTGAGGTAAGGTCAGTGTTGCCAAAATATTGTATTTTGCAAAATTTGATGCAACTTCAAACAGTAAACTGAATTGATATATAAATCTAAAAATTTAAAATAATATACCATTATAAAGTTACATATGTGTAGTATTTAATAAATTTTACGAAACTGGATTCGGAATTCCCTAGAGTAAGATGTGACTATTAGAGTGAACACTGGTCCAAACTCAATCTTTAACTCACTAGTGTTTTCTAACTTTTCTAATAGTTTCTTTATACCCTATGCATTTTCAATACATCTAAAATGTCTATTCATTATCAACCTTACCACATAAAATACAATTTATACTATTTGACATGTAATAGCTTAATAGAAAACTTTCATAAAGAAATCTATGTAAGTTGATATATAAGCTTAGTAATTAAAAAATTATAATAATAACGTTTATGAACTAAGTATTATTTAGAAATATGAATTTCATTTCTGGAACCTAATGTGGACTTGATAAGATGCGTGGACGCAAGTGTGAGTGATAAACGAAATCGATTAAAGGTGAGTGGTTAACTGTTACATTTGGGGGCTAGATTGTCATATGTAATTATATATGTATTTGAATAGATGTGATATATGAAAAATAAGCAAGTGCAATATTTCAGTGATTTATTTGAATTATGTTTGTTTGATATTAGTTGTAGTTGATAAGGGCCAACAAAGTGAGATTTTTTTGAGAAATCATTTTTACCTACAAAATTAAAATCCATGTACACCTAGGATATTCTGATTTAAAATTCTGAGATATTTTGATTCTGATAAATATTTTTTAAAGTTTGAGTGCTTATCCTCAGTGGGATGGATTATGTACGGAGATTAATTTGTTGTGCAGACGCGTAAATGACCGATGAGGGGTGATACTGTTATGTGGGATTGAGTTATTAATTGGTCATTTATTTGTTGTGTATGTTATAATTGCTTTGATTAATTTGTGATACTATGAATCATATAAGTTGTGAATTTATGACAATTACAAATATGTACGTATAATTATAAATTAAGATATGAACATTATCACATGATGTTAATTGACTATATATAATATATATTATATATTATATATTATATACTTGTGTTGAGTGATGCTAGTATTTTTTGTGTATGTTTTTCTACTCACTGAGTCCGTAAGACTTACCCTTCTTTTATAAATATTTTTTTAGTAACAAGATCTTAATGGACGTTGACCACCGATATAGGGATTGACGAGGGTTTGGCAACAAGGAAGAGTTCATAATTTCATACTTGAAGTCAAGGATGAAGGTTTGCAGTCACATTAAAACTGTAGGGTATCTAATTTTGTATGATGTAATAGTCTAGTATTTGTCTTGTTTCTGATGTGGACGGAGCAGAGCTCTTTGTTGTTTTTATGTTGTTGTTGTGTAAGAACTGGAATTTATAAGTTTGTATTTTAAGGCATGTTCCATATTGTAGATAACCTTTACCGAAATTTTCAGTAAATTGTGATTTGTTTCAGTCAACAAACTTTTACTGTTAACTTTTGTTTTATTAATTTTTAGTTTTATTTATTGCTTAGTCAAGAGTCATAGTTGTTTCTTTGTTTTGGAGTCAGGGTTATAGAGGTTTGGTTACCATTTCTCTAGCCAAGTCATACCTCCGTGAAGGGTGTGACAATTATGATCAATTATCGTAATTAATATTACAAATTTTTTATTTATAGAAGCTTAATAAGTGTCATTTGAATACCTATTATATAAATCATTTAAAAAATATTTCTTATTGTTTTTAAGTAGTTAACTCAATAAAAAAGTTGTGCATCTTTTGTTAATCAATTCAAATTTTTTTGATTAGTTATGAGAGTAAAATTATTATAAATCTTTCTTAGCATGAATGATTGACAAGTGACTATATCAACAATAATAGATTAACGAAAATGAATATAAATTAATTTATATGCTACTTGATCTCTAGAAACACTTCAAAATCCTAGCAAAAATTAATTTAGTGATTTTGTATCATTAGCTCGAGTTCTATGAATATTATTTCTTTCGGATCTAAAACTAGTGTCATATTTTTATATTTTTATCTCAAAATGAATGTGATTATTCTAAAATAAAGCATTACAACAATATAGTCTCAAATATATTCTCACTTATACCTATAACAAGAGCATTCAAAATTTATAAGAATTTGTATCATTAATTTTATTTTATTTTTTTGGTAAGGAATAAGTATCATTAATTTGTAAATGTAAAATGTATGTTAAAAAAGTTGTATTGTAATTGTTTCTTTATTCAAAATTATCTAATTGGCTGGCACTATTTTGAGTCAAGAAAGTATGGTAAATTATAGAATTATTATTTTATTTATCATATAACTAAATTTTTTTTTTGGATGGAGTGATGAAATGACTAGAGATTTAAGTGATCTTAAAATTTTTAAAGTAAAATTTTGTAGGATGGTCATAAGATTGTCTAAATTGTCTAAATTGTATGGTTTCAAATATTTAGGATTTAAGAAACAACATTCATATAAGATGTGTGTCTTGAGATACGAATGTTTAGATAAATAACATAATATATAAGAAGATTATAGAATATGAAATGAGAATATACAAAAAAAAAAAATAAAAAAAATATGAATGTTGTACGTATTGAAGAGAAAATAAGATAAATTTTTTTGTAGTGGTTTAGAAATATCGAACATACGTTGGTGGATGTCGTAGTTAGGAGAGATGATTTGGTGTAGGTAAGTAAGATTACGGGATAGAGTAAAATAAAAAATTAAATGGAAGAAATGTTTGAGAATTATAGATTAGACATGTAATTTAAAATAACAGTTGAATCACTCAAATCTAAAAAAATTTAAAAATCTCATTTGACTAATACGATTTAGTAGTTTTTTCAGGCTCGGCTTATTCAATTTTTATTTTTTTATTTAAAACAAAAAATACAAAATACAAAAGCAGAAACTTGCACCCAAGTCATAATCTGTTTTAATGCACCCAAAAAATATGCATGGGAAAAAGAAAAAAAGAAAAAAGAAATGAAAAATGCTTCTTGTGGGAATATTTACTTTGTGTTGGAACCCTGTGGGATTAGGAAGAAAACTAAACTGGCGAGGCAAAAATGGATAAAAGAGGGACGAATTACAATAATGGGGACAATTCAACATCAGAAAATATATATAAAAAAGAAAAGTCTGTTAGCTAAATTTACGTAATATGACGGAAAAAAAATATTGTAAAAAATAGAAGACAATATTTTAAACAAAATATAACAAAAATAAAAAAATAAAAACTGAGACGAAGGCTTTTTCAGACTTCGTCCTGGGATGGTAGCTCTGGCCTCCTCTTCTGTAAATTTCAAACCCCAATCTCACCCTTTCCAATTCCTCTGTAATCGATCTTGTTGGGTTAGATCTTAGATGATAGATTTTGCCGCTTTTGACATTCCGAGGCTAAAGATAGCGATCCAAGGACACTTTGAATTGTGCGTATTTCTGGTGGAAAGTGTTGATCTTTTATTGGTCCTGAATTTGGTTTTGGAATTTCCAGTTGGATATTCTGTAATTGGAGCAATTGGGTTGAGGAAGAAGATATATTTTGAGCCAGAGAGATTGAGAAAAACGTTGTGGCACTGAAGTTAAGAAAGGGTGAACACGGGGATGGCTTCCAAGTCGGAAGGAACTTCGGCCCTAACAATTAGACGAGACCCATATGAGGTATTGTCTGTGTCAAGGGACTCAAACGATCAGGAAATTAAAACGGCTTATAGAAAGCTCGCTCTCAAGTAAGTTTTGGTCTAGCATATTCTCCAAATTTTCGTTTTGGGTTTTCCATAATCTTTCAAATGAACTGTATGTGGCTACACCTACAAAATTTTGCGTGTTTTCTGAATCATTTTTTTATTTTTGAAAGTAATGGGTATCTTATTTTATTGTTACCAAAAATTAAAGTAGACATTTTTTTAGACCTTGAGTGAGAAATTATTTGCTGAGTTAGAAGCTTAATTCTAGCTTAATCAGGGTCTTTCTATGGAGTAGAAGATAAACAGATAACCAATTTTATGTAATATTTTTGAAATCTATGGTGGATTTTGGTCAGTGTAGCAAGGCCTAAATCCTCGTTGGTGGTTTATTATTCCCTTTGTCTCATGGTAATTCTTGATTGGAGGTACTAAGTTTCAGGAAGGTTGAATTTTTCATATGTAATAGGCTCATTGTGGTGGTGTAATTATTATTAGTATCTCGGCGGGGAAGGGGTAGGGGAAGAGGTGGCTTTTGGAGCTTCATTTACCTCCTTTCAGAGTTCTTGTTTCCCGAACAAGAAAATCATTACTTGTTTGTTTATGCTATTGAAATGCTACTAGAGTTCCCTAAAAAATGACAGCCTTCTGAAATTTATATGTAATACATTTAAAACTTAATCTTCTTAAGTGAGCACATTAAAGAATTGGAAGCCAATATTGTGGGAAGTGGTGGAAAGAAAGGAACTGGAGGACATTTGAAGTGTTTAAACTTTCTTGTTTGAAAATTGAGATTAACCTTTCTATTTTGCGCACTTTGGAATGCAAATGTGTGAAGAAGACTGCATTCTTCTTCCATGCTGCAGTTTTCACATGTTCTGAAATTTTTCTATGCCTGGTTGATTGGTAATTCTGTTATTCTCCCATATGTGGTGTTAACTTGTTTTTATCTCTAATAAAATGTTAATAGAAAAAAGATGAATGGCATCCTGAATTGATTTTAATTTGGAAATTTGTGATGACAGCATCTTTTCTTCTAGTAATCCTGGTAACCATGTTATCAGTTTTGACTTTTGATAATGGGTCACTTTCTTTTTGATGTCACATAAAATATGGTGGCTTGATAAATTTAAATACTCTGTGAAATAGAATGGAGTTGTTATATTCCATCTGTCATAATTTTGTCTTCTATTATTATTAGTTTCTTGGCTTAGGGATTTTGGGTCTACAAGTACAAATTCTTGGCAGCATTTTCTTTCTCTCTTTTTGTTATTGCCTTATAAAATCAAGAAGCTTAGGCAATTACTTGTTGTTTTCCTTTTCCTTAAGGTTGTTTGCAAATGCTTGTTTGGTTAACAATGATTGTGATGATATGGATCTGTGAGTTAGTTTATATCCAATACAGTACTTACATCAAGCATTTGTCAGATACCACCCTGATAAGAATGTCGACAATCCTGAAGCATCAGAACTATTCAAAGAGGTCGCTTATTCTTACAGCATCTTATCTGACCCAGAGAAGAGAAGGCAATATGACAGTGCAGGGTTTGAGGTCATTTTCTTTCTTTTCTCTCTATGCCTCTTTCTAAAACACACACAATATAGGCATGTAAATGTTTTATACGTCTAAGTGTGAGAATGAAATGAGTTTAATATCTATTAACCAATGACTTATGTTCACTTCACATCTAAGTTTTCTTCCTCAGTGTCGCACTCAGTTATTGCTACCCTGTTTTTATTTGCTTGTGTTGATGTAAATGTACATAGTCAATATCGGGAGTAGAAATTTAGAACTTTAATAGTTTTTTTTTTTTTGCTAAGTAGTTTTTTATGTAGTACAAGGGTTGGTTTAGATACCACTTATAGTAGTTACGCTTCGATTGGACCTATCATGCCCTGCTTGTTACATAGATTATAAAAGGGACTCCTTTCTTTGTCAAGTAAGGGGTGTAAAATTTATGTACATAAAAATTACTCAATAAGATTAAGGTTTTCTCTTTCTGATATGAAGCAAGATTGGAGAGCTTTACTTAACTAGTTCTTTTCTTCTTCTTCTGCTTCTTTTTTTTTTTTTTTGGGTACCTTAGGATCTCCTCCCATTTACTTCTCTCTTTCTAATGAAATTTCTTTTCTTATCAAAAAATAATCACTCAATAAGATAGAATGACCGGAAAATAGAAAAATTGTAAAAGCCATAAAAAGAAAATCTTGAACACAAACTGTAGGAAGATATCCTACACGACATTCAGAAGGATGGCTTCCACCTAAAGTCAGCAAATGCATTTCCCGACTGCTTGTGTCCGTAACAATAGAAGATGGCATGTCTTACTAATAGTGGAAAATGAGTGTCTCAGATTTGACCCCGAAGGTTGATACAGTAAAAGTACCCCAAAGACTTAAGTAATTTACTATATTTCTTAACTGAGAGGATGCCCTTTTAGCATCATATTCTCCTGTCAATTTAGTAATATGGACATCTGAGGACACTTTTGTCTTTGGACATTCAAAATTATTATTTTGATGAATAAGATATCAATTAAAAAGAAACTAAAGGGGGTAAACCCTTGTACATAAGTGATCTTCGTAGAGCACACTACCTAAGACAAGAAAGAGAAAAAGGGAATCAGTTCTGGAAGAAGCCTATTCTAGGAGCAGGATTGGCCAAAAGAGGGATGGGATTATCGGAAGTGCTCCAACTAAAGAAATTGAAGAGGAAATTGTTATTCAGACCCACTACCGACCTCCCCCTTCAAAAACCTAGCAATTTCTTTCCAATCAGAGAAAATTCTTGAGATATATGGGGTAGCATTCCAAATGATACATTTTCCATTCACAGTCTCACTGCCCCAACTCCTTAAGAGATCAATAACTTCCAGGAAGCACCTGAGACCTCAAACAGAGTAAAGATGAGATTCCAGAACTGGCCAGCTACTGAGTAGTGAAGAAAAAAGATGGTCTATGCTCTCATCATTCTTCTTGCACATACAACACCAACTAACAATGACTAGATGCCTTTTTCTTTAGTTGTCAGTGGTCACAAGCCTACCCAAAGCTGCTGTCCACACAAAGAAAGAAGCTTTTTGAGGCACTCTGCACTTCTGAACAGCCTTCCAAGGACAATGAGAGCCATACTCTACACAGAACTTTCTTATTCTAACCATGAAAATACCCTTGCTTTTGGGTTTCCAGAACAATAAATCAATCTCATCCTCCTGCCTCACAATTGAGTAAAGTAGATAAAAAAAAGCCTCTGCAGAGGCCACGTCCCAATCCTATAAAGCTCTATGAAAATGGGTATCCCAGACTACTTCAGATCCTATAAGATTCCAGCCATTAGCAACCTGGGCATGTTGGTCATAAGCTACTGCATAGAGATCTAGAAAAGTATTCTGTAATGCATTCTCAGTACACCAAAGATCATTTGGAAAACTTATTTGGTAGCGATCACCCATCTAATAATGATAAACTGAGCAAAACAAGACCAATCATTACGAATGAACTTCCATAAACCCTCCATGGGAAGAATTCACTGCTTTTGAAGTCTAACCTCTTTGCTCAAGACGATGTTTGGCAACCACAATCATCTCCACAAAGCATCTCAAATCTTCTTGTCGGTAAAGCTGGAAGAGGAAAAAGAGACATAAAATAAGTAGGTAAGCTTGAAAGGTTGCTCTTGGTAAGAGTCAACTGACCACCCTTAGACAAATATAATTTTTTTAACCAGCTAGCGTTTTTTCGAAATGCTAAGGAATACTACCCAAATAGAAACTGCCTTGAAAGAGGATCCTAGAGGCAGTCCCAAGTTTTATTGAGTGAAGGGGAGGGGACAAGTGAGATATGCACACACAGAAAGAGAGAGAGAGAGAGTGGTCTGCTTTCATCACAAAAACAAGCATGTCCTACAAGAGTGGTTCCCTCGTGATAATTGGACTCATGTAAGACATATTACATTCTTATACAATTGCAAGTTGTATTTGAAAAAAGTTTGTTGTCATAAGTTCTAATCTTGAAATGTTATCTCTTTACATATCAAAATTGTTTTTGTATAAAGATGTGTCACTTTCTCCAATTTTTTGAACTTGTACGGTAATCTACGCAGGCACTTGATACTGAGGGCATGGACATGGAAATTGACTTATCTAATCTTGGAACTGTCAATACAATGTTTGCAGCTTTATTCAGGTGGAAATAATTGATTACTAGGAGCTTTTGGAATTTTATAGCTTTGTTTAGGCTCTGATTTTATCTGTTTATAGCAAGCTGGGTGTCCCAATCAAAACTACCATTTCAGCTAATGTTCTTGAAGAAGCTCTTAATGGCACAGTTACTGTCAGACCGCTTCCAATTGGAACTTCTGTTAGTGGAAAGGTTCATATTTCTGTTTTGTAATGCTGAATCCATATTCTTCTGGTGGTGTATATCTTCTGCTTTTACAGCATTTCATTGCAGGTGGAGAAGCAATGTGCTCATTTCTTTGGTGTAACAATAAATGAGCACCAGGCTGAGGCAGGGGTTGTTGTAAGAGTTACTTCAACAGCGCAAAGCAAATTCAAGGTACCACTGGGAGGTCTTAGTTGCAACAGTGTGTTGAAGTCTCTCTCTCTCTCGCTCCCTGTGTGTGTCTCTTGCTTGTGCAATCCTACTTTCTTGGTGATATTGTATTAAGACTCAGCATTGGAACTTTTTTTTTCAGTTGCTCTATTTTGAACAAGATGCAAGTGGTGGTTACGGTTTGGCATTGCAGGTACTGTATATTCTTCTCTGATGGCTTTTCTTCATTGTTTTTCCTTTCTTTCTTTCTTTGGTTATTTTTTAGTCGTTCACTCTGGACCAATCTGTGAAACTCATTTGTATAATTTTCAAACCAGTGGATGCTTGCTAGTTTGATAATTTGTGATGCTCAATTAAATGAAAGTGGTCTAATATATATATATATATATATACACACATATATATATATATATAATATTTATTTATTTGCCTTATGCTGTTTAAGAAGTGAAAAGCAAAATTAAAAAAAGAAAAGGAAACAATTCCTATTTATCATGTGAGAAGAATCTGCAGACAGGATTGACCAAGGAACTGAGATCTTATGACAAGGAAAAGGTAAGCTCTCCAATGCATTGTAAGATTCGATGTATGTGGGCTTGTCTTCCTTGTCAAATCACTTGGAACTCTGACAAAAACTTCTTCATCCACCCTCACCCATTGTTTTTTTACGTCCTTTTATTTGGAAGGGTGGGGGGGGGGGGGGTTGGTTGTTAGTCGTTTCTCTGACTTCCTTTTTTTGTGTGAAAATACAATTTTATTTTTTGTTAAATTTGATGCATTATTCTTTTATGTCAAATTATGATTATGGATTCAAAGGAGGAATTCCTGCATTGGATGTACATGAACTTTGAATCCAGCCTTTGTCAAAATGCTTACTTGGAGACCATCAAGATCTTTCACTATAACCAAACTGTTGCTGATTTTTTTGGGGGCTTTCCAATACAAGCCTAATTATTTGGATATTTTTTGCTTTTCGTATACATAAGATTATATGTCAGATCTTCTAGGATTGCATGTCCAACATCCTTTGTCCATGGCAGAAGCAGGAATTCTTGCATACAAAGTTTGTGTGTGAAATGTGGACATGTTAGTACAGAATTTATTGAATCTGGTCTGATAGTATAAGTTTATAGCACTTCTCGTAATAGAATGTGAAATTCCCTAATTTATTAACTGGATGCCTTGGTGATCCAAGGTCTCAAGAAATTGTTAGAGGTTTTCATATTTGAAAAAAAAAACATATTGGTTTTAGGGCTACATGCGTCTTGATCTCGAATTAGGGTTGGCAATACTTCAAACATGTAGAGTATCCAAACTGTTTGTTCTTAAATAGGGAGGATATCAAACGGGGTGTTCTTGATGTTCTCATTCATAGCGTCAAAGGAGCACTCTACCCAAGAGGTTAAGCTGTCAGGTGAAACTTAAGATTGAGTTTTAATCTTTTACATGCCATGTACCCATAAGCCCATTGGGCTTGCCAGTGTGGATAATGCTCAATCTCTCCTCTTACCTTGTGATAATTTTAATTATGGAAATGAGTGGCGGCAAGGATCGAACTCCTGGCCACTTGATCGTAAAGACTCTAATATCATGTCAAATGACCACTTAATTGAAAAGTTTAAGTTGCCAGGTGAGCCCCAAGAATGGGTTTTAATCTCTCAGACACAGTAAAGGCACTTCGTGGAGGAGCCACTGAGCTTCTACATGAACTTATAACACTTGAATTTTTGTATATGTTCTTTTATCTTTTAGCATAGTTTAGGCGTAATACTGTAATAACCACTGAACACAAGCACATGATTTTGTAATATGTGATCTCAGAAATTTGAGTACCATGGTCATTATCTAATATCTATTCTGTTACTTAATGAAGAATTTTGTCACCTTAATGTTTCCTTTAGGAGAGGTCAAAATGGGAGGTGAAAGTAATTTTTCTGGTTTGCATTCAAAAAGGAAATGGGAGGAATGGTATTGGGGAGACAATTTCAATGTTGTGACCACAAAAATAATTCCTCTACATTGGAGAATTGATTGTACATTTACTATTATTTGTTAGGAGAGATTTAAGTAGGATGAATGAAAATAGGTTATTTTGTTCATTGCCGTTCTATATCATATTTTTGTTATTCTCTTCCCAAGGAAAGTAAAATCAGTCTCTTCTCATTTTTAGTCCTTCCACTTTATTTCCTTCCCAAACAAGAGTAGGAAACACTACAGTCCCTCCAACTTTTTCCATTTTCATTCATCTCATTTTCTTTCATCCATTAGTGTTCCCAAACAAAGGCCAAAGGACTCTAGACACATGTCAAAATATGAAACTTAAGAGCTATAGACCTTAGAGGCTAGTTGGCTGGTGTGTACAAAATTGTAAATGAGGTTCTCTTCAGAAGACATATTGTAGGTTGGAAATAGAACTATTGGAAAGTTGCAGCATTCCAGCTTGGTTAAATAACTGCAGTTTTGTAGCTCACATGAGGAATGGATTATTGCAAGAAGTTATTGAGTTTTGGTGCTGAAATGGTGGTAGGGATATGTTAGGCCAAGTAAGTTTTTGGTGATATGTTAATGTTACAAAAGGAGGAGAAGGGTGGCGGCTTAATGTTTGAGGGGAATGGGTAACGCTGACCTAACCATGTATTTGCCTGTCAATCGACAGAATTTCTAGTTTGCTCTGATTAGTGGTCTTCAGCAATGAGACACTCTTTTGCCTCCTCTCTTTAAAGTTTTGTGTGATTGATTTAGCTTTGGAGGTGGAGCAAGTGGCGGAACACCAATTACTCTATTTATCATCTTTTTCTTTCTTACTTTTCTCCTTTTCTTTCTATTGAGGAGAAATAAAAATAAAAATATACTTTTTAGTAGTTAATTACTATTATTTAGTACTACCTACGCAGACAATATAAGCAAAGTTCAATTTAATTGAAAAGAAGTAGCAAAATAAAATTAAAAACAAATTAATTTTATTAGTTTTTAGAGAATATAACGTTTGTGTTGATTGTTAAAACTCATCTAGGATAAAATTTATTCATCAATAAATTACATTATGTTTTGACTAAAGCGCCTTGTTGTTTAATGTTCAAGTCAAACAAACTAAAATGCAATTGAAACATGTTTTTTTTTGTCTTGTTTATTGGGTTGAGCCAAAGTTTCACAGTGTAACCTATTGGATAATTATGACCCTAGAGCAACCCGAAAAATAAGTTTTAGTTCACAAAGCGGAGGAATGGGGGATTTATTTATTTATTATTTATTTTTTATGATTTGTTTCTTTCTTGTAGCCTATATATAAAGGCATTTAACTCTAGGGTTTCATTACTTTTTTTTTTTACCAAAACATTTGTATTTTCTCTTTGAAGTCAAGAACAAAATAGTGAATTTCAATCTCTTTAGTGAGGATATAAGCTAAATTGAGTCAAACCTCAATACATCTTGTGTTCTTTTTTTTTATTGTTTTTGTTTTTCAGTTTTAGATTTCATCCTATTCTTGCTTCTGTTTAACAAAGTATTTTTTACTATTTCTAGAAAAGAAAACTGTAACAAACTTTTATATAAAAATCTCTGAGAAGTATCTCTTTCAGAAGTAAAATATAGGAGTCTACTGTTTCTTACTTCTTCAAAATAATTTCAACTTGGAATTCCTCTTCCAAATCCAATCATACGTTTAGAGATTTACCATGTTAATTAATAGGGATTATTCAGTAGATAAAATGGCAATTCAAATTTAATGGAAGTCCTTATACCAAAAAACAAAGGAGAGGCTTGACTGGATGGTAGTCAATTTCACAAGTCAGGAAGAACAAGGGGGAGAAAAAGAAGAAAATGGGCAGTTGGTCAAAAGCAATAGACTAAAGTAAAAGCACTGTAGAAACTAACTATGTACTCAATCAGATTAGGAATCTAGAAGATGTCTAGTGCTCCTGTGGATTGTGAGGGAGGCTGGGTGGGAGGGGGGGGGGGGGTCATACTCAAAATAGGTTTCTCCCCTGTCCCTGCCTGTAGCAGGTACTGAAGGTCCCTAACCTTTCTGATATAGACTGCACTGCTACATTTTATCAATAATGGAAGAAATATCAACTGGGCCATCGGTCATTTGATTTCTTCCATTTTTAAGAAATCTGTTCATCTTCAGTTTGATGCCTTTGAATATTCGTTCCTTTCTAGGTAATTTCAGAAAAATATTGGTGTTTCCTTTCTTACTATTTAGGTGAAAGTTATGCTGGGTAGTCAGCAGCTAAAGGCACACCCAAGGCCCTAGGTCCCCTTTAGCACCTGATGCACTAGGCACAAAACAAGCACAGCTGAGTAAAGCAGGCACAAACGTATTTAATATATAAATTAGAAGTTAATTATCTCACGTATGCTTATAGTTTCCTTTTTGGATAGTGATAGATTAATAGAGTTCAATTCCATTTTGAATGATCTTCTTATAGTTGTCTTGTTAATTTTTATTATGACCTAACTTACCTCATTGCTTATCTTATATCTTTCTTTTTTTAATAAGTATCACTCCTCTTTAAATTATATTCTCTTAATATATTTATTATTTATCTAGCTTTTTCTCATATTTTTACAGTATTTTTTGTATCTGTATTTGATACTTACCTCACTTTTGACGAATCAAAATCAAGAAGGGTAATAAAACTTTCTTTCTTCATCTAGTCTCTCTCAATCTCTTGGTCCCTATTTTTCCATCGAAATGATATTCTTCTTATTTCTATTCACAAATGGCTGCACTTCAGTCAGTATGCACCTCCAGTGCCTTGTGCATTCCACAAGGCATATGCACTGATGGAAGGCGCCTCGCCCCAGTCCCATTTGCTCCTGGGGAAGTGTTTGTGCTTTTGGCTACATTGGATTTGGAGTTCTGGTCCTAAATTACTCTAGTCTGGTCCACATCTGTCCGGCTTTTTGCCAATTTTCATACCAAGTATCAATAAGCTGCCTGTTGGGATTCTTTTGGGTGAAAATTTACAAATTTGTATGATCTTCTGCAGTTTACTGTAAAGAAATGAATCTCCCAATCTTTTATCTAAAGAATTTTACACCAAAGCCCAATACTATAATATTTAATTATAACATCTAGTTTGCTTCATTTGTTAGTTGGTTCTGCACTATGTAGATATTGCTGATAGAAAAATATTCAAAGAAAACTATCTGAAGTGGTATGTAGTGTCAGATATCAGCAATTCCTGCCTTAGTTAGTAGTGGTGCAGTACATATGTGTACTGATCCAGAGTATAACTTGGAAAAAAAATCAACTCTTGGCTGATTGGATACAGGAATTTCATTAGCAGCTATTAGTCTTTAAAAGGCTATATTTATAATGTAATGAAAAGTTAGAAATTTATATGGATAGCAGGCTTGTTTATTACATACCATATGGATATTCTAGTTTGGATATTTAGAGTTGACAGAACAGAGAGAATAAGATATTGTTTCAAGGATGTAAGAAGGTTTTATAGTCTTTTAGATGGATGAATGATTTAGATTTTTTGTCCTTGACCCAAAATTATCTTGAGCTTGTAATTACAGATTTTTAGAAGGAAACGAAGGCAGCATCATATCTGAGCAAGATCTGGCATTGAACAAACTAGGGAGTTCAGATTACAGTTAAAAGGAAAAAAAGGGAGAGAGGGAGAAGAATTAGAGAAGTACTTCGGGTATCAAACCTGGGATGGAATTGTATCATAATCAAAAGATCAGAGCTTCACAGCTTCTTGAGTTCTCTAACAAATAAATGTGGAGTTTTCCTTCATATATTCCTGTAGTGGACTTGGACTTCTAATACAGATACAAAAACTGAAACTACCAAATCCACTGCAGACTGCACTCAAAACCCAATTATGTAAAACCCACAATAAGATCTATGGGTTCATCCAAAACTCCATGTCCAACAAATCTAAAAGATCACAAAGTACAAACTTATCTAATAATTGAAAACCATACGAAGCTTCTTAGCTAAAAAAAAGAAAAAGAAAAAGAAACCATAAGCATACAGCCTCTTATTCTTCAAAATATTCAAAGTCATTAAGCCTAAAGAGTATCACAGTTCAGGCAGTGTTCCAAAAATCAACCATAGTTCAATATTTCATGGATCCTTGATCCTATATTCTTAATACTTCTGCTGCTTGCATTATGTACATGTACTGTTACTATTGAATACTAAGAATTATGCAACGTCACACGAGCTCGAGCAATTACATAGATTGGTTCAAACATTATTAATGCTTTGAACGTCCTATTTCAAGTGCTTCCCCTTCTATCCTCCAGTTTTATACTCTTATTTATGAATTCCTTATTGAACTTTATACAGCAAGTGGATGGAAGAAATAAAATGTCATCCTTGAGCCTTTCTTGTAATTAATTTTGTGATAGCGTTTATTTCATCCACGTTTAGTAGTACATGTAATTAAAATCCCCCTGTTAAGTCAGAAATTGACTGTTATATATGTTATATGCAATTGTCTTCTTCAGGAAGAAAGTGAGAAGACCGGCAAGATAACATCTGCAGGAATGTATTTCTTGCATTTTCAAGTGTATAGAATGGATTCAACTGTGAATGCGGTATGCAAGTGTTTTAGGTTTCTTTCTTTGCTTTCTCTTCCTTCTTTTTTTTTTTTTTGGGGGGGGGGGGGGGAGAATGTGGTTTGGGATTATGGAGATGGTGTTACCTTGTTTCATGGCTGAATCAGTTTTCTGTCAAATCGTGTAGTTAGCCATGGCTAAGGACCCTGAAGCTTCATTCTTCAAAAGGTTGGAAGGTCTTCAACCTTGTGAAGTTTCAGAACTCAAAGCTGGAACCCATATATTTGCTGTTTATGGTCCGAACTCTTACTTTTTCCGATCTTCTTTTTGCTTGCTTGACTCTTTTATAGTACTTGTTCTGTTCACTGATTATGTCAAGATATGTTCAGGAGATAACTTCTTCAAGACTGCTTCCTACACAATTGAGGCACTCTGTGCAAAATCATATGAGGACACAACACATAACCTTAAAGAGATTGAATCTCAAATCTTAAGAAAGAGAAATGAGCTACGCCAATTTGAGGCAGAATACAGAAAGGTTTTTGTTCTTCCTATCAGTGAAAACTTGCAATGGATGTGGTTCATATAATATTGTTTATCTTAATGCTTTGCAGGCATTGGCACGATATCAAGAAGTGACCAAAAGATATGAACAAGAAAAATTGTCTGTATGTTGTCTTCTCATTATTCTCATAGCCTGTGTTACAGTTACAATGACAATTGCATGCTCACATTATCATCATTTTTAATTAGTTTTTCCTATTGAAATTTATTCAGTTTCTAGCTGACTTGTAGAGCATGTAGAGACTGTATTTATTGTGTTTTGTAGTGACAATTGATGTCAGTTTTCCCTTGAGTCATGCTTCTTTAATTCAATTTTCCAAGCAATCAATTTTTCTTCCTTTTCTTCATTTCTTTAGTTTTTTCCTGCTTTATGCTTTCTCCATTATAATTTGACAAAACTTGTTTTGATTTTTGTGTCCTATCTTCTATCTTACCATGTTAAATCTGATTTTGCAATTCAGGTAGAAGAGCTTCTGAAACAGAGAGACAATATCCATTCTTCGTTCACCGTTGCAAGATCACATTGGTATTAGCGGGAGTGGTAGTGGTGTAAGTAACGGAAGTGCTAGCAAACTTGCTGGTGAATATTTTAAGGCTGATAGCCCTGTGCAAGATGGAGATGGCAAGGATAAATCAGGCAAAAAGAAATGGTTCAACCTTAACCTCAAGGGCTCTGATAGGAAGTTGGTTTGAAAAGGTGCTTGGTTTGGATTATTTCTATTAATCGGAGTTTGAATGTGAATCTTGGCATGAAACGCCTTAGCCAGGCCTGCATAGGCTAGCTCTTGCATTTGGTTTAAGAATATTTTCCATCCCCCTAGGGTTCACCAAGGTTATTGATTGTGTTGTATTAATCTGTTCTTTTATAGTATTGTGAAATATGGAATGTTTGTCTATTAACATTTTCAAAACCATTTTTGTAATGCAGCAGCATCATTGTCAAATATAATTTTGGTACTGTGAGTTTGTAACAATGCATTCATTCTTAGTTTTATGCGACGAAGAATCAGTTTTTCTGAATTGCCCTTTATCTTCTAATTATGTCTTTAATTTTTAACTAGTCAATTCTAATGAGTTTAAGATTTAAGAATTTGTTGAGTTGAATTTTTAATTATTTATGGATTGGTGAAGATAATGAATGTACTCATGTAGGTGGGTTTTATCTCCAATCTCTCCCTTATGATCTCAGATACTGCCTCTATTTTATCTTAAGGAAACAAAGGCTTTTGATCTCTTAAAAGTTGCATCTATTTTTTGAATTCTCAATAAAGTTTTGTATCATATTTAAACTCATTGAATCAAGCTATCATATTGTTTCGTACAAATTGACCAATCTAATATAAAGTTTTGTTTAATCTAATTTAAGTTTCTAAACTACCATCATATTTTTATCACAAAACTATGTACCATGTACATCAATTTCAAAGCTAATTCAATTGGCTTAGGTTAACTATCTATTATAAAATCCTAAGCTACTTCAATTGGCTAAGGTTAACTATGTATCATACCTAAGCTAAATAATTTATAAATTGGGTTGGTTAAGACAATGACAAAAGATATGGGTATTAAATAAGCAATTAGATAACTTGCAACTATGTTTCCTTCTCAAAATAAATAAAAAAAGATTATTGTCAAGATTGATGGGTTAGACAATAGATACAGATAAATTATCATCTTAGGGACTAAATAAATATAAAAATAAGATGACTTAATGCACACACTTAAACTCAATTCAATCACCAATTTATCTTGACATTTTTTGATTCCAAACTAGCTACTATTATTTTAGTGAGTTAGACCATTACATCTATTTGGCTTTTCCCAAGAGGCAAATTTTGCCAGAACCCAAACAATTTAACAATATAGAATTTATTTTTTGGAATTGTTAGAATATGAACATCATGTGGGTTATATAAGTAATGCCAAAAAACATTATCAAAATAGATAAGTACTCCCACATGCATATAGATACTATTTTGTTTCGGTTCTGAAGTTTGAACATGCACAAAAGGTAGATTCCTCGTTGGATCATGCAGGTATGTGTCCCTTTTGGAACCTATTTTTTAGGCTAAAATGTGTGAAATCCCTTTAATTTTATCAAGTCCCACATAATTCTATTCATTTATTATTATTATTATTATTATTATTATTTTCAATTGAACATCATGGATCTTAGGTTAGTGAAAATCACATATTTAAGAGTCTAAAACCACTCAATCTATAATGAAATCTTTTTATTATTAAAAATGTATCTCTCTCGTTTCACTCTTAGAACTACATTCCATTTAAATTACACATAAAAAGAGGAAGAGAACAATCATAAGAAATAAAGGTACCCAATTAAGCAATAATTCATATAAAGAGAAGTGAAGCTATAGTAAATCCAACTAGAATTATTTTTGTATATAATTTTTGTCATGTCATGTGCACATGTACCCTAAATATTTGATGTCTTTGGGTAAGATGTTATGTGGGTGTGTTTGTATAGCCGTCTAAGTGTCTCTCACTTTAATAGCAAACCAAGCACTTGTATTTTGTCTCATTCATTGACTAAACTCACTTCTTAGTACTCGATTCACGGGAACTTCCAATTTATCATAGTAATGCTTCTTATTTCTTTAATCATAAATTAATTTGGACATTGTAGGCTATAATCTATGCTTAACTCCATGTTAAATTAATTACTATTTAATTATACATTAATTAATTACTAATAGATAGTGTTGAGAGAGAGAGAGAGAAAAAGTCACTTCACATGACTTAAAGCTAACTCCACCCAACCTCCACAATTTTTTTTAAAATGAAATGTAAGAGAATTAATTACTTTAAAAAAGAAGTAGGTAGTGTCACTTGGCATACATGGAGAGGCTAATTGAGTCATACCCACATTGTTTGGGGGAAGTGCTTAAAAGTGCTTTGAACATATCCATAAAAAGGATTTTCCAACTTGAAAATTAAGTCACATTGGAGGCTTTCTTTTTTATCCTTTTTGGATACTTCCAAAGTGATGGTTGCCAAAAGAAACAAAAGATGATTAGAAAGTTAATGGGGGTTCTTAATATGATAGGATCATATCTGTAATAATCACTACTTCAATGTATATTATATTATTTCCATTGCTTAATTTTCTTCAATAATTACAACTTGGTGGGCCATAATCGCGATTTGGGAAATCTTAAGATGATAATATCAGCATCACTTTAATCAACAACAAAAGAAAACATTATTAATGTCCTTAAAAGGTGTTTTAACACTTAATTACAATATTAACAAGATAGTTGTTTATGAATCAATAAAATTTATTTATCTATATATTTATATAAAATGCGATCGGACAATTTCAATGTCTCTCACCTCCACCCAACTCTAAATTTTCAACAAAGAGAGTGTTCGAGTGGGGCCATATGCCACAAAACTTGCACCATGTGGTCCCAAGGTAACTCAATGTGTGCGGGACCTACCTAAGTTTGTTCAAACAGTTGAGGGACCAATTAGATGTACCTTCACATGTGTTTCCCTACATCAGTGGAGGAAATATTGTGCTCATGTCTACAAACCTTTCAACTTAGGATGATTAGGATTGATATGATTAATAATGGATTTTTTTTTTTATTGATTTATTGGTTTCGACTCTTTTTAAAGAGGCTGTGAAAAAAAAATTATAAATTTTTTAATTTAATAGTAGATAACTTAGTTTTGACCTCATTGAAAAAATATATATAAACTAATTGAGACATATATAAACACTAAAAAATTGAAACTAACTTTTTAAGTCTTAGCACTTTATTTCTCTAGTTTTTCAATTTTTCATATAGCAGTTGTTAACTATGTAATTTTAATTGGCTTACTTAAATATCGTTAACTTTTTATTTTAATTTTCTTGTGAGAGTAATTATCAAGTTCAATAATTATATATATAAAAAAATTAAGTTACAGTGATAACTATACTTGTTAATGATAAACTTGTAAGTAAGTCGATGCATATACTTCGTGGCTAAAAATTCACTAAAGATATTATTTTTAACTATGGCACTCATCATTGGCGAAATTTTTATTTTATTTTATTTCTCAAGAGTATCTCCACACTTTTTGAGTGTGAATCTAATGCCGTTCAGAATTTGTGATTGTCTCTCTTCATAAATGTGAACCTAATCATCAACCAAATTTTGTCACTAAAGAAGATTATTTTAATCACAAAAAATTAACATTTTCAACTTAACATATATGTGTTTATTTTTCAGGTTACTCGGAACCTAAGCATGTAGATGCTTCTAATTAATAGAGAAATAATTCACACTTTTAAGTGACTTTCTATCAAGTTCTAATAATAGGCATATTGATTTGTGTCTTTCTTTTACTATGCTAATACTAATGGAGTGGTTAAGAATTTTCTCATAGGAGAGACTTTGAATTCAAACCTTCAACTCTTAAATGACATTTTAACTGATTGATGCAAAGGAGAGACAAGTCACAATTTGGTTGAATGCATGAATTAGTTATATATATAATACCTTCAATGCCAAATCATCATAGTCCAATTTGAAATTAGGTAGCTAGCCAGATACCTTTGTCAAACATGCTACATATCTCCCTCACCCCCCTACAACCTTTAGAAAAGAAATGAGGATTTTTTTATTTTTTTTTAAGAAAAAGAAAAAGAAAACATTATAATGGAAGACAAATCACATATATATAAGACGAAACCAAATATAGTACAAATGTTATGTGGCCACTGCTTGTCCCAACAAATGATTAAGTGTGTGTGAACTTCTTTTAATCTTTCATGAATAAAGACTACAGATCCTTGAATTTGAGCCCCCTAGCGGGATATATGAACTTGGTTTTCCTAAACCCTTTTATAAAGTGAGAAAGACCCAAAGAGCAAAACCATTGGATCCACATAATAAAGCAAAAAAAAAAAGAAAGTTGTTAGGTTTGATAGTAAGCACATTAAAATTTTTCTTTCTAAACTAATTGTTAATGGAGATCCTAAATCTATAAGCATCATTATTTCATGTCTCATAGTGACCCTACTTTAGGGACTTATAAGCTTGGAGGGCCACTTATTAATTATACAAATTATGTAGACCATTATAACCATTGAATCTTCTACATGTGTTCTGGACAAAAACTTGACAAGAAAAGGTAGAACCTCTAGAAAGGTCAACATATTAATGTCCATCCAATGACACTTCATAATTTAATTTCACCTCTGAATCCTTTTAAAAGGACAACCTATGTAAAACTAACCCTAATTAAATGGAGACAATACGATAATAAATGCAAATCTATATTTGAATTTAATTAGAGATCAGCTGGTATCTATTTAAATTTAAAAATATAAAATTAATAAAGAGTAAAGACATAAATATATGAAATTTAACTATATCTACTTCATAAAAGAAGAGACAATATTATTAGTCAATTTAACTTAAAGTGTACAATGGTGAGTTCCGTAAGTTGGATATTCCTTTAATGATAAGATAACGAGTGCTCTTATGTAATATTTGTATTCTCTTGAAATAAATCACAAGCTGTAAATGTTAGCTATGAAAAAGTGTTTATTATATTGATGCAAATATAAAATTATGATGTCATATTGTTTAAATTCTTATGTCTATTACAATCTGATAATACTTGAAATATTCAAATTTTTCTTGATGTATTTAATTTCATAATCTTAAAAATAACTCAAATTAAACCATGTCGTAATTAGTAAAGTACGCTTCCATGACTAATTAAGTAACCTGACTTTGTACTAAACTCAATGAAAATTAATTAAGATTGCTACTAGCTTGCTTCTAGGTAGATAGATTATGCCAAAAGCAATAATCATGACTAAATATTGTCGAATCTAACGGTTGAAAAAGAGCATAAACTTACATTTCAAGGGTGATTATCTTCCAATTCAATAATGATCCCCAAGATTTTTCTTCTCTCCTTTTCAAGTTTATACATGGGAAAATTTGACTAATCGAGAGGGTACTACGTCTGTATAGAATAGAACACATAAGAAAGAGGGGACAAAGGTGGGTCATATTTAGAGTTGTGATGAAGACTTTCGAAGAGCTTTTGATCATCAATAATTAGTAGTAAGTAGCAATAATACTATTTAATGCTCTTTATGTGGGTTATTTATTAATTGCAAAGCCAAAAGCTATCCCTCTCTCTCTCTCTCTCTCTCTCTATGTAGTTAGTAAGATTCGCAGAGATCTATCTAAAGCAAGAAAACCAATTTAGAAATGTAGATTTCAACGTCAATCACGCAAACATCCTAAACAATTATTCATCATCATCAACACTATATAGTTGCATTATACTATTTATTTTGGGAGATTATTATATGTAATAAAGTAAAATTATTCTTTTTTACACTATTTGATAATACTTTTAGTGTTATATAATTAATGAGATTAATCATATCTCTAATATATAATTCAAAGAGAATAATATTTGAATAGTATCGGAAATGTAACTCTTTCTTATTTTTTAATTTTTTTTCTCAGTTGAGCATTTTTAGTACATGCATTCAATTGTTACCTATAATTAATAATTTATTATTTTTGAAAATGAATTTATTTATAACCAAAAAAACAAATGCCATTTCAAAGAAGTTAATAATTCGAATATATGTGAGCTTCTCACATGTTGACTTTATTAACGAAAATGCCATCACAGCTATATAAGGGAAACATGCGTATCTACGGTGAGATATGCCAGATAAACATGATGGTGACACGTGGGCCATTCTGCGCAGTGATTAGTGGGACTAAAGAACTGATATAGATAAACAGATACATGGATGGATCTCAGTCTAAGTTAGCTGTCTCTCTCTCTCTCTCCATTTTAGTTTGTTGTTGCCATCAATACTTACTACGAAAGTATGTGCTTCATATGCATGGATGCTTTGACTTTTTTCTACAAGATATTGGAACTGTTTTTTTTTCCTGAAATTATTAGCCAAAGGTAAATTTTAAGAGGAGGAGATAGATACATAGAAATAAAAAAAATAAAAAATCAAATATTGAGTGCTCATATTTGAAATCATTGAATTCTCTCGTGGTACATGTTCGAGGTCTTATGTTAGAGAGAAATAGACACACTAATTTTGCAAAATAAACTATATATAATTTGCTAAGATTTGTTCACCTATCATTGTTTTAAAGAAGTTTCAAGCAGTTGTAGTGGGAAAGAATTTTTCATTTTTTTTTTTCTTCTCTCTATCAACTGGAGGAGAGTTGTTGGAGTCAGCAAGAGAGAACAGAAACGTGGGCTTAACAGTGGCTTATTGGGTTTTGTCCCAAAGCTCTGAAATCATGTTCTTGTAATGGAATATTTGTGTTTCTTAACCAATGGCACACAAAAATAATATTAATGGTGGCACAAGAAATGGGAAAACGTAATTGACGTGTCATATATACAAGAAGTGAGTCAATCAGCGTGATGAAGTATGGTTTTGAGTAAAGAAGGACTCTTATATTAATTATGTATGGCAATGTTTATAATTAGTTGATCAAACTATTTTGTAAGCTTCTAATTGGCCATTTTACACAAACTTCTCAACATCATTAAGCAAGTAAAAAACAAAGCAAGTGCTTGCCTGCTTGCCCCTATAACCACATAACTCTAGCTAGCTAGCTCCATTAATATTTGAGTCTCTCTCCCTCTTTCTCTCTCTAAAGAGAATTGTTTTTATGTGAAGCACAAAAAAGGAATGGCATATGTGGTTCTGATCCAATGCTAATCATTTCCATAATATACTTTCAACCCGTGCCATGCTTCTATCACATTCTGAACCCCCCCATGTACATAATTTCAATAGAAAAATCATCCATTTGATACATTATATAGTTGTATCTGAAAATGTAAAATTATACGCTTGGATACCAACTGGGTTTTTATTATTCTATATAGTATATACTAGAACAACCCAACTTGGTAATTTTAACAAACACAGAGGAAACAAAATATATATGCAAATGAACTGCCTAGACATTTGCCAATCCTTTGGGTCCCCCAACCCAAGTGTTCTGGGGTCGTGTTCCCATATTTTTACACACTTTTCTTCTCATTGGGATGTCAACCTAGTTCACTGTTGTTTACATACAAATTAATATAACTTTTTTTGTCAAATCCCATTCTAGCTAGGAGCTAGCTTGTGTATAAATACCTCTCAAGCACATGCAAAAACTCCTTAAAATCAACAAATCCCCCACCTATTTCCCACATACATCTCTATTTCTGTCTCACACTTTCACTACCCTCCTTAATTATCTCCTCTCTTTCCTTACAACAGTATGGAAGATCATCACTTTGATTACCAAATTAAAAGGCCAAACTCCACTACAACACGCTTGAAGCTATTTGGCATCAACGTTCAGGAAGATATGGAAGATGAAGTACTTGAAGACATAGCAGAGTACTCAATCACCAAGGCTACGACTACCCCATCTGGGTCACCGGAATCGGGTTGTGGGGGTGGTAGTGGTGGTGATGGAGGAGCTGGTAAAGGTGGTGCTTTTCCTTCCTCCTCTGGAGACAGAAAATACGAGTGTCAGTATTGTTGCCGTGAGTTTGCAAATTCTCAAGCACTTGGTGGGCACCAAAACGCTCACAAGAAAGAACGTCAACAGCTTAAACGGGCTCAATTACAAGCAACCCGAAACGCAGCAGTTTCATTCGTCCGTAACCCAATAATCTCCGCCTTCGCCCCACCACCGCACCTGTTGTCTCAACCGGGTCCGATGGTTGTTCCGCCGTCGTGGGTATACATGCCACCACGTGCCGCGCCTCCTCCTTTTGTGTCCCACGGTTGTGTGTTTCCATCGGCCAATAACACAACCGGCACTAATTGTAGTAGTAGTCCCAGTATTATTAATATGAATACAGGTGGAGGTGGGAGATCGACAGGTGCAGGGATGTTATCGTATGGTGGCAGTGTAGGGGATTCCTCATCTGCATTTTCCACGATGGGGTCGCATGTACAAGCACGGGTCCACGGGAGAGTTGATGGGCCATCATTGAGTAGGTTTTCGAAAGGAGATGGTGGGCCCACTTTTGATGACGCATTGGGCTTGGACTTGCATCTCAGCCTTTAACCAGCTGCACCATGAATCTGGCTCGGCTTGGCTTGATCTGGGAAAGTGGGTGTAGCCGAGTAGGAGTTCTACACTTCTACTGCTTTGTAACCAATTTGTGGTATGTGGCTCATGACTGGTTAATTGATAGGCTTTGAGGGCTTCGGCTCACTTACATCTGTACATTTTCCATATTTATTACTCTTTTTTTTTAATTAGAAACTGATTTCACTAGTGTACATTGCAGTCATTCTCCTTTAACCAAATTTTCCTTCTTTTTTTCTTTTTAATATTCTTAGCAATATAATTGATTCAGTACATTTGATTTCATATATATATATTATTATTATTCCTTTTAAATAGTGATTTTTTTTTTTTTTTTCACGATTATTCCCATACTTTTCAGATTTTAGTCTAATCTCGTTCAAGTTAAAAAAGTGATACGGTTATTAATTCTCTCAAAGAGACTCCCAAAGAGACAGGTCTAGGATTCGAACATCTGCTCTCTTTTTGGGGTTGTAATTTGCTTCCTACTACGACTAACTATCTTTGATGTTGTAATTTTATTTTAAGTAAATTGTATACAGTCATTTTCATGTAATAGAGTTAAGGATGCGTTGGCTTTTCAACTTGTTTATACTTTAAAAATTATTTTAGTATCATTCTCATGAGTAGCCAAATCAACTATAAAAATTGAAATTAAGATCCACCATTGTGGTGTCTCTTTCAAAACATGACTCAACATCTCTTTATTTGAGTTTGGAGTATATATTAATTAATTGAAGGTTTTTTCTTTCATAGATAGAGGTGAATCTTGAGGTCTCGTGATAGAAGTGATCCTTTGGCTCAAGCATTATTCTGTTTAAGTTATGCTCACGATGATTAATTAAGTGAAAGTTTTAAAGGTATATGATAAGAAATTAGAGATTAAGATTTTAGAATCAGTCTAAATTAAATTAGAAATACTTGAAATTTGATGTTTTAATCAGATGAGCTAACACGTCTTTAAGAGAATAACTATGTTGAAATCGATGAGAACCAATCAAAGAAAATGTGTGGCTTATGTTTTGTGGTATTACATGTATCTTGACCAAATTTCTTTGTATTTAAGGCGTTCATCAATCATCACTAAGGTCTCTTTCTGCTTTTAATCCCCCTCAATTCTTTCTGGTTTCTACTTTTTATTTTTGAAAAGTTGGGGTTGAAACTAAAATAATGTATTTGCAGGTAAGATATGGAAATTACATTTTGTTGTGTAAAATCTTGTTCAATTTAAGACAGGATTTATATGTTACCAAATAATAGAATGAAACTATCATTTGATTCCATAGCATTCCATTCCCATTATATTTATCATTCCAATTCTATAAAAATCATTTTCACGCACAAACTAACCCTTAGACTTCCGTATATCCGCAACCAAAATGTTATAAAAAGAACCTTCCCTTATTGTAGATCATTAAAGCAATAAACTCCAAATTAGAAATTGAAATGATAAATACCATATACTCCTATAAATTTATAATTTCAGATAAACTAAGTCATTTTCACTTTGCTAACATAATATTTTTGTTCATAGATGTTAAGTGTGACATAACACCAAGTACAATGTCCAATCCAATTAATTAACAAAGGACACCATTCAGACACAGAAAGTAAGACTCTGGCCCTATGTTTTGCAAATGCATGTGAATCCTTTCATCTATATGTCTTCTTTGTGTCCCCAACTCTTTCTTACAAAAGAAAGCTTCATTTCCAAATAATCTTTTAGCTCAAAGGATGATAAAGATTAGGCTAGGTAAGACTTAGGCTACCCTTATAACTCCTTACTAGAGAAGGAATATAGAAGAAATGTATTGAAGTGTGATAAACTTTAAACTAATTCTTCTTTACTTTTCGGTTTCATTTTCACTCAATAGAATATTGAGAAGGGAATTGTTGTACGTACAGTAGACTCTTATGAAAAAGAGTTTTATGTAAGATTCATTTAGTGGTGGAACTATAAAATTTTATCAGTGTCCAAAAAAAAAAAAAAGAAGATGTGTAGCTGTAGTTGGATGATATGATCAACTAATTCAAGATTGATAATTCTAATCAGTTAGTTATGATCTTTTTGCCTGTCAAGGAAGGTGAGATACCAGTGAAAGAGTTCATTTCTCCAAATTAAAACCTAACTAACCCTTTGATAGTGTTTGTTTGGTGCTTTATTTTCATCTTGTCATTGACTAGGAGGTGATAGAATTATATGTTGTCGGACCAATTAATAACATGGAGACCCATTTTCTTACAGTCATTGCAAATCCTCATTTTGATCAGCAGGAAGAATTACTTCTACTTTTATATATAGGTTATTTTATGAGTGTCTTAAGAATACTTGTTAAGCTATAATAAATATAATTTTTTAAAATTAATTTTACAAAAAATAGTAATCTATGCATTAATTAGCACTGAACAAATATTATTAGTATACTCGATAAAAAAAATCTCAATATATAACTTGTGAACGAGTCAAACACCATGAGTTTTCTGTATAATTCACTCATTAATCAAACTTGATATATCTAGTAGGTTGGCTGCTGCCAATACCCATCATTAATTAAGGCAACTGAGAGAGAAAGAGAAAGTGAATTAGTTTGTTGAGAAAATAATGACATAGAATCCAAGAATATATATAGATCAATAGATGGCTTCTTAACTCTTAATTAGTCTTAAGAGACTTGTGGGCAAGACAAAGCTTACGTATTCATGAAAACAAAACCTAATGTATGCCAACTATAGAATTACTTGTAAGTCATTCAATGAAGTCAGTTAAAGACCAAAATTATAAATATTAAAAATCATATTCAAGTAAGGCTTTTCCTATTAGGAAGTCTTGTTTGCCCCTTCCTCAAGCAAACTTGTAAAAGTGAGTAGTGTAATTTCTCCTCCCATTTTTGTTATCCACAATAATTAAAGTTTGATTTGGGAAACTTCATTTGTAAGCGAGGGTACTGATGTCATTAACATGATTTCAATAGCTAGATTGGTTTTTATCTTTAGATGGAAACAGATGGGGTTGGTTTCCACAAAGGAGCACAAGAAAAAGAATATGGATACTAAAGATCTTGGATTGGATGCCTTTTGCTTTTGTGTTTGATATATTTTCTTCTTTTTCTGAGTGTTTTTAGCTTCAACTTGTTGGTAATTTTGGTTTCATTTATGGACAAACAAAAGGAGGGTTTGCAAGCATAATAATAGATTTGAAAACTTGTGCTCTTGCAAAGGTTGATTCTTTCTGTAAAACTTTTTGACATTTGAGTCCCACCTCCTTGTGGTTGGTAAAGTATAACACTAGAAACTAAATCTCATAATTTCCCATAACCCTGCGTCATAATAAATAATATTAGCTGTGGATTGGCCCTACTTACACCCCAATCGGCATGCAGGTTCATTCACACACATGTTATTCTATCACCACTAGTGAAGTTTTATGTTTTGTTTTCTCAAAAGTTAGAAAAAAAAATATTACATCTTAAAGATATTAGTAATTAGTGTGTTTTTACATTTATAAAATATTTCAATGTCAACTATTCGTTTGAAGCATTGTATAAAAATGAAGTGATAGAATAATATTATTCACTTGACTCTTAGTATTCGACAATAATATGATAGTATAGACTTAATATTATTAATTATTTTATTATGTCTGACAATAATAGACTATATATTGGAGTAAAAAAAAAAAATCTATATTATATATAAAAGAGCTTTATGAGTTTGTATTATTATATAGTTATAGTTTAGTTGTTATTTTGCTTCAAATAAACTACTATTTTTTTTCCCTGTTTTCTTTTTCTCTATTTTAACATCAATAGAATTGTAATTATTTTAGAACTATTGAATTTTATTTTATTTTACCTTTTGAATATTAATAAATATATAATTTTTCAATAATTATATGTCAATAGCAATTAAAATTAAATTTCTGATTTTTTTTAAAATTTAATAAGTACCTAATACTTAATTTTTGTAGTTCTTCTCAAATTTAAGAATTAAAATTTTAAAAATAACTATGAATTAAAAGAAATATTAAGAGTATTTCATGATTATAATATAATTGTTTAACTTTTATATCATAAAATAAAATTCAATAATTATATGTCAATATTAGTTAATATTGAATTTTTCAATTTTTTTTAAATAAGTTCCTAATGATTAGAATATCTTTCAGTTCTTCTCAAATTTATGAAATATTATTTTTTTTAAATTATAAATTAAAAAATATTTAGAGTATAGTTTCCATTATTATATATTGTTTTTTACCGTTTAAAGGCAGGATTTTTTTTTTCTTAAATACCCTATGGGTTTTTATTATTATATAAATTTTAATTATATTTTGCTTCATATATCATATTTTTAACTTTACTACTTTCATAATTTTTTCATTTTTTTAATATTAATATAATTATAATTATTTTATGATTATTAATTTTTTTTTATCCTAATTCTTTTCAATATTAATAAATCTACAATTTTTCAATAGCTATATATTAATTGTAATTAATATTGAATTTCTCAATTTTTAAAATAATAAGTTACAAATAATTATAATTTTATAAATTAATTTTTTTTAATCCTATAAATGAAAGGAAATATTAAAAGTATAGCTTTTATGATTATAATATTGTTATATTACTTTTTCATCTGTCTTTAGAATTTTTAAAATAATAAGGTTAAATATTTTTTAAAATAATTTTAATATTATATTATTAATGAACATATATGTATATATCATAAATATAATTCACGAACATTGCGTGTGTCACAAAAACTAGTAATATAATAAGTTCAATCTTATACAATATGCATGTTATATAATTAAAAAAAAAAAATCCAAAAGTTGATCCTAGTGTTTAACATGTCTAAAACTGACTGAGAAAGCGAATCAGCTCCTTCCAAGTATGTGGGAACAATGGAATTTTTGTCCTCAAAGAGGCATGCAGACATCAATTTTTTTTTCTGATTGGAATTGGTTTGAGCTTGATGGAAAAAGTTAAAGAATAGTTTCATCAATCACGTTGAGTGTGTTAGATATTATTATTATATAATACCCAATCACAAACGAAAACCTGGCTTTTATTTGGTGTGATGAAAACCAATGAAGTCCCTTCTTTGATTGCGTGCATAGCTTTGCCACTAATTGTCAATGTGATTTCAAAATGAAGTTGAATTAAAGGTAAACAATATATTAAATATAATATAACTATTGCAAGATGACAAGGTTCTCGGAATAATTGGTAGTATAATAGAGAAAAAGTTAGAACTTATAATTTGAGATTACTAATGTTATGTGGGCTAGTGTTCATTTCAAAGCTAATGCATTAAGTCAAGAATTTGGTGTGTTAGGATTCATGAGTTCGTTATGTTAATTAAGTCGAAAGCAATACATTTAACACAAAAATTTAAACTCTAAATTAGTAAAATAATCTAGAGTAATAATATAAACCCATCTAGAGCATTTGAATCTCACCAACATGGGAACTCTTACCACATCTTAAAGGGATTATATATAGTAATTAAGTAGTTGTTCCTGCAATGTGGTTTAGTTCTCTTTCTTTTAACTCAAAATATACCCATGTTGGCTTAATACCTTTAATATCAAAAGATAGGACGAAATAATGTTACAATCGAAGATTTCTTATGATATCATGATAAATTACAATCTTATTATCTTACAAGTTTAAAATTATAGTAAGAGAAGTCACTTAATCATTTGTATATTTTAATTTAAAAAAATCATAATTATATTGTGTATCGTGCAACAAGACTAGTCTGAATTGTCAACATGTACAGATTTAAAATTGGGTTAAAAGATAAGACAATAATAAAGGATCCCCAGCTGTAAAAAAAGAGTTGTCATTCTCCAAGACCTACGTACATTGATTGAGTAGTAATATAAGTGACATAATGGGTTTGCAGTATGTCCAAATTAAAACTAGTCTGATGAGCAGGTGGAGTGGCAGCACCCACCAGTGGAGGTTTCTATGCTTTTGGATGGTGACCTTGCTGGGGTTGCTTGGAGGCGTCGTATAGCGATTCTTGCTTTGTAGTTGTGGTTTTCTTTTTCCCTCTTCATCTAAAAAAATAAATAAATAAAATACTAGTCTGAGATAAAATCTCAGAAGGTTTTATGGTCTCATAAATCTCGATTATTATTCCTCGATTATAACGAGATTTGAATGTAATATGAACTCCAATTTGAAAGCTTGAAGTTGGAACCATGGAAATGTTCCATTACAGATTTAAAATTAAAGACATATTTAATGTTTTGACATGCTTAAGAGTCGGACCAAGAAGCTAATTAATTAAGGAGCAGACTAAGTTGGAGCCTTGGGGGACACATTGTTTGGTTCATATTAATGCAATTTTAAACCATATTGTCTTACATGCATGGACCCAAAATTGTTTCTCTGAAAATAGCTTGTGTGTAAATTATAAAGGACATGAAAATAAAAGCCACCGACATTGTAGGTTACAATTAATTACTGAATTACATGAACTTCTCTTACCAAATTTTGGTTCACTGAAAGAGTGATCTTTAATATCACTTGTAAGCAAAAAATGCTTTTACTTAACCTTTACAAAGAAAAAACTCCACTAGAGCATTCATCTCCCTACTGCAGCCTAGCTAGCGATAGCTTATACGTGCTTTTATACTTGATTAAACTAGATTTTATTATCTAGTCATGAAAAGTCAAGAATACAAGTGATATAATAATATAATCATAAATATAATTTAATTTTATATCATATCTCATTATAATTATAATTATAATTATTCTCGTTATAACTCATTATTTTTATTATAGACAATATTATCTGATATTATAATAAATATTATTACTATCATGATTGATAATTCGATACAACTCTTACATAAAATGACTCAAAATCTCAAAATAAATCTTGTTTTCATCTCACTCGTTACTCTTTTACTGCTTTACATATTATTCTTAAAACTTATTGACTTGATTGTCAAAACTTTTACAGATTCTAGGGACACCTCCATCAAATTCAAACTCAACAATACCAAGTTCATGGATAAGGCAATTACTAAATTAGAGACAAAGATGAATAATGCTCGCAAATATGGGATGGTCCCAAGTCCTGAAAGATTTCGGGGCTGTTTGGTAGCTCGGTTGTGTCGAGGTGTAGCCAAGGGCTCCTGTGCCGCCAGGAACATGTCACTGCCCATTTGGACTGTCATGTCCCACGGTGCCAGCTGCCCAACTTCCCAAGCACGCCGCAGGTCTCATTGCCCCGGCCAGGAACCATGTCACAGCCCATTTGGACTGTCGTGTCCCACGGTGCCAGCTGCCTCAACCCAACTTCCCAAGGACGCCGCAGGTCTCAGTCCCCCCCGCCCCCCAATTTGCCCTCAATTTTTTCCCTTCATTCGCACCATATCCTTGGTCCTAAATTACGAAAACAACCCCCAGCATTTCCTTTATTACCAACCTTTCCCCTCCCATTTTTCAAATAATTTGACTGTTGCCCAATGGTCAGCAACGGTCATATGGCCTTTATATATATATATTAGTATTTTTTTGTACTTTTATTATTTTTAATTTAGCATTTACATTTGTTTTTGTTTTTATTTAATTCAATTTTAGTTTTTTTTTAATTAAATTTACTTGTATGAAAATTATTTTATTAATTTGAATAAAACGTTACACTGAATTAAAAATTACTTTAACATAAATTAAAATTCAAAAATAATTAAAATTTACTTTAAATTAAATTAAAAATAAAAAATGAATTAATCATTACTTTAATTTGAATTAGAAATAAAAACTGATTAATCAATATAAAATTGTTTATGTTTAATATAGCACATAATCATCCTTTTAGTAATTTTTTACACAAAATAAGCTTCTCTGACTATGATTTTTAGACAATCCTAAACAGACAATACTTTTGAGACAAAATGACCTCGTATCTTTCTGACCATGATATCTATCCTCATCTGCCATACCAAACGCAGCCCTTTGTAGTAGCCATGGCAATCACATTATTCACACGCATAAATGCTTTTTTTGTTGATCCCTTTAAATTATCAGCATATGTCTGAGAAGTGTACCATGTTTTACAAAGTGAAAAGAAGTGGTAGCTTATTTTTGTCGGAATGGCATCTATCTTATAGGACTAGTTGAGTACATCAAAGATTTTTAAGCACCTTGGTATTCAAAATGGTTTCATGTGATAAATCCTTTCCCTTGTTTTGTTTAAAAGAAGATACAAATAAGATCAGAATGTTAACTTAATTTTATAGAAAGAAATAGATGCTAATGAGAAAGAATAATTACAAAAAGCATTATAATAATAGTGATGACGGAAAAAACAGATTTTCCTGTCCATCTTCGTCCAAAAATAAAATACAAGCAGTCAAAATTTCCATAAAAATTGGTTTTGTAAGCCACAATAATTATGTTAAGGGTTAAGCCCCTATAAGAAGTAAACAGCAAAAGTACAAACCTAAATTTCTGTATAGTATTGCAAGGCCCTGTCCATGAAACCAGCTACCCATTTGCCGCAGCAGCAGGCCCATAAATGCTTGTAATCCAAGACACCAACACTTGGCCCAGGTTCAGACGGTTATACAAAATGGAAGCGTTCTATGTTACAGCATTGATCAATATGATTTTAAAAATTACAAGCTTCTTAGTTTCACTTCAATAACAATCACTGCTCCTGAAAAGATTATAGAAGAAACATGGCTTCCCATCATCAAGTCAATAAAGTAGTCCCTTCTGTTCTTGCTCAATTGGTAGTTACAGTTCGTGGTATTTTGCTTTCCAATGACTGGTGTTGGCAGTTTTTCTTCAGCAGGAGGCGCCTTCTGGTCTTCTTGACCTATTGTGATAGATGTTCTTCGCTTGGGATACATGGTCTCCAAATTGTTTCCTTGCCCACATCCATAAGTGCAATGCCCTTAGCAGTCAAATCAGTCCTGATATTGTCACTCTTGGCAAATTCTTTATTCAACCTTGCTAGTGTTCTTTCTTCAATCAAATGCAGCACATCATCTTCCACCAGACCTGCCCTCTTCAATGACTTATCTTTCAATTGCTGCAGAACCTGTGCAACAGGAGAAATTTTTTGTACAAAAAATAAAATAAAAAATCAAAGAATACTCATCTCTCTAGAATCATAGAAAACACACAGGGCAGAAACTACATCACCTCAGAGTAGGAAGAGGAGGATAACAAGCCCAGTATATTCAACACTTCTTTAACTTCTTTCTCTATTTCAATAAGGGATTGAATTAAGGATAACTGTTGTTGCTTCTGTAGCTTTTTCTGAAAGGGTATCCAAAATATATTACCCCCAAAGAAACAGACAGTTGCAAAAGCCAGGTCGACTAGCATACCATAGGCATAGAAAAAAATGACTTCCAAATACAATACCTTGAACATGTTCAAGGAACTGTTTGCCAATTTCAAGGCTTCTAGAAAAGCACCAGTCAGTATAGGGAGCAGTGTTCAAGTCATCAGACATTTTAGCTTGAAACTCACCACGTAGCTTACTGATGCATTCCAGCGCAGCAGGGGTAACTCGAGCCAGTTTACTACTTCGCTCAGTGCCCCTACTCTCACTTTCTTCTAGAAATGGAGATAAAGCATCCTGACAATCTTGCAGAGTCTAACAACAAAAAACATTTTAGTTATTCAAGGTATAACAGATTTAAAGAACAAAACATATAGAGCCATATTCGATGAAAAGAAAACAACAAAAGACATATCAAGCCATGCATGTTTCTCTTTTTTTGACAATTGGGGAATTGGCTCATGCTTCTCTTTGCTTTTTAAGTATTTCTAGACCTAAAACAAATGAGAGTTGAACTAGAACTTAGAACCCATCATACAGCGTAAGGTTTCTGCTAAATCCCAATCAACTCAACTATGTTCCTAAATCTACTACTCCTTCAAGTAGAAGACTAACCCTTCACTACAAGGCATACCAAGTCAACTACAATTACCACTTTACCAGTAAATTCAATGCTTGACAGGTAAATGTCATCATTCTATAAAAGCTGAATACACAGAATGAGAACATGGAGGGAGGGAGACTGACATGACAAAAAAAAAAGGATGATTCTACTGTCTCGCATTAACTGGATATCAACAAAGTCTAACAGGGGAAGGGGAGAGTTCCATCTCCAAGAAGTAACTTACAGGAGTAGTTAATCGCAATACTGAACGCAACTAAGTATTAAAGCCGCTACATAGAAACATTTGACCATTTGCACCCAAAATGAACAACTCTATAGCCTATAACAAAAAACACAAGAACTGAGTATTATCCAACGCTAGAGAGAAAACTCTCAACTGTCTACTCAAGCAGCAAAGATTCACATTGACATCCTAATCATTAAGGAATACTCCAATTTAGATAATTTGAGATTTAAATAATGCTCCAATAGTAACAAGATAAGTGTCAAACCTGGTATATATAATAAACAGCATCAGATGCACTCTCCAACTGCAAGACTGTGTAATTTAGAGGAGATCTGTAATGTGCACTAATCAAGAAGTGTCTCAAGGACAGTGGATGATACCGTTCAGTAACCTACAAGAGATGCAAAACATCTCCAATATATTTCAGATCATATCTATACCATATAAAAGCTTTTACAAGCATAAAAATAAATAAATAAATAAAACCTATCATTAACCTGGCGGATCGTGAAAAAGTTACCCAAGGATTTTGACATTTTCTCGTTGTTATTAGTGACATGGCCATTATGCATCCAGTAACTGATATTGCACTCTTGGCATGCGGCACAGCTCTGGGCAACCTCATTTTCATGATGTGGAAAGATTAAATCAATTCCACCTCCATGAATATCAAATTTGAAGGTCAGATAATGAGCACTCATTGCACTGCATTCTATGTGCCACCCAGGTCTACCAGGGCCCCACAGACTGTCCCAACTAGGCTCCCCAGGCTTTGCAGCCTGCAATTATCAGAGATTATCACATACTATATGATGTTGACAAGTCACAAAATAACAAGCAAAAGATCTTCACACCTTCCATAATGCAAAGTCAGCAGGGTTACGCTTTCTTAAGTCCACAGCAACACGTTCTCCAGCTCTATTGTTCTCAAGCTTTTGCCCAGACAGCCGACCATAATTTGGAAATTTATCAACAGCAAAAAAAACATCTCCATCAACTGCATATGCACATTCATTGTTGATAATCTGCAGAACAACATCAACTTTTCTCAATTCTTCATCTATTACTTGCAACAAGAGCAACATAATCCACACCAAATACAGGTAATTTATACTTCTGCATTTCCTTGTCCTCAAAAGTTATTTACTTGCTTTCCAGTAGGCATGAAAGTTGATTGAGACAAACTGCACATAAATACAAGCATCGACAACATACAATTATGGACAAATATTAGGAATAATAAATAACAAGTCTCCTCAGGCAAATATCAGAATACCTACTTTAGGGCGAAAAAGCGACTTCCTTCTACAGAGTTTATTTGAGTGTGACTTGGTAAAAGGAAATAGCAATTTAGTATTTCCATACTTGATTTTCTTTGTTTTTTCTTTTATGTTTTCTATTTTTACTTTCTTTATTCACTGCAGATGCAAATACCAGTTCTGCTAAGGACAAACATGATTTGGAAGTGCCACTGCCACCATTGCCTACCCCACTTTAGAGGTTCTCTATCCACATTTTGTAAGAAAATATTGATCCCCCAAGATTCTAGGCAGAAAAGGAATATGAAATGTCTCATAGTTCCACTGGAAAATGAGAATGGAATATACAGGAGGAAAAGAGATATAGAACTACATTTATCTCTTAATAGAAAAAGGTTACGAGCGAGTGCCATCTGAGTTTTTAAACTGATGTGTGAAATCACCTACAGTAATTTAAATCACCTTTATAAATATAAACAAATAAGTAGAACAACCTTATAACCTCCAATGAACCATAACTGATTTACCCAGGCATAGAGAAGTCCCCATATAACCTCAATTTATATACCTTGAACCAAGTTCAATAAGACAAGTTTCTGTTGCAAATATGCGCACACCACCACCACCACCACCACCACCACCACCACACACAGAGAGACACACATATATGAACAGAATTAAGTCATATCAAACCTAATCCACATATATATATAGAGATGAGAGAGGGAAAGCACAGGGGTCAAAAGATAAAAGTGCACCTAATAAAAGTTTAAAACCTGAATTATCAGATCCTTTATCTGTTCCATGTGTTCAGAAACACGCGGTTGATGTGTTGGAATGAGGCACTGAAGATCATCCATATCAACAATATATTCTTGGCAAAAGCGGCTACTTAGTGTCAAAGGATTTTCACCCAGCTCATTAGCTCGATTTATTATCTGCAGATATTGTTTATATTAAAATATAATATAAGCATTCACAACTCAACAACATGTCAAATAACAAAGGAATCACGTAAATTAGAGATATCTTCATGATCAACATTCAAAAGGACAAGCTTTTTGGTAAATCTTCGAAAAAAGGAGGATTATCTACCCACCAAGAAAGCACAACCTGGCTTTGTATTGAAATTGAAATACTTTCACTCCAAAATTTTGAAAAGAAACTTGATAATCCATTAATTTCAAAAGAAAAGATAAAATAATGTTTCTTATATTAATCTCCAGCAGCCACCATTCGAATTGTACAATAAAGGTATCAGAATGTTCAGATGTTTACAACTACACAGCACAAACATAAATAATCGGTAGGTTTTGTTCTTACTCTTCTTTTAAAACAATCACTGCCTCATTTACACTGTTTCACAGAAGTGTTCAAGTATCTTCAGATGTTTGAAACCACACATCAAACAAATCTTGATGGAATCTTAACTGCTTCGAGTAAATGGTATGCATCATATACATTACGAGATTTATATGTTTGATGGGGTGGAGGGGTGATGTACTTCTCCCGTAAACTAACTCTGACAATACTTTCACAGACTTACTCACTTGATGCTCTTTGAAGGTGGAGATTCAACTGACAAATAAAAAAAAATGACATAATACAGTGTGTTTCTGTTTAGCAAGACTTCAGAAATAAAGGGTAAAACTTTTGAATGAATCAGACGATAGCTTTTTTAAAAACAAATATTAATTAAAAGAACAGGTTTGGTGACAATTGAAAGACCGTGGCTTAGCAATAATTAATGGGTTAATTCACAGAACTAAACAGTAGGAAATAAATTCAAATTTGAATAATTATATATTAGAATTAGTATTTCCCATCATTATAACCATATATCAGTTACTTGTTGAAATGAGCGTTTAAATTATTTACTTTATAATAAAGGAAGCTAAGCATATTATCCAAATAGAATCTTTAAAATATAATGGCCAACTGAATACGCAGAGACATTAATCCTCACCTTGTCATCAACATCAGTGAAATTCCGCACATATGTTACTTCATACCCCAAGTGCTGAAGATATCTGCAAAGTCTCATTTAAGCTAAGCATGAACTGTTTCCACATTTTAGGTCCAATCACATACAAGTGAGTAAACTAATTAAGGAAAGGAAAGGTTAAAAAGAAGAAAAGGACAGTGCAACGGTGCAACCTAGCTTTGAAATACTAGGTGAGCCTCCGATCATCTATATTGAATTACTTCTTAAATGATGATAACATAAGTTACCAATACAGGCTAGATGTCTGAGTCAAGAAGATATGCCAAAATGCCCCAAAATATTGTCACTTTATTTATAAGAGTATCTTAAGTCAGAATTAGCAGATCATAAGCCAATATATTAGTTTTGATTCTTTTGAATTTATATTGAGTTGTATAGAAGGCCAAAGAAGAAAGCAATCATTTGTATTTTGTATACATTGTTTGTCCTGTGAATGCCATGCATTTATAAGCCCAATCACAAACAATTTAATATATATTTCAATACAGCTATGAGCATTTATGCTTAATTCCTATGTGAAGCATGCAAGTGTGATTCATTATCCTTCACTAGTGTTAGTCATCACTCATCCCTTAGGTAATGCTTCTCTATGACAATAATAAGGCCCAATCAATATACATAAAGATCAAAGGAATTTATCAAATATTGAAAATAAACTCTAATAAATAAAAATGGATGTGACTACAGACTTATATAGTGTTGGTTGGATCAATAAAGGGTTGAAAAGGGTATGAATTAGAGAATACAATGATCTTCAAAATTAAGCAATAAAAAAACTGCTTAGTTTCTATCTTAGAATACCTCTAAGTTCAGAGCAAACAAAATTTGGGAACAAGGAATATAATTGTCAACAAGAGAAGTTTCACTGAAGTGTACACTTTTTCCAATAATATTATCCCCCCAAAAATGTGTGATTGGATATTGAGCCAGTAAAAACCACAAATAATCTAAATAATCCACATGTAACTATGATCATGTACACCAGGAGAAGATCAAAGCACAACCTAAATATTCCAAATGAAACTCATGAATTTTAATTATGACAACATAATAAATTAAAAAGCAAACACTCTCATCACTACATACCTATAAAGAATGTCGAAACTGACGGCGGCACGAGCGTGACCGAGATGACTGAGGTCATAGGCTGTGACTCCACAGACGTACATACCAACCTTACCTGGGACTTTGGGCTCAAAGACCTCCTTCTGCTGAGTCATTGAATTGTAAACCCTAAACTCCTCCTTCGCCATTTCCGCCACCGTCAAGAAATTCCTTTTCTCCCTCCCTGACTGAATCCCCTTTCGATGTTTCTGCATGCCAAAATTCAGAGAAATCGGGAAATTTAAACCTAATTTTGGTCCTAGATTCAGTAGTTGAAAGTTGAAACGCGGAAGGTTACATTCTTTGCTAATGACGAGTCTAGAGTAAGTTATTTATAACTCCAAATTTGCAACATAAGTTTTATGCCAGTTTCGATGAACGGTCAAGATCTTGGAGGCAGACTGTCGTTTAAGTAGGAACAGCGGTCTTATTATAGGATTGATTGTACTAGAATTATTTCTCTAGTTGACTTCCAAGCTATTGGGATACAAGTTTAAATGGGTAATAATCAATAAGTTTGACCAAATTACCAGTCATCCAATAAAATAATTAGTTTAATAACTTAATAAACTATGTATAATTGTAAATGTCATTAAAGATCGTTTCATAATGATGAAATTATTGAAAAGTTTGAAAATTACCTATAAAAAATTGAATAGAAATAAATTCGAAAATTAGATATAGAAAAATTCAACTATATGCCATAAAAATTGTGCCACCAGCCAAATAATTATTACATTTATGTTCAATACCAAACTTGATTTATAGTACTGACTAATAAAAGCCAACTTGAATAGGGTCATTTTAGTGGTGCACCATTATAAAAAGGTAAAAAAAAATAAAAAAAATTCTTGTAAGCCAACCTTACAAAGAAATTTAGTATATGTGTCTGCAAAATTGTAGACACTAAAAAATAGACACAGATACTGGTTATATGCATTTATAGTTTTAGCATACAAAACTTCAACTGCAAACTTTTTTCAGTAAGTCACTTTTGGCTACTACAGACTTGTTTTCAACACTTGTGCCACTCTTCAGTAGATGATCATTTCAGTCTACATTTGTTAGATGTCTTATAGCAATTAAGTCATGACTTCCACTTGTATTTTTTATTGCTTGTTCAGTTGTGATTTTTTTTTTTTTTAGCCTTTGATGAGATTCATTAAATTCAGCATAAGGTTGTTGAAATAGATTTTTAATTCTCATCCGATTTTGTTCAGCATATGTAAGATAAGAAAGTGAATGAAATTATGATTTAATAATTATTTTGTTATCATCAAAATATAGATTTAGAATAAATTCAAAACTTATTTTACACAACAGTTACTTTACATTATCTCACACGTGGAGAGGTGTTTGGAGAGTTCTAAAACGACACGACATCGTTTTGTGACTCTTCCACAAAAATAATTATTTTTTCTTAAAAAAAGAAACCGCAGATATTTACACCCATCATCTTTTCCACCATTTTCTGGTTCTCTCCTCCCTCCATCCTCCTTTTTCAATTCTAAAAACTGTTTGGGATGAATATTTGAACAACGAATATTAGAGATTAAACAAATATAGAAACAAAGAACATAAACTCTTTACGACATACTAGGTTCTTTGTCAGGCAGAACTTCTCAATGCAGCATCCACATACAATGGCAACTTGAATTTTAATAATTTATTTAGATTTTAAAAATCATAAAAGTTGAACCAAATGATGAAGCTATTTAATTCAGATAAGAGATTTGAGGGTTAACTCAAGGATTATCGTAAAGAAATCGAGGTGCGAATCCATAGGCTAAGATTGGTGTAAAGCTTCAAACTTTTGCAGCCATGAACAGAGACTTCCCTTTCTTACTTTGTTTTGTGTGTGTGTGTTTATTGCCTTGAAAAAAATTAAAATTTACATTTTTTGTGAAAAAGTCCAAGAAACATAGTTTTGGGACTTTTCAATGGATCCAAACTCATTTCTTGATAATGCATATATCACCCACAAAACTTGATGGCAAGAAGGCCTCCTTGTTTCATTCTTATCACATGTATGTTAGCAATCATATAATATCTGTCTCAAAATAATTGTTCTCTTATGAAAAATCGTAGATTTTTAAATTTTAAGTAATTTTTAAGCAAGACGGTCTCCTTGTTTCATTTTTTTTTAAATATTTATATAAATATAATATAAAGTAAATGTCTATTTTCTTTAAATCAAATAGCTTTCTCTCTCTATCTTCCAGCTTAGCCTTTTCGATTTAATAATGTACTAGTCTGAAGGAGATGGCCCAGCTTTTCAATTTAATGAAAGGAAAGTTTTGGCATATGAAATTTCCGCTGCAAACTTTTTGTCTTCAACATATGTCACAGTTTCAGTGACTTGCTTTCAACACTAATGCCATTCCTCAATACATGGTCATTTCAGTCTACATCTATCAGATGTCTTGTAACACTTAAGTCATGACATCCACTTATATTTCAGCGTTTGTTATCTTGTATCACTTATTCAGCTGTGATTTTCTTTTTAATTTTTGATGAGATTCATTAAATTAGCTGAATGATCCTTGAAATAGATAATTAGAGTCCTAAAATGACATCGTTTTGGAAACTCTTTCACAAAAATAATTATTTTTTTCTAATATAAACTACAGATATTTACACTCATTATCTCTTCTACCATGTTTTGGTTTTCTCCTCCCTCCGTCCTCCTTTTTCAATTCTAAAAACTATTTTGGATGGATATTTTAACAACGAATATTGAAAAATTAAACAAATATGAAAACAAAGAACATAAGCTATTTTAATAATTTATTTATATTTTAAAAATTATAAAAGTTGAACCAAATGATGCTACTATTTAAATTGGATAAGAAATTTGAGGGTTAAATAAGGGATTATTATAGATAAGTCAGATGTGAATCATGCGCTATGATTGGTGTAAGCTTCAGACTTTTACGGCCATGGACAGAGGCTTTCCTTTCCTACTTTATTGTGTGTGTGTTTTTTATTATTGATTTTTAAAAAAAATTAAAATTTACATGAAAAAGTCCCAAACAACGTAGTTTTGGGGCTCTCCAGGGATGGACTCTTCAGTGGATCCAAACTACATCAACCCTTTCTTTTTTCCCACAAAATAAAATTAAAAATTACTAACAGTAAAAACTGAAATGACGAAACTTGATGGCAAGAAGGCCTCCTTGTTTCATTCTTATCACACATATGTTAGTAATCATATACTATATCTGTCTCAAAATAATTGTTCTTTATGAAAAATTGTAGGTTTTTAAGTAATTTTTAAGCAAGAAGCCCTCCTTGTTTCGTTCTTTACAAAATATTCATGTAAATATAATATGAAGTAAATGTCTATTTTCTGTAAGATTTTATTGGAAACCAATCTTTTAATAACCATTAAAAATAAAAGGAAAATTATTCTATAACAACTATAAGTAAAAAGAGGATAATTGTTTTATGACAGAGAGAATAACAAATAACAAACTTTGAAGCATTGGAAAAATAAGAAAAAAAAAGACAACAGAGAATAGAAGTTCTCCACTTTGTTTATCCGGCTTCCAAATCCAAGTGCATCAAAATGATTGGATGTGCTAAAACTTTGGGTTATATTTGTATTTTCACACACAATTACTGTAGTCCAGCAGTAGTTTCTAGTGAACTTTTAACTTTCATGAAGTGAATCTCTAGGAAGTTGTGATGATATTGATAGAGAAATGCCCTTCAATTACTTGGAAGTATGAGCCTTTGAAGCATGCCCCTCTCCCCCCAACATGAAAAAGACCTTGGAGTCAGAGATTAAGGTTAGCCTACCATTTCCATGGGGGAGAACAAAAGAAAATAAAAGAAATATAAGCTTAAGCCTATGAACACCATCAATCTTATCTGACTTTTGTGCCTCATTTGATTTAGAAAAACAGAATAGACCATAAGTTAGCGTGACCTTCGCTGACAAATCCTCAGTCTATTTCCTTTGCTCTCCCTCTTGAGTTAACTAACTATCCAATATCCATTCCATTCATAAAAAGAGATATAACAAAATGCTAATAAGCATATAGCTTTCTGAAATTTGTTTACATGAAAATTGCTAAGACTAGCTCATTTGAGACTTTCATGAACACCATTTACATTGCCAATCTGCCAAGAACAAAATTGAATTTTATTTTTTAATAATAATAAAAATAAACATTATGACAAGAAATTGAAATATTCAGAATACATTCCTACAGTTTTTAAAATCTTTGTGGGAGAACAGAACAAACAACAAATAGAGTTTACCAATTTACCAAACAAATGTTGAAATAAAAAATAAGAAGAACAAAACTTCTGACTTGCATAATGATTGAATAGGCTAAATTGATTCCCTCCTCTGCATTCTCATATCTTGGTAGAATTTCTCAATAAATCCTCTCAGCTTTCTGATCAACTGACTCTTCTTCTTCATCCTCTGAATCAAACTCTTCAAAAAACTCCCCTGCAATGCCATTTGCAATAGCGGGGAGGGGCAGGGGCAGTGGCAGTGGCAGGGTCTCTAATTGGTACTCCCAGCTGGCTACTTCACCTTGGAAATTACCCGAACATCGACACAGACAGAACAGCGAATACAAATCTCGAAAGCTCCCGGTTTTAAACTGCTTTCTTTGGTAATGAATGAGGGGAGTGCTTGCCGGAGAGAACTGGTATTCCCCAAGAAACCCATAGTTGTAATGCTCGAGAAGCTTGAAATTCTTGAGCTTTCTTGATTTCTTAAACAAAAGAAGTTTAGGAATACTTTGTTTTCTTAGTTTTGGTATGAAAATAGAGATTTTGAGTAGATTTGAGACTTTCTGGAAAATGGGTAATCTTTTCCTAGTCATTTTGATTGAAAATGAGGTTAGCAGAAAGGTCGGGGGTGAGGCTTTGGGTACTTGGGTTTCGAAGGTAAAAGGGTGCTTTTAAGGATACAAAAAGGTTTGGGTGGATCTGATTGGGTGTGGAGGAGCCAAGCTGTAAAAAGGTGTAGTGGGATCTGATGTATTTTGGACTGACCAAAAGGGAATAAGTATCTAGCCGTTGGACCTTAAAGCTTAAGACTTAAGGCTCAAGTGAGTTCCCTAGTTCTCTTCCTTCTCTCTTTGCACTCGTTATTTTTCTTTTCTTTCTATGTTTTGAAATTGTAAGTTTGGACCAATGTCAACTAAATTAGTGTACCTTGGCCAACTCCTAACATGGTTTTTCAATCCTTGGGCCTTCTTATTCAAACCAAACTAGTCAATGAGATCAAGGAAATTACATAGTTTTTTTTTTTAGAAAAATTGATAAGCAAAACTAATTTTATTTCGTGTAAGATTAGATAAGTTGGAACATTGAATTATTCAAGTAGATCATATTTTTAATGTGTCTAATTAAATAGTGAATCATGTTTAATTCGAATCAAATTATGATTCGTTAAGTATGAATTGGGATGAGCTGAGTTTGAATTAGTTTACGAATAAATTCCAAAAATATTTTTTTAAAATAAAAATAAATTAAGGACGAGTTATGATTAGACCGAGTCGGTTCGGTTTGGATCATATCAAATCAAAATTACCTTTAATTGTACAAATCCAAATCATGTTAACTTAAAGTTACTGTCGACTCATGATTTGATTCATTATGGTGCTAGATAAGGGTTGTTCGTTTATGTGTCCAATTCCTTGTTTTGTTTAAAAGTTTGCATGCATACCTCAACACATGGAATTGGGCAAAAGTGGCTTTGTTTCCCCTTTACACATTCCCTTTCTCGTGTCTCTTTTCAATTTAGTTATCTGCAATCCTTAAGAACCAATAAATTATGTCATAATTTTATAATATCAATAAGTAATATCATAATTCTACAAATGCTTGAATTTAAATTCATATTGATTTACATTTTAGAGTTCATATGATGAAGAAAAATCAAAATTATTTGATTTAATATTATATTTTACTTCTATCGGTGAAAATATTTTTTGAATTTTATTATAAAATATATTAATTTAAAAAAAAATAGAATTAACATATTGTATTGCTTATTAAGAAAATAAAAATGAGGGAAAATATAGTAGAAAAAAAAAAGTACTTAATTAGAACTCATTTAAAAAGATAAAATGAAAAATATGATTTATTTATCATTTTGACAAGTCTTTTTGATACTTTGGAGATAATTGAGACTTTATAAATTTTCCTAATAAGTTTATTAATATTGTAGTTTTTCATCCAATTCAAAGAGTGGAGTGTTATTTTTCTTAAATTTTGGATTTGAGTGTCATCTTAGTAAATCTCAAGCGAGGAAAGTGTAATTTTCTCTAAAAGAATTCATAAGAATGGTACAACCTAATTATGTAAAAGTTTATAAAGCCGAGCTCACTAAATTCAGACTAAAGCAGATTGTTCTTTGTTGTTAGTTTTTAATTTATATATATATATATATATATTGCTAATGATAAGTGAAAGTATGAGGTATGAGCTAGACTTATTGGATATGGTTGTGCTTAGAACTTGCAAGCGACTTTTTTCCCTTCTTATGACAAGCTCAGTTGGAAGTTTTATTCATGATACTTTGTCTCTTGACAGGTTTGATTCTGATTGATATAACTATGTGTTGTATTACTACCACTTTTTTTTAAGATTCTTTAAAATGGTGGCACTGCGGATGAGTTTCAAGCCAAAACTATTCAAGACACTCTTTATGAATTTGGTTTAGCTTCGGATGGAATGGTTAACTTTAAAAAATATTATGATGTGTACAAAAATTAGTATGTTATTATTTTTTTGTGACTATATTTATCGGTTTTTAAGTGAAATATCTCAAACGATATAAAAAAAAAAGTGAACACCTCAAACGATATAAAAATATGAGTATCTCAAATACATACATACATATATATATATATATATATATATATATGGGTCCACATATATGAAAGTTAAATAAAAAATGGACTCTCACAAACAATGGGTTGGTTTAGTGGACAAGACAACTTAAGACCTCTCTCAAAGGCATTGAGAGTTTCGAGTCGTCTAGGAATTATTATTAGCGATTGGATTGATTTCTAAATCATGTATGGATTGGTTTTGTTGTTAAAATTTTTAAAATATTATACAATGAATAATTTATTAATTGTATTAATTCTACTAAAATGACGACAATAAATGTAAAGCAAATTCCTTCTATATTTTAAATTACATATTAGCATAAGGAGTAATCTATCATTTTTGGGGAATGAATTGAAAAAGATTAGCTAATCAGATCACATAACCGATTTCCTTCTATTGTAAGAGGAATGTTAAATGTTATACAACTTGTCAAAAATTTAGATAAAAATGAGTATTTTAAGAGCACTTGATAAAATGTAATAAAAATCATTATTAAAATTTGAGAATATCAAAATTAGCATTTTATTAATTGTATTGCACTAAAATGATGATAATAAATGTTAAAAAATATCCTCTACATATTTCCTATTCCAAACTATACAAGGATTAGTATCGGAAAAGAATAGGTTACGGGATCGTGAAACCAATTGAAATTTTGACGTCATATACTTAACTAAAAAAAATCTATCAATTTAAAAAGATGATAGTTTAATTTTTCTTTCCCTTTCACCTTCAATTTTGATAGAAAATAATATCGATTAACAAACAAGAAGAAGTAAAAAGAAACCACAGTGCAATAATAACTACTTGATTTTCAGCTTGTTAAATCAGATTTTCTTTTTTGAAAACTAATAATATGCTCAAAAACAAAATACTAGATAATTTTATGAGTACATAAAAATATGTGTTATTTGATTAATTAAACAAAAAATAATAATTAATTAAGCCAAAAAATTAATGGGTAAAATCTAATAATTATGTAGGAAGGAGTTCATTTCCTTATCGAACCCTGCATCTCTTTTTAATTTTAACTCCATTAGGAGTTAGGACTTCCATGGCCACTTCAATGTCTTCCTTGGCAACCAAGCAATTGCTCTTTAGAAGAAGAAAAAAGATGCCCGTTAAAACTGACAATAAGAAAAATAAAGGACTCGTATCAGCGGCTGATATCACTTCTCAAATTATGGAAATCTTACACATCAACGGTAGGTAAGGCCACTGTCACTTAAAAACGACGTAGCACGCGGGAAAATCCAGTCCAAGTCCTAAGGCGTTCGAAAACGGAAAAATCACCCACGAGCGTATTTTAGCACTATTCATAATAGGAACCCCGAAAATCCAATAAACCCGAACGTTTATACCGCCCTCTCCTCGTATATAAACTTGGTTTTCCCGGTGGAGATACAAGGAAAACCAAACAAAGGAAGAGCCTTTCTTCTCCAACTTTTTCTTGCTAATTCACATTTTTCCGAGAAAATTTTCTACAGTTTTCTTACTTCGCTAAGCTCTGATCGGAGTTCTCTGAAATAGTTCGGAGTATTGCTTAAAGAATTATTTTTTTCCGATAAATGGTGCTTTTGGGTGTGGCTGAAGAGATAGAGGGAGTTTCACCACAAAAGGCCATGGCGATGGGTCCTGAAAGATCGAAGCCTCTTCACAATTTCACGTTGCCGTGTTTGAAGTGGGGGAATCAGAGGCACCTCAGGTGCATGAAAGTGAGTTCCGACGGCGGCGATGTTTCGGGTTCTGGTGATCGAAGATCCCCGGAGTCGAAATCAGAGAACTTTATGGTGACTCGGAGGAGAGAAGCGGGTTCAGAGAAGGTGCGTGTAATTGCGAAGGAATCGGAGAGAAGGATGATGAGAATTTCGAAATCGAAATTCGACGGCGATGACGAGGATGGGATCGAGGCGGTGAGAGAGAAGCTAATGTTTGATCTCAAAACTGCTGCTGATAAGATGAAAGATGCAATTTTGAGAGAGGGAGTGACAGAGGAAGATGAGGAGGAAGAAGAAGAGCAGAAATCACCTCCGGCGGCGGCGGAGATGCCATGGAATCTGAGAATGAGGAGAGCTGCGTGCAAGGCTCCAATTTCTGGAGGTAGTGAAAAGGGATTGAAGATTGAGGAGAAGAAACCCAATTACTCGCCGTTGAGGACTGAGGTGGGCGTGAAGTCGCCGAGGTTGAGAAGTACGTCCGAGAAGACAGAAAGGCCAAAATTTTCAGTCTCCCTCTCAAAGAAAGAGATTGACGAAGACTTTATGGAGATACTGGGACGCCGGCCACCGCGCCGGCCGAAGAAAAGATCCAGGACCGTACAGAAGCAATTGGATGTAAGTGAATTCCAAAATTCCCTTCGTTTTTTTGGTAACATTGTCTGAATCTGATTGAATTTCTGCAATCCTCTACGTTTTCTGTATTTTAAACAATTTCTGGTTTTGGGTGCAATTTCTGATTTGGCATCTTGTGGATTCTTTGAACAGACTCTCTTTCCCGGTTTGTGGATGACTGAGGTAAATGCCGATTTATACAAGGTTCCAGAAATCATTGAGAATGGGAAGGTAAGCTACTTCGCTCTCTTTTTACTTACGGTCCACTTTGTGATCTCTAATTAGTAGTACTAGTAATGCACGAAGCACTACTTTTAAATTGGATTTTGTAGTCCCCTACTTTCCTCATTGTCATGCTGTCTTCCCTGCTGGAGCTTTTCTGATTGGCATTAATTTTCAGCAACTGTTTGAGCTAAACTGTTAAATTTTTCTTCTTTCAGCGGTAGCAGTGAGAGTGGCAGCAAAAGTGGGAACTTTCACAGACAAAGACTGCTATTGGCTAATGGCTGACTTCTGGTAGCTTGTGACCCTATTTCATTCATTGTCATACCATCTTTCTGATATTGGTAAAAGTGGTGACTTTTTCACAGTAGATAGAGTATGTATGTTCAGTTGCTTTGAAATGCTAATTATGATTGTTTGTTTATGAAATAATTTCTATAACGAAAAGATGTTTGGGTGCTATTTGATGGGAAATAATTCTTTATGCTAAATCTGAGTTTCTAAGTACACCTATTTGGTTTTATTTATATATTACACTAATTTAAATCCTAAAGTGGCTAATGTTAGCTACAAATGATCAATTACTCCTAAACTTGACATCCAAGTTGATATATCTTTTGTTCTACTTTCTGTATTATGTGACATGTGAAAGCAGAGTAGAAGCTCAAGAAAATTTACAATTGTAAAGAAATGGGGGGGTTAATCATGCTATGACATATTCATTTGTTCAACACATAGCAAGTTTTTGGTAAGCAATGTCTTTGAGATATATAATTGGTACTACTTTAGGTGTGCTAAGTTCAATGGCTGTTTCTGGGGTTACTCCTGAGGAGCCTGGTGTGTATATGAATCTAGTAACTCACACCCATGTCTTTGCAACCTTCCTAGGCTATAGAGGCCACTTGGGAACTTTCTTGCTATTTTCTGCTCCATCCAACTACCATAAGTAATCATTTTGTGTTCCACATAACCCAAAATTCTATTTTGCCTCAATATATAGAATCAAAACAAAGTTCATGTGGTTGTGCAATTTTCTCCCAATGCTGCAATCGCCAAGACATGACCGGAGCTGGAGGTTGCTAAACTATAATATGACATGACTTCAGTTTTCAGCTACTTCTCCTATTATTCACTTTTTGTTCGTATTCTAGTCTATTTCCACACCAGTGCAGCTATTGCTCATCCATGGTGTTCTGTCCCTGTTCTATATTTACCTTTTCTGACCTGACTGTTTTTTATTATTATGTCTTTCTTTCACTCTAAGGTGAGTTATAGGGGAGAGAATTGGGGGGATAAAACTCCATTCTTTCCCTCCCTGGCTAGATAGAGTTGGATTTGTTAGGTGCGCTACAAATAGATTAAAAGACAAACGAGAGAAATATATTTTCTTACTTTCGTCCACATATCAATATCAAGTAGTGCCCTTTATTATTCTGTGCCTTGAACGTTTGCTAAAACCCAATATCTAAAGGGATATTGGAAACCATTTTGGGCTTCAATTATATAATAGATTTGATTATGAAAGTAAGGCCAAGGCCCATCCTAGGCCTAAATGTTCACAACACGTAAGGCCCTGCAAAGGCCGAGGTATTCTCATACATAGGGTGTTAATCGGTCTAGCTTCTTGTTAAATAGCTAGAACCCAAATCCGTTAATTTTTTACCGATTCGAATTTAAATTTTATTTTAGAGCTCATTTAACAACTCAAGTTTAAATTTTGCAAAACTCTTCCGTAAATATGTGAGTTTGGCTCTTTTAATAAAATTTAAAAATGTATATTTTTTGATTTATTATTATTAGCTTTTTAATTATGACAATGATAATTTAAGTAGTATTAGTATATATAAATTTATAATAAATATATTTATATGTAAAAAATATTTATACATAAGGAGTATTTTTGTTTGGTGGTATATTCACTTGATTGATTCTCAAACTTGTTATGGGTTCAACAATTTCGTTAATCTATAGAGAATAGATCCCTTAACAAGAGAATTCGAACATGTCTAAAAATTGACTTGTGGAACTCGACTCACCACTGGAAAAAAGAATTGGTACATGGTTAAGGGACGTGAGGGTGAGAAAACAGTTAACTAACATCTTTTGGCCTAACTGGAAAGGAAAAAAAATCATAGCTAATCTTTTCTTTCTTTTTTTTCTTTTTTTTTTAATCAAGTACAGGCCATGTTAGGTTGGTCATGGATGCCCATCTAATAAAACAAGGAACAACTTATAAGATATCAATGTTTAGATTATCAAGCTAAAAGTTAGAGGCCCCTCTTAATCATTTGATTGCTTTTTCTAAACTACTCTTGTGAAGGCAAACTATTTTGTCTTGATCAAATAATATATAATATACTAACAAAAAGAACAAAGAGTAAATGGACCCAAATCAAAACATTTATACATTAATTAGCAAAGAAAAGAAAAGAAAAGAAATAAGAGGGAGACAACTCAGTTTTCAATCAATGTTCAAAAGAAGTTAACAACAAAAGACAGTCATATGTAATTATTAAGAATAATTCAAAAGAAAAAAAAAGTAGAAAGAAAGAGCATGGGAGAGTCCATAAAAGAAGGATGCCTTGTTTATGTGTCTCCTAAGTCCTTAACACAGAGATATGCATGAACTATTTTGGTCCATTCAGATCCGCAACTGTAGTTTTCACTATCCAAAGTAACACTTGACAGCCTATGTAATTCCTCTTCTTTTTCTTTTCTCAAATAAATGGTATCTTCCTCATTATTTTTCTTTTTAATTTACAGATTCTGATCACATGAACCAAAATGATAGACAGCAGAGACCATCTGTAGATGACAGAATTTAAAATCTCATTTCTTCTTCTTCTTTTTAAATTTTCCATTGCAGAATAATGAACCAAACCCAAAAAAACTTACAGTTGATTTAGGAATAAACTGTGGTGGTAGATTCAAAACTGGATTTATCCGAACCCCATTACTGCAAGATCTGAAATTTTTCTTCAATGAAGGACTTTGAGACGAATTGTAAAAATAATATGTACTTGAACATGATGAGGATGCAGATGATGATCTTCTGCTTGAAACAGAGGGTTGTCTCTGCAATCTCTGTTTCTGGGTTTCTTTTGGAAGCTCTGTTTGTTTCGGATTTGGAGCTGAACCAGTTGAATTGCTTCGTGAAAGAAACTGTAATGAGCGAATTAAACCCTTATTATGAGAAGCTTCACAATTTAGACTACTACTCCTATTGAATTGCCAGAATGACTTTGTTGTAGGCTTTTCAGAATCATATTCTTCTGCATCAAAATCTGTGGATAAGAATTCCTTCAGCCTCTTCTTTACTGTACATTGTGGTGTATTAGAAGACTCAGAACAAGAAGGAGCTGGCTTTTCTGGTTGATGGGCTTCTTTGGTGGGATTGAAAACTTGCTTAATTTCCATAGGAACAATCTTTCCATTTGAGAAAAGCTCATCAGCTGAAGTGAGTTGTTGAGAAAATGAGCCATTACTAATGGAGAAAACGAAGTCGGAGCTAGAATCCAATAAGCAAAAGTCTGCCCGCCTGTGATTTTCATCCATTGGAACAGCATCATCTGTGTTTTTGAGATCATGGGAGAACGAGATCCGAGGGCTGATTCCAGTGCTAGAAATCTCAGAGCACACATCTACTGCCATTGCAATTAGAAACCAAATACTGTGTTTCCAGGAAATATAGATGGGTTTAAATGGTTTATTCAATACTGGGTAGCCGCGAAAAGTTTTGAAAATCTGGGATTCTAATGGATTTGAAATAAAAAGGAAGCAAATTTAAGAGTGACAGAGAAGAGAGATGAAGAGACAATGGAATTATGGGAACAAAATGTCAGAAATAGCAGCTTTAGCTTTTTATTCTGGTTTTTGCCTGAGCTAGTGAGCTAAGAACAGAGTAACAATATTTGAACTAGGTGTGATTACTGTTTTCTAATTTTGTTATCAGAAGAGAGAGGAAGAAGAAAGCAGAGTAAAGAGAGTGAAAGCCGTTGAAATTAAGCACCGAAAGGCTACAAAAGGATCATTCTTTGTAGGGGTTTCCTAAGAAACTTTAGAAACGGAAGAATCCAGAGTGAGTGAAAGTGGGAGTGAGAGACAGAGTGAAAGGCTCTATTAAGCCTTCTGTTATAGAAGAACTACCAATCAGTAGTGGTGTTTTTGGTGACACGTCACACAACCAAAATGAATGTGACTTATGAAGTTGGATGTTAAGATTCTTTTAATGTACTTACTAACATAAATTAAATATTTAAGCATCCGTAATATCTGTCGTATTGTTACGTTATTATTGTTGAGTTTGTCTTGGACTTGTGATGCGACCCGTTAAACAATTATAATTTTATAAACTAAGTTAATTACTTTTATGTAGTCTATATATAAGAGAGTTAGTGTTAAGATTTTATTAATTTTTTTGAGCTCAAATAATCATATATTTTTAAAGAAATATAATGAATTCAATTATGATGACATATTAGATCTAGTCAAATCTCAATATATCTTTTATTTTTTTTTACTTGTTTTATTTTTCAGTTTTGGATTTTATCATATTTTTAAATTTGTTCTAATAATTTTTATATTATTCTCTTATTCTATTCTTATTATATAATATATTAAAAATAAAAATAAAAAAAGTATAAAAGAGATAAAGCAATGGTTTTTGATTCTATGGCACATGTTAATAATTTACACCAAAGATTATTAAAATCCAACTAATATGAGTGAAAATAGAGGAGAAAACGTTGATGGAGCTCATTCTATTTAATGTTGGATCTAGTTTGGATAAAATTGACGTTAGATCTACACAATCATATGTGTTTTGCCTTTTTCTTTTGGTAAAGATTTTGGACAGTTACGATTAATCCATATGTGTAAAACTTTGTACGGGCAATGCTTGTGATGTTGTCCTCAGTAATGGAAACAGAGGATTGTTATAATTGATAAGCCCACAATTATATGGCACGAGATGTAGGGTCCTTTAAGGACACTAGACTTAGCCAAATTAAAGCCCTAATACATAGGGTATTTTTACTGAATGACAACCCAAAACACTATGAAGAGGCGTTGTGGAACTCTCTAGCAGCCGTCCATGATGCGATCAGCTAGTTAAATTTTTTTTTTTTTAAATAAATATTAGGGGAATAGGTAACTTTTCTAAACTATTTGTTAGATAACGAGATTAAAAAGACTATAGGGGAATAGGTAACTTTTTAACTCTTGTTATAGGTTAAAGAGATTAAAAATCACTATCAAAGAATATTGATGAGAGGACACAAGCTCAATTTATAGAAAAGGATTAAATAAATCATTCATTATTGATCAGATATTAGATTTAATCGATTTATATTTAATTATGTAATTATAAGATCTATGATAATATTAAATTTTAATCGAATAATAATTAATTTGATTTTTAATATTAAGGCATTAGACACAATTGTGAAAGATAGCAAATCCAAAATAAAAAAATAAAGGAGAAATGAATCCAAGAGCCTATTTGGTTTGCGTTGTGTGTAAAAATACTTTTCAAATTTGATTTTTCACCAGTATCTTGCTTAATCTCATTTGAAATTCACAACTACTTTTTTTCACAGACTTGAATCATTGATATTGCAGAAACTCCTCAATCACTAAGTTTAAACGTGTCTTACCATTTGAATCAAGTCTTGTAGATAAGTATAGATGTTTTGAAAGTGTTGTATAAACAATTAAAAAAAAATATTTAGATGAGTTAATGTAAAAGTAATGTGGGATATAAAAATTTATTTAGTTATATTTTTTTTAAAAGATATTGAGTAATTACTAAAACAAATATTTTGATAAATATTATAATTATATTATTTAAATAAAATAATAATTAAAATTTATTTTAACTTCCTATATTTTTTATTTGAATTTTTTTTCTTTTAACTTCAACTTTTGGGGGCATTACAAATCCAATAATATTTTTTTTGTGAATCTTAAAAATAAAATCTCCATTATCAAAACGTTTTATAAAACAAAATAATTTTTATAAGTTAAATCAAACAAGACAATTTATTTCATCATTCAAAAAAGAAATTCGTTTACTTCACATCAAATTAATCATTGTCAAATTAAATTTTGACAACTTTCAATTAGAATAGATCTTGACCCATTTTGATATTTGTCATCGTGCCTAAAATTGGTGTACGTGGACTGGCTATAATTAAGTGCAGCTATATAAAAACTATCTTAATCTTAATTAGTTAGATTGAGTACTTATCAAATCAAATATAGCACTGGTAATTCATAATGGCAATAATCACTTTATACCATAGTTCTCAAAGAAACCTATTTGAATAGAAATTGAAACTCATATTTTGTAAAAAAAATTTTGAAATTTTGAAATAAGATGACAATGATATTAGCATATAAATGGTTAATTAATTACTTTACTACTTAATATTTTTAATATATACTTTTTTACGATCTTTCTAAAAAATATTAAATACATAATGTGAGAACATCTTAACTATTATATGTTTATTACAACTTACAAAGTTGGATGGAGAATATTAATTTAAAAAGAAATTGATTCCCTTTTTTTTGTGTGTATTTTTATATCAGAAAAAAAATAAAAATTATTGGGTGTATTTTGGAAGCATCACAGCTAACTGGACTTGAGCAAGAGTAGTAAAGAACAAGTCAGACTGTCAGCAGCAGTTCATCGACAGACGGCAGTGAGCACAGGACACGTGTAAAATGTGTGTCAGATCAGATCTTTTTGGCTGTTGGACTCAAATGGCATCTCATCTCCTATCCTATGAAGTGTTCTCAGTCTATTTGGCTTAATTATTGAAAAGTACACATAACGAAAAATAAAAATAAAATAGTTTGTAGTGTTGTTATCTTAATAATAATAAAAAATCATTTTGTTGTATTTTATGAAAAAGTAATTAAGTCTGTTTAGATGAGAATTAAACTTTTAATTTTCAACTCAACTACAAATTATTATCTTTAATTCTTATAAATAGTTCTTTAAGTTATAACATTTAAGCATGTATTATTCTTAAGAGTAACTTACTTATAACAACACTTTATATTATAAAATTGGTCACCTCATTGTTGGCCTAGCAACTTTGTCCAACATCATCATTAATCTTCGCCACTCATTGTCAGCCTTTATTAATTAGCAACTTCTGCCATCATCGTCACGATCGAAGATAAAGATGATTGACATCCACTATTATCAAGACAACCAAAGACGATGACAAAACTATCATAAATAACAACAATCATTGTTAAAATCATTCAAATTTTAGATAATTATCATCGAAACTTATCGGAAAAGACAAGAACCACCTCATGAAGTAGTTAGAGACAACAACAACTGCAATTAGAAGACCCCAAAAACTACTGTTAGAGATGTTGATAACTATTGTTGAAAACTGCCGTAGACAATGATAGCTACTACTATGTACTTAAAGCATAATTTTAGCTATAATTCTCTATATAATCCAAGTTCAAATATTATAATTCTAATGAATTCTAATTCAATACATCTCAATGCAACCTATTCTTAGTAAATACATTAAAAAAAAATTAATTTATGAATATTTTTTGAAATTTTTATTAACCCAAATATTTTATTTTTACTACGTAATTATCACTAAATGTATATATTTTTAAGTACATGAATAATATAATTAGTTTTACTTAAATGTATAGAGAAAAAAAAGTATGTTTAACTTTACTAAGGGTGAGTATATTATCCGAAAAACCAAAAACCCGACCAAAATCAAACCCAAAAAAAATGGGTGAGTAGTCAGGTGGAGTTTTTGTCCATGTGTCGGTTTAGGGTCGATTTTGCGAGTGAGCATTTTTTCTCACGCAGTTAACCGACCCGACTAAATATGAATGCCTAATTTAAAAATACTGTTTTATGTACTGTTTGTATAGGGTTTTAATGTCTAGCAACCCGTATTTAGCTTCAGCCCATTTCTTAATTCCGGCCCAACTGAAGAGATTACCAATACTAAACTCATTAAAAATCTTCAAATTTGGTGAATGGAGCTTCCCACTTCCTTCGGTGACCCATTATTCTCTTCAACTACTTCCTCCCTCATTTCAATTGCTATGGTTTTTTCTCCCTCTCTTCAACTATTTTGGTGATTTCGGCGAGCATCGGATATTGGTTCTCTGCCTGTACAATCTCCCTCGACGAAGTTTTGTTCAGATTTAGTCTTATTTAATTTTTTTGTTTTTCAATTTATGACATTTTTTATATTATTTTTCAGAAATGTAATTTGCAATTATATGATGAATGATTCCTTGTTTAATATGAATTCTTCCTTTTGTAATTGTAAGTAAATAACTGTGTTCTCATGCTATTTTTTTTGTTCTTACGTCTAAAAAATAGAATTTGAGTGATGTGAAAAAAAAAAAAGTACCGAATGACACTGAACATTTATTTTGCAGTTGACAAATCTCAAAATTCAACTTAGTCAGATGTGTAATTGGATGACAATTTTTGAAAACCAATTTAGTTGGGTGGAATGGCTAAAGGTCCAAAGCTTAATCAACTTGACTGCTTGTTCATACGAAGGGATTGAGAGAATAAAACAATAAAATATTTTAACGATCAAGTCACCTCTAATTGGTGACCAAGTTGTGAGCCTCAACCATTGGTTCACAAACAATAAAAAATTTCTAATAAATGAGTTAGTAGGATTTCTTTAATTAATAAAACTAAAAACTTACTATCCATAAGATACATGATCTTATTGATATCTTTTTATATTGATGAAAAAAATATGGTGCCAATAGTGAAAAATTGGTAGTGGTTCATGCTCATACTTCCATATGAAAATTGAAAACTCATTTTTCTATTCAGTACCATTACAATAAATAATGTATTTCTTAAATTATAGATAATATTATGTGTATTATAAAATATTGTTAGGTAAATAAAAAAATTTAATATTTTTATTTTTTAGTATATTTATAACACACCTAACAATATCCTAAATTATTTGTATTGTGTTTTATTTGTTTATTTTAAAAATTTTCTAATTTAGTTTTTGGTTGAGTTGACCATTTACTTTATCTAGATTCGGATTGGCCAACCTAGGAAACGAATCAAACGCGTTATGTCGGCCATTTACTTGAGGCCCAAGCTGCTGACGCCATTAAAAGCCACGTAAGCCCAGCCTCTTTCTAAATTATATCTAAATAGATCCTCTATGCTTTAATTTGCATGCAATTTGATTTTAAAAGTTTTCAATTTATCCTTTATAATTTTTTAATCAGTTTTTTCTAAAATTAATAGTATTTACTTAAAATTTTAATAAATTTTTGTATTTTAAATTGAAACAGATTTCAATGAAATTAGTCAAGACCATAAATGAAGGATATATTTGAAATTAAATAAGTATTGATTCTATTAATAGAACAATTTAATTTAATTTGTTCAAAATTAAATTTGAGACAATAACCAACTTTTTATCATCATATTTATTTTTATAATATGAACATGAAGTATGTTAAAATTTTGTCAATTTATTGAATCTTAGATTAATTATTTTTTGAAGATTGTATATTAATTTTTTTAAATTCATATCATGAAAACTTACATATATTTCAATAAATTTAAGGAATTTAATTTTATATTATTTTAAAATTCAATGAAATATAATGAGTATTGATACGTGGACTACAAAAAATAATTAAGTACATTACAAGAAAACTAGAAGACGAAAAAATAAAATATTTGTATTCTTGAAATTTACGAAGTAGAAATTAAAGCATAGAGAAGGATCTAACTAGAATAAAAAGTCTTTAGAAGACAAAATTGAAAACTTTTGTAATTCAAGCCACTAAGACGGTAATTAAATTATTGTTTGAGTACTTAAAAATAATATTTCTTTCATCACAAATACGCTAACAGCGCCATCTGATTCTCTAAACCTCGCCAGGTTCAGTAGTCCATCAACATACAAGGTGTTCAATTGGCAGGTGCAGAGGCGCAGCTAATACAATACAAGAATGCCGGCGAAAGACGATAGCTCCGAGAAGGAGAAGAACTTGGAGCTGTTCCTGAAGATTGGTTTAGACGAGCGAACTGCTCGAAATACCATCGCCAATAACAAAGTCACAGCCAATCTTACGGCTGTCATCCATGAGGTATTGTATTTAATCTCCCCTATTCCTTAATTACGACAACTTTTTTGTAGACAATCTTCGTGTGATTTTTTTTTATATTTATTATTAATAATATCATTTCTTCTTGGGTTGTGATTTTCAGGCTGCTGTTACTGATGGGTGCAATCGAACTGTAGGAAACCTTCTTTACACGGTAAGAAGATATGTTATTTATAAATATACTTATTACTGCCTCCTGCATGCAACCGAAGTGGATGAAAAAGTTTATTATTGTTTTTTCTTAAACTTATGCTAAAATTAGCATATCATCGGATAAAAAGGATTTTTTTTTTTGCAAAAATTAATTTTTCTTCTGAAATAATGTGTGGCAGGTTGCTACAAAGTATCCAGCAAATGCTCTGGTGCATCGTCTAGCTTTGCTGCAATACATTGTTTCTTCAAAGGTATGGTGCTGGTGCATGTTGTTGATTTTAAACTATGTTTCCTTCTGATGTTTATCACTGGTATAGATCATGGTATCAATTTTTTCTTTGTGCTTATTTGATTTTCTCCAATTTTTATCCAATTGGGTGAAAGAGAATTTGGGATCTACTATAGATGAATTGACCTCTCTAAGGATTCAATGTGGAATTGCTCTTACACATTTCCTCTTTGCAGATAAAAACACCAGCACAATTAGATGTGGCACTGTCTTTTCTTGCTGCTTCGGGTTCAGATAAACTTGATTTGAACAAGTTTGAAGAATCTTCTGGTGTTGGTATGATAATTGAATTTAATTTTCTTATAAATCGAACCGTTTAAATGGTTAATCCATGGGGTTGCTTCATAGTTAATTCTGAATGGCATTTGATGTAACTTAAGAAAACATTTATCTCTTCTGCTAAGGATTTGCTTGTTTTTACTACTGCTTACCTTTATTCAGTTTTCAGTTGAGCACTGGTATTCCTTTGCTTCCGCTGCTTCCTTTTCTGAAGTTAAGGGACTTATAACTTTACTGTACTTGAGCAGGTGTTGAGGTTTCAGCAGCAGAAATCGAACAAACTGTTAATGAAGTTTTGGAAGAGAATAAGGCCTCAATTTTGGAGCAACGCTATAGGACAAATGGTAGGTTTTCTATACCCGAGGGATCTAATAATTAATTCTGTACATGTTTTTCCTCACATAGCAATAGATATTTTGTTTCTATATTAAGAGACAAAAGTGACTTGGGATCCTAAACGCTGATCTTGTTCATGAGATTTGACATAGTCTTGTGCTAGCTGTCAACCTACTACAACCCTTCTCCTTTATTTGGATTGTTGATCCTCCCTCACTCATATGAAAGCATCCTTTTCTCTTCATTTTCTTTACTTGGTTCCTTGTCTCGCAATCCAGTGTCGATTTTTCATACTAAGTAGTTCCTTTCTTTTTATCCTTTTATCTTTTTCTAATCTCAGTTTTTTCCTTTAGAGAAAATGAAGCCCATCACTAAGAGCCATAGGGAACAGAGAATGCCATAGAGAAAGTTATCATGAATTTGGGTTGAAGATATAGCGAGTGGGAAAACCAAAAATGAAACCTTTCTCGGTCTTGGCCTTTTAGCAGATCAAGGAAAAGAAAAAACGGAAAGTGCACGCTTGACATAATGGTTGAGTTACATTTAGGATTGATCTGGTGTTAAGTTGTGGTCAAGTAAAGAGTAAGATCTCGTGAAGGATGTGCCTTTTGAATTTTTTTGTCAATGTTATAAGGTGTTCGAAAATTGTTGAAGTAGTGAAAGAAGTAAATCACTATGACTAAAGCCTTTGGCAATTTAACTATTTGATGATGTGATGAGTTTGGAAATGGTTGAAGTCCTGCTACGACAATGCCCTTGTTAATTTACCAAATGTGACATAATTTTTTTTCTTTTGATGGTGTGGGTGACTGGTTATAGAAGAGTCATTCTAGTTTTGTAGGTTGTTTTGGTTTGTTGCAAAAGAGTGTCTGCTTATATGTATGATCTTGACTTACAATGATTATAGAGTTTGGCCACGTGGCTGATCTACTTACGTACATTGAAAATAGTTTTACGTTCCAATTGAATTATTATTCCAAACCAAATCAAATGCAGGTTGATGTTTTGTTTGGAACTTATGGTCACCCAAATTGGATTTTCTTGTTCTAACATTTTCTGTTAGGGTAAGTTTGAATGCATTGAATTGGAATTGAAATTAAAAAACTAAATTCAATTCCATTAGAATTGGAATTGCTTAAAATTACAATTTATGAGTTTGGATTATAAAAAAAATTAAAATCAAAATTATGCGTCAAGCACTTATTGTTTTTGGCCGTTCCCAACAAATGTGCCATCATTTTTGGTAGTTCTTGAATCATGACGTTGGTTGTCGTCATCTCGGGTGGTTCTCGAAGGTGGTTGCCATCATCTTAGGAGGATCCCGAAGGTGGTCTCATCATATTTGCTTAGTCCCAATGATTCAAAAGTCGCGGTGGGTGGTGGCTGAGAATATAACATGTTGTGTTGCCATAAGTAAGTGGATGCTAATGACTTACAATGGGTTTTATAGTTGTTTCTAAATTCCTTGGAATTGAGTTGAGATTTCAATTTCAATTCTAAAGTGTACGCCAAACTAAAAAATTAGGATTTGGCAGTCCAATTTCCAGGTCCCATTCCATGCATCCAAATAGACCCTTATGAAATTTGAATAATATTCATTTGTGTACTATACTTATCTTCATGCATTGGATACAACTAAGGACCTAGATATGCTTTATTATTAAGAGGATCATTCACTCATAGAACAAAAAGAGTATAATTTCGATGGAGCATAGGAAAATTTAGAGTGGTTCAAGAGAATTTTGCATTGTACGAAAGGATTGTGGTTAACTATAATATTATGCTAAGGATGCTTGACCAAACAGAAAAATTACAAATTGTGGGATGAGACGAATGTGAATGGAATTGCATCTGTTTAAGTCATTATGTGGAGCTTTGATAGGTGTTTATAATCATGGCGGGCTTCTTGATAAAGTAAATTCTATTGCTTGAAAGGATTAAAAAAAAAAGAATGGAACCCCATGAGGGGTCTATGAGGATTGTATTTTATAGTTGTGTAAGTAGGTTGGGGAGTTTCAGAAAGCTGAGGATAGGTATCCTTTGTTCATACAATTTTTAATATGGTCTATGATTTTAATCCACTTCTTAGACCATGGGGTTCTTATTGTCAAAGAAACTTTACTGGGGGTATCATTGTATCTTGTCTCAAATCCTAACCACAAGGTGGAATTGTAACTAGAGCTTGTTTCTTTCAAGCCCGAGCTTCCACATCATGCAAATAGAACCATCATTCAGTCTGCAATCCTCCTCTTGGAGCACTCTTTCTTTTCTGAACAAGGAGAGTCCTCAAGTTCCCGAGATTCCTGTAATCCACAAAATTGCAGAAAAAATCATTCATTGACTAAAACTCCCAATTCTGTAAATGCCTATGATACTCCACTGGAATTCCTCTCCTGATCTCTCATATTTAATAAGCAGTCAAAGCTGTCTTATCAGTTGCACTAGAAAAGGGATCCAGAGACATTACTGTCCTGTCTTAATCTCCAATCCTGGGAATATTGAGAAATTAGAGGAAAGATAATATTTCTATTCTTCACCATTTTATAATAAATATATCTGTGAAACCTAATCTCAGGATGTAAGCACACTAGACATTTCCATGAAGTCCTGTTTGGCAGCGTTCTTCATAATCATAAATATTATGCTTTAAAAAAAATCACATATACTCATATATAGCCCTCCTCTTTGAATATCTCTGCTTGTCTCATAGGTTTAATTCATTAGAAGAGAGAAACTATTAATAGGTTAATGAGATATTGTATACTCATCCTACACCCCCTCCCTGTCAACTATGCCTGAGTGAGTCAGTGACAATAATTATTGGGCTGCCTGTGTGTATGGCTTCTTTGCTACTGTTTTTGCCCTTCATTCTGTGCCATCCTACTACTTTTATATTGTCCTATTATAACTTTAATGTTCTATAAAATGTTCTATGTTGCCCATGTGCTTGATTGTTAAATCCCTTTCATTACTGTGCAATTATAAATCCTAACTTTCCCATTCATGCCACAGTATTCAATTTATTTGATAATCTAAACGTTCAAATTTGGTACTTTCTCTGTAGTTGGTGAACTATTAGGGCATGTGCGGAAGAGGCAGCCATGGGGTGATGCAAAAACTGTGAAGGTAATGGGCTTGATATCTTCTTTGAACTTTTTATCGCTTTTGAACTTTTTCTTGATAGTGTTTTTCTTTTGTTTTTCCATTTTTTTTGTATGTGACAGCAACTTATTGATGCAAAATTATATGGGTTACTTGGTGAAAGGACTGCAGCTGATGATGAAAAGCCTTCAAGAAAGAAGAAAGAGAAGCCAGCTAAAGTCGAGGTGAGAGCGTTCACAATGATTTTAGTTTACCTTGAGTTTCTGACATGTCTGAAACCTTTTCTCCTTCAACTGTGCCCATTCTACATGAATAGGATAAAACTGCTCCTGCTGTTATCTCGGAACAACCATCTGAAGAAGACCTTAATCCATATCTGATATTCCCTCAACCAGAGGAAAATTTTAAGGTATGTTATTACCTGAATATTCTGTATACTAACCATATCAACACCTAATCTAACTGTCCATGTTTTATACTCATGCGCCAGTACTTTGTTTTCTGGACTTTATTTACATACTTCCTTTCATTTATGTTTAATATGATAGTTTATGAGCAGTTGGTCTGATTATTATTTATGAACTATCAAGAATGATAGATTGAGAGATATAAATGCTTCACACTATAATGGTCTAATGAAACTTTCATATGTCGTTATGTTATTATCGGTTTTGGCATTCATTGCAATTTGCTTTTTATAGTTGGGTAACCATTGGTATTTGAATCTTTAGATTCACCAGTCATGATTATCAATTTTTTTATTCAAAAAATTATTGAAGCATCTTTATTCTGTTGTTTAGATTTGTGATATCGTCTTGCTAAATTAACAGAAGTTGAAAAGTTTCCCTGTTCCACTATTTCCTCATTGAATCTTGGGTTCACCTTCTGTTACATCACACTTGCAACTATATGTTACCATTTCCTCATTGAATCTTTATTATTTCCAGGTGCATACTGAAGTGCCTTTTAGTGATGGTTCTATTTTGAGATGTTTCAATACAAAAGGACTCCTTGAGAAACACTTAAAAACAACAGGTGGGAGGGTTTTGACCCGATTTCCACCTGAACCAAATGGGTACCTTCACATTGGTCATGCAAAGGTATACTGTTTATTTGTTTTTAGTAATATAAATTGTTAATATAGTGATTAAATTGCTTTGACCCTATTCAGTTCTCTTTTATACTTTCATTATTTATCAGGCTATGTTTGTTGATTTTGGCTTGGCGAAAGATAGGGGTGGAGGGTGCTATCTGAGGTGAGAATTCCCCATCAGTTTTCACTTGATATATTTGTGGTGTAGCCCTTTTGTGGAAGGTGCTTGTAAAGATATTTACTTGTCTAGTGGTTTTTAATTACATTTTATTATAAGCATGTTGAGTTTCACATGATTTAAAGTATAGTTTTACAGTATGAACATTATCAGTTTGGAATAATTCTTTAATTGTTTGACATGAGTTTTGAAATCTGCTTCTACTGTCATATCTCCATTTTGGTTGTGGTCATGTAGATTGTGATGTGGTGTGATAGTTTCTACCTAAATGCTAAGTTGATGAAGTAATTAGCTTTGTAAATGGTTCAATTTCTTGACATGATTCAAATACATGTCTTCGTCATTTGAAACCATCTTTTGGTTCAAGAGATTGGTAAGGAGCAGTAAGATTTAAGATGGACAAAAGAATGGAAAGTGATCGAGTGAAGGTATTATTGCTGAAATAGTCCTGTTCGAGATGGACAAATCTCCAGTACAAATAAGAATTTCAAATAATTTTTACACGATGATAAATGTAAATAACCTAGGTCTATTTATAATAAAAATTCCTAGGTTTATTTGGGAAACAACAAAACAGAAAACCTGAGATTGTGGAGAATGTTGGAACTTGTCACCACTCCTTCAAATCACTCGTTCAACAGCTAGTTAGTTTCCACCTCCCTATTCTTGTGCTAACTGTATCGAATAATCAGCAAGCTATATCAAATAATCAGCAAGACCAAATAAAGATAAGAATTGGTCAGCAACTAACTCCTCTTCTCTATCACGTGCAAGTTGCTGTTTGCGTCTTCTGGCATAGACCCGTAAGGGTCGTCGGTTTGTATCAGAGATCAACTTTCTTTGTTGCAGTAGTCATATAATAGTTATCCAGAACATGGTCTCCTTTGCTGGAGGAAGGCATTATTTCTTCTTACCATGCTATAAGCTTGTGGCTTGGTCTATAATGTGTTATGACATATGACATCTCTGCATATGGATTAATTGTTTTTATGCAGGCTCTGCTATTGGTAGTCTCAAAATATTTAGACGATTTATAATTTATTACTCTGACCTATTTGCTAGATATTGATGACTTGTTGAAGTGATCAATGTGTAAAAAAGAAACTTATAATCCCATATAAAGTATTATGCTTTTGACACATGAGAACAGAGATCCAACTTAAATTTATATTTCAAATGAACTAATTTCAGAACTGATATGTGAGAATACTATTTTAGGTATGATGATACAAACCCTGAAGCAGAGAAACAAGAATATATTGATCACATTGAAGAAATTGTCCAGTGGATGGGCTGGGAACCATACAAGGTGTAGCAAATGGTTCACACTGATGTCACATTTACATAGTTAATCTTGGCTTGTCAATACTTAACATTATAAATTTTTTGTAGATCACGTACACCAGTGATTACTTCCAAGATCTGTATGAATTAGCAGTGGAACTCATAAGAAGGGGACATGCATATGTTGATCATCAGGTTGGTTGTGTAAGCTATTGGGTGTGAATAGTTAAAAGGCAAATGCCTTATGAATTATTTCATTTATCCTACACTGGGTTTCCTACTTATCTGCTATAGTTCAACTCGTCCAGTGTACTATTTCTTATGCTTTTCCATGTTTTCTTGTGCAATGTTTATTGCATAGACTGTTATTCCCAGGATAAGATGGTTAATGACTTCCACCTTTTACAGATATGAATTGCAGACAGGAACTATTGATTTTAGCTTTATCCTGTTAAGATTGTATCCATGAAGCTCTTCATTTGCAACAAAAAACAATAGAATTTTTTTTAACATTTGAGATTTGGTTTTAGACACCTGATGAGATCAAGGAGCATAGGGAGCAAAAGAAGAACAGTCCCTGGAGGGAAAGACCGATTGAAGAGTCATTGAAACTCTTTGAGGATATGAGACGAGGCCTTATAGAAGAAGGTAAAGCAACACTTAGAATGAAGCAAGACATGCAGAGTGACAACTACAACATGTATGACCTCATTGCGTACCGTATCAAGGTAAAGTTAAACCATTAGGTGTATATGATAACTCAAACCTTGTGGAGGTAAAAATATCTAATGGTGTGGATACTTTTTGACATCAGTTTACTCCTCATCCACATGCTGGAGACAAATGGTGCATCTATCCAAGTTACGATTATTCTCATTGCATTGTGGATTCTCTTGAGAACATCACGCACTCGGTATATTTTCTTCTTATATTAGTTCTTGGTCCAAATACAATTTTAATATTTTGGTATCTTGAAATGTTACTGGAATCTGTGTGGTCACTGTAAAAATACATATAACCATTTTGGCCAAGATTTGAGTGCTGTTGCATGTAAAATCATCATATTTATATTATTGATAAGGAAAAGTATATAAGCTTGCAGACTATCACCTTTGAGTTGTTTTTGTAATTATACTACAATGACATCAGCAATCCTTAATATCAAATATTGGTGGCTACATGAATCTTTGTCATAACTAGTTATAATCTTCCTCATGAATGTATGCAATGATAGAACATTTGGAAGTTATGTTCATATATGAATGTAAGAAATGACTAGATTGATATAACTTGGGTATTCATGTTTTTTACTTGCTGTAATCAGGAGTTCCAGGTATCTGAATTGTATTGTCTGACTTACGGATGTCAGGTTAATGAACAAGTGGGTTAAGCTAGAGACTAGTTATGGGTTTTCTCCCGAGTCAGGAGCACATGCTAGTTCTACTCGCATGATTATCTTGAGTGTTTTTTGCTTGACAGGGCAGTAACTTTGATGCATGAAGCTTGACATGTGACAAATTTGGGAAAGTCCGCTTACTTAGTTTTGTGGGGGGTCTTTTGGGTTCCAAAGCTATGAATTTAGGGTTAGGGCTTGCAGGGAAAATGATTTAGGATTCACAAAATAATGTAGGATTAGGGTTACAAAGTGATGGTTTAAAGGAAAAGGGTGGCTAGAACTAAAATATCTGGTTGGTGAAAATTTATGTCAGCAAGAAAAAATAGGTGTAGATGTCTTGTCTTGGGATATTAGAGAAGGTAAAGGTACGGAAAATATGCTAAATTTGTTGTTCATATTCAGGCTTTGAAAAATTGGTTAATACTTGACAATATGTGAATATGGGTGATTCCCCCCTCACTCTTCATTATAAACCGGGTCCCATTCACAACTTGCCATACAAGTTTAAGTGAGCCCATTTTGCTACTCCTACCAAACTCCTTTTTGTTTGCCCTCCCTCCTTATTGCAATTTGGATATTTCTGATTCCAATTTTTTATCCAAAAGGACTCTCAAATGTATTGGAAGTTAGGTTTCATTTTGACATTAGCCACAAATTGGTATACCATTTGATTTTATTGTACCTGGTGACTATTGTTCCTACATCATGCATTCAGATTCTCTAATGTGCTTTTATCTATTTATGGTGTATTTGCATTTTGCAACTGGAAAAATTACTTGTTTGTTGTCGAGCTTCAATTAGTTTTTCCATGTGTAGTTAGCTTATGGATATTTTATGCAGCTTTGTACACTTGAATTTGAAACCCGCCGTGCATCATACTATTGGTTATTACATGCACTGAGCCTTTACCAGCCTTATGTATGGGAATATTCAAGGTTGAATGTCTCTAACACGGTTATGTCAAAGCGTAAGGTAACTAAGCATTTTGATTTTTACGTTGCAAACTAAAACAAAATTATATCATACATATCTATCACTCATTTATCTAATTATCCATTATTGTTTCTGTTATAGCTAAATTATTTAGTGACTCAAAGGAAGGTTGATGGTTGGGATGATCCTCGTCTAATGACACTAGCTGGTTTGAGGCGTAGGGGTCTGACTCCTACTGCAATCAATGATTTTGTCCGAGGAGTTGGAATCACCAGAAGGTATCATACACGCAACGCCCCATACAAATTGTTAATGAAAGCATGGACATTGTTGAACTTTCAATAGAAACAATAACATTAAATTATTAATGTAGGAAAGTAAAGTATTTAATGCATTTTATATAATGGTTCTCGATGACTATCTGAAATTTCAGAATTTCAATTTCACACTGATATTCATGTCCATTCTCCCAAATGAACACATGACAGAATTCAAATTGTGATAGAAATACTAATATATAAAATCTGTTATTTTTTCTCAGTTATCATTGTTATTCTTCATTCCTTATTCTACAGTGATGGAACTTTGATAGCAGTGAATCGACTTGAGTATCATATTAGAGAAGAACTAAACAAAACAGCGCCTCGCACTATGGTTGTGCTAGATCCACTCAAGGTGCTCATCTTCTTGTATTTCTCCTACAAGATATTCTTTGATACTATTACAAGTTTGATACTGATGTTTTCTGTTTCTTAAGATTGTTATTACTAATCTAGAAGCCAACTCAAGGTTGGAGCTTGATGCAAAGAAATGGCCTGATGCTCAAAATGATGATTCTTCTGCATTCTACAAGGTGAAGTTAGTTTCAATTCAACTTATTTCTGTAACAAATACTGTTTTGAGAAGTTGAAATGATCGCATCTCTGTTTTGTGTTATTTTGATTCTCGTTTTGCACACCAGCATTTAGTTCATTTTGTTAAAAATGATCAGAAATCTGTATTACAATTTCTGGTTGCATAACCAAATATTATAAATGGTTATTTGATTCTGTTATTGTTTATGAAGATTGTCTTGTTTATCTTTATTGCAAAATGAGTGTTGATACCTGCTTAATTTTCCTCTGGGGTCATTTATGTTCTAATGTGATTGATTTCACTTTTCCCGCTTTGTCATTAGGTTCCTTTTTCGAATGTTGTATACATTGAACGTTCTGATTTCCGGATGAAAGACTCAAAAGATTATTATGGCCTTGCTCCTGGAAAATTTGTCCTACTCAGGTAGGTGAAAAATACGGATTGTATATTGTGCCAGGCACTTGAGGTACCTTCAGCACAGTACTGAAAACCTTTTTCATTGGTGCAGATATGCATTTCCCATAAAATGCGCAGAAGTTATTTTAGCTGATGATAATGAAACCATTCTTGAAATCCGGGCTGAGTATGATCCTTCAAAGAAGTCAAAGCCTAAGGTTATTTTTATTTTGAAAAATATGATTTTTGATTGTTAATTTGCTTACAGATTTTCAAAACTGAGGCTGAATTCTTTTTTGTTAATTTATTTGTCACATAGGGTGTTCTTCATTGGGTTGCTGAACCTTCCCCAGGAGTTGATCCATTTAAGGTGGAAGTCAGGTTGTTTGAGAAGCTATTCCTTTCAAAGGTTGGGAATCACTTGTCTTCTCACTCAGCTCTACTCCGTCCCTCTCTCTCTCTCTCTCTGTTTTACTTTCCCCCCTCTTGTTATATAACTACTTATTCTAATGACTGTGACAGAATCCAGCTGAGCTTGAGAACTGGCTGGACGATCTTAACCCCAAGTCCAAAGAGGTGATTTCCAGTGCATATTCCGTACCCTCACTTCAGAGTGCAACAATTGGGGATAGGTTTCAATTTGAAAGACTAGGTATATTCGAGAACCTCTTATTTTTGGTAATTTGGGTGTCATTTTCTTGACCTTATGTTCTGGATCTTTTATTCACTTGATACTAGTAAAATTATAGCTTTGTGCTCTTTTCATGATATAGATGTAGTTATGCATGGATCCCTACTTTGACACACATCACTTGAACACTTTTAGCTTCAAATATAAGGACTACAAGTACAAGGCTTGCTGTATATCTTGTTATATTTAAGGACATATGCTTTAGATTGTTCATTTCCTTCTAGTATTATTTTACCTAATTGGTATCATCCTTTTTCACCGAGTTGGTCAAGTATTATTTGCCGCTGAATTTGGGAAAATTTTAGGTGAGCGATATTCTTTTGGGATATTTTAGTTTTCTAAATTTGGTATGATACAGGTCTATGTTGCTCTTCCATAATTTTTATACTTATAAAATTTGCAGTTCAACACTGTTCAGAAAGATGAATGGTATTTTATATTTATAATGTAATGTCGTTAGAATAATTTATCTTTTTTTTACAAGCTTCACATTTGCAAATTGCATATGCCATGTATTGGGGCGCTTAAGCTTCACACAATTTGTATATTGTCTCGTGCTAGCTTTGTTGGTTTCTTTCTGCCATTATGTATTATCATTTCATGAAATTGCCTTGGACACATTTTTTCAGAAAACATGAGCCCATAACTCTGCTTGTCCGTGTAATCTGTCGGCTTATCTCTTTAGTATTTATTTAGATTTTTCAAACTCCCAAGTGGCATGTCTTTCGAGAAGCTTCAATGTCTGGGTTTGGGAAGGTTTTTGGACTCAGATTGGGTTTATCAGGCCCATCTTCTGAGAGTATTAGACTTGTAGCTTCTCTTTTACTATTTGCAAATTGTCATTATGATTTAGTGTTCCTTTTTCTGTAAGGCATTTCTTCTCATGGTAAATAAGGGAAAAAGAATTGCGGAATTATGTTTGTAATATGTTGTGTTTATGACTCTTATACCTGCACTTTCAGGCTATTTTGTGGTAGACAAGGATTCCACTTCTGAAAAACTTGTTTTCAATCGGACGGTCACGCTAAGAGACAGCTACAGTAAGGGTGAGAAGTAGGGGTGCACTTAACGGAAAGTAGACGTAAAATGTAATGTGGCGACCAAGTCAGCAGTTGATACATGCTTTGATATCCTGTGTATAAAATACAGAACCAGCTAATCAATAGATACAAGCTCAAGCTGTATTTGCTATAATCTTCAGTCAGAAAGTGTGAAAAACGTTGAATTGTGTAAGTTCTGTTGTCCACTGAGAGTTAATTGTCTTGTATTATGAACTTCAAAAGAAAAGATTTGTAATGTATCTGGTAACAATATGGGTCTCAGATATCCAGAATTTGATTGTTGTTTGGATAAAATCTTTGTATTTTATGAATTTTGCTAGGTGTTCTCAACAAGGGGTACCATGTCTCCGTACATCATTAAATCATAGCTTTTGAGTTTTGGGTGCCAGCCTCCAGATCTCGAGCTAACACACACCATATGTAATGTAATGCCATGAAAGTTTTACCTGAAAGTCATTGTTGTACTGTACCTTTTAGCGTCTCTGGGAACAAATTGACGGAGGCAATATTCTTAAAACCGGTTGAACAGTGATTTGGACTAACGAACTGTTTTGGTAGTTGAATTGTGGAAAATTGGTGAAAATTAGATAATCACAAGAATCAGAGTTTTTAAAAAAAAGAAAAATTAAAATTAAATTGAAAATTTAATATTTTAATGAGTCATTTTAACATGCATTTAAATTCAGTTAAAAAGATTTATTTATTTTTTTGAAGTGGTCCAGAAAAATTTCCTGTCTCGAGAGACTGTCCGGGAGGTTAGACTTTCTTAGAAGACATACAAGAGTTTATTTTCCTTTCCTAAAGAATAAAATTATGTTATGAAAAATTTATTTATTTTTTAAAATTTTAATATAATTATTAAAATAAACATATTTATAATATAAATGGTTCCTTTTTTTCTGTTGGATGGGAAAGGAAAGATAAGAACAGAGACGAAAATTAGAAAATCAAAGTTGTTATTGTAATGAACTTTGTCGAAAGGAAAATAGTTGAGAAAAAACAAAATAAAAAATAAAAAATCATTTAGTATTTTCTTTCATGTAAAACCCTCGTCACATAAAGTATTAAATAATCGTATCCCTCAACTGGGTCGTGGAGAACAGTCGAATCTTACACTCCAGCGCTGGCGTTGCAACTATGAGAAGGAAGAATTATTCGACAAGAAGGTGTGTTTTAGTTAGTGCCTTTCACTTCAATGGACCTACTTTCTTTGAAAAGGTGTGGCTTCTTCTTGCACCATAATTTTGATAAAAATTTATTTTCCTCAGTAATGATTATTTATTCATATTATTAAAGGGCTTCAACTTTGAAAAGAAGAACTCTTTTTAAGTTTCAACTAAGAAAAGTAAAAGACTGGTCTCTCACTCAGTCTTCTGTTGGGAGTTTGATATCTTCACGCTTATGTATGATAGTGAAAGGTTCAGAGGTTGAACTTGAAAGGTTGATTTGATTGAATTTTGAAGGGGGGTGAGTCCCTAATCTGTGTATGCGTATCTATCAATCTATCTCTTTACTCACATGAACACTAAGTACAGATTTTTGTGCACATGCTGGGGTTTGATTTATTCTAAAGGTTTATAATGGGATTTGACTAAGGGAGCTTGTAAGATACTTGTACACCTAATTAATTCCAAGAAGAAAAAGGAATACAAACCAAATTGTTGCTGTAGACTTTAGTAGCTGTATATTAGCATGTTTTGTATAGAATCCTACCCAAGTATTCTAAAGGGACTTAAGGCATTTTTGCTTTCTAATTTAGGAGTTTGAGAAAAGAAGAAAATGCAGTAAGATAGCTTTGCTGCATTTGTAAAATTGGTATTATGTGTCTTTCTCCACGTAGTCTGGCTTTTCCTTTATATCTAAACAAGAGTTCTGAAAACATCTTAACTGAGGTTCAATTATTGGGAGGAAAGTTTTGAAAGAATATAATTTGTATTTTGATTCACAATTCAGAAAGAATTGAAGTGTACAAGAACTTCAAGCAGTCTTTTGTGAACCTTTGTATCAAAACAACAGTTAAACCTTTGATTTCATCATAACCTTGGAACTATAATAGGTTAGAAAAGAGGACTCAAACTTTTTCCATGTAAACAAAGAAGAGTTAAGAGGTACGTTATTGTCATTAAGTCAGCTAAAACTAGAGGCGGAATCTTTGTTTGTGTAGAAGACTGAATTTGCTAGTGGCTGATTTGATGATGACATAGTTGAATCAGAAAGCCTAACTGTTGTTTATTCTGAACTTAGACTGCTTATTTGCAAGTTTGTTTTGTTTAGTGAAGTCTATCATTATCAAAGAAAATCATGAAAAACTGAAAAGAAAACCAAGGAAGCTTAGTTTATGTTCCAGTCAAATTGTATTAAACTTCTTCCTAGTCATGGCAAATGAGCTATTTTTTATTTATGAGTCCTTAGCTTCACTCCTCTAGATACACCAACCTCACATTGTCCTTGTAGACAGATGGCAAGTTAGGCAACACTTTTCTTCTCCCACTTGTGTACTATTTGATGTCGTGCAGCTAATTAAGCAATGATTGATGCTATCTTAAGGTGGTCACACTCCACCAATAATAGTCAAAGGGAGCCATATAGATATGGTCATAGCCTGTTGTGCAATGATGGCATGCGCACAAGTAAATGCATGAGGACAATAACTTTTACATGATCAAAGTGATTCAAATGGCTAACTATTTTAGTCCCTTCAAGACACTGGGTCTATTTGGATAAATTGTGTAAGTAGAAACACTTTTCAAGTAAAACTGTTTAAAAAGTGTTGTATAAATAGATGAAAAGTGTTGTATAAAGAGATGAAAAGTGTTTGAGTGAGTTAATATAAAGCACTTTGAGATAAAATGTTGTTTGATTGTATTTTTTTAAAAGAAATATTGAGTATTGATTGAAATTACTAGAAAGTTGTTTTGGAACCTTTTTGCAACAAAGTTGTTTGAAAATATATTTTCATAAATAGTTTTGATATCTAAATATTGAAAATATATATATTACTTTTCTTAAATAATGATAACATACATTTTTTGAGAGATTTTGATTCTATATATAAATTAGAATAAGTTTTTATCTTGAAATATGACAAATATTTGGGGTAAAAATTATTAAAATTTATTTTAGCTTCTCTTGTTTTTTATTTGAAAAAACTTCTATTTCTAGTTTCAGCTTTTAAAAGTCTACAAGCCCAAAAATATTTTTCATTAAATCTCAAAAATTAAAATCTTTATTACCAAAGGTGTAAACCCAAAAGTTATTCTAAAAGCTAAACCAAAAGAAGGCACTTACTAGTCCATTATTTTCTGCAGAAGGAATACCTTCTGAAAGAAGATACCTATTTGGTAAAATATTTACTTACCTCAAATTCTTGTAGGAATTCTTGCTCAAGATAATCAGTCTATTGATGAGGAAATTTGTTTTAGTTGTCCCATTTTTGATCCAAGCTTTTGGTCTAATTAATATAATAACTAATGATTGCCTTAATATGTAGTGAAACTAAAAGAATGAACACGACTCCAGCTTAATGACCTTTCTAGCATTTTTCCTGCGAAGGAAATAATTCTGAATTTATACAATATATTGGTTATGGGAGAAGTTCAAATCCCACTGAGCTAGATAATAAATCAAATGTATAATGACTTAATGAATTGCCACAGGCCATTGCCCTTGAGAGATCATATGGAGGACATGTGGATATGGAGTCTGATTGCAGGATTTACCTTAGACCCAGAATCACCAGAGAGCAAATTGTTCAATGATAATGGTCACATCTCCTCCTGAATATTTTGATTGAGGTAAAAACTACTATATCAATTTGCAAGTTGACCCCCTTCTTGCATCTCCCTTTATTAACATGTACATAATTTGTAAGTGTCACTCTACAACTAGATGTGACTCCACATAAGTTCCTTGTCACTTCATCTCACATCATTTCCTTGAATTGACTGCATATTTGATTTTAATTGAATGGATCAAACAGGAAATAATTTCATTTACTAATACAAAATGCACTGATGACAACCAAGACAAAAGATACATTGTTTTAATCAGTCAATAGTATTTTCCAACTCTAACTAGACTTAAAACAGAATCACTGACTATCCTCTGTACTAATACAATACAACAGAAACCTGCTATGAAAGATTACCCATTAATTTAGATTGAGCCATGAAAATGAGCTATCCTAGAAACACTTCAGCCTCTAGACCAGTATAGATATGAATGTTTATGTTCTCCGGGTAAATCATCCAATGATGACACCAACACCAGATGCATGCCCATTTCTTACTGTCTAAACTGTCACATTGTATCCATGTTCCATAAAGTATCTGTCATGTTGTCCATTAACCCACTCACTATTTGCCATATGGAAATCAAACTGTGAAATGTCATAAGTTTCAATTGCTGACATGGGGCCTAGGTTGAAACCTTCCATGTTATAGCTGTTGGTGTCCACATAACAACTGTCATGGATTGAGTTGTTGTAGACATTGTTATCAAAAGCATTGGAAGGACTTGTTGTGTGTTCTGAAATTTCAGGCAGCTGTGAAATTTTCATGGAATCTGGGGAAGGAATGATGGGGATGGACATGGAGCTTAAATTCCCTTTAAATTGATTTGACGCGCCTGTCAAATCCCCTACTGGAGTAGATGATGTAGACAGAGAAGTGACAGTGGGGCTAGCGGAAAAATATGCTGGATTCTCATCCATGGTTATCAAAGAATAATGATTTGATGAAGTTTGATCTATCTTTTGAAGCAACCTTGGCATCCAAAAACACCGAACCGCATCCAGGAACTTCTTGCTGCCAGACTCAATATTAAGTTGGCGTGCCTGCTTCTGTACCCTGGTTCTCCAATAATTCTTAATCTCATTGTCTGTTCTTCCAGGGAGTTGTTGAGCAATTTTGGACCACCTACCACAAAAAACCAAGCCCAATATCATACTAGTTATAGTTAAACTTGACAAAAATTGGTTGCAGATGCCTTTAAGAACAGAGAGTCACCTGTTACCCCACTTGGCATGGAGTTCAAGGATCAATAGTTGTTCTTGTGGAGTAAGGTTCCCTCGCTTAATATCGGGTCTTAAATAATTCAGCCACCTTAGTCTGCAGCTCTTCCCTGTTCTCTTCAATCCTGAAATATTATAAGAGGAACTAAATGAAACTGTGCAGATGAAATTATTCTCAAATTATAAAGTACTCTGAGGCTGTTTACCTGCACGTTTGGCTAACATATTCCAGCGACCTTCACCATGACTAGCAATGTAGTGTATAAGCAGACTGTCCTTCTTCAAGTGTCCATGGTCCCCTTTTTATCCCATTTTCATCTTCATTAGAAGTGCATACCCTCTTTGTAAATGTTGACATGACTGGTGGGAGTGAGTATGTGTGTGTGTGTGAGAAAGATATATATATATGATAGGCCTTTATTTCTGTTGTAGAAATGGAGCTGTGAAAGTGGGACTCAAAGCATCTTATATAATATAGATTCCAACAAGGTTCCAACTGAATTTAGAAAATTTTACAAAGACGCCTCAAGAAGAATTTGACCACATGATCACCCTCTTTTATGCATCCCTAGTGGGATTCTCTATGATGGGTTTGGTAGTCTAAGTACAACAGGCTATGTGTTAGTCCGTAGAGGTCCAAAACTTGATGATACCCTACTTTTATTGGGTGCTTATAGGTTGATCATGCAAAATACCATATTAATTAGAGCACAAAATAGGCAAAACACAATGGATCAAATTAAACAGTCATTGTTATATCAGTATATATGGAGGGAATATAATCCTGCTTCTTTTAGCATTTAGTCAAGTTTCTGTACAGTGTTTTGAAAAGTAGCTAAGCTCCATGTATTTTAGAACAAATACTTTTCCGTAACTTTTATTGCCAATAATTATTAAATTATTAAACTAAAACTAGGATAGCCCTACTAAGCAGAGGAAGTTTTCAGGAACTTCGTCTTGAAAGTGAACCTTCTATAATATGGGGAATGAATCATGAATGATACCATCTAGTGTTTCTAGATTTTCAATACGAGAAACATGCTTGTTTAAACAAAATATTTAGGTTATGGAGCATATTAGAAACTTAAGAATAGTGATTAGTTACTGTGTGGTTGAATGACAAGGATGGCTGCTCCATTTATTTTTCTTTTCTCCACTGTTGTTATATATATATTGTTTTTCTTAACCCATCAATGCCTCATGAGACAGACTCCTAAATGGGTATAAATTTCCAAAAGCAAACACACAGCAAATATTGATATTTTTCTACATACCACTTTATACACAACACAATTAGCACTCTGAAGAAACAGTGGGTAAGTGAGCTCGTAGAAGAGTGCATGTTCTCCACCTGTTAGCTAAAATCAATGGTGGTAAAGTTGTATACTTAAAAAAAATCAACACTTCAGAAGTATTGACACTTCTAATAGTGATGTGTCTCTATGTTGAACACACGTTATTTTTACAGGTCATAATATATATATTTTTGAAATCTTTTCAAAGTGTACATGTGTGTGTCATATTATGTTCCTTTCCATGTCAATATCTGTGCTTCTTAACAGAAAACTGTTTTAAATGCATCACATCCCCCAGAAGATATGTATATAAAAGGTTGTAAGGTTTGTGCGTGAAGTTTTTGTCTTTACCATGATATTATTGATTTGTTCATCATCCTTCAGAAGCATGCTCTAAGAAAACTAAACCAAGATGTGTGGACAGAAGAGTAGCTAGAGGAGCAACCTTGAGAGCTTTCAACTCAAGGATGATGGTACTAGGTGTGGTATAGATGCTAGGAAAATGGTTATAATATGAAGAATCAATTATTGAAGGGGAGAAGAGGTTTGTATAGGTGGAGGTTGTCCATTCTCATGAAGGACGGAGGTTTTTCTGTAAAGAGTTAGAAAGCTCTATTAGTGGAGGGAGATGCGCTTATCACTTGAGCCTTTTTGAATGTAAAAGCTAAAATACTCATGTGATCACTTTAGTCTTTAGATAAAGCATGAATAAATTCTTAAGTCATATGATACAATCTTACATTAACTTGTGACTAAGATGTCATGACCATGACAAGAAATGTGACTGAGAAATTGCATGCGTGTTTGTTGGGGGTGGGAGACATGTTATGAATAGAAGTCAAAAAAACAAGTGCTTCCTAAGTTGTGATCAGAAATTTATTTAATAAAAATTTTAATACAAAATTGGTATAATACAAGGTATATAGGTTTTTGTACTGATAACATTATTAGTTGTAAATTGTAATCTTTTTTGCTTTCATTGTGAAAGCTTATAAAAAGATGAGGGTGACTCATGTTTACTCCAATGTGGTAAATTCTAGATGTAGAATTATAATATAATATACAATAATATAGGTGTACATATCTTAATATCAAGTGATTGATTTTAAAAGTATAATTTTAACATGATATCAAGTTAGGTACTTTATGTAATCAATTTATCTCATTCTCATATAATATAAAACAATATCATTTCTAGATTCGAGTACTCCATTTTTTTTTTTTTCTTGTTTGTTTCATTATCCTCAGATTTGGGTCCATTTGAGGTCTTGCCATAATGCATGGGCTTATTCTTTCTTTGGGTAATGTACAGTTTCATTGTTATCTGTGCTCTAATTTTCTGGATCTTGAATGGCTTACAAATCTAGCTAAGTTCATAGTAACAAATTATGTCGTTCACGTAGCAATTCTCATAAACAATACATACCTTCTGGTTCCATCAAGACTAGGTTGACATAAAGCAATACATACCTTCTACTTTACTCAGTCTAATGATCACCCAAGTTCTGCCCCAGATATTACAGCCCTCAGCATCTGCCTATGATTTCAGATATGCAGAGAACAAGCTAAACATGTGATGCATGTCTCAGAAAACTTTGCCAATTATTCTTCTCCATTTTCTATATCAAACTGGGTTTGCTGAAAAAAAAAAAAAAAAAAAAAAAAAACAAGGTGAGGAACAAGTTTAGTGTCTTTCTTTTTGCTATAGAAGTTCAAGGTTTTCAATTACATTTGGTGTTTAATGTTTTTATGTCATGCAAGAGTATTTAATTGTGGGTTTGTTCTGTTTTATATATTTTTTGTTCTTGGAAGAGGGTGGCCGGAAATAAAAGGAAGAGAAAGAGTGACAGAGATGTTGAGAAACCAAAAGAAGTCATCCATGTAATTCAAGTAAATCATGATTATGTTCTTCAGCTTTTAAACCTGGACTAGAAAGCTTTTAAAGACTTCTGCTGAAGATAAAAAATAAAACTCATCTTAACAATGATTAACAACTTAGTTTCCCAAAAATGCACCAGGAAAAAAAAAAATTCAAAAGCTAAATCAAATGAGAATTAGTACAAGAACACCTTAATTTATCTTTTATTATGTTTTAGGATCAAATATAATTGGCTTTTTTTTCCACTAGGAATTGTGATAAGTTTTACTTGGGGCCAATTATAAAAGATTTTTTGTTTTATTTTTGGTTGCTAAAATGTAATTTACTTGAGACAATATAGTTGACAAGAAAGAATTGATAGGTCTGATGTTCTGTTTTCATGGTTAAATTATAATTCAATATACTTATCAATCATGATTTCTTTTTATATACATATGCTCTTTATATATCTTTTATGACTTAATCTTCCTAAACTAGCAATAAATAAATAAAACTGAAATTATTTATGAATTCATATGATTGACTTGATGACTATGGCATTTGGATTAAATGTTTATTTTATTTTATATTTTTTGTTAAGATAAAAGCAGTGGCGGAACTACACTAGTGTGAGTGGGTATACTTTAAAAAAAAAATATTATTTTTATATCCTTTAAGTGTTTAATGAGAGGTTGAACAATATAAGTGAGTGGCACTTACTGAAATTTTAAAAAAGTAAACAATTATTCACACATTTTTCATTTAGACATATTCTGCTCTGAATTAGAATCATGTTTGGAGAGAGAGAGAGAGAGAGGAAGGGAATATGTGAAGCTCATTAAGCTATGAGCATGTGAAGGAAAAGTGAAAACTGGAACCTACAAGAAGTTAAGCTGTGGTCATTCCAAGAAAAAAAAAAATTAAAAAAAATTTCTTTTTCGCCTTCCTTGTACATAATCTTTGATTTCTATCCTTTTCCTGTTGAATTTTGGTGCCACTAATAATTACTCTGCAATTGTTAATTTGTTGTTGTTATTTCTCTGCACAAAACTAATTACAATTGTTCTTCATTTTTGTTGGAACCAATTACAATTGTTGTCTTAATTTTATCATTTTTATTTTAAGGGCCTAGAGAGACTTGAAACTTTTACATATTATATGTTTTTATTGTCTTAATTTTTGTCAATTTAATTTTAAGAGCCTAGAGAGATTTAAAAGCTTCTACATATTGTATGTTTTTATTGTTATTATTATCATTGATTTCTCGCGAGTATCCTTATATTTTTTTCTTGTATATTGTATATTTTTATTGTTAATTTAATTTATTTTAATTTTTATTGTTATTTTAATTGCATGTGAATGTTATGAAATATTATCATTAATGTTTAAATTGTATATTTTTTAATATTATGAATGGAAAAATATTTGATAAAGAGACCAAGATTTGATTGTGATGCCGAGGAACCTAGTAGTGATAGTGGTATTTTAGCAACAATGTTATGATATTAGAAGTGCTACTTTAGCTTAATGATTTATTTGTAAATTTAGAAAATAAGCTTTTAAATCCACTAACATAAAATCCTGCTTCCACAATTGGATGAAAAAGAGGTTCGTCTAAGAAAGAAAATGTTCTAGAGAAAATAACTTATTACATAAATTAGTGACTAAAATTTAAATTTGAGATGTGGACTAAGCTTTTTAATTAGAGTTCTTAATTCCTTTGCTTAAGATGCAATCAAAATAAAAATTAAGAAAAGAGACGGCTGAGCAACTAAGCGCCAAATGCCGTTGCTTGGATTCTAACGCCAATGAAATACCTATAATTTCCCAACTTCCTTCCTCAGCTCTCCATCTTCATTCTTCGTGCATTTTCATTTGCTTTCCCGACACAAGCTACGACTATGATGTCAAGCTTAGCTCTGAAGACCATGTCGCTTCATCGTAACCACACATCATCATCGTCTTTCCCGGTTACCCGTGGCCATCAGCCTCTCAATCCGCCAGGTTTTCGATCAGTCCCCCCTACAGAGGAGTTTTGGTGAGCCACCCACTTTGGAAATCAAAGGTGGTAAAGGGTATTTGCAATTCTGAGTTTCTGACAACATCGTTTATCTTTATTTGGGGTTTTCTTCTTGTGGTGTTTGAAATTATAATCGTTTAGGACGTAGTTATGTTTTGAAGACTTTAAATTGGGATTTTGGAGTCTGCAAATCATGGGCTGTGGGTCTTATGCTAGATGAATTTCCTTGAATTTGTATATGTAATTGTTCTCCTCTTTCAAGGCAAGTTTCGTTGCACCTCATTTTCATTTTCATGTTGACAAATTAAGCTTGGAAAACGATTTTTTCTGCGGGTTTATTAGTAGTTTGGAACAAATTTGTGGGAAGGGACTGTACTGGGAATTTCAATTGATTTAAAGCTCAGGTCAAATACAATGTGCATCTTTTTTTACACACAGTATAACCATTTTCCTCTTTCACTTTTCAGAATGACTGGGTTCTTGATGTTGAACTAAAAGTCTGAGATTACGAGCTAGATCAGTTTGGAGTTGTCAACGATGCTGTCTATGCGAGTTATTGCCAACACGGTGAGACTCAACAGAAACTTACCAAATTTCGGCTATTTGAGCTGTTCAAAACTTTGAAGTTCAAAATTACTCGAGTGCTTGCTTAGGAAAACTTATGCCAATATGATAACATAGGAAAGTGAATTTTTCATTGATATTCTTGTTGCATGTGAATGATATATCTACATATTACATTAGAAGGCAGCTGTTAGTTGCAATGTGGTTGCAACTCTATAAAGAGTATAAAATTAGCAAGGTTTCTGTTGGACCTTGGAACTTGAATTCATTGACAGATTCTGAGAGAAAAATAAGTGACATTCTAGAAGTGCTTAGTGATTGTCTACATACAAATATATATCATATATATACATGCAGAGACTAAAACATGGGAATTGGGAGGCTATAATATCTGCATTTCATTGAAAGTAGAAATCTGTGAGCATTGGCGTGAAAATTTTCACCCATTGTCTTATTCAGATAGTGCTGAGACAACTTGCAGGTCATTAAGTTTGATAAGGTTCCTCATCAATATGAAAATTTCAATTTTTTGTTGTTGCAACTTGTAAGCACAAAATTCTATAGCTGTGAGAAAGCATAATTCACTCTCTATTTTAGCTCCACTTTGAAACAATGATCACTTGTTCATCAATGTCTCGATCAGGTCCTCATAAACTTTTGGAAAAAATCGGTATTAGTACTGATGCTGTTGCCCGTAGTGGTGATGCATTGGCACTGTCAATACTGTCACTCAAATTCCTTGCACCTTTAAGAGTAAGCATTGTCTTTATTTTTTCTCCGTCACCGTCATTCCATTTAATATTTCAAGCAGTTGACAATTAGCATGTGATGTCTGCAGAAAAGTGCTTTCTAGCTTAGCACATGATAATTAACTTGGTACCATTAAGAACTGCTTTATTGGGGCAAAGGTATAAATCTTAGAGTCAACAGTAGTTCTGCTGATACAGAACTTCTCAACATTGTTGAATATGGGGCAATCAAGCAAACTTCCTTTATCATTTGATGTAATGACTATAAATCAGAATACTATCTATCATTTGAAACTTCCTTTTTACTTGATATGAGAGAATAGCCAATGCCAATGCCAAAGCAACAATAACTGCAGTTGTTTTTGTTACTATTTGTTCTCACTTTAAGAATGTAAAATCAGAATGGAGACAGTTTTGTTGTTAAGGTAACGGTTTCTGGCTCCTCAGCAGCTCGTCTGTCACTTATACTTCAATCTTTCTCTATCTCTTAAACTTTCAAGGATTTTTCTTCATGCTCCATACATTTGATGACAGCCTATTTTGGAAGCAAAGGCCACCGGTGTATGGCTTGACAAAAACTATCGCCCCATTCATATTCCACTGAAGCTCAAGTCCAAACTAGTACAGTTTCTTGGACATGAACAGCCTAATTGATTTAAATAAAAAATAAATGCCAGTCAAGAGCTTCAGGACATCTCTGTTGTTTTTGTCCAAAGTTTTCAACTCGGTTTATATATGATGAATTCATGGACATATATATATATATGTATACACACACACGCAATACTTTTGTGTTGTGTTTACTGCCCATTGAGAAAATTTCAATTCAACTTGGCTGATAAAGTGTAAACCAAGCTCCCCAGAAAAGTATTTTTGTACTATAATCAGCCTGGCAATAAAAGGGAAACCTGTGGCACAGACTTTATGTAAAGCAGATGAAATTGAAATTTTATTCAAACAATATGGGCCAAAATCATATTTCACCATTTTTACTCTTATTTATTTATTGAAAAAAGAGACTATCGAATATTGGTAGCCACTAAGAGATGGCCCATAAGTAGCACATCCGTGCACACATCAGGAAGTTCTAGCGTCCAGACACCTGTTATAAGGATTGGATAAGTTTCAATATCAGAAAATGAAGCCAAATTACTATGGGCAATCACTTGAAATATTTAGAGGACTCATGGTTTTGATTGTTAGTTAGCACCACTTATCTATATCCATAGAAAATTAGCAAGGATGTCAACTAGTCAGAGTTTTTGCAAAGAAGGAAAAAAAAATCTAAAATAAATAAATAAATCTGTGAGCTTTGATTAGAAAAAAATTGAATTGGCGAAGGAAAAGAGAAATCCTCAAGGTGAAATTAAAACATAGTATAATCCTTATACGCCAAAATAATAATTAGACAAATCAATAGGTGGGTGGACATATATATTATGGACAACAATATGCCAAGTTGACTAGCAGGAGGCTTTTTGCAAAACCAGAGTAGATAGAGATGGAGGTTGGAAAAGTAGAGGAGAAGAAGGTGATGGTAGCAATAGATGAAAGTGAATGTAGCCACCATGCCCTGAAGTGGGCACTGGAGAATCTGGGTGATACCATCTCCAAATCCAAGCTTATCATATTCTCCGTAGAGCCAATTGCTGATCTCAGATATGTCTATGCTTCCAGCTATGGTGCTGCCTGTATGTTCAGTTCTCTCCTCATCCCAAAATATTGTTTCATTTATAAAATAGTTTTTGTGGGCTGCTTGCAATTTTAGTTTGATATTTTTCATGCAGTAGCTTGTTTTATATTTTTGTAGCTCCTGCGTTGACACGATCTATCCAAGAAAATCAAAAGAAGGCGACATTAGCTCTATTGGAAAAAGCTAAGGACATATGTGCCAAGCATGGGGTATATAAATTAACTAGCTTCTCTTTTCACTCTCACTTTGCCTCTTCCTTTTGTAATTCAAATACTAGACATTGGCTATTGAACTGATTCTTAATTTTAATTGTTTGATAGGCTAGTAGCATTAAAGATATGTTTATTCACACTGATCTACATACTTGATTTGGTTGCAATGGAATTCATACTTCAAGAGAATATTCTTAGTTAAAGCCCTCAACATTCATGCATCTGACATCAGTATATGATTTGATTTTGGAAAAAGAAAGTTAGTATGTGGCACTCCAGAACTGATAATTAAGAGTAGTGATTTTAGTTCATCTACACAATATTGTGATGATGCCATTAGTTGAAGGCTGAGTGTACCCTTTTATTGCTATTTATATGTAAATAAAGAGAAAAACAACCTGGTATCTCATATTGTATTGTTCTTGTTTTGTTGTAACAGATTGTTGCAGAGACAGTAACAGAAACCGGGAATCCTAAGGAGGTAATATGTGAAGCAGCAGAAAACCTCAAGATCCAATTACTTGTACTAGGAAGCCATAGCCGAGGAGCTATAAAGAGGTTAGTTTAAATTTATGGATATTCTAATCCTTCACACAATGAGCCTTAGGTCAGTTGGTCATTTAACTCCATCTGAGAGTCTTGATCTTGAGTTTGAGTAATGCCAAACTTGCAGGAGGGTATATCTCCTTCAAACTGTTCCTCTTGGTCCCTGGGGCCATCCTCATGTGTATCTATTACTTATTTAGTTTGTTTTTCTTTCGTTTTTGAACCGAAACTCTTCTTTCAGAAATACCAAATGTATCTAGAGATTGGTTATCGTTATGGCATTTTAGTATGTCTCAGAACAAAGTTAAAGGGAATTTTATGCTCTGGTATGGGGTGCATCTACAAACAATAATATGCTGATAAGAGACTTCTGTCCAAATATAGAATATGGTTGTTCTTCGATATGATAATGAATTTTCTGGTACTTCCCACAATCTTTTTATGATGAAATTCAGGTTGGACCATACAATAAAATCAAAAGATTGATCATCTCAGTGCCTGTGATAAATATGTCCTGAGATAAAGTATACAGAAGCCATGAATAAATAGTAGATGCTAATTTCTTTTCCTTCTCTAATGCCTCAATTATATATTATTAGAAGCTTTTTCACTTCTATGTTAATGAACTGGCTGATTGATCCTAGATCCAATACAAGAGAATTTTCAGGTTGGAAAGGAACATGTCAAAATTCTATCTATATTCTATAATCATCTGAAGTTCTGTGGTTATTTTGATTTTAAGAAATACATACACATTTGTTGTCAGCAGCCAGCAGGGCATAAATTTGAGTTTTAAAAAGATCTAAAGGTTCTGTCGTTATTGTTGCTGTTTCAAAAGATTGTAAATGGTTGTAGATGGTAGCATAGAACTGTATGCAAATGAAATGAACATTATATATGATAAAAATTAAGCAACAATTGTGACAAAGAGGCACCAGTGTCTTATCAGTTTACCTACAAATTTTATTTATTTTTATCTATAACATGACTTTTGTTTTTGCTGCTACATTAGTTTTATGCTATATCTATTACTAAGTCTGACAGAGAGGCACCTTCTCTTATCAGTTAATACGTATGTGCATTATGAATTATAGTGTTCAACGGCATTATGGCAATTTTTGGCTTGTATATCTGTATTATGTAACTTCTTTCTAGTTTAGTACATAGATAATGAATAATAGTTTGATTTATGGTATCAATAGCTTGTATTGAAAATAACTGTATAGGAGAGTAGCATATACAGCATGTTCTGATTGCACCTTCATTTACTAATGCAAATTTTCTGGGACAGGGCATTTCTGGGAAGTGTTAGCAACTATTGTGTTCATAACTCCAAGTGTCCTGTTCTTGTTGTAAGGAAACCAGCGTAAGAAATGAACCACTACTACATATTGCTTGCTGTACTATAGATAAGAGTAACAAGTGCTTCTGCAGTTCATATGTTGTTTGATATGAAACTTGTGCCTTGTACTTGTAGAAGCACAGAATTCTAGCTTCAATAAAATGAAGAATTTGTATATAGATCTTTTGGCTTCTGATATCAATCTGAATGTGAGTTGCTTTGGATTACTTTGCATTTCATATGCCACATGAAGTTTGACAAAGGAAGCTTGAAAAAGAATGTCTTCGGAGAGTCTGATCTACATGTCTAGCTTATGTCTCATGTCAATCAACCTAGCATCATTTTATCACCCTGCAATTGTCTTATTAAGATAAAAACATACTGTAACTTTCCTTTTTTGTGGTGCTCATAAAGACTTAAAAAAGAGAGGAAAAGAGTACCCTTTTTTTAATGTTAGAGCCTAAGGATTAATCAGAGCCATATCTTCTGAAACCTCTCTAATTTCCTTTGACTGGGTCACCGGATCACGGCCTCACTAGCTCAGTGTCATACACCCTGGTTCGCTCTTGATCTGTATTTTAAAATAAGGGGAAAAAAATCTCTGTTTCTCTGTTTGAACTGACTGCAAATTGGCATTTTAAACGGGACATATGAAGGGTATTTTTTGCAAGTATCGTGCAAGATGACATGTAAAAATTTCATAATGATGAGAACTTGTTCTTCTGCTGTTAAAACCTTGGTTATGATGCTCTTCGTTACATGCCCCTGACATGCATGCACGTTCAGATTCTCTGTCAGCACTCAATTAAGAACGCCGACCTGCAATAAACAAACAAAAAATACTCTCCAACTTTAGGTGTTGATACCATGAATTTTTAAGTATAAATTCACGAAGACAGAAAGGTTGTAGCAGAAAAGATTATGTTTTGAGTTTTACAGAAGAGGTTCCATGACATGACTTGTGAACTGAAGAGAACCCTTTGATGATGCTAGAGAAACCCTCTTTTGCCTCTTTTGCCTCTTTTGCCAATGTCCAAACCATCTAAACTTAGCTCAAGCTCGCATCTCATATCTCCAATTGGTAGCTAGAAAACAGACAAAACCCCTTCATTAGGGTTGGCTACACGAATACTCACAAACTAGTTGGTATCCTCTTCATTAGAGTTGGCTACGCGAATACTCACAAAGTAGTTGTTATCCTCTACAAAGAATTCGTTTACTCCACTTATTCCTACCCATGCTAAGTTCTCTTCTAAAAATCTTACACTCATGTCTTTCTCATAACTTCTACCAGGCCACGTAGTTTACATATGAGAGTTTCTATTCAATGAGCTCATGACAAGCCTATATTTATTTGTGGCACTATTTTTTTGAAAAAATGAGAGGATTAGATTACAGGTTGAATACTTGAATACCTGAGTGAGGATAAGAGTTGAAGAAAAGCGCATGCAAAAGACACGTCGTAGTTCCTCATCCAATTGCCTCCAATCAATCTTATACATACCACCTTTCCTTTTCGGTATGGAGCCAGCCTTGGGGTTGACTGACAGTTATGACCTTCAAAAACATCCCTGCGTCCTCAACCACCAAAAATTTCAACACTGGAAATATCCTAAACTGCTTCTTACATCTATAGGTAGACCATATAAGTTACAACCCAGTTCAATTCTATTGAAGATCAAAGTATCTGGTTTTAAGGAAGTGTAAAACTCAGTAATGGGTGAGGCATTAGGACAAGAAAGAGAAGCCAAGAAAAAGGTGATGGTGGCAATTGATGAGAACGAAAGTAGTCACTATGCCCTCATGTGGACACTTGAAAATCTCAAGGAATCCATAACAAAATCATCACTTGTTATCTTTATGGCTCAGCCTGCCCCAAATAATAACTATTCTTTGGGTGCTTCTCTTGGCACTGCTCGCTTATACTGCCCTCTTTCAGCCAGTTAAGTTCGTTTCTTTTAGGTTCTAGTTTTCCTTTTTATTTTATTGTTCTTCACTACAAAAATTACATTGGTTTCTTTGACATTCAAAATTATGCTTGACAGCTCCAGATTGGCCGAACTCGGTCCATGAAAATCATAGAAAGTTTACATTGGCACTCTTGGAGAAAGCGAATGATATATGCGCTAGTCAAGGGGTTTGGTTGCAGATCTTTATCTTCTTATTCTTATGTGATGAGATGCTAATAGTCTATCAGTTTGTTTGTTGATAAATAAATGTTAGGTACATGACTATTTAACATTTGCTATTGAGCTCAAGCCTCAATGATGTCAATAAATCGATATAAACATAAAAACATCTGCAGGTAGTGAGTTGAAAAACCTTTGTCCATTCAATTTATTAAGTTGTATGAACCATAGTAAATTGGTGATATGTTTTGTCTATATTTCAATATTAATTCTGTATGTTCTCTTTTTCCCTTAAAGGCTTCTGTGCATCCAGAAGATGATACTTCATGCTGTGTGGCCCAAACTGTTTCTTTATAATTATATGCTTCATTAGACTATGTCAGAATATGCATGATACAAGGACAAAATCAAATTAATTCCCAACTTCTACACATCAAGAACCATCATTAATTAATTACTCTATTCAAATCCGTAACTGTTGCTGAAAAAGTAGAAAGATGAGCTTTTGTATCTTCAAGTAATGGACATATTTCAGGGTCGTGCCAACTTTAGGACAGAGATACATTCAACTGTATACCAAACTAAGAGCAAAAACATGTATGTTATTAATGGTCATTGTTTTCCACTTAATTCTACAGGTAAAAGCAGAGACCGTTACAGATGTAGGGGATCCTGGAACAGCCATATGCGATGCAGTTCAGAAGCATAACATTAATTTTCTTGTTTTAGGTGATTGGGGCCTTGGAAAAATCAAAAGGTTAGTTTCCTTTTTCTTTTCACATGATGTGAAAACAAGAAGATGAAATGCAAAATCCAATATATCAAATGGTTACAAGTTCACTACTTCAACTTTCAATTCTCACATAAATAAGACAATATTCTTAATTACTAATGCAACTTACAGAACAACTTGAGCTGGCTGTTAATGGACATAACTGAAGACAAAGAAGCGTATAGTTTACTGGAAAAAGTATCAATGGCGGACCAAATACAGGAACGGATGCCAGTTAAAATGTTAAGCTCTTGTAGAATTTGATTACATTTCGTTTTTGTCCAAGAAAGTTTCGTATCGTTGGGACTCTGATCTGTAGGATTTCAATATAGGAACTGAGCCCTTAATAATAACTAAACCTTCAAAACTATGCAATTGCACACAACATGAAAACACTAGTCTTACAAGGTTTCTAAAAATAAAATTTTCTTAAGCCAGAAATTTGATTTCCTCTCATTTGCTGCCTCACTTTTTTTTCCCCTTCTAGATACAAACACCCTTGCGGTTCTAACTCCTATATATGACTGATATATGAAGAGAAGCAAAATAAGTGGTAGAAACTCATTCCATATGTGTTGGTGTGTGCGCGCGTGTGCACGCTCATGTTGGGCAAAGAAAAACTGGCAGTATCTTCAGCATACATGTTCTGCAAGTCATATTTTGCACTTCCTAGAGTCGAATTAACATAAGAATGACTCCAAGTTGCTCAACTGCATTCTACAATGCATGAATTCAGTCTTAAAGATTAGGGAGTGTGCTAATAGAATCTAAACCAGATCATAACGTTCAAATAAATTTCAGATCATTTGGCACTGATACCATTGTTCATACAGGGCATTTCTAGGGAGTGTGAGCAACTACTGTGTTCACAATGCCAAGTGCCCCGTCCTTGTTGTGAAGAAACCAGATTATTAAGTATTTTATGCTATCTTAACGACTTGGAATGTAATTTTATTTCTTACTTTTGGTTAATATGTTTTATGATGTACATGTATGTGACTGTGATAGGAACATAGTGGCTGACTCTCTCCATGTCCCATTTCAAAGTGGATGATGAAAATGATTAGTGTTATTATCAAAAACTAGTTTCTTCATTTACCAATAGTACAGCTTTTTCTTTTTGTCAAAAAATGTAAAGCCTGTCAATATATGCTGAATCACACTAAAACCATATCTGCTTATAAAAAATTGTGGATCAAGAAAACATCAGAAGTATGCTTTTCAATAAAACAGATAGAATCATTTTTAAGAGGAACTTAAGAGAGTTGTGATTTTACAAGAGAGCATTTGCATGTTATAGGTATAATACTTTCTACTTGGAGAAGCAATCCCGAGAACTTCATTAATAGACTTCTTTGCCTGTTCATGTAAGCTATCGTACAACCAGATATAATATCATCTAAAAACACGATTGAGAGTTGCTGCCAATCGAACTCCACCTTGAGCTAACCGCAAATTAACTGTTGGCAAACGGGACAGAAAATATTCATCTGCAAGCAATTTCAATTTTTATACTGTAGTGAGAAAGAAATATAAGCGAAACAGTAACTTCAAAAGCTCTTTTAGTAAGCATACCTTGTAGTACTGAACCTTCAGTTGCACCTTTGTATGCCCATTCACAGGCTGCTTTGATACCTTCAGATGCAAATCTACAAAAAGTGCCCAACTTAATTGTCTATAGTTAACAATTTTATGGACAAATGATACTTAAGAAGAAGCTTTAAGGATTTCTATACCTATAGGTTCTGGGGTAAAAGAGGAAAAAGATAGGTAGGTACATATGGAAGAAAGATTGTAAATTTTAGTAATCACTTCTGCCAAGGAACACGGGGTAGAACTCACGTCAAACAGGGAAACAAAAAGGGAATGAATGAAAAGATGTGGCATCAGGATCATAGTAGACATCAAAATGTTATTCCGTCATCATATTTTTTGAAGGAAAAAAAAAACCAACAGTGAAGAACTGAACATGCTTGCAAAGCCTGTCATGTAACTAAAATGTGGTTGCAGAACATACATATCTGGACATGCTGTCTTATTATAACTGCAGGTTTCCCATCCTTTCACTTGATCAGCCCATTCAGTCTGTTTGTTCATATTTGTTGAAGGATTCATTACATATTGAATATAAGAATGGGTTATATGTCAATGTAGTATAAGCCTAATAGTGCAAGGATACTGTAATATTCTGTTGAATTGCATTAATGAAGTTATCCACATTAGAATCATAGAATCGTTCTTCTGCTGTCTCAATTATGTTGTCATCCCAGACCTGCATCATGCTATACTATGAATTGACTGTTATTCAATTGAAAGCAGCTTGATGTAAAACAAGTTAAAGTTTGGTAATTTGACTCACATGATGAAGGTTTTGCTTCCTTGTATACCATTGAACATCAATTGTATTCGCTCCTCTGTCTGAAGTAAAACCCACATGTAGAGGCTGAATTGGACAAACAATATTTTTAAGTATGTAAACATTTTAGGTTGAAAATAATGATTGTAGTTGGAGCTTGCTTATACCTGATGGATGTCTCCCATAAAATGAGAAAGAAATAGAAGTGCCTGTGTGAGGTTATCTGATTGTAATATTTAAAAAAGATCTGATCAGCCATGCTGCATAACTAAACAGAAATTTATGGAAAAACCTTATGGTAAAGATGAGCAGTGAAGTGATTTGTATGATAGTTTAGGTTTATGATAAAGATTTACATTCAGCATCTTTGCCGTAGTTGAGCAGCTGGGTGGTATAATTGTTTATTGCTCCTGCCACACATCTTCCCTTCTCTCCGTTCTCGTCCTTGCAATCCCCTGAAGATTCAGAAGGTGATTGTTCAATAAAGGACTGTAAACTTTTAGACAATCAAGTAATTTATTTATGTTTGGATACAGGTAAACCAGAAATCTCTCTGCTACCAGATTTCTTTACCTTTGCGTTGGAAAATAATGGTTGTTAATATTTTGCTTCTAAGCTTACATAGAATGAAGATGTAGTAATTTGTAGTAACCCATTATTTTCCAAATCAAAAGGTGAAAAATTCTTGTCCATAATAACTCCATGCCTCTATATATAGCAGGTAGATGTTACTGCTTTTTCTTTTTTGTTACCTTCTTGCCAATTTGGGTTGTCGGAACTATTTTACCCAAAAAATTTAAGCAATTAAGCAGCGATTCAGTCATCATACACAAGCCCATTGGGCACAATCACACAAAACACGACCTTTTTCTCTGCCACAACATAAGCACCATGAAGAGAAAGGAACTTACTTTCATACTGGTAATTGCAAAGTTTGTCAGGAGTATCAATGTAGTGTAAAGCAGATGACCAATGATAAATGAATTTGACATGATCTGCCCAGGAACAAACACTCCCCAAATCATTCTCTCCTGATTTTGGGAGCAAGTTTTCTACAACCTCTGCTGCTGCTTTGCTCAACCGAGACTGTTGCACACGAAATAAACTAAATGAGGCACTGGCACATATATAATGCACAGACACACACATGCAGACATTGAGAAATGAAAGAAATGTAAAATGCACCTGAGCAATCCTACAGACTATTAGATGCCCATCTTCTCCCCAGCCTTGAGTTTCTTGAAATTGGAAGAGAAGCAACAGTACTGACAAAAAGGCCAATATCTGGATTCTGCAAGTGGTTGCCATGCCTACTCCTTTCAAACCGATCAAATTATCAATGATGAGCTTACTCTGCGTTTATATATATAGCAATCTGAAAACCCAGAAAGGAAAGCATGAGGGCTTGGTGTTAACTGTATGAATAATTAACCATGCAATGTTTGTATTTGGACAATGACAATAAGATTCTAAAAGGTTAAAACAGAAAGCAGGAGCTGATATTTACATTATTCACATTGAGATTTGCCAAGTGACTACAATACATTAGTTCATTTCTTTATTATGTACGTTGTAAGAAAGGAGAGGAGCTATACAGGTCAGGATGAATTGCACGCAAAAATGTAAAACGATTGCATTAGTCAATTTTTACAGAATATAAGGAATATATCGATTTATTAATTATTATTAGCAGAACTTGCGCCTAAATCTTGCACCAGCCAGCAATCAACGTCCAAGAGATCAGCCACAATTATATGAATTCATTAAATCATTTTTGTGTATAAATATGTCCACCTATATGTTGAATGAAATACAAGCTTATGATCATTCAATATATTCTACATAGAAAGGTTAATTATTAAAACAATAAAATCCTTAACAATCCTTTTTGGTTTTATATTGTGAAAAAGACATTAACATTGTAAGCATTTTTGACATTGTTTTTATAGTAAAACTTGGAAGAATGAAATGAAAGCGTTTTCCATTTGAGTATGCGGCTGTGTGCACTGCCTTGCAATCTTTTATGCGTCTTGGATGTTGACGAAACCAAACAATTTGCCTTGCAATCTTTAGCAACTTATAATGGACAAAAACTAGCAACAGGTAACGTTTGCCTTGCAAAAACAGCTAGCTGGAAAAAGACAGCATTGGGAACAAAGTGAAAGGCACGGAATTACTAGCTAGTTTATATTTTCAACCCATACTCAGAAGCTACGAATTATTATTACTTACTTGCCAATTACTGTTAAAAAAGAAAAGCCTATATTATCATATTTTTTCATATAATTTTTTACAACTAAATTCTCGGAGACAACCCACTCGACAATGACTATGTTCCACGTTTTGATAATCATCAACCTGATATCCTCCGGACATGAATTTTGAGGTCTCATTCATAATTTCATATAATTTTTGTTGCGCTTTTGCTGATTCCTTGGTGGAGAGTGGACCCACCAAAACATAACCAATCATCCAGAAACACCAACAAACTGATTTATTTATTTAATTAATCATCTAAAGACTAAAACCTCAAGAAAAGAAAACGTAGAAATAAAAATGTCACCTCGTGTCAAAATTCTACTGGTACAACCGTCTATTCTATGCCCACCACTAATTTCTCTTTTGGACGGTGGGTCCCATCATTGCTGGGTCTAGTACTACTTAATTTTTTGGCGTCCGCTGACTCAGCCGTCCCAATCTTTTCTGCAACATTTTTGGTAGGAATATTCTGGTCGTCCTGCCCAATCGTTATCCTCCGCGTCACCCAATTATCTTTTATTTTATTTTTATTTTTTGGTTACCAACTGCACTGAATCATGCGGTTTTCTTTTTGTTTGCCTTTATAAAACACAAAGCCCTCTTCTTTACAACCCTCCCTTCTCTGTTCACAGCCTTTTATCTCTTCCCCTGTTTTCAGATTGCTATCCTAAAGTGGGTTCAGTTTTGATTTGAATTTGTTTGCTTTGAAAACATGGAAATCCCTATAATTAATAGAATAGCTAATTTTGAGGTGGGATTAAACTCATTGCAAAACCCATCATTTCTTTCTCAAACTGCTACATCGTCCATGGCTAGAATTGAATCTGTTTCTGTAGCTTACACTTTTTGCAAATGGAGTGCTGTAATTCTTGCTTTAATTGCCACATTAGGTGGAATAATCAACAGGGTCAAGCTTTTGATTATCAAATTCCGCCGGGAAAATCATTCTTTGCCGTCGTTTCCACTTTTCAGTGAGCTTGATGACGATGATTTTAGCAGCGATGACGATGACGAGGTTACCTTTTCATCGTCTTCTTCGGTATCATCAGAATATGAGGAAGAAGAGGAAGATGAACAAGCAGCAACAGCATCCAGCTCTGTAAATTGGCGACAGATAGACGAAGATTTCAGTGTTAGAGGTTCCGGTCATTACTTCGATGACCAATGGCAGAATAGTAATATCAGGCTTCGACGACGTCGTAGCATTGGGGATTTCCTTTCCCTGTCGGAGTTCGTGAACGGAAAGAGCGTGGTGAAATTATGGGACAGCATAGGTTTCAGGCTGGGGTTAGACCTTGCCGACGATTCAGAATCTTACGGTGGAGTGGTTTCGGCTTACGACGACAAGAAGGAGAACAGAAAACTGATTCCGGCAGTTTCCTCGTCATCAAAGTCGGTAATAGTAACCGCCGGTGCAACCGGGGCAGGTAATTTGGCGCTTAAGATTTGGGACACGCGTCTCAAGTGTAGCATACCGGCGATAATCGCAGAGTGGCGACCCCATTTGGGCAAGATCGTCGGAATAGGTTCCGGCGGCGTCGAGAAGGTTTATTTCAGAGATGACGCCAGCGACGGCGTCACGGTTGGTGACATTAGAAATGCCAGCTCGCCGTTAGGGAATGTAACGGAATCTGACATGGATACATGGTGGGATGCAGATGCCGTTATTGTTTCAGACGAGTCAAGTTGAAAAGATTCAACTTTTCAACGGAGCTGACTGCGGCCCTGAGTCAATGAATCGTGTTGTTGATTACAATATTTGGTGAAATAAATAAAAATTGAAAACAATGTTAAACTTATTATTTATGTTTAACTTTTTTATTGTAAATTTTATCAATATTTTCTAGCATTCCTTAGCTTGAGATTTACATAAAGAAGAAAATTTCTCACCGCCTTGCTTTTCGTGTAAAAATTAAGAATTTTTCTAACTAGTGTTTAAAGAATATTTATTAAGATTTATATATATAAAAAATTTATAATATTTATTAAGATAATTGATCAAGAGTTAAATATAATTTAATATGTATTTTTGAAAAGTTATAATTTTTAAAGATTATATCTATTGTGGGTTTGAATGATTTTGAAGGAATATGTGTATCATGTATCAAAATAATTTATTTGAATGATTTTGAAGTTTGGGTTTGATATTGAGACACTCGCGAAAAAAAAAAAAAGGAGAAGGAGAAGCCTATTACGTAATGGCATTGACTAAATTAGCAATTTTCCAGAAAAAACAAAAAGTAGATAATTTGTAGTATGAAACATGCAAATAATGCATTAACATTTTTCTAGAATTAGTTAGGTTTCTATATTGATTTCTATGTTGTTTACGTCCAATTTTCATCAAACGAAACTTATCTATTATTTAAGGCTATAAATAATTGAGATGTCGTTCTTTTTTATTTGCCTAATTAGCACTATAATTTATCTCTTTGTTTACGAACTTGATATCAAATGTCTCAACGTGATTCAATAAATGAGAATTGTTTTTTATGGTAATTTGGATTGGGGTTGGAGTGTATGTGTGATTGTTATTTTTTTATTTATGGTAATTAAGAAGCAAATTGCAAGTTAATTTAATTCAGGGAGTGTGCTTCAAATTTAAGAAGCAAATCATGAATATTGATGATTAAGAAAGGGCAGCCGAGGCTCTTGAAAACCTATTTTGGGCCAAGCCCTAAGAAATTGAATCATCATTCCAACTTTGGGTGACTCTTATCCATCCTTGTCAATGGGGAAAAATTCTTTCTAGAGGGCTTAGATAAGGAGACCATATTTCCCCTACATCTTTATTATTTGCCTTGTGACCCTTGATTCTCTTATTAAGATTGAATGTGCTTCTAAGAATTGGAGCCCATCAAATTAGGAAGGAACGGCCCTTTCCTATCCCATTTGTTCTTTGTTGATGAGTTTTGCTCCAATTGTGGCCAATAATCAAAGTAAGTCCAGCATTTTCTTCAGTCAGTATTAAGTGTAATACTAGAACTTCTACCCGTTCTATCTCTGCCACTACTGACCATAGACCATGTGAATTGCGTGAAAGTATGATACTCCAAATTTGGGAGTCCATGAATTTTATAAAAAAGCGTTCTTGATGGAAAAAAAATGTTAATGAAAGATCCCCTAAAATTAGGTCCATGAATCTAAGAATGGTAATGAATCGAGTTGGGTTGGACTCGGTCCAATCCAAATATGATTCAAAAATTTATTGAATTGGATCAGATCCATAGATTATGATAGATCAGTCCAACAGAATCTGGAGTTGACCTGAATCCAAACTGCCTAGTTTTTTATTATTTTTTAAGTATTAAAATTTGAAATCTGTAAATTAGTCAACAAATAAACTAAGTGTAAACTAAAATAAAAAGAAATTAATCAATTTATTTTCTAAATATTATTGTAGTAAATTATCTAAAGTTCAAAAGGTAATGATGAATAATAATATCCTATTTTTTTGTCTATTTCCTTATATAGACATGCAACTAACTATTTGAGTAAATAATTAATAAAAATTTCTACATAATTATTTAAGGAAATAATTAACAAAATTTCTTAGATTCATAAAATTGAGTTTGAAAAGAAAAAAAAAAATAGCTATATTTAAATTTATTAATTTATGTGTTTTTTATTTTCTTATATAGATTTGTACAAATTATTTAAGTAAATTTATTACGTAAATTTTTCTAGATTATTCTAATTTATTTTTGTTTTATATTTTTTCTATCTTATCAATTCTTGATATTATTCTAAAATTTTATTTTATTTTATTATATAGTGGTGCACAATTTATAATTTATAAAAATAAATTAAGTAAACAAAGCTTAATTCTATTTGTAAACAACCAAAAAAAAAAAAATAGAAGAAGAAGAAGAAAGACGGATCGATGGATCTGATCAGACTCGATCCGATCCAAGTTGAAAATTGGATCAACAACTTGGATATTGTCTAATCCACCTCAATTGGATAGGGTCGGATATCTGACCCGACTCAATCCATTGCCATCATTACATGAATCTAAGAAATAATGAGAATTCTTGATCTCTCTCAATTCGAAAATCCAAGATTTGAATTGATGTCCTTTCATTAAGTCCTCCTAAATTACATTGATTTATCTTAAAGATTTCATTTCTATTGGCATTTGGTTATTCGCCATGTACGATGATCCCCGCTAAGCATGCATGGTTGAATGGTTAAAGCGGCCAACTCATAATTGGTGAATTCGTAGGTTAAATTCCTGCTGGATGCACGCCAATGGGACCCTCCAATAAGTCTATTGGAATTGGCTCTTTATCAATGAAATCTCATCATCCATACATAACAAATTGGTGTGGTATATTCCTATCATAACATATGAACAGTAAGAACAAGCATTCTTATTGAGACTAGAACTCATAAGAAAGAAAATAGATTTATGGATGGAATCAAATATACAGTATTTACGAAACAAAAGTATTTGGTTATTGGGAAAAAATCAATATACTTCAAATGTCAAATCAGGATCAACTAGGACAGAAATAAAACATTGGGTCGAACTATTCTTTAGTGTCAATATAATATTTATGAATAATAAGATAATAGTTATGAATAATCATCGACTCCCAATAAAGGGTAGAAGAATGGGACCTATTATGGGACATACAATGCATTACAGACGCTATGACCATTACACTTCAATCGGGTTATTCTATTCCACCTGAGGTTTTGTCTTCTTCATGGCTCTCCCAAAAGAAAGGACTTCCAGTTCATTATTGACAAGGTTAGTGATAGTGTCTGGTTGGAAGTCTATGTGCAATGAGCTTGATAGATTAAATAGGAACTTTCTCTCTGGGGTTCTGCTTATGAAAAAAAAAAAAAAAAAGTCCATTTGTTCTCTTGAAACAAGGTCACGACTAGCAAAACTAAGGATGGTTTGGGGCCTAAAAAGGCTAGATTGAGGAAACCTTACTCTTGTTGCAAAGCTGAAATGAAAATTTGTTAAAAGTGATCATGGTTGTTGGTGCAGGGTACTTAAAGCTAAGTATATTAGAAGAGGTAATCTGGTTGATTCTTCGGTAAAAAATAAGAGGGAGCTTTATCATATGGAAAATTATTGCTCAAACTTGGTCTATTATTAGTAAAAATTAGAAATGGTGCTCAAATCAATTTTTGGTTGGACTTAGGTCCTTTTTGGAACATCATTCAGGGACTTCTTCAGAAGGGTGAAAAGGAGCCAAAAATTAATCAGGTTTTTTTTTTCTGAAGTACCTGCATACTCTTTCCCTTTAGAGCTACTGCAGTGCATGATAAAATTGATAAGCCTGATCATTTTGCTTGGGGTCTTCTCAGAATGGGGCTTTTAATTTTGCTTCTACTTATCACCTGCTTAGCCATTCTCCTGATAACTTGGATGATTGCTTCAATTGGATATGGAAGCTTCCTATTTTGAGGAATTGTGTTATTAGTAGGCAAGCTTGGTGTAATCTGGGAATTCATGTTGATATTCCTGCCTTCTTCAACCTTGATGCTTTCAATCCTGAATTGCTGGAGGTGATTTAATTAGGAATAACTTTACGGTATGGGCTGAATTTGGCTATGAAGCTTGGATTTATAAATCTTGAAATTTCTTTAGATGCACTTGTGATACAGTTTATTAATAATGCAAATACCAATACTCATCCTCTACGTATTGATGATTGCAAATTAATGATTAAGGATCTTCAGTCTAACGAAATTCTCAGTCATAGTAGTGATCACATTTCATGCATGCACAAACTATTCAACATGAATATTGATGATTAAGAAATAAAAAACACTAGATCATATAATATACTTGTAATTATTGAACTAAAACAATGAAAATTCACAAGAAAACAAATTTCAAACCCAGCTTGAAATCTAAATTAAAGAATCAATTAAATCTTTTTCATAATTCACATTATTTGTGCTGAATCAGCTTCTTATCAATCTCCATAGTCCCTCCTGTATATGCAAAGTGAACACCCAGTTCCCAACCCAGTTGATTTTTCTTCAATATTCTGGCAGTCCTTTCATGAATTCCAACCCAGCAGGCGATATCAAACTACCCATAATCCCATATGGGGAATCCAAATATCTGTTCAATGGCCGAGGAGAGGAAAAGAAATCGGTGGAATTCGGTGTAAACAGCGGGAGCTCACCAAAAAATAGATTATTAGATTGATTCACTGAACCTTGTACACCACCTGTTCGACAATTTTCCTCAATGGTAACAACCGAGGTACTTCGATCATTATCATCACAAACATCCTGCTCCTGTTTGATAATATTGTTATTGATGGTCATGGACCCGTAATTAATAGATGCTGATATGTTTGATGCAGATTTCTTAGAGGATTGATCATTGACATTGGACCTTGATTTGCCGGTTAGTTTTTGAACAAGAGCCATGAAATCTCTTGCTTGGGTGTGAATGATTTTGGGTGAATGGATGTAATGATGATGGGTTTTCGTTGTTGCTGATGGGTTTCTGGCAATTTTGTTGGTGCAATGAAGGATATGGAGGATGATGATGACTTGTGGATGAAATGGGAGTCTCTGCGGATACTCAATGGAGACGGACGTGCACCGTTGATATTAATCTCCTTCTTTGATTGCCCAAGATCGCCATGAAACTTTGCAGCTGGATTCATCCTTACAATTGTATATGTCTCTAGTAGGAAGTGGTGGAGTTGCAGGTGTTCATAAAATTGATACAAAGAGAGAGTGGTGAACAGAGAAGCAGGGAGGAATGGGAGAGATGAGGGGTTACATATAGCCAACGATAATGGAGTTGAAAGGGAAAGGAATTTGAAATAAAAACAATAGCCAACGATTCTGACCTTTGACATTACTTATAATATTGTATTTTATTTTGAAATGTTAGCCTAGGGAGCTTATATTAAAAATTTATGGTTTGGGGATTCCTAACCTGCCTCCTTCCTTTGTTGCATGTACAATTCACCCGGCTTTCTTCACTTGGCTGCTAAAATGTTTATCAAGTCTTATACATGAATTCAGCTAAACCAAATTAAATTATTTGATTAATCACTTTAGTTATGCACCCCAACTTATCCTTAGCTATACATCAACTTTATTTATTTTTTAACTAGTCACAAATCAAATTTCAATAATGACGGCAGGAATAACTTATCTAAAATTGTTTGAGATGTAATTTGGTATTATTGTTGGGTTTGTGACTCAAATTCGATTTTTGAAGTTTGTTAATTAGTTTATTTTTAGTGAATGAAATATAATAATTAGATTATTATTACAATTTTTAATCAGATTTACATTGTTGAGTAAATAAGTCTTAATTCTTACGAGAAAAAATTGTTTGATAGGACTAAATCTATATAATATAAGAAAGAGATAGGGATGCGAGAAAATTCTCTTTTTATCCATGGAGGTGAATGTAGGCAAGGGGGTCGAAGGAGCGAAGCAACCTCCCAAATTGTGGAAGAAGATCACTCAATTGACGTACGTACCCACTTGCATGCCTCATCTTATGTCTTATTACTTATACTAATACAATCCAGTTTTGACTTTTTAGATCAGCTCACAATGTACGTTAAAAAATTCAAACAAATTTGTTTTAAAAGTCAAATGAATGAATTTTGATGTTTTATAATTTTTGTTAGTTAAAATGTAAATAATTTAATGGCAACACAAATTTGGAATAGAGACGACGACTGCTTAATTTCTACCAAACAATTTTTAATTTCCAAAGTCTCGCACCAATATTCTTTATTCACAAATATTAGGTCAAAATTGAAATAATTTATTTGAAATTTTGGTACATCAAAAAAAAAATAAAAAATTTATGTTTACTTTTGAAAATTAAACAAATAATATTACTAATTTCTTCAATTCCACCTAATGAAACAAATATTTTATTAATTCCAACTTTAATGAACAATTTGTCAAAAAGTTAATTAGCACTTTCCTAGTTAATTCTGATTCGATCGAGTTTTGAATATTGTTTTTATTTTTCTTATTTCATTTAACTTAATTAGAAAATAGGTGTGACCATTTCCTATACTTTATAATATATTTCTCAAATTTAGAGTTGAATTATTTGACCTTTAATTTTGATCCCCAGTTGAGTTTCTTATTAAAATTCTTCAATTTCAAGCTGACTCGATCTTGTTTTTAACATTTTCAAAGCTTTATCATATAAACCCAAAGGTAGAATTTTAAAATGCTGGCGAGGAGGCTTACATCTTCAGTTTCTAAATAAATTCACCAAAACAAATTTGAAGGAAAGAAAAAACTATAGTGAATTAAGGTCTTTGTTTATGAACATAAAGGAAGTTGCATGAGACATTCCTCACCATCTTTTATATTTGTTTTTGGGTTGAAAACATTGACCCCTGAACCAGCTATGTCCCAAGCCCAGGCCCGGACCATTAGCCTGGACTCTCAAATCTGCTAAAAAATACAAGCCATCACCTAAGCAAGCTTAAGGGGCTCTTGAGATACCAACTGGGTATAAGGGTAAGGATGATAATTTGATTTATTTGTATACGGTCTTATTGAATATAAGAATTAATTGAATATACTTTTATTATATGTTTAAATGTTTTCTAATTATCTTAAATTTAAATTTAATTTTAATATTATAAATTTGTTAAATTGTAAAAAATGAAATAGGTTTGTAAAATCTCGACTTAATTTGACCTATTGTCATATCATCTATCTCAACCATATATTTGTTGTTAATTCTTAGTATTAACACTAATTTTAATAACATCACACGACAAAACATAAATCCGTAAGTCAACGAGACAACACTCAAACAATCAAACTATTTCATCAACTGATCAGCTATATTGCTCACTGCTAATTATGAGCAGCGTTATCGATCACAGCTTTTTTTCTAAGAGATTGATTCATAGTTGTTGCTTGACCTCTCTTCCACTCGATATATATTTCAGCAGTGAACTAGTACCTTAACATTATCTTTTTCCTGTAACACATGACATAAAATATAGAAGAGCTCTAAGTGGCCAACAATGAGAGCAATAAACAAAATGTGGCATGCAAAATTGCAAACCCCACATTGTTCTCATTGTGCTTTGTAATGGTACTTGAGCCAGACAGTACTGGCACTACCACAAAACAAAATCTTATAGTATTAAACTGGAGGGCTTCATTAATTTAGGCTGCTAATGAGTTTACCTATATATATATATATATATAGGATCATGCGCAATGGAACCGCACGCGTACTGTCTTTTTCTGCTCTCTCTTCTCTCTCCATCTCACGAAGCTCTTCTATAAATCCTTGGATTCTGCTACAAAAGCATTCATATGCATTATAATTATATTAAGGTTGCAGAGATTTGCAGAGAGAGCCATCCTTTTCTTCAAGTTTTTGTCTTCAACTCTTCAGTTTTCACTCCTCCTTGGATCTCCTCCCATACTACTCTTTCTGTCATTGATTTATATTATTCATTTTCTCAAGTCTACAAGCAACATTCTTAAGACAGCTTCATTAAAACCAGCATGTTCACATTCAACCACGACTGACACACAAATTATTTAAAAATACAATGATTATATATACATATACTTATTTGAGATATACATCAAGTTGTAAACTCTATTACTTTAATTATTTAAGGGCGGGTAGTTAGCTAGATGTGTGATTGTATATAGAGTTGGTATGACGTATTGGACAAGGAAGAGGATTAAGAAGTTTAGAGTTCATGTTTGTTGTATAAGATTGAATAATATAAATTAATACGATGTATTAGATATATTTTGCTAGAATCCCAACAGCCACTTAATCAAAACCACTTAATCAAAAGACTTAAATAATTACTCAAACTCGAGAATATGTGTATGTCTTAGCGACGATGCACTATGATCATATTCAAACTATTTTATTTTCTTTTGTTTTTTTAATGGGATACAATTAAATAAGTACTTCTCTTGTGAATTATTCATTTGTGCCTCTTTCAATATCTTACGCTATTAACAAAAGTCGTTCTTTAGTTTTCAAACATGCATGTTATCTTCTCCAAGTTATGTGTTTTATTGATAAATTATAAAAGAAACAAATCAAAATTTCTATGAGAGAATCAATTGTTGACCAACATGTTCTCTAAATATAAAACCAACTAGCTTGCATCTCATATAATTAATACGTGGCCAGCCATTTATGGGTTGCAAAATCTAATAATTAGCCATCATAAAATAGTTCCATTTGTCAAAAAATAAAATAAAAAAAAATCTAGTTATCTATGATTATAGAGTACTTTGTTGACCCAACACATAATGCAATATTACTAGCATTTTCTCATTTTCAAAGCCCTTCAAATTTAATGAATTTAGACAAAGTATATGTACATAGAGTTTAAATTCAGATAGGATGCCAATCTTATTTTCTTTTAATTTATTTTGAGTATCTAGTAAACTACTACATGCCAATGCATGATGCCATTATTCCTCAATCTTGGTCCCCACAAATATGAAAATTTCTAGGACATATAGACACTAGCTAGAGTTGGAGTTATACCAAACTAAATAAGTACATAAACTTGGGAATTGGAAAAAGGAAACAGAGCATTTGGAGTTAGGGGACAATGACCACCATTAATAGGTTGCAGAGCTTCACCATCTTATTATTGTTTGCAGAAGATTCAAAAGCTTGAGAGCGAGACTTTGTCAATGTAACAATTCCCAAACATTTCCATTACTAGCTGGCCAGCTTTGCTTCATAATTGAAACCCATCATTGTCAAACTTCTTCTCTTCCCTAATAAACAAAAACTAAGAATTTTTTTTTTGAAAAAAAATAGAGTATTAATGAAAATCAATTAATTAAGATCGTAATGTGAGTAGTTTAATATCGAAGGGTTGTTTAGTTACAATGAACAATTTTGTTCATCAATCATTTAAGAAATAAATGAATCTTACATAATAAATCATTCCGTATATACCCAACTTTAAACTCAATAAATAAACTAATATTAATAAAGAAAAATATTTTTATAATTCATAGTAATTAATATCACCACTATTATAAGTTGGTTACTTGGTGTTTTCTCCATAACTTTGTCATTTGAACAAAAATTTGAGTTTGCATTAATATGACAATCTAAAAGATCACTATGTAAGTTCAGTAGGTTCAAAAGATAAAGAAAGGGATTGGTTGTGTTTTTAATTTATTTAAAAATTTAGAAAAGAATGAGATGAAGGTTTGGGAAGGATATAGGGTGCAATTGAAAATCATTAAAAAAAAAAAAAAAAAAAGGCTACTTTTGTATCCATGTGTGCTTTTGGCACATTGTTGAAAAGTTTTTGTATGTCTTGCTCATCATTTTAAAGTCCACCCAAAAAATGTGAGTTGGAAAGAGAACAAAATATGAAGTTTTAGTCTTTTAGAGGACACATTCACAATTTTAGCTTCCATACAAATAAAAAAGAAATCTCTATTATTTTGCTACCAAAACTTTGTCATTCTTTTTTGTATGCTACTAATAATTTTTTTTCATAACCAAAGTCAATGTCTCCTATCAAACTCCAAAATTGGTCGCCCATTTTCTCTGAAGCACAGCCACCCCTCCCTACTGACCCAACAGGCCAGTGCTTGAAATTGGTGGAAGAGAACCTTTCAAGACCAATTTCCAATTTTGCCCTTTTCCACAAACCATTTCTTTTCGAATTTTGAGGGAGAGAGAAATAAAATTAGTAATTGTAGTTGGAGTAGCTGGATTTAGCTGGAAGACCTACTCCTTCAAAAACCTCTTCACAATCTTCACGCTTGATTCCACCACCTGCCTCTCCCAAATTTCTGACCACTTCTTATTATTAGTGCCGGAATTTTCTGACGTCACTGCAGCCCTCAACGCCTCCGTCGCATCTATCCTCCGTAGGTCCCACCCGGCACCTTTTAAATTTAAGATTTTCCCTATCTGTCGCTTCACAAGCTGACACGTATTGTCCTTTATTGCTGTCACTGCTTCTTCGTATGCGTCTTCCTCCTTGGGATCCGTAACCTTTACCATTCCTCTCGGTGGCGGGTATTTCCTAAAATACCGGTCGAATTCGGGCACTCCGATAGCTTTTCTCAACCCGGTTCTGTGTGCTGAGTCTTCTTCTAAATCCTTTGCTTCTGGGTCGTAGAACTCGGCTAACTCGTCCAACATTCCTGAGTCAAGCATGTCGTCCACCCGCTTTGATAAGTAATCTGATAAGACAGGAAGCGAAACGTCCACCCAGAGGAAACAACAGTTGTACCTAAACTCGGAGGAGATCGAGGTTGAAGATGACCCGTCGAACACGTCCGACTCGGGATCGAACCGGTCCACTAGCAAAGCATGAATGAAGGAATTAGACCCTCCAACGACTAACGGAAGTTTCCTCCTTGAGTTAATATCCGACACAATGGAGCCACCGCGGGACCGAAATCCCGATGGGGTAAACTCTCCGTTTTGTGGGTTGACTTCGCCCAGAAGATGGTGTGGTACACCCAATCTTTCGTGAATGGGGATCTTGTTAGTGGTAATGTCGAGGCCTCTGTAGACTTGCATTTTGTCGGAGTTGATGATTTCAGAGAAGGGGAACCGAGTTGCGATGTCAACGGAGAGTCTGGATTTTCCGGTACCAGTGGCACCCACTATGACGACAACCTTATCTTTTCTTCGATGGCGATGATAGGCTGAGGAGGATGAGTCCATACGAGGCCAGCGAAGTCGCCGGCGGGCTCCTGATGTGGCGGAGGAGGAAGTGGTGGTGGTAGGTAAGAGGGTGAGTGAAGAATATTGAAGAATGCTGGGTGAGGAATGGTGGGAATGAGCCGGGAATAATGGAAGTCTCATAGGAAAGAAGAACCCAAGCTGTTTGCGTGAATGCCTGTTTGAAATGTGAATAAAAAGAAAAAGAAAACCTTTGTTGCTGAGCTGTGCAGCTTTATTAAGTATGTAAGCAAACCAAAGCTGGGTAACTGCACAGGAGGGCAGAGACATATACGGAATATGAGATACTTGACACACTGTGTGTTTGCAGAAATGGCACTGAATGTGTGCGTGTGTGAGAGAGTGTGTGTGTGTGTGTGTGATGGATTAGGTAGTGGGTGTACCTGAACCTGAGCAATGAGTAAGGTTTACGGCATCGGAGAATTGAATGAGGTGGGAGCTGAAAATGGCATTGCCATTCCAAATTAGAATCTCTCACTGCTTCTATTTCTTTCTCTGTCTGTCTCTGATAATATGCATACGGATATATTTTTGTCTTGGAGCTGTTGCCTAGGTACCCGTTGAGGGAGATATTGTATTCTGGGAAGTTTGCTATATTGCCGCTGGACTAGGCAAAATATATATCTTGCTTAGCTAGGTCTCTCACTCATATAATTCTCCTTCATCTATCTCACTTTCTCTCTCTAATGAAATGTGATTTTAATCAACTACAAGAATTCGAGTGGAGGGACAAATATCAATGGTAGTGGGTTTTTAAACTCCGAGCAAATTAAATGGTACTTGATTATTTTCATTTTTATAATAGTGTACAACGTTTAACATTTAATAATTTCACTACAGCCAATATACCTATTGAGTATTGACTATTAGTATGAGTTAGTTTCGTTAAATGTATTGCTAATTTTATCAGCATACGACTGATTTTGTATTTTTTTTTGGTACGTGAGATCGTTTAAAAATATACTTCATTTCAAAAAAATATTTTATCGCTAATATTATTGATTTATATAATATAATCTTGTTTAAATATTTTGTCAAAAGTCAGTAAATGGTCAAACATGGAAGCCTATGAATAATACATCACAAAAAAAATCAACTTTCCAAAGGATTTGACATGCAATGCAAGTAACTTTATACAACGGAAGGAAGGCGCGTGTATGCCACTTCAAAAGTGGCTTCCTTTCAAAAGTGTTATTGGAATTGACATTTCACGTCACACCTCTAACGTGCAAACCCAATGTGAATGATAATATTGATAACCCTTAGAGAGATAATATAAACAGGTTTTCAGCTTAGAGTATGATAGCAATGAAATAACAATAATACTACAAATAATTTGATGAACAAGAATGTAATAATGTATTCGAATCCGATAATACTACAAATAATAATAAAGTTTAATGTTGATAGCTCTAGAAATAAAAAGTTAACCATAGTATACAAATTAAATGAGCACGACAACACATAGAAAACATAAATGGATGAAGGCAGTGGGTTGCGTGTAATGAACTTAGAAGGATGCATGCTCTACCTGCTGAGGAGGTCATGACCATGAGGCATCTCTTACTCTCTGGTCCACCTTGGTCGCTTAAGAAAATGGCAGCTTAGTCGTGGGATGTTAGGTCTAGTTCTGTCATTCAGTCTTCAACGGGGTGCCTTCACTGCTAGCTAGCTTGTCATCACTTGTGACAGTGAGCGTGGCTAGCTCTAGTTTCCACATGGGACATGGTCCCCCATAGAATAAAAATTTTCCTATTAATTTGCTGCACCATTTTATAGTTAGTTCCTGTAAAATGTTTAATGTTTTGCTTGCACCATGTTTTATGTTGTTGCTTGTTTTCCCAACCTATGCATAGTTCATGTCTGAATTTGTTATATTGTTAAATTAAATTATAGGATCGATGAAGTGATGATTGACAGAGTAGTGATCCTAAAGATTGATCACTAACACATCATAATTATCTATTTTTAACAATATATATATAATAGTTAAATACATATTTATATATATACCATAGATATAGATATTTCAAGTGATTTTGGCGAAAAGTTGTTGACAATAGCTATGAAAACATGCACCAAGTGGAGTGGCATGCATATGCAGCAGAGCTAGCTAGTTTTCAATTGAATAACCCAGCCGTTATTACTTCCTCAGAAAAGCATCACCTATGGTCAAAAATTGACAAATAAACAACTAATTAATGGATAGATTTGACTAATAAATAGATCTGTGTTTATTATATTCATATTTATAATTAGGATAATGCATTCCTACTTCCTAGATATTTTTCTCCTTTTACGTACTTATCATGTGAATTTTTATTTTATTTTTTATCTTAGAAAACAAAAATTCTTTAGCCATGTATATATATGTGTCCAAGACTCGTCACAAATTATCATTTGTTTCTCAGAATATATAGATAGAATTCACACAAATAATAAGTAACAACTATAGTAAAATTTTTCATTCTTTATTAAGAATAATAAGTCATTGTTGAATAAGAATGATTCAAAAATAAGAGAAGATAGAGAGCAAGACTTAACTCTACATATAGTGTTTGGAATAAGATAAAAAATATAATTTATTTTATTTTAAATAAATTTTACAATTCAATTCATTTAAAATAAATTTTTTATGTGAAATGAAAACTACACTTGGAATTCAATCTAATTATCTTATTTGGAATAAATAAAAAATTAATTTTAGTTTAAGTATATTTTCGACTCTACCCTCTATTTTTTTAGTTAAAACTAGCATTGATCAACTAAAAATACAAAGAGGAAGATATTAATTGTTGTTCAATGAACAAAAGACAAGTTGAGAAGAAAAAACTTGTAATTGGTTAGATGAATATTTAAAATATAGTAGCGGTGGCTCTTTATCGATTTATCTAAGTGAAAAGCATAAGTAATTTTAAGGATAAAATTTTATTTGAGTTGGACAAAATAATAACTTATCTCAAATGAATTCTACAAAATGAAATCCAATATATTTGGTGTGGAATTTATAATTAAATAAAATGTACATTTCAAATGAATTTTATTTAAATCTACACTATCATTTATTCAAAAAGTAAAAAAAAATAATATATATAGTTCATTTGAAAATGAATTAAATTATACATTTCATTATAACCATAATCTAAATGATATCTATATATCAATCAACTATTCATATAATTGAAGGTTGTTAAAGTTTTAGGCATCCTCAGTGTGCAATGATGGAAATGGGGTTTCGTCGGTGCATCTTTTTGCTTAACTTTTCATAATCTTCCAAGTCCAAATAAGACTAGCAGGTTCAGCAATGAATATTGATTGTTCAAGATAACAACAAAGCTTAAAGCTATTTAATGTTGAAAATTGTAAAGGAGTTTCAGTGATCAATGTACTCTCTAAATTATTCACATCTGAAGATGAGACTATCGGTCAGTTGTTGAAAATTGAAATGGTGGAACTCGATGACGAAGATAATCAACATTGCAATCATGACTTTTGCTTTAATTTCTTTCCCATTCGCATGCAAACTTAGCGAGGAAAAGAAAATAGATGTGGGGGAGGGAAAGGAAGAGGAAGGAAAATGGTGGAAGAGCATAACTTCATTTCATTGGTTTTCAGCTATTAATTGATAAAACTTTAGAACTGCATGATTAATTAATTCTTCTTATATTAATTAGCTATTACTATTAAATCTAAATCAATATTCATATCGATATCAAATTGTAAATAGAAATTTATTGATTATCACTTACTGTGTGTACATATATAATTTTCACATTTAAATGTTGCAAGAATTAATGAGTCTATAATTGTAAAATTATAGTAAATCACATATTTAATTTGTTTAATATTAGAATTAATTAGGACTGAAGAAAGCTATGGAGCAAAGTGGGAACATTAAATATTTAATGAATGCATATTTTTTACCCAAAAAAAAAAATGCAAATGTGATTATGGATAATTGTATATCAAAATGAAACCTTTTATTGACTTGTTGAACAAAGGCCCACCGTCCAATCTGTGGAAGATCATACGGTGTGGGTTCCACTTTATGATTTGATGGTGATTGGCGGCACCACAAAGATCCACATTTGAAAGTGTAACGTGCTATCTTTCTAAATGTGCACATTTCTTAGATATATTGGTCAAATAAAGAGACATATTGCGCATGCTCGATCTAAGCAGTGTTTTTTTTTTATTATTATTTGTCAATAAAACTAGATAGAATTGCTAATGAGGTCTCATTTGTTAATTATATGTTTTTAGTGAGTTATTTATAAAATTAGTGATTTAAAATTGTAATATTATTCGATTATGTTCAATTTATTGTTTGATTAATTGAAAATTTTTCAGCAATTATTACGGATATTTTTTATATAATTGTAAATATTAATTATTGAATGAACCCTCGTTGTTTCTTATCATATATATATATGTATATATAATTCTTGTAATCTAAACATTAGAAATATAATTTTGTATAAATTTGAATTAAAAATATCGACAACAAAATCAAGAACATTTTAAAAGATAATTAACATATAAATTAAATTTGTATATTTTGCTAATTTATTAGCACAAGCATTTGCTTCACGATATTTGTAGCTATGCTTTGTCTTTTGAAATATTTGAGAGTAAAAGTATCTATATAGAATTCATATAACCAATATTGGGTGAGAATAAGGGTATGTTTATCATCAATTGAATATAAAACACAGTTGAAAAGATTTTAACTCAATAATTACTTAAGAATAATGTGCTGAGATTATATAGTCTCAAATTTGATCATCACCGATAGATATGTGGATATTTTATTCTAATATTGTTAGCTATTTCTTCCACCTAATATGTGAATTGTTAATCATTGAATCGAGATGTAACAAATATACATGTAATTATGTATGTGCTCTAAATATAGCCAAAAAAAAATCCCATCCAATTCAATATCCAGTTTTTGAATATTAAACGGTATATAATTGATAAGATTTATTTTTTCTACAATTTTGGTCGTGCTAAATTTGTATAAAGTACTTTGTTTAAATATGAATATGCTACACTTCGACCACTTAAAAATATTTTACAAATCAAAATTATTTTCAAGTATATAAAAATCATAGATGATTGATATTATGTTATGATGTGTCATCTAAGTTAAGATTAGAAGTGATTTCACCTTTTTTTTTTTTTTTTCAAGAGGTCTAACCAATAACAAGATTTACTTGAAAGTTGCAAAAATAAAAAATAAAGATTGCAACAATAAAAACCCCTTTAAAAAATAAATGTGCTGCAAGAAATCATAATGAAAAGAAGATTTTTTCGTACATAAGATTAATTTAGTAAAACCTATTCAAAGTGAATGATGATTAATTAATGTGAATTCTTCCTTCACTCACTTTCACTTCTTTAATTTGGACAAGAAGATTGAATCAAAACCCAGACCCACCTTGGATTCGAGTAAATCAAAATCTTGCAATCCCTTGAAAGTTGTAATAATAAAAACAACAGAATTCGTATGACCCACATTTGACACGTTACCACAACATGGATATTCATAATTAAACTTTGAAACATTCATTTACTTTAATTAGGTTTTATTCCTATAGATTGAGTTACTATTGAGAATATATATAAATTAAGATTATATTAAAGTATTTATAAAAAGGGGAGCAAATTAAGAGATGAGAAAATCAAAAAGCAATAAATTAAAATTATATTAAAGAATTGCTAGCTACTTTAATTGTACGATTGCATAATAATGGAAGAGCAAAAAAGAAAGAAAGAAAGAAAGAACCACCAAATTAAAGCTAGTTTTGCATCATCTGGTTTGAAACCTACTTTGTGGTCACCATTTGGTGTTATTATATATTAGTCTCATTTAAGCTGTGTTCAGGGGCTCTTTATATTATAAATAAAATAAAATATAAAAACATTTTTTATAGTTAATTGCATACAAAAATTGTTAGGTATTTTAATTTATTTGGTTCTAAGAGAAATGAATTAGCATATAAGTGGTAATTATTAGAAGTATAAATTTTAAATTTTATTTTTTTATTTATTGTTGCATGGAGGAAAAAATTTATTTTATTTTATTTAGGCCTACTTATGAGGAGAGAAATAAATTAATATGTGAGGAAGGTATGTGTAGTTATTAAGAAAATAGTTTTTTTTTGTTTATTATTATTTAGTCGAAGTTAATAAAAAATTTAATTGGATATATATTTTAAGATAGAATATTAGGATACCATAAGAGATCTCTCTATTTTATGATATTAGCATTCTCTCTTGAGCTCAAATGTATTTTTAGTTTTATGAGAAAATAATTAGTTTCATTCACTGCTACAAAAGAGAAAAAGGATTGACACTTGAATGAGATGAGAAATTTATTTGACGCGAATGTGAGTGGCAACAATTTGAGGAAATAATTGAAGAGGAAACGTCCCTGAAATATGATTTGTCAAAGGGATGGTGTATATATATATATATATATTTCTAATATAGAATTCTAAGGAATTACAAGTAAATTAGAGGTTATGGAAAAACTATATTTAAATTTAAATGGATAACTGTTTTTATTCTTCTTGTAAACAATATTGAATAACTACTTAAATGTGAGGAGAATAGTATGGATACATACTGATCAAACATATAGCCAATTATAGTGACAAAATCTCAAACCAATTGTATACATCTAGATGAGCAATTATAATTCTTAATGTTCACTCAAGTATTTGTTAAAGTTGAAATTCATGCTTTTTGGATATTACTTATTAATTTAAATATCTTAGTGAAATAGTTATTTTACACGATATTATAGTTAAAACAATAACAGCTTCCTAATTTTATTTTTCATAACGGCTCTTTTTAGTGTGAATTATGTAAATTTTTTCTTTGTTGTTATATTATTCATGATAATTGATTACTGGATAGATGCCTATCACATTAATTATTATTCTTTTATACTGTTAGCCTACTTTCATCCGGATTAACATGTGACCTTATATTTTCTTTGATTGTAGAAAGAAAAGTTGATGGTCTAGCTTCATATTATTGATTTAAAAGTATGAAAGATACTTGCACTTTTGCTTTAATTTTGTGTTTCTAAAGTCTTAACTATCCCATCAATATTAATTGTACGATTGCATACTAATCAAATAATTAATAATACCACTATACACCCTTTTGAATTATTAACATTTAAAGATGATGTGTTTGAACATGTGAAAAATTGTAGGAAATAGAGTAAAAATAAATAAAAATTTGAGAAAATATTTTCTTCTTATCCATTAATATCTCCAATTAAAGTCCAAAAAATTTACAAGATTCAATTAAAAGTTCCATAGTTATCTATATATGTTGTTTTTTTTAAACTGGAAAAAAAAAATGTTAAACTTTAATTTATCTTCAAATTTTCTTTAATTATCCTATCGTATGTGTTTTCTTTGCCATGTTTTATGTGACTTGTTTGAGCTTGTACTAAAGTGACTTACTAAGTAACGACTTAATATTTAATTGATAAAACAAAAGCACCACATTTTTCCAAGGGAACCCCATTCTCTTGAACTAGAGTTTGAAAAGAAATAATAAGAGAAATGACATTTTTGAATGTCTCCAAGCTATATTTACATGTGACAATAAAATAAATATCTTGTATGTCTTTTTTCTTTAATTATCATATTATATGCATTTTCTTTTGGTGTTGTATACCAAGGACCTGGAATCGAATCTCGCGTTCATCTGGAATGAGAAGTTTATGGAAAGAGAAAAAGTTTACCTTTTATTATATAGCTCATAAGTCCAACAGACTTCTTACAAGTCAAAAAATTTTGATAAAAATATTATTTGTATTTAATCAATTGTCACAATACTCATTCGTAATAAAAAATAAATTGCTAGTCATCTAATAATGTAATACCCAATTATATGTTTTGACACACAATTGTCACAAAATTTGAAATTTTGAGTTGTAACATTGTTAAATGAAGTTATAAACTTACAATCTATTATTTAATTAATTGATGAGTTTCCTTCAAGTGTTGTGGGTGTCGTCCATACTGTTATGAATATTGAATAATGAATGAATATCCATCGTTTTTTATATATAAGAAAAAGAATGATACAAATTATAAATGTAACTGACTTAATTATGAGTTTTGAAGATGTGGTTGGTAATCATACGCTAGCTCAGCACAAAAATTCTTTGAAATATGGAAAACAAGAAGGTTCCATCACAATGCAGGTAGCTAAGCATGCTCTTCCTGCAATAATGGATGCAAGTTACTATGAATCTAATGAGTCTAAACAACCTAATCACATATCACATACAAGGTACATGAACTAGAAATTAATGGAGCAATAATCTAGTATAATAATATTTAAAAAATTATAGATTCCAAAAAGAACAAACATGTTCTCTTCTTATGTCTGCCATTTTGGATATAATATGCATTATAGTTAATTTGTTATACATGCGCATGTTTCATTAAATTTTGAAATAAAATTTAGTCATCAATAATTTTTTTTATGGTTTGTCTAGCTAGCTAGACTTTTTGTAGAAACAAGTTGACTAAACATATATGTTTACTATTACTATACTAATTACCACTAATTAACCTTAATTATTTGAAATCAAGGGCTTTCCTTAAGCGCAAATGAAAGAACCCACCTTAATCATCATGATTAATACGTAGATTAAATAAAACAAATGAACTTATTACGTACAAAACAGGGATTAATTGCTACTTAAAAGTTATTAGGTTATTGTATTAGCAACAAAACTGGGTTTTTAGTTTCAGAGGTGTCCATGTTAGAGTGGGATCCCCCAAAGGTCAAAATGAAAATAAAAAGTTTAAAATAATTCCTTATAATTAACAAAATTAAAAATGTAAAATATAAGACTCTAGCATTTGGCAAGTTTAAAAGGTTATTGTATATATGCACATGCATGGCATTAGACGAGCGTGAGAGACAGAATTGCTTAATTAAGTGTAATTATATTTAGTTAGCTTAGCAGACAAGAAAGACACACACTGACTGGATGCCAGTTTCAGTTTCATTAATTATAGATATCAGTAGTAGTACTAATTAGGTCAGGTGCAATGCAACTAGTCTTATAAGGACCTCAAAGCCTGTGAATCATTAACTAGTTAAAAAATTTCAAATTCAAGATTCCAATTTCCTCTTTCTCCTTCCCTTCCTTCATTTGACTTAATTAGCTCGATGTTATGGAATCTCATGGTTTCATCCATATTGCTCAAATCTTATCATTGAAAATAAAGGTGTTCATTACCTAATCTATATTGCTCAATCTAATCAAATTTGAGAGATATTATTGCTTGTATTGGATTAGTTTAGATTTTTTTTACTAATGTTATTGGATTGGTTCTAGAATTTAAAAGTTAATGATTCGATCTATTCTGATCCGACCCAATCTAATATAAATTTATATTTATTACAAAATAATATATATAATAATTTAGTCAAACAATCAACTAATTAGTAATCTCTATATCAATTCAATTAAGCTCATTGTTTATTATAGTCCTGTTTTAAACCCAGTTTGCTATAAAAAGCTAAAATTTATTTTTTGCGTATATGTTGATCATAATAGACTTGTAAATAATAATAGGTTATTACTGGGAGACTAATTATACTTTTTGAAATATATTATTAAGTATTAAGGATTTAATGTTAGTAATTACTCTTTAAAATATGTTACAACAACATATTATTATTTTTTACAAGTTATTATAGTCCCGTTTTAAACCTAGTTTGTTATAGAAAGCTAAAATTTATTTTTTGTGTATATGTTGATCATAATAGACTTGTAAATAATAATAAGTTATTACTGGCAGACTAATTGTACTTTTTGAAATATATTAATAATTATTAAGGATTTAATGTTAGTAATTATTCTTTAAAATATGTTACAACAACATATTATTATTTTATACAAGTTATTACCTAAGCAATTGACTTGTAAGATAATAAACCCAAATAAAATACCTACTCCGACAACCCAATTCAATCCAATTCGTGCATGGTTCATGGATTGGATTGGACTGATTACAAAGTCATGCATAAATTGAACTGAACTCAAAGAAAATTGATATTGATCAGGTTGGATTGGTTTCAGAATTAGTCCTAAATTCAAACCAAACTAACCCATGATCAACCCTTATCGAAGATGTGTGGTTATTAATTTTGTACCTTCATGTGAAGTTTGTACTTATATGTTTTTTAAAGTTGTAATATTACTTTATTATTAAATTGAGTTTAAAATGTTCTGTTTGATTTGGAGAGCTTCTATAAGTTACTGACCTCCACTATTGTTGTATCTCATGTAATGAATCCCCATCCTTTCTTTTAAAAAAATTTAACTAAATTAACAAACTTAGAGGCTATTTGTTGAGTTTTAAATTATATAATAATCGTATAAAGTGTTTGATAAGAACTACTTATAATTTATGAAAGAGCTAATTAAAATTGTGTTAATATTTGGTAAAATTAATTACTTATTTAACTCTTTTTCTATTAAAATTATTAAAAGGGACATTGGAGTTAAACGGTGAATGATGTGTTAAGAGTATTGGGGTGTGTGTGTGTTTCTTTTAATGGAAATGGCGGGAATATCTTAGTCTTTCACTTGGTTAAATTTAATTATTATGAAACTCGATTGTAAGGAAAAAAAAAATAAGTATCAAATCTTTATTTCTTTTTTTTCCCCAAGTATAATTAAAAAATTGTAGAAATGGGAAATCTGATTATAATTCTAACCAAACACTCAACATCTAGATTATCTTATTATAATCAGGTTTGACCAAATTATAATCAAATGCAAACACCTTTTAAATCATTAGTATCAATGTAATTGGCTAACATAACCATTTTTCAATAAGAATGAAAAAAGGGAAAGAAAAATGTTATGAGATGTGCAAAATAATTTATGGATACGCCATAATGTTCATTTGGTACATTGGGCTAGAACATTATGGCTAGCAGTCTACGAAGTCCTTTTTTATTACATGGCCCAATTGAATCCAACTTGTAATTTCAAAAATCGTAAATTCGGGCCTAGAATAGTACTAGTTTGATGAGCCCTCAGCATCGTACTCAAAACAAAATTGTGGAAGGCTTTTTTTTTTTTTTTGCTATGAACAAAATTGTGGAAGACTTGAGGAATACATTCTCTAGGCTCTAGCCATAAATTTGTTATTGAGAATCTTTTCAAGCTCTAAGCAGTTGGGATATAGGTGTCAGTTTCTTAACAAGGAACTTACATCTCTTAAATTGCACTTCCCTCTGGGTTAATGTTGGTGCCATATTTAGATAATAATGGAGTGCTTCCTATCTCTTTAGCTGAAGTACAGACGTCCAAGCACCAAAGGAACTTCAGTGCTCAGATCATATAAAAGGTTAGCCAATTAGCAAAAGGAAAACATATTTCAAATTATTATGATGCTGCCAATATTCTTATAATCTAAAACACCACACTTCAGAGAGTTTGGAGGAGAAAATCATTTAATTAAGCTTTTCTTTTTAGTAATTTGAAATCTTCATCCTATATATAAAGGGTCATTTTTGTTACTGATTCTTTTGCCCCTATTTCTTGTGTAACTATTAGGTAATCCATAGTTATAAGTCTGATGAACTTCAAAAGTATTACAGAAGATGCTCCTCGAGGATACAGGGTGCTCAGATTTTGCAACATTAGTTGCTTCTAATGCATCTTAGCAAAACAGATAAAACATAAAAAGGAAAAAGCAAACCGTAAAACTATCAAGGAAATCATCTTTGACCTATGAATACTGGGAAATCTCTTCAATGTAGCAATTTCTAGTAAGTTGCACGATAAAATACAGTAAAAACTGGATAACGTATCTATCATGATCTATAATACCTCTTTCTATCTTTAAGATCCTTTTCTCACCTCGTTAAGGTCTGGAACATAACCAGCCAATCTTAACAGTTTGGTCAATCCCCGCAATGTGTCATATATATCATCTGTCTGAGAATGTCTCTCATCTAAAGAATAGAACTCCACAACACCGTCATTGACCTCGATCAAACTACAACCTGGCAATTTCTTGTACCCAGTATCCCTCATAGCAACCTTCAGTCGTGCCACATCTTGCCATCTCCCAAGATCCTTATATACATTTGACAGCATGACAAAGTTTGCAGGGTTGTTTGGTTCGAGTTCAATGAGCCGTTCAAGTGCAACTTCAGCTAGTTCAACATTTTTGTATAATCTACAAGCTCCAAGTAGAGCAGCCCAAATAACTGCATCTGGTTTAATAGGCATCTTTCTAACAAAATCCATTGCCTGCTTCAAAAGACCAGCCCTTCCTAGCAAGTCAACCATGCATCCGTAATGCTCAATTTGAGGCACAATTGAATAATCTTCAACCATGGATTGGAAATACGACAAGCCATCTTCAACTAATCCCATATGAGTACAGGCACACAAAATGCCTATGAAGGTAATTCCATCAGGTTTTACCCCAGCATTCTTCATCTGATTAAATAAACTCAGGGCATCAGCTGCATTCCCATGCATGGCCAAGGCATTAATAATGGTGTTCCAAGAAATCAGATCTTTCCTATCCATGCCATTAAACACAAGAACTGCATTTTCTATTACTCCACATTTAGCATACATGTCAATCAAAGCATTTCCAACAAACAAGTTTCCCTTGTATCCGATACTCTCCGCATATACATGTATCCACTTGCCCAAATCAAGAGCCCCTAACCTCGCACAAGCAGACAACACAGTGACAAGTGTAGCATCATTAGGAAGGACATTTGCTTCAATCAGCATCTGTTTGAAAGCTTTCAAAACCTCAAAGAAATGCCTGTTATGAGCATAGCCTCCAATCAATCCATTCCATGAAAAAACATTTCTCTCAGGCATCTCTTTGAACAACTTCTCACATGCCTCAATATCCCCATTACTTGCATAGCCGTTCAACATTGTGTTCCACGACATCACATCCTGGTTTGGCATCTTATCGAAAAGCTTTCTTGCTACCAACATGTCCCCCAATTCGATATACCCAGAAACCACAGTGTTCCACAACACAATGTCACGCTCTGGTGCCAAATCAAAAAGGCGTCTTGCAGAAACCATGTCATGACATGAAATGTACCCTTTAATCATTGTAGTCCACGCAACTACATTCCTCTCAAGCATCTCGCTGAACACTTTATAAGCAGCTCCAACACAACCCCTAGAAGAATACATATCAATCAATGTTGTTGCCACAAAAGGGTTTGATCTAAAATCGCTTTTTATCACACAAGTGTGTACCTCTTCTCCTTCTCTTGTTGCGTTAACCTTCCCGCATGATTTAAGAATAATGGGGAACGTGTAGCAATTAGGAATTACTCCCACAGTCTTCATTCTCGCGAACAAAACAATAACTTGCCAATAATACTCATTCTGAGCATACCCTCTAAACATTGCATTCCATGACGAGGTATTTGGGTCAGGAATTTGATCGAACAGTTTACGCGCATAAGCCATTTTCTTAAGTTCTGCGCATGCTGTGATAAACCTTGGGATGACATACTCGTTGTGTTCAAATCCATGGGTGATTATCTGAGTTTGGATTTGGTGGAGGTGTCTTGAAGTCCTACATGACTGCAAGAGCGAAATGAACTTTTCTTCTAGGATTCTGTGGGGTGGCTTATGGGCTACATTTAAGACAAGCTTCGCTATTTTGAGCCGAATGGAAAAACTGTGGTGGAATAAGTCGAACCAAACTAAAAGAGCCGAAGAGGTATATACTTCTTACTGTTTCCTTTTTATTTGCTAAAGAAACCAAAAGAGTAAAACTTTCAATGATCCACGTGGTACACATGACGTGAAAGTGAATTAGTGCGGCTTTGTGGTTTGTCCGGTACTAGCGAGTAGCTTGTAGAGACTGGGTCTGAAAAGCTTTCGACTTTCGCTGGTTCCCACTAAAATCCAAAGCCATGGAGCTGTCTCTTACACTCAGATTCCGATCACCGGAAGTTTCTCTTTTTCCAAGAACACCTTACTCTCCGATTGAAAATCCTCTGAAGCATCAAAGATCCATTACTTACCGAACGAAAGGGAAACCAATTCATTCAAGCTTAAAGACTCATATGATAGTGAGAGCCAGGAAAAAGTCACCAATTGAAGGCATAAGCGACGAGTTGAATGCCATAGCTTGTCAAAACCTGGACCACGCTCCCGCTAGAAGACGGGTTAGAGACGCTTTCACTGAGCTGCAACAACAGCTGGATCATTGCTTATTTAAGGTTAGCTTGTTTTTCTAAGCAAAAAAAGGAGGAAAAAAAATAGCTTGATTTGACCATGATCATAGCCTGCGGTTCTAGCCGTTTGATCATTTTTCTTCATTTTCAATTGAGTTGGTTGTTACAATAACAGTTACTGATATTATAATCTTTGCCTCTGCTTTTTCATGGATTGATTGGTAGATGGCTCCTCCTGGGATTAGAACAGAGGAGGTAAGCTATGCTGCTTTACCTAAACTCTTCTGACTATTGTAGAATGCTGTTGTTCCTTTTCTTTTTCTTTCTATTTGAAAATGAAAATAGCAACATATCTTGGCAACTTAGTGAGATAAAGCTTGGAGGTTAATGACGTAATTATTGTAGAATTGATGGTTTTTATTTGTTTGATAGTGGTACGAAAGGAACTCCAGGGGATTTGTACTTTTCTGCAAAAGCTGGTTGCCTAAACCCCGTGTTCCAATCAAGGGGGCTATATGTTTTTGCCATGGGTATGGCGATACTTGCACCTTCTTCTTTGAAGGTTTGTGCTTTTGAGCTTTCTGCATAATAAAAAAGATGAAGGCTTATCAGTTTATATGGGAAGTTTGATTTTCCAGGTATTGCCAAGCAATTTGCTGCATCTGGGTACGCTGTTTATGCTTTTGACTATCCGGGGTTTGGCCTTTCTGAAGGATTGCATGGTTACATACCAAATTTTGACGATATAGCTGATGATGTAATTGAGCACTACACAAAAATCAAAGGTCTGGTATCTTGGCATGCATTATATCGTATTCATGATTATTACCATCACTATCAATGTTATGACATTAAAGGTTCAAATTAGTAAATGAATGAGTTGGCAAAAATGATGTTGCTAATCGAGCTCTACATTTTGATTGAAAGGAAGACCTGAACTGAGAGGGTTGCCCAAATTTATATTGGGGCAGTCAATGGGAGGAGCTGTTACTCTTAAAGCACTTTTCAAGGAGCCACATGAGTGGGATGGAGTCGTTCTCATAGCACCTATGTGTAAAGTAAGTACTGCTACTCTATATTTGCAATTGATAATTCATCAATAAGTTTTAAGTTCTGAAATGCTTGACAGTCTCTCTGCATTGGGAACGAAACCAAGAGTCTTGTGTGTGCGTGCATCATCCCCTTGATTCACTTTCTTTTTTCATAGTAGTAAACAAATTACTTTTAGAAATATAAGCACCTTTAAATATTGTGTCAGTTTCCTGTTCTATTGGTAAGTCAATACACGCCCATGATAGGTTTTGAACCTGCAATCTCAGCCCCCAGCATAGCCATTATTAGTGAAGTATATATAAACAAAAAGGAAAAAGATGAAAGTAGTCAAGTACCCTCACGCTACAAGGTATTCTTTTCATACAAAAGGTAACAATGAGTGATTGAACCAAAGTTGAAGTTTTGATTTCCTAATAATCTATTTTCTTGTAAAATTAAGGTGCAAGTATGAATTTCATAGTTTCATTTTGACTTTACTTTTACCTTCTATATGCAACAATATTTTCTAAGTTTAGTTAAAAAAAATTATTAAGGGAGTTCTCAACAGGCTTATGTTTGAAAAAGAATTCTATGTTATGTCGCTTTATAGCTTTCCTTGCCAAATGCATTCCTTCATGGTGACAATTTCTCAGAAGGTTTGATGTCTAGGAACCAAAGGAGGAAGAAAACTTTGGAGAAACTGGAGATGTTTATCATGAAAAGAAAGAGTAGAAAGGGACCAAAAATAAAACTGCAACCCAGTTGTAGGAAGTGTAACCTTGAAAATTTGCTTAAGGATATCATAAACAAACTAGTCATTTTGCAGGAGGTAGTAGTGGCCCAGTCTAAACAACCCCTGGAAGGCTGGAACCATCTCAACTATGTACCCTCCATATGGCAAGCCCAATTGCCAATTGACAAGGTTAGAGGATCCTGGCTTATAGTTTGGATGTGGTTTAGCAATTTATACCTTCCCTGAAAAGGAATAAATGAGAGTCCCTGATTCAACAAGGTAGAAAACCCAGATTCATCAGCAGGACAGTAGTTCTTGAAACTTTGTAGGACTGAACTCATACAGATTCCGTTAATCTGCATGTTGGGAGGTAAAATGTATTAAGTGGTAGGCTGTCACCTTCTTGCATAGCAAACTAGAAATTGAAGAAGAAACCCTGTCTATCTATTCCTGCTTTCGGGTATCTCAGATTAGACACATAGATGATCTGAGATACCTAGATGTACCACATTAGGCTTGTTTCAGCTGCCTCCTGAGACAGAATAACTGATGCTTTAGCCTCTCTGATTAACTGTTACTTAGAGAGACATGATGTTATCAGGTCGCAGTTTACCTTTTGGATTTGGCTGAATGACCAAGTATTTATTGTGAAAGACCTGAGAAAGCTGGTGGTCACTTAGAGGAGCGTAGCCAATGAAATACTGATATACTCCTGACATGCGGCCATTGCATGACAGATGTACGTGGTTCCCTTTGTTAATATAAATTTTTTAAGTTTTCTGATTAAGATTTATTTTCCTTATAATACTGGACTGGTTTTGGTTCCACTACTATGAAAACTTTGGCTGTATTTTAGAAGAAAAAGCTTTTATTGATCAAGGGAAAAACAAAAATTCTTCTCATCTTTCTTTTCTTAAAATGTTTTCATATTTCAACAGTATCCTGTTAGTAATTTTCTTGGATGCTAGACTACTGTGTTTTTGTGTTGGGGTAGGGGATGGCGAGGTGAGGGTGGGGGGAGTGCATGGGTCAGTGGGTGCTTTCACCGTGTTGTGTCCTACTTGCTTTTGGAGATTTACGTTCACTAATTGTCAGTATCATTTTGTAGCAATATCACACTTCGCATCAGTGCTTCCTAGATATAAGATATAGTTGATATGTTAATTTGAAGACTCTATATAGTGTCATGGTTCATTTGATTAAAATTTTCCCAATGAGTTACTGTTCTGTTCTGTTCTATTTTTACGGTATAACACAATTTATATTTTGTTTCCAATCCTGATGATTATAGAACTCATTCTGTGTTAACATGTAACTAACATAACTGTGAGTTATGAGGAATGCACCTTGATTCTGTAAAGTTTCCAGTTTCCATGGCATACATATTTCCAAGATTAAATGCACATCTGCAGTCCTAAAGATGCATGCATATTTCTTTCCATATCATTCTTTGTTGCAGGAAATGTTAATTCTTGACTAGGCATATTTTATTCATATATAAAGAATGAGTATACAAATAAACAGTATCTTAAAAAAAAACGCTGTGTGGGCAAGTCGATCAAAGACAAACAACCTTGAATGAAGTTATAGTGGTAAAGAATCCTAGTTAATTCAAATGAGACAAACATGGCCTTTTATTTTCTTTTCAGCTGCCAGGAGTAAGAGTTTATAATGTCCTGTCATTTTCACACAATTTGTAATTTTCTGATCTTATTCTTGTCTTTGTGATAAGATTTCAGAGGAGGTGATACCACCAGAGGCAGTTCTGAAAGTATCAAATATTTTGTCTAAAGTTATCCCTGAAGCAAAGCTCTTACCACAAAAAGATTTAGCTGAGCTGGCTTTCAGAGACCCGAGGAAAAGGAAAATGGTTTGTCCTTTTTTAATCTCTTAATATGCATTGTTATGACTGAAAATATTTAATCATGGTCTGCGTCCATGATCTGTTGAATATATACAAAGCTCAGATTCTCAAGTATTATACCCTTGATACCTCTGGAGTATTGTTCAAGCATGAGGATGTGCAACATTACCAGTTCCTGACCAAAAAAAAAACACAACAACAACAAAAACACAATCAGTGAAAGAGGTGATGGATTGATGTTTTTCAAGCCTATAGGCAGTATGTTATGCACTTAACTGTGGCAGATAAGAAATATTTGGGGCATTTAAGATCAGTTTTTGGTTTGGTGCATGAAACTTAAAGTAGCACATGGATGAATTGACCCAAACACATCCTTATTTCATGTAATATAATTTCTGGAGGGTATATGCTTTTAGTGGAGAGGCTATATGCAATTCTTTTTCTCCCAGTGGGTTTTAGTTGTCTTTTATTAAAGCACACTCCAATAGAAAATTAGATTGATCTTCAAATTCTCCTACCAGAGTTAACTGTTCTATGAATTTTATGCCTGAAAGAAGGCTTAAATATATGGATATAGAAGTTAATGTTCTTTTCTTTTTCCATCACTGGACGACCAATAAATTTTCTCGACATCCATGTGAAGTTTTCTGAAAAACGTTTCTTGTACTTATCAGTCATTTGAAAAGCCATTTTCAATCTGGCACTCTTGCCACTATCAACATATGAGTCATGTGCTTTAATGGCTCTTTGTTTCAACCTATAACAGAGTCTGCTGTAACTGGATTTGTTGCTTTCAAGTTTAGCTATAACTACTTTAATAATTATTTTGGGTAGTTCCAAACGTACTAGCAAAGCTTTTTATCAGCAACACATGAGATCTACTGATTTGTTACTTTGCTTTCTGTAAGGGTATTGTAGTATATGTATTTCTCCTCTCTCATGACTCTCTTTGTTCTTACTCCCAAGAAATGAACCAGCAGTTTTAAATGTCTATTTCTTTTTCTCCTTATTTTTTTTTTTTTCGTTTCTTTTGCTGGGAAAAGAGAATATAGAAATGCAAGGATTTTCCTGAAGCTTATCTCCAATTCATCTGTATGGGATAAGATAGTTTTCCTAGATTATCTTTGGTCTTCACTGTAAGAGTCTGTGTTCCTTTAGTTGATTTGCAGGATGATAGGCAGACACTTTTGTCATACCTTACCCTTTCTTTTCTTTTTTTCTATCTTGTTTTTTCTTTTGCTTAGGAGAACTTCTGGTTCTCCATCTTTGTACTCTCTTTCTCTCTTAATATTATTTCTTTTTTTACATCAATCAAACTCTTAATATTATTTCTTTTTCTACCAAGAAAGGAAGAGAGATAATGAAACAATAAAATAAACATAAACAGAAAATGAACCAGAAAGTTTACTGTTACTTTATTTTTCTCTTTTCCTGGAATAAGGAACAGAAAGACAAAACACTAAGAGAAAGAAATAAAAAGGAAAAGAGTATAACAACATCCAATTCCTTACAGGTTCTTTTTGGGTGACTACACCTAATAGGCACAAATTCTATCATCTCATCAGTTGTTATTGATGTCAAATTTTGTATTAGTCTCGGGACAAATTTATTGTGACATTTGTCCTCTCTCTTTTAGGCTGTTTACAATGTCATTTGTTACAATGGTCGCGTACGACTGAAAACTGCTATGGAGCTTTTAAGGGCGACAGCTGATATTGAATTACAAGTAGAGAAGGTCAGTTTTGATTGTGCTTGCCTTTGTTATTATTTTTTTGCTTGTATATGCCTGTGTTGGGGGGTTGGGGGGGGGGGGGGGGGGGTGGGGGGGGGATGCGTACAGCTTGCTGTTATTTACTTATTCCCTAAATAGAATAGTATATTGTTCCATTATGTTCTTGTTGTCTTAATTTTATATCACAGACACTAATCCTTAGGGTAAAAAAAAATACAATTTGTAGGTTTCATCTCCACTGCTGATTCTTCATGGAGCTGCTGATAGGGTGACAGATCCTATGGTGAGCCAGTTTCTTTACGATAAAGCATCTAGTAAGGATAAATCCTTAAAGCTCTATGAAGGAGGTTACCACAGCATTTTAGAAGGGGAACCTGATGACATAATTTTCACTGTCCTTGATGACATTATCTCGTGGCTTGATTCAAGGTGCTCACTGCCCAATTAAGTAAAATTCATGCCATGAAAGATGAAAGTCACCACTTAGTATGTTATTTGATATATGCCTCCCCCAACTTCCTTCATCTGTTACATCTTCTTTCCCCTCTTTCCTCTCTTTCTTTCAGCCATGCCTTGACTCATAACTTTATATGCATAACCCAGTGAAGAAAGCAGTTGGAAAGCAATAAATTTTTAAAGGCCCTTTCATCATGCTCAGACCTCCTTCTAATTTGTATGATGATCAGTCTTACATGATTTTCTAGTTTCCTTTTACTTCAAGTCAAATTATGTACCATTAAGTACAGTTAAATTGAATCTGGTTTGGAAGAGACTTTGAGAATGAGTTCATACAAATTTGCTGAAATTAGTTATTGCTAATGCTGAATAGCCTCAACTGAGACTGGACTTCCAGGATATGGTGTTGCTATACTCATTAGTGGGTGTTTGGTGTATGGAGATATTTATTATACTTCTTTTCGCAGATATTATTTTCTAAAAGAAATTATGGACAGGTTTTTAGTATTGGTTTTTATTTTCTTTGTTGTATACAGCCTTATTTTTCATTTCATAAGGAACTGAAGGTGAAAGAGTTAGTATTTAGATGTTTGTTATTTCAAATTCAAACTATTTTGAAAAAATATTCATTCAGAAGTTGTTCAAATTACTCTACTCCAAAAGTTGAACACAACAAGCTTAAATAATTTTTCCCAGGAAACTTTAGTTCACCCTTTTTTATTCTCCAAGACAAAGTTATTTGAGATTTATACATGTTGAATTCAGAATTCATTTTAGTTTTTAAATTTTGGTTCACGTGACATAATAGATTATGTATAAACAATTATATAAAATAGTTTTAGAAAATTAATATTAATTTTAGAAAAATGAAAAATTGTAGATTAAAAATTAAGAGAAAATAAAAGAGAATGTGACATGTACAAGACTAAAAATTAAATAAACGAAAATTGATTTTGAGTCAAGAGTAGATTTACTCTATTTCAATTTCCATTTTTTTCTCACTTTCTGTCTCCATTATTCTCTCTTCCTCCAACGAAATCGTAGCATTCTCAATTCTTTCCATCTTTTCAATTCTTAGTACACTAAAACTAAGATCACCTTAATCAATGGATTCAGTACTTGCAAGATAATAGAAATGGCCAAACAGGAAAAGACTGAGGGTGAGAATGATGAGAATTCTTTATATTATTTTTATTTAAAAAATATATAAATTATATATTTTTATAATCCATATAATAATTTTTTATTGAATTATTATGTCATGTGAGCAAGACATATTAGATCTCATTTTTCATTTTTTTCCGTCTGTCCATGTTACCTTCCTCAAAAACATATTTTTGTAATTAAAACATGTAAATGCAACAAAATAAAGAGTAGAAACTAGAATGAATTTCGAGTTGACCAAAACTGTAGAAAAAAAAAAAAAAAAAAAACTCCAAACCGGTTCGTTTGGGCCAGAGATGAAACGAGTCAGTGTCAAACCCATATGCAGCCGTGGGCTCGGTAGGTTTTTAGCCGCTTAAGGGCGGGGAAACGCGGTTGTGACTTTGTAAAGAATAAACAAAAAGCTGAACAAGATTTGATCCAAAATACCAATTCACATGCCATACGTATCCATGATCTTACAAAAGAAAGCGTAACAGAGCAGCAACCACCTACAGAATATTGATTTAAGCTTCGCCGCCGGTCATCCTTAATCGGAGCAGAGGCTTTGTTATTCTTCTTCATATTATCGCCATGTCGATTCTAAATCAACTATTTAATAGGGGCGTTTTTGGCACAAAATGGTGAGTTGCAAAATCGCTCCCTAGACTCTAACCCTTTCTCAATTTCTAGGTTCATTTCTCCCCAATTTGATTGATCGTTAGGTTTTTCTTAGTCAATGAGCTTAATTTTTCTTGTTTACATTGCTTACTTATATAATTAATTAGTTCAATTGGCATACTATTCTATGCACCTAACACCAAAATTCAAGTTGAAGTTTTGAACTTTTCTGTTGTTGGGTTTTGGGTCACTTGAATTGCATGATATATCCTACTGGATTTCAGGTAATGGGTTTTTTATATTAATTTTTGAACTTCTTTGTTGATAGAAATGAGATGTTTCTATAGAATATCATTGATCCTTTAGTAGATTGGTAGTTCCCTTAGTGGTCAAAAGTCGAGATCTTATCATGCATTAGATTTGAACGAATTTCTTTGGTTTTGATTGTTAAATCGTATAATCAACATGTGAGGATGGGTTTTGTAGCAAAACATGCTTGAGCTTGGCAATTTCACGTATTAAACTGCTGCAAAACAAGAGAGACGTGCAGCTCAAACAGATGCGCAAGGAGATAGCCCAATTTTTACTGGCTGGTCAGGAGGCAATAGCTCGTATTCGGGTAACCCATTAATTTATGATCAATGATGGGTAATTAATTGGACTCCTTTTATTCCCCATATTCTGACTATTCCTGTATCTTTTTTCTCATATCGATTTAACTAGGTGGAGCATGTTATAAGAGAACAAAATATATGGGCTGCTTATGAAATATTAGAGCTGTTCTGTGAATTTGTTTTGGCACGTGTTCCTATTATTGAAAGCGAAAAGTAAGTTCAGTAATCATAGCTCACAATGATATGTTCTTATTGAGAATGGAGATACTGTATCTCCTGATATAATTGCCTTTGTTGACAATGGAAACTCGAAACTACTGGTTTTATAGTTTTGCAAATTATATACTAATCTTCTGCTGGGATACTTGTGTTTGATTTGACCCTTGCATTTTTTCATAATAGTCTAGTTAAAAGCTTGGAAAAATCTATCTGCTATATGCTTCTCCTGTCTTTCCAGAAATGATGATTGCCTCTTACTGGAAACTTGATCCTTTACGTAGATGTATCTGGGATAATTTCCTTTCCAAGTAAATCTAATTGATGTAAATTATCATGTAGAGCTGAAACTGTCATGGTCCATTAGCTGTTTTCTCTTTTTTTATTGTTATACTATCAAATAATCCTGTATATACATAAACTCACTTCAAAAATGCGGACGCATACAGTGACCTGAAAATAGAAAATCCTACATTTAATGAGAATTAAGATAAGGATTAATATTATCATCGAAGAGGTTAGAAGCAGAACAGTTGTGTAACTTGTAAGAGAAAGTAATAGGAGTATAAACTATGTAAGAGGGAGTGAAAGACAGGGAATGTCAACAACCATCTGCATAACACGTGGTAGAGGATAGCATGCAGACAGGAAGCAAGTTGAATTGATAACAACAAAGTATATGAGAATTAAGAAACAAATTAATGCATTAGTTTTACCATTACTGTCATCTTTATGGATATAAATATTCAAAACTTCTGCCGAACAAGTCCATCTTCTTAGACAACTAGCATCTTCCCTCTCCCCCAACCCCCCTTTCTTTTTCTAAGGATCAGAGCCATTCAATTGACAGTCTTAGTAGAAAGAGCCTAAAAATGCAGATGTAACTGCAATTATTGAACAACAGCAATCATTGCTAATTTTCTGGGGGGCACTCCACCTTATTTTAATTTCACATGTAAGTTTTCATTGATTCTCTTTCTAACACAGAGTACTTACTATTATTATGACAATCAATTCTTTGAGCAACTAAACAAGGAGGGGCTTTTCTGATATGCAAAACAATATATGCATTTTTTTTGTTTTACTAAAATCATGTCAACCAGATTTAACTTTCATTGTTCACATAATAGGGATTGTCCTCCTGAATTACGAGAAGCTGTTGCAAGCATAATTTTTGCTGCTCCTAGATGTTCAGATGTGCCAGATTTGTTGCACATCAAGAATTTATTTACTACAAAATACGGGAAGGAATTCATCTCCACAGTGTCTGAGCTTCGTCCTGATTCAAGTGTCAATCGTACAGTGAAGTGTCCCTGACTGAATCTCAATGTATTTATACTTTGGTGGCACATTTGCCATCTTTTAGTACCAATTTAACTTTTATTGTGCTTATTTTCTTGTAGATAATTGAAAAGCTTTCTGTTAGTGCTCCATCGGTGGAGGCAAGGCTCAAGGTGTTGAAGGAAATTGCAGTAGAGCACAATCTGAAATGGGATTCTTCTAAAACTGTGGCAGAATTCAGTAAAAAACATGAAGATCTCTTGGTACTATTACTAATTGATGTTTCAGGGTTTTCTTTTCTTTTATTCCCGTTGTTCTTTTCCTATTCTCTTGAAGGGCAGACCCTGGTTAATCTCTTGACACAATTATCTGTTCATGATCAAACACTCTTGTTATCCACGGGTTCATTCTTGATATTAAAGAGCAACTAGCCAATATATAAGCCATCTTTCATCTAGTGGATCTTACCACCTCTTTTCCTGCATCCAGAATTTACTGAAAGTTTCATTCAAGCAACTTGATCAAGGTTCTTTCAGATATTTCGTGCAATGATTGCATCCACATTTATCTGTTTTCAGAACAGCTCCTTCTTCTTATTCTTCTCTCTTATTAAGGCCTGAGCGCACCTGCTATATGTGAATTGCCTGTCTTTTGCTGGCCCTACCGGCGAACTTCCTTCAATATAGTAGGATGCCTCTGGGTCATCCACAATTATGTCTATATACTTAAAACCCCTTCTTGTCACTGTGCTATCCCTAATTCTTCTAAAGGGATAAAGGGGCTGACACATAAACTGCTTCATGCATTTGACTAAATGATTTTCATCCAATCCCAACTTTATCTCTTTCTTTTGTGACATTTATTGGTACCCTTCTGTAACTTAATATCTTCTCATATTACCTCCAGGGTGGAGCTAAGCCAATAGGTAGTGGGGCTGCAGTTGCTCAAACTTTCAGAAAACAGGGTTCTTTTAAACCATCACCTTCTAATGGCGCACAATCTGTTACACCTGGGGATAGTAAACATTCTAAACATTTTGAAGCTGATCATAGCCCTTCCAAGAATGCATCATTTCTTAGTGCTAATGAAATTGAACCATCACCAAGAAGTTATGATGTGGTACCTGTTAGTGATTTGAATATTGAAACAAGACCACAATCTTCTGATGTCTTTGAGAAAGCTCGAGTTGCCATTGCCTCAGCAGAACGCGCTTCTGCAGCTGCTCGTGCAGCTGCTGCACTGGCGCACATTAAATTTCCAATACTGCAGCTAGAAGAAGGGAAGTCTTCATAGTGCTCAAGGGGATGAATAAACTTTATATCTCACAGCTGGAAGCAACAATTGCAACCCCCGAAGAAAGGATTAATTTTGTGCTTCAATCAAGTAAGCTTTTGAACACTTGTTAGCAGTGATAAGAATTATGCTATCTTATATCTCATGTAGTTAGTGTGCCATGTATCTGTTTAATGCTCTGGAGCAAAGGCGGTTGCTCTCTAACCATAATTCTCTGTTAATTTACTCTTATTAAAAATATACCATATTGCACAGGTCTTCCATACTTGACAGGGTTTGATTGTTCCTAATCAGGAACTTTTAGTAACATAATGTTCAACAAAATTCTAAATTTCTCTGGCTCCGTTTTATGTAGAGAATTGGAATGCCTAATTTCAATGAAATTTTAGTTTATGTACATTTTAAAAATGAAATGTCAAATCTTATCTCAATTACAAGATAGTGAGAAACAATTGTGAAGTTTCATATTCCATTTTTAAGAATAATGATACAATTATAATTCTAAATTATTTTTATAATGAATTAAATTTGTGCATATGCAACCATTGGCTGGCCACCATCCGTGGCAGCACGCATTGTACTAGATCATCGCCCACATTGTCTACTCGGCGACCTCCACGCCAATGCGGCCACCATCATGTGGAGATCGTGCGAGACATAGCGACCACCATCACGTTGAGATCGTGCGAGACATATACAAGCGTCATAGAAGACGGTAACCGCCACTAGACAATCATTGAAGACAATAACCACCATTTGAGACCGGTAACCACCACTCAACAATCATTGAAGACAGTAACCACCATTCAAGACCGGCAGCAGCGACGAGAATCAAAGGATGTGACTGAAGAAAGTAGAAGAAACAGACCCTAACTTTGGTTAATTACCCTTGTGAGAAATAGAGAAGGAGAATGCTTCTCATCCTCATACAGTCAAGGATGTGAATTCATAAAGTAAAACAGAACAAGAAAAAGGCAAAGGAGAGGAAAATATAATAAAACAAATACGCCATAATTAATATTTAAAAGAACAATATAAAAGGGATTGATCACCAAGGGGGTTAGGAACTTCCAACTCTTAGCTAACTTCTTGTCCCACCCAACACATCTCTAGTTGAGTTGCCCTGTTCACTGTACTATAGCCAGTACTTACACCTCTATACAGATTACAGAAGTACAGAACCCCCTCTCTTCAAATAAATCCATTCCCTTCACACGTACCCTCAGCTACAAAGCCAAACTAGCTGAGCTCAAAGGCTGTCGGTAATCCCCGTCCCAGTTAGAAAAACCAAAAAACCAGTCTCTTTCTCTCCTTCCCTCAATTCCCATCTGTCATCTGAATTGTCAAGTCTCTCTCTTATCTCTCTGGATGGCGTGCGTCTTTATGAAATTATGATAACGCTTAAAAACTCTCTCTCTCATTGGAACCCCTCTTGAAACCGATTGATCACTATAGAAGGATCCAAATGCTGCTGATTGTGCAGTGACCCGTCTCTACCACCACCTTCTAATCCAACCTCTGAACCACCACTAACCCGGCTGCTGCTACCTCCTGGCACATACCCTGCAGCAGGTCGTACGGGTGCACCAATACAATTATAATCGAGAGAGTGATTAAGGACATGACCCATACAGTAATCATTCATTCCAGGATGATGAGGAGGGCAGTTACTTGACATGGATCGTGAAGGTAAAACTGGTGGCGGTGAAAAGTGGGTGGTTGTAGAACCAGCTAATGGAAAATATCTTGGAAATGATCTTAGTGGTAATAGTGTTGGATCTGGTGCTGCCATATTGTCAGCAGTTGCAGCATGATGATAGCTTCCTGGTGCAATAGGTTGACAGAACCTAATAATTACCAAACAAGCACTTATGTCAAACAATTAACAGGGTGCTTAATGTATGTATTTCATGTATAGAAATAAGAAGTGGGTGCTTAAAGAGAAGAAACAAAAAAATAAGGGCTAGCTAGCTAGTTAGCTACAGTTAAGAAATTAAGGGCATATATACGTACCCTAGGGGAAGAGACCCTTGGACGGCCAACTTGTTGTCTTTATTGAAGACTAGCTGACGAGCACGATTTAGTATCTCTATCTTCCTCTCTGTTGTCCATCATGTCAAACCAACAAACACATAAATCAATTAAATCAGGCCAGAACCAAGAATTTCAGCACACATCACAAACTTTTCGTTTGCCCCAAAGATATATGAAATGACCACGCTAGTATATATGGGAAGGAGTTTTGGTTAGTAATAAATTGCATGCCTTGGCGGTGACGATTCATGTGTCCCCCAAGAGCTTGAGACTTGCAGAACTTGAGGGAACAAAATCTACAATCATAGACCTTTCTACCACTTTCCTTCCCGCCGCTTTTCTTTTTCCTGAAGCTGCCTGCAAAATCACCCGATTAAAGCAACTTTGAATCTGACCCTTCTTTGCCTTTAAATTTTAGAGCCAATCCCCATTACCCATGCAAATACACATTCTACAAATGAAAAACATTGTAGCCACCTGGCTCTTTGGCCTCCTTTATATATTACTTTATATTCTCTCTTTTTTGTAATCATGCATTTAGTAAATTAATTAAATTTCAAAACTTCTAGGAAAAACTTGTTTTACTGTGTTTTTTCTTCAGAACCCTTTAATTAATTGTTTTGTAAAATAAAATAAGTATATGATCAGTTAGATTTGATTTTCTTTTCAAGAAATTTGGAAGGAGTAGTAGATAATTACCAGATGCGGAGCCCTCCTCAAAGACTGGTTTACCATCTCCAGAGTATTCATTAGGAAAGTTGTTGAGGTCTAATGGGTTCTCCTGATCTCTCCTGTATATGAAACAAACAAAAAAAATCACAAGAGAGATAGAGAGAGAGAAACGGAAAGCTAGAGATATAATAAAGAGGGAGAATATAATTTTAGAATGGAAGCAAGCGTTAGTGTGAAGCAGTTAAGGTGTAGTAGTAGTAGTAGGGGAAGACCTACATGGTAGATAGATTAAAAACTAAAGCTTTTATGAATTTTTTGAAAGACTCTCAGTTTGAGACTGCAATGTGAAGGCTATATATGCAGTTTGAATAAATGGAGTTTAAGAAAAAGAGCTTTGAAAGTTCACTATCAGTTTTTCTGCCACACTTGACACTCCTCTGGACTCATCCCTCTCTTTCTTCCTCACAAACTTGAATGAACAAAGGGACGTACTAGGTCTTGTGAATTTAAAAAGGGTGGGAGTGTGTGTAATTGCGTTGGAGTGGTGCTTAGGTATTACAGTGTCATTTGGTTAGGTTGAGAGGGACGTAGGGTGAAGGGGAACAGAACTCAGAAGGACGTTTTCCTTTCATTAATTAGTGATTTTCGCTATTCTACTCAAAGAGAGGCGTCTTTAGGCTTTAGGAGGATCATTGGCCTAGAACTATAGCTAGCACGCATAATACTGGTGTGAAGCTAGCTTTACAGTGAGATCCTGTTCCTTTTTTTGAACAACAAATTAAGAAATCAAATTTATTGATGTAGCAATAGTATCATACAAAGAGGTGTCCCATATATATATATATAATACATCTTTGTTAACCATAAAAGATTACCCCAAGAGTGACAGATATGTTATTAATTTATACCTTGAAGGCAACTAAGACGTGCATCATTCTGCTGGTTGTTATGCTCATCTATGAGCATCTATAACTGGTCCACAAATAACTCAATGCATGGCCTCCTGGCATGGAGTTAAAGTGTACCCTGAGGGACTCGAATTGCATCATACAATTCTTACCATCAAGATCTAAGTTTCGATAGAGTCAGGCGCCCCACAAATGTGTTGTGTTATTCTTTGGAATTTTTCCTAGTAGGCTAGTATATTGATTGAACGTTGTGTATAGACATATATAGTTTTAATTGAATGTGCATGGAAATATATAGCAAAGTTGTTTTTTTTTTTTTTTTTTTTTTTTTTTTACTTTTTTAAACGGCGAGAACTGAGTTTTATTAAGACTCACAAAAATGATTATGCCACAATATAATTACCCCAGCAAAAACAGTGAATATTAATCAACAAGCACAAAACACTTCAACCCGAATTCAAGAGCTTTTTTCCATGCCCAATGGGTTAATTCAAGAGCTTTTTTCCATGCCCAATGGGTTTGAGCTGACTATTATTTCTGAGATTTGAAAATTTCTTGCTTTGATTTAATTTGTGTTTTCTTAGTGTGCTATAAGTTTACTTGTTAAACTGTAACAAATATAATGTTTAAAATTTGAAATTTTTTAACAATAACAATTTAAGCATTAAATAGAACTGAAACTATTATTAATTATCGTAATAAATATTACAATTTTTTTATTTATATAACCTCAATAGTGATCTTAGTACACTTGTTAGAAAAATTCTGATTTCTTTATACTATGTTGAAAATATGGCGAGCACAACAATGCTCTAAAATCACATGTTAGAAGTGTGGTAGGCTAACTCACATACAAACACACATGTAAAAGAGAGGAATATAATGTTAAAAAAGAAACTTCATTTTGTGATACCACTTGGAGTATACTCAATATAACTTATTTATACTACTAATACTAAATTACTAACTTGTAACTCTTTACTAACCAATAATTCAAATTTAACAAGAATTAAACACCAATTACTAGCAATGGAACTCTCACTAATATAGAATTCATTACAATTCTGTAATTAATTCACAACTAATACATAATTAATCATTAATGATATTATTTATTCTCCCAGGATTAGAAATATAAAAGACCAATTCCAATATACCATGCATCTTGCATTTGGAGTTTCTCATGCAAATGTCTTGTCCAAGAGAATCCATTAATTTTTCATTTGGGCCATATCACTTGTGTCATTTGGGGCATAGAACTGAAATAAGGGCCCAACTTATTCTCCTTCACCAACACTTAACTATAACTGAAGTAAGAGCCTGAAACCTTCAAAAAGAAGATAAAACGAAAAACCAATCCAATCCCTATCCGTTAAGTTTTTGCTGCAACTTGCAAGCGGAAGAGCGAAAACCAACAGGGGCTCTCACATCCATGGCAACTCTTCTATCTCTGTCTTCCTCCCCGTTTACCAGAAGACCAGCTGCTTTTCAGTCTCCTTCTCCATTCAAGGTAGTTACTGCAATTTTCATTTTCATTTTCACTGTTTTCTGCTTCTTCATTTTCGTAATCTGCAATCTGTCAGGGGAGTTCGAGAAATTTGAAGGCAAATCAATGTCACTTTCCGTCACTTAAATTGCACCACAGGAGTATAGAAAGACGACCCCTTCTTGTTTTCAATCAAGTTGCTGCTTCCCCTGATACCGCTCCTCTGTCCAATGCTCGCTTCCGCCTTAACAATTTGGGACCTCAACCGGGTTCAAGGAAGAAGGCCAAGAGAAAAGGAAGGGGTATATCAGCAGGACAAGGTAACAGCTGTGGATTCGGTATGAGGGGTCAGAAATCACGGTCTGGTCCCGGTGTTAGAAAGGGATTTGAAGGTGGACAGATGCCACTTTATAGGCGAATTCCGAAGCTGAGAGGAATTGCAGGAGGTAATGATTATGGGTTTTCAGTTGTGGGCTTGTTTTAATTGTTTATTTGGGCTGTAATTGTTATTCTTATTTCTTTTATTTAAGCGCTATTAGCATTTTCAATTCTTAATAAATGAAATCTTGCAGGATTGTAAGTCACTATATATATGTGAACATTAATGTTTGAGAAAATTGCTTTATCTAGTTTACACTGGTGTGCTTTGTTAAAGAAAACTAGCAGCTATTTTGGCATGTCTTGTTTGTTGTTTTAAGTTGGATTTTCTGTGAAACCTGCTGTATCATAATTATAGATCTGATTGTACCAAAATGAGATCTATACAATGTGACCTTTACCCTTCATTACATTGAGTGAGTGAGAGGAAGGCAAAACAGTACAAGCTGTTATCAGGCTTTATCTTTTGTTTCTGAATCCTGGTTAGGAGCAGACTGTAACTTCCTTATTTTCTAAATGGTACATACTAGGTGTGTCAGCAGACTGGAGTTTACTTGGATTGTCTCGATGGGTGAGCCGTGATCATGAATGGTTTTTTATAGGTTAGGATATAACCTCACTTGGTTCAATGATAGAAAGAGGCCTTGGCAAGGCCATATTTCTATTGTTCACATTGGTAGGAGTCTAAAAAAAAAAGAAGAAATATAAAGTTCTTCAGTTTCCTGGTGTAGTGAGTTGGACTGCTCCTAGCTATAACCTAGCTAAGTGCCTGTTCCATATAAGTTGTAGTTTGAGCTCTAATCCAGCTTTATTAGTTTCAAATGGAAAAAAGAAATTATAGTGGAGTGTTGTACTACAATGTACTCAACGACTCAACATAACTAATAACATGCTTGTACAAGTGAGCGCCTTCTGCTTTAGTATATGCGTGTATGCAGATGAATGTATATTCCTACATTTCAGTGACATATTATTTCTTGTTTATTTTGATTTTTTGATCAGGTATGCATGCGGGTTTACCCAAATATGTCCCCGTAAATTTAAAGGATATAGAAGCTGCTGGATTTCAGGAAGGGGAGGAGGTGTCCCTGGAGACATTGAAGGAGAGAGGTTTGATTAACCCATCAGGAAGAGAAAGAAAACTCCCTTTAAAGGTACATGCGACTCTTGGATATATTGAAATGTGAAATTCCTTTTTGTAAGTAAATGGCATCTTCCTATACATTTCCTAGATGTCTGCACAGATGACAAGCCTCCTTCCCCATTAGTTTATGGAAACATACTATTCTACTAGGCCTTATGATGGGAAACCAACACATGCAGTTCCTGAACACTATGGAACCTGGGGTGCCATTTACCAATTGGTTACAAGGGAAACATAATTGGTGCTTGGAGTGTCTTTAGATTAGTTTAGTTTATACTATTGACGCAATTGGTATCTGCTGAAGATTTTGGAACATTCTCACGAATCAGCATAACTGGTACAAACTTGTGCAGACTTATATTTAGAGTGGAGTAAAAATATATCCAAAATCTGCTAGGTAGTTCTTTATTGGAGACTTCCCTATTGAAATTGCAATCTTGTTATCTGAACTCCGCAAATTGTTGGTCTCGTACAGATCATACCAGATCCCAGAATTTGTATTAAATTAGTTTATAAAATGTCTGTTATTATATATTTGACATTCATCTACTAATATATATTGTGAGTATGCATTTACATATTCTATACATTTGATGTCCATTTGAATCAGTGGTCTTGAAATTGGTTTTCTCACTTAGCTCAGAGTGCTTGACTCCTTTGATAAGAAATTTAGGCAGCTTAGACTGAAAATCCATATTTTGACTGCATCTTTCTTGAATAAATATGAAAAAAACGTTCTCTTATTGAAAAAGAAAAAGAAAAGAAAAAGAAACAATAAAAGATGTTCAGCATTGAGGTACAATGTTTTCTGCTTCATCCATTGTGTCCTTCCCCTGCACCCCAGGAAAAAGAGGAACAGCGAATGATTCACCTTGTTCTTTAGTATCTTTCTTGAGCCCCAAATCATTTTATTTATCATCTAATGGCATGATGCTGAGAATTTTGTCTTTTTATACAACAGTTGCGTGAAGTTTGCATATTTTGATTTTGAATTTCTTTACCTATATGATTGTTGACGTGATTGGTTTACGGCTTCATGCAAAATCAGTTTATATGTTGATTGTTGTGGTACTGATCTAGAAAGAAAATAACTTGTTTTTTTGCTTTTCTGGCAAAGCAATCAGATCCCTAGTTTGTTAACATTGGGCTGGTTTGATTTCTTTCCACCAACACAATTGCACACACTAACATCACAATCTTTTCTCGTTCTTTCTTTTCCTTTTTCCATTGACAGATGAGTTTGTCACAAGTTTACTACATCAAAAGAAAATTCCCTCCTCTCCTTCTTGATATAGAAGGACTTCATAAATTTGGATGCAAACTTTCATCTGTACTTGAAAGTTGAAACCTTGTCTGTTTCTCCTTTCTTTCCATTGGGATGGCTGAGGGAAATCTTAATTGCAAATTTAAAACTTCAAAAATTTGCAGCTCCAGGACAAAAAACAAAATTTTATTCTGATGCCTTAATTTACAAAGAGACGAGAAAGCATGGTTAATTGATTCTGAAAACCAATTTAATAGGTAGACAAGTATGTGTTTATAAAGTTAAATGTAGATAATATTTTGCTTTTTTCTGGTTTCAGATCTTGGGTGATGGAGAATTGAGCGTGAAGTTGAACATAAAGGCCCGGGCCTTCTCAACATCTGCAAAGGAGAAGCTTGAGGCTGCTGGCTGTTCCCTCACGGTACTACCTGGTCGTAAGAAGTGGGTAAAGCCTTCAGTTGCTAAAAACCTTGCACGTGCTGATGAATACTTTGCCAAGAAAAGAGCTGCTGCTGCTGCTGAACTAACCTCAGCTTGAATTTACCTAGAACAACCACATCTACAAATCTTCAAGAGAGCTGTAAAGTAGCTTATCGTAGCATTTTACATGTTTATTAATCTCCCCCACCCCACAGCGCATAAAAATCATTTTTTCTTCAAGTTTATACGCTGCAATTGTGATATTATGCAAGTTCTAAAAGTAATCTTTGGCAATACTTGGGATATTATTCTAGTTCTGAAAGTAGTATTTGTTAATAACTTGAGAAAAATATTTTCCCTCAGACCCCTTTCCCCTCTTCCAAAGAAAGAAATTGGTTTGATAATTTTTGCCACTATCATGTATTGGCAATGACTTTTAAGCCTTTAGGATGACTCTGTTACTGAGACAGACACAGCTGTAATATACTTCAGATGTTAATTTCTTGTCTAAAGTGGATAGTGAAGTTCTTTACAGCCCCAGATTATTATTTAGTAGATAGTGGACCTGTTGCATCATGTAATAGCCAGTTGACTAATCTTAGCTCAATGCACCTAAGCAGCATATTCAGATTGTTGGGTCACCTCGTTGCCTTAGTCAAACGCATAGATTTAAAGTATTGCAAAAATGTTTTCCCATTGGCCTATGCTTGTGTTTTTTATTCTATGTGGTAATGAAGATTTTGATAGACTTTGCTCCCTATTCTAATAAAAAATTGCATGAAAAGTAAAATACCCAAGATTCCAACACAGTAAAGAAACAAATGCATAGTTTGAGACTCAGGCTTTTATGATTGATATTTTCCAATTCTTTGTGAAATAGTTGTGTGAACACTTTTTGGTAACCCCAATTTTTCAGCTTCTAAATTGTTTATTATACTTTAAAATGCTAAGGATATTTGTTCAAACTATCAAATGTCAATTGCTTGTGCAGATTTACTAATTGCTCAAATTTGGCTAATGAGGAAAAATGAGCCGCGTGTTTTTTCTTTCAAGTTTTAATCATATTGATTTCGAATCTTTTCTATGGAAAGCAAAGGTTAAAAGCCAAGGCAAAATTGTAGGTGTTGATACCCTAAAATTATCGGCATTAACAGTGTAGGCTGAATATTCAAATTCAATAGGCACAATAAAATATCGACACGTGTAAACTAGAAGCTAAAAGTTTCAGGCCATTCAACTTCACATATCCGATCAAAACAAGATAAAAAGAGTGGTCACGTGGGTCAAGCATGACTAACACGTGAAATTAAGACACCTATCTCATTGCAATGTATTTAGTTGTGAGGTAATTAGCAATGTTAGTGAGCTATAATTTTAATTTTAAAGAATTAATTATAGTTTAGAGAGTCATACAAAAATCGAATTAAGGCTTTGCATAAAGACAAACAAATAGTTCCAAGGGAATATCAATTCATCTTTAATTAATTTATGCTTGTTGTCATTTATCTTTCCTTTACATGCTTTTATGCACTTCGCTTTTTTTTTTAAGGTAGATTTACCTTTTGTGTATTAGATTTACTACATTTTGTATGAGTAGTTGATATGAAATCTAGTTCTTAGTGTTTTGCATTAAGATTTGAATTGGTAACTCATTTTGAGCTATTATAATCGTTTGATTACTTTTTGAAGAATAATTTTCTCGCACGCCGCTATAAAAATGTAAATTACCACAAACAGTAGGTAATGGCTAACATGATTTCATGAATCCAAACCAGTTTTGCCTTTTATCACAATATTACATATCACATATTGGTCCATATCTATAAAGTACAGTTATATTACTATATTATTATTTCTTTTTTTTTGTATAATATAGTTTATTATTATCATACATTGTGTAAAAGAAATTAACATTGTAGAATATGTATTTTATTATTGTCAAATATTATATACAAATTAACTTAATAAATAATTTTATACAGCGATCCATCATTGTCAAACAAGTGTAACTAGAATTAAAAAAGTTCTAAGTTTGTGGTTGAAGTATTACATAAATTGTAAGTTAGGGAGAGAACTAGAACCAATTTTGTTAAAAAAACAAATTAGTATAATATTTTTAATTTATTATGTTTTGTCTTTTCGATAATTAAAAATAGATACTGTAATAAATTAATGATTATATTTATTAAACTACCTTCTTATATGGCTAAACCAAATAAATAAGTTACAGTTACGGGTATAAAAGAGTTAAATTATGAGTTTTAACAAAGATTTAAGCCAGAGTTCGTATTGGCCTGCTTGATGTTGATGAATGTAAGTGACAGAGATATCATAAATTGATCCTCGGGTGTGGTAATAAGTCTTATGTCCTAATACAAGTGTGACGATATCTAAACAATTGATTACAAATTGTCCATGAGAAATTCTTATCTTATACACTAAATATAGAAAATGTTAATTATAAGAATAAGGAAAAAAAATTTTCTCAAATTGAGGCATTGATGCAGAGAATTTAATTATTATTATTTATTTTTTGTAAGAATCATTAATTTTGCTTGTCTCAAGCTAAAATTGGCAAATTGGAGAAAATAATAATAAAAGTCAATAAGTAATCAACGGCGTCGTTTCCTTCATTTAAGAAACTGTTGTCGACCACGTCCCAAAAATATTAACCCGTTTTCTGATAGGACAGAGCTAAGCTTCTAGACACGTGTATGCATCCTGTAGCGAGTCTAACTTTGTGGCATACACAAGCCAACCATCGAAAATCAAAGACCAGTTCCGTTCTGGTTCCCAACGGATCACATTGATATTTTTAAATAATATTAATAATATTTACTGGCCTTAGCCTTCAGAGTTGAGTTTTGGGTGCCAAAACCAATGAGATTTCTCGCGGGAGGCACCGCCTGCGTGAAATACTGAAATATTATTTTAAATAAAAAAATCTCACAATTAAATATTATAAACTGAAATAGAAATAAATAAATATAATATAGTATAAAAACCTAAAAAGTGTGGTTAGAACCCTACAGTCGCTGCCCCCACCTCCCCCTTCACTTTTTTTTGTCTCTCTATAAATCAGACATTACGCATTATCAGGCATCTTTCTTTTCATTTCTCTCTACTCTCTCTCTATCTACCTCGCCTAACCTTTACCAAATTTTTGGTTCCAGTTAATTTTTCTGTGAATAATTTTACAAGTTTCAGAATCCTTTGTACAGTTAAGCTACAGGTATTTGCTTTCAACCTTTCCTTTCTTGCTCCTCAACAATTTTACATGTAATTCAATTTTAAGATCTACAGCTTTTAGTTCGTATTGATTTCTAGCTGATTTCTTGGATCTCTGTTGCTTAATTTTTTTATTTTTTATTTTTTTTGTATCTTTTTGGTAGTTTGATTTTAAGGCAATCAAAATCAATTTTACTGTCTGAGATTTTCAATTGTCGATGATTTGAGTCATTCAGATCTGTAGTTACGGATACAAGCTTTCTGAATTTTTATGATTTTTGTTTCTGAAAAATTCAAATAGGATTACCCCTCCTTTTATTTATTTATTTATTTTGGATTTAGCATCTCTTTAGTTTACCAGATCTAACGAAGGAGCTACTATTGTTATTAAATTTATAAAATATATCTCAAAATTTTAATTTGGTTTTTTTGTATTTATGAAAATATTAGGCTGAGCAAAAATAAGAAATTATTTCGATTGGCATGGAGATCATGTAGTTCATGGTTAGGTGGCCGTGTTTCTTTTGGGTTTCAGTTGAATAATAGGGTATTGTGTGGTATCACTGTCAAATTTTGTTGGCCAAGAATGTTTTAGCTTTATTATATTATTTAATATTTTTTTATTTCACCAGATCTTGATTTTTGATCTGTTCAAATCTATAACTACGTTTCGGATCTCTTTCAGCATAATAATTATTTAATGTAAAGCTTTCAAATTTCATTATCTTAAATTTTTGCTACATTTTCTTGTTGTGTGACTAGGATTTTTGTTCGTAAGAGAAAAAAACAAAAAAAATAAAAATGAATCACTGTGCGATCCAGCAACAGAACACTGTCACATCCGTTGAAACTGTGGTATGTCCCAAACCACGGCGAGTCGGACATCCCATCAGAACTCTTCGACGGCATCTTAGGTAATTGTCCCCTTTGATCCACTTACTGTTTTTTTCTTTTTCCGTTAATTGGTTAATTAATTAGTATTGGATTTCGGGTCTGAATGAAAATCTTTTTGCCAGATTCACATTTCCCGTTTTCTTATTTTGTAGTTACCAGGCGGAGCTTTGTGATTCACTAGCTGGGGCTGATGCTTTGGACATCATCCTCACAAAGGTATTTCTTTTTCTTTTGAATTTCTATTTTACTTTTTTCGTAGATAATTGTGATTATGCCTGCGACGGAAAATTTTTAAACTGGAAAAGGATCTGAGTTCCTTAATTTGATCACTTTTTTTTTTTTGGGTATAAATTTAGGCATGAATTTCTTGATCCACCTTAGGTAATAATGGCATGGCTTAAGGAAAAGAAACTAATGTTTTTACTTTGCTCCTCTAAGTTGTACTGACCTTGCCATAAAAAATATTGTGTGTTGGATGTTTAATTGTGGGAGAGTGAAAAGCTATGTTACTTGGATGGAAAGACAAGGAAAAAGAGACCTTTTGTCAATAAATCATGTGTGGGAGATGAACTTTTACTTTCTGTTTAATAGAAAATTTGAAATGCTATTTTGGTTATGGGTGATTATTGATTAATTTCAATAAGCTGCTAAAGCTGAGTGCTTTTTGGTTGAATGTATTTTGTTACAGGGTGGTTGTGGTATAGAACAATCTTGCACACAGGTAGCCTCTTCGCCCCCATTTTTCTGCGGGTCACCACCGAGTAGAGTAGCTAACCCACTAATTCAGGATGCTCGATTTGGGGATGAGAAGTTCACACCATTCTCACCATTGTCACCTACTACTACCATCCCATCTGGTCCGTCATCATCTCCTTCATCTTCCGCAAGGAAAGGAGGCTGTGTTCGTGGGAGTTTTGGGAACAAACCGGCCGTGAGAGTTGAGGGGTTCGATTGTCTCGACAGGGATAGGCGAAATCGCAGCATCCCTGCTCTGGCGTAGAACCACTTCTCAATGGAGAAAAAAGTTATTAGCTAGAAGAGAAGATTAGATCCACTATATAACCAGATAACACTGATAGAAGGAGAGAAGTTTTGAAAGTCTCTAAATATCTTTTGCCAGTTTGCCTATTGTAAATATGTTAAAAAGTGAGTCTGTAAATCTGAGGTGTCTTGTAGGTAAATATAATATCTTAAACTAAATAAGTGCTTAGAGTTTATGATCAGGAAGGTTATGAGAGAAGTACACTAAAATGTAGTAGATACTGGGAGTTTTTCATTCTATTTCTGTTGGGTCTTGATCAGAAGTTGAGCCAGCGGCTACAAAGAGAAGGGAATTTGTACAAAGAATATGGATATTTGAGTTTGTTGAGTTTATCAGTCTATTGCAAAGTAAATGTCACTTTAATTTTGATTCTTTTTTTTTTACATTAAATGCTTTTACCATTCCCACTCTGGTTCTATCTTTCTTTTGGTCAGAGTATTCATCTTTCAAGCCAACTTGGACCCAACTTGCTAATGAGTTGTCGAAATGATTTTATTTCTGAGGGTTGGAGCGACTTGGTTTGATGGGGTCCCACATGGGTACCTTTATATGGTGGTTTTTGCCTTGTGGTTTATGGCTGAACATGGTTTGATATTTTGTTAGATTAGAGGTGGTTGAATATTTTGGGTCCAATAAAATTGAATTTGAATCGTCTCAGACTCTCAGTACTTTAAAAAGTAAGGAAGAAAGAAAGAAATGGAGAAACTGGGTTGGTTAATAACCTAGCTGAAAGTTTTCATACTATTGGGAGATTTACTTGGGTATGATTTCTCAAACCCATTCTGTACAAAAGCCCACTAATTAATAGAATATTCATAATAATTGGAACACATAATTACACTCATCTCCCTCAAAATTACACTCAAGAATTTAAGAAACTTAAGACTCTCTGCCCCAGTGGTTTTGAAACCAATGAAAATTTTCAAAATTACCATCGAGCTCAAGAATAATCCCCATCTCGCATTTCGATTTTTCCTCTAGACCTAGCAAAAGTCCCTCGGCAACCACAACATTTCTCTTATTCGGCAATCATACACGTTCTTGCTCGGGGTCGACTAAAATCTCGTGCCCAAATCCCTTCCCCAAATCTCTTCCCTATACAAATTGAATTTGGGGTTTGATTTGAAAATTTTGTGTAATAGTGGTCATGGAGGAGTGGTGGTGGCTATGGAGGAATTGGGGTGGACGGGGTGGTGGTGAAGGAGAAAGAGAAAAAAATTATTTTGTTATATATTTAATATTATCTTTCTTTTATTTTTTTACAATATTTTTAATTAATTTTTTATGTATATCAAATAATTATTTGTTATTCGTCAATGTCACGTAAATATTACTATAGCGTTGATTTAAACTGTACTGCCAGTAGAAATTCAATTGCATCACTGGGAAATCAGGGAAGAACCAATTATAGCAATTAAATCATGATGACTAAATTAAACCTAAATTTAAATTACAAATTTGCATTACCTTATGAAAAACCTAAAAATCTTTATATTTTCAAATCAACTAATACTATTATCTCAAAGATTAAGATCGAGAAAAAAAAAAATCAACAGATGATTAAGAAAAAATTAAATCTTGTGCAGATAGGCAATTTATTCTCTCATTTGTTTTGTAAATTGGAGATTTGCTAAAAACTAAACCTTGCTTTTACAATATAAACTCAGAATAAGTTTCCTTATAATTCGACATGAAAGCAACGTAAACAATATTTGTTAAGTTGAATATAATGATGATTTTGTATTAAAAGAGAATGAGATATAATGAGATGACTTGAGTATACAGAGAAAGTTTGTAAATATAGATAGTACAAGTTAACTAAATATAATGAATTGAGCTTAATATAAGACTAAGTACAATAATCAAGCAAAAAATACTTGTTATGAATGTTTGAGGCAACTAAGGTCTTCTGAAGCAAGCAGTTAAGACTTTATGAGACAAGCAGCTAAGGCCTTCTTGAGGCTGTTAAGACCTTGAAAGTTATAAGTACGTATGAGGTAACATATAACTGTTAAGGGGAATATGCTCCCCTAAGCCAAGTTCAGATACGTCTAACATAGGACTGTTCGAGTACGTTTTCAGGAATGTATGAAGAGTTATAAAAAATTATATATATATATATATATCTCAAAAAGGAAGACGACGAGTTGGTTGGGATGGTGGGACAAGGGTAGCTAAGAAGGAGGTGGTGGTCTAGATGGTTGATGGGTAGTGAGATTAAGGAAACGGCTATGGAAGGAATTGAGGTGGGGGTTAGAATCAAGAAGGAGATGGCAACTCTTTACGAATTTAAAAAAAAATTAAAATTAATAATATTTTTGTGTTATAAGAGAATAAGATAATAACAGATGATTTGAGTATATAGAGAAAGGCTATATATATGAACAGTATAAATTGACCTAACATAATAAATCTAGTCTAATATAATATTAAATACAATAATCAAACATAAATCATATACTATTAACCATGGCCATAATATACTCCACATGGTCATAAACAATATCTGGTACATAGTCATAAATAGTAAAATAAGTTCTTCGCTGTATGTGTCCTTTGCTTGGTGTTCATGCCGACATGCAACCATTAAGATTCAACAATATTGAAACCAAGCTATTAGCTATGGTCATGGTGTGCTGGTTAGTCGTTTTAATAACATTTCACGGCCGACAATCCCATTCAATCAACATTTGCTAACGACCTTTCAGAAGCATATAGGGCCTAAACTTTAACTGCCATTATTACCATGTTGCTACTTGAGGACAAAGTTATTGAAACTGTCACTCACCACACCAACTTTTAGATACAAATTTTACTCAACATACCATATTGCCCAATTGTTGTCTTGCCTCACTGTTGCCAGAAACTAATTTTCAATTTTAGAAGATTGACTTTTTCTATAAGATACTGCTTAACCTAGATCGAAAATTTATAACATTATTTATGACAATTAAACTTTAATTTCAGTAATATTTAATATATAAATTATTAGTATTATAAAAGAAATTAATTTATTATATTTTATCAAAAGTATCTGTTAAAAAATACTTAGAAGATTAACCTTGATTGTCAAATTAATTGACAAAAATATAAAATTTATATTTCGGTGATAATTACAAACTCAAATCGTTCACTTGACAATTGCAGTATTCCATTGGAACTTACAAAAAAAAAAAAATTCTTGATATTATTGTACATTTTATCACCAAAAATTCATTGAATGAGGCTAAAATATTAAATAGTGGCCCAGATGACGAATTTGACTTAACGTGAACCACAACAACTTGCCCCTTTGGCAGCTCAGAGGTCGGCTGTTGTTGTTGTCATCAAGTGCCAAAACAGAGACAGGTAACAATGTTAGTCCCGGTACGCACATGAAAAAAAATATAAGGTTCACAAATATTCACGAACACTTGCATCACCAGCCCACAAGTACTCCCAAATTCGCAAGCAGCATTATATATATCTAACTTACCGTCTCATTTAGGAAGCCTTTATTGCACCAAGAAAATAATGAAGAGGCAGAGAGGTATGGACTGGCGGCGCCGCCCTGAAAGTTAAACCTTCCAGTTTTGAAGGTAATGCAGTGGCGGCGACAATGACAATGGCAAATAAGAAAGCAAAGAGAAAGGATGAGAATGTGAAAGAAATTGTGGGTAAGGAGGGTCTAGAGGAGGAGAGGAGAGACGATGGAAATATGGGGCTAGTAGGAGCAGCAGAGAATGTGATGGGATATCAAGAAAACTGCTATTGGCCTTGGTTGAGTAATTTTGTGGATGAGCAAATGTCATGGGGTTCAATTTGGTTGCCAATTTGGGACATGGACTTGATGGGTGAAGCTTTTGCAGCTTCATTCAGTGATGTTGCTTGGGATGATGATATTTGGAATTTGAAGAATGCCAAGCAATTTCCAAATCCATGAGAATGAGAAGGTGATATATACTTTTGAGATTTCAATGACATGGATTCTAATCTTGTTTAGATATTCAAGATTTTTAAGTAAAATTAACAGTTTGTTTTTAGATTTTGTATTGCTTTCATTTCTTATGCTTAACTGATGTTTGCCCAAAGTCCTGCAAGAAAACTATTTTATTGAATTTAAAGATGACTTACGATGAGGTTGCTCAAACCCATGGCAAGATGAGTGGTTATATGTCGCATCAAAAACCAGCATGTTTCCCTGGACTTTCTGCTTCAGGCTCCAGTTATTCAATGAATTTATGTTTAGCCAAAAAAAAAAAAAATAGTATTTCAGGTTGCAATGTTACTAGTTTAATTCTGTAATCAATTACAAGACTGACATTTCTTGTCTATTTAATGTGAAGGTCCAATGAATAAAACATCTCGCGAAACAGTTCCATAAATTATTCGTTAAAGGTCCCGCTCCAATTCATAGTTTACAACGAGTTGAGCTTAAAGTTGTTTAAACTCGGACTGAAAGTCAGATTCTTTTGATACAAAAATGCTATTTTTTTATTTTAAATTACGATGTGATTTTGTTGGTAGTATGGGGGACAATGTTAACCCTATGCAGTTAAAACACCTAACTCATCTATTTGTGAGAAAATATATGGAAAGATTACTAATATATCAGCAACAGAAAATCATGAATTCCATTTCTTAATACACACCATATTGATTAACAGGAAATCCCACAAATCATGAGGGTTCAAGAAATGAAAATAAAAATGATGCTACTTAGAAGTTCTGAAAGTAAAGATAGACAATGGAAACTGAGGATGATGCCTACAATGGAAAGTTTATTCCTTGGATTTAGCGGCCAGGAGGCTTGTAGGCAATGAAACTGATGCACTGCACTTGGCGTTTGTTGTCAAATCCAATGATTCTGACAAACGCAGTGGGGTAAGCCTTCTTGACCTCTTCAAGCTCCGCCAAAACCTGTGATGAGTCATTGCAACCAAACATGGGGAGCTTCCACATTGTCCAGTAACGGCCATCATAGTACCCGGGGGATTTGTTGTTCTCACGGTACACGAATCCGTGCTACGTTGATACAAGAAGCATCAAACCGGTCAGCCTGATCTCTTATGGCAACCAGTATAGCTATAAAAATCACAACTTTTCAACTAGTTATGCAGGAAAACTATATGTTACCTCCAATTCGAATTCCAAGCAAGGAACCCATCCCTTAACAAGAAGGTAGTCAATTTCTTTTGCCAATGATTGAGGAGTAAGAGGTGGAAGGTAAGAGAGAGTCTCAAACTTCTTCAAACCAATTGGAGGCCAAACCTGCATACAATTCAAACTTAGACTATGTTGGATATTCTTTTACTTTATAAACAAATTATATGATTAATATTTTGAAAGTTATTAAACCAAGCAACTTTTGGTTTCTCTGTCATTTATAAATATGTTTCTAAAATCAAAATTGTTGTGAAGTTAGAGCGCTTATAATGAATAGCATATCACTCTGTCTTCGCGATACAAAGCATCAGCTTTAAAACTAAACGATAGAAAATGCGTTCATGTCGTGTTGTGTATGTTTATGTATTTCTTATGTTAAATGTAAATTGTTCAACCCCATAAGATGTATTCTCACTGCAACAAAACATATTTATTTCGGCATTCATTTATCAACAGTCACTTTGAATCTTGTCATGTCATTATGTCCATAATGTAATTATTCATCCCCAAAAGTTGCCCCGACAACAAAACAAATATATTTCAACAGTCACTAATTCTTGTAGTAAGATTTTACATATTTTGATAGCTATCAGTAAATATCAAAATAAGATAAAAGATTTATTATTGTTCAATCATCAAAGTATATCTCTCTTGGCTCTATTTTCTTCAGAATCTACAAATTATATCATCTTCAAGAATAGTTGAAGTATGCCAAAGCTTGTCAGATTTCTGTTTGAACAAATCAATTAAAAACTAATTCTTGCTTACTATATAATTTGGTTATCACTTGTTGAATTCTAATATTTCTATAGCAGATTTGTGAAATATTAGATTAGAATAAGGAAATATGTTTCCTCATTTTCCACAAACTTACAAAGCTTGTTTCTATATGAAATTCATCAAATTACCTGAAAGCACTGAACTCTTCCACCATTGCTGGCTATGGAGGTAATATCATTGTTGGCCTTGTGGGCAACTGGTAAGGCATGGGAGGACTTTAGGCCTGTGAAAGGTGCAACCAAGCTGGCCTGAGCGGGGGAGGTTCGGTTCACGGCAACAACAGCTGCTGAAGAGAGCATAGAGGATGCCATGCCCCTTCTTAATTATCTTCTATACACTGCTTAACTGTGATCAGCTTAAGTTGCCTTCTCTCTGTTTCTTCATCCTGTTTATATAGCAAAGTTACACCTTGATAATGGTCTTTGGAATGTAAGGCTTATCATTAAGCTTTACCATGGTTATGCCACGTGGCATGAGTACATTATCTTATCTCATCCGGGGAACAGAAGCGTGAAATTTGTGGTGGTTATTTGTCTATTCTTTGCCAAGTCTATCATTGGCCCGTCTTTACTTTCTTCTGTGTGGTGGTGATGGTGAGCCTTACATTGGAGGTGCCTCTACCTAATTGATATTTCAATTTGTGAAACAATTTTTCATATACTCCTACAGAGAAATTCTTTTGGTTAAACAAATGCAAAATAAAATTTTGTAGTGGTTCTGAAAATTAAGATTAAACTAGTTCTGTATCTGCAGAAGTTAATGTAAGATGGGCTAGTTAATTAAGTAACCTTGCAAATATTTAAGCATACCTAGCTGAACATGAAAAATAACAGTACTTTTCTCAAAGTACTAAATTTGAATGATGAGCTTAAATTTGGTAACTAAGGTCCTGGAAAACTTGCTGTCATATTTGATACACAGATGTTGCCACAGGAATCTGTTCTCATTTAGCTTCTTATTTACTGATGGTGCAGTGTCATCGGCCCAATTTTCTATCTTACTTTATTAGTGAGTGCATTAGCAATCTGCACTATATATTGGTTAGATGAAACTGAGAGTACAACATAAGTAAATATGCTGAAGGAAGCAGGAATATTAGTAATCTGCTGGGGAGCTTCCAAACATTAAGGTTTTGTATGTAACATGTAACTCCGACTGTGTTGAGTTCTTGCAGATAAATCTACTTGCATACCAATTTCCATGAAGGAATGGAATAAAGGTCGGTGAAGAAAAGAAGGAAATTTCAGTAGCTCAAAATTCATATTACGAAGATATAGAGCAAGCTCAGGTTGAGTTTGCTTAAGGCCTAGCCAGCAGGGCGAAACTCTCTGCTGCGTGGATACTGTAATACAACCCTTTGGAAGTTTTTCTGGTAAGTGTGAAATATTTTAGAAGATCTGGTTTTGAACTTCCATGTCCAACTCCTTTAAGATCAAACCCATATGCCAAAATGCTACCTTAGAATTTTGGTAAGAGGTTGTTGCTATAGGATTTTTCCCAATGCAGCTTAGTGTTGGATTTGATTGTCCAATTCCTTTAGTTGAGATGAGTAGAAGTGATGTAGTGATTGCAGCCTCGTTTTATCATTTTGTTGGTGATATGCGATGATGTTGTTAAGAAAGAAAAACTTGAAACAATTCATGAGAGGCTGAAAGGGATAAAGAGATGTAGAATTTATTTATTGCAAACACGAAGGAAGTGTTGATAAAAGGACAAATCTGATATAGTTTACTCATTTAAGGACAATTGGCCCTTCCATCACTCAAAAACCAACTTCATGCCAGAAATAGAAAGGAAAGGAGGGACATGAAGTGCAAAGATTTTTAGCAATCACAGCTTGGTAGCTAAAATTCAGTTGCCAGGAGGCTTGTAGGCAATGAAACTGACGCACTGCACTTGGCGTTTGTTGTCAAATCCAATGATTCTGATAAATGCATTGGGGTAAGCCTTCTTGTCCACTTCAAGCTCCCTCAAAACCTGTGATGAGTCAGTGGAACCAAACATGGCGACCTTTCACATTGTCCAGCAACGGCCATCATAGTACCCGGGTGACCTGTTGTTCTCACGGTACACGAATCCGGCTAAATTGATACAAGAAGCATCAAACCAGTCAGCCCGATCTGTTATGGTAACCAATATAGCTATAAAAATCACAACTTTTCCACTAGTTATGCAGTAAAACTATAGGTTACCTCCAATTCGAATTCCAAGCAAGGAACCCAACCGTTATGAATAAGGTAATCAACATCTTTTGCCAATGATTCATGAGTAAGAGGTGCAAGGTAAGAGAGAGTCTCAATCTTCAAGCCAACTGGAGGCCAAACCTGCAGCCACAGAATTCATGTCAGATTGAGAAGGTTCACTTCACACTTATTTTCATCTAGTCCTTTGGCTGATATTTCCAAACAGTATTACAATAAGAATTGAGAGGTACCTGTATGCATTGAAACTCTGCCTCCATTACTGGAGAGAGAGGTTATGTCATTGTTGTTCTTCTGGGTGACTGGAAATGCTGAGCTTGATTTAAGCCCAGCGAATGGAGCCACTGAACCAGCTTGAGCTAGACCGGTGCGGTTGATAGAAGCAGTAGCTGCTGATGATATCAAAGAAGCCATTTCTGATTTCTCTGACTTAATGCTCTTTCACACACAACTCTGTCTCTCTTGAGGTACTTTGTTCTTCACAGTGGCCCTATATATAGCTTCTGCTATGCAAGGCCACAATTTCTTATTCAACTTTCAACTGCGCCAATTGTATCTACAAATTAGAAGCCATTATTGCTTCTGATATCAAATTCTGAATTATAACAAGTATATATATTGATATATACAAATAATGGCATGAAGCCCACATTCTTCAATCTGCTGCTCATGACTAGCCATGGACCTTGTGATCATGTGAACGTATGGGGATGCCAAGTGTCTACATTCCATTATCTGTTTTATCTCCTCTGCTTCAAACCAGAGCACTTGAGTTTATGGTTGGCTCATTACACATAAAAATAATAATGGTGGATTTTAAAATAAATTAAATAGGACAATCTTTTAGAAAAGTTTTGGACGGATAATATTTTTGACAAATATCTTTAAATTTAAATTCTGATAAATAACAAATTAATATAATATATTTCTCAATTCAGCTATCGAATTACTATAGGTTTTACACAATTACTATCATAATATAACTCAAGGTGAGATACACTGGGGACTCATCAAGGTGGGTTTTGTGGATTTTTAGCTAAACATGCCAATAATTCTTTCTAAACAATAAAAAGAGACCTGCAGTCTAATTAATTAATTGAGACATGCAAAATATCCAATTAAACTAATCTGAGAACTGTTTTCGAAAAATAAATAAATAAATTGCCACATGCTATTTTTTTCCACTTAATTTTGTGGTTGTCGAGAAGCGAGATAAAATAAAGAGTCAAAAGCAGAGGTTTAGTTTATTTATTTATTTATGTGTGTGGTTGATATTCTTTAAAACCAACGCATTCAATTTTATCCATCCCAGTAATGTTTCAATGTCATTTACATCCTTTCCCTACAGTGAACTTATCTCTCTCTCTCTCCTTGACCCAGATCTTTATTTCTCACAAACTTCATTATGCGATCATAATCAGACTTGGGATGGTTTTGGATTGTGGCGAGGTGAGCATCATGGTCCTCATCTCATTATATTTTTAGTGTGTTTTTTAATTGTCTAAAAAATGTAATTTAAAGTCATGGTCTAAACTAGATTTGTGTGTAAAATATTAAAAGGGTATTTATTTATTTTGTTATAAAATTAAACACTTTAGAATTTAAGGAGAGCTGAAAATTTAGGGAAGATGAGTAAGTTAAAATTATAACGGTGAAATTATGGTATTTATTAACAGTGTGCAAATGATCAGGTGTAGCGGGTCGAGTTAGGTAGAGACCAAATATTATTTAATTAGGATGAGCTAAAATCTCATCCCAATTTTAAAATTAGGAGAAAATTGTCACCCTGCACAAAATTTGGGTGTACTAGTCAAATTGATAATTTTATAATAAATAATTATTTTAAATTTTTATTAAGGTTCAAAATATTAAAAAAAAAATAACAACTTATATTTTTTTTAATTAATAAATATATATTAAAAGTGTTTAACATTATAAAATTTAATTAAAAGATAAAATAATAATAATACATATTCAACAGGTAATCTTTATATAAGAATATTTTATATTTAGGCATAATACTTTTATATAAAAATAATTTTGAAAACAATACAGGGTACGTCGGATTAACTTCAAGTTTAAAAATTTTAAACTGGTTATCTAACTTGATCTGAAATAATAAAGACAAAATAGTGACTCGACTTTAAACCACAATTCTTGATGGATTATCATGTGGATTGGGCTCAAGTTGGCGAGTTTTTTGCACATTCTTAGTATTTGTTGAATTGGAAATAAGAAAAACAAAATCAACATTTGACCTTGGTAGATAAACAAAAAGAGAAGAAAGTAAAAAAAAAAAGCAGCTAAAAGAAAACGAAAATAGTGTAACCAAGGCCTTGTACACATGGTCGAGAAGCTTCCTGAGCTGCTTCTCAGAAAGTAGTCTAGGACATATGGGATGCCCACTGTAGTGTGTCAAACGAGTTAACCCCAGGTTAAAAAATTTCCCATCGGCTACCTACCTTGACCCGAAACAAAGAATAAAAATTACTTGAATTTAAACCTGATTCTTGAAGGATTGTTGGGTGGATTTTGGTGAATAGGGCTTGCTCGGGTTGGCGAGTTTTTTGCACATTTCTAATATTTATAGAGTTGGAAATAAATTAAAAAAAAAAAAAAATTCAACATTTGATCATAGATAGAGATACAAAAAGAGAATAAAGTCAAAAAATAAAATGTATGAAAGAAAAAAAATAGTATGAGTGTGGCCTGGTACGCACAGTCGAGAAACTTCTCCTGAGCTTCTTCTCAAACATGTAGTCTAAGACAAATGGGACGCCCGTTGCAGCATATAAAAGGAGGTGCATCCGCATTCCAAACTTCCCAAGTGACCCAGAACGCGAAACGTGTCTCACCCACTTCTAATCCGAACATAAAGTTAATAACCATTCAATTTCATACATTATTCTATATAATGAATATTTTTTTGTTTAGAATATTTTTTATTCAAAATACCCATTACATTTCAACTTTTCTGGAATAAGATTAATTCAGTTAAATAATAAAAAAATTATTCTATAACATAAAATAAATAATTAAATAAAAAGTTAAATATTAATAAAATAATATTATAAATATATAAATTAAATAATAAATATATTTAATTTAGTCAAATGACAAAAATATCCTTCATATCACATTAAATAATATAAATTCTTGCAAAATATAAAAAAAAAAAAATCAATATATTTTAGTCGAATGACAAAAATACTATTTATATCATAGTAAATAATATTATTAAAAATAAATAAATTAGTTAAGTAATTTTAAACTAAAATATTAATATTAATAAATAATAAAAATAAAAATAAGTAATATATAATAATAAAATAAATCTAAGTAATAATAATAAATAAATATATAATATAAAAAATTTAAATTAATTTAAAAAATAAGAAATTTATATCTTTAACTTTATCTATTGAGGAATATTTTTGTTATTTAGCTCATTTTTTATATTATTTCATATCTAAAAACTACTAAAATGATCATTCCATTCTCATTCTCTTTTTTATTCTAATTTTTTAAAATTATTTTTATGTACCAAACTAACCCTTAATATTTGATAGATCACACAATCTTCAAGAATGAAATTTGTGAATTTGGATTAAGGTCCATCTCCGGATACTCTTGGTTTGGTCTAAGTCATGTGTGAGAATGTGTCTATGATTGGTCTACAGGCCATATTATAATATGATTTGATTAATTAACGGAGATAATTTTTCTCTGAGTAATACATGTTAGCATACTAGTAATTTCATGCATCTCTAATCAATTTGGAAGTATCCATTTCCAGTGTACCCAACAAAAAAAGAAGAAAAAAAGCGACAACTTGAAAGTATTAAGATTGTAGTGAAAGGATGTTAGTAAAATGAAGGAAAGAGTTTTAAGTAACATTTTATAAACGAATTGCGAGTGTTACGTAATTGATCATCTAATTCTATTAAATATCTTGGTCATTAGTTCAAGTAATGTCAAAAATATTCTCAAGTCTCATCTTACACAAGATTTATTTATTATTAATACGTATTCTGGAAAATATATTATTTGAAATAATTAAGTTAATATTGATGATCTGAAAAAACTACCCTAAGTTATATATAAGTTGCATCAAGTATGGTATGGGCCTATGTCCTGGGAGCCATACAAAAGTAGGAGAAACATTAGGCCTCCATAAGACTTGACCTATTATGGTTATGGATGAAAATGCAATAAAATTAGTAAGATATAATTTAAAAAGAAGTCTGAATTTTTTAATCCAGTACCTCATCACTAAATAAAAATATATATAAATTTTCAAAATTATGAAGCATATTCTGTTTTCAACTTTATCAACTAATGGTGTTCATATTGTAACATTGTGTCGTGTTAGGGTAATCATATTAGTACTTAATATTATTAGTCCAAGTCTAGAGGAAACCATCATGCACCGTAATTTCCATTACAATAATAACTCAATATGTTGTTTTAAACTCATGTCTTATTTTGTTTCATTTTAATTAGATGTAATCACATATTATTTAATTTCAAGGTCAATTAGAGTTTATCTCATAAACTATCATATCAAAAGCAATGTCCTCCATTTTCTTTTGATTTAAACACATGACACCTTATTATAACTATCATTTTGTAATTCACTCAAATCATCCAAATTGGGAGTTAAATATAACATTTTAAAACTCACATGACTTGTACATGATTAAGTGTAATTTGAAAATAAAATAAAAATAGCTCTGTCTTCTTTTCTTAAAATGTATTATATCATCACAGTAAATCGACAAAGAAAAGAATGAATCGATTCATTAAGTTTCAACTTTATTAGTGGAGATAATTATATGTTGGATTAGAATGAATTGGTTATATCATCACTTAATGGAATAAGTTGCATTAACTTAGTATTTATAAGATTAGAAACAAATTATAGCTAATTAATATATGTTGATTAGTGTTAGTGTCAGATTTGTCCTTCTAAGCTACCAGTCAGACGATCTAGCGCCCTGTTAACCTTACTTTGTGTACTTGCACAATTTGGATGGGAGTCAAGTACGAGGGTGAGCTCCCAAAACCGAGTCAGTAATTATATTTTATGAAAAAAAGGAAAAGCTCTAATGTACAATAAAGGAAATTGAACCTATCCCTGTTAATAGGCAATGACTCTATTTATAGGACCTATTGAAATTGGAACTAGTACCCTGAATTGTTCAATGACTTAAATAATCTCCCTGACACGTCAACATGCCATTGGTTGGTGAGATATAGCATTACATCAGCCCCCAAAACGAAAGCCTCGCGGATGCCCTAGAGGCTAGGGACAACTTGTAAACTTGGTTGCCATGTCCATGCTTGAGACAGGTCGACATTGAAAGACGTCGTTTAAACTTGGTAAGGTCGATCCCTTACTTTTACTGGTCCAAACTGATGGCGGCCAACCACGCTTGGTCTTGTGAATTACCCAACTACGTACGCCATTTACTATCTACTATCTTCTAGTCGAGTCTTCCACCTTTATTGTTTGGGCAAGACTTGCCACTGCCTGGATCGAACCTTCTTTCCTTATTCGTGGGTTTAGCAACTGTCAACAATGGTCAGGCACGTGGCAATGCCTGTAAGGGTTCGCTAAGAGAGGTAAATTCAAAATCTTCTTCTTATTTTTTACTTTTCACTTTCTGAAAACGTTAGCGGAGCTCTGCCTTTTTACTTTCTGACAGTTTAGTAACTTGGAGACTTACTACCTGGATTCTTCTTCATTTTTTACTTTTCACTTTTTGAAAACTCTAGCGAAGCTCTGCCTTATTGTTTTCTGACAGCTCGGTAACTGGGAAACTTATTACCTTTTTCAAACCTCCAAACTACTAGGTACAACCTACTTCTCTTTAGCAAATTCCTTTGAATTCTTTTATGTATTTTCTTTATCATGTTGGGTGAGGAGGAACCTTCTTCTCATCCCTATTCTAGCTTAAGTGGTGCCCCATATCTCATGGATGGCACCGATGTTAGAGTTGGATTTGTCTTTCTAGGCTACTAGTCGAGCTAGTCAGTCTCGAGACAATTTGGCAAGCTGTTAATCTTGCTTTGTGTATTTGCACGATTTAGACGAGAGTCAAATTCGGGAATGAGCTCCCAAAATCCTGATCAAGTCAATAATTATATTTTATGAAGATAGGGAGAGCTTTAATGTATAGTAAAGGAAAATGTACTTGTCCCCTATTAATGGGCAATTGCTCTAGTTATAGACCCAAAGAAATTGGAACTGGTTACCCGAACTATTCAATGACTTAAAAACAATCTCGCTGACACTTGTCAACACGCCACTAGTTAGTGAGATAAGATTTTAACAATTAAAATTCTTATGTGAGAAAAATTCAAGTCTCGTTGACACAATTAAAGAGGCAAAATCGTCATTTTTAATTAATACTTTTCGGAGATGATCTATTTCTATAATATGTTATTGGGTAATTAGAAAATGAGGGATGCAAATTTAATAAGCAGGCTGATTGTGATTATAGTAGGTCCATGAGCTTGAGTTGAATAGTTGAATAGTTGAATAGTTGAATAGTTGAATTGTTTGGTTTGTTAAGTTTTGGACATGCTCAAAAATTATTATAAAATTATTTACAAAAAATATCACTTTATCAAATTACAATTTGTATTAATTTTCACATATAATTATATCTTATAATTTTATAGAAAAATAATAATTATTTATTAAATAAAACAATTTAGATATTTTAAAAATATTAAAACTCGTTTTACTAAATCAATTTAAAAGCTTCTCACTTAAAAATTTATCATTTTAAAATAAGTTGAGCTAAATTCGAAATAAGTAGCAGTTTGTTCGACTTATTGTATTCTAAATGTCAAGTCACTTTTTGAGCACAAGTTAATCAATGTATGGAAATATAGTATTCTAAAATGTGGTCACTTTATGACCGCCAAACGCCTATGTCTTAAACAGTTAAAGGGCCTCTGCGCAGCCTCAAAAACACGGAGCGTGAGAAACACCTTCAATCGCCATTGGAGGAGCAGTTCAGACATAAATTGTATGCCGTAATCGGACCCTCTGGTATCTCTGACGCCCCACCGTTCCGCGTGGGTCTTAGATTCCCCTTCTTTCTCCACCTCCCCCGCCCCCCTCCCACCCGGTGTGAAAAAGCTGTCACTTTGTTCACACTTTCTTTTCATCCTCATCCCAAAATTCTCACTCTGCTGCTTCTTCAGCTAGATTTCTCTGAGAAAAACCCGGACATTTTTTTTTTCTAGTTCTAAGGAAGAGGTTGGAGATGGGAGTGTTGGGAGAGGGAAGGGGCTCAACTCTAGTGCACCTTCTGGTGGTGGTTTTGAGCTTAGTGGCTTTTGGGTTTGCTGTTGCTGCTGAGAGACAAAGAAGCGTCGTAAGACTTTTCTGACTTCTCTTTCATTTGAAATTCTTATTGAACTGCAATTTCATTTTCCTTTCCAAGTTTAGCTGTGTGAAAAAAAAAATTCATGCTTTTTGCCTTTTTGCTAATTCTTTCAATTGAATTCTATTCTGGATTACCCTTCTACTTTGTTTCTTGAAATGGGATTTCTTACATTAGGTACACATAGATCTATGTGATTAAGAGTGAGTTTAAGTGTTAATTAATGTTTTGGAGTGTCTCTCGTGTATGCATAATCAAGAATTGTATGTTACTGAAGAGTTCTTCCTTTTTCTTTCTTTCTGTTTTCCATTTATTGCTTGGAGAAATAAGAAAATTTATGTTCTTTCCTCTCCTTCTCGTCCCCGACTTTGGCAGAAGTAAAGGACTGTTTTTGAATGTCAACAGTGTCCGGTATGTGTGTGTTCACAATGAAAAGATGTGTTTCGTATGAAATGCCACTGCAGTGGAAGAGAACAATAACATTATAGTTTATCATGGAATTTCCTTAAGGATTTTAATTAGGACATACATATGCATTAGATGAAGTTTGGGTTGAGAAATACTACCCAAAAAAAAAAAAAAGTACTTTTTGGTATGTGATTTCACCTTGGTGTTAAGAAGCAATAGATTTGTACATGAAATCCTGTTAAAGAGTTTTCGTAAATTAATAATGCCTTATTATTGGTTTTTGGTAGGGATTGTTTCTCTGCCAAGTGTTGAATCATGTTTTTTGAGTTTCATATCAAAATCTATATATGTTAAGGTTAAACTGTCTGTCTATAGTCCCAAGAATGGCTGGAAACGAGCTGAGTCAAACCGAGTTTTGAGATACTTGAGCTCAAAATCCTTATTCTAAACTCGAGTGGGGCTGTAATACTTGATAAGAAAATTAAATATATTTAATATATTCTAAAAAATATATAATATATTGTAAAGTAAATAAAAAAATAAAAAATTATATATTTAATATAATTAAAAAAATTTGATCGAGTAGTTTGACGAGTTTTTGACACTTGACTCGAAATCTTAAAACGAATCAGAAAATTGAACTTGAGTTTCGGTTAGTTTTGTTTTGAGCCGAATACAAACCGAGTAATTAACGAGTTGAGCCATTGTGTTTGGTTCCAGCCCAGTCTTCAAGGTATTTTGGTACTTTCATAGTTGGATTTAGACTTATCTAATGTTTTGGCCTTCATGATTATATCAGTTTTCAGTCCGGTCCTCTAATAATTTTTTCAATCAAGAAAACTGAGGGACTAAAATAGTGATTGAGCCTTGGATTTATTTTATTCTTGCTTGTCATTCAAGAAAACTGCTAAAAGATTCTGCAATTTCATTATAGTAGTAAACATTGGTAAGCTGATGTATGCCAACTATATTTTGAGCTTAACTTTCTAGTTGTACTTCTGTTAAACCTAATCATAATGAAGAGCATAAGCCTGAAAGATAACCAAATTAAATATAGGGGGAGTTCTAACTAAGGACTCAGTTGAAGGCACAACTTCAAACAATGGCTTTGACCAAATTCTTACACCTATTAACCATATTCTATAGTAGTTTTCATGTTTAATGTAGTCAGGTTGAAGTCCTTGACAGAAAGTAGAGCCTTCAATTGAGTCTTTAACTAGAATTACCCCTTCAATTTAGTAAGACTTTGATACTTCTTCCAGTTGTTAATGGGAATATCCAAATATGTCGGAGATGAAGCTACTGGAAAAATCTTTGTGAAGACATCTGGTTGACAGTCTCATTCTTAATGATCACTTGTGATGCTGTTTCAGGTGGAATATCTGAACTGCAAACGTACAAGGATTTTCACACTAATCAAAAGAAATGATTGGTATTTGGGCGATGGGGTTTGTGGAGAAACTTAGATAACTTGAACAAGGTTACAGTACTTCTGTAGGCTTTTCAATACTGCACTGTCAGAACCTATGTATGCATAAGTAACTTCCTCAGATTATATTGCAATATATCATTGCTTTGAAACAGCCAGTCTTTGTTTTGTCTGAGATTACTACGAATGTTGTGGTTGATGTTATTTGTGTCTGATATACATGTTGATATGTCATGTTGTATCAAATTGATTCCTTTCATACTTGACAGGGAACTATGTTTAGAGATGAGAGAACAAATGAAACTTACTGTATCTACAATTCAGATGTTGCAACTGGTTATGGAGTGGGTTCTTTTCTTTTTCTTCTTTCAAGTGAATCACTACTTATGGGTGTGACGAAGTGCATGTGTTTCGGGAGGCCCTTAACACCTGGTGGTAATCGAGCGTGGTCCATTATTTATTTTGCCTCATCCTGGTGAGAATTCTTGGTCTGCATTATGACAATCTTCAGTGTTTATATATAATAAAGAATTCCAATAGGAGTAAGTTTTCTGCGTTCTTAGTAAGACTAATTATAACATTTCATCTTTTATACTTTCTACAAAGTTGACATGATTTCTTATACATTGTCTCCCCTATTTTTCTTTTTGTATTGGTTAGAAGGTTTTCACACTCGGATTAATTTTTATAGTGTAGCTGGCTTTCTCCCTTAGTTTTGAATTTTCAAATGTTGCAAACCTGTATATTCACCGAGTTCCAAGTGCTGAAATTCATCATTAGATTTTGTGCATTTGCAGGGTGACTTTTCTGGTGGCAGAGTCATGCTTGATAGCCGGTGCAACCAAGAATGCCTATCACACCAAATACCGGGGAGTGATTTACGCCCAGAACTTCTCCTGTGAAACTTTGAGGAAAGGGGTCTTCATTGCTGGAGCAGTTTTTGTTGTAGCAACTATGATTCTGAATATATACTACTATATGTACTTAACTAAGGCAACCAGTACTCCAACTACTCACAAAGCGAATCGGTCAAGCTCCACAGTTGGGATGACTGGTTATGCATAAATTGAAATAAATGGCAGATAGCTCCCCAATTTTTGGATTTTGATGTGAAATTGGATGTGGGGGGTTTTACTTGGACGGTGTTACAGAATTATCCTCCTTAGTAATTAAAAGTAAAGAAGCATGTTAGTAGGTGTACTAACACTAATAGTGTGGGTGTCTTGGCATCCTTTGAGGAAGTTTGTCCGGGTGTCTTGGCATCCTTTGAGGAAGTTTGTCCTCGTGTCCATGATAGATTAGAAATTGGAATTAGGAAACGTTTTAGTGAACAGTGTTCCTTATGATATAGTTGAGATCTTTGCCTTTTTAATCTGCTTAACTTTTGGAATTCTCAAATGTTGCAAAAGAAGCTGTACTAGTAGCAGAAGCACTCTTGAAATGTTGCAAAAGAAATTGTACTAGTAAACATTGTTTTTTTTTTTTATTATTTATTTATTTATGATTTCCTGGGTAACTTTTCTAGTAGCAAAAGCATTCTTGGAAGTTGGTGCAATACTGTTATTATCTTTGAAATATATTTTAGAATTGAAATTACAATTCCCAATTTAATTTCAAAGAATTGAAAAACAGTTATAAAATATTATTTTTAATTTTAATAAGTAAATTGTAAAAATTATAATTTTAAATGAAATTTTATATTGATATCTATCATCAATTAACAGAATCCTGTAAAGATGACGAATATCATTATCGAGAAATGTCAAAAACGACAACAAACACCTCGACAACCTGTTGAAAACAACAACAATTACCATCAGAGCTGTCAGAGATAGCAACAATCATTATTGAAAAATTTCGAACAACTATCGTAGATGCAAAAAATTACAATCAAGACTCACCAAAAATACTAGCAACCACTGTCGAAACCGCTAAAGAAGATGTCCACCACCATTGGACGTGTTGAAGACTATGACAAGTTGACAACCACATAAGAAATTGCTAGAGACTACGGCAACCAATGTCAAAATAGCCAAACTGTGATAACTATCGTAAATAATGACCAAGTGATTGAAACACAATTCCTATTATAATTTTTTATGCAACCTAAACTCATTAATTGTAATTCTAACCAATTTCAATTATAAAATAATTGCAATTGGTTTTACAATTTTCATTTTCATTTCCATTTTCATTCATCCAAACACGCCCTTAAAGAAATCTTATGATTCCAAATGACAAAGTCCGAGTCCTCCTTTAAAAAAGCGGTGGGTATTGGGCTTTTTCTAAAAGTCATTGGGGGCTGTTGACCATTGAGGGCATTTGCCCATTGGATGAAACTGTTTGTTTGGGGTGTGAAGCTCTGTAAAAATTAGAGAGCCAACAAAGTCAATTTTCATAAAAGTTATTATGCTTTTCTTAGATATAAATATTACTAAGAAAGTATTATCATATTAAAATAATAAAAAAAGAAGAAGATAATATATACTAATAATGTAGACAAGTTAACTTTACAAGTTTACGAATCGTATTTTACACAATTTAAATTTGACGTGTTTAGAAAAAAATTGATTTTGGGTCAAACCCTCAATAAATTGTTTAGAAAGAAACTCGACTCATAATTACACTATTAAAATTTTTTATATGCTCAAACCTGTTTTTTGTTTGTGAAGTAGTTATTCTAACATAAACTTAATTCACTATTGCAAGAACCTTATCTTACTTCCGAACATCTTGTCATGGGTGTGAAACCCACGTTTTTTTAAAAACTTTATTTGCAAGAAAAATAAATAATAAGAAAATTAGAAAAGAAAGAAAGAAAGAAAGAAAGATATAGAAAATGCCAAGAGGGAAAAGACAAATGAAAGAGTAAGGGCAAGGAGAAAATGGCAAAGGCAATAAAGGGCAGCATCAAAAGGTACAAGGTGAAAAGGGTTGTGGACAGCAAGGGTAGCAGAGAGAGTCCAAGTAGAAGCTATTCTATTCAGTTTTCGGCTTTATTGCCTGCACGGAGGATCAGATTCAGATAGCCTTTTTGATCCTTTGGTCTTTCTGAGGATTAAAATTTTAGTACCTTTCCTGTGTTTTTTTTTTCAGGGGCAGAGGCCCAAGCAAAACAAACAAAACCCACTTTATAAGCTCTGATTTCTTCCATCCACAACAAAAAGCGTTGCTCCATCTATCAAATTTTCAAACCTAGATTTTGCAACGGAAACTGTGTGCAATAAAATACCAAACATCATATCTTCAAAAAGTAAATCATCACCCCCAATAATCCACATGTATATACATATCTAATGTATATAACACATGTGGAACTTGGCTACATATAATTAAACTAGATAATAGTATATATGCACTTGTGTGGGTGAGATAATATACATGTAGGTGGAGTTTGCTGGAGACAGCCTATTAGTGCATAAGTCATTGCCATCGCCAATATTCAATATTCAATATTCAAAGTTCAAAGTCTTAAAGTAAATCTAGCGAGTGTTGATGTCATGTCATCCATTGTTAATTAAACTTCTTAAGTGAGAATAAAGATACTGTGTGGTAAATCAGCACAATTTTGCTAGTACAAAATGGCCAAACACAACTTCAACTATGCGTTATGTTTTTTTTTTTTTTTTAAATTTATCACTAGTATTTTTATATTTTTTAGGTGTGAACCTAATTTTGTTTAAGATTATCTTTCCTCACAAGTGTTCTCTTGCGAATTAGAATCCTGACATTATAAAAACTCCTCAACCGTTAAGCTTAAGAGTGTCTTATCACTTGAACCACATTTTGTGAATTTAGTTATGTGTTGTGTGTAGATAACATGTTAGAGCCTATTTAAAAATTAATCAATTATTATTAGGAGAATTGATTCATCTATTTATATATATTATGAATTATTATAATATTAGCAATTTGAAAGTTATCACAATGATAGCTACCATTTCTGTTATGTCTTAATAGCTAAACCCCAAGGTCATTAGATTTCGACGATTGCACAACTTCTTTTTCATTTGAAATAGATAAAAGAACATTCAAAATTAATTATATGAATAAAGTAATTCGGTACAAAGAAATCTTAAAGAACCATTCTAATAATCAATTTTTATGGATCAAAATTTTAATAGATTTAATCTTGATACATTTTCCTGTTATACCTACTATAGTGGTCAAAGAGAATTATGATGGTCAAATTAAGGAAGAAAAATAAATGTTTAAAACACATGATTATATTACATAAATTTAATTATAGGTTTTCTAACTAGAAAAATATTTGTTACAATATAATAAATATAATTTTTAAAAATTAATACTTTTAAAAGTAATAATATATATATTAAATAATATTAAAATTATCATCAATTATTATAATTAATATTATAAAAAATTATTTATAAAACTTTAATAAGTGACAATAAAAAAATTATTTAAAGAACACATTTCCTTGTTAAGTACGTTAACGCTTACCCCCCAAAGATAGTTAGGAATTAGAATTGGGTTCTCCATTCTCCGTCCAACAAAACACTGTGCCGAGATTCGCGGTCCACATTACTCGCGTCTCTCCTCGTTTTCCTTCTCTTGTTCCTGGTTCTTTCTCAATCTCACTCTCATACATGTCCATCCCGCGCGTGGACCTTTTGTTTAGTGAAAAATGAAATTCAACTCCCTAAGATCAATGGGACTAATTTTATTAGAAGGTTGAGTAACAAGATAAATATAAATAATTTATAAGATATTCCCTATTATAAACAATTCCTGTTAATATTATATATACTCACATATTTTATACAAGTATCACATCATATTATTATTTTTATAAATTAATTATTATAATATTAGTCTAGTAATTTCTCTCATTTCATTAATTCAATAATTATAGAATGCACTTAATTATAATTAAAGATTGAGAATTTTTTAAAATTAATTATCTTTATCTTTTTACTTTAAATATTTTATTTATCATTTTTCTCATCATTTTCCTCTTACACTTCTACATATCTCTAATGGTTTCTACTATAAATAAATTCATTAAAATAAAAAATTGCAGTAAGCAAAAAGAACAAATTAATCTTTTGATATTAAAAATTTGAGAATAAAAAAATGAATTTATAAGATGAAACTAACTTAATCTCTTTTTTCTTTTTTATAATTGAAGATACATATTAGAATATCAATAAATGAAGGTACAAAAAAACAGAAGAATTAACAATCTTTTTCTTTTTTTTCCCCTTCAACCAAATAAACAATACAAAAGTTACATAAAAAATTAGGATACAAATTACCAACATTTTAATCATTTTGTTAGTTTCAATTGATTTGAAAAACTAAAATAAAAAAGATTAAATAAACCCTGGAGGAGAAGGAGTGTAGGAGAACTAATAGGAGATGTAAGTGAGAAATAGGTAAAAAATGAAATATATATATATATATATATATTTATATGTATACAATAATAAATTTTAATGAGATGAGAGAAATTAGTAGAAGTAAGAAGTAATTTAAAGTATCTGGGTTACAAGAATAAGAATATGACATGATATTCGTGTGAGAAAGTTGTGTGAGATATTTGTATATAGTATTACTTTTTCCTTTTTTTTTTATAATAGCTAGCTAGTTAAGCCTAGGTGAAAGAATTTTATAAAAAATATGAAAAATAAAAATAAATTTTTAAACAATTTTGGTATGTACATATCAACTTTGCATTATTAGCGCGTGGAGCTTTAAATCTTAGTGTACTTATTTTTTGTGTTTGTTTAATCTCAAAGCCTTGCCACCGACATGTAAATTTCAAACCTAGTGTCTAAGCTAATGTTACGTACACACACCCAATTTATTTAGTTTATATTTTATAGTCAATCAATTGAATTGCTGAATTTAAACATTATAATACTTACTATTATTTGGTTACTATACTATACGCTGCGTTTTTCTCTTCACGTGGGCCAGTGCTGAGGCTCCATTTCTCTCTCTCTCTTTCTGGCACAAAATAGTGTCAATTGACTACTTGTTTGCTCACAAGTCACAAAGGACTAGAGCCTACAAAGAAAGGAAGAGAGCTTTCTTCAATCTTCAAGTACTAAGAAAGTCATTTTATTTTCTTTATCTTTTACACTAGTCTAAGTCTCATTATATATACATCAGCATCTTATTCAGACAAGGGGGTGTTTGGGAATTCATTTGGAAACCATAAATTTATGTGGGTGTACTCCGGCTATGTGTTTTGCCGGCGGCAGGAAGCTGATGTATCTTTCCGTGGTGGTGCTTCTGATAATCTCAGTCTTACAGATGTGGGTCTTCTGTCATTCATCAAGCCAAGTTGGGGCAATTCGGATATTTCCAGCAAATGCAGTGGCAAGAGTGAAACTGAATCAAGCCAATGTGGATAAGAAGAGCAAGAAGCAGGATCTGTTCCACAAGTACTTCAGTGGAAGGAGTTTTGGTCCAAACAGACCCCAAAATGGATTTGAAGAGAGTAAAAGAAGGGTACCCAGCTGCCCAGATCCTCTTCATAATTAAGAGCAACTAGATTTAATGTTTTATCCCTATTTTTCTTTTTTATTATTATTTTGTTCAATTTCAATCTCATCCAAAATACCCTTGTTTTTCTCAGTATTAGTGAATATTATGAGGGAAAACCGGGGGTATTTTGGTATATTTCAATGGCTGAATATCATGCTAGTGTGTATAGGAGGAGGTTTGTTTGTTTTAATTTTTGCTAAGAGAATTAATCTCCGTGTTCTTCAATGAGTTATTTTCTTAATCATTTTTTTCTGGTTTGAGAATTGAGAAGTAAAAGAGTGGCAGATATGTAAAACTGCAAGTAGAGTTTCTTGTATACAAATTAAAGAATTATGTCTTTTTCTTTACACAAAAATGGAGAAAATATTTGCTTGTTTTAACTGGTAAGATATATTCTCACTTTATTGAATGTTCAGTAAATACAGTATGCATTTTGGGTATTTCTGCAAATTGAAGGTTTTGTTTTGATTCATTGTCTTACACAATTATTTTCTTCATCTATTGATCTTTAACAGGAAAATTGGGATACTTCACATATCTTTTATTTTCCAAGTTTGGCAAAGATCTAATTTGAAATCCGCCCCCTTGATTGGAATCTTGGATTCAATTATTCATTAAGAAATAGCTCTGCCAAAGGAAAGAAAAATAAAAAATAAAAAAAAGAATAAGAGTTTAAAAAAAATATATATACATTATTTTAATTGTGTCATATTTTAAGTCACCAAAGGAGTTTATAAAAGAAAAATTACCAATGATTTTGGTATTTTTTGCACAGCTAGGTTATACAAACTTATTTCTCTTGACTATTAGATTCTGAGCATTGTTTATCATTATTAGTATTTCGAAAAAAGAAACAATTAGTTTTTACTCAAACAACAAGACATAATTATTTTTATTTGTCTAAAGAGATAGATGGGATTCAAACCCAAGAATACTCTACTCTTAAATAAGAAAAATCCTCAGAATTATCCAAGACAAAGACGTGTTAACAAACCTAACTATTTGTAGCTAACTAACACAGTTGATCAAAACCCTAATCAACATCCTCACATTTTTTTTCCCAATACAATAAGCAATAAACAAATTAATAATCACTCCTAGGCAATTGATGAGTTTGGTATAATATACATATATAGCTTAACCAATGAATACATAGTAGGTAGGTGGATTGTAGTCCTTGTAAGTTAATGCATTTTGGAAAGCTTACCATCATTAAATTTTGTAATTGCCCTTTTGTCACATTCTTTGGAAAGTGCGTAAAGACACGCATACAGAGTACGATCAAGTGCTGCTTTAATTAATTAATTAGTGAAATTTTCAAGTGGCTGTTTGATACAATTTGTTCTTCCATTGCAGGAGCTAGCTTGTGATCATTTGTTTGTATTTTTGTGAAGATGGAAAAAATACAAAAAGGGAGCTCTCGTATTCTGGTAGTTTGGGTGTTTATGATAACTGATAGAACTTCATAAACAAAAAACATGCAGGAAGATCGATGTGAGAAACCGCCATGTATTATGCGGCGATGACGATGTTATGTAAAGCTGCCACTCATTTCGTAGTGGGGTTTGTTTATCTGCTTGTTTTTTGGATTTGGAATCAAATTCACTCTCTCATTCACCATTCTCCTTAATTCTCATTTTAGGAATTCAATTTTAAATTTATCCAATACCCATTTTCTTTTCTTTTTCATCCTTATTTTCCATTATTATTTTTTTGAGTAGGCAATGTAAAAATGACCTTCATTGTTACTTTCAAGTGTCAATGTAATAATTCTTACATTGTTAATATAATAAGATTTCAAATAGATGAGTCTCTTCTCGGGGATAAAAATAGAATTGGGCTAAGGCTTATGAAAACCAATACAAACCAAGTTTCAACTCCAATTGGTTAAGCATTTTTAGAGAAAGTAGGTTAATGGGCCTTTTTGGAAAAAAAAAAAAAAAAATAACTAGAATCCGGGCTAAGAAGTTGATGGACTCTTAACTTGGAAGTTGGTGGGCCAATACTTTTGGAATTTCCCAAGCGGCCAGAGAATGATGAGATGCCTTTATTTTAGTCATTTTTAATTTTTCCTCTTTTTTGCCTTTTCAGTCAGTAAATTATATTAAAAGATAAATTAAAATTTGATAGAATAATTAATTTTATGATATCCGGTGTACTAAACAAAATTTTAACTTCACAATTTATAAAGAAATTGAAAGATTTGATTCTATTTTATATATTTTCTTTAATTAAGAAAATCCCAGAAAATCTAGAGTAAATACTATGGATTTCTACCATGTTTTTCTTTCTAGAATCAGATATGTGTATAATGTAAAAAAAATGATTTTTTTAAATATCACCAACCAAAATGAAAATAATAGAAACCAACCACTATCCAGTATGGTCGGTGGGTTGCCCACCAAAATAACAAATAAATTGTACGGTCTCCCAATATCAGGGAACTCATATGCTGACCGGCGCGCAGGTTTATTATGTCCGGCACCGGTGAAGTGATTGATTTTGTACGGAATTCGTGTCCAACAATAATATTTTTTTTGTTTCCAAACGTGTCACTTTTTCCAATTTTAACTCCCCTGCATGCCTTCTACCTTTCCGTAATATGTTGAAGTACATCTTTTTTGTAGTTACTTTTATACCCTTTATCATTCAGTGTCTCTTAAAGGTTGGCTGTGTAATTTACACCTGCATGTAGGACTGTTCCAAAACAAAATAGTGTCAAAACCATCGAGGTGCATTCTACCTAACCAAGGTATAAAAACCACTAATTAGGAAAACAACTGCGGTCAAACTTTAAATTTCCTATATTACCCCTCCCACCTATTTTCTCAATCATAAATACCCTCCTACCCACACTTCCTCTCCTCACAATCCGTACAGTTTCCTTATCAACTCCCTCATCTTCCTTAATTTCGTTTCTTAGGCATGAGAATCAGCTGCAATGGCTGCCGTGTACTTCGCAAAGGTTGCGGTGAAAATTGCACCATTAAACCCTGCCTCCAATGGATCACTTCCTCTGAATCCCAAGCCAATGCCACCCTCTTCCTCGCCAAATTTTATGGCCGTGCTGGCCTTCTCAACCTCATCAATGCCGGCCCACCAAACTTACGTCCTGGTAATTAATTAATAATTACCATTACCATTAACATTTTATTTTTTATTTTTTGTGTGATAAGTAATTTATAATTATGCTTTTCAGCAATATTCAAGTCACTGTTATATGAAGCATGTGGAAGAATTGTGAATCCGGTTTACGGGTCATTGGGTTTGTTCTGTTCGGGTAATTGGGTCCAATCCCAAGCCGCTGTTGATTCGGTGCTTGCGGGATCACATATTGTTAATGGAGTACCAGTTCCTGTTCTGGATCATGGGCTAGAAATGGCGTCACAGGGTAACCCTATTCTTGTTGGCTCTGGAATACGCCACGTGTTCAAGGACTGTAATTCTGGCGACATTCACAATGTGCAAACTAGAACCCGGTTCAAAAAGCCTGGGAACGTAATTAAACCAAAAGCTCGAGTTGGTCCGGTTCTGAATTTTAACCCCAATGATAATTTTGGGAAAACTAGAGATAGTTTAGAAAATGAGAGTGCTTTCTCTGTTGAAACTGTGGAGGGTTCGTTGGTGAACTGGGACAAACCGGACCCGGTTGAGAAGGATGAGAGTAATGAGGTTGAGCTGGAATTGAGTCTTGGTTTGAGCATTGGTTCAAACACTCATTTATGTAAGGGTAAAATAGGGTGAGAATGGAAAATTTACAAAATCTGGGAGTAAGAAGAGTTACAGATAGAGACAGAGTTGATGAGTTTGAAATACATGTGTCCTTCATGCGTTTTGTGAGGCAAAGACTGATGCTAAATGTGATATTTCTCTTTTCATTTCCCTTAAATTTATTTAGAGTTATTATATTATGAGTGAACTATAAATCTAGAAGGGGCTGTGTGTGTATATTTATTGCACAGGTACTAAAATAAGTGCACCTTTTGCCTTAGCTATTGACTATTGTCATCAATATCATATTTCACTACAAAGTTCGAAAGATGAGAACTTTAATTCCTTATATATGAAATCTCTATCCCTTTCTATCATTCTTCTTGTGCCTTCTCTCTCTCTCTTTCTTTTTTTTTTTTTTCAATTTTTCTAACAGGGTGTCTAAATAACACTTTTTAAATTATAATAAATATAATTATTAAAAATTTAAATTTTCTATAAGTAGTAATTTATATTATAAATATTCTTTTAATACCTGTTAAATAAATTCTTTTTCTTTTAATTGTAATCTAATGGATCCCACGTCAAAGTACTAAATATTCGACAAAGAAAAAAGAAAAAGAAAGTGCAGTATAGACATTTGAGGTATATTAAGTGCTAGTGGGCTTTAGTGGTTAAAGTTAATATTTCAATTCTCTCCCTATTACTAATGACTTGGCAGTGAGTACATTTTGGTGGATTTGAATCTTCTCATTCTTTATTGAAATATGACAATCATGCTAGAAAGAGACAATCACATAATATATTTTTCTATAAAATTAAAATTTAAATTTTAACAAAATTAATATATTTTAAAAAAAGAAAATATTGTAATTTTCTCTTTCTAATAAAAACTCATATACAATATGAGAGAATTTAAATTTCATTTAAACTTACAAGTAGTACTCTTGAGTTTTGAAAAAAAAAGGTGATCTTATAACCAAAATTAATTTTTTTAAAGTTACAGCTCATTAATTTGCGTAGATTTTTTTTTTAAATATCCTTACTTATTCTTTCGGACTTATTTATAGTTTTTAAATATTATAATTTATTATTTCTTATTTATTGTCTCAACTTTTTATATCTGATTTTTATTAAGTTTTTTAATTTTCTTAAATTGTTATCATTTTTTTATTGGAACACCAACCAAAATTTTGTTTAACAAAAGTAATAAAAACCAAAGCAAAATTTATCGTCTTCTTCCTACTACCTTATGCTCACCGTGGACTCCATCCCTGGCAACCATCTGATGCAAATGTGTAATTTGCAGAGATGGTTGTTGTGGGAGTTGGTCAGGGGCTGAATTTGGATGGAAAGTTGTGGAGTTTTCTTTGATATTAAAATGATTTTATAATTTAGAAAATTAAGATTACAAATTCTCACTCATGTCATCCAAACCACAAAATTAGAATTATGGCCCAATTCTAATTCTAAATGAATTGAAATTGTAATTGCAATATCAATTTTAGTTCCAATTATGTGATCTAAATAGACCCGCCTATAAATAGTGAATTGTAATATTAAAAAAAATAAATAAGAATATTTTAAAAAAGAAACATTCATACTAATTAATTAATAGACTGTAGACCTAAGAGAATTTGTTATGGCAATAAGGCCATTCTTTGTACAATGAATATGTATTTGCTCAAAAACTGAGTAGCTAAATCGATTAATAAAAATAAAAAAAACTATCAACACTTTTTCTCCCTTCCTCACTCAATCACCTTAAAGTCTTTCCTCAACCTCTCTAACGTTTTTGAAGCCAACAATCAATTTCTTATTTATACATATATTTTTTAATGATAGTTTCAATTAAAAAATGAAGGGATAACATGAAATAAAATATTTAAACTAAAATGTATTATTCATGTTTCAAACAAACCAATTAAATGAATTTTATAATCATCTATACTATATATAGAAGTTGTTTAACGGTATATGTTTTTGATTTACTTAAATATTCTAATAAGTTTTTAATGTTACATGGATATCCTTAGTTTTTATTTCACTTCAAATATATTATTATTATTTTTTATTAATTTCTTAATTCTTCTCCATTTTAAAATTAATAGAATTGTAATTATTTTAGAACGATTACTTTTTTATTTCTTAATTTTTTTAATTTTTTTAATAATTATATGTCAATAGTAAATAAAATTGATTTTTTGATTTTTTTTGTTTAATAGTACCTAATAATCTTAGTTTTCTTAGTTTTTCTCAAATTTATAAACTATTTTTTTTAAAAAAGATTACTATAAATTAAAAGAAATATTAAGAGTATAGTTTCATGATTATAATATTATTGTTTTAATTTTAATTCATAAAAAATTATATTTTTTTCAGTAATTATATGTCAATAGTGGCACACACATGGCATACACACTTTTTTTATTTTTTTGCTATTCAACCCTTCAATTATTATGATATGTGAATAAAAAACTATAATTTCAAATGGATATTTTAGTCTTGAAGACACTCACTCACCCCTGAAGGGCTTTTTTTTTTTTTTTTAACTTCAAAAGAACTTTTTTTTTTTTTAATGAATTCAAAAAATAATATTATAATTTTTTTAGTATATTTTAAATCTTTAGTTTAATTATTTACTCTTTTTAAGTACAATTATTGAATCTTTAATTATTATTTTTATAGTACTTTTTTTTAGTTCATTTACTAAAGGTTTTTTTTTTTTTTTTTTTAACCATTCAATTCTTGTGATATGCAGAGAATTGTTTTAACTTAAAATATTTTGGACTGCTTGCATGAAATGTTAATGTTATATTTATCATTTAATTATTTCAAAATTCATGAATGTACAATTTAAAAAATTTCCGTATATCATAATAATTGAAGTGTTGAAATGAAAAAAAAGAAGAAGCAAAACTTAAACTAAAAAATGAAAAAATAAGTACTAGAAAAAAATAATAATTGAGGATTTAATAATTTAACTAAAAAATAAAAAATCAGTGTACAAAAAAACATTTGAATTCGTAAAAGAAAAAAAAATATATTTAAGACACGAACCCCCTGTTCTTTTCTCTCTCCTCTCTCGCTCTCTCTCCTCTCCCTCTGCCAGGTGTGTGCCACACTGGAAGTGAGTTGGTGTGTTCAACTCCCTAACTCTACTTTTACACCATTTGAGGGTTATGTTTTTAGAACATACCCTTTTAAGAATTTGTTTAAGATTGTACACCCTTTCATGGTTTTTCAGAGAAATAAATCACTGGATTGTTCTTGGTCATAGAATAGTGTAATGGATAGTCCTTGTAATCTATAGGAGTAGTAATTGATTGATTTAAAGGCTATGCAACATTGACTGTCCAGCCCGATTTGACAAGCCTAGTGGTGGAAGATGTCACACCTATATATATATATATATGTATACACAATTAGCCCAACATCAACAAAATTCGATAATGTAATCATGTCTTGAACACCCAAATTTATGTATCACTGTATAGAAATGATATTGTCTATTTTCGGATAATCTTCAAATTACTAAAAAGTTGACACCCTATCATTTCTATTTTCGGATAATCTTCAAATTACTAAAAAGTTGACACCCATTCATATTCACTGTGGAAGAAAATTCCAGTGTTGAAATTTAATGTATATATCATATATGGACCACCATCACCTACTGGTCTCCACCTTTTATGATGGTCTCCACCTTTTATGTTTGTCTTTCCACACCAACTTTAGAAATGTTACGGGGACATCTATGAATCTGGATATTATATAAATTTCATTCTCTCCGGTTCATATTAAACCATATTTCCAGTGAAAACATGAATTTTATGAGTATTTTTTGCTGACTATCTTCAATTTTGTTATCCCGATCTTGAAGTTTAAATGAATAATCTATCTTTTTCGTAATTTTTATGTACCAAAAAATAAAACATGATTTTGTCTCTTGTTAGGACGACGCTAATTAAAGCTATGATATTCCATCTGCTTATTGCAAATTTTATACCTTATTAAGTACATATAGTCGCAAACTAGGCAGACGAGTGAATCACTAGCTAGCTCTACCAAAACTTCATGAAACAAGATAAATAATTTATTTGTTTGACAAAGGAAAGGCAGGTCCTTCTAAAGAAGCCCTCTTGACAAACCTCCCTTTCATTCTCGGCCTCCTCTCTGCGTTCAATTTCCGTACCTCATACCTTATTTTCTTGGAAAACAACCTTGTCCTCCTCTTTTCTCTGTACCTCAATACCCTTGCTTTTCTTCCTCCGTCTGCAATTGCAGGGTGACACCCAATTCCACCCAATTCACCACTGTGGTGCTGAAAATCAGTTCCATAAGTACCCTGTTCAATAAATAACACAGTTATTTAGACCATAACATGCATATACAATTCATAAAAAATAAAAAAAAAAGACATCATTTTACAGAATGCCTAGAATAAGAATTAAAGTTTGCTTAAATTGAAAGAATGTTAAACAGGTTGTGCAGGAAATAGAAGCTCACCATGCAGTCAAGCCAACATTCATCAAGGTCTAAATCTGGTCTATCACCTGTGGTCCATGGAGACCCTTGGCTTGCCCAGGATGTTATAACTGCTTCATAATCCAGATTCAACATTTTCTTCTTTTTCTTCTCCTTCTTAATTGCATCTTCCCCTTCAACTTCCCAATCAATTTTCACAGCCAAACAAACCTTTTCTTCCTCCTTCCCTGCCCCTTCACATGTTGCAGGGGAGTCATAATCAAAGGTTAATTCAAACGGTTCTCTTCCACTCTCAATCTGGCAACCCATAACAGCTTCTTCCAAGCCGTCTTCGTCTTCAGCCTTCACCTTTCCACTACCCACGGGACACTCCCTTGAATCATCATCTTTACTTTCAATTAGACCCAATTCTTCCATACCCATACACCCATTTTCTAGTCCCCTACCCAATAAACTCTCAACATCAGCTGAAAACTCAGAAAGTTCCATTTCAGATGGAAGAAACCCACTGTAAGTTATCTGCCCCATTATTGTAATTAGTTAATGAAACTTTGGTTTCACTCCCTTTAGAATCTCTTATTTCCACATCGTTATCACCAGTCACTGATATTGCTTCAGTTGAATTTGCAGAACTGGGAGTAGTGCATAGCTCAGCCACAAAGGGATAGTAAATGGGTACCCGATAAAAAAGCTGCTCTTCGTTTTCTTCATTGGATAAAGCTTCATCCGAACCCACTTCTGGCACTAAATGAAATGGGTTACGACCTGCAGTCTCTTCATGCAACTTAGATGTTTGATGAATTGCCGAGTGCTTCCCGTGTCGCGGTGTGCGAGCTTTTCTAGTAAACCATCGTTGCCACGATGGAACCGAATTGGGTATTTCCACATGAAGTTCATGGATGGACTTGAAGGTTGCTGTTTTCAAACGGACTCTTTCATGTCTACGATGGTTCGTCGAGTGCACTGAAGAGTCACAAGTTTGACAGAGGAAAGCGTCATCAGCAGCGCAATACCATCGTGCTCGTTTTTTTATACAGCTATCGCAGGCTCTGACTGTTTTGCCACCGACGGCGTTTGCTACGTTATTCTTTGTAGTAATCATGGACTATTTGACACTGTTTTCTTTCAAACACACAACCCAAAGATCATCAAAACCAAAAAGGGCTGCAAAAATATGATGGTTTGCCGTGCAACTAAAAAGCTTTGCAAATACAATTATTTTAGTGTAGATGTAGAATGGTGTGTGTGGGAGAGTGACCCACAACAACACTTTTGCAGGTCTATTTAACAGTGAAAGATTATCTGAGTTTGAACTTTTGGGACTTTTTTAGGGATTGTACTTTTGGGATTGGGACCACAAAATGATAAAAGGTCTTATCTAGTTTCTAATTGGTGGAGCTTGTAAAGATTATCTTAATCTTTGTATTTTCATTGGCTACCTCTCTAATCAATGGGATTTCTGGTAAGGACCCAAATAGTAAGGATGGGAATGGGCATTATGATATACCATCCTTTAATCTATTACACTAGAATTTGAGTGAGCTGTGACTGTGAGACCCAATTGTTGTTTTGTGTTTGTTTCCCATTATATCCTGTTCTAAGTCCAGAAGCTCCACACTTCATGTTTTTGGTCCCCATTATGAAATATCTCACATTCTCACTCACCCACGTCGTTTTCATTATTTCCAATAAAAATCTATGAAAAATCTGTTTTTGAAATATGCGTGTGAAATAAAATCTTTACACATAAATATCTTTCTCTTACTCTCTTCCTATTCCCCTTCCTGTGTGTGTTTGAGACAATTTATAACTACGTCTTCATAGTGTTTTGTTATATTAATGACAGAATTGAGTGTCAAATGTAGATTAAGGGTTGTTTAATTATCACCTAAAACATTATTGGTGTTTTGTGTACTTTGTTGCCTTGATGACTTTCAATTATGTTTCTATTTTGGGAAAGAAAACAAAATATATGGACTATATAATCAAGAAAAGCAAAAAGTTCACAAAAACAAAATTTGAAAATTAAAAATTTTAATTATTAATTAAATAATATTAAAGTCATCGTGAGTTATCTTGAACAAAAATATAAAAAGATAATAATTGTGAGTAAAAATCTTCAAAGGAATGTGGATAACGATGATGTGGAGACTTCATGAAAGTTTCAGCAAACCTTACTTAGAGAAGCAAATTACAGCAAGGATTTATGAGGGATTATTACTTTTTCTTTCGCACGTGAACCTTGGTTTGATGACGGCTCCCTTCTATAATCTTTCATAAATCAGAGATCAAAATATCTCATAAAAAAAGTCAAAAAATATAAATATTATGAAAACACATTAGAGATAATAAATTAATGTACAGACGTTATGATGCATGGGAAGATATGTAATATAATTATCTTCGAGGTTGACTATTTGGTAATTAAGAATGTGCATTCTTTTAATTGATCTAATAGATTTATATTCTTGAGACATATAGTAAAAAATAATATTTTATAAATGTTTTAGTATTGATATAAATGTTTGTTATTAACCGAACTAGATAGATGATTAATCGAAAAGTATATAAATTATCTCTGACACTTCATCACTAAATTAAAATATCTATATTATTCAAAAGTCAAAAACTCTTATGTTCTCTTATTTTAGAATAATATAAAATAATTAATCTAATTTAAATTAATTAAAAATTAGTTTTTCTCTTCTATTAATTACCCATTACCCATTCACTCACATGCCAACTACAACTCCCCAATCTTTTATCTTGTAATAACTATTCACTTTCACTCACATACTAACTCCCTCCCCCTTTAAATATAACCAAAAAAACTTAAAATCACAAATTTATAATTTAAAAAAAAAAGCACTTAGCATGTGGCTAGTATACATACATATGTAATAAAATTCATTTTAAGCATATAAATGAACGGATGTGACATATTTGATATTTATAAATAAATTGTTAACATAAAATAATAGATTTCATAATTGGAAATCGATCAAGATGTTTATTATAATTACAATGAGGATAAAATTTAGTTTTTAATAGGTTTAAAAAAAATATTTTCTAAAATAATTATCCATTATTAAGCAACTACAAATTTTATCTAGTGATTTGAAATAAACCTAATTAAATTCCAACCCAAATTTTAACATTTAACAATACAAATATCCATTATTAAGCAACCACATTTCCACAACCAAACTAAAAATAATAATACGAGACTTACGTAACTATGATGTTTCTATATGCATCTAACTTTACACGTGGAATTTGCATATATTTTCAACAATACACATGGAAATGATGTTGTATTGGACATATCATAATTTTGACAATCATTATTTCACATCAAAAAATTAAAAAAAAAAACCAAAACAACCTGTCTCGTACTTATCATTGATATAAAAGAAAACTTAGTACTTGACATAAATTATCCGATGTTTTAAGGTTAGTAACAGACCAAGCCAAATAGATATTGTTCTTACTATGAAGGTAGATAGAGTGTTATTTGTAAGGATTGCAAAGTTATACCGACGGGTGTTTAATGATACAATACAAATTTTGGGTTGTAAATATTTATGTTAGCCGATGGAAGAAAAACTATAGGTGTAATAGAAATAAATAGTGAAATTCGAATGGAAAAAAATGGATTTTGTTAGGGAAAATATTATGCTACATCTCGTGCATTATAGAAAGTAAGATTAATAGGATTTGGGTTGAAATAAGCCATATTAAGGATACGACTAAGAAGATGCTAGGAGAAAGTAATACAAATAGACGACCGAGTAAGTAAGGATGGTAATTGGGCCCTGTCCATGTTGGGCTCGGCTTAGTCTGACCTTGAGGGGTCCGTATTTAGATCTTAAATGGGTTTGGGTCCAGGTATTTTAATTTTTACTCATTGGGTCTAGGGGAGATTGAGAGACCCTTATACCCACTTTGAAACTATTAATTATTACCTCAATTACATGAATTTTTCAATAAGATCAAAACATATATTTGCAAGATATAAGAAATTCATGACTGTTGTGAAGAAAGGGTTGCTGAATAATTGCAAAGCCATATTCATGTCCGTGCAAAATTGCTTGTATCTTCTTCAATGTTCGAACTAGGGGAAAATGATTTGGAAATTCAGGTTTCAAAATTAATTTTTTTAAGAATGTAATAGTGGAAAATGGTTTATGCTTATAGCTTTGATTTGAAAAATTGGATTTCAAAACTTAAAAAATTTGGGAATATAATCATGAGTTTAGTTTTTTGGAAATTTGAGTTTTAAATTGAAAATTTTTAAGAATGTAATGAGTGAGATTAATTTTTTGGATATTTGAGGTAAAATAATATAACTATATGTAGAATGTCAAATTCATTATTATCAATATTGTGAGCAAATGACTACTATAATTATTTACAATTATCTTGCGTTGTTTTATATGTTGAAATAGTCATAAATTGAGCCAATGCAATATTTTATTTTAAAAAAAAGGGTCCATTGGCTAGGTTTGAGTATTTGAGTTTGGGTTCAAGCATACCCATGAAAATATAGGTATAGATCAAGTCTTTTTTTGGGTATAGAAATGGGTTTGAGTAAATGGTGGGCTAGATATGGCCAATTGTTATCTCTACAAGTTAGGAGACATGATGGTAGAATGAGAAAATTCATAAAAAATATTAAGACAAAAAAAATGTTAGAAAAGCTTACACGAGTGTAGAAATGAGCATTTTAGACAAGTTCGAAAAGAGACTAAAAAGTGGTTATGGAAGCTAGAGGTAAGACTTATGAAGGATTTCACCAAAAATTGGTGACAAATGATAGAGAAAATGTCATCTATAGGCTTGCCAAACAAAGAGATAGAAGAATTACGGATTTGAATTGGATTAAGTGCATTAAGGATGAGGGACAAAAAGTTTTAGTTAAGGAAGATTAGATCATGAGAGATGGCTGACTTATTTCGATACTAAAATGTTATTGTGAGAGAACTAGATGATGCTTTCAATGATATGAATTGTAGATTTGTACGTTAGATTAAACGGCATGAGGTTAAAAAAGCTATACGAAAGATGAAAAATGGTAAGACAATGTGACCTGAATGATATCCTTCTAGAGGTGTAGAAATGCCTAGGGGATGTTGTAGTACTTGGCTTATCAATTTTTTTAACAAAATTCTAGTGACCAAAAAAATGTTTGATAAATGAGGAAGAATATGTTGATTCATCTTTATAAGAATAAATATGATATGCCATAAAATGATACTTTGGGATAGAATGATTGAGCGTAGGTTTAGGAATGAGACATTAGTTTTAGATCAAATCAATTTGGGTTTATGTTAGGAAGATATACGATGAAGACTATTTTCTTTTTTAGGAAATTAATGGAGAAATATAGAGAGAAAAAAAAAAGAATCTTTGTAAGGTCTTTATTGATTTAGAAAAAAATATATATATATTAGGGTGCCAAGATGAGTTTTGTGATGGGCTATTGAGAAGAAAAAAGTACAAATTAAATATATATAACTGATTAAGAACATGTATACATGAGTAATAATTAGTGTGCAGACTCTAGATGGTATGACTGAAGAGTTTTCAATCACAATATAAATTCATCAATGATCATCCTTAAATCCCTACCTATTTATTTTTGTTATAGACAAGCTTGCATATGCCATTCAAGATAGGGTTCTGTGATGCATTGTCTTCACTAATGACATCATATAGGTAGATGTGATTAGAGCAATAGTAAGTTCTAAGTTAGAGTTATGGACAACCACATTAGAATCTTAAGATGTTAGGTAAGTAGGACAAATTAAAACCTGAGTCTATGGAGGATATCAAGTTTAAAGTACCTAGATTCATTTTTGCAAAAAGATGGTGCAATTGAGCATAAATGTAAGCCACATAATTAAGGCATGATAGAAGAAATGGAAAAGTGTTTTAAGAGTTTTACGTGATTCTAAAATCCCTAATAAGTTAAAAGGTAAATTCTATAGGATGGATGAAGTGGCAAAATGCCTTGGCTATGTTGTGTGGTTTCAAATGTTGAGAAAATAAAAAACAACACTTGCATAAAATAAGAGTGACTGAAATGCGAATATTAAGATAAATAATAATATCTACAAAAAAAGATAGAATATGAAATGACAAGATACGTAGGAAGGTTGAGATAGCGCCAATTGAAGAGAAAATGAGAAAGAACTTTTTCTGATGATTTAGACAGATTGAACGTCGATTAATGAATATCGTAATTATGAGAGATGACTTGGTGCAAGTAGAAATAATTAGTCATGACTAAGTATATGATAAGAAAAATATAATTACTCTAAACATTACTGAAAATATTACATTTAATTAATACAAAATTTATCTTGTCCACTTAACTAGTTTGAAATTTAACTTTTAATTGGGTTGAGTTGTTTATTATATCTCTTCTCAAAAAATATCTTAACGTGGGGTTGCCATAAGTTGGAGCCCTAATTTCAATACAGCAAGAATTAGGCAAGGAATCTCTTGCAATAAGGGGTAATATTGTCTTTTCGTAATACTCCATTGTTCTATCAGCAAAGTTGTTCTTTTTTCTCGTCCCCTTTTGAAGAACACCTTTGCGAACCACTAGATCGTTCCCCGTCGAAGCTCGCACAGAAGTGTTATGGGTCAATTTGGAACAGGGTTAGTTTAGGCATTTTAATATTTTATGTTGTATATATAAGTAGTATTGTACGTATGTAGGGGGATGGTAGAAAAAATGAATGAAACTGGCTAGCACCTGATGGGCTAGATTTTCTGTCTTTCTCTTCTCTCTCTCTTTCTCCCTCCCTCTTCTCTGTATAATTCCCTTGAAGCCATTGATTCTGGGAATTGAGCTTAACAATGGTATCAGAGCATCCTTCCTGGCCAGTGGATGCAAAAGTCGAAACTAGTGTTCTTGAATGCAGATTCACCTCCTTGGAATCAAGATGCGACAACATTGATGCAAGAATTGCTGGGTTTGATGCGAAGTTAGTGAAATTGAATGCAACGTTGCAAGAACTAAAAGTCAGCAATGTTAATCTCCAACAAAACATGGAGATGAAGTTACAGGTCATGTTTGAGAAGACGTTGAAAGCTTTGGACTCTGCGCCTGCAAAGTTAACAACTGCGGAGAAAATCTCTCTGAATCCACCTAATTTCACACCCCTGCATCAAGCCCAAACACATGTGACAAGATCAACTGGTAATATGGAAATTGGGAAGCACTCACCTACAAGCAACAAGGATTATCAACTTATGGACAGGGTAACCCAAATTAATTTTAATTCTGTAATTCCTTTTGGGAAATGGCCAATCTTGCAAGAAACAATTGATGGCCCAAAAGATGATCACCATCAAACCAAGAAATGGAAATGGGTTGAAGTTGAAATCTTGGTGGGGTAACAAGTCAAGCAACGGAAAGATCTTTGTCATTATACAATAGCTTCAAACATGAATAACACTGCAACATGGATGAAGATGGTGCAGCTTGGAGTTCCTTTAGAACAAGAATTGCTGGAAATCAATTGTAACAGTGAAGGGCAGAAAGAACATATGGAAAGCAACGAATGGTATGACAAAAGGTCCTCCCACACTGGTTTCCAGGCTATAATGCTTTGGATGGTTGCGGTGAGACATGAAGATCAAAGGATGTCCTCAAGTTGCAAAGATGAAGATTTAGAATTTCTGTTCAATGGAGGAAACTCAAAAAATCATCTTCAAAGGAACTACATCAGCAACAAAACATCAAAACTAAAGATCCAAACCTTGATGAATCATTCTGGTTACAATATCAAACAATCTTGTTGGCTATTCCACTACATGGAACCTCCTCCAACAAGTTCCCTGATGGTGTCCCTACTGGTTCAAAGAGTTATTATCGTAATCCTTGAAGCATAAGGGATTGTTATGGGTCAATTTGGAACAGGGTTAGTTTAGGCATTTTAATATTTTTTGTTGTATATAAGTAGTATTGTACGTATGTAGGGGATGGTAGAAAAAATGAATGAAACTGGCTAGCACCTGATGGGCTAGATTTTCTGTCTCTTTCTTCTCTCTCTCTTTCTCCCTCCCTCTTCTCTGTATAATTCTCTTGAAGCCATTGATTCTGGGAATTTAGCTTAACAAGAAGACGAAGCTCCCAAAGCTCCATTTTTTAAGGTACTGCTTCTCTCTATATTTCCTTTTCTGGCATAATCAATGCAAGTAAAGAACGTTTTCGGAAGGTTGCCCTTCACCAAAAAGACGTCGTTTTGAATGGATTTCCTTCTCATCCATCAAGGATCGCTTGCTTCAGTAAACTAAGCTTCTCACAATAACTCTTTATTTCCATTTTTTATATTTGATATGGAAATTTTAGGGGGAAAAAAGAAGAATATTTGATCATAGCTGCTCTATTCTTAATTTCATATTAATGCTGGTACTTTTTCAAGTTTGTTTTCTAATCATGTCAGTTATGATTCAGAAAGAATTTCATAGTAGGATGCTGTGATGGAAGGTGTTGTTTATTAGTGTTAATAATGTGTTATTGTTTGTAGCCTTTCTTTTTGCCATTTGAGATTCATTTTGCCAAACTGGAATACATTGACGATGATATTTGCAAATACTCATTCGTTCTTCAAATCAAATTCAATGAAGTTTGTCTATATAATTCACCCTCGCCGGAAATGTCAAATTTTATGAGAAGTTTGTCAAGGTAAGACCAATATCCTTTCCCTTATGCTCATATCTACATACCCTTTGGGAAACAAACTAAGAGAAAGACGAGAGTGAAAAGGAGGAAATGTGTACTGGTGATATTAGAAGGATATGGAAGGTGTTCAATCATTTGGTGATTGTTATTTGGCTTCAAAATGACCAAAGGATGGAAATCTAGTTCATGATGTGCTCCTAGGATACTTGACATTGTTTCGATAAATGACCAAGTTCATGTAAATTGGATTTGCTTGAGGAGACAGAATCTGTTCTGAAAGGATTTTGGGTTCCACTTTCGATGTTTGCTGGGCATGAATCTTACCATTTGGGTTAGCAAGGTTAAACTTTTGAATGTGCAAAGATGAGGAGAAGCATCTAAACTATTGAGAGCTTAACTTTGTTATGGTGCTGTTTTTGGACCTAATGGTGGACTTGTTAATTAATTCCAAAAGAAAAGGGGTGGATTCTCTTTCTTTGGACCTGTTTCCTGCTCCACAACACAATCTTCTATGATATTCTGCTTCCATTTCATTTAGGCATTTGAGGATATGCTATGCAGCTACAAGGTCAAAGCATATACTGATCTTTTAACACTAAAGGGGAATAGTTATATTGACTAATGTTTCTATCAAAAAGCACATTTATGCTGACGAATGTTATCATTGTATGAACGTTCAAAGGTCCAATTTCAATTGGGTTGATAAATTGGAGATCGCGGGTGGACAGATAGTGAGAATGGTTGAGTTTCTCTTCTAATAGACCCTGAAAGGGACACTGCAATCTAGACTCTGAAGTTAGCTGTTAATTTTGACCTTCTGGAACCTAAAGAAATAGGATCCCCTTCTTAATTTCGTGGAATGCATTGATTCAAGAATGTCAAAACCATCCACGGCCTTTGAGCAGCTTTTTTCTCTGGAACTACATATGTCGTCTTTGTTCCTTATGCATCAAAGACTAGATCATATGGGAAATGTGCTTTGCCCTTTAGGTGATCATATCATTATTTCTGCAGGATCTCAAGTATGTCAGGGAGAAATCGAATGCCTGGTCAATCTGATGGTTTTCGAGGTTATCATGATGGCCATCGGCCTGTAATGAACCGCAGACCAGGCCCCATTCCTATTCACCCTGCAGCTTTGGAAGAGGAACTTGAAATACAACATAGAGAAATGCAAAGAATTATTGTGGAGAATCGGCTTGTTATTGATGATAATACTATTCTTCAAAGAGAATTGACGGCTGCAAAAGAGGAAATACACAGATTGGGGAAGGTCATACCGAAAGTCCAGGCTGAGAAAGGGGCACAGACAAGGGAGTTGATTGAAAGAGGACTAAAATTAGAGGCCGATCTCCAAGCTTCCGAGCCTCTGAGAGCGGAGGTTATGCAGTTAAGAGCTGAGGTCCAGGAATTGAATTCTTTACGACAAGATTTGTCAACCAAAATCCATGGTCTTACACAAAACATAATCGTCTGCAAGCTGAAAATCAGCAACTAATTGCCATGAGGTCTGATATTGATGGGATGTGCAAGGAGCTAGTTGAAGCCAGGTTTGAAACTCACTACCTAATTGATTAGGTTTCCAATCTATATGATTAGTATTTAGCATCCAAACTTTTGTTGCCTATTCATCCACTTCATTGGGGGGCTGGATAAGATAGTGGTATGACTAGAAGTTGATTCATCAAATAAGCTGTCAGCTGTTGTTCGTTTTTTTCTTAGTTAAATTGATGATACGCCAAATTTTTAGGAGAGCCTATGAATATGAGAAGAAAGCTAATGAAGAAGAACTCGAACAGAAGCAAGTAATGGAGAAAAATCTCATATCCATGGCTCGTGAAATAGAACAACTACGAACAGCAGAGCGGCTGAATAGTGAGAGGAGACGTGGTTTAGGTTCTCTCTCTCTCTCCCATCTGTTTATTATTACCTCTCAGGGTATATGTTAAAGAGTGTTTAAATTTACCGAGTCCTAGGAAGAAGCATGTTGTTCTGAAGCTTCATTTACATTTCTTTTTGTATAGGTGGTGGTGGTGGTTATGGAATGTTGAACAGAAGCCCGGAAATGAGATATCCAAGTGCTGCATATGGAGATGGCTATGGTAGTGCTTGGGGACCTTATGATAAACACGGCCCTCCTCGACGTTGATTTATTGTAGAATGCCTCTGGTTCTGGGCTTCTGGTTTTAGCATATTAGAAATTGAGCTCATAATTATAAGAAGAATGTTTTTTTTTTCTTTTTCTTTTTCCCTTTGTTGCTTTAGGTGGTCTTAGGAGCTTGAGCTTCATTCAACATTTTCCTCTAGTCAATTGGAATGTAGTTGCTGTATGATTCTTGTTATCATGGCTTCTAGGAAAGTATATGCAGTGACTGGTCCAGCCTCCAGAACAGTGCCTTACCAATTCTACAAAACTAAGGAAGAACTATTTTATGCATATGATGTCAATTTCCTTGTGAAAACAAAAGGAGTAGCTTTGAATATTAACTTTCTTGTAGTTGGCATGATATTTATCATCTTTCAGACAACTGATGATTGGAAAACCAAAGATCAGAAGCTCATTCCCTACCATCAGTATCTGGAAGATATCAGCCTAAAGTTCAGACGGATTACATTCAATTATCTGTCGAGGATGAAGAATCAGTTTGCTGACGCATTGGCCACACTAGCTTCCATGATCAGTAGAAGGTATTGATATCCGGCCAATAGAGTCGACGAATCAGTGTGAAGAAGAGTCATGCGAGGACAAATCAAGCACAGCTAAATAGTAGTCATGTCGACAAAAAAGGAAGACAGATCGTCAACGCTTCCAACGTCAGTAGGAACTAAGTAGGAAGTTGGGCTGGAACTAGAGGACTCTGTGAGACCCCGTTTCCTGTCTACCTATCTGAATCGTTAGTTTTTGGAGCAGTAGAGACTCACGCTTTAGCCGCTTCACCCTTCTCTTGAGACCAAAAAAAGTTCCTCTGCTCCTTGCCAAATTGTGGAAAAGTAGACAATTAGGTTGTGAATTTTGATTAGCATTTGATAATGGAATCAAGGTAGTTTATAAACTAAGGTTGGTCCATTGAAAGGTGTCGGGTCAATTTAATACCCTCAGTATGTTATAAATGGGAAAGTCTACCAATTGGAGTTAGGAAAGCACTGGTGTAATAAAGGATGATGATATTTGCAGGGTGCCAACAACTTCTACGGATAAATTAGTTTGTAAAAGGATCATGGTAATGGATAAGGCAATCAACTTTCATCTTAGAAGGTTGGGTACGGTTTCTGGTTACCTACTAGGGTTACAAAATCATCTCAGCTTAATGCATAATTAGTGCAGCTCCAAAAACTAAGTGTAAATATTAGGTATGATTACGATGTTTGTTGCTAACAACATATGCAGCAACAAAAATCAGGATCAGTGTGTTTGACCACAGAATGTAGGGAGATGGAGTAATATAACGAACAAGACAAAGCACCCAGTAGGCTGATAGGGTGATTGTGTTTGTGGAAAAAAATTTGATTGGTTATAGTTCCTCCTTTGCCATACACAAATCTTAAATCTGGTTTACCATTGTGTTGCTGTCCATGTGCTTGTGTTCTTTTACAGAAGAAAAAAATAACTGATGCAACTCATTTGCTAAGTACTCATTCTATGATTAGTTTGGATTTGATTTACTCGCTTTGGGTTTTGTAAAATGCAGCAGTGGCTTTGAGAATTCCGGTCAGTTGAGGTTTTAGGGTTTAAGAGACAGATAGTAGCAGAGTGATAGACTCACAAAAGGAATTTTTAGAATCAATTGAATTCCTTAAAAATGGAATATGAGAGGGGAGGGAGGAATTTATGTTTCCTTCCGAATCTTAGCCTCAGTGATAACCTCCCTCTTTCCAAACCGTCTATAAAATGTTCTTCCTTCCAAATCAGAATTGGAGAAGAAGCTGAATATGTGCTTGATGATGCCAAGTTCATATTTGCAATGTGCTCTCCATTTCCCTTACATTATCTGAACCAGAATAGGTGAAGATTACAGAGTCTCCTTCATTTCGCTTCTCTTAGCACAGTATTGGAAAGAAAGATTTATAGCTTCAATGTTAAGTCTTTCAGAGAATGATTTATTCTTTTTCTCTTTTTAGTATATCAAAGAGAATGGTAGCAAATTAATGTATGACAAGGCAATGACACACTATTATTTAAAGAATGGTAGCAAATTCAAATATAAAACAAGGCAAAAATGGGTCACAATTTTCTAACTAAATTCAATTCCATCAAGACAGGTCCATCTTATCAGAAATTTAAACTTCATGACCATTTTAGAAAAAAGATTATTGTTGATCATATATAATCTATTGATCTAGTACTATAAGAGATCTTAGACATAGTATCAAAATACAGAGCCTGGCACCACTGCATTGATTCACCAGCTCTGTCTGCATAATCTCACTCGACCACATTGTCTTTTTGAGCAAATTTGTAAAATGAAACATAGAGATCAAGTTTACACATAATTGACCATTTGAACTTTGAACCTCCTAGGATCAGCAAATGATTCTAATGTACTTCCCTTTTCTAAATGATCATACATTAATGTGATAAAGTTATTTATAACGGGAAACTCCTGATAAAAAGTTTGCTGTTTGTTGAACAATTAAATAAATGGCCACTTTTCGATCATCTTTCCCTCAAAGCTTTTGAAATGGCATAGATGGTGGACGGTGTTGTTCGGCAACAGCCTCCTATAACTTTTGCTCCCAAATCACGCCATCTTTTTGCATGTAATCCAAAATTATCATCATCAAAGCATGTCGCTGGCTGTCAATGGAAACAAGAACAGAAAGGTGATTAAAAATATGTAAAAGATGAAACTTGTCAACTGGTTTGAGAGAGAGAGAAAGAGGGAGGCTCTGTCATAAATCTGACTCACCAGCCATCTTTTAGCTTTGCCATCCCATATCTCACCGCTGTTGGGATAAATAACGACCGCCTTATTGGTTAGCTAAAGGCAGAAATAGTTAATGAAAGCCATGACTTGGTAAGCTAATATTGCAACGTATACAAACTAATAGAAAATTACATGAAACTTAAAAGATACCTCATTAAATTTGCAGATGAGAGATTCAATAAAATGTGGAGGTGAACAGTTTATGCCAACAGCATTTACTTTGTTACTCTTATTTATTACATCAAGGCAATCCTTAAAAGTCTCTCCTGATGGGGCATTCTCACCATCTACAGAGCTAAAGCAGATCCAAGATGGAATTTGGACACTTTCTTCTTCAAGTAACTCAACGCAAGCCTGCAAAATTAAACAAGTTCTGCAGCTTAATATTTTGCCGATCCCTTTGTTAGTTGATTGGTAGGAAAGATATAGTTCATTTTGCACAGTAGGAATATGGAATTGATGATTAACAGCCAAAAGAGATCAGCAAAATGCCTGCAACAGGGCACAGGCTACAACAAGTCAAAGTAGTGAGAGCTATACATATGCCATAAAGACGTATCTGAGACTTGTCACCACTTCTTATGTTTGCAAATTAATATTCACATTTTGTTTTTCTGATGCTAACTGCACGTCCATCTTATAATATATATATATATAATAAGAGCAAGACCAATGTTTACACGAGATAAAATTGAGTTTCATTAGACTACACGTGCCAGTAATTCTAGCCATTATCCAGTCAAAAGTCATTGGATTTGAAATTTGATGGCAATAAGGCCATTAGATGATTCATAACAAGAAAGATAGACACTTTTTTAGACTTGTCATGAAATCGAATTCAGACAAAACAATAGGAACTTAACAGTGAACTGACTTGCATAATATAGAGAGGATTAGTGCTTTCTACTGGAAATCTAGACTGCTGTGGCAAAGGAGTAAGGTTAGCTCAAAAACTCATGTGAAGGCACATGCTGGATACGGTGCTTTTCCATTTCTTGGTCCATATCATCACTCTTCCGGGCGAGATTGTTTTAGTATTCCATCCTTGATCATTTTTTACTTATCTTCAAAGTCTAAATATGTATTTCCAATTAATTACTATAAAGTAAGCAGAGAGTTCAGCCAGAACTGATTTTTTTTTTTTTTTCAAGCATCAAAATGTTGCAAACAATTTTAAGGACTCGTCTTCAACAGGGTTTCTAGTATCATATGATAGCTTTATGTCTCATATCTTTAGATAGCTTTTGATGGGGGAACTTCAGCAAAAGAAAATGATTCAAAAGAAAACATACTTAATTAGTTCAAATAACAACTCCTAAGCAGGTAGAGAACTCTAACAATTAGCATCTTTAATCTCAGAAGGCAGAAACACATTTTACTGTTAAGGAATTCAAGTATGTACTATTCCATGTCAAGTTTACAACAGGAAGAAAGGATATTTGGAAATAATAGAAATATGAGAAATATGAGAAATCAAATGCTAAGTTCGACACAAAAATAAAATAAAATCAAATGAGAAAGTGCAACAGATTACTAGGCTGGGAAGGAGAGAGAGAAACAGAAGTCCAATTCATAAGCTATTTTAGAGACACTTCACTACTTCAGGCACAATTAAAGGCAATGATGAATGTCATGGCATATACAAAGAAAAGTTGTATTTCTTATGACATCTAATCTGGTAAGGCACCAATCAAATTTTATTATCTTAATTGGGATATTTTACTGTAAAGAACAGGTTATCTTCTGGTAAGATGTAAAGAACAGAGTTGGTTGGTGGAAGAACAGACCTGAGCTTCAAGTTTGTTTGGGATAGTCTCAAATGCAAGCAAATCGGGACCTGCTTCTACAAGAACTTGCAATCTACGGCGATGGAAATCCTTCAACTTCTCCAAATTCACATCAGGTCCATAGCACCCACTGCAAAGGATAACATGTGGGATTGTTTAATTATGTGTGTGGGTCCACTGAAACTGACTAAACAGTAGAGATCCATTAATCTTATTACAGGGTTCTATAAGCACCTGTACTCTGAGCCATCGGCAAGATAAGCTCCATAGCTTCCAATGGAGGCTGCAACCAGAGCACTGTTATAAGTATGTCCAGGAACTCTCTTCTTTGAATTCCAGAAACTATCACGAGCTTCAACTGCCAATTTGACACTCCTTTCTAGTAGCAACTCCCCTTCTTCAGCGGACAGTCCCTTGGACAGAAATCCAGGAAGGGTGGCCTATGATAGTAAAGTAGGTAAGAAGAAAAAGTTGAAAAATGAAAACACTATACATAGGAAGGGATTTAATAAACAAAGACTAAAGAGGCAAATTAACACTGCAGAACTAAATCTAATCCAACATCTTTTTATTGTTATGGTTTCTGCAGAAGAGTTTCAAAATATTAGTTCAGTGACATGTAAGCAAAGAAAATACATAACAGTTATACTCTTCCTGCTAGATTTACAGGCCTTTCTTCTCTTTTCTTTTTCCCTTTTCATTACTGAAATGCAATTAATGCAAAGGGAGTGCAGGTTACGTTGCAAGTTTTTCTATCTAAGCAAGTCTACTCTCCTGGAAGCGAGTTAGAAGGCCTTAATTAAATCATTTGTCTATCTTTTCAAATAATATAAAGTACAGGGCAACAAGAGGAATAACGGATTTTCGATGAATAAGATTAAGTCACAGTATTCCAGAAATAGTTATGCTGCTTGTACGTTTAAAATAAGATTCCTTTCTGTCTGGAAATATAAAATAAAATTTTCATCGGAGACATGATACGCATACAGATAACTATTTTTCAGGTCTATATCAGAAACAACATTGATATACATATTCAGCATGAAATACTTCCACAGTCCAGTAGCTATATTCTTTAATAAGAAACATCAGAATGAACCTAAAATTATGATCTCTAGAGTTTGTATGTACCAAATACTTCATATGAATTTAATGGTAGATTTGATCTTTGGTTATATAGTCACTCCCATATGACCATTGTTGAAAGGGAAAAAATAAATTCAGGAATATTTACATTCTCGTATTACTAGATTAATTAGTCCATAGATTAGCCCCAACATATCAGAACTAAAATAATATGCTTAGGAGAATCTCACCAATAACAAATTATGAGTCACGTATGTAAGATCCACACGCATACCCTTTTAAGGTGCCACGTTGTCTGCTGAGTCTTCAGCCTGCAGTTTCGTGTTTCTCCTCGTTAAAGTAAAGTTCTTTTTCTTCAAACATACTTCTTCACCAAAACACCACATATGTTCACCTCGTCTAACCTCTTAATCTATCTAATCAATATATGTAACTATTCCTTCAATACTATTCTAAAAACAACTGAGATCTCCCAACTTATCTTCCAAATGACTAAGGAAAGAAAAAGGGAAAAGAAGAAGTGGGGACATTGTAGCAGAATGATTCTTGTCCCATCAAACAATGCATAGAATGAGTTTCCTAAAATTTAATAGATCATGTCATTTTTTGAGTGGAAACAAAAGCAGAAGAAATGATGATAACAAATTAGAAAACATAAAATAGCACAAATAGTTTCAGGACTGTTACTTCAAATAAGCAAAGTCATCAATTTTCTTTTACAAATGCAGCTTAGGCCACTGCAACTGCCTAAAAGTACCATGTCTTTCTTGGTTGGCAAATCCAGCAAAGATAAAAAATTACCTGGTAAGATGAAGTGACCAGAATATCTGCACCAGCCTCCAAATATTCCAAGTGTACCTACAAATTTTGAACAAAACCCAAGTCCTGTCAAGATTAAATAATGCACAACATAACCCAAAAAAATTAAAATCTATAAACCAAAAATGACAGACTAAAGAGAGGGAGGGGGAAAGAAGAAGTAGACCTTCTGAATGAGGTGAGGGTCTTTTATCAAACAGAAAGCGCTCCAAAGAGGGTCGTTAATGGAAGCTCCATGTCTTTCAAGCTGGGTTGCGAATCCTCCATCAATAACAGCACAACCTCCTGCCTTGTCAATCAGATCTTCCAGCAATGTCGTTTTCCTTTTGATACCCATTTTCTCTATTCGTTCACACGCAGAGAAAAGATGAAGCTTTCTGGGTTTTGGAAGATATGAAATGTGAGAGCGTTAAGTGAGAGAAGGCTTTGAATGCACCGAAACGCCAATAGACAGGAATACGGAGAGGGTTTGGTGGTGACTAGTGTGAATGCGGACGAAATACCAGTCTGGTTCTTTAGCGGTTTCTCAAAGAAAATAAAATAATAATAAAAATCCAAAGAAGAAAAGTCAAAAACTACAAGTCTAGGTAAATTTGCTGGATTTGGTAACAGCTTTTTAGTTTTACTTTCCTACCAACTGAGCAAAATTTTTGGGTAAGATTTTAAGGGTATTGCTGATATTAATTTTTTAAAATTCTATTCCGCTCTTCTTTAGAAAGAGGTAATCTCTTAAGGTGATGTAATATAATCTTAATTATTTTCTCCATACACACAGGATATAATTTTTATAGTTTTAGAAATTTATTTGAAATAATATTATTTAATAAGTATGATTCTAATTTTAATAAACAATAAATTAGTACGACATCTTTACCAATAGAACTAAACAGTTTGATATTATATGTTTTTATAAGATTATGAGCAGGTGATGAGCTGTTAGATTAACTGTATTAATTATGAGCTGATCATCTACGATTGTGTGGTTACTTTATTTTAATTGTGAGTTATTTTTTTAATTTAATGTAGTTTAGTTCGAGTTATAATATATATGAATTAGAAATTTATTTTTATAATATGATATATAATTTATAAATATATGAAATTAATACTACTAATAAAATAGTATTATGAATTCAGTGACTACACTCTAGAGTTGATTACAGATACACGAGAGAGCCGCCACAGTAGACTTGGAAAACAAGACTTTGCTTGGTCTTGGAGTTGTTGAATTGAAAATTTTAGTCTCTAAACTACCACTTGTTTTGTAATTTAGTCTCTAAATATTTAATTTTGCTAATTTTTTTTTCCTCAGATTTGAAAAGAGAATAGAATGTCTTTTTTCAATGAGTTACTAAATCCAAATAGTGATTTGAGCTTCAATAGAAAACTATATATGTCATTTAAACTTGGCTACACTTACACAATACTCTTCTTTTATTTATTTATTTTTTTCTTTTAACGTACATAAACTATAACTTTTACATTTTTCTGTTTTTTTCACTAAGATTCAAATCAACTTTTTCTGTCACTTGAAAAAAAATATATATATATAGTTAAGACTCATGAAAGACAATATATTTTAGTTAAGAAAGTATCATTTTGCTTCTGTTATTCTAATCTTATATGATTCATACCTTATACCTTGATGGAAATCAACTAAGTTAAATGTTTTATCAAATGATGATAAGGAAATTTAACTCAGAGACATCTCGCAATTCACGTATATAGAAAAATAGTTCATATACCACTGATCTATTACTCAAGTGAAGTTCATGAGAATTGTTTTAAGTTGTTAAAAAGTGTACTAATTAATTCTAGTGGAATTAGTCTTGAGGTCCATTTCGAAAAAGGAAAAGAAAATAAATCAGTGTTGGGTGGACTTGCCCCATTTCCATTATCCGAGAGAAATATATTGTGTGGTTGTTGAAACTTCATTTTCTTAAAAAATTAAATTCAAAGAGTTAGATTCGTAGATAAATTATATAAAAGTTATAATATCCTCAGTTACTGCTAGTATTGGTGGATAAAATTATAATTTGAACTCTTGTCAGATCCAAAATGTAAATAAATAATAATTAAAGAGATGAAATTTAATATTATAATACTTATTTTGATAAAGCAAATATCTAATTAGTTGCTGTGGTGTAGTGGTTATCATGTTAGTCTTACACACTAAAGGTCCCCAGTTCGATCCTGGGCAGCAACATTATTTTTTATCTTTTTTAAAATTGAATTTTTTTATTTTAATAATTTTGAGCAACTCCCTCAATATATAAAGGTGGCAAAAAATACAACTGTATGGAAGTCATAAAAACAGTTGGCGATACACATTTCAAATTACCAATCACCAAACAACAAACTGGAATTATCAAAATTCTATCTTTTTATAGAATATATTTCAATATTCTAATTCTATTTTTATTTTTTATCAGAGATATTATTTACATTTACAATTATTGTGATTGTACTCACTAGATCTAACTTATACAATTCTTAGAGAATAAAAAAACAAAAATCAGAATTTTTTTTAGAAATATTAGAATTCAAGACAACATAGATCCAAAATATCAAATAAAATAGTTTCATATTCACTAAAACTTCACGGTGGAGTTGGACTCATTCAGTGAAAACAAAAGAGTTTTAGATTTCGTACCAAACAATTAAGAAACATGTTATAGCCTTGAGGAGTAGTGGCCCATATATATAATGTTAAAAAATAAAAACAGTACGAGTAAAGAAGGCTTTGAGGCATGTAATCACTATCTTTAAAGAAATATTGCATGTATATTTATTAGAGAAAACATACAAGCTTCTTCCAGGATATAACAAAATCTCTTGGAACTCGAAATCTTAATGATGATTAGAAATAAATAAAGAGTTTATATAAACACTGAAAAGTTATATTCAACATATATGTATATTAAATTAATTTAACTAATATGTCTATTAAATTAATTTAACTAACATGTATATTGAATTTGAAAGGAATAGATAAAGAGTTTATATAGATACTGAAAAGTTATCTTCAATAAATACGTATATTAAATTAATTTAACTAACATGTCTATTGAATTTGAAAAGGTATTAATAAAGTTTTTACATTTATTACAGACTATATAACATATAAAGCCCATATACTTCTATATAATGTGAAGTTGATAGGAATAGAACCCAGTTTTGATACCATGTTAGAGTCTTATTATGTAAAAACTAATCAATTAGTGTTAAGAGCAGTGACCCATATATTTTTATATAATTTGAAACTTTATTATGTTAGCAATGTGAGAAATACCACATTAACATCTCCTCACATGAAACATGAATCAAAATTCAAGTACACTAGTTTGTGAGACACTTGAACCGAGGTGTTGGAGCAATAGAGAAACCTAGCTAGAAAGAATCTAGCTCTAATGTCATGTTGGCAGCTGGTATAGATTTCGTTCTCTCTACACTTTCAGATTCAAGCAAGATGAGATGAAGTTTCTTGATTTTTTTTAGCGAATTAAGATATACATGGGTGCAACAATTATTGTAATTAAAAATATAAATTATATAAGAGTCTCCCCAACTAAAATAATATAGATATATTATTTAATATTATAATTCTAATTGTGTGTTATTATTATATATTAGTTTCAACATTACTTAAGTTATAAAAATAAAAAATATAAATATAAATACAAATAATTCATAAATTTGTCAATATCATGATCATATTCACTATATCTAAATTATACAACTCTTAGAGTATGAAAAAGAAATAAATTTAAAAATTTGAGAAAAGAATTAGATTAGTTATTTTATTTTTAATAATTAATTATACTTTGAAAATTGTTAATTTTGGTATAGATTAGTTATTTTTTATCAAACTTGAATCAAGATAATCATAAGTCGAATCATACACCACCTAACCACTAAAAAACTATTGAACTATGATTTCATGCCAAAAAATTGGAAAATAGAAACAATATCATAAAAGAAGATACGAGATTTTAATCCTTTGTGTAACCTAAAGTTGACTAAATAAAGTAAGATTATAACACTTGTTAGTTATATCTCATTGGCAGCTGGTTTAAATTTCATTGTCTCTTCACCTTCAGATTCAAGCAAGACGAGAGAATCCTAGCAAAAAAAAAAAAGGGGCAAGATGAGAGAAGCTTCTGATTATTCGGCGAATTAAAATATAGATGGGTGTAACATTTATTGTAAAACTAATAACGTGAATTACATAAATAGAAAATAAAAAGTTGAAAAAAGAAGAGAGTAACCAGTACAACCTGTATCAATTAATGTGGAACATGATCAACAATTTATACATCGAGGATTCAATGGACATAGCGCCATTAATTGGTTTTGTGTAGGCATGCCTAAAAGCTTCAACTTATGAATTGATCCTGAATAGTTGTAGTAGGACGATTTTTATTAATAAAAACCCTCATGTTGTCTTGTAATGCCAAAAAAAGTCGTGTGAGATTACTTTTGAAGTATTCAACCGACATTCTCATAAAATACAACAAGAGCTACGTGAAGAAATGTTCGAGTTTCACATTACAGTAAAACACCTAAAATAGTGTAATAAGACGTTGCAAATATTTCTATCACAACATATGAGAACTTATAATTCATTTTAAGAGAAATCGAAATATCATAACAAGAAGCACTCATTATTTGGCAGAAGAGTATTGAAGATAATTATTATGATTGATTGCAATAGTTGACTATTCCAATCATATTCCCCAAATATCCTCAATTAAGATAATTATATATTTAATATTTTAATTGATTGAATTAAGACATAATTAAAAAATAATTATATACACAATTAGTTATAAATTATGCCTTAATTCTAAAACTCATGAGTGTACCTTGTAAATCTATAAATTAAAGACTTTACTATTATAAAGTGTGAGTAAGTAAGCTTTATACATATCTATGAAATAAATAGATATATATAACTATTCTCTCAAGAAATAAGTCGATAGCCAAATTACGTATATCTTTGCTCTCTTTTTTTTTTTTTTTATTTGTCTCGTTTATTCTAAATTTATTCAATATAGACCACAATGGTCTTGTAATTTGTATTAATGATGACGATATGTAGTCGTTGGTAAAGAAGACAGCATTTGATTGAATAATGACAACTTTTTATACCTTTTGATGTTTAGCTGTTAGGGCAAATAAGAGAAAGAAACAAAGGAAGGCATTGAAGTATTGCATGTAAAAGATGGTAACTAGAAGTTTGAAGCAGCATATTTCATGAGAGTATTGAATAGTTTGGTAGACCCTCGAGGCAGACCGAAGGAACCTTGAATGAATGCATATTGAAAGCATATGCAGGTTTCTACTTGGGTTATTATTTATTTGACATGTGGAATTGGGTGAAATTGTGGGTGTGAATGGTTGAAGGCAGAGTAATGCTTGCTTATAAATACTTTGTTCAGTAATATCTTCTTTCATATAAGCTCATCATTGTCCATGTGGTTGCCCCCTCTTCTTATCATCGTGCAACTAGAATTTGGTAAGCACCTCAGTGAATTAATGTCCATGTCCCATGAAATATGATCAACTGCATGCATGCCATAGACATAGACCCATTACCAAAAATCCCCAATGAAAGCCAAACCAGCCAATGCATGGAAAGAACTTAAGAATTTCAGTGGACAATCATAAAGTGATGATGGGTTTAACTTTTCAACACATCTGAAAATCTTACCCCTAACTAAACTTTTAGCCAATCTAAGTTAACTTTCATTTCTGGCACACACCATTGCCTTTCATATTTTCATGTTCTAAAATGGAAGCATTTTGATAGTAGGGGATTCGCGGGGCCGATTATGTACGCCATGTGTCCCTTTTTAAAAAGAAAAAATATTTCACTACTTGAAACTCTGGGCCTCGCATATATATTAGATTACTGACTTTAGAATTAAAGTGACCGTCTCGAATTCACAGTACTAATTTTCATTGCTCTATTGTTTTATGACCACTTCAGGAGCCAGTCAAGCTAGCTACCCACTTTCTTAACCCCTCAACAATAGTACATACAAGGCAAAAAATTAAATCGCTCGAATCCATAGTCAATCCTATTTTCGATAGAGCAGTTCATAATCAAATTCAATTTATTTCATTATTTTCATATCCGTAATAAGCGTATTCAAATTTAATTTACAAGGAATTTCTTTATGATAAAAAATATATATATAGAAATATAGGATAACATATCTGACAGAGAAATAAGAAAGAGTAATCATGGGTTACAAGAAACTGAAAGCCAACAACCAATGACCATTTTCTTCAACAGCCAATTAAGTCTAGAGCTTGACAATCTCTGGAATATGAACTGGGTATCGATCAATACAATCTTCCCATGGTCCATCAGTTGGGGTTTTGATGCTTTTGTTACACTTCCAAACAGCACTATTACACTTGAACCCGCTTCCAAAAGCTATCTGCCATACCCTATCACCCTTCTTCATTCTTCCTTTTGCTTCAATATAGCTTAGCTCATACCAAAGTGAAGAAGATGAAGTATTCCCAAACCTATGCAGAGTCATTCTTGAAGCTTCAACATGCTCAGAAGAAAGCTGAAGATTCTTCTGTAATTCATCAATCACAGCACGCCCACCAGCATGAATACAAAAGTGTTCAAATGCTTGCTTGAAATCAGGAATGTAAGGCTTCCATTTGGGGTTAAAGATTTTTCTCCCAATAAGGGTAAGAAGGAAAAGTAATTGCTCTGAAGCTGGAAGAACAAGAGGCCCAATTGTTGTTATATTTGATTTCAGAGCTTCCCCTGCTATGGCCATGAGATCTTTGGATAGTGAAATTCCTACTTTCCCTTCTTGATCTTCCTCTTCATACACACAACGATATGCTTTGCTATCACCACCTTTGTGGGTTCGAACAACATGAACCAATCGATACTTGGCTCGCTTATTTTCAGACCTACGGTTTGAAAGAAGGATAGCAGCTCCACCCATTCTGAATAAACAATTAGGAAGAAGCATAGCTCTCTCTTTGCCTTGGTAGTAATTGGGCGTAATAATCTCTGTGCTCACAACCACAGCATTTGAATTGGGATGAACTTGAAGAAGATCACGAGCTAAATCAATTGAAATTATTCCAGCACTGCAACCCATTCCAGAAAGATTGAAACTTTTAATGTTGCTTCTCAATTTGTACTTGTTAATCACCATAGCAGATAAAGAAGGAGTTGGAGAGAAAAGACTGCAATTCACTATAAGAATATCAATGTCTCTAGGCTTAAGCCCTGTTTTCTTAAACAGTGAATCCATGGCTGAGAAAATTACAAGCTCAGCTTCATCTCTAGCAGCTTCCATAGTTGGCTTTGGTGGGATATAATGAATTGCAGGAGGCAAACAAGTTTCTTCTCCAAGACCAGAACGCTCTAGCATTCTCATTTGAAACTCGACGCTTTTCGGGTTATCTTTAAGATTGAGCCTTGAATGTTCCATGAAGGTTGCAAATGGAACACGGCATGTAACAGGTGGTTTGAAACAAGCGTAGTCTACGAGGTAAACTGTGCGTGGCTTGGACATGAAGTAAACAGTAGCAATGAAAATTATGAGGAAAGAAGAGCAGAGGATTTGAACTAAATCAAAGTGTAAAGAGATTCCAAAGGTTTAAAATTTCATCTGGGCCTGATCGAAGTACCTCTATGAAAATGCCAGCCATAATGGGTATTAGAGTAAGAGTGATAATATGGTTGACCAGGTATTGGTAGCCAAGTTTAACATACTTGAGCTTGACAGAGTTGGAGAAATCCGGCAAAACTGGAGGCATTTCTACTTGCAAAAACAGAGAGAAACAGAGCGATAGAGAAATTGTGAGGGGTTGTGGAGAAGAAGAAGAAGGGTTGAGTTGGGTGAGGGATATTAGGTGGGAAAGGGGAGGTAAGAATTTAAAGGGAACGGGACCAAAGAAATGAAGATGGCAGATGAGAGGAATTAATGAAGGCTTCACGTCACTCAACGCTCACTTAACTTGGAATTAATTTTCCATAACTCCCAGCCTCCACTTGTAGCAAAACCAACAAAGATTACATTTTAGCAATTTTGGAAATATCTGTCAAAGATTATACATCTAAATGCATCTTCTGGTGATAGATCCAATTGAATAAATAAGCAAGTATCAAAAAGCAGAGGGGTGGATTTAATAGTTCCATTATATAGCTGCCATTTCTGTTAGTATAGAATTACACCGGATCAAAGAAAAAAAAGAGAAGAGTTCGGTTATTTCAAATGCATCAATCTCGAACTCAATGTCATGTTCTCGAACTCAATTTAAGTAAAATTGTGATCCAGGTGGGTTTTGACTCTTTGTTGTAGTCTAAGGCAGAAGCTTTACAAATATACTCATAAACTAGTTCATTAAACTCTCTATTTTTGGGTTAAATGATGTATGAATATTGATAATGTGACTTGTGATCTCTATATATATGCTTCCATGTTTCCTCCTTAAAATATAGGACACATACATGGAGAATATTGATATTGTGACTTGTGATCTCTATATTGTATTATAAAAATTGCACAAATAATAAATACATGTGAAATGCCTGAGTCAAGTTATAATTTCTCATTCCTTAAGATTTATTTGACACTTTATTTGTAATAGGTTACAACAAATAAGTCTCTCAAGATAAAACAACCTCTTTTATATCTAAAGTTGATATTAGATATAAACAAAAACTATAACTTGAAAAGAGAAAAGAAAGAAAAGAAGAAAAGATTTTAAAAAGTGAGGTTAAACATGTTACTTTTATAAACTTTCAAAAAATTGACATTTCTATTCATATGAAAGTTAAAATACAAAAGGAATTGTCTTTCCATTTAATCAAAAAGTAATGACTTTTGATTAGGTCATATAGTTATAAAAAATCTTAAAGGTTTTCATGAAAAGACATTCTTGTTCATAAAGAATATAATTTTATGAAATCAAGTGTCTTTTCACTTAAGCAAAAAGTAATAAATTTTTGTTTAAGTCACAATAACCAAATTTCTCTCTTCTCAATACTTTAATAACTAATCATATGGAAGTTATTTTATGAAAAAAAAAATGTATTTTCATTAAAAAAAAAAAGTAATGACTATTAGATTAAGTCAAATTACTTTAATAACTAATAAAAATTTATAATAATTTTTCCCAATTTTCAAAGTATTGAAACCACTTTGTAAGTGTCTATTTCTCTTGACACCACTAGTTGGTTATATAAAGTGTCCTTAGACTTGAACCTTTTCTGGTAATTATAATAAAAAATCTTACCCTTTTTCATGAAAAGACATTCTTGTTTTTAAAGAAAATAATTTTATGAAACCAAGTGTCTTTTCACTTAAGCAAAAGTAATGACTTTTTGATTAAGTCACAATAACTAAACTTTTTTCTCAATACTTTAATAACTATTCATATAAAAGTTATTTTTTGAAAGGAAATATATATCTTCATTTAAGCAAAAAGTAATAACTATTGGATTAAGTCAAATTATTTTAATTTCTATTGAAAATTCCTAACATACATATGCTTGACTTGTGACCAATTCTTGGTATTTTGCTTCTTAACATGAAATATGAAGCTCGGACCATATTATCATAGCATAAAGAAAGAACAAGGATTGCTTGCAAAATCATACTGATCAAACACATATAATTGTCTCCAACTTAAGGGCTTAGACAATTTCAAAGTCCAAAGCTTTGAGAAAGGCAGCTACAATTGATAGAGCTAAAAATGAGATATGTGCCCAACACAATGAAAACTGTTCACAACATCAGAGATCTTCTGACCCCAAATGAAGGTTGCAAGAAAAAATCTCTTCAACAACTTACAGACACGCATGTATGTAGTAAGTTAGTTGCAATGTGTTAAATATATACACAGTCTACAATAACATAGTCATTCTCTTGTGCTCGATCAATGATCATAAATGCACATAGTCAAATGGTAAAAAAAAACTTACATGATTTTATTTTTTCATTTTGATATTGTATGCTCAGTTATCTGGGCTGCGATGGCATGCCCCAACCTAATTGTTTTGCTATTTGTGTTAGACATGTTCATGTGGATAAGCAATATGTCATTGATCAAATAATTTTTTTATTGTCTTATGCTCGTGTATAGTGCGTAACCGCATATTTTTCAAGAAGCTCTTTCATAAGCTCAAGCTCACTGTTCGCTCCTAACCCAAAACAAAATTCTTGCACATGTAGTAAAACCTAAATTTTGCTTAGAGGTAAATTAGATAACTACATTAACACATGATGTAACTACTCAATACGTCATGAATGCATTTATTATTATCGCATGCTCGATCTCTCAAGCTGTGCTAGTACTACATGATTTAATGGCTTTGATATTATATGATTTTAGTATCAGCATCTTGGGTTCAGACTTTGGCATGTAGGGTCGGGTATGTCTTTAATGCATGCTACAATCGGATGATGGGTAGGTACATCCCTCGGGTGGTTTGGGTATAAGGGCCTTTATTCACCGTTCATTTATCCTTTTCTTTAAAGTTTGACTATTGTGATGTCGAGTGCCTCTCTTTCTCCTCAAGCTTATTCTTCTTAATCTTTCTCTTCTCGAGCTTTGGTTTCCTCCTCTTGGGCCTCCTTTTCTCTTGTTGTACTAATTCGAGGGTAAAGATGTTGGGTGATCTAAATTTTGGGCTCAATGCGATGATTATGGCTGAGCCTTTGTCTAAGTTATCTGATCCGGGTGAAGGGACCTCAAGTGTTAGCGTTAGGAACTTTAATCAATTGGGTTTGGTGAGGGAAGGAGTCTACTAAGGGAGATGAGGGTGATGTTGATTCTGGTGAGAACTTCGAGGAGTCTAGTGAGGATGATGAGGTGAAGTTCTACCCTGTATCTCGTCCTCAACTTACTTCAGTCTATAAAGTGAAATTTTCCAAAGGGAATTATGACGAGGATGTAGATCGCTTTCTCGTTGTTGCTAAAAAGAGGATCAAGCCCGTGATTCCAGATGGGTTGTGTCCTTCAGAGGCTTAGTCTGCTTTTGTGTGCCTGGGCGAGGGTTATTTTAAGGCTAGCCTTAGATTTCCTGTTCACTCCTTTGTTATTTGCCTTTGTAATGTATGTCAAACTATCCTGAATTAAATGAGATTTTTCATTGGACATGTAAGTTTGTGTCGGGTACAAGTCCCCCTCTCTTTGATGGTTTTTAGGGAACTCTTCCTACTTAAGGCACTGGTTGGAGGGTAGATTTACATCATAGCTAGCAAGCCACTATTTACCAGCTACCCTAACAACAATGGAAGGTGTAGTCCTCAAATCTTCTTCATAAGGCATTCCTTTCTTAGTGGTTTCAACCATGATTGGGGGAAGCTGAATACCGAGATGGGCCATCGACTTTCCTTGAACTTTCAGCGGGTGTAGTGGGTTATGAGGATTCATGTTTTGCAACTTGAGCAGTCCTGGGAGATGTTTGAATTGAATTAGTATTTTGACAGTCCTAAACTTATGAATAATTGGGATCTCAATATTGAAGACAGATAAAGATCTCAAAATGATATTTTAGTTTGTTTGTAGACCTCTGGCCTTACTTAACCTTATTTGTTTTTTGTGAAGATAAGCTTCTTGATCGACCTGTCTCATATGCCGAGATGGAGGGGAGTAGATTGAGGAATGTAGCAAAACGAGCACGAGCCACTACTGCTACAACAGTTAAGGAAGTTGAAATTCGCCACGAGGGAGCTCTCGAGCTAGTGCATAATAAGGTCGGGGTCGTGGAAAAATCTAATAAGTTAAGCTTTTCATCTACCGAAAAGGTGCATCATCCTCATTTTACATCACACACTAGCATTATGCGCTCGAAGAGGGTCTGTACAATGGACTTACTCCAATGATATTTTCGTTGAATTTCCTAATGGTGCAAGGAATATCGCCTTTTGAAGCTAAGGTCGCATGAAGTTGTTGTGTTGTGATCTTAACAGCTCAGTTGTTTGATGTGAATACCTAATGGCTATCACCTAATCCGGGATATAGTTCTACCCCTATGATAGAACTTGAAAATGATGCTTTTGCCAAAGAGGCTACTTACATGGTCGAACTGTAATATTTATTAAAGGTACGTGAATTTGAGTTTCATTTTTTTTGTTTTATCTAAATGTCGGGGTCTTATGGAAAATTTTCATTTCATGGCATATAAGCTTTGACCTTTAATCACGACCATTTTCGAGAGAACATAATTTGTCAGGCTGAAACAAAGAGTGGATATCAACAAGTGTCTCAGAGTTGTGGGATGATGGAACATAAAGTTCATAATTCCCAGCTAGCCAAAGAATGAGCTCGAAGGGTGCTGCATAAAGAACAGAGTAAGCTAGAGAGAGCTAAGAAGCTGATTAAGGAGGCTGACACTTGAGCTCAACGTGTGGAGAAGAGTCTTGCCACAGTCCGATAAGAGGGTTATGACTTTTTGTAGTATAAGGAGGGAGCTAGAGATTGCTCGGAGGAAGGTAGAAAGTACAGGATGTTGAGTAGAACCGTGTTGTTGAGATCATATGATGAGAGTTGAACAAGTGTTTTGTGGTATGACCCCTATTTTGTAATTAAATTTAAGAATATTTTTTTTAATATAGTATTTTTTTTCCCTTCTTTGTATTCCTAGGTATTTTGTATAACTTGCTTTTGGGATGTATATTTAAGTCATCTTGTCCAATTGTGGATGTGTATCTTATGAGTTTGGTCACGGGACTTGACTTTTCTGATTTATTCTTCTCGGGTGCCCAAGGTTTTGTTTTTCACATGACCTACTACAATATCATGATGTTCCATTTTCTACTATGTACTCAGGCAATGTTTGCGCGTTGTGAGCTCAGGGCGTTGCTTACAATCAATGAACTCGGTGTACCTTTTCCAATCATGAGTTCAAATTTTTTTCAGCTTTGCGTTTCTTCTTCCCAAGTAAGGGTTATGCCTTGATAGGTTTTGTGTGCTTATGGTCGTTTGGATCTTAACTTTCTTTAAAGTCTCGATGATTGTATCCAGAGGTTCATTAAATGTTTTCAAGCCCGGGCACTTAGCCTTATGTTTAGGATACATGTATTTTTACCTTGTGTCTTGTCTTTAGTAGATTTAAGTATTGGAGGAGTGCATGCCCTTAGGCTCTGCACTGCTCAGTGTTTTAGCCTCGTTTTTCGGACTTTAGGGTTGGAGTTAGGGTTTTAGCCTTACTTGTCAAACATTAACCTTTATAGTCTTGAAGGGATCACACCTATTTTGTTAGTGCATCCAACAGTTGTACCAACCATGTCTCCTCGGGGAGATGTTTGTTGGTTTCGTGTATTAAGAGGCGAGCATTATGGTCCAAGATCCTTGTCATTCATGTACATATCACAAAGTATAAAGGTTATTTGTCATGTTAAACTATTTTATCTTGCTCACCATTGGTCTTATTTTTCTTTTATCTTGTCCTTTGTTTAGGTATAGTCTAACAAGTCGCTTTGACATCCTAATCTGGATCTAAGTCATGAGTTAAACCCTCACTGCTCTAACATGGCGAATTGGTTTCGGGCGTGGTCTTTTGCCCCTGCCAAGCCATCTTCCCGAGTCTTACCCCGTCGACAAGGGATTCAACCTTTAAAGATTTAAAGTCCAACAGGGAGCGATACATCCTAGTGTCTTGTAATCCCTGAGGACTAACTCCTAGTGGCGGGCTGAGCCATTTGGGTGAGTTGGGCTTTGGGTCTAAATTAAGTTCTGATGTTGAGTTAGGAAGTCTTCAAAATCTATGGGTGAGCCTAACACTTGCTGCCCAACCGAGTTGATAACCTGTTGGGCCAAGCTAGATGACAAGTAGGCTTGGTTTGCCTCTCGACTAGTTGGCTGGGTTGGTTTGAAAGATTATGCAAATGGGTTGATGCTAATTCTTCATATAAACACCCCCCCAGTAGTTGTTGTGTATAGACAGCAAAGAAGTGAACAAGGAGGTTTGCAAGTGAAAATTTTTTGCTCGGGCTTTGGTGGTTTGGATGAGTTGTACAGAGGTTTGTATACATGGTTTTCAAGGATGCTCGAGTGAAATTAAAGGGTTGTATTTGTATTTTTGTTTGAGTTGAGAGCTGGGTGAGATTCAAAAAAACACAAATTCTATAGGTTTCCCACAAGACTGCTGTAGTGTTGATGCAAAAACTGTCTGAGCTCAAAGATCTCCCCACATGCTCTTCGATAGACTTGTAGGGGTGGTCCTCTGGATTGTTAGCACTTCAATGCTTAAGTTAGTAGGTTTCAGAGAAATAATAAGATAGGGAGAGAACTGAACTTGATACAGAATGCTTAGGCTCCTATATATATATAGATATATATGAGGTTCCATTCCTGTGGTGACAAGTGTCTTGTTTGAGTGGTGCCACATGTGTTCTTTGGATTAGATTGGCTTGGACCAATCATGTATTAAAACTATCTATGATTAATTTCTTGAAGAAAAAAAAAAAGATCAAGATACTGCAACCTTTGATAACAAGTTATTTGAAAGAGTTTACGGAGAATGAGGCCATGCTCAAATTGTTGTTCCTAAACAAAACTTTGAAGTACAAAAATGAGTACAAAGAATAAAATCTTATATAAATATATTAAATTTGTGTGGTTTGAGAATTTTCTTATATATTTTTTTTTCTTTTTTCCTGGTTGGATCGATCCTAGTATTGTTCGTATTTTACTTCTTCAAATTCGACAATTTCAATGTGAAATAGCATCCCTCTTTCCTCTTTGTTATATGTAGAGTAATCAAATATACACCACTAATTAGTATTGAGGTCATTAATTCTAAAACAATTTTGTTTTAAAAAATTAATGATGTTAAAAATTGAAAAGGATTTCTTATTATTATTATTTTACAGAAGGTAGAAATCATTGAAATAAGAAAATCATGACAATGGATTATCCAATACTTGTATGACAGCTTCAATCACAAGCTTGGCGTCTCTCTGCTCAAACGTGACTTTCTGCCAATTAGATTGCAAACCAAGCAAAACACCTGCATAACCCGTAAAACAAGAGATTTTAAAAGAATAGGCAGAGATATTGCCAATAAATATGATCATTAAATTGAGCACCGACTGTGCCATAAATTGTAGGACTCTAGTAGTCAACTATTTTGATAGGAAATACGATATAGTGCTATTTTTGTTTCCAAATTGATAATTACTGAAACTTACTAGTCCAATTTTCAGTTAATTTGTCGTCTCTGAATTAAGTTCGTTAAAGCTATAAAAAAATAAAATAAATACAAAAAGAAGCACAGTACCTTCCAGGCTTTGACATAACTTGTAAGATTCGAAGTACAACACGTATGCACGTGTCTATGTCTGTGTATGTTGTATGTGTATGTAACTATGTGGAGTGTATTCTGAATACAAGTTTTATGATGGTTAATACCGGTTAACATGAAATCAAAGAGTGCCATATATACATATAATAATTGAGATGGACATAAACTAGTTTGGATATTAGTAAATTAGAAAAAATGAGTTGATTGACATAAAACTCTCCTAAATTAATCACAACATTAATTTGACCGGAAAATCTTTCTTTTTTTTTTTTATCAATCTTAAGTAACAATGAAATATTACGTAGTTAAAACTACTTTGTTAGAATCATATAAATTTTTATATTTAACATTTGCTTCAGAACATATAATTATAAAAAGAAAATGTGAGATGAAAACATCGACCAACAAAACATAACCAATATTGCTTGCATTCATTTACAAAAGATGCATTTATTATTTATTATGCCTATTATACACAGAAACAAATTCGTTTTTATGAGTACTAACTTTTTATATATTAATTCTTAATATTAAAATTGACATTAAAATATTTATTTCATAAATAAAAATCTCAAACACAATCTATTTTTATGCCCATGCATGTGATTGGGATTGTGACATACTTACTTGTTATGTAGTCGCTATTGAGATAGCTGGAGGTGAATTAGGATTGACACATATAGCTACTTCTTCTTAGTGTGGTTATTTGTAGTTATTTTCTTTTAATTACTTATGCGTTGTTACTTTATTTTAGTGTGATTTTATAGAATTGTAATATTATTAAATTTGAAGTCCTTTATTATAATATAATATAAAATTTACGTAAATACTATCTGTGTAAAAGAAATTTTAACTATCTTCCTCTTCAATGTACATATATTAGTCAAATAATCAGATTCAAAAAAAGCATCGTTTTTCTTATTTTGTAGTTTAGTTTTTGCAACGTTCGTAGCGAACCATTGTTTTAGAAACAAGTACTATTATATGTCTCTCAAATATAGGGATCTAAGAATAAAAAAAAATTCAAATTGGAGCTGGACAAAGTAAAAAAAGTTGAGAAATTCATAAATAAGTTTGTAAATATAACAGCAGAGCGCAAGTAGTTAAACATAAGAATGAGCATACAACTTGAAATTCTGAATGTAAACTCGATCAAAATGACCTGTAATCAACCCAAATCAAAATTGGTTGTTTCAAAATTAGGTTATTTTTTATATTTTGTTGGGTCGGATCAATTTTGTGTGTTGGTATATTTTGGGATTTTCAAATAACTAACTCGATTTCCCCATTCAAAATGAGACAACTGGGTTTGCCAGAACAACCCCACCTCTCCACATTTGATTCCCACAAGTTAGGATTTGGTCCCAATCGTCTTTAATTTATAACTAGTCTTAAATTTTGAAGGTTGGATTGGACCAACCAACAACAGCCAACCACTATCTATACATACATATACATATACATCATTCAAAAATTAAAACACAATCCCCTCAAATATGAGTCTACATCTCAATCCAGTTGGTAGCTGGAATTTTCAACTTTAGCCTAACTGATCGTGATGCATTTAGGCTATGACCCATTGACTTCTATATTTCTATATCTCTATATGTATGAATTCTATGATGATGAAAAGTTGAAAACAGACTAGCTTGTTGTTTTCTTGCAAGTAGTACAAGAGATTTGGTTTGGTAATGTTTTTTTGAGGATGCTTATGGTTATGAAAAATATAAGTTAATTTTTTTCATGTATGGTAAAAATAAAAAAAATAAAAAAATTGTTTTGCTCATAACTTTTAAAAACCAATGTGCTTTTGTGTTTTTAAGTTTTGTTTGATAATGCTGTGACTTTTTGAGAGGTATTGTACTTTTGTGGCTCTCTTAGAGTTGTTTTTAAAAAGTTACAGTAGTATTTGATAAAATAATATAAAAACTGCTCTCAATAAGTATAAGTCATAAATTAATGTTTGGTAAATCCATTATAAAGTTGCTCCAAAAATTTAAATTAATTATAGTAGATATTGAATAATAAAAAGAAAGACAATTAATCTGCTGCATTAATTAATAAAAAATAAATACTGAATTTTCATTAAAAATTGAGGTTATCTTGGTTTTTAAAATTTTTGAAAGCAGAAGTCAGTTTTTAAAAGCACCTTAAGCATAGAGTAGAAACACCCTATCTTTTTTTCTTTTTTTTTTTATCAAACATTAAAATATTGACTTATGCTCTTCATAAGCATAAGAACCATATAAAAAAGTATTACCAAACCAAGTTTTAAAAGCTGGCTTCTGGTCTCAAAACTTTAAAATACTAATATAACATCTATTTTTAATGAAAATTTATACTTATCCTTTTATTAATTAATACAATAGATTAATTATATATTTTTTTATTATCAATATCTATTATAATCAATTTAAATTTTTGGAGCAACTTTACAATAAATTTACTAAACACTAATTTGTGGCTTCTACTTATTAAAAGTAAATTTTATATTATTTTACCAAATACTATTAGTGTAACTTTTTAAAGTAATTTTAAGAGAGCCATGAGAGTACAATACTTTTCAAAAAGTCATAACATTACCAAATCAAGCCTCAATTATTCACTGAAAATATAATTATGGGTAATTAAGGATAAAATTAACTTCTTCTTTTTTTACGAGAATCTCACAACTTTTTGGTGTGAGTTTAATCTCGTTTATCCCTCCACAAGTATTTTCTTACGAGCTTGAATCTACATGACAAAGATTTCTCAACTATTAAATTGAACTTTACCTTCTCATTTGAACCATGAATTGTTTTTTTTTTCTTTCTTTCTTTCTTCTGATTCTTTGTTAATTAGTAAGTGCCACACCTCTTATAAGTTGTTGTTTGGAGAATTTATTGCAATACAAGTTGCCAACTAACTTTCCTATATATCCTTCCCAACCCACCCCATGTCTGCATCCTCATCCTCATCCTCATCTCTCACAAACAGAAATAATAATGATTAGATAGGTTGGAAACTGGTTCTAGGTAAAGTAAGATTGGATTTGAGGAGATATATAATAAAAGTAGACAAAGTGAGCACCTTTCGACTTAACTCAAAAAAACTCAAAACAAAATTAGATGATCATTTAATCCCTCAACAGATCACATCTTACTTGCATCTTTATCGTGATAAAATAAAAATGATAAAAAAAAATAATAATAAATTATATCCACTCCTTTAAAATTTAATAGAATGACACTCAGTTAAAATTTGAAAAATTGACGCCCCTCTTCATTAGATGTATGAATAAATAACGACGTTAAAAATATATTTTGAAAAAAGGCGCTAAAAATCCTAATTTTATAATTAGTAAAGTACAAAGATGTCATATTTTTTAGTTTTTCTACTGAAATGAGTTTTAAGTACAAAGTTTATCTTAGTCATATTATCTATTTTTTTATAATAATAATACATTATATTAACCTCAATCTTTAATATTAAGTATATTACCTTTCATAATAATAAAATTTTAATATCAAAGAAGTTAAATAAGCTTAAATTTTTTCATGATATGAACTCTAAAAATATAAATCTATATAAATTTAAAAAATAAATTCAAGCACTTGTAAAACCAATAGACAAGTGATATATATATATATATATATCTAAATCTGCTAGGGAAAATAAATTTCCCCATATAGTAAATAAAAAGTATTTAGGACTAATTTGAAAAGAAAAAAATTAAAAAAACTTTTTGATACTTTAAAAACACAAATAAGATTTTTTTTAGTATCTTAAATTATTTTTTAACACCATTAATTTTTCATCTAATCAAGAGAGTGTAATTTATTCTAAAAAAAATAAAATTAATAATGATAAAATATACTTATTCTTGAAATGAACCTTTTTTTTCTTTTTGGTTGAATGGAAAAAGAAAGAAACAGCAAAGCAAATTACAAGTAATCTATGCTAATCTTTCGTTGCTGGCTATGACAGCACCATCTGCTTCCAAAATCACCCGAAGAGGAGGGGGAACATCCTTCCTGTCAAATGAGCCATCTCCTTGGTCCAAGGCCATATTTACTAAACAATCGGCTACTCAATTTCCTTCTCTGTAAACATAATTTACTTTCACCTCCCAATCCATAGCCAAAAGCCTACGAATATCATGAATCAAAGGCATATCCACATGCAGCTTGCTGGTATCCTTGTCAATCATCTGTATTACAATTGCCGAGTCAACTTCCACATAACCTTCTTAAATCCTCTGTCCAATAACCTTCTTGAAATAAACTTTGACTAAGTAAATATTTATGACATATATTTAGAAACACAAATTCATCAAATATGAAATTAAAAATAAAATACAACAACAACTGTTAAAAAAAAAAAAAAGAATTAAAACAGCCGGCAGCATCGGAAAGTAGATACTTATGACTTATCTAGTCAAACATATTTACAGTAGGAGCCGTTAATTTTCTAAGAATATGATAAGACTTTAGTTCATTTAAAGATTAAATGTTAGACTTAGTCTTATTCATTCTTATTCATTTATCTTCTATACTATTTTAAAAGTTTATGGTTATTTTAACTATTTTATATAATTACTTAATTTTCATTTAATAGAACTAAAAAAATAATTGAAAGAAAAAACTAAACTAAGTCAATCCTATGTTTAAGAAAAACTAAAATCACTTTTCTAACTAAATCAAAATTAAAAAAATCAATTGACAAAAATCAACTACTCCTACTAACTATTTAAGTACGTTCATTTTCAACTTATTACTTTCCCCCTATTTTTTTCACACCAAAATTGACATTTTCAAATTTTAAAATAAAAATAACAATATGCTAGTATTACTTAATAGCACATGAACTAAGTCTATCCCAATAAGTTTCAGGTTAACTCAGTCTATATGGTCTGAAATGGTAGGGCTTGAAATGAGAATTTGGAAGTTCAGCAGAGTGCAGACGATTCATTTCTTTTCTTTCTTTCTTTCATTCATGCCAGAAGGTCCACTTTTGGTCTTAAAATTACAAAGAGGACTGAGAATGATGCAATAGTCTAACCGTGCTGTATTATACTTGCCTACATGAGAGTAGTTCGTATGACAAATACATCACTTATTTTCTTTCTCCAAATGCAAAATACATTAAACAATAAAATTCCACATCATTTGTGCACATTGTGAATATAATTCACATAGAGAATGTTAGTCCCTAGCTAGCACTTGAGAGTTTTAAAGTTGATATGTTCATTAACACTCTGATAGTTAGAATTTAATACTTTTAATTAGAATGATATGTTTATTAAGAGGCAAATAGTTAGAATTTAATACTTTTAATTAGAATTATGAGATTTAGACTTTTAATTACAGTTCTGAAATCAGACTAAGAATCAAGAGATGTGAGTTTTATAAATTAAATAAAAAAAAAATTGAGAATTACCTCTTATTTGTAACTCAAATATCAAGCAATCTTCCCAAAAATTGAATGAAAATAAATAATAACACTAATAGTAATAAATATTAAGGAGTAACTAGGTATAAGTCACTTAGGGATGTAAACGAGCTCAGCTCGACTCATATATTAGTTTAAAAATTTAAGTCTAAACTTAATAAAAGACTCGTGACCTTAAATTAAAACTCGAGCTCAACTTGTTAATGACTATTTCACAAAAAATTTATAAAATATCTCTAAATATGACCAATTATGAAACAAATAATGAGAATAGCCACCAAGTCAAAGTAATTTTTAAACTTTTTTTAAGCATGTAAATATATGTTTTATAAATTTATATAATATGATAAAATATTAAACAGCTGAGTTTGTGAATTAAGCTTTACTGAGATCTCCTGTCTCATTATTATGTCTCTCTCCCTGTCTCCAATAAAAAAACGACATATATCATTTCAATAATTCTCTTACTTATCATAGCTTAACATCGTCTGTTTTTAAGTGCTTTTCTAAAAAATAAAATAAAAGAAAAGGAAACCTACGCTACGGAGTAGGCAGATCCCCATTGATTCTTCTTTGCCTCCTTTTTCACTATCTGCTTTGTCATTGTGGGATTGGGATTGGGCTTAGCATAGAGCAAATAAAGCATTGATACAAGTAGTCTCCATATAAAATAAAAACTGATTACAACTAATCCAATTCAACCACAGATCTTATCATATTTTGACACATATCACATAGTCGGTTCATGTATGAATTTTGCCAAATTTTTTATGCGGCAGGTATAAACAGAGTTCATTGAGCATAGGCTGGTTTGAGCCTTCAAGGCAATAATGCAATGCAAAAACGACATAAATCTTAAAAAGGGCAAAACACAATACAAAATCTCTGAAAAGACAAATATGAATATTTCAAAGAGGTGAATCCGGAGAAGACCACCACAGTGTCAGAAGAATCAATGGGGAACTGCATAAGGTATTTTAAAAATAAAAAAAAACCTTAACAACAAATGATGTTAAATTGAGATAAGTGAGAGAATTATTAAAATGACAGTTGTTTGCGGAGCACATGGCAGTGCCCTAACATTAATAGGACAAGGTAGCAGGAGAAATATGTGAAAATGACACTCAAATTACAAGTATTTTAAATGATAAAGTGATTATCTAAGTAGGCAGAGACAAGAAGTCTACCCCAGCCCACAAATGGCATGAATCATCTACCTTCGTTATCTTCCCCATAAAATGATAAACGCAATGATTGGCAACAAAGTCAAAATGCAGAGCAAATGACTAACTACTTTTGATTCAGCGGGCCGTCAAAATAGCCATTCGCCACTATATTCAATAGAAAGCTAAACGGAGATCCGATCTACTACTAGACCAGTTGAACCAGAGAGAAGAAGAAGAAGAAGAATGCCGGAATACTGTGTAACAGGGGGAACAGGGTTCTTAGCTGCTTACCTAGTGAAGGCCATACTAGATAAGGGTCACACAGTGCGGACAACTGCGCGGGACCCAGGTAATTGAATCATCTACTTCACTTTATTGTTGCTGTTCTTCATATCTTTTGTTATTCTCATTCTCATTCTCTCAAACTTCATCAGGGGATGTGGGTAAGGTTGGTTTTCTTTTGGAATTGAATGGAGCAAAAGAGAGGCTTAAGCTATTCAAAGCTGATTTGTTGGTGGAAGGGAGCTTTGATGAGGCCATACAAGGCGTTGATGGTGTCTTCCATACTGCATCACCGATGCTTGTACACTATGACGACAACATTCAGGTGAAATTTGCTAAGTAACCCATTTTACAAAATCAAAAATTTCCCTTCATATTATCAGATATACCGTATGTCCACTATTGATTTCAGTGGCTTCCTCTGTACGTACTAAGTTAGAATGTTTTGGTGACGTTTACTTTCTGTATCTGATACAAAATAATCCCGGCCCTCACACAATAGCCTAAGCCTTTGGTTGAAATGGTTTTTTTTGTTTTTGCAAAAAATGCTTAGATTGAATAGCTGTATCTTGATAATCTATTCTGAGAAACTGATAAAGTAGACGTGCAGTGATGAGAATGCCTATAGGAATCCAGTAAAGTGAGAAACTGACCAATTTATGATCCAGTAAGAAAAATAGGTATGGTTCAAAATACAAAGTAGCTTGTGAACATTTATTTTTCTCTGATTCACCTATCTAAAGCTTGCATATTTTCTTGTGCCTAATTTATCTTCTTCTTTGAAGATAGCACTCTTGTGCAAGACTATGTTACAATTTGGATGACATTGCAGGCGACTTTAATTGATCCATGTATTAAGGGAACCCTCAATGTGCTGAATTCCTGCTCAAAAGCTAATGTTAAACGAGTGGTGCTTACCTCTTCTTGCTCTTCGATAAGGTACCGGGATGATGTCCAGCAAGTTTCACCTCTTAATGAGTCACATTGGAGTGATCCAGAGTACTGCAAACGCTACAAAGTAATAAAACTACCTGCCCTGTCAAATTTGCAAAATCATTTCTTACGTAATAACAATTTATTCACTGTATACGAATGAAAAATGTGAATAGATTCTTCATTGAAATTTTACATTATTAAGAAATTTTAGTTTACATGCAGCTGTGGTATGCATATGCAAAGACTATAGGAGAGCAAGAGGCATGGAGGGTGGCTAAGGAAAGGGGTTTGGATCTGGTGGTGGTGAACCCGTCATTCGTTGTTGGTCCCTTGCTTGCACCACAGCCAACCAGTTCCATGCTCATTTTACTGGCCGTTATTAAAGGTTAGATTTTTCATAAATAAGCAGTACAATACTAAGAATACAGGCATGAGGATGTTATCTTCTTTCCATATTGCCACTCATTCAATTATTAGTCTTTACAGAAACATAATCTTAAAATGAATGAATGAAATCACCGTTTGCCTGTTTTGATAGAAAAGAAAAGTGCAAGTGATAATTAAGAAATTGATCTGTAACCATCTTTGTCTACATAGCATTCTTTTGGAATCAAAATTTTACATTCAAGTTGCCTTAACAAAATAATCACTTCAAATTGATTATCAAAGTTCACCAGAATTTATTCCCTTGATTTCATATAACAAGAGTGCTCCTCTGCATAAAGGGAAAGAGGCGGACAAGTAGTTTAAGGAACTGATGTTTTTTTTCTTTTTTCAACTAATAAGCTTCCGCATTATAATTAATATTGTCTACTGCTAATGATGTAACTTGAAGCTCAATTGGAGATGTTTTACATGTTTAATAGGTTCAAAAGGTGAATATCCAAACACAACTGTGGGGTTCGTACACATAGATGATGCGATAGCTGCTCATTTGCTGGCTATGGAGGAACCGAAAGCATCAGGCAGGCTTATCTGTTCATGCTCAGTAGCACACTGGTCACAGATCATTGAGATGCTCCGGGCCAAATATCCTTCCTACCCATATGCAGACAAGTGAGTAAAGCAATGTTCTCAACTGCTTCTACCGAGCCATTATTATATTGCTGAAGTTCTGCTAAAATCATAAAAGCACAAACAGTCTTCCTATATGATTATCATTTTAAAATTTGATTGCTTTACTTTGTCTAATGTAATTTATCCCATGGAATTGTAGGTGCAGCAGCGTTCAAGGAGACAACAATCCACATAGCATGGATACAACCAAAATTGCTCAGTTGGGGTTTCCTGCATTTAAAACGGTTGAACAAATGTTTGATGACGGCATCAAGAGTTTTCAAGAGAAGGGCTACCTCTGATATCAACAATGTTTTCTAATTAACACTTACTTCATACAGTCCAAAATGATTGGAGGCAATAATGTACTTTGAGCAAATTATTTGCTTATTCAAAAAGCATGTACTTCTCAGTGTCTCCAATCTGTATCTTGTGCTCCAACATTTACAGAACTGCTTTATTTCATTAGAGTCATAAGTGGTGACAGTGAGATGCAAACCATGAAAACAAGATAATAGAAAGAGCCTGATGAGCTCAATGAGGTGGCAAGTGTTACCTTTTATAGCTTGGCATTGCTAAACAATTGTGGTGTGGACTGCATTTTGTTTCACCTATCTGACATGTGCATCATCTTAAACTTAATCTATGCATATTTGAAAATGACGGTAGAGATAGTTCAGAATTGGCCTGAGTCATGGAGCATCATTTTTCCTAAATCAACATTATGCTTTTTCAAAGTGCCTCTAGTTATGGGTCTATGGCCTGGTTGTTCATCAATATTTCCTAGATCAACATTTTGCTTTTCGAAAGGGAGTGACAGTAGAGGGTTGGCCCCAACGACTCTCTCTTCGTAAGTTCAGGACCACTCCCTCTATACATAGTCTGATAGTCCTACTCTATTGGTCTCCGTATTACAATAAAGTGATAAACTAGCATATAATTCATGTACGATTTTTGCTTTATCCTTACAAAAAAAACTTCACATATAAGAGATAAACAAGTATAAATTTAATTTGAAAGAATATATATACAATTCAAACATCACATACGCCTTAATATTGTAATTTATTTGATGCATATAGTATAAAATTCAAACATCAAACTTGTAGCTTAGAAATTAAAATCTGAAAACAAACAATCCATCAACAAATAAAAAGAGAAGGAATACTTGCTAAATTTAACATGAGTTTAATCCAATTCTCAACAAAATTAAACCAAGGGTCATCTTGATAGAGGTGAATGGTTGAAAATAAAAAGATAGAGGTGAAATGATTGTAATCATGAAGACAATAGCCTTTTCTTCTTTCTAACTTTTAATTTTCATTACTTCTAATAAATAAAATTTCATAATTTTAAATATCATAAACACCCCAATTAATGAGCTTCATATGAAAGTTATGTGGTTGTACTTGGGCACCTCATCAAATCCGGACTTAACAGGTAGGAATCCGGACTTGTGCCTAACCTTATGGATCCAATTTACGTTATTGGACCAAACTCCATAATGGGCTGATATTGGGCAACGTAACTTTCCTATTGTACATGAATTTAAGTTCCATATTTTAAAACTGGGCCAGGAGACTGACTCGGAAAACAGTATAAATCACGGATCATCTGTTTAACCGTTAAGTTGACCCGAATTAACTCAAATGATGTCATAATTTAATATAAATATTTTTTGTCTTTTATATTTATAATATAAACGTGATACATATCTAAATCAAAAGAAATAATAACAAGAAACTTGTTAGTCTAATGATAGAAGTAAATTTTCACACATGTATGACCACTAAAAAAAAATGGAGTATTCAAATCCGCACTTTGGGAAAGATAATTTTTACTTCATTTTCCGAACTTAATTTTCATTTATTTTTGCTAACTATAACGTGGCTGTTTCTGTCATTTAAATGAAGTACTTTCCATTAAAACACTGAGATCTTGAGTGGGTATGCAGTTTTCTCAAGAACACATTATTACATTTTTCAATTCTCAAGGACCCACTAAACCTAATGTCTGAGTATCTTTCTAGTAAGTCATAAATACCATTTTTACTTGACCCAAAAATTGTACAAGTTTTTCAAAGAGAAACAAATAAATGTCAATATTCATAGATATTCCAAATTTGAATATTCCAAAATTTCTAAGACCAAGACAAAGGTTTAGATGAACGGCCACCACCACTAACGTGTTTGCACAAATACGCAACTACATCGTTAAGCACCAAGCAAATTGTCCTTCGCCTTTTTGTTTACTCCAAAGCACAAACATACACCCATCTTGTAATATAGAAAACAAACAAAAAGGAAAGAGGATTGACAAGGAAATTTAGCCAATAATGTTCAGCAACCCCAATTTAATCCAATTTAGTTGGGTTTTAATTAATGAAATATGTCAACAAAATTAAGCTTAATTACCAATCTAATTAATGAACTACTTAATTATTAGTTAGGTTGGTGATAGATTAGATTAGATTAGATTAGATTAGGTTAGGCCCAAATGCAAACAAAATTGCTTTTCATAGTGCATCAATTTTAGACATTTTCTAGATTCTCATCCTATCATGAGCACATGATTACTCTTCTTTAGCATCTTCTTTGATTTATTCATCCATTGTATGTACTTTCACATATTGTTTGCCTATAGATGAACAACACGTGGCATGAGAGCCACCCGTAATTAGTGACACAAACACGTTTTATCTCGATAACATATTTTTCTAAAAAATACTTTTTATTTTAAGGGATATATATAAAAATTTATAATATTTATTGTATTGACTAATTATTATTTTGATGTTAATTATAAAAAATTTATTTTTTAATAATTTATTATAATTTACTAATTTTTATAAACTTTGATTCAAGTGATACGACATATTTAAATTCAACATAAAAACCTCTATAATGTTAGAATTTAAATATGTAAAAAATAAGAATGTTAAAATATTCATAAAAAACCAAAATAAAAACTTACCACTCAAAATCTAAATCTTTGAAGATAGTCTCTGTTTCCTTTGTTTCTTCTTTATGTATATTTCAATCTTACATTTACTCTCTATTAAGCTTAACTAAAATATTTTTTTTAAAAAGAAAAAAGTTAATTGTTAAGTATGGAACATCACCCATGACCCATGTGAGTCGTATCCAAGCAATTTAATTTGCATGAACCAACCACACTACTTTATTACAGTATGCAGTGTGGATGGACCATGCTATAAATAGAATATAGCATAACAAAAATAAAATAAAATTAATCCTTTAAAATTTTCCACAAATTTAAATTCCTAAATTCTTGTATCTTGTCGTTTGAAAACCAAATCAGCCTTTGCATGTTCGTATTATCTCTAAGTTGGAAGTTTTCCTAATTTCGGAAAATCATATAATTTCCTTCAGAATCGTTCAATAAAAACAAAAATCAAATCCAATATTTTAGCCAAAAAATTCCGATAGTATTATTTATTATTTTTATTTGTTTTTAAGATTTAGATCATTAGATCATCACCAAGGGTCCAGTAAAGACAGCCAACCTTGGGGCTCTGGCTCTAATAAATAGGGTTGCGATGAAGGACTAAGGGGTGGATAGATAGCCCAAGACTCAGAGCAAATGGGATACAGCTAGCTTCAAAAGGACTCCTCAAGATAGAACAACTTTTGCTGCCTCCAGTTGAAGATATGCTTTGTTTGGCAAAAGAATTCAACTTTGGCCCACTTTCTGTACGAATATGGAAGAGAGTGGAACACTAAGAGCCTCAGGTCTCTTACTTTTGGACCCTACTACTGATAGTATAGTCTAACTTCACTGTTATTTTCTCCAGTAGAAACCAGATAGAAAGAACAAGAAGAACACACCATCTCCTGGAATCAAAGAACTAGGAATATGTAACTTTCAATCCCAACTATAAGATACCTTTGAAAAGACCTCAGGCTACCACAGGATTATTCCTCCTTCACTACACAAAGACAAAGGCACAAACAAGTGCTAGAATGCCAGAGACATGTTCAAATAGATCCACAAAATATATATGCAAGCAAATAAGAGCAATATGATAACTAAGTTCTTCATATTTCAAAACATAATAGTAATTGAACATAAGTCTCGAGAACTCTGCAACTCAAAAACACACTCCAGGATAGTTGAGAACCTTTGGACGGCTCTAATAGCACAAGAAAACCCAAAGGATTCCCTCATAAATATGAGGTTCATACCTCACCAGCTCCCTCTACAAACAAATAAATTAAACTCAGTTCACAAAACCACTCAAGCTAACTCAGGAACAATGCTTGCAGTCCCTAAGATGCAAGAGTATCACAGAACTAACAATAGTACTAAATGGTAAACTAAATTACTCCTATAGCTGCAAAACTTATGAGCATGGTATATTGAGGGGTTCCTCTATCCAACCAGCAACCTCATCAGGTCCAAAATCTTCGAAATCATAATCAGGAAGACCAATTTGCTCATTGCCTTCTAATCCACCAATCTGGATGTCCCCCAGGCCACCAAGGAAATCATCAAACACCAACCAATCAAAGTCAAGCTCAAGGTTGGGTTCCGAATGAATTGGTGCAGGAGGCAATGGCACATTCAGTAAATCCAATGGATTGTCCAGAAAATCCAAGTCAGGTATTGGTAGCCCTGCAAATGCAGTCTCCAAATCATTTGTTTCAACACCTTCATTAGACAAATGATTGCCATTTGCAATTGTGTTGGAGGCTGAAGTATCTAATTCCAGATTAGAGGCCGGCGAAGTGTGCGACATTATGCTCTCAGAGTCCTCAGAAGTAGTAGGTTTGTTTTGTGAATTAGACACCACAGCCGAAGAAGACATATTATTGCTTTTAGCAGAGGCAGTCATAGCTGCAGCAGAAGAAGAAACGTCAGTGTTCTTCATAGCTTCAAATTCCAACCTTTTCATTTCATAAGCCCTGGAAGCCTCCTCAGCAGTATTGTAAGTCCCCAACCAAATCCGGGCTCCTTTGAAAGGGTCACGAATCTCAGCAGCCCATTTCCCCCATTTCCTTTGTCGAACACCTCTGTATTTTGGAGTTGTTGGGGTTTTAGGAGTTTTAGCCAAAACCCTCTTTTTGTTTGGGGTTTGACCTTGATTGCAAATGAAGGTCTTGCCTCCAATGTTACTGTCATGGGAAGAGCTCTCAGTTTCAAGGGAGTTGGATCCCTCTGAAACATTAGGCAACCTGATTTCACGCACAATACGCTTCACTCTATTCCGCTTCATGTGAGTCCGTTCTCCTTCATCTTCGCTTGAAGATGAGTCAGTAGCGTCTGGATCATAACAGATTATACGGACTTTTCTCGTCATTTGGGACTCTTCAAAGGGTTTTGGTTTTCTATTAAACTTCTGATTCATAGATGTCTTCCCAGGCTCTGGCATTTTGGAAGAAGGGAAAAACTCACCAAAATCCCCTCAAAATACCCAGAAAGGAAAAATTAGAAGGAAAGCAAAATGAGAAAAAGAGAAAGGAAATAAAAAGAAAATCTCTCAAAGATCACAACAGTATCAAGTGAGACCCCCTCTTAGGAACAAGAAAAGGTGGTAAAATCGATTTGTATGAAAACTTCCAAAGCACACAACACCAGAGCAAGTCCTGAAAAACAATCATAAACCACAAAATCCATCTCAGATTCAGTAGCAAAAACCCAAAAAACCTAAACTGGGGTTTAAGGAAAAGCTATAAACAAAAACCCACATACCTCTTTGGTCTCAAACGCATCGAAACGGACGGATTCACTAGATTCAACCTCTGCTGGAAGAAGCAGAGAGCAACGAACGCGGTCAAAAATGAGGAAGCAAAAGAAATCCAGAGCTGCAACAGAGCCCCAATCACTACCAAATCAAACTCAGACGACATAAATCCCCTAATAAGCCTCCTTTCTACTCTGTTCCTCAGAGCAAAAACCCAAATCTCTCTCTGCTCTTTAGTCTAACAGAGATGGAAAAAAGTGTGAAAGTGTATAAGACACTGATATAATATAGCACCAGTAGCAGAAGCAAACCGAGCAGATAGTGTTAGACTAAGCGGATTACAAATCTGAGGCCACAAATTCCTCTTTCTCCCAGTCTAGTACATGACAAATATCAGCTAAATAGTTAATATCGATTTGCAGAACAGTGATCTAGACCTCTTCAGAGCAGAGAGAGAGAAAAACAGAGTGAAAGACGACCTTGTACAACGATTGAACGACACAAATCTCTATAGAAAGTTAGAAACATCATACTGAGAAAAACTAAATAAATATATAAACCAAACCCACCTATCGAAAATCTCAGATTAATTTAGTTAAAAAAACATAAAAAGTATAATAATGTTTACCTCTGACTATGTCTGTGTCACTGTGCTAGTAGCCTCCTCTCTATCTCTCTACCTGTCTCTTTCTCTCCTCTCTGAAATCTTCTCTGTCCTCCTCTAACCCATTCACCTTTCCCCAAGCAGTCAAAAATGGCATTAAAAGGGAGTGACCAGGTAAAATAATTATAATAAATATTTGGGTAGGTGGTGAGTTGGCATTGTCTAACGGGTATGCACTATGACATCTATGTGGTTACGACCATCCATATCTATCTAATGTCATACATATCCATGCTATACTGTACGGCAAAAGTCTGTTATTCATTTGAAACTTTGAGGCACGCGTTTCTTAAGAGCGTGAGAACTTTATGATGGAATCCAACGGTTATTATTCCATTATGGTTTATTCGAAACTCACGCGCTGCGGTCGTCGAGCTGTTCTTTTACCTTGACTCTTTGTATAAATTTTGTCAATAATAGGGCTGTAGTCAGAGATATTTACGGAGCTGCGACTTTATAAATTATTCAATCAAATATTTTTGTAAAAAAATAAAAATAGGAAAGTATTAATATGGTAAATAATAATATTTAGTCTTCCTTGAAATCTCCTTGATTGAAAAATTCAGTTGATTTCCTAAATATAAAATAAAAAATAAAAAATATACTATTTTAATTTCCATAATTATTGGCAAAATAAGTTTGTTTCCTTATTATCTTCTCAAAAAGAAAAAGATATTTTTTTTGGTTCAATAAATGGTATTCCCAATAAATGTCCACAAGTAAAACACTGTTTTTCTTTCTTTCTTGCTATAACTTTTTCTTTTATATTTTTAAAACTGATATTTGTATATTGAAATTTTTTTAAAAAATACTCCACATATGGTTACTAGTTACTATCATTAACTCAATACCTTTTGAAGAAATTTTATTTTCATTATTAAAATCACCATATGTGGTTACTGTTTTTTTTTATTAATTGGACATGGATGCCAAAAAAAAAATCAACAATGTTGTTAAGAAAAATAATAATGTCAATGTTATTAAAAAGATAAAGAAATTAAGACTAAATAAATTTTATATATTTTATTAAAGTCACATTCATTGAACTATATGCCAATTAGACATTTAATTTGAAGCCTAAATTCTTTGATTTTTTGGTAATCTTAAATGTTATTGTCCTAATTGAATTGTATCTTAAAATATATAGAGTTTGAATTAGTGTAATTGAAATAAAAGAATAAAGAGACAAAATATATATATATTGTACAAGAGTTTACCTATATTAAGTGACCAACATTAGGGAGACAATCTAGCCTGACATTAAGCATGACTAACATAAGAATTGACATAGTTAATTACATAAATAATACATAATAAATTAGACCTAACAATAGATTAATTCACTCTAACAGTCCTATATATATATATATAATTTTTTTTTAATATAGTTTTTCAATAATAAATAACACTTTTTTTTCTTTCAATAAGACTGGACTAAATGGATGTACAATGTAATATAATTAAGTGTAACAATAATTTTTATCAATATTTTGTCTAATCCTTATAATAAGTTACCTCTATATAAGCGTGTCTAATTTTTAATTTAGTAAAATTCGTCAAGAAAAAAATACGATCACATATTATTACCACAAGTACCAAAGTTAAGATGCAATTTTATCTATTATGATTATATTTGTCGCATTAATTTGTGTGTTATATTTATTTTTAATGAAGAATTGAATTATAATAGTTAAATATTAATATTATTTTCAATTAATCAATAAAATTTTGGTAATTGTTATGGATGTCCTAATACTGATGTAGGACTATATATTGACTGGTAGTTGTATCTTTGTCACGTAGGTACTTTGGATAGTAAGCTATCATTCCGAAAGCTTGGGTTTTGTGTTTGTTGTTGGGTAAATCATTAAGTTGCATTTTGGCCACCAAAAAGAATTTTACAAGTGCTCAATGATGTTCTTTTTTTCCAAATTAAAAAACTTTTTATCCAAATTTTTTAAAGAAAAAAAATCAGAAGCACACTCCTCACGTGACTACATTTGCACTTAGAGCAACGATTAATCATCCCACCCCACCAAAAAGAACACGTGACGCTGAGTCACTCCTCAGTCAGCACTAGGTAGTGAGGATTAAATCATGTAAGTCACGTGACTAGTAGGGGCAATTGAATGGAGGATTGGACATAACATAGCATACCATACATGTCATGTGTCGAGTCATCATACATAGATGCATGGCCATGCATACATGACACTCCATGTTAATTAGTTAATAAGTTGACGAATGTGTGTGATAGGAAAGAGGGCCGCCCCATGTGGTTTTACGCAACTGAAAATGAGTGGACCGAGAGGGGTCAGGATGGATCGCTTCGGTTTCCCGCCAAATACCGCCGACGTGGACCCACCGTTGCTTTTTCCCGCCATACACCCCCCATTTTTCCGGTCTTAGTCCCAACCTTTGCATGACACGTGTCTTCCAGATGTTTGGCCCTTGGGTGATGATAAGGTCACCAGCAAAAACAAATGGGGCCTAGGACTCTGTAATTGCTTCATATTGCCAGCTTTGCCCGCAGTGAGTTTTTTCTTTTCGAAATTGGGCGCGTGATTATGACGTGGAAGTGGGTCCCGTTTCTACTGCTTGACACGTCAGCATTGCATAATCTTAGACACGATTTTTTTATTTTTTTATTTTAACACTCTTCTAAATCTTAAAAAAATATGAATAATTTAATGCGACCTTACATTGCATGATCTTCTTATTTTCACTCTCAATGAATAATTTAATTCCTTTGCTAATGAATGGTAATTTTATATGTATCTTCACATATGAGGATGGATGGAATTATACTTTAAAGACAAGTAAACCACACTATCAAAAAAAAAAAAACTAAAAACTTGATGAGATATTACTTTTATATAAGCAATTATTAAAATGATTTTTAATCTTCATCATATCAAACTACTTTTTTTTTTTTGCACTAATGATTATTTACTTGGGCCCATTTTTATTTATTTTTCTATGAAAAATAACGCTTAATGAAATTGTAATTGAAGCTAATCCTTTCTATAACTTTTTCCTTCTTCTTTTTTCATCAATTGTGCCTAATATATATCCTAATCATAATGCTCTAAGGGATTGACACTTAATAGTTAAAAAAAGTGTGTTCACTTCCTAAATTCGTAATGAGTTATAATTTAATTTATCATTAATGTATTATACATAATAAATTCATTAATTTAATTAAAATTATGGGCTGTCATTATTATTAGTGACTCATTAATTTGTAATTCTACCCCAATAAAATAGTCTAACTTTAAGCTTAACAGAACAGTATTTCAAGGCCGATGGATCTTACAAGGCTTAAATTTGTTGAAAGAAATCCGGACCTCAAAGCTGATTTACTGCAAAACTAACTAGTCCGTGATCTCTACTAGATGATGTGAAATCTTGCATTGTTATACTTGGAAGCTACAACATTACTCGAGTCACAGAACTGGCGATTAAGAAATAAATCTCCACCCTGGGTTTGTTTGCATGGAAAAGGATGAGTATACTTCCAAGAGCTCATCTCCTTTCCACAAAGGCATCAACAAGAATAGTAAAACCGCCCACAATACCAAGACATAAAATTCTAGAAAATATTCCAAATTCAAGAAAGAATAAGACAACTTTTAACTTTAAATCCCCATTTTCCAGGAAATGGAAAAATTAACCACCCACAATACCAAGACATAAAAATTTAGAAAATATTCCAAATTCAAGAAAGAATAAGACAACTTTTAACTTTAAATCCCCATTTTCCAGGAAATGGCAAAATTTTTGCCAACTAGGATGTTCAAACCCCTGACCTCTACCATCACTGTCTTCTCAACTCCATCTGCTGTTCCCTCTATGTACTGCTGTTGTGAAGTACTAACCTCTATGTTTGAAATACCCTTCACTGGATTTCCATCTACCTCTAGTGCAGATGGTGCTCCCCTTCCATGTAATCCCAATACAGATACCTTTTCTATAATCCAAGCTTTATCTAAAGCAAACTTGCTTTCCTGGACTTCTGACCACAGCTTCACTGTTCCTTTACTAATAGATGCGTAGAAATCAATATATGTTGAATAACCATTACCAAGTTTCATTTCTGGCAGCTCATCGTCATCAAGGAAAAGGTTCCCTTTAGCTTCTCCCTCAGTTGCCCCAGCGGGGAAGGTGACTATGAGGCTAAAAGGTGTCTTTCTAGCTTCCTTCGAAAGCAATCCACCCTGCTGCATTGGAAGAATGGTATTCTGATACAAATGCACATTAACAACATTCAAAGGTGCATCAAGTGTAACATAGCGTCCCTCTTTTGATGTAATGGTCTGTGTGAAATCAAACAAACTGTACCATGTACCAGGAGGAAACAATGCTTTGACCTCTGATTTCCCCTGCTCGAGCACTGGAGATACCATGAGATTGCTTCCTATCAAGAATTGGGTGCTCAGGTCATAAGACTCAGTGTAACTTGGGAATGAAAAGAAAATTGGCCTGGCAATTGGGGCTCCACTAATATGAGCCTCATAGCTCAGAGTGTATAGATACGGGAGGAGCTTATACCTCATCCCTAACGCATTCCTAGCAGACACAGCAACTGACTCCCATTGGTAAAGCTCCTGTCTAGGTGAATAAAAGTTTGCATGATCCCTTGAGAAGGGATAGAAAGCACCTACCTCAATCCAACGGTTGCAAAGCTCTTCCGTGGGTGCTGGATAGAACCCACATATATCTGAACCAACCATTGGCACTCCAAAAATACCAAAATTAAGCATTGTAGATATTGAGTACCTTAAATCTTCCCAAGTGCCCTTGTTATCACCAGTCCAATGAGCTGCATATTTTCCGGAACCAACATAAGTGGAGCGGGATAATATAAATGGCCTTTTTCCGTCAAGCCCTTGAAGTCCTTTGTGAGTTGCAATAGCTTGAGAGAAACCATAGAGACTGTGAGCATCGTACTCCAGAACACCATTATAGTGAACTGCACTAGTGGCTATGGTTTTGAAACCTATTGGCGCCTGCACTCCAGAAGCATTTATCTTGTAAGGTGGATCATCCCATATTGTCTTTGTAATGTTCTTGCAGTCTAAGCAACACTCCCAGCCAGGTCCATAACCACTTGGACACTGCCTGCCCTTCGGAATACTGCACTTTCCAGAACAGAAATTTGAAGCTTCATTCATGTCAATCCAAAGACCATCAACAGGGAGAAGTTCGTGAAAACGGCGTATCTCATCACCCCACCAAGAAACAGTTTTTGGGTTAAGGAAATCAGGAAAATACACAGCACCTGGCCAAACTTGAGCCAAGAAGGGTTCACCTTCATACTTGATGAAAACATCACTGGTCAAGCCCCTTTGGTATACGCCATAACTGGAATTAACAGAAATCCCAGGATCAATAAGGACAATATATTTCATGCCAATGCTATGTATTCTGTCAAGAAAAGCCAAATATTTTGGACGAGGGAAGGCAACCGGATTTAGTGTAAAGTCCTTGTGCCCATCCATGTGGTCATCATCAGTCCACATTACGTCGAGTGGTATTTTAGACTTTTGGTAGTTCTCAACTACATCTTCTACAACAGATAGGTTATGGTAGCCCCATCTGCATTGGTGGAATCCTGCAATGTATGAAAGAACAATAAATCAGAACTGACAGTTCTTTTTAATTGCAAACCAAGCACTGCTATGTATTATACATGGAGAAAACTCTTGACAATGTATACATACTTACGACATGCAGTAAATAAGTATAGACATCAACATGAAAATCTTATGGTCAAGTTACAAACCAAAACTTAAACCAGCAATAGTTATAAGCCAATAGAAGTTCTCTTTCACAAACTTGCAACCAATCCAAAAATCCTACTCATCATAATACCCATAACTATTAAGCGAATTATCATGTGAAAAGAGGAGGAAGTTTGGCTAACTACTTAACTTCTTGTATAAGTACTTATGTACCCAAATATGATTAACCAATTTCAACTCACAAGCTATATACCCTTGTAAGATTAATATCTCATTTGAGAATTATTAAACATTAACTAATGCTGAAATCAACAAAATGGAAAACAGTAAATCAGTTGACTTAAACTTGAAACGTTAGATCATATAATGATTGTGCCACACTTATATACTAGGGCCTAGGGGACAAATTAAAACAGGACTGATGCTATCTGTTATATCTTGCCGAGTAAGGTATACACATGGGCATTAGCAGTGTTTATCAAGAGAAACACATCACCCCATATGATGGCGGAAGACAACCCCTCCACTATGTGCCAGTTCTCATCTATTACCTTAATACCTATTTTGGGTTTAACCATTCCAAAGTCCCAACTCACTGGAACACCCAGGTAATTAGACAGAAAACAAGCCATAAACCCCATAAGAAGGATAACAGAACACAGAATAATTATAAACATTCCTAGACAAGAAAAGGGAACCTATGTATCTATCTTGCTTCTAACTATTCTCCCACCAGCAAGACAATAGCCATGATGCACAGGAAAATCAATGTTTTGTATATTCCTCACAACTGAAGGCTGGTCAATTTCGCATGAGACATGATAGCAACATGCACATATGACAGGCCAACCATGCTCTTGGCACAATGGTAATGCACCTGGAGGAGAAACGTAAGGCCGTAGGTTTGAGTAATGTAAGTTCAAGTTAAGTCGCTCCCTCCCCAGTAGGAGTAGGCTACATCTCATCAGTTCACTATGAAAAAAAGAATATATATATATATATATATATAGAAGCACACATAAAACTGATAAAAGAATTATTAAGGGTCAAAGCAGTAAAGATTGGTATGTAAATGGGACCTAAAGAACGAACAATCATCATAGCATTTGAAATAAATATTGGTAATTCATCAGTCAATTTCCACCTCTAGTATGAAAATTATATTTAGAAGGGCAACATGATATGCAATGCTTAAGTTATGCTGGTACTTCATCAGGATCCAAAAGATGCTTTGTCCGAGCATGTATAAACTATAAATGTCAAAATCTTCAACTCATAATTCTGAGCAAAAAGTAATTGCTATAATGACAACAAACTATCCAACTTTATCTATGATCTTATTTTTCCATGTGGCTGAAGGAGGTAAATTAATTACTGAACAATGAAAATTACTTCACAAACCTAAAAGGCTTTTTCTGGATATGAACAGAATGCAGATGCCGAATTAAAAAACGACAATTATGTAGAACAGATAGGGACCAACCCACGAACCTTAATTTAAAAAGAACAAGAACATTCCTATCAATTAAATATCAAACAAATCTTAATATTGCATGCAGCTGATTGATCACACCAAGAATAATACATACTCATATACAACATGAAGCAGGTGCCCTTAATTTCATACACATTCACGTTCTCCATAAAATAGCAAGTGTAAATTGCAGGACTAAAATGTAAGGTTTTCCCATTATGCACTACATAGTTTCCTTGTAATCCACATATGATCAAAATTTTCAGATTCTGATGTATAAGTGTAAGTCATATATTTTATTAGGTGCATTCTACAATCTCTAAGAAACTGCAATGAATTATATAATGAGAAATTAAACACATACTCTTTTTGGTTCTCTTCTCATCCTTTTTTTTTTTCTTTTAAAGTCGGTGTAATTAAGTCAACAAGTTATTGGTACTTCAACATAATGCTTAGAATAACACAAACTTAAGTAAGAATATGTTCCAGCAACCCATTTTTCATAATTAATGGTTACTAGAACTATGACTCCCGACTCTTAACTCTTAATCAGAGTACAGATATGGGAGATGGAAAGGCAATCATTTTTGCCCTTTCAACGTAAAATGTGATTCCCCTTTCAAAAGAAAATTGTGGAACACATGAGTTATCTAAATCCAGATTATGTATACTTATAATAAAGGTAAACAAATGATTGCACAGAATATGCAATGCAATAGAAATAAGAGTTCACAAGTTAATCATACCGAAAGCCCAATAAGGCATTGCAGCGGGTCTGCCAATGAAGGAAGTGTACTGATCAACAACACCAAGAGGCGTCGGCCCTGCAAAGAAGTAAAAGTCGAATACCCCACCAATGACCTTGTATGTCAGAGAACTTCCACTGTAAAACACATCCATCCCATTGCTGTTCAGCAACAGAACAGCGTGTGAATAAGGCTCACCCCCTACATTTCTGAGATCCATATAGACTGGGTGCGACCCGTATAAATCAGCATTGAGATTAATGGCTGATATATCAGTGGTATACAAAGTGTATGGATCGTTTGGATACAGTTTGATCCCATGTGGCTGTGTGTTCTCTCCCAAACCGTACAAAGATGCATCTTTGGGCAATTTGGTAGAAATTTCGAGGTACTGGTCCTTAAATACCAATTCACCAAATGGGTCTGATTTATCAGAGCTTGAATTGAAGAGGGTTTCACCATTAGACTTCCTTTTCACTGCAAAACCAAAAGGGTCTGCAGTGTAGCTGAAGATAAGCTCAGAGCCAGAGTACTCTGAGACTGTTATTGGGTTCTTCCTTGACCTCCCAATTGTATGCTTCAACGCCGGCGGTTGTTCTCTGGGCAAAAGATTGTACGGAACCTCCCATCTTTGCTTCTCGGCATCGGTGATATGGACCCTCAAGCGATTATCTGTCTCATGCCTGCAAAAGTATGAACTATGATTATTAAACGGCTATTTCACAGAATACAAATGCACTAGCCACCATTGCAATCATTTAAAAACGAAACTTTGTAGACAGTATTAAGTGAAAAGAAAAAAAAACATACTTGACATGCAGCTGTAAGTGGGGGATATCAGGACCATATATTGTGTTCTTCTGCTTAACTTGCAGATGACCCACAAGGTTACCGGCAGGGGTCTCTTCAATGGAGATCAGACGGTAGCCTTGGCCAATTTTAGTGGGCTTGGAGGAAGATGATGAGCGCACCACTCCATTGACAAATAGAAGTAAAACTAGCAAAAGAGAAGAAAGATACAGAGAACCACCAACTGAGGTAGAACTAGAAGAAGCCATTATTGCTCACTACTCTACTAACTACTGAGGGAGCGAGCAAGCTCTGTGTAAGCAATTGGGACAATCCTCCACGAGTTTCATAAATAGCAAGTATCCCAACAGTTAGGCCCATTTAGTGTGACACTCATAGGATCCTGTGAGGTGAATGAGGCCATCTGTGACATGTGATGATGTTGATCTATGTGGGACCAAAGTGTCCTCCATGCTCATCGTTGGTTTTTCATCTTCTCTTTGTGGAACTATAAAGTTTAGCAGATTTCCTCTTCCATTATCGGTCGTTTGATTAAATATCATGGGTGTTATAATACAAAGGGTTGTAGCAGAGTATAATGGGATATTGCTAAAAGTAAGTAAACTACTGATTACGAATATAAAAGAAAAAGAAGACGGCGACAAGTCCAGCCGTGATTCTCGGGCCTCCAATGGCATCTCGTTCAATCAAAATGGGCTACGTGCTTATTTTCGGGATCAAACATTCTAAACATATTCTTTTCATTTGCATTTCCTCACGATGAGATAAGGAGAAAGGAGAATAAATGGTCGGTGGTCCCAAATTAAATCTCTAAGCTACTATTTTTTTTTGAGCAATGAATACGAAATATTTTTATTTATTAAGAATTGGAAGGTAGAAAGGTGCGTGGAGATGAAATACAAATTATAAAACCTAAAGTATGATTTATGATTGTGTCTGCTAGCTGTATGCAGATATAAGAGTATTTAAAAAAAAAAAATTTAAACAATTTTGAGAAAGGTAATATAAGCTCTTGATTTAAATTATTTTAATTAAATAAAACTTAGTTCTGATATTATATTAAATTAGTTTATTTTTAAAACTAATCTATTAACATGAAATAGAGCCATTGATTTATATGTAATATAAAGCTTTACTATACCAGCAAAAATTACTTCACTAAGTTACTAACAACAGTAAAAAGTAAAGCCTTTATTGAAAAAAATCAGATTATATTCAACAGTTTACATCTTCGATCACTCCATGGAAAACTGACCACATGTGTATTCCATTTGTAATTTTTTTTTTTTTTTTAACTACAACACTATCCCCAGAATCAGAGCAATAACATGATCTATACGCAGGAAGCATTAAATTGGCAATGATTTCTGAAAAAGAGAACGAACATTTATGTTTTGTCAATCTTTACTTCAAGCTGGTACAATGATTAGTTCAGAGTCTACGTAGAGAACTCCTCTACATGTACTATTACGTAATAACTCATAACTCAATTGTAGTTGGGGTTGGTGATATATTAATTAGGACATGAGAGGGGCAACTGAGTAAAAGGGATCCCTAAATTGCATGAAAATATCTCTCCATGGTTTTCGCCCTTTGAAAGGGAATGATTTTGTTTGAGAATATTGAAGTGGATGCCACGGTCATCCTCGTTTGCAAAAAATATTTACTTTATTTAGCATTGAAGAAAATGAGAAGAAAAATCAGTTATTTTGCCAAAGACAAGATATATGAAAAGGATTTTTTAACGGGTGTCTATAAAGTACTTGTTAAGGTGATAAATATAGAAAATTTTGTATCATTAATTGTAATAATTGATCATGATTTCAGTGCTGTATAATAAATAAGTTTTTATTTTTTGAAATGTTTCAAATTTTAAAATTCATATTTATTACTTATCAAGTACCATTTGAACACTCGTTAGAAAAACTTTAAATTAAAAACTAAAAATGACAACAAATTGTCTTTCTTAATCTTGATACCCCCAAGAGACACAGAAAAAACTATTATTATTTTGCAAAAGACAAGATATAGCTCTTAAAAAGAAATATAATTTAACGACAAGAGTCATTGGCATGGAACATTTATTAGATTAGTACAAGTAAAAAAAAACCCAACGGGAATCATGCTTAATTTCCAACATTAATCTCTGATTTGAGTTAATTAGCAGCAGTTAGGCACATGGGGACAAAAATCATAACTTTGCCATGTAATTGTCAATAATTTATCGTTACATATATATGATATATTGTTCTAGTTTTAGAATTTAAGACTACAAAAACATTATGCTAAGCTAATCTAATCTAATAACATTATACCGAAAAGACACACACATAGGAGATAAAATATCCATACATAAATCCATAAAGACTCGAATTTATAATCGGTTAAACACCAATGTTTTAGTGCCCGTTTGTAAAATAAAAAAAATACTGCTGGCAAACGTTGCCGTTGCAGATACAACTCTAAAATGGAACGAAAACCCTATGTTGCCTGCATTTCATTATTATTATTTTATAAATATACCCTAAAAATTATTTTTATTTACAAATAGGTAATAAATGTAAATTTTTTTAATAAATTGAATACAACCGCCACATAAGTTCAATTTTTTATTTTAATTTGATTGCATGGAAAGAAAAAAAACTCTAGATAGCATTTTTATTTTTAGTTGGAGTGTTTTTTTGTATTTATTTTTCACTATTTCAATAATTTTATAATAGTTATTTTTTATAATTTATTTAAAAAATAATAATCTTAAACCGTGATTTGCAACCACAATTTCTAAAATCATTCAAACAACACTAAAATTCTAGATTACAACGAAATAACTATCTCAAACACTAAAAATTAAGCAAAACTCACCATTAGTTGGTCAAATGCTATGGAATCAAAATTTTAGCAGTCTTCATATATATTAATGGTTGGACCATATAGTGGATCAATAGTTGGCCCAATCTAAAACTGAAAACTAGAAAGGTCCAGCACCATGATTACGATTCAACGTTGAAAATAGTGGTGCAGTGCCGTGTGTATTACGGCAAGAAAAAGTGGGCATGCTGACAAAATTAGCCCAAAATTCGTAAAGTATTGGTCCAAGCCCATTGAGAAGTGTCTCAACCTCAAACATAAATCAATCCTCTAAACTAAATAATTTATGACGTCACAGTTTCGTTATAAATATTTGAAGATGCTTGAAAATTAAGTACATGAATAGAAGCATGCTGCATGATTGTGATTGGAATTAGTTATATAGAAAATATACCATTTGAAAACTGAGTATGTGGTCCCCATAATTTCTATAACTTTCAATTAGGTCACTTTCCACAGGTCTCACTGGCAAGTGTGTGCATTATACTGCAAATGTTCTGTTTCTACCCCCATCAACAAAAAATAAAAAACATAAAAAAAATTCCCATAATCTTTTTATGAGATCATAAAATACTTTATATTAGATAAATTAGCATTTATTTTTTTTATTTTTTTTTTGGTTTCAATGAGATATTATATGGTATAATTATTCTTTGTTGAAGAAATAAATGAAACTATAGGAAAGACACAAGGATCAATTATTTGGTATAATACATTTTCATTCGTGTATCGTGTTAGGATCGAATTTTTGAACGCTCAAGATTTAAGGAGCTCTTGATCACGATTTTAATGAATAAAATATCATTCATCATCAATAATTTAATAAGAAAACTTGTAAAGATAGTCTCTTTAAACAAAATAATGATATAGATATCCAAGTGAAGTGATTAATGATATTGTCTCACTTTTTCCACCTCCGTGTGTTGGACGTGTTTAGATTTCCACATAACCAAACAGATAATGAGTAGCCATTACATGTCAATTCTCAAATTATTTATTCAGATACCCTTTCGTCAATGCCTACAGGTGTTACCTAAATTATTTTTGAATATCTTACTCGAAGGTTAGTAATGATTATGATTTATCAATAAGAATTATTTTAATTTATTTTTGATATAGCTGTCGGTATGTTGAAATGATTAATTTATACGAAGCTCGACTAATTATTTTTTCAATCTACTTAAAAATAGGTCATTCATGCCAAGACTGAATTTAATTATGGAGATTTTACTCACTAACAACTAGATTTTTACTAACCTTTCTGATTTAACATTAATTTGTTTTCTTAATCTTAATGATGCATTGGCTAAGACACTTAGGATGATGTACTGTTATTATGAAATTTTATTGTTAGAGATGTTGTGACCCAGCTAATTTTATGCTTAGAGGAAATTTAGATTTATTATCTATCTTCTTTATCCTTTTCCTCCTATCTTCTCTATGCTTCTATGACTGAATTGCTAGATGTAACTTTCATTAAAGCTTGATTTTCCTTGCTTCTGGTGATGTTGGATTTTCATATTGGTTTCTGGTCTCTTAGGTTGGTTTTTGTTTATGGATCTTCATATTGCTTCTATGATGAGTATGCTCGTGTTTATCAAAAGAGTCAGGAAGGTGAAACTATCCATGAGGAAGAGCTCAAGAGTGCATGCATGGGAGTAATTCATTTTGATCTTTTAATTTTTAATAAATTATTTTTGATTGAAAACTAATGTAGTTTGTAATTGTAGTAGTAAAGAGAAAATATTGTTGATTGTAATTATTTGTAGGTTTTATGTAATCTCTCAGTTATTTGTTTGGAGTTATGGCATAGGCCAATCAGCAAATTTCGGAATGAATTTTTTCCATTAAAAACTATATATTTTCCTTCTTACAAAAGTATGAGTATTAGACACGGATGGTATAAAAAGATCTTAGATTATCAAAATCTCTAGTTTAGTATGTAATACTCAATTTATCATAGACAAGTCTGGTTCCGTCTCTTATATTCGATTAGTGAGGAGATGAACAAATTTATTAGAGATTGAGACAAAAAAAAAGTGTCTTTGATACTATGGCTTGGTTTGGTAATATTTTTTGGGAGGATGCTTATACTTATAAAGAGCATAAGTCAATTTTTATATATTTGGTAAAATAAAAAAATTTGAGGTGTTTTTGTTATAGACTTTTAAAAGCTAGGGATATTTTTTTTAAATTGGTTTCTATTATCTAAAATTTTAAAAATTAAATATAATCTTAAATTTTGATTAAAAAAATCACAACATTACCAAATCAAGATTAATTTTGTATTTTTATTTGTTAAGAGCAATTTTATATTATTTTACGAAACATTACTGTTGTAATACTTTAAAATCAATTCTAAGAAAGCTAGAAAGACACAACACCTGTCAAAAGCACAACATTATCCCAGAAAGCCTATGTTTTCTTGTAATACAACCTCTCCCAAATAGATTTGGACCTATAAAAATAGATTTGGACCTATAAAAACGAGCAAATATTCTTAACAACCAGATAATTCTCTTGTAACGAGAAATGAATATAATTTAAGGCTCACCACCACAAACAAGATATCCTAATATGAGGCAATGCTTTTTCCAAATTAGATGGCAGCAGGCTTCCTTGAAAGTCAAGTATTTCATGCACAAAACGTGAATGTTTGTATTTGTAATAGTCTAAGAAGCAAGACTTTCCAAATGGAAAAGTCAATTCCCTGCTAAAGTCTAAGTCATCAGCGTAATGGGAAATTAAGATAACTTGTAATGGTGTCATAAGCCAAATTCTATACAAGGAATTAGGCTATTAGTAATTATATAAAGTCATTGATGAATGATGAATGATTTGTGATGATGTTGTTTCACTTTACCTTCGTCGACGTGTTGAACGTGTTTTGCTTTATAACCAAACATTTATAATGAGTTGTGGGTACATCTCAATTGTGTAAAATAATTTAAACAGGCATCAAAGATATTATATACACACTGATATGACAATATTTTACACCACCAATCCAGTGAAGAAACGTGGCATCCGAAAATGTGCGTTAATTGCTAATATTTTACTATTGAGGGCGTGTCAACCTCTCGTTGGTCCCCAGCAACTATATAAAAAAATTATTTTTTAGAAAGGTACAATTCATTCACACAACTATTATTTTACCGTGATCAGTATTTCTTCTTTATTGTTCAGCATCAGAGTGATCTCAAGGACTGAGTTTTGGATCTCTGACTCATACACTATACAGGTATCCTTATAGTCAACTTAGCAAAAGGAGGACACGCGAACCAGTCAACACCTACATATAGGTTAAACAATTTCTGCCATAACACAAATAAGAATTTGCAAAATATCTCCAAATTCAACATCATTGGATATATTAGTCAATCGATTTTGTCAGACCACGTTTTCATCAACCTGATCGACTGCACGTCTCTATTCACAAATTTTTTTCTTAATCCACATAACAAAATGCCAAGCGATGGAGCCAAAATTACAGGCGGGGATTGGGAACATAAAAAGATGCTAATGTGGAATTTGGAAACCGGCACCTAGTTTAAAGATAAAGACAATGACAAAGTAACCATGATCACATAATTAATTAGTTAAGAGCATGATGAGTATATATTTTAGTGAATCAAGTGATGGGTAGGTGGATCTGTGATTCAAAGTTTAAGTGGATCTATTGGTGGGGAGAGGTGGCGAAGAGAGAAATTAGTGTTTGGATGTGGGGAAAACCTAGGAAAATGGGGTGGACGGTGGTGAGAGAAAAGGAATAATAAATCTGTGTAGATCGGGAGGGAAGGAGATAGAGAGTATGGAAAAGAAAATGAAACTATCAGACCTAAGGCAATGTGTTTTCAGATTTTTAACTTTCATTTTTCTTATTCTTTTTTATTGCCGGATGCCGGCAAAGGAAATTGTTAGGGCCGTATGGTTTGGTTAAATCGACTAAATCAATCCAAATCCCTTTAAAAAAATTGGATAGGTTTGGTTAATTAATTTTTAAATATTTTTTTATTTTAAAATTTGATTATAAAAATTTTGTTTTTATATAATAAATATTAATATTATTAGATATTTAATTTTATATGTATTTTTAATTTTAAAAAGTAATTTTTCTCTATTTATTTTTAAATTTATTGGAGCCTTAACCCTCATCTCATTCTTCTTGAGTTCCAAACCAAATTAAAGATTCTTAATCCTAAAATTGATGGCCAACAAAAAAAAAAAACCTAATATCATCCTAAAAATTAGATGATCTAAAACAGAATTAAAAAGCTAACCAAACCAATCCGATTAAATTGGATTGAGCTATTTAACCAATTCAATTAAAACTAAAATTGGTTATTTTAAAAGTTAAACCAATCAATTTTGATTGATTGGAATTTTACCCAAAATCAAGTCAACTCAAACCATAAACACTTCTTAAAACTGCTGAAAAAGGAATCGGAAACTGCATAAGAATGGGAAAGGGTGAAGGAGAAGTGGTCGGATGAAATTGAAGATATGAAAAAAATTGTGAGATGGGAAAGGGTGAAGGAGAAGTGGTCGGATGAAATTGAAGATATTAAAAAAATTGTGAGTAAAAAACTTCAATACTAAATTATTTTTGCAAGTTGCATGTAGATTGTAAGGCTATTGTATGTGGTACTCACACGTGGCTAATTGTTATAGGAAAATCTGTCCCTTTTTAACAGGTTGAGAGAATCGTACGATACTAAAAAAAAATTAAAATTACTCAATTAATTTTTTTTTTAATTACAATAACTCATATGAAAAAACAGTAAAATTACATGGACCCATTATTATGATCTAAATGAAAAAACTAATATCCATTGCTACGTCATCCTCGACGACATACATAACTCAGATGAGATCTTTTCCTTTTGCTCTTCAAGAACTGAAGAACATGAAAGAGTTGCGGGAGATATAGCAACAACACTTTCTCTTTCAAAGGGATAAAATTATATTTTTATTTAGATATATTTTTAAATGAATATTCATTTTATAATAAAACATTATCCTTCTGAAAATGATCAAAATTTCTAGATAACTCATAGTAAATATTATGTTATATTAATTTGAAACTGTAATTTTATAAATAAAAAAAATATTAGATAAAACATAGATAATTATTAATATAATAGTGTAGAGTCTACGTATACTTGGTGAAAAGTTCCAACACTAACATTCAAAAATTAAGATAAAAATAGACGAAATGATTTAAAAATTTTAGAGTTCAAATCTAATTGCAATTTTTTATTTAAATTTATATGAAATTAATGTATATTTTAAAAATAGACAGGTGGTTGTATAATATCAGCTTAATAATCAATTATGAAAATTTATAGGATAGAAAAGAAAAAAAAAGAATCTAGAAGAACAAGATAAGTGGTAAAATCTGAAACTGGTGGTTATGCTTGGCGAAATTGACACGTTCATGCCTATCTTATTTCTTTTCTCAAAATATCAATAAAGCAAAGAAAATGAAAAAATAAGTTAGCTACTCGGGAATTGTCCCTCAGATCTGTTCCTAATGTACGGCCTTCCCCAGATCTTTGTTTGTCACATTCTTTTTTATTTATAATTTTTCTAACTTACAATTTTATAAATTAAATTTTCATAATTATTTATACAGAAAATAACACAAAAATTTATTTATTTTTTCTTACATTTATTTATTAAATTTTGATTAGTCATCTTAGAATATTGGTTTAAAAATTCATAAAAAAGTATGCAAAATGAGGGACCATGAGTTGAGTGGTGGACCCGGTGGGAAATTTAATATAAGACTAAAAAAGTATGCAAAATGTGGGACCACGTGTTGAGTGGTGGACCTGGTGGGATGTTTAAAGAGGATCACATGATTCCTGAGAATGGATGAGACTGATGGAATGGGTGCATAACTGCATATGCAACGTGTTGGTCGTGTCAAGTGCCGTGCCTTTCGCTTTTCACGAGGGACCTGTTGGTTACATTTGAGGGAGACATAAATAATCTAATGAGGTCGTTCCTACTGTGCGCCAAGTTCCTGTAACGGCTGGGATGAAAGATCATAATTCAATAACATTTGTTAAATTTTTTTATTGTTCTAAGAAAATTCATTGAAAATATTTTTTATTGTAACTATATAGATGTGCTTAGTACCTGTTAAAAAAATTATTATTATTTTATATATAAAAGAGTATTGGATTGGTGACCTTAATAAATAATCTTGATAGTTAGACACGTGGAAACGTGCAAGGAAGGTAAAGTTTGATAGCTTAGGCTTTTTGGAACAGCGGCTACCTGTTAAGACGACAATTATGTGACGACCGTGGAATTATTAGTTGCTATTTCTAGTGCTTTGTTTGGTCGTTGCTTCTCGAAAGGATATCGGCTTGACGGCTTCATCACGCAGCTTGAAAAATAACATACTATTATAGGCAGTGTATGAAGAGTTGGCTGCCGGCTGAATTAAGTTGAATACTTCAAGATGTAAGGGCCCACAAGCCACGTGCGTGGAGGTTGCATCTGACTGTGTGCAAAACAAGTGAAGTAAAGGAATGGGAAACCGAGATGACAAAACTCAAGGATCCGACGCTGAGGCATGGTTTGGATTGTCCGACAATATTATCAAAGCGTATGCTGCAAATTATTTTGGTGGTAATGAACCGAGTTTCCTGTAATCAATTTGTTAAGCATTCAAATTGAGTTTGAGTTGTTTAGATTCTATTTTCAGTTTGTTTATTAAAATGTTTCGGCTTTAACTTTTTTCTAACAGGTATTCTCATAAATATAAAATTTTATATAATTCATTATAATAATTTATCTTAATTTTATTATTGTATAATAAATATCATTTTAAATTACGAAAATTATATTAATCAAGTTTTATTAAAACAATAGTTAAAAGAAGAAAAAAAATCTTATCTTAAAAGTTTGAATAATTAGTTTGCAACAAAATCGTTTAATATTAGTTAGTAAAAAGATTATTTACTGCTTTGGTGTTTAAAAATTATTTAGTCTTTATTTTAATTTTTAAACAAGTACTTTTTATAATCATGTTATTCATAATTTATTTGTTAATTAAGAAAAATAAAATTGGATGGTAACATTTAGTTTGCTTACACCACTGAAAATGGCTTTTCAAAATTAAATGAGGAATTTGTTTTTCGATTTACAAATTTAAAATGAAAAAAAATAAATATTTTCATGATTGAGTCATATACTAATTTATTTTTCATATGTTAGTATTTATTTTATTTATTTATTTAATTTTACTCAAATTTTAATCACTGCAAACATAATTTAAATAAAATGATACATGAACATGAAACTTTTTATTTTATCCTTATCTTTAGAAGAGAAATAACTTCGACTATCTAATTAATAAATTCAACAAGTCACCAATTACTTCGACTATCTAATTATAAATTCAACAAGTGACTAATGTAGCGTTTTATTCAGTGATAAGTAATTTACTAAGGCATATTTCTGCTAAATTTGAATCACCAGTGTTTTTGATGGCCATCTCATTCGTACCTATATTTTAATTATTTCTTTTGGAAAAAAAGAAACAAGGGGCCGTAGTGTTTGTTGGGATTGCGTGAGGTCGTCTGTCGGCCAGTGATCAGTGAGTTAGATACATGCGATCACCAAATGGGTGGTTGAGAATTGAGGCATTGAGAATGGCAAGTGGGATCTTTTATGCCGACGTACTATGTTGCCCAACTTTGATGCTATCTATATGTACTTCATTGTTTCTTACTGTAGTCACGTGTTGTGATTCCCATCTATACCTTGTGGATAACTTCTTTTTCGAATTTTAGTACAGATAAGTATAAATTTTTATAATAATAAACAACATGTTTGAGTATTCAATTTTGATATAATATACAGGAGGTTGAAACAATTTTCTCTCTATTTTATTTTCAATTGAGTTTGTGTATTTTTGTACTTTTGTACTTTTGTAAGTGCTTTTGTTCGTCAATGTAAAAATAATTATTCTCTTTCCTTGTTTTCATGTCTTGCTCTCAAATTTTTTACTTAGTTTTATTTATAAGTTGATAAGGATTTAATATATGAATTTTGATATTCTATAATTTCTTAAAATTTTTGATAGAAATCTCTTAATTTTTATTACTAAATTTTAATAAAATTATAATTAGAATTAGACTGAAGATTAGATTTAGGATTAGAGATAAAATTAGAATTAAGATTAGGTTTAAGTTTATGATTAGGATAAAGATTAATTTTAGACGTATGATTAGGTTTAAGATTAATTTTAAGTTTAGATTTAAGCATAGACTTTGGATTAAGATTGAAATTTAGAATAGATATATAATGTATTTTTTTAATTTGAAATTTAACAATAAAATCTAATACATTTTAAATTTTAAAATTAATTATTTAAATGATTGAGATTTAAAAAATAATATTAATAATTAAGACTAATAAAATTTTTAAAATAATATAGAGGAACCTTATTCGTAATTCTACTAAAATTAAAATTATAACACGATGATTCAATTGAAAATTTGTAAAATTGGGTAACCTTGATTAAGGAATTTTTTTTCACAGAGATTCAATTAAAATTAAAACGATAACATGATGGTTCAATTGAAAATTTTTAAAACTGGACAACCTTGATTAAAGAAATTTTTTTTTACAGAAATTCAAAGTATAATTTGATCCAAATTAAATAAATCTCTCCGTTTCTCAAAAGTAAAATAAAACTAATCCTATCCAAACACGACCGAATATCAGAGCCGGTGGCTCAATTCCGTGGCCGGCTGTAATTCTTGCTTTATTTGACCTGTTTTTGTAGAAGTCTTCTACCAGAAGATTCTCAGAAAGAAAACTGTTCTAAGAAATTTTCAACTATTCAAAAAAAAAAAAAAAAAGGATTATGCTTAGTTAATATAACAATTATTAGAATTAATTTAATAATCTCGTAATTCAAATTACTTAGTCTAGGCCATCCCGATCATCGTAAATCCAAAAGGAAATTGCGTAATCAATTTACCCAACCCAATCTTTTCGAAAAAGTCCAATCCACCTTGTCAATTATAATTTAATATAGACTAATCCCAATTAATTAGGGATCCATTAAATCTCAACCCTACAACTACAACTTTCCCGAAATACCCTCTTTCTCACCCATAATTCTCCCAATTTTCCCATTAAACAAACAACTACCGCCCCATGTACCAGCTACCTCTCGTTCGTACTCCTAGTTGTTGATTGTAGTCTTCTAGACCACCAGTATATTAAGTATTAATAACTTCCTCCACCAGCCAAGCCGAGCCGAAACTAAAGGCCGTGATTGACTAGGTAAGTGGGACCGCCCATCTGATCGGACTTCAAAACCAAATTCAAATCAATTTATTAAAAAAATAAATATGGAAAGCAGACAAAATTTATTTACTTTTTTAAAAAGAAAAAAAGTACAAGAAATATAAAAATGGAAAAATCATTCGTGATGGCCTAAGTATTCGCTGCCACACGCGCCTTACCTCGTCAGCGTCATTAACCACCCACACCTTCGCTCTCTCTCTCTAACTTTCTCTCTCTAGACATGTGTTCCCTATATAAGCTTCATTTCGCATTGCCACGAATCACCACAACGGCCATTTCACTCGTGTCAACCTATCGGAAAAGTAGCCCTAAATTTATTTTTGTATTCTCTTTATGGAGGCCCAAAACGAAAAGAAACGAGTCCGAGATGACTCGTCCGAGTTGGGTTTAGACTCGCCTGATGTCAAGAGGTTCAGAGATGACCTTCTGGAGTTACTCGACGACTCGGTTCCTGACTCGACGAGTCAAGAACTCGACTCGGTGATGAAGAGCTTAGAGAAAGAGATATCTGCTCCTTCTTCGCCAGTTCCTTTGGTAGATCTAACGTCAGATTCACAATCTCAGATAGGTTATCTTCTAGAAGCTTCTGACGATGAGCTTGGTTTACCTCCTGGCACGTCGTCTAACGACGAGACAAAGAATGAACAGACTGAGTTAATCCGAGTCTCATCTGACTCATCTGAAATAGGCGGTTTCTGGGAGTTTGAGGACCAGATTCCGAGTTATGACTCGTTCGGATTGGGAACCGGTGAAAATTATAACATCAACACCGAATACCTGGCTTTTGATGGGCTATTTGATCATTCTGATGTGTATTTTGATTCGGTAGATTTTTCTGGTTCGTGGCGGTACGATACTCTACCGACACATTAGCAAAAGAAGAACGTAGACCGGTAGACGTGAAACTTTCGGTCTTAAAAATTTGATGCCGTAAACGATACCGTTATGTAAATTTTTTTTGGTATCTTCTATTTTTTTTATTGTTGTCCAAAAATGATTACTTAAGATATCTGTAGGATTAGGAAGGGTGAAATTAATTTACTAGCAAACAAAAATTAGTTCTTTTATTTTAGATTTCTGGTACCGTAGCTGGAATTTGTTCCTCATATTGTCAATTATTATTTTGGTATATTTTGGAATCTCTATTTTTTTTATTGATTTTTTTCTTTTGCTAATACTTTCGGTTATGTAGGAGAAAGCCTTTAGGTAGGATACAAGGTTAAACTTAAAATAAATTAAAAAGTAGAATTGAACTAATATGCATTCATAAATTTAAAATAAAACAAAATTTTAAAGTAACATTAATGAAAAACAATATTTGTAAGATAGTACAAATCTAAGTACATTTTTTTAATTGTATTATTATTATTTTAAGAATGATTATCAATTAAGTCATGTTATATTTTATTTTATAAGTCTTTTTAAGTTGAATAAAAAATATGTAGTTATTAATTTAATTGAATAGTTTTAAAAATTTATTATATTTTAAAGTTGAATACTAAGTAATTATAAATTTAATTGAATAGTTTTTTATAATAAGGATGCAGTATTTTATATAATTTAAAATTCAGGAGGGTTAGTATAGATTTTGAAAATAAATGTAAGATCTTTGTAAAATCAATATAATAGAAGAAATGTTGGAATAATTTATTTATAAATATAGAGTATAAAATATAATTTAGAGAAGATAATTTATAAAAGTAAGAGAAATAATTTTCATGTTTCAGTTTTTAAAATCTTGATAAGTATTTTTTATGTCCGTACTAAAAAATTATTGAGAATTTAGAAATCTGATTTGGTATATATATATATATATATACTATGTATATATAGTACTAGTCATATTACATGTAGGGGTGACAATGAGCCGAGCTAGCTCGTGAACAGCTCGTGAGCTACTCGTTAAAAGCTCGGATCAAGCTCGGCTCGTTTTTTAAACGAGCTGATCTTGAGCTTTATTTTAAGCTCGTTTAGTAAAACGAGTCGAGCTCAATCTTTATAAAGCTCGGCTCATGAGCTAGCTTATTTAATATTATTTAATAAAAATTTATTATTTATATATACATTTATAATAAATCTATTTATATACAAAAAAATTAATACAAATTGTTACTTGGTTTAGTAGGTAACATGCACAAATATTCACTAAGAGGTCTTGGGTTCAGCTCTCCTCATTGCCTACAAATTTTTTTTAAAATTTTCAAAAAATCTTCACTAGCCCTTAACGAGCCAAGCCGAGCTTTGCCTAAAGCTTGGCTCGTTGACACCCCTAATTACATGTAATGTAACACATATTATAATTATTGTATAAAATATAAAGAACGAGATAAGTTCTATAAGAGGGAATGAGCAAAGTTTGATGAGATGTTGATTTTTTTTTTAAATAATTGATTAATTAAAATTATTAATACATAAGTTAGTAATTTCTAATAAATGATAAAATTTTAGTTAAAAAGTGATTAAAATTTAAGACTAAAATTTAGGAGAATACCATTCTTCTTTTTAGAATGATATTTGAATTAAAAACTATATTAAAAAGCAAGAAGGCATCATAAAAATGTCCTAGCTTTTTAATATTGTATAATATATAATATAGAAGTATAGATAGATAAGTTATTTGGGTATTAAATTAGAATAAAGGGTATATATTTCTTTACTAATTTTATGAGTCCACACCTCCAATAGACCATAAATTATTATGTAAAAGAATTATACTTTATTTATAAATCAATTAAATAAAATTTACTAATTTTTCTAATAAACAAAACAACCATTTTATTTTAATACTTTAAAAAAAAAATGTGATTTTGTAATAAATTTTAAATACAAAAAGAATGAGATTATCAAAACTAAAATTTTGAAGATTTTTATTGAATTCAGATGGAGATATGTATTTATATGAATTAAATAATTATTGAGAAGTTAGAGTAAAATTTGTAATAAAAATTAAATAGTAAAGTACCATCTAATTAATTTTTATTTGAGAATGTAATCGTATTTTGAGAATGTAAATTGTTTATTTGGTTAAATTAGACCATACTGCAATTGATTCAATGTGCAAATTGTGGCATCCAAATGCTGCGGGAAATCGAAGTGCCAAATCCAATGCCAAAAAACACTAAAGCAAACAAGCAAAGAGAAATGGGTACAATGGAGATTTAGCCCACTAGCGGAATAGATGAAACTCTCAGGCCTTATTGTTTGGGGGCCCATAGTTTCTGTGAGTTGCTACCAAACGGAAGCGTGGAACACGTTATTTGTATAGGTTTTTGCACAACCAATCATAATCCGACACATGTTTTACTGGCTCTATTGATCGTCAGATAAGGAGCCCACATCATATTAAATATTTTTATTCAAAAATACAAATCATTTTAAATAAATTTTTTTTTTCTCAGTTTCACATTATAACAATGCATTTAAAAGGTACAAACTTTCATACGTCAGACTATACTTGTTAGCAAAGGAATTTTCTTCCTTGCATAGCAGAAACTAAATAGATTGATGCTTGAGAAACTAAGCCGAAATATTGTTGTTTAACATTTTGATAATTTGAGAGCAACCTTGGGCTTTATGCCTGTACTTTGTTTGCAAGCTGATAGTTTTGCTTAATGTCCATAGTGTGTTCTTTTTCTAACAATAAATCTATATTCTTAATTAAGAGAATTGTTAAGCAGTTTTTACTGTCTTTTTATTCAAAATGCTTCAAATCTTTTATAAAATTTAGATTTTTTTTTCTTTTTAATTTGTAACTTTTCCTATTCAGTATAACTTATCTTTCATAATACTGTCTTTAGCTATGATTGACATATTTCTTCCGCCTGAATTGGAAGAGAAAAAACACTCACAAGATTAATTCTTTCAACAAATTTAAATTAACCAATATTTATATATATAAATGTTCATAAAAAAAAGGAAGATAATAAACCTTCTGAGCTTTTGGCAGTGGCATCAGTGCAGCCGAGGCAGTGAAGGCAAAATTCTGTATGACTCTAGCAGGTTAAGGCGAGTTTGGTTTTATTTTTGATGTTTGAGATGTTTTATTACAAACTGACAATTTATATTTTGAGTGTTGTTTGGATAAATATTAAAATTTGTGATTGCAAACCATAGTTTTAGATATAATTTTTTTTTTTAACTATATAAATTACTAGAAAAGCTTTGCATTAATTTATATTTAAAAAAATAAAATAAAATTAGGGGCATATTTGTAATATGCAAAAATAAAATAATAAAAAGTAAAAGACAAGCAGTGTTTGCTGCTTGTTGCTGCCTGCCTTCACATTTTGTAATTTTTTTTCTTTTTATTTTGTAAAAAAGGGTAATGTTGGCAGGCCCGTGTGGGATTACCAGCCAAGCAATGAGTAAGGGCATGCTGGAGTGCAGGTTCCTCAATAGCAGGTCACCTAGACAGCAGTTTAGTAAGACAACAGAATCAGGAAACAGTTACGCCGGCAGTTGAAGCTGCTCCTTAGTGGTCTGTTTGGCAACAAAAAATGCTTAGGCAATAGGGATTTTACTGCCAAGTGGGGGTATCACTTGTAAATGCCTATATAAAGGCTTGTGGTGGCTGTAAATTGGGTTGAGTTTTATCTAGCTAGAAACCTTAGACAAATCTGGGAAGGATTTGTGTGCCATTGCAGCAAAACGTGTGCATGTTCCTTTTGACATTAATAAAAGGGTGGGAAGAGTTTTCCTGTAATTGTGTTTTGTTGTATTTGTGCTTTACTTGCTGAACTGTTGGTGTAGCTTGAATTGAGTATGGAGTTGTCGAGCTCGGTGTCAAATCAAGCAGAAAATAAGTCTTGTTAAAAAAAGCCTAGTGACACATAGCATGGTAGAAATTAAAATGGAGTTTTCAATTTCTTCTGACAAAGTTATAATTTTAAGATCTCTATTTGTATGATTAAATCTAGTGTTACATGATTGAATTGCACATTAAATATTAACTGAAATATTTAAAATATTCACAATCATATTTATATTATTATAGATAATCATCATGTACTGTTATGCACTAATCTTGACTTGTAAACAATATTAATAATTAATTATAATTAAAGATAGAATTACAAAAATAATGCAAATAATTAGAATAAATTTTAATTTAATTGAACTGGGTATACTAATAAATTTATAAAAATTACACGCCTATTACCATTAATAGTTTGAGACTCAAATCTCTTATCCTAATATTGTGTCCCCTTCTTATCCCTTAATCAAAAAATAACACATGACATCTCTATAAATCTCTCAAGTCCCAACTTAACACCATTAAGTTTTTTTTTTTTCTAAAAAAAGGTAAAGAAGCCTAAAAAAATGGAAAGAAAAGAAAGAAAACTTCCAGTAAGCCATTCTTCCTTCTCTGCCTCCTTTTTCACTTTTGTTGCATCAGAAAAGAGATGAAGATGCAACAAAAGTGAAAAAGGAGGCAGAGAAGGAAGAATGGCTTACTGGAAGTTTTCTTTCTTTTCTTTTCCTTTTTTTAGGTTTCTTTCCTTTTCTAAAATAATAAAATTTAACAGTGTTATGTAGGGTTTAGTGGGAGAACTATTGAGATGCCATGTGTCATTTTTTGATTGAGGAGATAGGAAGAGAAACACAATATTAGGACAAGAGATCTGAGTTTGATAGTTTGTATCTAGGGAATCACACACAATACGAAGATATTCAATTAAGGAGAGTTTGAGTGATGTAACTATTATAGTTTATTAAATATTAGATTTAATTATGATTAAATTCTAATGTTAGTTAATACTTGTCCAATACTTATGGATTTGACTAGTTTGTATAAATACAAGACTTAACAAGCTAGGCAAAATAAGACAGGAAAATTGTACGCACAATATAGAGAACCTAAATCATTCAAAAGGATTTTAGCAAATACAATTCATAATTACAAAATGGATTTAGTAACTTGTGCTAACTTACAAGAAATCTCTTTACAGCCCCTCAAACCTTCAAGTATGGAGTTTCTTGGTTGGTCCGTTCATGTGGATCTACTTAGAAATTGTAACCTTTTTTGCATTGTTGTGCTCTTGGTAATCAACAAGAGTGAGTGAAGCCATATCAAGAATACATAAACATTAAATGCCTCAAAGATACACAATTCTTTATCTTCTTGTTTAACTGTTAAACTTAAATTATAATTTTGCATATAATTATAAAGCCATTTATACTTAATAAATCAAAAATTTTAAGTTTTGTTGTGCATATGATTGTCAATTTTGTTTTTTTACAGATTCGTAACAATCGCAAACAATGTTAATACAATTTTAAATTGTCCAAATGACATACTAAGAAGAAATATTTCATACAGAGAATGAAAGATTGAACAATACTCACCAAAAACTCCAATGATCACAAAAACAAGAAATTTATGAATGAACTTTATACATACAAGCATTTTTTTATTTTTTTTGGCGTAGTTGATTAAATCTAAAACATATTTGGTTAGGATCTCTAGCAAGTAGCAACAAAATGAAAATAAAAAATCTAAAACATTAGTTAAGTAAATTACTATCAAGTATACATGGGTAATCAAAATTGTACTTAAATTCTAACTGATAGTACCAGCTGGAGGGTCCAAAAACCGAGTAATACCAATTCTAAGGTTTACTGTATAACTAGCAAGCCAATCTCCTACGATATACCTATTCACGATACATAAGGCCTGACGTCAGAGTCTAATCTTTGACTTTTCCAATAATTGTCATCACGGGGTGTCCTTTGTGGAAGTCATCCTAAAAAATACGACTATTTTTCCACCCCAAATAGAGTAAACCACAATTTCAAAAACATTTTCCCAAGAATAATAGGACGAATAGAAGCCATACACTATAAAATGTGAATGTAAAATTGTAAAAAACCTATTATTGATATATTAAATTAATAATAAATTTTTAAGGATTGCCTATATGAAAAGTATACATAAATTTTGAATTAAAAATTTAAGATTCACTTAGTATGTTAATGAATTTTTTTTTTTCGATCTTACCTTCTAAATGTGACTTGCACATTTACTTATAAAATTAATCATTTTTATTTTAATTTATCAAAGAAAAATATTCATTAATTCTCTAATCAAATATTTAGAGAGACAAAATTAATAGCATTGAATTTTTTAAGGGTTCAATTGTTAAATGAAGTATTGAGAGACGAAATAGATGACTTGGGAATTTTAATGACTTGATTTAAATTAAAAAAATTGAAGGACCAAATTAATAAGTTAATTTTCTTTTTACTTTAACAAAAAGAAAAAAAAAAAAAACTTGATCGATGAAATTGATAAATTGAGTATGACCAAAGTAATAGTTTAGTAAAAAAAAAGACTGAGTCATGAAGTTCACAAATTCACAATTTTTATTTTTTATTTTTACCATCCCAAAGATAAATACCAGCCACTAGTCCATGCCAGACAAAACTAGTTCACTCAACTTCTCACTATTTATTCCTAAACGGCGCCAAGGAACGTAACAAACACGCTCCTATCCTCCAACGCATCAAACAAAAAGAGCGTGTGTTTCCTTCTCCTACCCGGAGCGTGAGAGTTGCACGCATCAAACAAAAACTCTCATCCAAAAGGTAAGTTTTTTCAAGTGTAATTTGCAGCTCTTTGGGTTTCTCTAGCTTTTTCTTTTTCTCGTCTTTAGGCTATAATTCTTAGCGGATCGGTGGAGCAAAGTCCCCGCCAGGGAATTCTTTTAATTTATGTTAGTATGTTTTTTTTTATTTTTTGATCTTAGCTTCTAAAATGTGACATGCACATTTAATAATAAAATTAGTCATTTTTATTTCTTTTAATTTCTCAAATAAAAATGTTCATAATCCTCTAATCAAATATATGGAGGGATTAAATTAATAACACATAATTTCTTAGGGGTTCAATTGATAAAATGAAGTATTAAGCAAAAAAGATGAATTGAAAGTTTTTTTAATAACTTAATTGAGAAATTTAAAAGTTGAAGGACCAAACAAATAAGTTAATTTTTTTTAATTTTTTTTTTAAATTTAATAAATGGAATTGATAAATTGAGAATCGGGGACTAAAGCAGAGGATAGAATTCGAATCGAATAATTTTTAATACTCTATTAGTTATATTTGTATTTGAATTCAACTATTAAATTTAAATTTAAATTTTATTATCTCTTCAAATTTAAAATAATATTTGAATTTAAATTTGACGAATATTCAAATATTTGATTCAAATTGTAATATTTGAATTTTCATTCCATAAAATAATATTTATCTACAAATTTTGTGTTTAAACTTTAAAAATATAAATATATAAAATTAACTAAGTAATTTAAAATATGGGTATGAATATTAAAATTACATTATTATTAAAAACACAAAATATCACCATTACTATCTGTTATCGCACAACTAAAATAAACAAAAAGAAAAAAAAATACAGGTAGTCCAAGACACAAATCAACATCATAAGTATGACTCTAATCTCGACTCTAAGTGTAAGCCTAAATCTAATCCTAACTCTATTCTTAACTCTAATCCTAATCTTAACAAAATCATAATCCTAATCCTAATCCTAATTTTACCCCTAACTCTAATCATAATTCTAATTCTAATTTTGTTAAAAGAGATGTTATTAAGAAAAATTAAGAGAAGTCATTTAGGTACAAATTTTCTAATAAATTATAGAGGATCAAAATCCAAAGTAAAAATGACAAAGGTAATATATTTTAAAAAAATTTAAATAAATATAAATAATTATATAAAATTGATAAATATTTTTAATAAATTCTAATTATTTAACCAAATACTTAATTAAATAATTTGATTGAATACTATATAATTTTTATTTGATTTGAATTATACAAATCAACTTTAAATTCGAATAAATAAATAAAATTTAAATTCAAATATTGAATTGCTTGGTTTCAATTTCACCTCTTAATAATAGTTTAGTAAAAAATAAGTAAGGCCTAACCCATGAAGTTCACAAATTCACAATTCAATCTGGCGGGGATCTGAATTTCTACAGTTATACCATCCCAAAGATAAACACCAGCTACTAGTCCATGCCAGACAAAACTAGTTCACTCAACTTCTCACTATTTATTCCTCAACTGCGCCAAGGAACGTCACAAACACGCTCCTATCCTCCTACGCATCAAACAAAAACTCTCATCCAAAAGAGCGTGTGTTCCCCTCTCCTTCGCGGAGCGTGAGAGTTGAACACGTACCTTTTATATAAATTTATTTATATTATATATATAAGTATTTTCAAGTGTAATTTGTAGCTCTTTTGGTTTCTCTAGCTTTTTCTTTTTCTCGCCTTTAGGTATAATTCTTAGCGGATCGGTGGAGCAAAGTCCCACCGGGGAATTCTCAGACTCGTACGACGGCGATCGAGTGGTGGTGAACGATGAAGATTTTCGTGAAGACTCTGAAAAACACTCACTTCGAAATCGAAGTCAAGCCTGAAGACACGGTTTGCTTTCTTCCTCTCTGTTTCATCTAACTCTTTTCGAAGTTTTACTCTCTATCTATTTTGCAATCTCGTAACTTGGACATATTAGTGGATTATCTGATAGGGTTTTAGCTCCTCCAGTGCGTGTAGACCCCGAAATTGAGGGCTAATTAGGGTTTTAATTAGAACCGGGTTAACAGATTTTGCGGTTTAGTGCTTTTATATTTATAGAATTTGGAGGAAAATTTTCAATTACAATCGGAAGACTTGTTTCAGTGATTAGTTTTTCGATCTAAACCTGTAATTGGTCTGCTTTTTGGACTCGGGAAAGGTGTATAATTAGTTAATTACTATAATTTATGATGATTGGACCATGCTTCCTGTTGTGTTTGCTTCAGTATTGATAGACTTCTTGTGGGACATTGTATGATATGGAACTTATTTAGTCCATAATATATAATGGTAGATATTCTTATGGCTAGGGTGCTTCTTATTGGGATATTCTTGACTGAGTTCTATTACTAACTAAATTGGGTTGCAGTGGTTTCGGGTATAATGGATGTAATATAGTATTTGAAATAGCTTTTCATCTAATTCACAGAGAATAATGAATAGTGCTACTTCATTGGGAGATTTGATTCATGGGGTTTTTAAACTAGATCAAGTGCCCCGTTATGGGATAATGTACCTGGGTAGAGTCTTCTGCTTGGAAAATTTTAATACTTAAATGATATACTTGCAATTATGTGTCCATGATTGGGTATAGCTTATGTGTTGCCTTCTACTGAATTCATCATAACTTCTTATCACATTTCTAGTCTATGTTTAGCTGCATATTTGAAAGTTTCAATGTTTTAAATTCTTCAATTGTTCTTCCTTCTCTCTTTCTTTGGTCTCTAAAAAGGATAGTGCTTACCTCTTTTTTATGATGTTTCTACCTTTTTTTAACGTTCTTTTGCACTTATCAAGTCTTTTACATTAGCTAGAGCTTGGGAGTGACAGCTTTCCTTTTCAGGTTTCCTGAGGTGAAGAAAAATATAGAAACTGTTCAAGGTTCAGATGTCTATCCGGCTGCCCAACAAATGCTTATACATCAAGGGAAAGTTCTCAAAGACGGCACAACATTGGAGGAAAATAAAGTTGCTGAAAACAGTTTTGTTGTAATTATGTTAACAAAGGTAATGTTTGTATCAAACTACTACTTTTTAAAAACATTTATGCACATATTCGGTTGTGACAGTGGTTATTTCTGTAGTTAGTTGTTTAAGTACTGCACATACGAAATTCTCTGTGAAACTGCTTCTTTGGCGGGTGCGGTTAAATTTTGGAAGTGTTTGGCTATCATATCATAAATTGATCATATGGCGTAGAATTATTGACTTTATACGATCTCTATAGATTTGAATATTTGTTAGAGCATGGAACAATAAAGAGTTTTCCAATTCCCTTGTGGTCTAATGGCCATTTCCTCAAAGAACTATCGTGGATGTTAAAGCTCATGATTTCAGAACCCACTGGCAGTTTATGGCTTATGATAAAGAAAATGGACAAGCTAATACATTTAATCTTCTATTTATCTAACACTACCATATGTCCTATACAATTGGATATTGTTATGGAATGTTATAATTTCTTGTATTACACAATAGGAGTGGGACACCTAAGTTCCAAGTTTTCCCTCACATGTGACAATTCAACTAATTTATTAACTATATAAGCTATAAAAGTCATTTGAGTCTGATAGGGATTCTTGGTTTTATACAAGCTTTTTGTTAATGCTAGTTATGGATTTGAAGAGGATATTTCTGGACAATTCAACAAATAAGTCTTCTGCCTTACAGAAGATTCTAGAGACTAAATCGATAAATTAGTAAAACAAAATTCAGCCTACAAAGTTTATAAGATAATCTATGAAGCAATATAATTTTTTAATCTTAGCTTAAAGAATTGACGTTGAATGTGGATCCATATTGTTGAATAAAGGTTTTGATAACTGAAAGATGCAAAACAAGTAGTATCACACTGTTCCATATGCGTCTGCATCATGGAACACCTCTGGTAACATCCTTTGATAACATTAAAGGCGAGGAAAGACTAAATTGGTGACTGTGTATGGTGATTTAAAGTCTTCTTGACAGTATTTGTAGTCAATCCAGATGAAGTCTGTCTTGTTTGCTGGTGGTGGTTCAGTTTTACTTAATATTTGTTATGTTTATTCGATTCAGGTGTATCTTGGTACACTTTATGTCTTTTTCTACACACACTGAACCCTTTTTATCAGCACAGCCTAAAAAATTTCCAGCTTATGGTTATTGCATTACTGTTGCAACTGCAGAATGTCACATTCTAACTAATGGTTATTGTTCAAAACTCTTTCCACCCTGCTTGCTTGGGCTTATCTTACTTATACTGCGATGATGGTTATCTCTTGTACAACCCATTATCCCAGTTGCTAAATGAGGCTCTTCCATCTGTATGTCATTAAGTGTCATACTACTGATTTAGTAAATGAGTTTGCCTTAGTGATTAAGACTTTCTCTGCATAGAGTTCCAGATCAAGTTTTAAGCAAACAACCAATATGAAAGATTCTATATAATCAATATTTGTGGAGAATCCAAATCTTTAAAACTAAATTTTGGATATTTTTCATCTTCAAGTTAATTTTTCGGCATTTCCAAAGATTCGTAATCTATTGGAAATTCCATACAAGATTCTATATAATAAAGTCGTTTAGAGGTCCACTTCAATTGTTCTTGGATCTCTTACAACCTTTGTGACTTGCTTGTACTCAACACCATGGACCAGCTTCAGCTCAGATACCATTTGAAGCGGCCGGAAGCACCAATGGAAACTTAGGATTGGTTTCCATGGAGGCCTAAATTTCTTAGAGAGAAACAAAGGAAAAGCTTTTTGAGATGCTAGGAGGAGCTAGCCTAGGTTCTTATCAGAATATAAAAGCTAGAGGCTAATTTCATATACTAATCTAAAGATAACATCTTACTGAGCTGCCTAAAACTCTTATTTATAGAGATAATATTCTTAAACTCTAATAACAATTAATCAGATCCATTGGCCTAATCTAATCCTAGTTGTACACATTAAAATAATTAGAACAACCCTAAAAGAATATAAAGCCTCTAATTAGCTACAGTAATCCGCTGCTACAGTAACTATAATGCTATAGTAATTCGTTTTGTATTTCTATCCTCTTTTTCCTGCATCAGTAACATTAAGGGTGAACTTAGAACTTGGTTTCTTGTTTTAGATAGGTTTGATGATGGCTGATGAATAGTTTGCTTTTCTTAGTACTAAGTTTTATTGCCTCTGCTTGAAAATATATTCCAGAATAAGAGCTCAGCTGGTGAAGGTTCTACAACTTCAACTGCACCTTCAAATAAGGTGAGGACAGTGCAATTTGTTGTTATTTGAAGTTCTGTTCCTATGATGTGTCAACTTGTTATGGTTGTAGTTTATCCACTTTTTCAGGTTATTGGTTATTCATATGCAGTACTTCAATTCATGACATTCCTACATGATATTGGGGTCGATTGTTCTAACTTCAAACAAGCACTTCCAAAAATTGTGAAATCTAGTACAAACTCTTCAGGGATTTTAATTACCATCTGCAGGGAAAATTACTTCTTTTCTATCATCCTCTAATCTGTTTTAACATTTTACCTTATCATATTGCATTAAACTTAAGAGAGCTTCACAACCTGTAAATTTTTACCTTTGATCTCAATATGTTTAATCTCATAAGGAGTCTTTAATATTATGAAACTGATATTATATGAAATGCCCCTCATTTGCTTATGACTGTTTTCCTGTCTCGCAAACTCATACATTTACTGCTTTAAGCTGTAACCACTGATTATTTTATAGTTATAGGATGTGCTACTTAATTTCCGTCTCTTTCATGATCATTGTCCTTTTCTTCAAAGATTTTTTTTTTTTTGGTATGTCTTCATTGCAGGCCCCTCAGACAATTACCTCTCCTACTTCAACCACGGCAGCGCCTCAAGTTCCTGCTGCAACTGCTGCACCGTGAGTCTGATTTTCTAGATTTTGTTTGCTCAAAATTTTTCCGAAGTGTCAACCAATTATGTGTGAGGTCTGTGCTGTTTCTAATTTTTGCTTAATTTCTCAGGCCTGCATCTGTTACTGCACCTGCCCCTGCCACTGTCCCTGCCCCTACCCCTGCTGCAGCTACTCCAGCCACTCCAGCCACTCCAGCCACTCCAGCCACTTCAGCCACTCCAATCACTCCAGCTACTGTTGAGTGAGTATTTATTCATTCTACTGTCCACCATGTTTGAAATAAGAAGAAAACATGCCTGTATATCTATATGTTGTTATCTTGCTTTTCTAAGTGCAACCATGTCAGTCTGCACTTCCAACCGACCTCTGTCTTTTGCTTCAAAATAAAATAAAAAGAAAGAAGACCTTCAATGGTTTAAATTGCTTTATTTCTTCAAACTTTTCTGAAGCAGGTCAGTGTCTGATGCCTATGGGGAGGCAGCATCTAATCTGGTTGCAGGGACCAACTTGGAGGGAACAATCCAGCAAATTCTTGATATGGGGGGAGGTAGCTGGGATAGAGACACTGTTGTTCGTGCTCTTCGCTCTGCTTTCAACAACCCTGAGAGAGCTGTTGAATATTTATATTCGGTATGTGAATCTTTTTTCTTTTTTCTTTTCTGGGAATTTGGTGTGGGAATTTATAATGATGTTTCACTTTGCTGTACTATCCGGTTAAATATGTTAACAGCATGATCTAGTTATCCGAGTTTTTCATCTCTCCTTATGTTTTAAATGGTTTAGCATGTAATTTCTGCTGTGCCCATGATATTATTTCAAATATTTTTCATAGAGGAACTTCACCATATGATCACAAATAGTTTGACACCCCTTGTAGATTTTTTTAAATTAATTATGTTTGTATTCTTACCTTTTCCATTGATTATCTGTACTCTTTGATTGTGTGATATTTGATATGTCATCTTCATAGTTGAATCTATTGAAAACTGCAGCTTATCATGCAACTATGAGATTCACTGCCTGTGAGAATGTAATTATATTTTTATTAAGGTACTATACTACAGTGGTATATTTAGATATTTCAATTACAATATTTATATCCCAAAAAATAACTTCGAGTGACATAAATAAAAATATATTTATATATGTTTTATATTGAATAAGAAACCTGAAAATGTATGTAGTCTATAATATTGCATGATGGAGTCAGCACAAATCGTATCTACTTTATTGGAAAAGATATAATCTCATATGCAATTCACAGTAATAATCAAAACTATGTTACTGAGAACACGTCACTGGTGCAAATGATTGAATTATAATTGCCAACGTATTAAAATTGTTTTGGTGATGACCATCAGCTTCAAGCTGTGCATGAGTTCTGATCAGCTACCTTGATCGGCTAAGATTTAGGATGACATTTCTTCTTTCAGCTCTTTCATTATTTTAGATCAATATGATCTGAAGCTTCCATTGCTTTTTTTTTTTTTTTTTTTTTTCTTCCTGATGTTCCTTTAATTTATTGATAAATCACAATTTTTAGGGTATCCCTGAGCAAGCTGAAGTTCCACCGGTGACTCGTGCACCTGCAAGTGCTCAAGCTGCAAATCCTCCAGCCCAGCCTCCACAAGCAGCGCAACCTGCACCTGTTCCTTCGAGTGGACCCAATGCTAATCCTTTAGACCTTTTTCCCCAGGTACTAACAATTTTTGATACAGTTCTTGTCAAACAATGTAATATATTTCTTTGGGCAGTGGAGTTAATTTGTTTAAACAGGGCCTCCCCAATATGGGTTCTGGTGGCGCTGCTGCAGGCAATCTTGAATTTCTGCGCAACAGTCAACAGGTAATATCTCTCTCTTCCTCTCTGTGTGTGTAGCAGAATTTTGAGTGTTAGTTATTGACATTTATTTTTCAGTTCCAAGCTTTGCGAGCTATGGTGCAGGCCAATCCACAGATATTGCAGGTTTTTCTTCCTTCACTCTTGTAAAACTATTTAGTCTCTAGTTTCTTCATTGCTTGTTTTGATTGCATTCTTGCTGTAGCCGATGCTTCAAGAACTTGGGAAACAAAATCCTCACCTTATGAGATTGATTCAAGAGCATCAAGCTGACTTCCTTCGCCTGATAAATGAACCTGTCGAAGGTGGAGAGGGGTGAGGATCCTGTATTTCCGTTTTTGTTGTGTCATCCTTTTGGCTTAAGAATTGATTATAAGGGCCTGATTCATCAATTATATGCTTCAGGAATATATTGGGGCAGCTGGCTAATGCAATGCCACAGGCAGTAACTGTTACCCCTGAGGAGCGTGAAGCAATAGAACGTGTAAGTCTGACTCCTTTATATATTTGGTATTTTATGTTTGTAGTGACTCAGTACAAACCATATCGTGATTGGTCGAAATGGGTAACGAAGTAAAGTTAATATCCATGACCATGACACGATTTTAAATTGAGATAATATTCAATCTTACATCCCTTCAAATTACAAATTATAAATCAAAGTAATTTTATCTATTTCTAGAAAAATGTTTACAAGAGGAATATTGAGTTATTGCTTAATGTTCTGATTGTAGTAATAAAGAACATGTTTTGAATATGGAAATAAATTGTTTACAAATAGTGGATAATAGTTAATCCATACGTTCATTTCAATATAAAATGCAATTGTTGAGGTACATAATAGTGTCATGAACTGTTCTGTATGTATAGTTGGGATCTGTTAACTGTGTTAGTTTCATTTAAAACTGGCACAAATGAGTCTGTGTGTTACCATTTCAAATAACCATAAGTTTGTTTCAACATAAAATGCAATTATTGAAGTATATAATAGCATCATGAACTGTTCTGTATGTATAGTTGGGATCTGTTAACTGGGAAAGTTTCATTTAAAGCTGGCACAAATGATTCCTTGTGTTACCATTTAAAATAACCATAAGTTTGTTTCAACATAAAATGCACTTGTCAAAGTATATAATAAGCATCATGAACTGTTCTGTATGTTTAGTTGGGATCTATTAATTATGTATTTCTTTTGGTAGTCTTCTTAGGGGATATAGTGTTATTCTTGAACAATTTGGATTATTGCTTATGTCTCTGTAACTTTCAGTAACTTTTAATGGGTAGTGTGTTAGATTTTTGTAGAAGCTGATAGTGTTTTCCTTGCTATTGATGTTTGTTTTGTTTACCAGCTTGAAGCAATGGGTTTTGATCGAGCACTTGTGTTGGAGGTGTTCTTTGCCTGCAACAAGAATGAGGAATTGGCTGCCAACTACCTTTTAGATCACATGCATGAGTTCGAAGAATGATTCTAAGGAAACTCAATGCCCCCTCCTCCCTCCCCTCTATATATAAAAGAAGAAAAAAGTACTGCTGCCCTCCATCTTCAAATTGTTTCTTTATGTTTTTCGCAATCGATCCTTTTCACCTTTTAACTCTAGTGTTTTATGATGTCTGTGTCTCGGAATGGACAAGGAATGTCTTTTACCTCCCCTCCCTTGGTTTCTTTTATTCACTGTTTCCCCTGTATAAGGATTCCTTGCAATATTTATATACCTGGCCTGCACGGGGATGTTAACAACCTTTGTTTTTCCGAAGTTACAGGGCATTTTTATTGTCATTTCAGTCTCTTAAGCTATTTCTTAACTTGTATCCTTTTGAGTTTTGATGATCCAGTGGCATCCTCAAGTCAAGCTCCAAGCAACACTGAACATTGAGTCCAAGAACACTAAAAACCATGATTTTGAGATCATTAAACTTGAGAACCTCCAACTCAATTACTTATTTAATATGGTTCCTCCAACAGTAGTTAAAGTGATAAGATGGTTGGGATATATAATTGAACATTTCAGGCTCTTCCTGATTTTAATTCAAAAATAGAACAGTTGTTTGAATTACTTTGTGTACTGTCTTATTATATAAGAGTCAGATTATATATCAGCTACTATTTAAGTGGATTTGAAATATCTGTGTTATTTTAAAGTTCACAATAAATCATAATGACTATTAACCCAACTTATCTTATGGATAGAATTTGACCTGATTTTGGCTAGTTGATATTTTTCGGATATGGCATAACCAGACTCGAATAGCATTGTCTTGCCTGTTGTTTTTCGGTTCAACCAATACTCCTAATCTCATGACCTGATCCGTATGGTTTGTCCATTGTTTTAGATCCGACCCAAATTTTTATGGATTATGCCACATCATTATTATTTGGTTTAACTATTGTTTTAAGTTTTCAAGATTGTTGCTATTTTTAATTTAGTCACCTAGAAATATTTTGGATCAATATTATCCTCTAGAATTCAATTTTTTTTAATAAAGTTGCATTCCTCATTCTCATGAATGAAATAATTAATTTAACAAAAAATAAAATAAAATTATAAGATATAAAAAGTAAATTAAGCACGTCATTATATTATGTCAAATATGATTATTTTGTAAATTCATAACACATAAATGAAAAAATAAAATTTTATTGAAAATTTTTAAATCTTGAATGATAAAATTGATTAAGAAAATTCTTAACAAACTGATATAATCCTAAAATATCAAAATAATAGATAAGTCTTATTATTATTATTTTAAAAAATATAATACTTGGGTTAGTGAGATTTGAATTCATGACAACTTGAATGAATTAAAGGGGCAACGACCATTTTAACAAGTTTCATAATTAGTTGACACAAATAAAATGATTGAAGTTTTTAATAAAATAAAAAAAATTAACGAACATAATTTTTTTATAATTAAATTTTAAATATATTAAATACTTATCAAATTATATTTGATAATAGTAGTGCAGTGTTTTCTTAATTTAAAATTTTAATATTAGAAATTAAAAATCCAAAATAGCAAATCTAAATCCTTAAGTCATCTTTTGCTGTCAAACATTGAATTTGAATGAATGAATTTCAAATGCTCTCGTTTAATTAGTGTCCAAACTAAAAATAAAATAAAAATGAAATCAATAAATTTCAAATGATAATATTCGAAATCGATAGATTTTGAAATTTGCATATCAAATTCTTGAATTTTAAATATTTTATTTGATGATGGCAATTTTGGGGTACATACCCATACCCGACCCGGATAGGTCTACGTCTTTATCCGAATGTGTATTTACACGGGTAACAGATTCGGGTATGAGTATTTCACTTATATACCCACTGGGTAAGAACAAAATCCGAACTTGAAAAACTTCTATTTTTAAGACCTAACTTAGTTTTCACAGTTAGACCCGTCCTATATCCCACACAAAAACCCAAATAGTTTAGATTTTTTTTAAAATTTTTTTGTTATGGACCTTATGGTTGCTATATAAATGAAAATCATTAGTTGATGGAAAAACAATTTATTTTTGAAACATTTGACTCTCTTAAATTATATAAATTGACAACTTAATTGTCTCCCTTAATTAGTGAACTCTCTTAATATTCTGTTTTTTTATTTTTTATTTCTTTTTCAAATCCAATTACAACAAATTGAAATATAGGGATCAAAGTGAATTTCAAGTCATATTAGAGACCAAAAATATAAATTAACCTTTTTAATGGACTTAATTGTTTAATAATTATATTAAATACTTATAAAAATATATTTGAGTAATATAAACTTTATTTTCGTTAAATAAATGTGCTTTTACTAAAGTGCAGATCACAGCATAAAAACTATATATATTTTTGTCTTTTCAATTTCCTAGTTTTTTTCTCTGAGAAATCCCTCTTTCCAATATCAATTTCTTAGTGTGTAAAAACACTAAACACCTCTGCATTGCCAAGCAAAACACAAAACACCTCGACGTGACTATGGCTTGGTCAGTGATAAGGCGTCTAGTTCGTAGGTTGGCTTCGCTCCACATTTCTCCACAGGTACAATCAATTTGTTCATCTTCTACTGAGTCTGTAAAAACAGACTCAGTAAACGTAGCTGGAATATTTGCTAAGCAAAGAGGGTTTTTGGCTTGGATTTTGGAGACTAGCAGTGAGAGGCTGAGTTCGAAATCGTAAAACTTGATGTTGGGTATTCTGGGTGTCAATGGTTTTGTTAAGGAGTTTTGGTATATGGTTGATGTTATGGAGAAAAAAGGTTTTGGAGTTTCAAAGGTGAACATAATGAAGTATTGAAAAGTTTTGAAAAGGAAGGAATGGGTAGTGTTATTGAGAAGTTGTTGGATGTTTGGGATTCTGGGCCAACCAAGGCAGAGAAGTGTATTTATTCTAGGGTCTATTGTAGTATGCTGAATGGGGTTGAAATGGTTTCAATCGATGAATTGTATGAGGTGACTCTTACTAATGAAATGCAGATGATGGCATATCATTTTAGGTCTTATGCATAAACAAGAGTGAAGGCTGACGAGAGAAATCCAAGTTTTCTGAGTAGAGAGTTCTTTGAAGTTAAAATGGCAATTGAGAAACATTACCAATATTGCGTTATATATGTTGCATTCCCACCTAAAACTTGTAGACAGCATGCTAATTTCTTCAATGATCAACATAATGAATTTGATGTCTTTGTAGCTAGTGATCCAGTTGGAATGGGTATATTTTGCCAGCTGCTTAAAAAATTTAGTGAGGTTTGCATCTTCGATGGTTCATTACACTTTTGTCATCATGATTATATAAAAAGGGTTGCAACTATGTTCGACGAGGTTCAGGGATTATCTAATCCACTTAGAATCTATATGGATTGAGGGGAATGGAGGGAAAGAAAAACAGAGGAGAGGGTACGTATTATTTTCCTTATTTGTAAGTTTTTCGTTAAAAGAATGGAGGGGTAAATGTACCCCTCTAAATTATTCCAAAGTCCATTTTCTTAATTCCTCCAAATTCAGAGGATTTGGAGGGGAGGAGAAGATACTATAATTTTAGCATATTGTGACTAATATATCCCTATTCTTTCTATTAAATACCTAATAATGTTTAAATAAAAACTTGTAAGAGCGTAATCGTAATATTATGTAATAATATGTTCTCTTCCTTCCTTCCACTCAACTCCCAAACAATAAATATATCTTATAATTTCATTTTCTTTTCCTTTATTCTTTTAAACTCCCAAATGAGACAAATAATAAATGTCATTTCTCCTCTCCTCGTCTTTCCTTTCCTTTCAAACTCCTAAATAGACCCTTAGATTACTGGCTAAGGGGGTCTAAATCCACTTAGATTACTTGCTAAAAAGGTCTATTGTAGCATGCTGACTGGGTGGAAATGGTTTCAATCGATGAATTGTATGAAGAGGCTTCTATTGATAAAATGCAGATGATGACAGGTCCTTTTAGATCTCATGCATGGACAAGAGTGAAGGCTGTTATAGAGATCCAAGTTTTATGAGTAGAAAGATTCTTTGAAGTTAAAATGACAATTGATAATCACTGATTTTGTGTTATCTAAGTTGTATTCCTACCTGAAACTTGTAGACAACATGCTAATTTCTTCAATGATCAACAAAATGAATTTGATGTCATTGTAGCCAGTGATGCAGTTCGAATGGGTAGATTTTGCCAGCTACTTAAAAAATTTAGTAAGGTTCGCATCTTTGATTGTTTATAGTACTTTTGTCATCAGGATTACATAAGAAGGGTTGCAAATATGTTGGAAAAGGTTTAGGGATTATCTAATCCACTTAGTTTTAGGAATTTTTATAAGTTTTAAAGTAATTTGACTTAATCAAAAGTCATACTTTTGTTCAAATGAAAAGTTATTTTCTTTCATAAAATAATTTCTATATGAATATTATTAATGTATTGAGAAGATGGACGTTTGGTTATTGTGACTTAATTAAAAAGTCATTACATTTTGCTTAAGTGAAAAGACACTTGGTTTCATAAAAGTAATTATGAACAAGAATGTATTTTCATGAAAAACTCTATAAGAATTTTCTATAGCTATTTGGCTTTTTGATTAAATGAAAGGACTTTTATTTTTTATTTTTTATATTAACTTCCATATAAATAGAAATATTCTTTCATGGAAAGCCTATAAAAGTAATATGTTTAACCATATTTCTATATATTTTTTTCTCTTTTCAAGTTATAGTTTTTGTTTATATCTATTAGCAACTAGAGATATAAAAAAACATATTTTATCCTTGGAGACTTATTTGTTATAACCCGTTGCAAGTAGGGTGCAAATATAGTCTTAAGAAAAGGAAAATTATAACTCAACTTAAGCATTTTAAAGATGTTTATTGTTTCTGCAATTTTCATATTCAACTTAAGGTCTATTTAAATAGATAGTTGAGGGAGATAAAAAGAGAGAAGAGGGTATGTACCATTTTTCTTCATTTGGGAGTTTGTTTTTAAAGGAGATAAATGTCATTTTCACTACTTTCTTTTCATTTTCTCTCCTCCCATCTTTTTTCAAACTCTCAAATAGACCTTAGATTACTAGCTCAATGGGTCTAAATCCACTTAGATTACTGGCTAAATGTGTCTATTGTAGTATGCTGACTGGGGTGGAAATGGTTTCAAACAATGAATTGTATGATGTGGCTCATATTTATGAAAAGTTGATGATAGCGGATCCTTTTAGACCTTATGCATGGACAATAGTGAGGCTAATGTGAGAGATCTAAGTCTTCTAAGCAGAGAGTTCTTTAAAGTTAAAATGGCAACTGAGAAACACACTAGTCACTGATATTGTGTTATATATGCTGCATTCCCACCTGAAACTTGTAGACAATATGCTAATTTCTTCAATAATCAACATAATAAATTTGATAGCTAGTGATGCAGTTGGAATGGGTAGATTTTGCCAACTAATTAAAAAATTTAGTGAGGTTTGCATCTTGGATGGTTTATTATACTTTTGTCATCATGATTATATAAAGAGCGTTACAACTATGTGCGACAAGGTTCAAGGATTATCTAATCCACTTAGATTACTGGCTATGGAAGTTTTTGATAAGGTGAATGCATAAGGGGTCTATTGTAGTATGTTAATTGGGGTGAAAATGGTTTCAATCAATGAATTGTATGATGTGGCTCATATTAATGAAATGCATATGAGGGAAGATCCTTATAGAGGTTATCATGGATAAAACTGATGAGATGCATGTCTGTCTACCCATTAAACATTTTAGTGAGATTTGTATCTTGGATGTTGTATTATACTTGTGTCAACATGATCATATAAAGAGCGTTGCAACCATGTTGGACAATGTTCAGGGATTATTTATGCAAGATTGCCATCGGAGACAATGGCCACATCTCCAATTAATTCATAAGTAAATTTATCTACTCCTTGCTAATTTCAAACATATATATTTTATGCTTCTTTCTGAAGTCAAGTAACTTATTTTTCATATCTAGTTACTATAGCAGTTATAAGAAAGTTAAGGTGCAAGACTCAAGAGACCCCAAACTATCAACTTTCTATTGATATGATGCGTCTTGTTACATTTTGCTTGTTTCTTATTCAATTTACTTGGAACTCAATAGTTTACTCTTCTTAACAATTTTGTTTTTTTCAGGAGGATGTTTTAGAGGACAAGGACAATGGCCAACACACCTGCCTACTTAGCAAGTGATGTGGTGGCCATCTCACGAGCAAGCATTATTAGCTTTCTACAAGCCTCAAATACGCTAATGGACACGACCAGAGAAAGAGTAAGTCATAATTAAATATTCACTCTTATTTTCTTAGTCTCCATTACTGTAGAATGCATATCTATATATACAAGTTATATATTTATCACGATTTATCTTAGTTTTGCTTAAATATCTTTGAGATACTTTTTAAAATTGCATTAGAGGCTAACAAATGTCTGTTAATTTAATTAAAATTCTGAGTTCAGTACTAATTCAACAACCATTTCTAGACTTGAAGTATTTGATGACTCTTGTTGCTTCCATGTTTGTAGGGATTTTGATCCAAATTTTTATTTGGATAGTTTCCTAATTAGTTTATTCTTGGTGGCCAAAAAAATCTAATTAGATGTTGATTGGGATTTCTTAATTAGGTTTATCTGGGTGGGTGAGTAAATGTAATTAGATGATTGTAGAGTTTTCATAAAATAGAGAAAAAAGTTTACTTGTTGGGCAAGTCTTATGTTATAGAAATATGTAAGCCTTTGAGAGCTATAGGTATGAGAAAGAGAGATATCTAATATTATAAAACCCCTTCAACGATAGGGTACTAAAGAGATTTGTAGAGACATGGCCTGATAGAGTGCTGAGAACACTATGTGTAAAATTTACTCTTTTTATGTATTTTTATTTTTTGAAATATTAATGACTCGTAATATAGGTAAGGGGCCAAACTACGTTATATTTTGTGTTAGTGTTTATTTCAGTTCTCTTATACTCATATGTATGGTTATTATCTTTTGTTATTTTTATTACTCAGTGAAGATTGAAGTGAAATTTAGTATAATTCTTCCCCTGCTATGCCTCATCTAATTTTAGTGTTCAAGAACTAGCCAAGACTTGGGTTTGTGAAAGACTAATGATGCATGTTTTCTATTGGGTTGGCCAATGGAATGTTAAGTTTCTTTATAGGTTCCAAATTTCTCTCTCAAATTCTTACTTTATGCCCAAGCATCATCTAATACTTAGTACAGCTCTAATCATTATTACCAGCTTATTATAACTAGTTAAACTCACGTCAAGCTGGTTTTTCATACTTGAATTTGTTTAACTTTTTTAGAAAATCACATTTTAGAAAGGAAAAATAAAATTGTGGAAAGCCTGAGGGTTCATCTCCTCTACCCTCCCCAATGGAATGTTCAAGTTTTTTTATAGGTTCCAAATTTCTCTCTCAAATTCTTATTTTATGTTGAAGCACCATCTAATACTCAGTACAACTCTAATCATTATTACTGGCTTATTATAACTAGTAGAACTTACCTCAAGCTGCTTTTTCATATTTGAATTGTTGAACTTATTTACAAAATTACATTTTAGAAAGGAAAAATAAAATTGTGGAAAGCCTTAATGTTCAATCTCCTCTCCCCTCCCTTCCTTTGCCTCATTTCATCTCTTATCCCCAGTGGAATGTTCAAGTTTTTTTATAGGTTCCAAATTTCTCTCTCAGATTCTTATTTTATGCTAAACTACCATCCAATACTCAGTGTAGCTCTAATTCATTATTACCAGCTTATGAAGCATGGATACGTTAAAACCTGAGCTGTACCAGTGTTAAATACGTATTCGACATAGATACGGCTCATATATGCCTGGATACATATCCCACGCGTATCCAAAATAAAAAAAAAAATTAAATTTTATTTATTTATTTGAGATACACCTCCGATACCGCGGATACGCTGCACCACAGCTGGATACGGCTTGGGTATAATGCAAATACTAGCTAGATATGGCTAAATTCACTAACTTTGGATATTTGTTGATCTACTTCTGTTTTTCTAGTCCAATCTTCGGTAGAAATACACATCGACTCTTTCTGTCATTCATTTCCTCAAGCAATCAAAATACCATTTGAGAGAGATCGAGGGACACAGAGGGAGCTGATAAAGGATGCTAACTCCTTCTTTCTTTTTCGAAACCCCTTTGGCATTTGCAGATGCTTTGTCTATAGTGTGGATATGGATTTAATGAAATCGAGCATATTAGCTTTTCAGATACACTAAGCTCTTTGGATACACTATGCAGTGAACCTGATTTGGAAATCCTCTTGCAAAAGATGGTGCATTCTTTTAGCTAATATTATGGTTTGAATGATTCTCTCTGGCCCACCAAATGGGCTTTTTTCAAAATTTGTATTTGAAAATATCAATACTAAAATTTATTTTGAGTATTGTACTCTTTTTCTATCTCTAACCATTTATATTTCTTATATTATATTATTTTTTTAATAACATGGATATATTTTATGATCATAATTTGTGCTTTTACTATATTGATTTTAAATGTTTATATCTATATATAAATAAATAATATATTTTTATATATAATGAATATTGTAAAAATTATTTAATTCAATGTATCACAGACATATTGTATCATTGTTTTTAAAAAATTGACGTATCCCAGTATCTCAAATGTATCATATCTGATACCATATCCGTATTTGTGCTTCATAGTTATTAGCTTTTTATAATTAGTTGAACTCACCTCAAGTTGGTTTTACACACTCGAATTTGTTGAACTCACCTCAAGCCTTAGGGTTCATCTCCTCTCCTCTCTCCTTCCCTCCCATCCCTGATGGAATGTTCAAGTTTCTTTATAAGTTCCAAATTTCTCTCTCAAATTCTTACTTTATGCCCAAGCACCATCTAATACTCAATACAACTCTACTTATTATTACCAGCTTATTATAACTTGTTGAACTCACCTGAAGCTAGTTTCATACTCGAATTTGTTGAACTTGTTTACCAAATGACATTTTAGAAAGAAAAAAATAAAATTGTGGAAAACCTTAGCGATCATCTCTTCTCATCTCCTCTCCCCTCCCCTACCCAAACATGCTATAATAATAACATTAAAGTTTATATTGTCAGATTATACTATAAACATGCTATAACAATGACATTAAAGTTTATATTCCTTTACCCTCCTCACCCCTTCCCTCCCTTCCCCTCAACATAAAAGTTATCAGTTTAAGTAACCAGTTTTATTTTATTCTATATGAAATGAAATAAATTACTCCCTAGTTCTATATATTGTTAGATTATACTATAGACGGACATGCTACAACAATAACATTAAAGTTTATATTCCTTACCAAACTCTTGCTCGGGTAGTAGCTAAATTGGAAATCGAACCAAAATTTTCGAGTAATAAAATTTTTGAATCAAATCGAAAATATGTATTATCCGAACAGAAAAAATATAACTAGTTTGGTTCGGATATTAGGTATCTGAAATTTATTAATATTTCACTAAAATTAACATAAAATTATATATATATATTTTTTGTTTTTGAACCTCATACTTTAAAATTCATTAGTTACTATAAAATAAAATATAAAACATAATATATTAACATATTCAATACAAATAAATAAATAAAATTATAAATTAACACAACAATATATTAAATATATATATATATATATATATTATATAATTTAGTTATTTTTAGTTTTGTGTAACCATGGGTACGTGTCTATGGGTACTCTATCTCATTACCCGTAACAAACAGAAACAACTGGATGAAAGGTTTGAACTTGTATTCTCACCCTAGGAGTGTAGCTTAGTTATTACTGTACTCAAACATTTGTTGGTGATTCTGATTTATTTTAAAACATATTATAAATCTATCTTGTTTTTTCAAATTTTATATTCTAGTAGAATGTTAAAAGTTAGTGGACACTATACTAATATTTTATTTTCCTTTTATTGAGGGAGCTCAAGCTACAAAGATACCCTTTTAGGGTTTTGGATATTAGAGATTAAGCACGCTAACAAAGGGTATAATAGTAATGTTGACGTATTCGTCAAACTAGTTGCAAATTGTGCTAAACTTGCACCTCTTTTGAGGATGGATCAAGTTACAATGGAAGAATTCAAAGCTAGTAAATAGCTTATACAACATGAGATGTTGAGCCACCGACTCGAGATATTCTTGAGAAAGGACAAGAGCATCATTGAGAGCAAGAGAAAGATGAAGTTTAGGTTTTTGTTTCTCATATTGTAGAACTTCCGTTTAGTAGTTTTTTGTAATTCTATAACTGGGTCATATAACTATTTTCTCCCCCACCCCACCCCACCCCACCGTTCCCATCCCCTCCACAAAAAAGTTATCAGTCTAAGTATGGACGAGCATGACTTTATAGATTTAAGAAAGCTCAAACTTTGGAACTATTCTCAGTTAATGCCAATTCAGTTTCCAGTACCCAACCTGTTCCTAGTCTCCATGAATACATATCTATTCAATATTCATAACTATCTTAGTTTTGCTCAAATGCCCTTGGAATCTTTTTGGAAACTGCATCAGGCGCTAATACCTTTGGTCACATTTCTAATTGTTTGTGTTACAACTAATTGTGTTTTCTACTTGGCACGAACATCAAGATCAATGTCGATGGACATTCCACAGATTCTACTTCCTCAGTTGCCGGACTAGCAAGAACCCGCCACAGGGATCTCATAGGGAATTACAAGTTCATATTCCCCGCCCCTTTGCAACCATATGGAAAACTTTTCTTTAATATGGGAACGATAGAAGCACCAGATGTTGAACTTGTTGCTTGGTGGGCGTGGAACATTCTAAGGGCAAAGGAAGTTACTCCAGAGACTGACCGCCTAGACATCCTATCAGAATTCTACCGAACATCCTCCACACAATACCATATTAGGTTTTGACTCATTTTAAAACAAATTATAGCACAATTTATATTCTAGTAGACTACTAATAGTTTTTCTTACTCTTTTAGGGTTTTGGAGATTAAGCATGTTGAAAGAAAGTATAACAGAAGTGTTGACGTTTTCATCAAATTAGTTGCAAACCGTGCTAAACTTGCTTCTCTTTTGAAGGTGGATCAGCTAACAATGGAGAAATCCACAGCAAGTAAAGAGCTTGCTCAACACTAAGGACAAGAGCGACGCGGAGGATCAGTAAGAGACTGATGGAGTTTAGGTTTTTGTTTTTCATATTGTAGAACTAGCATTTAGTAGTTTTTTGTGATTCTCAAACTGAGTTATACAAATATTTTTGTTTACCATATCAAAAAGCAAGCCACTCCTCCTAAGAGTTATGGAAATCTTACACGTCGTAGTATATCGAGTGCAATAGAAGCACTCTGCTTGCAATTGAACAAAGGAAAATTTTCACATCTTGTTCCCACAATAGATTTCATTGTACTAAACTTGCCTTCAACTTTCGCACTCGTAGCAAATCCACGCATTTGTCCAAGTGCTAAATTTTTCAATCCGAATTCATCCCACTTCCAATAACTAGTAAGAGGCTACTGTATAAATGTTGAAGACAGGAAATTATCTAAATAAGTTATCTAAGTATGCTACTATTTAGAAAATACCAAATGAAGAAGCAAAACAAAACTCATTCTTAAGTTGAAGACATCTACTATTTACCTTGGCATGCAATAATTTACCACCATGTTTGATGGTTACATTCCAAAACCTTTGTTTCCCTTTCTTTCCAGGAGGGAAAAAATCACTTGATTCTATACAATCAGGCAACTGAAGGTCCACTGATTTTTCGTTCACCATTTCATATAAAACTATTATAAACCACTTGGTATGTTAGAATATTGTATGCCAAATTGGCTTTAGTTGATTAAATATTAAAAGAGGAATTTGAAAATATAAAAACAGTTAGCATCTAAACTTTACGTCGCATGTACGGCGAATATGTACAAGGAATCAACGAGGAAAATAAGATTGATCAATTCATGAGTAATCTAAATAGACAGCGAAGTAAATAAATTAAAAAAAATTCTATAATTACAAAGATTTTCCTTCTTAAATCAGTTAGTTCATGTTATTCTAATAGTAATAGAAGCTAATGTTACAAAGATACTTTAAGAATTAATGAGATTTTAAATACTAACAGGGTCTATTTGGTTAAATTATGTGTAAAAGCGATATGTGTAAAAATATTTTTTAAGTGAGTTTGTTTAAAATTGTTGTATAAAAAGCTGAAAATATATTTGGATGAGTTAACACAAAAGCACTTTTAGAAATAAAATCAAAAAAAAAATTGTTTGGTTTTATTTTTTCAAAAAAGATATTGAGTATTAAAATTACTAAAAATATTATTTTGACAAATATTATGATTAAAATTTCTAAATAAAATAATTATTAAAATTCATTTCAACTTCTCTTGTTTTTTATTTGCAAAAGCTTCTTTTTCTAGTTTTAACTTTAATTTTTAACAGCTTTTAGGACTATAAAAACCTAAAAATATTTTTTCATAAAGCTTAAAAAATAAAATTTCTATTACCAAACAACTTTGTAGAAAAGCTTAAACTCAAAAGTTGTTTTTATAAACTAAACCAAACAAAGGCAATAGATAAATGTTGAATTTTGTTTTAACCATGCAACTGGTAAATATATGAATGTCAAAACTTGAACAATAAAAAAGAAAAGATAACATCGAGATCACTTTTTCTATGAAGAGATTAATATAGAAAAGTTTAGTCAGGGGAGAAATATCTATCTTGTTTCCAACAAAGATATCAAAAATAGGATTTGTATAGAAACTTCATTTTTGAAAAACTTCATTCCTAAAACTGGTTTAAGTGAAGAAAAGTAGAACATTCATAAATAAAGAAAAAAAAAAGTAGCAAGGTTACCATGTGTAGTCATTTATGTCAATGTCTGCGTAGTTTAGTGTGAAGTCAGCTTCCTCAATTAGACTTATAACATCTTCCGATAGCGTCACTTTCCTCCTGTACTCGCAAATATTTAATGATCAAGAATAGTCACCCAAATAAATCTTGGAACAATATGCCATTACCGACAAGAAAAGTGGTATAAATGAGATGGGATATAGCATACCTCACGTTTCATTTGATGTTGAATGTATGTTGCAATCTTATCACCAGCTCTCTACTTCATCATATGCAGCTTATCATTGCATTTCTGCAAAAGAGCGTAACTTCCAGTCTCGTGCACGAGTCTCATGTGCACGGTAATTAGTGGTGCAATCTCATATGTGATGTACTGCCGGAGTGTGGTGCATTTATGTGGACACGAGAAGTTCTCGTGCTCCAAATCTAACATTAGTATGTGCGCAAAATCGAAATAATGCATCAACCATTTGTTCTGAACAAATATAAACTGCTTTATAAAGAGCTATATGCAGAGGGGCCATACTGGATTTAGGGTCAACAGCATTAACATCCAGCTTTAGACCTGCTTTCCCATTAAACAACGCAGTGGCAATATTGCTAGTACCACTGCTAACAACTTCACGGATAACCCTAAAAGAGTATCTATCAGGTTTGTAGGATAATCTATTCATCGCATCAATGAAACCGTCCACATCATGGTAATCTAGAATTTCCTCATTCAGAAGGAGTGCGATTAATTGATCATCTGGATGTAGAGTATACTTCACCCACTGTTTCACGAGAGATTAGAGAGACAGAGTTTAGAAATGTACGAAATCTAACCAAAAGTACCCAGAACCTTTGTGCTTCCAACAGTAAAAGAAAAAAAATGCATCACATGAATTGAATGACTACGAACGTAGTTGTTGTTAAGAAAGCATTTACCTCAGACTCTTCAGCTTCATAGCCAATCAAATATGGTACTGACTGATCGGTTGTTAACTTCTGTCCCTGAACAAAAGAAAAGAAAATGAGACAAGGAAAAAAAAACACATAATTGCTTTGAAAAGTTTTGCACGCAGCAATTATAATCTAAATAAGAAAAGTCACTAATTTATGTTTTTCTAAAAATTAGCTTTTTAAAGTTTTGTATTATTATTTCACAGTCAATTAAGTAATGTTAAATCTCTTACAAGAAAACTCTACATCATCCAGTGCAGGCCTCTCTTTCTATTTCTTATTACTACCATTAGAAGTAAAAAAAAAAACTTGCTTTTACTTTTTGTGCAGCATCAAAATAATAAATAAATTATGAAGACAAGCTGATCTGGAAGCAGAAACTGCTGGGTTGAACAGTTGGAGTCCCTGAGAAGATCCATGGTTGAACTGCACGCGACCATACGGTAATTGATAAATTAATATAATTTAAAATATTTAAAATCTACACCAACTCTGTACGCTTTCAAAACAAAATAATTACTTTGTGACAATTTCTTGTGCCTCAGAGAGGGAGGGAGAGAGTAAGTCCGTTTGAGTTGAATTAGAGTCCTTAAGCAGTTAATTCGTGTCAGATCATATAGGTCTTGTTCTATCCTAAAAAATATAGGTCATTTTCTACAAATCCCAGCCATTTATTTTATTTTAAGATACATCAATGGTGTGAAATAGAGCCAACACACCCAACCCTACTTTAATGACTTAAACACAACGTTTTGCAGGTTTTTATTTCATTTCTTTTATCCCCTCATTTTTTTAATTTTTTTTTCACAAACAGGATTAAATTATTCTTTTCGTCCTTACAATTTACTCGAAAAATCACTTTCACTCCCATATTCTAAAATTTTTCATTTTCGTAACTATAATTTCAAAAACCAATAATCACTTATATCCTGCCATCAAATTTTGTCAAAATTAAACTAACGGGAGTTGAGAAATGATGATGTGGTTAAGTGGCTTGTCTTTCATGAAATAATAAAATTTTGTTAACAATTTTTAATGTGGTAAATATATGTTTTTGATGGAGCTTAATTAATAAAATTTTGTTGTTTCATATGTATTTATATTTTATACTATTATAGAATGCAAAAATCCTTATAGTCTCCTATCTAATAATAAAACACTAAATATTTTTTATTTATTTGAAATTAACCAAAAAAGAATAATTTCTTAATAATTATTCACGTCACTCTCACTCTCATACTAACTACTCTTTTCCATTTAAAATAGGACCACAAAAAAAAAAATTAAAAATAACTACTTTATATATATTTTTTTTAAATCATTCAACATGTGCATAAGCACGAGCATGTGGTTAATATATATACTAGTTATGTGCACGCGCTTGCACTCATATTTTTGTGTATATTTTCTTTATTATTATTTATTTATTTCAATAAATTCAATTTGATAAAAAAATATTTTAATTAAATTCTATCAACCTCACCCTACTGATTATGAATAAACCACAAATTATGCTAGAAAAAAAAATTGAAAAACATTACTTTTTTTTTTTTTCTTCTTTCCAGCAAACATGAAAAATAGAACCAGCATACTCCCATGTTGGTAGGAAAGTCACAAAAAAACTGAGGCAAAAAGAAAACAATAATTTGCTAGTTTGTTTGTACTCCATTAATGGAGGAAAATGAGAGAAAAACACTTAGGGTTTATTCGGCAGTTTGGATGCAGAGAAGATGATAGGACAGGAGATGAGTAAATGAAAAATACAATTATCATTTCTCTCATTTGAAAATTTAATAATAATAAACGGAGAGGAAAAGAGATGATAAGTTTCATTTTTTGTTTGAAAGTTGAGAGGAAATTAGAGTAGAGGATATATTAATACATAATTTTATGATTATGCCATTAAAATGTTTTATTTCGGTATTAGTAGATGTTTGATAGAAAAAATAAAAAGTATTGTAGTTACTACAGACAAAAATTAAAATGTAATTTATTATCTCTCTCTAAATCCTCCAAATGTGAAAGAATTAAAAAATAAAAGATTTTGGAGGGATTCGGAGCCCCTCCATTTCCTCTCCTTAAAATAAATAAAAGAAGGAAAAAAAAAAAAAAAAAACAGAAAACTCGTAAATAAAAAACAATGTACACTCTTCTCTTCTCTTCTTTCACGTCCCTCTATTCTACTTCATGCAAATGAGTCGTAAGGGAAAGAAAGGAGGGATGTCCACTGAAAAAGAAATTAAAATTAAAGAGTTATTAAGTGATTTTAGGAGAAAATGAGAGTTTTCTTGCAAAATAAATTTTTTGTTATTAATAGTATTAAAATAACCTTCATCTACAAGTTGTGGCTAAAAAAAAATTTTGATCTTTGTCCATATAAAAATGTATATAATGATAGGGTATGCTAGTATTGGCATTGGTGTAAGTTAGGATATATATCAATATCCAGGGGCGGATCTACCTTATGGTGTCAATTGACCCCACTTACTTTTCTTAAAGTACTTTAAACTCTCATAAAAATATTAGTTTTTTTATTTTGTTTTTTCCCTACAAAAAGTATTAGTCTTTCACTCTTGCCCCCGCTCAAATATTGTTAGAAAAGTTTGCCCTCTACTAATTTTTTTTTTGAAATTTACTCTAACAGATTTAGAAAAAAAAAAGTGGTCTTAGCAGTTTATTTTCTTCAATTTAACCCTTATATACTATATATATATATATATATAAACATTTACATAAAAAAATTATACAATTTTATTTTAATGTAAATTAATGAGATGTTTTGATGCTAAGACTTTGGCCTTGTTTGTGGGACATAATATGTAAATATATTTTATTTATATTTCACTCAAGGATGAATTATAGGTATTAGGACTCAATAAGTTCTATAATTCTATTATAATGTTATTAATGAGATGTTTTATATCTAAAACTTTGGTTCATTTGGTGAAAAATTACTTCTTAAAAAACTTATGAGATTTTCTAGTTTCAAACTTAACAAGTCTTGCATAAAGAAAAACTAATAAAAAAAATTTATGCAAAATTAATTTTTTTTATATAGAGTATATTATGTGATTGTTATATTGACCCCACTAACAAAATTTCCTGGATCTGCCACCATCTATATCTATCTATACTATACTAAAAACCAGAACACCCTTATAGTGTCATTTGACTTTTTAATAGAGTTTTTAATTCAAAACCCATACTAAAAGAGAGAGTAGTGTCATCCTAAATTTTGTTTTTTTTTTTATCTAAAATTTCATCATTTATTAGAAATTATTTACTTTCTCCTATAATTAAGGAAAAAAATTAGCAAGAAATAAAAAACAAAAAACTCACGTATTGTTAACTTCAACTAATCAATTATTTTTTAATAAAAAATAAAATCAACCTCTTCCAAAACTTATTTTATTCTCTCCATTTTTCACAAATGTTCTTTACATTTTTATTTTGTTTTTTTAAAAATTTCTTAAACACACGCTTGTGTGATGAGGCTAGTATATATGTATAAGACCAAAACCATGCATGATAAAAAAAATGTTTAAAAATGGGTTTCGTGTGTGTTCGAATAGACGGGTTCGGGCCTGATCTACCAATAATTGAGACGGTTCTTAAATAGGTACAAAATATGGGCACTATTCAAGTATGGTTATTATTGTGCCGATTTTAGTTGAGTCGGACCTGGCCCATGACCATCCAAACTAAATCATTTATTCATCAAATATCGAGGTCAATGATTCACTCCTCAACTGTCATATTAATGAGAGTGATTAGGGAGCTATATTCTTAAGAATACGTGCTTCAGTAGTCTAGTAAGTTGGGAGATTCTTTCGTTCACATTATTGGTTGGGATTGAGACCATACACCAACTTCAATAGAAACTTCATCTCAATTGGAGGAAGATCCGAAATTGTAAGCTCAACTTCTAATAATATGTAGGGCTGTAATAAACACCGAGACCAAAACGAAATCTGATAATTCGATTAAGATTGAATTTTAAATAAATTTTAAATATATTTAACTGGAGATTGATTTGAACGAAATCGAAGAATCCGATTCAAATTGGTTTTTAATTCGGTTTACAATTTTTACATTATGAACCCAAAGCAATCTAAACAAAACAAACGAAGAAAGAATAAATGAAGTTTTGGAATTGTAGGACAGAAAAATGTTGTAGTCATAATAAATTGATGATGCATGCCTAACATCGACAGTCCACTTCCTTGCTTGAAATGTAAGTTTCAATAACGAAACTGATCTTTCCAAAATTAAAACATCAAAGTAACTTTCTGTACAATTGCAGAGTCAAGAATTTGGAGCTGGGGCAGAATTGCCTGATGCTAACTAGCAACTGTACACTATGAATAATATCCTTTTAATTTGATTTGTTTTGTTGTGTCATGCAGTAGGTTGATTTGAACACTACTGGGAGAGATTAGTATATGCACGATTTCCTTCAATCCCATTTGCCTCAATCATAACATGTTATAGAACCAATCTTTGATTTCAGTACTGCACCCATTCTATCACTGTGCTTGTTAGGTTAGACATTACATCACTGGAAATGAAAAAAGAAAAAACATACCTACATATACTAAAAACAGAAATGCTTCTGGATCCAAAACACCTCCATATATTTATATATTTGTTTCTTATCACTTTACATGAAATTGTGTCTTGTCAAATCTTAAAGTGATCATGCCATGACCAATTAACAATCACAAACTCGTGCATACAATTAGAATTGGGACCATATTCCATCACATGCATGCCAATTTCCAAGGACATATAATGGTCTTACCACCCACTATGTCTAAAGCACCATGCACCTCTTTTGGTCCCAAAATTAACATAGACTACAAAATCAAAAATAAATTATAAATTGGTTTAGGTTATGGAGATTGGTCTTGTTCGTTTCGCAAGGACCACTTGGTCCACTATCGTATATTTTCCAGGGACCCACTTTGCCCACCCCACTTGTGTGCCTATATAATGTGCTTGTGATTGGGGAAAGATAGACTACTTGTTTGAGATTATACATAAACTTTGATAAATTTTGAGGCTTTCTCTTTCTGGACAAGTCACTGGATCAAATAAGATAAAAATTCTGGGGAGAAAAGACTTGTGTTTTGTTAACAAATTTAACTTTTTTTTCTTTATTGATTCTTTGACCAGACATCATAGATATGGTAAGTAGGGAGTCCCAATCAGCATGTGGGGAGAACACATTCATGATGAAGGATGCAGAAAGCCCAGATCAACAATCATGGAATAGATCTTATCCGAGGTGATCAGACACGTGGCAAGACAATCAGTCTTAATTTGTTAAATTTGTGTATCTACCACTTTACATCCTATATTTTCTTGTTCTTGCATCACCCATCACGTCATTCCCACATACAATGGCAGATGGAGTTACAGGGTGTACCTTTGCGCCTGCATCAGTTCATGAATGCATCTCTCTTTCTTATTTGCTTTTGCTTTGTTTTGTTGTCCTTGTGACTGATCTGTTTGTCTTAATTTGTGCTCAAATGGCCAATATTGTCAATGAAATTTGGACACATTTCGAAACATGGGCTTTAGAATTGGAAATTTGGTTTTGAAGGAGGTTAATGTCGGTTGCATATATATGTGCCATTTGCATGTTACAATATTCATGACAGTGGAGCTACCAAAAATTCATGCCTGCCAATGGAAATAAGAAAATCATCTTTATCATTTTGGTGACAGATCAGTTTACCATTTTAGTTTTCTTTTTTTTTTGGTTTTTTTTTTTAAAAATAATTTAGTAGTCAGTGTTCCAGTTAGCTTAATTAATTTATGTTTTGAAATTATATACTATGACTTTATGAGAGCAACAAGTTCATTTTTGAATAGTTCAATAGCAGAGAGAAAAAAACAATCCATGAATAATGAAATTAGCAAAGACTTTTTTAACAACCACAAGCTTAATTTGCCAAATGAAAAAGAGGCCTTAAGATTTTTCTTATCTTGTGGAAATTCAGAACCAGTAAATTCTTTCTAATTTCTGTGATTTTTTCATGGTTCGAATGAGAATGCATAAGCCAAAGATAATATAACATTAATTAGCTATAACATTAATTAGCCATAACATTAAGAATGTGTGTGCTCTACTTATTCATGAATTCATGGGTTTTAATCTCATTAGGGAAGCCGTGGAGAATAAAATTCTCATAAATTCTTTAGTCCTATCGTAGATGATTTTCTTTGATATAACCAAAGAGGTGAATTAATAGAAATTTGTATAAACTAGACTAAACACCACTTGTTTGCTGAAAAGAAAAAAAAATCTAATGTTAAAAATTAGATATTCACCCACCACCATGACCCTAAATTAATTAGATCTTAAAAGCGGTATAAACTAAATGCATGGTCTTAATTCTTGTTACAACCGTCCTAAATAGAATAATATATTCATAATTCATGAGATGGTAGTTATCGATGTAATACATATTTAGCCATTAGTATGTCTAGACTAATTTTCGGGAATGTAGTAACTTTTTAATTTGGTTAAAGTTATTATGCCGGGACTAAAATTATTTATGAAAATTTTGCAATGAAAGAATAAATTATGTTTTTCATTATAATATCAAAAAAATTCCCTTCAAAGACTTGATTTGTTATATATTTTCCACTAATTTTTCAAATAGGGAAAAAACAACTTGCTCATAGACCTTATATATTTTCTTTCTTCGCATTGATTTTCACATTTCAAATTAAGAGCAATATGGAAGATAATATGAACCAAAAACATCAAATTATTAATTACCCAACATATATATATCTATCTACAATGGAAGCATGATGCACTACTTTCGTACTTTCTTCTTTATTATTTCTTTTGCTTGATGATATTTACAAATTAAATCTAAGAAAAAAAAAAAAGTGAATTGTGGTTGGCAAGCACTGACAAGATGGGCAGCACTCCAGTTGTAATGATTTTGGTTTTCCTTTGTCAATAATAATCTCAATATTTTCTGAAGAGTTTCTCTTTCTCACGTAAATATAATGAACGTGAAGACATGCATTGTGATCCACATGTCATCTAAATTTAGTGATCGAATAAAAATTGAACACAAACAATGACAGCTTTCTGCATTGAAGGGAAATCCTATTTATCCAAATTTTGTTATCCAAAAAACATACACAATTAAAAGATTATGTGATTTACGTCTCTTAAAACATTAATTACATGTCTATATATGAAAGTCACAACAAATTCTTCCATATGTCAATTCTGTTAATTACAACTTTCAAATTTTCAAAATTTCTTAACAAAGATGAGGTACTTATTAATATTCATAAATAACTACTTTATAAGGAAATTGATCTTTTATAATCAAAGCAACATAGATTTTATACTCAATTCACAATAAATTTCCAACTTTATACATCTTGATCCGATAATTAATATTATTCACCTCTATTATTCACCACATTAATCAAGCCTTTTCAAATCAAAGACTTGATTAATGTGGAAACCAAAAAAAAAAGACTGGATTAATGAAAGTCTTTTAATTTTCAATCACTAGGGATGTCCCCTTAAAGATGGTTGACTCCCATAATTATAGCATTCATATATATATTTCATATATATATTTCGGAAGTAAAGTGCGATTTTTATGTACATTTTGGAATCCTCTGTCTCTAGTTGAGCAAAATTTATTAAATTCAAAGTAATATAAATCCGTCAAGTAGATGGATTAGTCAATGCATGCAAACTTAAGAAAAAAAAAATATTATACATACTGTCTTGTGTATATAAATATTAAGTCTATATATGTATTGAAAGAAAGAACGAAAATAATTTTTTTACACTAAAGTACAAATACCCACAAAAGAAATAATAGTAACATTTGAATTTGAAATCAAAAAATGGAACTGAACTAAGATCTCATAAAAAAATAAGTGAAGTTCGGAACAAACGGTTACACATGCTTGCAAGAGGCATGTATGTTGGCCTTAACCCGCCTATTGGTGCCAAGCACCGTTTCTTGAAATGGTGCTCCTTTGAGCACCAAGAGGCACCTTTTGGTTCTGAAAGGGGTTCTTGCAAGATTTGATAAATAACAAACCTACTCTTTCTCTTTTTACTTTGTGCTCTTGTTTATTAAACAATGACTTTATTTTGCTTCTGATACTGTTTTGGTTTATTAGGTTTCAAAACAAGTTTGAATTGCAGTCATTTTTCTTTTTAGTTAGGTATATAATATTTATATTATGGGGTTAGAATTTTCATAAAAGGCATACTGGCTACACAGTGAGAAAATTAATATAACCTATAAAAATGATTACTTTCTAGAAATTAACTGCCCACTTAGCAACTTAAAGTTTTTAAAGTATTTTCAACTATACATATTTGTTTTATTATAGTAAAGTAGATATGACAAAACTTCATTGTCCATTTTGCCTGTCATCCATCATCACACTTATAATTCTAGTTTGTTCAAATCTTACCCTCATCATTTATCAAAACCTTTATTGTAAATTATTTTATATCAAAATATCTTATTTGTGGCCACTATTATGCCACTGGCTGTACAATGTTTTTTCAATTTACATTATAGCCTATAAATAGCTTGGGTGGGGTGAGGGGGGATTAACATACACACAAAGGATCCCATTCTCATTGCATTAGACCAAAAAAAAAAAATATGGAGAAGGACATGAATCATGTTAGAAGGAAAAAGCAGGGAGGGATGGTCACTATGCCTTTCATCTTTGGTAAGCTTTTATTGTAATACAGAAATGAAAAGAACCTCCTCCTATCCTTTTTCTCTATTTCTCTTTTGATGTTTTTAGGGATGTTGTGTTTGATTATGAATTATGATGGATATGCATGTTTTTTTTGTGCAGCAAATGAGGCCTGTGAGAAGTTAGCTGTGGTTGGTTTTTCTACTAATATGCTTAGTTACTTAACAACACAGCTTCACATGCCATTAACCAAAGCAGCTAACACCCTCACCAACTTTGGTGGTACTGCAAGCTTAACACCATTGTTAGGTGCCTTCATTGCCGATTCATATGCCGGACGATTCTGGACCATCACTGCTGCTTCCATTATATACCAAATAGTAAACAAGCTCTCACTCAAGTGCTCATGTTATAGTTTTTAGACCGAGAAATTCTTTCTTATAATATGATATCAGAGCGCACAAGTACTAGTTTTCAGTTTAATACTTTGTACATATATTAAATGAATTTTTATTATGTTAATGTAACTCAGGGGATGATTAGTTTGACACTATCAGCAGTGCTACCACAGCTAAGGCCATCACCATGTAAAGGTGATGAAATATGCCAACAAGCTAACGGAGGACAATTGACAGTACTCTATGCCTCTCTTCTACTGACAGCTTTAGGGTCAGGTGGGATCCGACCTTGTGTGGTTGCATTCGGAGCTGATCAGTTTGATGAATCGGATCCTAAGCAAAATACCAAGACATGGAAATACTTCAACTGGTACTATTTTGTCATGGGAGTATCCATACTTGTGGCTGTCACTGTTATTGTTTATATTCAAGAAAATGTTGGATGGGGTTGGGGGCTTGGAATTCCAGCAATTGCAATGCTTCTTTCAATTATAGCCTTTATTGTCGGGTATCCACTTTACCGGCACTTGGATCCGTCTGGGAGCCCGTTTACCCGTCTGATACAAGTTGCTGTGGCTGCATACAAAAAGAGAAAGATACGAACGGTATCCGACCCGAAATTACTATACCAAAATGATGAACTTGACGCCCCTATTTCTCTAGGAGGGAAGCTTTCTCATACTGAACACATGAAGTAAGTATTATCTCTTTCTTGCTGTCAATTTTATAAACTTTTTTTTGGGCGAAAATTCAGTTTTTCAAAGTTGCCTCGGGTACACTAGTAATTAACTAAGCTTAATTTTGAATTAAATAAAGAACTCATAATGGGTTCCAAACTTTCAATTAATGATTGATCAAGATTTACATGTAGTGATTACAAAAAGGTTAGAGAAAAAAGTCAAAGTTTTGGAGCTCTACTTTCTTTGGCATGTTGACTAATTATAACTAACCACCAAATTATTTATAACAAAGTTCCTCAAATTGTCGGTAATATAATTTTAACTTCGTCTAAAAAATTTAAAATTGAATCTCACATTTATAAAGAATAGAAAATTTACCGAAAATTACCTCCAGTTTTTATAATATTAAAATAAATTAGATAGACATGAGCTCATGACCTATTTATTTATAGCCAAGCCTCACCACATAGTAATGGTTGAAAGTGGAGATATGATTTAACCATTGGTCCAACACACTAGTCATTACCAAGTCTAGCTTCTTGGCCACCACCGCCACCACCGCCACCACCACCAATTTGGTTTCTATACTTCCATCTTTTTGCTAAGCAACAAAGGCTGTCGTGTAGTAGGCTGCTGCAGTTCACCAATAAGACAAGGGCTGCCATGCCGACATGCTATCTTATCTCCCTCTCTTTCATTTCATATTTTCCACCCACCCTTTAGGCCAATTGGATTTGAATCTTGCCGACATGTCGTTCAAACGATTTGACCATTATATATATTGAATTTGAAGAATTTAGATCAAATCACGTCCGTTAAATTTGGATTGAATTAGTAATTATCTATCACAAAATGTAATTAATTTACAAAAAAAAAAAAAAAATCTTCCCTGAGTAATTAAAGAGTCCCCCTTATGTCTTCTTTATGCAGATTTCTAGACAAGGCAGCAGTAGTGAGTGAAGAAGAGAGCATGAAAGACAGCAAAACACCCAACTTATGGAGGCTGAACACAGTTCATAGAGTTGAAGAACTAAAATCAGTAATCCGTATGGGACCAATATGGGCTGCAGGAATCCTTCTGATTACAGCCTATGCCCAACAAGGCACATTCTCCCTCCAACAAGCCAAAACCATGGACAGACACATCACAAAGTCGTTCCAAATCCCAGCAGGATCCATGTCTGTCTTCACCATAGTCACCATGTTGTCTACAATTGCATTTTATGACCGGGTTTTCATCCGAATTGCCCGCAAGATCACAGGGCTTGACAGGGGAATCACATTTCTCCACAGAATGGGAATTGGGTTTGTAATCTCAATCTTAGCCACATTGGTTGCCGGATTCATCGAAAGAAAGCGCAAAAATGTAGCTCTAGACCATGGCCTAATTGATCATTCTCATGCCATAATTCCTATCTCTGTCTTTTGGCTTGTCCCACAGTATAGCCTTCATGGAATGGCTGAGGCTTTCATGTCAATTGGTCACCTTGAATTTTTCTATGACCAAGCACCAGAAAGTATGAGAAGCACTGCTATGGCACTATTTTGGACTGCAATTTCAGTAGGGAACTATGTGAGCACACTCCTGGTTTTCTTAGTACACAAGTATAGTGCTGGACCTAATGGATCAAATTGGCTGCCGGATAACAATTTGAATAAGGGAAAATTGGATTACTTTTACTGGTTGATCACATTGCTACAAGTTCTTAATCTTGTTTACTACTTATTTTGCTCCAAAATGTACACATTCAAACCAATTCAGGTCCACAATGAAAGTGGTAGCTCAGAAGCAGATGGTGTGCTTGAGCTACAAAACAGGGTTTAATTATATTAGGACGACTAGTAGTAGGTTGGATTTTAATTAGCTCTAGCTTTTGTGTTTGTCACTTTTTCTAGTGACCATCTCTTGTAGGTGGAAAGGAGGAGAGTGTGTATGTAATGAATAATGATAATGACATGAAATGAATGAAGGACCTCATTAGCTAGATCTAAAAAATAATGATATTTAGGCCCCCTTATATTATTACCCATTGTTATTTGCATGAAAGTTTTTTTTTTTTTTTTTTTAATATATATACTGTTGCACCACTTAGAATCATGGATGAGATGTGAGATGCAATGTAAAGATCAGAAATGCTACATGCACATCTCTTAGATTCTATATGCATGACTAAAAATTACTATTACCATTGAGTTTCCATAAATGTGAGACGTATGTTCACAAGTTATTACCGATGCTAATTAACAAAATATATAGAGATTATATCAAGTTATGTAAAATTAACAATACCAATATTGATTAATTATTGTATTAAAAAATAAATATTTGATGTACTGTCAATGTATCTAATTTTTTAAAATATAAATTAAAAAGAGAGTAACATGTGTCCACTAACACCAACAAATCACCCCAATTTTAATATCAGTATATAGATTTACATACTAACACTTATCAAATAAAAACTCTTTTCTTTGGCACAAAAGTTGTATGGTAAAAAGGATGCATTTTTTCTTTTATTCAAAATAACAGCTTAAACTAAACAGATTCATATGGAATAGACCTGGTCTTGGGCATAGACGGCCACCAGGCCCGTCCACGACTTGGAAATTAATTTTAGGCTCACTAGACGGGCTTACACTACATTTAAAGGCCAGTTCAAATTTTGGGTCGGAGTTAGATTTAATAACAAAAAATAAAATTATGGTTCAGGCCTAAAATTATATATAATAAGAAAAAATCAATATAGGTGTTATTTTTCCTTTAACATTCTAAATCTGATGATATATTTATCTTCTTTAGAAGTCATATTTTTAAGAATTCTTCCTAAATTTTAAATTAGAGCATTTTATATCACTTTTACTCTTTTTAAGTTTAAAATATTGATTAAGTGAACAAATTATTAATAAATTGCATAATATAAAATTAAAAAAAAAAAAATTTTTTGATGTAATCACGGGTGTAAAAATAATCATTTCTAAAATTAAAAAATAGTAATAATAATTTCAAAAATAAAACTAAGTCCTAAATATTTTTCTTAAAAAACTGAAAGAATAAAAATATTTTCAAATTCAACTTGTATTGATATTATTTTTTCATAAGGCCTAACCTTTAAGTTTTTGTCCCCCTCCCAAAAAAGCTATTTTACAAATTAAAAATTATTTTTAGACAAGTATATGCTTGTTGATCTGCAACAATTTTTGAAATAGTTAAATCAAATACATTTACCGTCTTTGTATCCAGAAGTTAGACCTTTTCATTTTCAATTGGGAATTTGATCAATTATGTATTAATTAATATTTGATTAATTTGATATGAGGTTCTTTTCGAAAAAAAATTCTACTTTTGCTTATTAATCAGGTAATAAATAAAATAAAGTGGATTTAAAGATAATGAGAGATGACTTCCACTACCTTAGTAGCTTCGTGATAAGGGGGTGTTTCGTAGTTTTATTGATATAGATTTTTATAAAGATCAAAGTCCAATTTGTCACTATTCAATATAATTTCCAATTTTCCATAGACCATAGTAATTAGGCTTATATGGATCCAAAGTTTTCAACCCAGCCATTCGTTGACTGGATGGCGGGAAAGTAATTTTGTAAAACCTACGTGGACCTGAAACTGACTTTCTCACATTCTCTCTCTGCCTCTGAACGTTTATATAGAACAGCATAAAGTTCTATCTTAGGTAGAGCGCATACGTAGGCGAACCTTTCAAACCCAGAAAACCTCACGTTCCCAACAATTCACACAAACCCCACTTTCCCATTTCTAAGAAGGAACAAAGAAAAAGAACACGAAGGTTGAATTACCCATTACGACCTTTTTAATATTCCAAAGTTATCTTTGTTTTTAAAGACAAAAAGTGAAAGCTTCAAATATGGTTTTGGAATTTTAGAAGGGTCAATACTCAATTGCAGAGCCATGAATAGTAAGGTAGCAAAACAGGTCCAAATGACGCCTCTATCAGACATATCTAAGGCTTTTGAGGGGCTGGGAAAGTTTATCAAAGAAAGGGAAAATAGGTCCAATGAAGAAGAAGACCTTCGGTTGGATACATTCTGCAAAGCTTGCTCTCTGGTATCTGTTCTCTTCGGTTGTCTTGGCCTTGCTTTCAAATTCGCTGAGTTGGAATACGTCGCCAAGGTTCAATTTTTAAATTTATATACTCTTCATACCTTCGAATTCTTTTTGTTCCTTTTCCCCTTTTGGCTTAATTTGCATGTTGTGAAACATTTAATTTATATTTGTTAAGCATTTGATTGTGATGGGTCGATATACATACAACTTCTGATCACTGTCAGTGGGGAAGAGAAGGGGTTTAAATATTTGAAACAATTTCAATGTGTTAGGTTAATAAGACCTAATAACGATTTTCAATTTTGCAACCATTACAGAAATTGATTTATGGGCCTTAATGTTGCGGATGGAAATTTGAGTCCTAATGCTCGAAAGATAAATTTGCTGTACGAAGGATTCATTTGTATCTCTTGAATTAGAAAGTAATTCCAGGGATAGAAGGACTTCCCCTACTTTCTTGTCATCTTTGTAATTATTCTATCTTGTGTTATCATTGGAACTTAATATTGTAGTCAAAAGACTAGTATTAGAGGGAGCATTGATGACATGATATATGTTTGTTATCAGATTCATTGATTTGATACGTTCCTTATTATAAGGCAAAACTCAGATACTCCTATGCAAGTTTCAGGCTTGGCAACTTATAAGCTAAAAGTCTTGTACAAACTTAAGAAATAGTTACTTAGCTTTGATTGCCTTATACATATACAGGGTTTTTAGCCTTTTAAGATTTTGCTTAGACAAATCTTTTATGAACTGATAGTGTGGACAATAATACAATTCATTGCAGGTGGTAGACTTGCTTCTCTTTCCTTTTATCATTGATTTTTGCTGTTGCTGATATCCAGTCCACTGCTCTTTGGACCAAGCTTTCTCTCATATTCTTAGGATTGACTTCTATTTTAATTGCTAAGGTTTATATTTGGTCAAAGTGACGTTACTAGTTCTAATTATATGGTTGATATGTTCAGGTACGTGATCTTGTGGAAGCATCCAAAACATTTGACACTTTGCAGGATATACTTGATCTTGATGTTGCAAATAACACTGTAAAAACACAAGGAAGCCATTCGCGAAATTTACGTCGGGTTAGGCAGGGTCTTGACCTCATCAGAGTTTTATTTGAACAATTTATTTTAACTGAGTATGTAAACCCCCTTTGGTTTATATTGCCTGTTTGCTGTTTCGTTTTTATCATTTTCTTTTTATAGTTAATGGGATGATGTGCAAATATGCTTTTAATCACAAACTTTGGAACAAATCAATCTTTATCCATGTCATCCACAATTAAGCACAAATATCAAAAAGAACTTAATCCAATTACTCTGTATCCCTGTTTGTTCCTTCTTTTTGCAATATGAATTGGTTTTTTGAATTGTTATACAACTTAAATACATTGAGTTGATTCCTAGGTTCTGACGTCAACTTTCTATTTTAGTTGCATGTTTTATATTGAACACAAACTATCAAGAAGATATTGCGTTCAATTGTATCAGTTCATTTCATGGGATCATGGTAAAAGAAGGAGTTGTTCATGTCAAATGATTTAAATATATGAGTAAAAACTAAAAAGTAAGATAGTAGGGTAAGGATAGTATTACTCTGATTTTTCATACGTGATCTAGTATTCCCTTTATGCAGCCATCTATAATTAAAGTTCTAAGCATAGTATCTGATCACTGCATTTTTTTTGGTGGCTACATAGTAATGCATTCATATCAAAGTTATTCTTGCAATATGTTTGTTGTCTGGTAGTGACATTGATGTCTTGATATTGTCAATTTCAGAGATTACTCTTTAAAAGAAGTAGCTTCAACAGCTTATGCACAAGTTTGTGCACCATATCACACATGGGCAGTAAGAACAGCAGTATCTGCTGGGATGTATGCACTTCCAACAAGAGACCAACTTTTGCGGAAGCTCAATGAATCCAGTGAGTTTGAATATTTTGCTCTGTTCAGTCAATGTCAACTTTACGATATATCTGTCTGCACATATATTGATCTTGGATTGTGATATACTGCCTAAACCACATAATTGTCTAGGTACAGTGACATTTATTTTATTGCCAATATATCAATTATACACTATTCCTCTCAGAAACTAGATTTTTTCTCCTTACTTTTACCCGTGTCATTCTTGAACTCTTGACACTCCCGGCTCCTCTTTGTTGTTCTTCTATTTACTTCTCCATCCATGATAATGAGATTTGAGACTTAAAACAGACCTCCTTCTAAACCAAGAACAAATTAAATATATTGTTACTAGTATATCTACAGATGGAAATTTCATAGAAATTATTGTCAGAACAAATAGACCAATTTTTGTTAGCAGTTTAATATACTCACTCTCCATAGCTGTTCTTCCATACTGGCTGCTGAAAATCCTAAGCTAAATGTCTTCCTTGATAAAAATCCAAGAGACACCCTGTCTTAAGGAAAGAGTAGAACATATATTGATGATGTTATACAAGTTGAGTGCCAGTTGATATTAGTTATTTAGTCTGTTGCCACACAATTTCCATATACTCTTTTTATCTCACAGAGAATCACAATTTATTAACAACCACACTGCTTTATAACAAGAAATAACATTGACTAATCAATCCCCCTAAAGTGTGTACATACCCCTTGTTACAGCAACAGAACCAAAATATGATGATATCTCAAAACTATACACCTATTTCAGACAAAGCCTTCAAGAAGCCCCCTCATTTTCCTTGCTTTAACTCGAATGGGATATACTTTTTATTATGACTAATATCTGTTACTGTGGGGCTAACATTAATACATTATAGATTTATTAGAGATAAAAAAAAAATTATCAAATCTGAATTTGTTTTCCTCCAAATTATGTGGTGGTATTTACTGGAATTGCAGGACTAATAACAGCAAGCAACTGTCTTCAATCATCTTCTCGTTACATGATTTCTAGTATATCAAACTTTGTATCCCTCAGTGTTGAATTTTTTAAAACTGCATAGTCACTGTCTTGTTCCTCTAAGTTGATTCAGAAAAATAACTTGCTGCTCTTCTATAAGTCCACCCAGAATTATTTTGTACTAGTAATGTTGGCTGGCTGAATCCTACCAACCAAATATTTGTTGACTTAGTTATGATTTTCTTTTCCTATCAATTTCGTTGCAGATACGTCAGCTGAGAAGAAAATGAGAAGGTATATCAATGCCTCACTTCCAGTTATAAAATACATTGATAATCTCTACCTTTCGAGAAATATTAGCTTGGACTGGTGAATGTCTGCTGCGGAAGACAAAAGAAAGCTGTGACCATTTGTTCGGGTGGCAGTCATGTGAATCATGCATTATGCTGAATCAAGAATACTGTTATAATAAGAAATCTGTGGTGGCTCCCTTTCTACAGCCGATGTTAATACTTTTTCTTTTTGCCACGATATTTTCTTTTTTGTTTTGCTTGTATCAGTTTTGTTGCGCTGCTCTTGCTACAGAGTTTTAGCAAAGTTGTAATGAAACATGCAAAACAATTAATACTCATGTGATGACCAACTGATATTTTAACGAAAGAGATACATTCAAAATGGCAACTCGAAAGGCAATGATATTTTACATTTGTCAAAAGTTTAATAACAATGTAGCATTAGGTGTCATCATATAAACTTCCTAAATAATCTTAATGACATAAAAAGTAAAATATTACTAATTTATCTTTAATTCTAATATTATAAAATTAAATCATAAATATTATTGTTAGTTTTTTACTATTCTCGTTTGGTTGATAAAAGTTTGACCTCGAGTTTTAAAATGGAAGAGAATGAAGATCTCACGAGTAAAATCCTGCAACAAGATTTCAATGACAGCTGCAAAAAATTAACAATAAAAAATTTGTCTAGAAATTAGAACACTCAGGAAATTTTATTGGAATGACAAACTCAATATGTTCACATTGGAGAAGGTGGAGTGTCACTTTTGAACCACAACTCCGTCAATTTGCTTCTACTTGAGCTACTTCCACTTGAACTTGTACTGTTTCTGCAGCTGAAATAGTGTTTTAACTTCTTCAACTTGGATATTATCAACTAGCTGAATTGGCTTCTGAATTATATGATCATAATTTCAACCAAATGTGGAATAATTTCTTGTGAAGACACTTCATCATGCCCTTGAATAATTGCATTTCAACGCTGTAGAACGCTATAGATATTGTTTTATTTCGTGTAATGCATCTGGGTCTAGTATTCAAGTTGAGATGTATTAAATCTTGTTGAATTTTATCACTTATAACATTCAACTTGACATCCTTTAGATACCTATTAAAAAGTCAAGACTTTTCAACTCGGGAAGCATAAAATGATGAACTATGTATACAAATGAACATACTAGATCAAAACACATATTTCTAAGCAAAATTTGATAAAACTGATCTCGAAATTGAATTTATGATGTCGAAATACCTTAGAAACCTTTCAAAAAATGTCAAAAAGGGAACAAAAGCAAGTTGAATTTGACCTAAATATGGGTTGCTACCAATTTGGGCCCTATTTATTTAGGCTTCAAGTAATTTTATTTTATTTAGCAAATCCAAAATTTTTTGTCATTGGGGTCAATTTTATTTTTTAATAAATAATATGTATATATTATAACGACCTGCACATAACAAATTTATTTTATTAAGTTTGTTTCATGCAATAAAATTGATATGTATATATTATACCGACCTGCACATAACAAATTTATTTTATTAAGTTTGTTTCATGCAATAAAATTTATTCAATTAACAAATTTATTTTATTAAGTTTGTTTCATGCAATAAAATTTATTCAATTGAATCGTATAGATATAAGTTTGGTTTGTTGAAAAGCTTATGAGTTATACAATAGGACTCTCCTTCTATAAACCCCCTCCCAGGTGAAATTAGATTCTATTTCAAGTTCTTGATACAATTGACACATTCAAAAGTTTTATAGTTAAGAGAAATGCATATTTATAATATAATATTATAGAATTTGCTATCAAATGTCATGAGTTCAATTAGAGAAAAAAAAATATATGTTTTTTCTTGCTAAATTGTTAATTTTTCAGTAAATTTTTAGAAGTTTAAGTGTCAAAATGTTAAATTTAAAGAGTCTAATTTAATTAATATTTGTTAATTTAAATTTTTTCTTAAGAAATTTATCAATTAGACAAAATTTAAAAAAATAAAATAAAAGATGGCTTAAATTTAATTAATTTTTTTAATCACATTTCAAATTTTAAATCCAAACAAAAAAATTAGATTTAAAAAAACAAACTTATTTAAAATTAAAAAATGAATTAGATGGGTCACAAAAAATATAAAATCTCTTGGGATTTTAAAAATTTATAGCTCTAATTTTAAAATATCTTTCTCGATGATGACTTAAGATTTCCTCCTTCACATCAGATTAAAGAAGATACAAAATTTACTTTTTAGTTTTTATTTTTTAGAGTTGGCTTTCAATTTTTTTAGTTTTAGTTTTGATGCCTTTAAACCAAGTTAATTTAAAATATTTTAAATTTCAAGGTCAAGCGTGGACAACGATAATTGGTGGTGGATCTTAATGGGTTTGTGATGTGACTCGAAATTTTCTCAAGGTCATAGTGGTGGTCTTGGTTTGTGGATCTTTGTGGCAGAAAGTGGTTGAATGTGGCAGATAACAGTTGATGGTGGCAGCAAATGGCAGAATTTAGGGACGAGGTGCTAGGTTTTGACACCAAGGACCAACTAATATTTTATGAAAATTTTTTAAATGAGTATTTGTAAGATATATGTTAATATATTAAATATAAAAATTTATTTTATTAATTATAATAATTAATCATGATTTCAGTTTTGTATAATGAATAATTTTTTATTCTTAAAATATTTCAAATTATAAATTCATATTTATTACATTTTATTAAATATTTTTATACACTAATTAAAGAACCCTTCATCAAAATATATGATTAAAAATGCAACAACATTTTATATCAAGAGTTATTTCCTGAACAATTCTAATAACATAAAAACAATTTAAAATTTTATTAAAAAGGAAATCCTAATGACTTCTAAAATATATCTAAATTCGTATTAAATAAAAAAATTAGCAACTCTTGGTAATAATAAAATTTTACTAATTCTAATATTATATAATTAAATAATATATCTATTATCCATAAGTAGAAAAATTACCTTCGCAATTTTCCTTCATTCTAAACTGCATTCCAGATCTTTCAGCCTCAAAGGCAACTAGGCAAGCAATACTTGTACAGTTGTGCTATCAGTCATCTATTTTCGAACATGTGGAAAAAGATAAGACGTGGAAGAACTAGAAAAGGAAAAACAAATAATATGAACTTTTTCGTTGAGATTTATAAACAACGAAATCTAGACAGTGAAGATACTAGTGCTGGATGAGAAGTGTTTTAAGATGGATACACCCTCCTTGGTGGTTTTGGCCCCCATCTATAACTTAACATACTAACATACTCGGCATGCTGCTGCCCGGGATGATAGTTTTTATAAAAAAGAGCAACAAGATTTTAGAGATCTAGTTGCATTTGGAGTCCAGTTTAGTAAACTTTAGATACAGACCTGTGTAAAAAAAGAAAACTCGATATAGACCAGCACTTGTCTATATTCATATGTATATTATTTACTTTTTTTATTGTCTTGTGGATTGTTGGTACCTCCCGTAAAAGAAAATTATTCAAAATCACATTTCCAGCAGGGAAGTATATTTCAAATCAATAAAATTAAATAGATGTTATAGGAAAACATATTCGCAATGGGAACATGAACAACAGAAAATGTACTTGATACTCACTGGTAACATCAAAGAACAGTGGTTGACCAAAGAACAACAAGCCATTGAATATGTGGAAAAAACGACCTTCCTACTGCCAGCTTCTTTCTCTTGTTTTTCCAGCAGACAGAGGATACTGCTAAGGAAGCCAAATTTTGCCGTTTACAAGACAATCTCTCAGACAAATCAAAAGGCTTAAGCTTATTCTCTCTTTCAAAACCTACTAAATAAAATATCCGGGACAGCTCCTGAAACCCTTAAAATAAAATTAAAAGTACAGATATAACAGTAAATAGTACGGACTACTAATACAAGACTGCTATTACTCAGCTGGATTTCAAAAGACAATCCTCTTGTTATCTAGCACTAAGTATGATCAAGATCCATATGTATAATCTCGCACCATAGGTTACAATGTTAGGCTTTCTGCATTCTGAACAATTTTTGAGAATGTCTGGAGGAAGGCAGCTAAGTCGGCACCATAGACTATTCGATGATCAGCTGTTACATTCACCTGTAAAAGAAATGATACACCCAAGAAGGGTCTTCATCAGAGAAAAAGAATATATATGGTCCCAGACAAGAGACCAACATAAAAGAAGTATAAGATCAGAGAATGTATAGCCATGTGACAAGTCACTTGAGAAGGGCCACAAAATCAGACATTAACCAGCTTATTTCCAAACCCTTCTGTCAAAATAGTGGTGCATGTGTGAGAGTTTTCCATAGAGGTGTCATATAACATAGTGGTGGTGGATTGGCGTATGAGGTGAGATAGGATACAAGGCTTTCACCAGTCCTTTCAGATTGTCATTTGTAAGGATTAGCATACTTTTAAGATTCAAGAAAACTTTGCAGCCTCAATAGAAAATGATAAAATGCACATCATGAGTTATGATGCCCTTGACATGCCAAGCTATAATTTTGTGCAAATTTGTAGCTTTGACCAGAGAACTTCAGAAGTTTGAAATAGCATGCCAAAAAAAATAGAATAATAGAATTTATTCTTTGGGAAAAATCAACAAATAGAGAAAACCAAGGGTAGCATTCATCGATTAAATAAGAAAAAGAAAGGAAAAAAGAATTGACCCAGAATGTTGACCTCCAGAATATTTGGAAAAGAATGATAATCAGGGGGGTAGGGGATAGTGTGGGGGTGGGGGTGGGAATCACTGATCCTTCAAAGCATATTAAAATTCAAAATTGATGATAAGAATCAATCTTCAACAGAAACTTATTGGATTGACTATGAAGGGGCTTAAAAGATTGTCTCCCTTCACAGCAATGATTTGCAGACACTCCAAAACTATAGAAACAGATTCTAGGTCCAAAGAGCTACTTGACTCTTTTAAAGTGAATACAACGAGACAAGAAAAGAGCATAAGGGGAACCAAATGGTTTGGAGATGGTAAGGCATCAAAAAGAGTAGCAAGACTCTCCTATGAGACCTAACTGGAGGAAACAAATGCTCCATTGTTCTCAGGTATGTCCACTCAGAGGATCAATATAAATATATAATAACGCTCTTCCAAATTACCACAAAATGGGGGAAAAGAGCCCAACAATTCATTCATGGTCAAATTGGTTTTCTAGCCCATGCTCCATGCCAGGCAATCAGAACAAATACCATGCAGAAGATTTAGGGTCTGCATGTAGCAAGTAGCAACTTCTTCTGGAAATGTAATGTGTAGACCCAAGATTTTCTTGTTTGTTAACTTGAGGCTCAGGATGCCTTGATATGGAATGGTTCTCATGGTCTCCTAATACTGTTGGTAAAAGGGCCTCTTCCTTTTAGAAAACACTTCTCAGTTCTCCTGGGTGATACTGTCCGCTTAGCTTCTAGATCCCATCGCTTGGTGATAATTTTTTTCTTTTCACACTAGAGAAAAGCTAAATGGGTAAAAAGATCAGTGTTTCCATTGAACTTCAGAAAAATAAGTGCCTATTCTTAATAGAACATGTGTAATTTGCCTGGGTGAAACTGTCCCCTTGGCATTTTTGTGCCTCAGTGTCAATTTCACCAAGGCATCCTTTCTGATTCTGGTTAAAAGCACATTAGGAAAAAAAAGTAGTAACTTGTATTAAAGAAGGTAAAGGAGAGCAAATTCCATCCCCCTAAAAGAAATGTGGAAAGAAATATCATAGGTTCATAACCCACCAAATGATGTGTATGTGTCTGTGGGTGGCCACGCATGTGTTTATGTATAATCTTTCTTTATAAAAGAGAAAAAGAATAAAGGATGATGAAGAATGGCATGCCCCTTTAGGCTTAAGAGTGGAAGAGAAATCACGGATTCAAAACCTCCACAGGTTCGTGTTCGGATTGGCATGTTAGGGCAAGTGTGGTATTGTAACTTACCAACTGAAACTTTAAAACTAAAAAGAAAAGTAAGGAACTCACATTTTCATAGTTCCCAGGAGTATGTGTACTCGCGAGCCTATAAAAAATATATAAAAGAAAAGGTTTCTTCTTAAAGGAAATAGGACGGTAGGAGAGACAATTATACATTTCTTACATCACAGAATTTCATCTTCAAATTTTGTTTTTGACCTGTTCAAAATGTTGTATTATGAATGTGAATGTCCTACGGATCCAAATGGTGAGGTACTTATCAAAAAAAGTAAAGGATATCAGATAAGGTAGCTCTAAGTCCTCTTAACTAAAACCAACAGTACACCTATCACTAACCATTGTTCTTAGTTGAACTTGCATTTGAAACTGAATACAAGGGGTTCTCAATATGCTATTTTTCAGGCACTGTTTCAGAGATAGTTACATCATATGAACGGAATGAATTCAAGAAGATGAAAAAGCATTATATTCGGCAACCACATTGAGTTTAACTTCATCTAGTTAGATAGATAGAAATTAATCTGAAGTATCACTAAAACTTCTATAATCAGTCCACAGCACTTAGCAGTTCTGTCCTATTCTGGAAATAGTGTTACGGAAGCGTCTCTTGAAGTAGAACACCGATAGGCTTACATTGCACATATTTAGAGAAAATTGCCTATATTTGACAGAACTCTTAGGATATTTTTTAACAAAACAATACTAGCAGAATTCCTCTAACTATTTGTGCAAATTTAATTATCCTGATTGTTATGTAAGTATTAGAATATATATTTATCACAGTGAGTAATGAGCAGTTCTGTCCTATTCTGGAAATAGTGTTACAGAAGCGTCTCTTAAAGTAGAACACCGATAGGCTTACATCGCACATTTTTAGAGAAAATTGCCTATATTTGACAGAACTCTTAGGATATTTTTAACAAAACAATACTAGCAGAATTCCTCTAAATATTTGTGCAAATTTAATTATCCTGATTGTTATGTAAGTATTAGAATATATATTTATCACAGTCAGTAATGAGCAGTTGTATATTGGTAAGAAATGTTTCGGTTTGCAAAGTTATGAACAACAAAAGTAGTGCAAGATTCGGTCAAAAAGTCTTTACAAGTGATTTCTTCTGGAACTCCACGAGAACCTTAGACCTCTAGAAAATATAAAGGGACGACTTCTATGAATTTAGAATAAGAACGGTAGCCAAGGTGGTAGAGAGACCCTATCCAAAGGGGTGAGATCTATTGTCACGTCTATATCACCTAGCAACAAAAGAAAAAGGAACAATGTTCTATTTTCCTTTTATGGTATGATTTCAACATCCAATAAAGTGGTTTCCTAAAAATTCCACTATCCTTCTTATAATGAAAACCTATTTGTTCCATTTAGCCAAGCTTCAAGATCAAACAATTACAATTCATGAATTCACCTGAATTACCTGAGCTGGATTATTGACATACGTATGATCAAACTTAAAACTTCAAATGCCAATAACGTGTTATTAGTATAACTAATGAATCACAAACAGGCTATCACATAAAACCATTCAAAGCTTGACCCTATTAAGAAAACAGACCCACTTCTTTTGTGATAGCAATTATAAAATTCTTGTGTTGTAAACTACGAACATCACATAATAATTGTCACTATCCATAGTTTACAAGACAGCTTGAATTTATAGAATTTAGAATATCATGATATATATTCCTTCCTGAGACACAAATAAGTCATAATATGTAACCAGCAATGGACCATATCCTCCATCAGGGATTAAACATCAAATTTTGTTATGTGATACTATGCGCATTTTAAGTATGGCTTTCAATAGTCGTCTGATGGATAAAAGATCATAAATACAAAAACTGTAATTTTAACAAATAAAAGATAAAAAAGAACTCACCAGCATTTTACTTTTCACACTAAAGAATCCATCTGAATCAGCAACGACAGTTGGCTTTGATGCTCCAACAGCCATGATAGCCCCCTGAACATCAATCCGAAAGTTCAGCAAAGGGGAAAAGTATCCAGCACAATGAACAAGGGAATATCTTAAATAATGGAATTGAAAAGCCTGCCACTAGTTACTCACCTGGCCGGGAGGAAGTATAGCATCAAACCTGTCAACTCCAAACATGCCCAAATTGGATAGAGTGAAAGTTCCTGCCATCATTCATGTGTAATTAACTTCGTTTAATTAAAAAATTAAGTTCCACTGAGAGAAAAATAGAAAACAAAGCCAAATAACTTCAATAGTGAAACCTGAATTGTACTCATGGGGTTGAAGTTGCTTTGAACGTGCTTTCTCCACCAGCTCTTTCCATTTTTGTGATAACAGATACAGATCCAACTGTAGCAACAATACGAAAAAAGAAAAAGTTGACAAGCTATTAAGAGTTGTGAATTAATTAGAACTCAGGCATAATGATTAAATGACAGAGCAGACAGAATTTATATCGACGTATTGATTCGCAGATTCACAGACCTTATCAGCATCCTGAAGAACAGGCGTTATCAACCCACCATTAATTGCCACGGCAACACCAATGTTTATGTTAGTGTTATAGGTAAAACTCTTCCCATCTTTACAGCTCGTATTTACAACTGGATGCTGAACAAGTGCCATTGCTGCGGCCTTTGCTAACAGGGCAGTCATGGTCACGCCTTTTGGTTTCACCTGCAATGTCACAACAATAACTTAAATTTGACATCCAAAATCAACTAGCAAATTAAAACAAAGAATGTATTCAGCGTACCTTCTCATATAAAGCATCAAGAGCATCAGTGGTTACGGGATACCCAACACGGAATGTAGGCACTGAAAGACTGTCCACCATATTCTTTGAAACAGCACCTTGCATTGTCGTGAAGGGGACAACTGTGGAACCAGGAATTGGAGCTGGAGTAGCAGCAGCAGAAGCTTTTGGCGGAGTTGCAGCAACGGGAACAGGCTCAGTAGCCACCGCTGGAGCCACATTACTCTTTGAAGGTGTAATTCCAGGCAGCTGCCTCAACATCCGCAGGGGTAATCCTGCCGTTTGGACCTGTTCCAACGACTGATTCAATTTTCACCTTGTGCTGTTTCGCAAGCTTCTTTGCATAAGGTGTCGCCACTATCTTCCTCGGCCCATCCGAAACCACCTTAGCAGGAGGAGGCGGAGGCTGAGCAATTGCCGGAGCAGGATTTGAAGTAACAGGTGTAGGAGCGGAAGAAGTGGATTTAGACGCTTTGGACTTAACCTCGGCCACTTCCTCTTCGGACTCGGCCAGCAGACCAATTGGGGCACCAACAGGAGCAGTCTCACCCTCTCCAACAACAATAGCTGCCAAAATTCCATCATAAAATATCTCCACGTCCATATCAGCCTTATCGGATTCGACAACGACAACACTCTCGCCCTTGGAGAGGACGTCACCCTCAGATTTGATCCAAGAAACGATCTTTCCCTCGGTCATGGTGGAGCTGAGGGCGGGCATGGAAATTTCTCTGATTTTGGATTGGACGGTGAAGACCCTCCGGTGGGGTATGGCGGGAAATGCGGTGAATCGCCTCCATGGAAGGGAGGTGGAAACAGAAGATGAGAAAGAAATGGTAGTGGGATTGGAAGCGAAAGTGTTGGAAAGAAAGGGAGAAGCCATTTTGGAGAATGGCGATGAGATTGAAGCGTATGAAAGGTTAAAGGATTTAAGGAATAACGTCTGTGTGTGTGTGAATGTTAAGAGGAGAAGGAGATGAATTACAAGGAGAAAAAGGCGGAGAAGACGAGGCTGAGTTGGTTGGAGTGTTTGAGCTACTTCAGTGTTAACATAGCAAATAGGTACAAGCATTTGGCTAGACGACTGTCTTTCCCCTCTCTTTTTTTTGGGTAGGAAACAAGAAAATCCATTAATTATAGTGAGCATATAGAAAAGATAAAATTTCGTTCATTTCAAATAAATTATATATATTTTTTAATATTTATAAAAAATATAAATATTTTATATAAATATTTTAAAAAAAACATAAAAAATAAAATAATATAAAATTTAAATAAAATTTATTTAACATTTATATTTTATTTAATTATAAATTTCATAATAAATAGATTATATTTTATTTTGTGAAATTCATTTACAATAAGTTATTATATTATATACCTTAAATAATATTTTTATCTTTAATATTACATATACTTTTCACTTAAATAAAGAATAACCATAACTTTATCTCAAATATTTATCCAACAAACTATAAAAAAATTTCTCTCAACCTATTTTTGTTCATTGAACAATAATTAATCTATTCCTCTTTATATTTTTAGTAATCAATGCTAGTTTTAATTCAAAAATTTGAGGTTAATATGGAAAATATACTTATACTAAAATGAATTTTTCATTTGTTCCAAATAAATAAATAGACTAAATTCATAAGTGTAGTTTTTATTCGAAATAATATAATTCAGTTTAAATGAGTTGAATTGTAAAATTCATTTAAAATAAAATTATTTTTATTTTTATTTCTGTTCCAAACATATTGACAGTGAAGTGCTTAAAAGGGTTTACTTGGAAGTTTCTGAAAGAAAAGAGAGAGAGGAAAATAAGAAATACTATATATTTTTATTATATTTTTAAAATATTTTATTTGAGTATTAGTAGATAGTTAGTAAAAATAATAGGTTTATGTTTACAAAAATTATAATGTAAAGAGATTTTGAAGAGATTTAAAAAAGAATACATATACCATCCTATTTTCTTTCTCTTTTAAAAGAATAAATTCGTAAATGAATTCTTTTGTCTCTCTTCATTCTTGTCCATTCAAATAGAATTTAGTCCAATTATTAAAATAGTTCAATTAATTTAAAATTTATATTAATGATTTTTTTTTTAAATACCATACAGATTTGAATCCTTTCTTGTATGTGAGAGAAAATATACCATATTTTCTTTCCTAAAATATTTCTAATTATAAAAAATATAAATATTAGCTTTGGAGAGTGAAAATTTTGTATCATTTGCTCTTCTACCAATCCCCACTAATACACAATCTAAAAAAATACAATGATGGATTAGAAATACAAAAAACAACTAGGAGTGCTTTAAGTGCCAAATTGAAGAGTCAGATCTGGTCATCTAAAATTTCTTAGTAATTTTATAAAATAAAATTTTTTTAATCTTAATCATTCAAACAAATTTTTTTTTTTTTTAATCTCAACCATCTAAATAATTTGATTTTAAATTTATATTATTTTGTTTAATTAATAAATTAAATATTACATTAAAAATATGCCCTATTTTTATTCTAAATCCTAACCCTAAACTTAAGTCTGACCCTAATGCTAACTCTAAGTCTAAGCCAAAACCTAAACTTAAACCTAACCGTAAATCTAACCCTAACCTTAAGTTTAAATCTAACCCTAACTCTAATTTTAATCATAATTTTATTAAAATTTATTTTTAAAAGAGTTGTTAATAAAAGTATGAGAATTTTATTTGGTAGGAATTTTAGAGGATCTAAATCCCTAATGTCATATTGATCCTCCAATACAATTTCAACGATATTTGACACTTAAGAACTCTTAATTATTTTTATAATCTTAACTATTATTATCTTAGCCTTATCTTTAGTGTTAGTTATTTTATTTTATTTATTATTATTTATTATTATGGGTTATAATTAACTGACACGTAAAATAATTAGACTGAAGTCACACTTGTATATAAATATGTATATCTGACCCCAAGATGATTGGTCTAGTGACTAAGAAAGTGTACTCCATTTATTAATTTTCTGGATTTGAATATTATTGGGAGAAACTGTGATGGTAAAATTTCTATAAATTTTCTAATCTCGGCGTGGATGGTTTGCTTTTGACTGAACTGGTGAGGTGATTTAGTCAAAGTACACATAAATTGATATGGAAACACTTACTTTTAAACAAAAAAAAAATGTACATCTACAACCTATTTAATGACTTGTATACTTTATTAACTATTTATTTTAGAAAGATTCATATGAAAGGTTGAACATGGCTAAACAATTTGGATGCTTGTATACTTTACTAACTATTTATCTTAGAAGCATTCATGTGAAAAGGTGAACAAGGCTAAGCAGTTTGGATGCTTCCAATGGGGATTCTTCATTCTACTCAAGAGTGGTTGTGCATTTAATTTTGAGGGACAATGTAGTGAGGATTTAGATTTTAAATGCTTATTTGATTAGCCCACTTAAAGTTTGATTAATCATTATTGGACTTAAGGTGAAACCAATGTTTTAAAAATTAGATCAGTCAATCTAACAGGTTGGATCATCGCTTGGATTGCATATCGGATTGATTTAGACTATAGAACCGTTTTGGTAGTTGGACTGTATAAAACCAGTAAAAACCAAAAGAATCAAGAGAATAAGACAACCCGGGACCCATTTTAGTGATTAGACAGATTTTTTTTTCTTCCTAAAATCTAAAAATTAAAATTGATTTTTTAAATATTTTAATTAGAAATACTAATATGCATTCAAATCCAAAAGAGTTAAATACATTTTTTTGTTAATTAATTTAGTACTATATGTATTTATAAAGTAAAAAATTATAATTTCTCCTTCTATTTTTATAAAATTTATAATTAATATATCTTTTTTATTTATTTATATTTATCATTTTCATATCCGAACACATAAATTAAAATGAGATAAGTGATATTATATATAATAGTGAGCTTGTTTATTTATTTTTTCTAATAAATTCTTTGTTATTGGTTGAGAAATAGTAAAATAATAGTTGAGTAAAAAATTTAAAATACAGTAAGCTATATAATATCAAATATATTAATTATAAATATGGTTATATTATATATAATATTATTAAATATTAAATTAAATATATTTATAACATCATCTAATCTATTATCAATTTGACCTTGATTGAACTAGTGAACTGAAACTTAGTAAATTTTTCAAATCGGTATCATCTGTTCGATTTTTAAAACATTGGATAAAACATATTTATCATGACTTGCCAAATTGGGTGAAGCTGGTGGTTTCTTTTTTAGCAAAAGCACTTTTTGGTTTTTAATTGGTCTTTATATTTCAATTATGTCTAATTAATTTCAAGTGTTGCTTTGCAGTTTTATTTATTATCGAAAAATTGCTGACATGTCCATTAACTCTGCTAGATCTTCCCTCTTGACATATATTGTTTGTTTTAGTTACATCTCATTTTAATTTATATTTTTTTCCTTTCTAATGTTTTATTTCTTCCCTAGCTGAAGAAAAAAAAAAAACATTTTGTTTCTTCATGTCATAGTGCAAACAAAAAAGAATTCACTTAAAATTCTACAAGTTTTGAAAATTGTTTAATTCAACTTCATTTGAGCAAATCAAAGTGTGCTATTCACTAAAGGTGGTTAGTTGCAGTGGTAAGCGAATTGCAATCCCAGGTGAAGGTCAAAGAAAAATTTAATACAGTAAATTATACTCTCTTCCATCGAAATTTAGTAAAATAATATTAATATAAAAAATTGAGATAGAGGAAACTTCACACACTCCACTTAGTTAAACTAATAAAATTTTCTAATTCATGGATGGAATATATTTTATTCTATCTTTATCAATTTTAAAACATATATAAATTTGATGAGAAAATTAATACAACTTACATATATTTAAAAAAATATTAGATTATCTACCAAAAAAAAAATATTAGATTGATGAACAATTAAAGATTTTTTGCAACCCAACCCTCATTTTATATATTCTCTAAACTCATTTGAGTTTTAAATTATTTTATCAGTCATAATATAAATTTTCTTCATTTTTATTGAAATTAGAAAGAATATTTTTTTTAACATCTTATAAATAACAAAATAATATTATCACAACTATTAAATCAATCCCAATACTCACTTAATTTAACTTTAATTTGTTGATGAGGTCTTATTTCAACTGGTTAAAAAGGAGGTGCTAGAACCACTAGGTCCTAGGTTTGAACCATCTATTGATGTGATGAATATTTTTCATATAATTATGAGTTAGTTGTTCCACCCTTGTGTGGTAGCTGATTTGGGAGGCCCCCACTGTAATTGATACTATTTATGTCAAAAAAAAAATTTAATTTTTTATTTATTCTAGCATTAGTAAAATTTACATTCGACTAAGATTGGAAAAAAAAAATCAACAAATTCATTAATTAAATGAAAGAGAAAAAGTATAGGGAGAATTAACTCGATTATTCTCCAAAATCTCATTATTTATAACTTCTAAATTTCTATATTGTTTATTGGTTGTTGTAATTCATTTTAGAAATTTAATTACTTTTGAATATATGTAAATTATATAAATATATATATATATATATATATATATATATATATATATTTTTTAATTTATGTTTTAAAAATTAAAAAGAGATGGAATAAAATATATTCTGAATTAGAAATTTTTTGTTAATTTAACAGAATGGAGGAATGGGAGTGTCATTTACTCCAAATTTTAGAGGTTAATGTTTAGCTAAATTATACTTTTCACCTTTATTGTTTGCACTATAATCCACTTTAATTCTTATAGTTTAAAAAGTTAAAATCAAGGACTCATAATTTTAAAATTGGTCAATATAGTCCATGCCGTACTCTTTTGTCTAAATTGACTTAATAGAAGATAACGTGGAATACATTTGAAACATATGTATTGACATCATAATTTTAAAATCAATGACTAATAGAAGATTACGTGGAGCATATTTGAATCATTTATATTGACATCATTGTTTTAAAATCAATGACTCATAATTTTAGTTGTTTATTATACATATATTTTAAAATTTTAAAAAATAAAATCATTTTAGATTGATATATTGACATGTCACATTTTATCTAGTAATGTAGGATTATATTGATTCAAATCATCTTCTATTAACTTAATTTGGAAGGAAAATGACGGCATGGACCATAATAATTTAATTTGAAAACTATGAGTCCTTAATTTTAACTTTTTAAACTACAAGGATTAAAGTAAATTTTAGTGCAAATTATAGAGGTGAAAAATATAATTTAGTATTAATGTTATTCTGTTAAACTTTAAGAGAGTAATGTGTAATTAACTTTTATGTATATTATACGTCATTCCTAGAGTTGGGACTGGGCTGGGGCTGGTGCTTATTTTTAAAAAGGATTTCTGTTGGTTGGGCTAGATCACTCAAGAATCTGGCAAACTAACAGGGCCAGATCCCTCCCTCTGGGCCTCTGGTCCATCTTACACTCCTTTCCTCAGCTGTGATGCTCTAATTTTCTTGTTTATTGGCACCTTTTATGCCATTTTTACCTTTATTTTTTATTTCTGATTTTAAGTTTAAAATATTAATTAAGTGAAATAATCTTTTTTTTAAATCACATAATATGAATTAGAAATTTTTTTATAATATAATCATTAATGAAAAAATAAAAAAATTAATAAAAAGTTCTCATTAGTTCCTTAAAATTTTTTATAAAATATTTTTAATTTCAACTTGAATTACCCTATTTTGTTATGATTAATCATAACTAAAAATAAAATCAGTTTAGATTCATTTTGTTAAATTATTAACAAAGAACAATATTAAAGAAATTAAGAAAATATCATTAATTTTTAAAAGTTTTATTATTCTATAAATTATTAAATAATAAATTTTAAGTTAAATAATGTGTATTTTGAAAAATTAAAAAAATATGAGTAAAAGTGACATAAAAAATGCCAATATAAAATTTAGGACTTATTTAGAAATAAAATTTAAAAATATGAATTTTTGAGAATGTAAATTTATTGTATGACCTATTTGAAATGTGAAAGGAAAATAGGACTTATCATTATTTTTCTCTTCAATGTTTGAGTGAATTGAAGATCATGAAAAGGGTAATATAGTCTTAATGTACAAAAAAAATATTTTGAAAGAATTTTAAAAAAAAAAGTTTTTCTAACCAATGTTCTAAGGATACTTGCTAAGATTTTATAATTAGAAAGTTTATAATATTTATTATGTTAGTTGATTATGATTTCAGTATTATTTAACACATAAAATATTATTTTGGAAAAATTTCAATTTTTAAAAACTATATTTATTACATCTTAGTGAGTGTCTTTAGGGCATCTATTAGAAAAATAATTTTTGTAACATATTTTTGTAGTAGAAACTTTCCAAGAATAATAATTTTTGCATTAAATAATACTGAAATCATGATCAATTACAGTAATAAATATTACAAATTTTTTACATATTTTTCTATCGAGTGCCCCAAAGGCATTGCCACACTTGATAAGGTGCAATAAATATGATATTTGAAATTTGAAATATTCTAAAAGTAGTAAATCATTTATTACACAGCACTAGAATTGTGGTCAATCTACTGCAATAAATAATACAAAATATTTATATTTATCACCTTAACAAGTGTCACAGACACCCGCTAGAAAAATCTTTTTTTATATATGGAACTTTAACAAATGTTATCAGGGCAGATTTTAGGTTATTTTTTAAAAATATAAATTTTTTTTTAACGAGTGCTCTTAAAATCCTGTTTAATATTTAATAAATATAATAGCTTACAATTTATTTATTTTTAAAATAATGTGATTAATTATATGTCACCCATTATAACAAACAATTAAATTAAACACAAACTAACAAGTGTCTTAAAAATACTCATAACAAAAACTTATATTGTAAATATGAATTTTTTCAATAGGTGTCTTAAAGGCAATTATTAAGATACAATGAATATAACATTTTTAGAAATTAATTTTTGTAAAAATAATAATTTTATGTATTAAATAATATTAAAATCATAGTCAACTATCATAATAAATTATACAAATTTTCTAATTATAAAACCTTAACAAATATAATTAGGATACTCGTTATAAATTTTTTAAAAATATTAATATATACTTTTAAGATAATTGTAAAAAAAAACTCAAATTTAGAAATTAAGAATAGCAAACAATTTATATTAGGTTTTTTATGAGCACTGGTTAAATTATATTACATATGGTGTTTAAAAATTAAATTTTGTAAAAATAATAATTTATATATTAAATAATATTAAAATTATATAATTAATATTATAAATTTCAACAAGTATTCAAAAAATCTTGCCCACGAAGTTGGCGATTTGAGCATCAGAAACAATAATTGATTCTCATTATTTAGAGGTGCAGGCTCGAGGTTAAACATGTGAGACCGCCCGCACGTTACAATTGTTCAAAATAATTGATAATTGATACTATATGCGAGTGTTAATCGATTACTGGGTAGAAATATAATGCAGTAAATAAAGTTCGGATCATCGCATTTACCAGTAAAAGGCGGTGGAAGAACGGTTTCATTTGAACGAGGCAACCGGTCAGAGTTGTAAACAACAAAGGAGAAAAAAGAAAATATCCCCTTTTAACTATCCCGCCTAATCCAGACCAAAAGAAGAAAAAAAATCTCGCCCGCCTAATCAGTTCAAAGAATCCCCAAGGTTTAAGGCCGGCTTAGCTGTCTTTTGGATCCATTTTCTATACTTTACGTCACCTATTTTTCTCTTTCCTCTCTCATTTCATTTTTTATTTTAATTTTTAATAATATAATTAGATAAGAATTATTTTAATGGTCTAACTATCCTGTTACGCTCCAGTATCGGTGTAATGTTGGTGTGGTCCAGCTGTAGACTTTGACGGTCAAGTGGCAGAAAGGTAGGCCCCGATTTGCTTTCCTTGTCACCCACTACAGCCAACGTGGACTGCAGTTGAAGATATGACGATTTTAGTCCTTAAATCTATTAATTTTATATCATTAACAGCTGGCAAAATCGAGTCTTATTCTTATTTTTGTACTCCCGGATATTCCGGTAAGTGGGCCACCACCACCATCTCCATTTTACCTTTTTATTTCCGTTATCCCGTATCCAATTTGCTTACCTCAGAAAAGCAAAGAAAATCAAAAACGGAAATTGGAACATGTGATTGAAAACGGAAAAAGGACACACCTCGTAAATCCAAATCTGTATTGAGGGCATTTTTGGGAGAAATAAATTCTCTACTGTAATCCGGGAAATTTCCCATGAGTTTCCTACGTGTTATAGTAGCGGACGCTATCTCCACCGTTGATCTTATCCCTATCCGCAATCTCGAAACCCTAGCTTCCCTTGGCGTTAAATAAGATTTAAATTGCCGTTCAACCCTCTCTCTTCCCCATCTGAAATTTTAGATAGATAAGAGATACGAGAAGAAGCATCGTCTCGCAGCTGATTGATTTTGTTTTCGATTCGAATTGGGGTTTTTGGGTGCGAAATTTTGGAGCTTTTGTTGTCAGAGATGGAAAGATTGACGTCGCCGTCGTCTGAATACGTGAGCTGGGAGGAAAAATTTGTAGTAAGCGATAAGGGAAGAAAGGAGGTCCATTTCTTTCTGAAGAGGAGAGATGGGAGCTCAGATCTGGCCGTTATAGGAAAAGAGAAGAGCTTGAGACACTTGTCTTATCATTACGCTATTCAAATTCAAGCACTTGTTTCTATGAGAACGTCTTCGATGCCGTTGAAGCTCAAGTCACGCAGTGAGGTGATTGATTGGTTGAATTCAATCGTTTCAGGTTCATACGCCCATCTTCTCTATCTTCTTCATCAAAAAGTTTTGAAAATTTTCTTTCTCAATTATAAAAATTTCGTTTTTGAAGTTTTTGGTATATGGGATTTGGGTTAACCTGGTAAATTTTGTTGATCTTTGTTTATTTATCTCCTTTCAAATTTGATTTGGTGTGGGCTTTCGATTAAATATTGATTGGAGGTCCTCGTACTTTTAGTTTCATGTTCATTTGTTATTGTTCGTTTCCGAATTCCGGTTCTGTATAATCGTTATCCTTTTACCTCCTCCTTCAATTTTCCCCAAATTATGTAGATATTTGTAGATCCGTCAGAATGGTGCAAAATTGCAGTAGATATGATTTCTGATGTTGTTCTTGGTTGTCTATTTCTTATGTTAATTATATCAGTTTTTGTTTCTGATGTTCTATTTGTATGCTGATATTGCCTTTTGTTCTTGTGCCTTTCAGATTCATTCCATGGGGATTTCTCCAACGTAACCTGTGCTTTTATGGATTGCAAAGATGCTTGTGAGATTGATATTGAAACCTTGAAGGTATGAATGTTGCAGCTGAGTCTCCTCCCCCAATAAAAGATACTAATTTTCTCCCTCCTAACACTTCTACTTTGAGAGTGTCTGATGGCCCTATTTCTATCTTTTCTTTTCTAATTTATTTTCAGGGTAATCAGTTGAAGAAGCTGGGCCATCACACAAAGGAATTTTCTTGGTTAGGTTCTTCGTGGGTGTGCAAGAAAAGAAGAAGGCACTATCAATCTTTTCGGCGCAATAGTGTTAAAATATCTGTGAGTAATTGTCTTGTTTTCTCTTCAGATGAACTTTATCTTTGTTCTGTGAGTATTTTTCAGATGTGCCTGGATCCTCCTTTTTGGTTCTATTAGCTATTTGACATCTGATACATATTATCCTTCTTGTTCCCTGTCAGGTCTATGATTTTGTATATGTTTTAGCTGAGGAGGACAAACGACTCGTAGCCTACTTGGAAGATATGTATGAGGACTCCAGAGGCAACAAGATGGTTGTTGTACGCTGGTTCCACAAAATTGACGAGGTTGGTATTGTTTTGCCTCGCAATTTTAATGACAGAGAGATTTTCTTTTCTCTTTGTCTTCAAGATCTAAATATTGAATGCATAGATGGATTGGCTACCGTCCTCAGTCCCCAGCATTTCAAAAAGTTCCAGAATGAGGCAAGGCATACCCTGTTGGAAACATTTGTGTGCGAGAAGCAGTTTGAAAATGACGATGTCAAGCCCTATGATATTACTCAAATTAAAGGTTATTGGAAACAGGAAATTCTAAGATATATGTATACTCTTTCTTATTCAAAGTCTCAAGAGAGTTCTCAGCAATCTGATGATGGCTTGAAAGAGGAAGAAAACTTCTGTTATACTGTTAGGACCAGGCCTAGAAAGAGGCATCGCTTGTCAAAAGTTGATGGAAAATATCCAATTGATATAGCTGGTGTGGAATTCCAAAACTTGGGGGAAATTTGTGACAGTTTCACTAAACATGAAGCTTCCACCACCCCTGTAGCCACCAAGGAGACAAATGAAAATCATCTGCAGTGTATAGTAGGTTCCCAAGTTGAAGTCCTCTCTCAAGACAGTGGAATCAGAGGATGTTGGTTTAGAGCTTCGGTCATAAAGAAGCACAAAAATAAAGTGAAGGTGCGGTATCAAGACATTCAGGATGCAGCAGATGAGGCTAACAAACTTGAGGTAAATCCTATCATCACTCTTTACCATCTTCCTGAGTCTTTAAAAGAAAATAATTAGTGTTTGTTTGTCCTTGTTTTGTCTGCTTATCATTATCATTTATACTTGTTGTGCAGGAATGGATTTTAGCTTCGAGGGTTGCAGCACCTGATCATCTGAGTCTTCGCATGTGTGGAAGGACAACAGTCAGGCCAGCACCAAAATCTAATAAAAGCAAAATGACAGAGTTTGTTGATACTGGTGCAGTTGTAGATGCGTGGTGGCATGATGGGTGGTGGGAAGGCATTGTAGTTCGAAAAGAAATTGAAGATAAATTTCATGTTTATTTTCCAGGTGTGGAGCAGCCTCACTCCCTTAAAACATTTTTTATGCAGTTTTTTTGTAATCCCATTTTTTCACTATTAGGCATTGGGACAGTTTCTTCATCAATAAAAAAGTTGGAAATTTGTCTTTGTTGTTTTTTTCTTATAATTTATTTTCTCCCTTATACTCCCAGCAAACTAATTGATTAACCTTTTAACTATTCCATCTTTGCAGGAGAAAAGCAATTATCAGTTTTTGGTTTTGGTGAGTTGAGGCATTCTCAGGAATGGACAGGAACTAAGTGGGAACTTATGAAGGAACGGCCCGACATTGTGAGCTCAATATTAGGTGACTTAGATCCGAAGCAGGTTCCTTGCAGATCTGTTAATGCCAAATCAGCTCAAGCATCTGTCTGTGATAGTGTACAATCAAAACCATGCAAACGTGGGTGTAGTGGTTCTCCCGTGTATTCTGAAAATGATAAGTTAAAGGATTTTGTGGTTGTTCCGGATCTTTCAAAAGATGATTTGCTAGCTCAGTTGAGGTGGAAATCATCAAGGAAGAGGAGACGAGGTAGTGGTAGTGGTAGCACTTTGCAGAAGCTGCCTTACAATACTAACGTGAAAAAGTCGTCACCGAACATTGGGGAGTCTCATACTTCTGGCAGATTTATGGTTCCAGCATCCTTGAAAGTGGATCATGATGACTGCAAGTACATAGGAGGGGATTCTTCTATATTCAGTTCTAATGTTGTTCCTTCTTTAACAAACATGGTCATGTGTATGTGACCAATTTCCTTTCCTTCATCCGTAGTAAATATCTATAAAACATGGTGCATCTATTTGATGCAAATCTTAGTCATCGAATTACTGAAGATCTTGTAGGCTAATCCTTCTTTTGATTATTTGTAAAACTAGGGCATCCAACTTATCTTGATTTGTTTATTTTTATCGAACAGTTGCCTGAAGGGGCAGAAAATTTTGGATGTAGTAGGTTAACCATGTTAGCTCTAGGATAGTTTGTGTCAAGTCTTTCCAACTTCGATGCAGGAATGTTTCTGTTCCATGTATTTTATGTATTATTTTTCAATAATATATCTGTTATGGCCTTGTATTTTGCATGGTCTTGATGCCATTTTAAATCTTACATGGTTTATTGCTTCACTTGTATTAGCTTGTGTGTTTGCTCCATTGGTTGTTTGATGCCTTTTTTCCTTGTTCCCACATGGTCGCAAACATTTTTAAGCTCGGCGAGCTGACAGGAGTGCCTTTGAATTCATTGCGTGGGGTCAACAAGTTTGGATAAAGATGTTTCTTTGTCCAGTGCTGTTGAATTAAAATTTATTTTATTCTTGATAATCTAATCCTAATCATCTCCAATATGTTGCTCTTTAATTTTGTCCATCAGACCTTAGAATAATATAAAATTATTACGTATTTGCTAAATCATCCACAAGTCATCCATTGTTTACTGTGCTGAGTTTGCTCATGTTGACAATAATCCTAAAGCGCAAGCCACTTATTTTGACGCAGATTATTCTTTGAGGACCAACGGTGGTGAATTCAATGGCACTACCTTGCAAACTTTAGCTGGCTGAAATCTTTACCTATAAGCTTTCTGTTTCAGTCCTCCTGTCAATTTTAGATTTATTAGATTAGACAAATGCAGCCGCTCGGCTTGGCTAATGGCTGGATTTATTAATCTAAATATTTGGACTATGAATGAGTTTTTTGGTCTACTAAGCAACCTCGGGGGAATAATTCTTGCGAAGAAAAAGACAATCAAGCATTATGTGGGGCTGCCTGCGCTTAGTGAGTAAAGCATCTTTCTCAACTTGACAGGAATAGATGAAACCATTTTCACTTTACTTTTCAGTTTAATGATGTTCCATCTTTGTTCACTTGCACATCCCAAGAGATGGGATTACTCTATCAGAGTAGCAAAAGCTGTTCTTAGATCCTTTTCTATACCTTCTCCTCTCTGTGCAGGATGGGATTGAACAAGTTACCTTATTGCTTTATATGAAGGCTCAGTTCTGTTTGCATGATCAACAAAATAAAGGCAGTGAATTTTACTGATGGTACTGTAATGAAGATTCAAAGAATTGGAATCAAGAACTCGAAGAGCTTACATCTTCGTGGAACTAGCCTTGCATCAGTTGAATCCTTATCCATGCCTCTTGTTCGTACCCCTGCACTTAATTCTTTCTCTACTGCATAACATGAATTTCTATATAATCTGTGGATTGGTTTTTTTGGTTGAAAGCAGGTGCAGGAGATTGTTCTCTCAGCAGATATGCAATGTGAAGAATGCCAAAAGAGAGTTGCTGATATTATATTGAGGATGAATGGTGAGAATCTATGTGGTTTCAAGACACATTGTTTTCTTCTTCTTCTTTTTTTTCTTTTTTTCTTTTCTTTTTTTCTTTTTTGTTGTTGTTGTTGTTGTTGTTGGTAGTAGTAGTAGTAGTAGACGACTGAGTGGGTGAGTAATTGAAGAGAATTCCAAATTATCTTGTGATTGGTTTGAAGTTCTGCACATAGGAAGATTTCTCTGTCGAGAACAGCAATTTTGACGCCTTTCACACAGACATACAAATAATGCTCTTCACTGCACATGTGATTCCGCTGGAGTTGAAGGGAAACAATAGCAGGGGTTGCAAATATAGGCTTTTCTTTTTCAAATGTTTAATTAATTTGTGAAACAATTTAGTTCATTATTCTGAGAAGCCTGCTTTACATGTGATTACATGCCTTTCATTCTATAACTGGTCTGAGAAGTTGCAAATTAAATTCATTGGTTCAATTGATTGTGCCTAGGCAATCTCTTAAATGCTGGATGTTCTAAAATAGTAATATTGCAGTCATTCCATGCCATTGACTTACAGTGTTATGATTTTTCATTCTTCAGCAGAGCCAGAGTCTGTGCTTGTGAATGTGTTGGAAAAGGAGGTGACACTTACTTGTAGACTACAAAGTGTTGGTAAAGTAACCACAAGACAGATTGTCACCATATACAGGAATCCTTTCCTAAAAGTTGCCTTGATCAACCGTCTATTTCGCTCTTCCCGTGGTTAACTATGAGTTAAGAAAGTTCCAAATATCAACAAGAATATTATGCATATTAAATTTGACCATGTATCCATGTATAGAAACCCACTTTTCATTGTTGATCAATTTCAAAATGTATCCATGGATAGAGTTAGATGAAGGAGAAAGAGAGGGAGAGAGATGGCTTGCATTTTGTGTCATATAAATCTTTGTAAACAAGAAAGAGATGCTTCTCAGTGTTGCATTAGATAATGGAAACCATGTATATGAAGTGATGCTTCCCCTACCATGATGTTATGAAATTAATAAAGCTTTAAGATGAAGTTAAGGATAAACTATACAAAAAAACCAGTAAAATCCTCTAGCTTGGTATAAGGATAATCAGATTCCAAAATGAAGAATAGGAATTCCAAAATACAATCCAAAAGTATATGAACATTCATATCTCAAATCCCATAAATTCTTTTCCATATTCATCTTTCTTTGGTTATCAAATCAACCAATCATGGGTTCAGTCCATTCCAACTTATTGTCAGAAAAGGCAAGTTCTTCAACTATATTTTCCAAATGAACTTTTTTACTCAAAGCTAATAATCATTAACCAGGAAAGTTTTCAAAATTTTAATGAAGCTCCTCCTATTTTTTGTTTTGCAATTGCAGTATTATTGCATGGTGTTGAGGCTCAATATTGATTGTAATGCATGCTGCAGGAAATTAAGGAGAATCATTTTAAATATGAAAGGTAAGGTTTGGACAATGAATAGAATTGAACCCATTTAGAGATAAACTAATGATTGCTAATAAAGTTTCCTTCATTTTTCATATCGATGAAGAGATAGAGACACACTTGATTGAGAAGCAGCATTACAGGGTAAGCCTATGTGGGAGATTCAGACCATCAGATATTGCGATAAAGATAAGAAAGAAGATGAAACGACGAGTTGAGATCCTGGAAGTTCAAGAATTTGGTGGTGGTGATTATGATCAGACAGAACAAAATCCTAATGGTGATGGATCATAATCAGTCAATCCAGTCAGTAGGTTAAATTTGTTTGAATTTAGGTGCTAATGAGGTTCATAAATGTATGATCTATTACTGATTTTAAATGTACAATCCAAAGAGAAGCCTAGCTTCAATGGGCACATAGGGAAAGAAAGAGCAAATTGCCTCTTGCATGTAATAGAACAGGTCCATATATATTGACCTGTATTCAAACAGGTCTTCACTAATTTTTATAACAGAAATTGTATTTAGAGAGGTATGTGGTGTAGTAGAGGAAAATATATGATTTGAAGATTATTATCAAACTGAAAAGGCTAGAAAACCTGTAATATTGTTGTACCTTATGGCTATACTACATATAAGAGCTACCAAAAAACATTTTCACTTCCCAGTCATTTGAGTTTGAGGCTTTGAAATTGTCTTAAAATCGAATTGGAAAATAAGAATAAAAAGGTCAAACTTCTCTTCATAAGAGTTGCATCCATGTTATTACTAAGAAATTTAAAGTTAAATTGTAATTTCTTGATTTCATATTTTACTCAAAAAATTTATTTTAATTTTATAATTAAAAATATATATACATAATTTTCAAATCGAAGTAAATGATTTCAAGTCAAAATTGACTTTGTGAAACACACAATATCAATATTAAATAATTTTTAATGTCAATCAATAAATAATTATAGTTTAAAAAATTTGTAGTTTACGTCATTTTAAGATATTTTTTTTTTGGTGAAATTATATTTACTGTCTTTAAAACATCACAATTTTATCAATTTCTTCAGTTGAAATATTTTTCAGTCAATCTCATCTTATATTTATTCTCAATCTAACAATATTAGTATTTTTATATAAACTATTGAAGTACTTAAAGTAATATTTTTATCATATGTATTGAATTAAAAAAGAATAAACATATTTGTTCTCACATCATCTGTCGTCCTCTTTCTCATCATATATCATATATCATTAAAAGTTATGCTGATTTGAGAATTTTGACAAAAATTATCTAATTATATATATATATATATTACTGATTTATGAATTAAAATTAAGATATTTAACTATTATTATGTTCAAAATGAATTTTCTTTAGAGGGAGATTGGGATTGAAAAAAAAAATACATTTAAAACAAAAAAATTCAGAAGCAATATATATAATTTATTTGTTTTTGCAAACTCCAAACACATAAAAAAGTATAAATTAGGTATTGTCAACATTTGCTATCCAAAATGGAATAAAATTGGTTTATTTTTATTTTTTTTATAACATAATGGTTAGAATTTAAGGTTAATAATATAAGAATTTTTGAACAGATGTATATAAAATATTTGTTAAAGTGATAAATATAAAATTTTTATATTATTAATTATAATTATTAAATATAATTTCAGTACTACATAATAAATAATTTTTATTTTTAAATATTTTAAATTTTAAAACTCATACTTGTTATATCTTATCAACTATTTTTGATACTAACCAAACAAATCCATAAAGTAATTGGCTTGTAATTAATGTTTTTAGTTTCGGGCGTGAAAACACCCCTAAATAAAAAAAAAGTAAAAATATTTAAGGTTTTAGTTAAAATTAAATTTCCTGCAGTGAAACAGTGGGGAAGAAATCTTTCCTACCAGATTCAGCACCCCTACGAGAACTTCCTTCCCGGGTAACCACATGCTGATACAATTATCAGCATTTATTTGCGCTTTGAAACTCGCAGGACAAGAGAGAAAACAGAATTCGAAAAGCAAAACCCTAAACCCAGATTAATTTGCGGTACCCATGGCTGCCAACGCCAACGCCAACGACTCCCATCGCAAGCACCGGCGTTCATCATCTCCTGATGAGTCTGAGAAATCTGCTAAGCGACATAAGCATTGTCACCATCATCGCAGGCACCGCCATGGTAGCAAAAAACACGCAGAAGAAAGCAAACACGGTGCCGAGATTGTTGCGGCCTCTCCTTCTAAGAATCCTTTACCTGATTCTGGTATCAATCGTTATCGGCCCGATGACGATGTGGAGGAGGGAGAGATACTCGAAGAGGAGGCTTTTGGTGGTGATGATGGTCGAATTGGTAAAAAGCAGGTGGATTATGATGGTAATTCTAGTGAAATTAAGCTGTCTGGAGCTAGTGATCATGAGTCTGAGAAGAGAAATCCGGTGTGTTATGACTGAACTCTTCTGTTTTTTTGTTTTTTTTAATCTCTCTTACCGTTGATTCTTAATTCTGTTTGATTTCTGAGAAAGTGAAATGAAGTTAGAAGTTATTTGGTTTATAATTGTATATTCTCTCGAAACGTCAGAAGATATTTTATTAAAAATGACCAAGTTGGAAGTCATTGTTATCCTATGTCCCAGGCTATTGAACTTCTAATTTTAAATATAAATTTTCCGAACTAATTTTCAGATATTCTAAATTCATTTCACTTATTCCAGGTGACCAAACAGAGGTGTAATTTTTTTTTTTTTTGGGACTGTATAATGAATTGTTTTCTTCGTGAGAGCTTGTTAGAGTACCCGAGTAAGTGTCATGCATATGTAAGAATCTGCTTGCAATACACGAACATGAATTGCAAAAGAAGTTTCTAGGCGTTTCAGTGAAGACTGTGGCTTTAATTTGGAAGAGCTGGTTATGTGTCTCTATTTATTTTGCATCTGAACCAATATTTCTACTTTTTTGTTTACTCTTTCTTAGAGTATTATGCACTTAGTTACCTTTGTTGGCAGGGACCCTTTTCTGGAGAGAGTGAGATCAGTACTAGAAATATAAGCACCCGAGGGGAGGACATCAATAGTGATAGATTGGTCACTATTCAGGCAAAATGTGGGGAAGACAAGATGCGCCACCATAGGCACAGTGGTAATAAAATGCTTGATGACCCTCATTCTCCCAATCATTCAAGTACTTCCCTTCAAGATGTAATAACTGCTAGATTCAGCTCAGAGAATTTGGGTAACAGGTATTTGGATCTTAAATATTCTAATGATGACAAGAGGAAGCATCGTGAACTTGGATGTCCTATAGTAAATGGGAAGGGAAAGAGCGACTACGATGGAGAATTGGAGGTTGATGGAGGCATATTAAGTACTCATAGGAATTCACCTTCCCAAAGTACTGGCAGAAAAACAGTGGATCTTGGGACATTCACCTACTTATGATAGATATTCATTATGAATTTGAATCTTGGAGAGGGTCACGGTTGAGTATTCGTTCTAGGGAACGGTCCTGTTCCCACGGTATAATAGAAGAAGATGATCAGTGTAGAAGGGACTCTTCTGAACAGGAGTCTTTCTTGTATTCTGATAAGCTAAACACTGAATATGACCTAGACGAGGGCAGACATCAGGGTAGGAGGGAGTGGTGGCGTGGCTGTAGAGGTTCGGTTGGTGAAGACAGAAGGGAATGCAGTGCTAGTTATAGAAGCAGATATAGTCGAAGGGAGGATAGGCATCAAGGTCGGGAGACCCTGAGTAGGGATAAGAGCATGGAGAGGTATGTGGATAAGGACATCAGAGGGGTTAAGGAAAGAAGAAGCATGGATAGGGAGATGGAGCGTGCCCATAGGAGGGAGAAAAAACGAGAAAGCAGCACGGATAGGGAGATGGACCATGTAAGCAGGAGGGATAAAAAACGAGGAAGGAGTTGGGAAAGGGATATGAAAAGGGATATAGAATTAGATAGAATCAGGGAAGGGAAAGTGGATAGGGATAGAAGAGGAGGTAATAGGAGGGATAGGAGCTGGGATGCTGTGTCTGATAGGGACTGGAGAAGGGAAAGGGGTAGGAGCAGGGATAAGACCAGGGGTGTTGAGAGAGACAGGGAGGAAACGGACTGGAAAAGGGAGAGGCAAGGTGATAGAAATACATATAACAGTAGAGATGTTAAAAATGATAAGTGGAAGTATCTAGATCATGATGTTAGGTCATGGCACTTGTGATAAGCATAAGCATTCAAGCAATTCAAGGCGGGGATGAAACAGTGTACATCAGTGACAGAGGAGAGATTCCGATATGGGAAAGGTTCATATTTCTAAGAGAAACTCTTTAGAAGGTGGTGAAGAAAAAGTGAGAAGGTAAATTTATTATTCTTTATGAGGGATTTATTGCCATTTACTAGTATGAGATATCTATTTCAATTTTTTTTTTAACTTCTCCTCTAACAATGTACTACCTTTTTTTGCATATTGGCTTCAGAGATGAGGATGAACAAGAAGAATTGGAAGACAATGTTTATGTGCCACTAGCTGAACAAGAAGAGGAAGATCTATACAGAATCAAGGAGGAGAGTAGGAAGCGGAGGGAAGCAATCCTGGAAAAATACAAGTCACAGCAGCAAACTGCACCACATTCGCAGAATGTAAGAAAAAATTACAAGTGAGTACAGTATATGTTTTTGTTTTGTATTTCTACCCCCTTCTATAACATATCAAACGTAAATTGGATATCCTTTGCTTACTTTCTAATGCATGAATTTTGAACCATACCTAGACAAGGAACCTGATGATGTTCCTGGCACCATTCCTGAAGTTCTTGTTCGTATAAGTGATGGTGTGGCTGTCTATGTTGCTGATACATCATTTTCTGTTGGCAAATCCCCTTCAAAAAATGGAAATGCTGTCTCAGAGAGGATCTCTGTTGCTGGTGGTCTGGGCGAGGGCACTCCTAAGGTTTGTCTGCCTTTCAGTTACTGATTTATTTGGAGCATGTATTGTTGTTTTTGTTCATAATATGATTATTGGCATGCTTCTGGTATTTCCTTTTGATTTAATGTTAATACCTTTTACAGAGTGAGAGATCAGATGATATGTTTTGTGATGATATATTTGGTGAGACACCAACTGGAGTCCGTAAATTGGTAAGTACTTGGTATCCGATACCTCGTTCAATATTTTCATCTGTTGTTTTTGTCGGTTTGCATGGATACTTTGCTGGTTTTATAATTGCTTGTATTTGAATAAGGTTTATTGGATAGGGAGAATTTAATTTATTTACATTTGGGATCGTTGTTGATAATAGACCATTCTTACTGTTACCATCAAGATTTCTGAACCTTTAAAGTGGTATTTTTAATATTAACTTATGGTTTTATTATATCTGTCTGGAATTTCATACTGATATAACCTTCAAATCTGTCTGAGAGGCCTAAATGTCTTGAGGTGTTTCAGTCAGTAAACTTTCTCTTGTTTTTCCATTTTTTTGTTTTGTTTTGTTTTGTTGTTTTTGTCTTTTTTTTTTTTTTTAATTATGTTATGTTCTTTGCAGGGAACAGGTGATGCTTTACGAATTGAAAAGAGTGGCCTTCATGACAATTGGGATGACCCAGAGGGTTACTATAGTAAGTATTCATTTGTTTTTGTTTCCTTTGTTCTGGTTATTATTTGTACTGTTCTTACTGCTTATGGATAAACCTTTTCATTTTTTCTAATTGTTTTATGTTTGGAATATATTTTGTTGAGACTTGACTTTCCGATTGTCTTTTCAACATCTTGAATGTAAAAATCTGGCTTTTAATCCACTCTGGTTACATCAGTCTGGTATAATTAGGAAGAGAACAAATTTGACTTACAAGTTACACCAAGCGGCCTATTTGCCTTTTTCGGCATTTTTCCTTGAGGAAATAGAAAATTGTTGCAACTTGCATTTGTGGTGGTTCACTTTTTATTTGCTTTTTTCTTTTTTGTATCTTGTTCTTGTGTTTTTTCTGTTTCTCAATAGTAGTTACATTTTAGTCTCATATTTTTGCCACGCACATTTGCAGATTACCGATTTGGTGAAATACTTGATGGTCGATACGAAGTTACTGCTGCCCATGGTAGAGGTGTCTTTTCATCAGTTGTTCGTGCAAGGAACCTGGAGACTGGTAAGGGTGAACCTGAAGAAGTAGCGATAAAGATCATTCGCAATAATGACACAATGTGCGTGATAATTTTACCCGTTGCCATCTTTTTTGAGATCTCAGTTTGGCCTTAAGGTTCTGTAATTTACTATTATCGTTTATGTGAGACAGGTACAAGGCAGGTATGAATGAGCTGGTCATTTTGAAGAAATTAGTAGGTGCTGACCCAGATGACAAGCGCCATTGTGTTCGTTTTCTTTCAAATTTCAAGTACCGGAATCACCTTTGTCTAGTTTTTGAATCTCTTAATATGAATCTGCGTGAGGTTTTAAAGAAGTTCGGTCGCAATATTGGCCTTAGTCTGAATGGTGTGAGAGCATATGCAAAACAACTTTTTATGTCTTTGAAGCATCTTAGGAATTGTGGTGTTCTTCATTGTGATATAAAGCCTGATAACATGTTGGTACGTCTTAAGAAACTTTTGTTGTTGCGTTGTTTCTTCAAACCACATGCATTCTCTACTGACTATTTATATGTTATCGTTTATGGCCAGGTGAACGAGGCAAAGAACGTGTTGAAACTTTGTGACTTTGGGAATGCCATGTTTTCTGGTAAAAATGAAGTTACACCGTACCTTGTGAGCCGTTTCTATCGTGCCCCGGAGATAAGTAAGTTCCCAAGTACTTACTATTTATTAAGGTACCTTTGAGTTTTGTACATGGTATGTTAAGTATCTTCGCATGATTCATCTTTGGAATATGAAGCTGATTATTGATTCTTTTATGAATTCCTTTTCCAGTTCTTGGCTTGCCGTATGATCATCCATTGGATATGTGGTCTGTAGGTTGTTGTTTGTATGAGCTTTACACAGGTAAGGTTCTTTTCCAGGTCCTACAAACAATGACATGCTACGACTTCATATGCAATTGAAGGGTCCTTTTCCTAAAAAGATGCTTCGTAAGGTAAGATTTTTGTTTGTTTATCTTGACTTGTTCGCTGCACTTTTATGCTTGGAGGATATGTTTTCTTAGCATCTGCAACACTAATGCAGATGTTTATTTGGTCGTCAAGATTTGCTTATTGGCCTCTGGTTCATGAGATATATAGTTTTATTCTTTATTTTTCATTATTGGGGCATGAGTTTCTTTAGCTTGCATGTTACCCCTAGTGCAATTGTTGATTCCATCCTCTTTTAGTGTTAACATCGATCATAAATGTTTGCTTTACTTTCTATTGTACAGTTGATCTTGCTGTGTATGGAATTTTGATGTTTCTAATATTATTTATTTATTAATCTGTTACTGCTTGCAGGGAGCATTTACTGATAACCATTTCGACCAGGATCTGAATTTTCACGCTACAGAAGAGGATCCTGTAACTAAAAAGGTATGATTGTAAATTTTTCTTATCTTTTATTTATTTTTTCCAAGTTTATTGTCTTACTTTTTGGAGATCATGGTTACATACATCTAGTAATGAGAGGCTGACAGTTGTTTTACTTATGTGCCTCAGACTGTATTGCGGTTAATGGCCAATGTAAGGCCAAAAGATATTGGATCTATCATCAATGGATCTGCTGGTGAGGATCCAAAGATGCTAGCAAATTTCAAGGATCTTGTAGACAAAATTTTTATTTTGGACCCAGACAAGAGGCTTACGGTCTCACAAGCATTAAATCACCCCTTCATCTCTGGCAAGTGAACCATGTCGCTGATTTTCTGACTTCAGAATTGATGTTAGCTAATATTTTTATAGTATGACCCAATTCATGCTGAGGTATAGTTTGGCATTATTTATTTTTCTGCGCTGGTGTAAGGGCTATGGACACAGTTGTTGACATGTTGAAGTCAAAAGGGGTGATGTGTATTCAGGTCAACAATTTACTGGCGGTTCTTTCACTGGATTGTACTGTTTCTATAGTAAGACAACTCGCTAGTGACAATTTCTTCTTGTATAGCCATTGTGAATTTTAAATATCTGCATTTCTCCTTGTTATAGACTTGGTAGTTAGATTTGTATTTTGAATATGATTCTTGAAATTAAATCTGTGGAAGTTTCTGTTATCAAGGAATTTAATACTTTCCCACAAATTGTTACTATTTTCTCTTTAAATAACATTCACTGAAGATTAGCTGGTCATTCACCCCCCTCCTTTAGCAAATCTCCTCAGCTCTTACATAATCTTGCCTTGTTTTTGGTTTATTCAATCTACTTATATTCACAGTTTTGTTATCTGTTTGTTATTTCCCGTTTATATGTTTTCTACCATTTCATTCAGCTTATCTGGATTCTGGAGGTTCTGATTTAGTTTTTCGTTCAGGATTTCTGCCACTGCTTTGAGGCATTCCTTCAGTGCTTAGATGCTTTAAAGGCACCCAGGAGAAGGTACCTTGGTTTGTCTATTAGGTGATTGATTTGACACACCTGGAATTATTTGTTACATTGCAAATTATTAAGAGTTAGCATTAAAAAAGTAAGTTGATCCTAATGTAATGTGAACGGTCATAATTTATTCCTTCTGGAGCACAAGTGAACGCTTAGAATGTGTGAATTTAACTATCAGAATTCTAATGGTGACTTACAAGTTATGGTTGCATTTGAAATATACCTTATGCTGAATGTGATCACTTTTGCTCCTTTTTGGGCTTTCCTGTTTGCCATAATTCTTGGAAGCCAACTGTAATTGTGTCAAGTTGATATGCCTTATATCTTAACTTTCTGGTGTTGCTTCTGGGTCCACACAATATCTTTGACTTCTTACTCTCTAAATTATATTTTATTCTGTTTACTATTTTGCATGCGTATCCTAATGAAATTGCCTTGCATCTTATCCATGGCCTGGTTACTCTGTCTGGAGGCATTCGCATTGGAGGTGTTGGCCTGTGTCCTGAAGTGAATGCATCTCTCAGTGAGTAATTTAAACTCAGGTTCCCATTGAGTTCAATTATAATTTAGTTTGCATTTATGTATGCTGTATTTAACTGAATTTTCTGTCATTTGATTTTCCATTGTCTTTGTTAGGTATAGTGCCCATGGTCCTGCAACTTCTGTAAGTATTTTCAAGTCCAAATGCTTTCTATTCACTGTCAACCTTGATTGGCTTGGATCATGGATGTCTGTGGTGTCTGATTTGCCTTCATCATTTGTTTCCTTTAGTTATCATGCTTGCAAGCTCCAATGATTTCATTGCAGCTAACTTTAACCTGTGAACATAATTTCTGATGGTACCACATTTTACTCAATTAGATATTACTGAATCCTTAATGAGTAAAGAAACACTTTTTATTCTTATAACATATATGAACTAAAAAATTGTAAGAGAGAGGCCGTATTTGATAGAATATTAGTTTGAGGAGCTAATGCAAATATGAAGCATTGTGGATATGTGGATAAGGTCCCTTTACAGATTAGAGGGTTAGAGCTGTCCAAGTTATGGTATACATTCTGTTTGAAGGCCAGATTCATATTGCTTTAGTGCATCATTGTCTACTTATGACCAAGGTTTAAAAATTCGTGTCGAAACATGCGAAACGTTTCCGTTTCCACACTACCCGAAACAAAAGTCACTTACAGAAACGCAACCACCGTTTCCACAAGAAACGGGGGCGTTTCCACACGAAACGGGGGCGTTTCCACACGAAACGGGGGCGTTTCCACACGAAACGGGGGCGTTTTCATAAGAAATGGGTTGACATAAACAAGACATTTTTAAAATTTAAAAATCTAAAGTTTTAACTTTAGTTCTCTTCTTATTTTAGGATTTCAATTTTTTTTAATCTTATTTGATGTATATTCAAATGGTATAATTTAGCAAAAATAATTCTTTTTAGGATTTCACCCATGTTAGGTTTCTTGGTCTTTTATTTTATTTATTTTATACAAATATTTTGTATTAATTTAGTTTAATTTAGTGATGAATAATATTAAAATTTCAGAACATATGCATGTTGGTTCAAATTAAAAAATTTCATTAAATATGAGTTGAGCATCTGCTAGCCATTACACTGTTGGTTGGATGTGATTGTAATTTGATATTTTTCTCCAATTTGTATGTCTATGTTTAGAATTTTACGTTATTATGTATTTAATAGTATTTTATGTACTACATTAACAATGTTGGATATCTACAATAATTATAATAAGTGTTTTATTATATATTTCCATGCGTTTCCATAAAAATTAGCGTTTCCATGCCGTTTTCATACTTTTTCTCGAATCGTTTCCGTTTATGGGCTTATCGAAACGGTACCTCGAAACGAATTTTAGTTCCTTGCTTAAGACATAATATTTATATAGGAGTTGGTCAGAATGCATACTAATATTGTCACTCCAACTTGCATGTGATTTAGTTTAAAACGTATGCTTGGTTTTGTATATCGGATTGTACTCATCATTTCTGGATTGTTATCCTTTACTGTTTGCATTTGTCATCATAGCATTGCATTCTAAATTTGGTATACTGTTGTTTTGATGATTAACCGTTGGAAGCACTTATTGATTTTGGTCCTAACAAAACTAATGCAACTCAATCCAACTCAACCTAGCCTTTGTTTCAGCAGTTGGGTAGTGGTATTTTGACCTGATTTGGGCCTATTCTGATCGTTCTATCTATTCTGCACTGTATAGTTTATCTTACTCTCTTGTTCTCGTTTTTTCTGTCACTTGTGATGTATTCTTGGTTGCCTATTTTTATTTTTTTTTCTTGGCTGCACTATGGTCACACTACTTTTTTTCTTCGTTGTGCTACTCTTGTTTTTTCCCAATTATCTTACTCTTACATGGATCAATTAGGTTGTGGCTTACTTTTCTCGTTTGTCTAGGTTGTATATTTTCTCATGTCTGGTCATATGTTGGTGTTGTTTGCATACTTAATTGTGCACATGGTTTCTCCTGAACTGCTAAATTTTTTTCGGCAAAAAGTATATGCCTTTGTAGTATTGATATATAACTACTCCATTGACCTCGAGATCATTTTACATTAACACTGGCATCCTGTAGAACATCGGCATTGACTTGACACGAACACAACTCAGGTTCACTTTCTCTTCTGCATAATTATTTGTATTAACTCTTCACAGTAATGTAATAAGCCTTAAAGAACCAAGAGAGTTGATGGCGATAAGGCTTAGTTATTAACATAGCTGACTTGACCTGAACACAAATCAAGTTCACTTCTCTTCTGCATAATTATTTGTATAAACTGTTCATAGTAATGTAATCAACCTTAAGAACCACTAGAGTTGAAGGTGAGAAGTCTTAGTTATTAACATAGATGATGGACAGTGAGAATAAGATTCCAATTTATGAGCAATTGAGCAGTTTATTTGTGCTGATGCCCAAACTACTCTAATTATTGGGTTGATAGTGTGGGAGGCACTTGTATCTGGTTGGATTGCAATTATTTCCAGGAACCGTAAATGCATAGAAGGGAACTGAAGAAAATCTTCATGCAAAATGTTCTCCTCTAGGTGTCTAGTAACCTCTCTTTTAGATTTATTGTATTAATATTTTTTTTTATAAATTATTGGATGTTCTGAATTTCAGAGCATGTTTTTGCTCCCTTGGAAATTACGTATTTGACCTGATGTACACGTACTGTGGAGATACATTATGCGACTTTCTGGCACCATCTTTCATAAGATGTTTACTTAGACAGCTCCACCTTTTTTTTTTTTGTTTAGGGGGGGGGGGGGGGGGGGGTGTGCATATTGACAACTAACTTTCTATGCAACAAACTATGAGTGGACTGTTCTTACAGTTATGCTACTTGCGATGGTTTTCTATTCAAAAGCATTTAGTAACATGCCCCAGGATTATTTCTCTACTAGCTCGTGTATGAGTTTTGTGAATATTTAATATACAGACACATTGTGGGAAAAATGGATGCTGTCAAAGGAGCTAAAATGATGATATTTCATCTGCTGACAATAGATGTTCACAGTCGATTTGCTTAGATTAGATTTTGTGGTGACAAATAATTTCGATCTTTATCTCATGAATCATACACTCATCTCCACTCAGAACCCCATTTGTCTCTGTTTTCTCTCTTGGAGGGGTGGGTTGGGGAATTGAAGTTAAGAGCACAGCATGAGGTGTAACCATTCGAATATAGCTTAAGTTGCTTTTTTTGATCTGAGGCCTGCTTTTTCGTCTAGTCCGTTTAGTGTTAAGTTAGCCTAGCAGTTCAAGTTGTCAGTGTTAGTCTTTTCCTTTTCTATAATTTGTTTTGTACTGATTACTGTTAGTCTAAGTTGTTTTTGTGTATCGGAGGCCTGATGTTTCTTCTGTGCCCTCGTCTTTCACATTACAGTTAGCCTAATAATTTAACCCATTTCTGGAATCAACTTGTTCTTCTAGTAGAGTTCTGTGTCTGTTTTAGGTGAGTTATTGGTTTTTACCGTGCAGAAGCCTTTCCCTTTGATAAATAAAAAGGCTGCATTTAGTTGCCTGCAATTCATTATAAGTATCCTTTGAAAGAAAGTAACAAATACACTTACTGAAGAACTTATAGAAAAGTGTAGTGATTGCAGACGAATATATCATGAAAATGGACTAAAGTTTTTCTGTTCATAAATGGCAATCTTGTTTGAGATGTTGTGGATTCTGTATTATTGAGGTATCATGCAGTGAATATCTGGTGTCTTTAAATTCACAATACTGCTTGAAGGTCAAAATTTGCCCCTGCAGACATTTTAAGAAGTTGACTTAAAGGAAATATGTTGTTGGCAATGATTTCTCTCTTAATTATCTTTCATAAAACAAATGCTCAAGCATGCATGCATCTAAAGGGAGATTTTTTGGCGCTTTTATTTCTCTATCGTTTTTTGTTTTTGTTTTTGTTTTTTGTTTTGTTTTTGGGAGCTTTATCCTGTGTGTTGAAAAAGGATGGGTGAGATGTATTGTTTTCTTGGCTTTCTATTAAGTTGGAGTCATTTATCTTTTTAGTTAGGCTTTAATCTGGTTTCAATTGAACAAGATAAGCTTCTTAGTTTTTTGTGAACATTTTGGAGGGTGGCATGGAAATCCTCAAGGATGTAATTAACTTATTTGATTATATTTTGCATGTCCACTAGTAAAATGTTACTCGAGTGTGTTCTGGTCCTCAGTTGTTGAGATATTATGTTATATGCTTTTAGAGTGAATCTGAAGTAATATTGAATTTGATGACGTTTCTCGTTTTATATACATTTTCTTTCATCAGTCCTTCTCATTCACGGTCTATGAAGCTTAAAACTTGAAATCTGACTAAGGTTGACAAAAATAGAATCTATATCATATATAAGAGTCTTAGAAGCAGAAAATTTTAATTTCTTTATATATTCTTATGAGTTTGTATTATTACAAAGTTAGTTATTTTGTTTTATAGATTACAATTGTTTTTCTCTATTTTAATATCTATAAAATTTTAATTATTTAAAGGCTATTGATTTCTATTTTTCTAATTTTTCTTCATATTAATAAATTTATAATTTTTAAAATTATATCTTAATAGCAATTAAAATTAAATTTCAGATTTTTTATTCATTTAGTGAGTATTTAATAATTTTAATTAATCCTTTTTTTTTAGTTCTTTTCAAATTTAAGAATTAAAATTAATTAAAAGTATGTGAAATATCTGGTACCTAATGTGATTTGTGGGGCTTTAAATGCTCAAGCTGACATGGTTATTACAGACCCCATTATAATTTATTTTGATTGAATCATAACCATACATACAAATGTCATAACTTATTACTGAAACTGTTAAAGAATAGTGAAATTATATTTTAGCCCCATGTATTTTTAAATTTTTCGTTCTATTACACTCTTAACCCAACTGAGAATCTTGGGGTTGCTCTGGGTTCTGTGCATCAATGGGTTCTTGATTCAAATCACTCATTATTGAGAAAACTCTCTTTTCGTTAGTTTCTATCTCTGAGAAAATTTGTTTCTTCTGAGTAGGTGAAATGGTAGAGTGAGCAAGCGTTTGATTCGAGGAGAATTAGAATTAGAATGTCTTTTTTAGGGCCAACAGTTGTATGAACGGATTAGAATTTGAAGTTTCTCCTCTGCCTCAACTTCCAATTTCGACTCGCAGAAAAGAGCCCAGACTCAAACTAATATTAGAAAGTCCTTAGCCAGCTTGCTTAGTCGTACATTCTTTTTGCCATTAATTTTGTTGGTATCTAAGTGTTTTCATGATCAGGTATCAGGAAGGGAAGAGGGTCCTCTCCTGCCCTTACATTCTCCGTTGCCTTGACTTATTTCGACTCCTAAAAAAGAACCTAGATCACGAAAAGCTCAAATTAAAGGAACAAAGGCGTAGACTTGCATCAAATTTGTGTTAAATTAACTAAACCAAAAGAATCCTAGATTCACAAAAGCTCAAATCAGCAGCAGATTCTCTTTCTGATTGAAGTTCTCATGTAAAGATTAATCGATCCCAGAAAAACTTTTTTTCATGGTCTTCATTTTCGACTCCAAGGCCAAGATTCGTTGATCAGATCAATCCAGTTTCTGTTCTCTGACAAACAGGTCATTCATTTTTTATGGATGAAAATGCATTTAAAATATTTTTGGGTGATAATGTAAATAGGAAGTTTATTTTGCCAATAGTATAAACAGGTCAAACAAAAATTTGTAGGTAATCTTGGCTACATAGTTTGTTTGTTTGGTTGACACTTGGTTAAAATGTTGGGTATTTAATACCTCACAAACAAGATGGGTATTGTATAACTTAAAAGAATTATGAAGAGTATAGTTTTCATTATTATTAAATTGTTGTATAAATTTATATCATAAAATATATATTTTTTCACTAATTATATGTGAATATCAATTCATATTGAAATTTTTATTTAATAAATTACTAATAATTATATTATCTCTTCTCAAATTTATGAAATATTTTTTTTTGAATACTATGAATTAAAAATTATGTAGAGTGTAGTTTTCATGATTATATATTGTTGTTTTAATTTTTAATCAAATATCTTACGAGTTTTTACTATTACATAATACTTTTTAATTGTTATTTTGTTTTAGATATATATTTTTTTTTTTACTACTTTCATAATTTTAGCTATTTTAATATTAATATAATTATAATTATTTTATGACTATTGATTTTTTTTTAATCTTATTTCTTTTCAATATTAATTAATATTGAATTTTTTAAAATTTTAATTTAATAAGTTACAAATAATTATAATATTATAAATTAATTTTTTTAAAATGCTATAGATGAAAAGAAATATGAAGAATATAATTTTTATAATTATAATATTATTGTATTAATTTTTTTTCCATCTTTAGAATTTTTTATAAATAATTATATGTGAATTTTTTTTTTTATGATTTTAAGTATAATTCACTGCGTGTGTCACGAAAGCTAGTAAAATAAAATAGTGAAGACAAATAGATTTAGGTCTTATCTTCTTTCTTATTAAAACTTATTAACATTGAATTGGAACATATTTATCTAGCAAATCAAACAACTTTTCTATGTTCCAGATTTATTTTTCACTACAGTGTCGTTACTTGTTATACTTCATTGGCTTTGCCTAGAAAATCAAATTGCTTTGGAGAGGAACAAATCAACCACTCAACTGCCTATCTTCGCTGTTACAATACCTTTGCAAAAGTTCCTGTAATTTAGTACTGACTACTATGACTATGGAAGGAACACTAAATTATAAACCCAATTTAATAATAAGATTTAGAAACAAAATTCCTGGCTTCATAAACACTCATTTTGCACAAAAAAAAGCAAATTAAGATTATCGTTTTGATTTCTTATACTCATCACAAGCTACATAAAGATTTGGTGATCCATAAACCAAATCAGGGCTTTGTTAGGATTACCGTATTATTGATGTTATATAATATACATACAATATGTATATTACAAAAGATTGCGGTTTGGTTTGTGAGGATTGTAGCTCAAGGAAGTTAACTTGTAAAAGATTCTAGATATTCCAATTCTTTCGTAGTGATTTCTCATTCCAGCTACTTGCCTATTGTCGTAAAAAATCAGTCTGACTGTGTACTTGCCCAGTCTATTTGTGTGGCGTGTAGGACCCTTACTAATAACTTAGCAACGGGACCAGCTTTCACTTTGGTTGTGAAAATGATATTTGTTTAAAGAAAATATGCATGATTAGTTTGAATTATTTGGTACCTTCGACAAATTTTCTTTGTTGGGGTTGTTAATAGACAAGCAACTTTACATGCCACAAGTGTTTGTTGTGGGTAATGGCTGAGTTTTAATCTTTAGCATTCATTTGCTAGATCAATAGTTCCATCAACAAGAAACTTCAACCTTACGAGTTAAATACATAAAGTCTTGTACGTGGATGGGTTTACGTGGTGAATACATAAGTATTTTAATTTAGGTAATATAAATTTATCTTTTATGCTAATTAACAATTTTAATTATAACTATAAAAAAATGCATAAAAAATAATATTTGTTTTCCCTTAATTTGTTTTAGGCAATCTAAATCTACGGAGAAAGTCACTATTATATTAATTATACCAAAAAAAAGAAGAAGAAGTAATTATGTATTACTTAGAAAATTGACCTTTAATGTTTGTTATGAAAAAAAAAAGGAAAAAGAAAGAAAGAAATGATAATAAGTCAATTAACTGTCCTTTGAAAAAACACTGCCAATCCATTAATTTCTCCTAGTCCACATCCTCGTGTCATTTTCTTTTCTTTAGTAAGATAAAATAAAGAAGATTGTAGTTTTCCCTTGACAACCAAATAAGTTTTAGAATAAATTTATATTTTTAATAATTTATACTTTTAAAATCTCTTTCTAAATAAGCCTTAAATTTTTTTATGTTAGTATTATCCTTATTTTTATTTAGAATTTAAAATTTAAAATATTAATTAAGTAGACTAATTTTTTTAAATGTATTATTTAAGTTAGAAAATTAAAATTTATTATTTTAATAATTAAACTAGTTTAAAATTAATTAGATTTCATCATCTCTTTAATATATATATTTTTAATAATAATAATAATTTAATTCTCATAATGAAAAAATAATAGTAAATCAAGCTGAATTTAAAAATAATATTTTTTTTTTCTTGTAAATGTTTTTAGAAAAAGTATGAAGGTGATAATGAAAACTTTTTAGTCTTTCATTAATAATTATATAATGAATTTTTTTTCTACTATGTGATTTAAAAAATATATATATTTAGTTAATTAATTTTTTATATAAAAGTAGTATAAAAATTTTGAATCTAAAAATTTAGGACTTAGTTGAAAAAATATCTTTAAAGTTTGAGTTATTAGGAATATGAATTTCTTAGATGACTTATTTGACATATCAAGTAAAAAGTACGGCTTATTTTTATTTTATCAAAAGGATTTAGTCATTCATGTTTTAATATTAAAATTTCAAATCAAGCAATTATTTTCTACAAGTGGATTCTATTTTTCTTTTCAGCCAAAATGTATTTTGATTGTTTTATATTGCACGTTTCTTTCTGTCAAATTATAAAAAGAAGTTGACCAGGTCTAAGCCAAATTTAATTATAAAACTCCCATTGCCTTTTTCTCATATAACATTTTGAATTGTTCGCCATGCCTACCTCGCATTTTTCAAATTTCTATTTTTCGGTTCTTAAATCTTTGGTATTATTACTTAAATTACATACTTTTCTTATCCATAATCTTGTACAAAATTTTCATTGGTTTATATATAATCTCATGCAATTTGAGCAAATATCTATGAGTCATGGTAAACAATTTTCTTTACACAGACAAGTTTTGATGATGCATGTGTAAATTTCAAATTCAAACTAAAATTAAAAGTATTAACTATTCAAGTGAAAAAAAGTTTAAAATACAGTAACCCATTTAATAAAATAATAAACCATATTAATAAAAATATATATATATATTTTAGTTAGCCTTGTCATTGTTTTTATTTACAATTTTTTCTCTGCATAGGTGAGAAGAGGACAAAGGGCCATTCAGTTTCCAGCTTGTACTTGTTTAAAAAACTTGTTTCCTGGGATCCTCAAAATCTAAAGTCTTCGTTCATAAGCTTCTCAATTTCCTTTTAAACACTGCACACGTTCTGTGTCTCTTCAGACTCTCTCTTTCTTTCTCGTCATCTCAGAAAGCAGCAAACAAGCCAAAGCCTGCTTGGCTGCTTGTTTGTTCCCAAATTGTAACAGAGCAGGCAGTAGTAGCAGCAGCTATGGGTAAAAAGCTTGATGCTCTGTTTGGTAGAAGCTTCAAGATTGCAAAATTTAAACCCCTTGTTAACCTTGCCATTTCTCGCCTTGCTATCCTTAAAAACCAGCGCCAGGTTCGATGGAAACAAGCTCGTTCTGATGCGGTTCAACTTCTCCAACTCGGTCACCATGAAAGAGCTCTGCTTCGGGTAAGACAAATGATTCAACTCAACTAAGGCTTACTAGTTGAGGTGGAAAGGATTCAAAAATCAAATTTTTATATTCATTTTAGTTTTTCTTTGTGGTAAAAGAATTGGTCTTTTTTACAGGTTGAGCTAGTGATTAAGGAGCAGAATATGTTGGATGTGTATGTTCTGATAGAAGGGTATTGCAATCTTTTGATTGAGAGGGTTCACCTTTTGGAACAAGAAAGGTTTGTCCTGTTTTCACTTTTGATATGATGGATTTTTTTTTATTTTTTTTTTTTCAAGGAGTTAGTGGATTTGGTTTTGGTTTTGGATTTGGTTTTGTACAGAGAATGTCCGGAGGAGCTAAAGGAGGGAATAGCAGGTTTGCTCTATGCAGCTTCCAGATGTGGAGATTTTCCAGAGCTTCAAGAGATTCGTGCAATTTTGACATCCCGCTTTGGGAAGGAGTTCGCGGCTGCTGCTATTGAGTTAAGAAACAATTGTGGAGTTAATCCTAAGGTATATTTTGCTTCTATGATTAGTACAAGAATAGTGGAACTGTAATCAGTAATCTTACAGGAGTTGAAAATTTTAGTCTCTCGAAAATAGCTATCTTAGAAAATATATGGCAGTATTTTCTTCTTTGTATCAAATTTTGGATGAATTCAATTTGCTGTGAAAGGCATTGCTTGGTTTTCTATATCGAAATGTGAAATGCTGAGAAAAAATGCTGGAGATTATGTATATGATGATTGTGAAAGTGGGATTGATAGGGTGAGTATATGGGGATAGCTAAGGTTGGAGACGATAATAATGATTTGTGCTGTAAAAGGATACAGCGTAGCGTGGAAGATCCTTAAGATGAATCAATGTTAAGAAATCCAAAACTACTGTTGTGGTAATTCATGTGTTCTTTTTTTCAATTGTTTTGTTTCAGAAGTAATACAAACAAGGAACTTGATGTTGATTTTGAAAATCTCTCAATTATATCTGCTTTTGCATATACATCAAATTCTCTAACCACTTCATTTTGGTATCTGCAGATGATACAAAAGCTGTCAACCAGGATGCCAAGCCTGGAAAACAGAATGAAGGCATTAAAAGAAATTGCTTCTGAGAATAATATTGTTCTGCAACTTGAAGAATCGTCTTCCGTTTCAACTAAGGTATACAAATTTGAAGAGGCGGCAAAGCTAGCAATCATTGTTTATTACAATTTGTTAAAGCCCCCAATTAATAGTAATTGCTTCTGATCTGAACAATGCAGGAAGAAATGAATGTTAACAAGCAAAACCAGCCGATTTCTGATAGTGAGGTGGAAGATAATCTGGACATTTTTCCTGAGACAGGAAGGAATTATCATTTCTCTGATTCATTCAAGACCAGACAAAAGTATAAGGATGTAGCTGATGCAGCACAAGCAGCTTTTGAGTCAGCAGCTTATGCGGCAGCAGCTGCAAGAGCAGCTGTGGAACTCTCACGATCTGAACCCCGTGATCCTGATGATCAGAACAGTCCAAATGCCCGACCAACAAGAATCCCTGATAGGCATGGCATGACAAGGCTTATGTCTCAAACAGAGGACAAAGAAACCCGCATTGAAAAACAAGTAGACTTGAAACTAAGGAACAGTTTAGAAGTGGGAAAGGAAAAATCTGCTTCAAATTCAACTTCAGCAGAACAAATTTCAAAGGAGACTATGGTGCCCACTGATGCATTTGGTGAGGATGATCCTTTTGAAAAGGAACTAGTTTTTGATGACAGTGACAATGAAACTTATATTAATCATAACAGCACTAAGTCTCAAGAGCAAATAAGTTCAAGGCACCTTTCTGGTCTGAAGGCTGGGCCTGGTCATACCAACCCCATATCACATGCAGGAGCTGAGTCCGATTTGCAAAGCAGACAGCAATTGGATTTGCAGAAGAGACCAATCTCTGTAAGGACTAGGCAAGTACGAGGGTATTGAGAAGTTTGACAATAGTCAATATGCAGTATATGATTTTTGTGAGTTGTATTGATAGCTTAGGCAAAGTCTATAATTCGTTAGTTCCTTCATGTTTCTCCCATAGATTACAGACATGTAATCTTTTCTATATATAATTTTGAACTTTGAGTGGTTTTAGAAGTTTCTATAAATTGAAATTTAATTTGCAAATTATCAGAAGTTTTAAGTTGTCGTTCTTCCTTTTTGTTGATTTATTGGAAAGTTCATTGGGCGTAAAACAGTCCCATAAATCTCACATCTCGCTAGATCCCCACGAGATTCAAACTCGAGACATGCAATTGAAAGTTTCAATTTCAAACTACTGGGATGTCCCATTAGGAATGTTTAAGTTGTCTCTAGTATGTATTGGTGAGGTGTTCTCTTTCGGACTCTAAAAACACAAATCAATTCCTTAAGGCCCATGATCTCCTGAAAATCTCAATCCATGGCATTTTATATGGAAGCAACAAATTACGACAGAAGTTAGAAGACATCAGGAATTTTCTGAGAATAATTGACTGATGTGCATCTACTGTCGTTTTGAATTCATTTCATCTTAAAGCAGTCATTCATCTATTTATAAAACAAAAATAGAAGCCATGGTCAACACGTTACAAATTGGATAAGGAACATAAATGGTTCGATCCCAACACAACAATCTTTAGAGCTCTGGCTTAGCTTCTTTATTCGATAACTTATTCCAAGTCAATAATCATATCTGATTATCTGAGTTTGAACACTACTGTATGATGAACTGCCAAGAATATAGAACAGTATATTTCCTAGACATTTGACAAATGTTAGTGATTCATAACAAGCATCGTATATGATACTTGCTTCAGTTTAAAATATAGACTGGCTGACTACATGAGCCCAAATTTTGATCCACTAAAATAAGACACTATGCAAACCAGAAACTAAATTGATTGGGTACAGAAACTTCCCTGTATCACTGTCCTCTAGGCCGCTTCTTGCCCAGTTGCAGCAAACCACTGAAAGACTGCAAACTCACACCAACATCTTCATCATATTCTATTCCAAGTTCTTCCTGCAAAAATTTAAACAATTTAGAAGCATATTTCTGGTTTCAAGACAAACCAAGAGAGAAAAAACCTTTAACTTCTTTAGGATCCTTGGGTAAGTGAAAAATGGAGAAATTATTACCACCTGAGATATTAGATGGTGACGGTGGTCGGAGAAGTGGCGTTTCCGACTGCGCGATCGGATTATGGTTTATGGAACCATTGTCGGGAATGTGAAGGGAAGTAGTCTACCGTGGCTTTTACGACATGTTTTCGCGTTCCGAAGTACACGGATAAAGGGGTGGCAATTTTGATCCGGCCCCGGGGAGCTCCAATCGGACGGGTCAGATTCATTGTCCTTTGATGGATCGGATCTTGCCCAAATCCAAAATAATGTAAGAGAAGTTTGGAGCAACGTTGGGATTCTTTTATACTTCGGTAGGAGACACATATACATTATCTATATCTTGTCAGTTGTAAGTTAGAATTATGGTGAATCACATTATAATCTAAATTTTTAAGTTAATTGGACAAAAATTGAGTATATGGAATGTTATTTTAATCAAATTACAAGAGGCAAGACTTGATTAAAGTGATTTTCGACGATTATGAAATTCTAATGAAAGAAATATTTAAGTATTTATATATTTTTCTTTTTCAAAAAAATAGAGCAATGCAATAAGATATAAGCCACATAATTAAGAGAAGTAAGATAAAATGGTAAAGTGATTCAAGAGTATTACTTGTGATATTCTAAATAAATTGATTTTTTTTTATGGGATAGTTGTGAAATTAGTTATGTTATATTGTTCAAATGCTAAAAAGTTAATAATTAATACTCGCATAAATTTGAAGTAATTAAGATGCGAATATTGAGATAAATAACCAGACATACAAGAAAATATAAAATACAAAATAAAAAGCTACATAAAGAGGTGAATATGTAATTAGATAATGTAACTTGTTGGGGTATGTGGACAGGGTTAGACATGGTGAAAACATATTGAGAATTACATAAAGAAATTTTTTTGAGAATAATATAATTATTCTATGTGTTACCACTAAAAATAATGGCTTAATTGATGCAAATAAATTAAAACAATTCTTATAACACACCATACTAATTTAAAATTTAAAACTTAAAACTTGTCGAGTTTATATATTTTATTTATTATTATATATTATATCATAAATATATTATCTATATCTATATTTTTATACTATTCTAAAAAAAAGAGACCTTTTTTTACCATATATATTTTATACAATTTAAATAATTTATTAATAATTTTAAATTTCAAATATCAATCCACTTTCTCTCGTACCCAAGCTACTCCAACTCATTATCTTTTTATCAGTTACACATATTTTTGTTTTGAAATAGATGAAAATACTATTTAAATTATTTGATACAACACATCATCTTTTTTTCAGTTACACATATTACCATTTTAAATAAATTAAAATACTAGTTTAAACTCTTTGACAGTTTTCGCTTATTTTTTTACAACAGTTACTAAAAAAAATATTTCTATTTTCTTTGTAAGAATATAAAATATAAAAAAAGCCTCAATTGTGGACAAGTTATATTTTTTTCTGATTAAATCGAGCCAATAATTTAAATCTTCTATATATATATAAAAAAAAAAAAGCTAATAATTTAATAGATAATCTGTAGTGGAAGTCGTAAATCATTCACTTAATAAAAATATTTCATCTTTCGACCTCTCTTACCGTCTGAGTAGTGGAATCAGAGCAGCCGGCGGGAAGCCTTCGGTATCGGTAAGAACAGTACAATACCTCTCATTCTATTTCCATTTTTCTAAGAAATGCACTCTATGTTCTTTCGAATTTCTATTCGCGGCCTCTTTTATTCCCGTAATATCGAATTCACGCTCTCCGTTTTGTTGCCGAGAAAAATGGTGGAAATGCACGAAACTTCAATTTTATCCTTCTTATTCGTATTGTTTTGAATTCCAATAAGCTAAGAAAATTTGTTGAATCAACCGAGACAACGGTTTCAAGAAGCAAAGTTCAGTAATATAGCAAATTATCCTGGTTCACTGGTGAAATTGTAAGAATCAATTTATTTATACCTTCAATAAATTTATTAATCAAACTGAGATTTAGAACTAGAGGTTACAGGATCTTAATTTTGATCTCCTTTTTGATCCGTTCTCGTCTTCCCGTATCTGGATTTGAATACTAGGGTTTTGTTATAAATATTTGAATGTTAAAATTATTGTCTATTGAAATTAACTATTTCAGTTCAACACATTTACAAAAAAGGAAAAAAAAAACACTAATATCAGTTCATATTATAACTAGAATCTGGATTTGGATTTCATTTAATTTGTGCAAATTGCTTTAGTCTGATTTATAATTTCTTTCTTACTATAACTAGAATAATCTGATACAATGATATGTTGATTGTGCTTTTAATTATTCACTGTGTCAATACCTTTATTTTTTAAAGGTGCTTATGATACTTTCACTCTTTAACTCTGCCAGAAATCTTGTGAATACAATGTCTACTGTTGATGAACCACTATATCCAATAGCTGTGCTCATAGATGAGCTGAAAAATGATGACATCCAGCTCCGGTTGAACTCAATTCGTAGGCTATCTACAATTGCGCGGGCTCTTGGGGAGGAGCGAACACGGAAGGAATTGATTCCATTTTTGTGTGAGAATAATGATGATGATGATGAGGTGCTTCTTGCAATGGCAGAAGAGTTGGGTGTGTTCGTTCCTTATGTTGGGGGAGTGGAGCATGCCCGTGTGTTGCTCCCGCCTCTGGAGACTCTTTGCACTGTTGAGGAAACCTGTGTGAGAGATAAAGCTGTGGAGTCACTATGTAGAATTGGATCTCAGATGAGAGAGAATGATTTGGTAGATTGGTTTATTCCTCTGGTGAAGGTCAGACTGCTGTTTTCACTCAATGTTAATTATTTCATGTTTATATATTTTCCTAATAAGTTATCATTGTGGCTATGGACAAGAACATCTTTACTGTTCTATTGATTTTTTCTGATATTCTACATTTAGAAAAGAGTCTCTCATGTTGGCACCTGAAACTTCCTCAGCGCTATCTATTACTACATGTTTCTCCCATACTTTACTGTATCTAGTGCATGGCCTCAAACTTTCAACAGTAATTTCCCCCTGTTACCAAAACAAGGCGGAGGATGATATATGAGAATGTTTTTTGACTAGAACTTGACCTTTATCTAGATGTGCTTTATGTCACTTTGTATGTAATGTATGTCTTGATGTTGTTTTGGCAAAAAAATGTTCAACATTATGTTATCTCTGTCTGTATTTGAGTTTCTCATTTTTTACATTTTACATTTTGTATAACTCATAAATTCGAAGTCATTGTTTTTCCTGATACATTTTATTGCCCTTTCAGAGATTGGCGGCTGGTGAATGGTTTACAGCTCGAGTCTCTGCATGTGGGTTGTTTCATATTGCCTACCCAAGTGCACCAGAGTTGTTGAAAACAGAGTTGAGGTCAATATACAGTCAGTTATGTCAAGATGACATGCCCATGGTTAGGAGGTCTGCTGCATCAAATCTCGGGAAATTTGCCGCAACTGTTGAATCTGCTCATCTGAAGACAGACATCATGTCATTTTTTGAGGATCTTACACAGGATGGTATGCTGCATAATTGTAGTATTCTTGGCTTTGTGACCCCTTGGTACCTTTTAATGAGGTTATTACATATCGATTAAATAAAAGTTTCTTGGGTTGATCTTATGCATTTGTATCCATTGATTCATAACCATCTTAAGTAAGAAATTGACAATTCTTTATTACGGTAGTTTTCTATCTATTTCGAAATGGGATTTATTTCAATTTTGCACGGTAAATATGAATAATTGAGTTCTAAGGAGGGTTAAGAAAAAAGGAGTCTACTATGAGGAAAATAAAGTTATAATAGGAAAGATAAAACATAGAATATATGATTTAGTGTTGTGTTTTTGTCTTGTTTATGCAGTTGGGCCAAAATTTCATAGTGTGGCCCATTAGATTATTACGACCCAAGAGCAACCCGAAAAATAAGTTTTAGTTCACGAAGCGAAGGAAGGCCCATTTCGTAGCAAGATAACAAACTAGGGGTTTAGGGGCTTTCCTCTGAGGAAAATTTTTTAGCTTTTGTTTTCTTGTAGCTTATATGTAAAGGCAGTTAGCTCTAGGGTTTCAGTACGATTTTGCGAACAAGACATTTATATTTTCTCTAAGAACAGAATAGTGAATTTCGATTTCTTCAGTGAGGACGTAGGCTAAATTGAGCCGAATTTTGAGATATCTTGTGTTCTTTCTTTTGCTTGTTTTCGATTTTCAGTTATAGATTTCATTCTATTCTCATTTCTGTTTTCACATTTAGGTATATACGATACTTGATATGAAACGCTTGAGGAACTGTATCTAAGAATTCTTCTTCCTTCTTCTATTCCCAGTAATCTAGGAACTGATTAGCTTAATCAGTATGGCTCTAATGGCATCAGGTCAGGAGGCTGTTAGTGCCGATCTTTAAATCTTGGTAAAAATGGATCAAAGTTAAAAAGAGAAATGATATGAATTCTCATTCTCCCTAAGGCCTGGACATGAGTCTATGCTGTTTGAAATGGACCTAAAATCGGGCGAGGAACATTATTTCCATATTAAATTGATCGTATTTCTTTAGCCATATATGTTATGAAGAATGTAGGGTCGAGTTTGTACTGGGAGATAGGAGAAAGGGTTGGCTTGGTTTGTAAACATACTGCATGGTGTAAAATGATAGACTAATTCCTAGTTCAGTAGTACTATTGTTACTTATATACTTTGAGACATATGATAAGCTGTATTTCCATCAATACAGTGCTCATTGTATCAAAAGGATTGAAGAAAAAATTCATGTTTTTCTACAATAGGTATTGAAAGGAATGTTATTCATTAATTAGTAATAGCAGAATGCTCTTTAGCATGTGAATGTATAAAAACAACACTAGCCGTTTAAGTAAATGTGATTCCTAGGACCTTTAATAGGAGGGAATTTTCTTCGTGCCACAGGAATTGCAAGGCTGCCTCTATTAGTACTCAATTTTGAAGAAAAATATACAGGGATGGCTTTATATTTTTTTTCTTCTTTTTTTGTCTTTGGGGGTCACATGCATTTTTGGAAATCCAGTTTGAATTATAGCATTTGTCTTACATCCTATGTTGATACGTTATGTTGAGTGCATTATCTGGGTTCTTCCATGATTCATTTTTTTTCAACTCCGTTAATTATTTGATTCAGATCAAGATTCTGTTCGACTGTTGGCTGTGGAGGGTTGTGCTGCTCTTGGCAAGCTGTTGGAGCCTCAGGATTGTGTTTCACATATCCTGCCTGTAATTGTTAACTTCTCTCAGGTACTTTTTGTATTATGGCAAGTTGTAAACTTTAAATGTTTTTGTTCTTTTAATGGATTTCAAAATCTATGTTTCTAATATAATATAGTTTCTCATTATTATACAGGTAAATTTTATGTACTTTACGTAGCATTGTATCTTTTCTAAGATGATTATGATAATTTAGGAATTATCTAGTTCAGTTTATTTGTATCTTTTTGTGAAAATTTCTACATAATAGATTTCTGGAGAGTAAGTGATGCGGATGTTGTGTTTTGAGTGTATGTGCCTGTGCACTTCTCAGATTACTTGCAAGAATATGGTTGGATACTAATACTATACCTTCTGTTCAATGGCCTTCTGATGAAAAGAGTTTTTTGAAACTTGGGAAAAAATATCATAGTGAAAAGGGTCGAATGTCAAATATGTGGAAATGATAGAAAGAAGACTTTTTAAGGCTAAGCTAATTCTATTCAATAGGTGTAAAGTTTGTTCATCGCATATCCTAAAAAACTTGCTCCATATGCACCGGAAACTTGGGCAGTTTAATGGATTTTTTAGTATAATGATCCACAAATGATGTAATCTCAAATATTTTTGTTCTGAGAATGATACATGCTCAGGGGCTCTGTATCAAAAAGAAGATAATGCTATTATTTAACAGAACATATATATTTGGGGTCAAATATCATCTTGAACTTAATGAAGAAAACCTTAAGGAAATTCTTTGGGGAGAGTTATATTGTCACTGTGGGTTCTAAGTTGATAACATGTGCTGACATTAAGAATTGATGCTTGCGTTTACCTGATTGTACATCTAGGCTTAAACTTAATATGGTATTTGATATATAAATTGTTATAACTGTCATTATCAGTAATCTTGTTTCCGCACATCTTTGTTGGTAATGGAAAAAGGAGATGCTTAAATTGTTCTTTGCTTTCCATAAGGGGTGGAGATAAGGAGTTAAGTAACGGTATTGCATTGTTTTATAGCTTAGATGGAAGCCTTAGACAAATACCCGAACTTAAAGGGGTCCCACGAGAATGAATTTCATCTACTTTGGTTTCCCAGAGGTAAGATTGGGAACCCACAACTATGACCAATAACATATTTTGAGATTAGAAGGCCATTTCTTAGATATGATGCCAAAGTCCCCCTTTTATTCCATGAGAGTATGTTATTCCTCTGTAAAACATTATGAGTGCACCATTTAATTTTTTTGTTTTTTTTTGTTTTTGATCAGGATAAGTCTTGGCGTGTGCGTTACATGGTGGCCAATCAATTATATGAGCTCTGTGAAGCTGTAGGGCCTGAACCTACCAGGTATTTTATTTCTGAGAAGCCTCCACAATACCTTCTTATGCTCTACGGCTTCCATTATAATATATTATGTATAGCTGAGTGCATCATGAATCATATTCATTACCTGGGACAATAGTGCATCATGAATCATATTCATTAGCTGAGTGCGTTACATGATGGATAATGATTCTAGAACAAATTCTGTGTTTTCGGAAGCAAGTTCTCTATAATAAGCTATCAATTAGTATTGTTGATATGTGGCAATAGTGTATGTTATTTTCAGAATATCTTATCCATTATGACTGTCTTTTATAGGACGGAGTTGGTCCCTGCTTATGTGCGGTTGCTTCGAGATAATGAGGCTGAAGTACGTATAGCAGCTGCTGGAAAAGTGACCAAATTTTGCCGGATTGTAAATCCAGATCTTGCAATTCAGCATATTCTTCCTTGTGTGAAGGTATGCTTGCTTTGGAATAGCCTATACACATTCAATGTTACCTCTCTACACTGTTTCTTTTCTTGGCCGTATTGTTCTGGATTTAATGAGTCTGTATGTATATTCTGCAACAACCTTTGCAGGAATTGTCGTCAGATTCGTCCCAGCATGTCCGTTCTGCATTGGCTTCTGTAATCATGGGAATGGCTCCAGTCTTAGGGAAGGTAACAAAGAAAGGGCATATACTGGTATCTGAAATTGTACTGGCCTAGGATAGAATATGTTCCACATATCATACATGTAAGGTCAGGGCACTTGGTATTTTACTATTCCTATTTATTTTTCTATGTCTGGCTATATGAAAAACATGTAATTTGGGGTCTTCTGGCATTATTTACACCCCCTCCCTCTCTCCCTGGAAAAATTGAAAAAAAAAAAAAAAAAAAAAACAGAAAGGAAGATTAAGTACATGGTTTTGTGCTGTTGGTCTTTGGTTGTATAGGTCTCATTGTCTTTCAATGTATGCAAATGACTTCAACGCCTTCTGATTGAGCATTATTATGGATCTTATGATATTTACTCTTTTCTGTTTCTTTCTTGAAATGGTGAAAGTCATTTTTTGACTTCTTATATAGAAGTATTTATTTATAAACCTTTTCTCAATGTAGGATGCAACAATCGAGCAGCTTCTCCCTATTTTTCTTTCCCTTCTGAAGGATGAATTTCCTGATGTGCGCCTTAGTATTATCAGCAAGCTTGATCAAGTGAATCAGGTCAGTTGTAGCTTCAGGAGTTCAGTGTTAGTTTTGAATACATTACGTTGCCAAGTGTAGTTAATGTTTCCTTCAGATGATGCACCACTTGGATTCTAAATAAATACGATAAATAAGCAGTGAAAGCAATAACATTCACTAGTCATGTTGAACAAGGCTGCCATTCTTGCAGGTTATTGGAATTGATCTGTTATCTCAATCCTTATTACCAGCCATAGTTGAACTTGCAGAGGATAGGCACTGGAGAGTCCGGCTTGCAATAATAGAGTATATACCATTACTGGCAAGTCAGTTGGGAGTAGGGTTTTTCGATGACAAGCTTGGTGCTCTTTGCATGCAGTGGTTACAGGATAAGGTCTGTCTCCATTTTCCTAGTGAAACTGAAAACATTTCCTTGGCTTCCCAATTTTTTTTCATGAAAATGTCAAATGATGAAGTGTAGGGAAAAAACAATACATTCTGCATGTCTGTTTCAGGTTTCGTCTGTTTTTTATAATTCTGAATTTTTGTTGCAGGTTCATGCAATTCGTGAGGCAGCTGCTAATAACTTGAAGCGCCTTGCGGAGGAATTTGGTCCAGAATGGGCTATGCAGCATATAATTCCACAGGTTTATCTCGTGATTTCTATTGTTATTTACTCTTACAAGGAAGTATTGACATTTCTCTTGATAACTTCATTTGCATACATGACATTGCTTATAAAATAATGAGATTATCAAAAAAAATGCAACCATAAATTATAGGTTTGTGAAAAAGGGTGAATTTGTGATGCATTTTCAGTCTTTCTTGTATATTTCTTGCTCCTCTTTCTCCTTTTTCCTTTCCTTGTTTGGCAACCTTTTTGAATGTTGCAGGCCCTGTAATAGCAACTGGTGTGTTCCATTCAACAATAAATTTATTCAAATAAAATAGAAAAATTGTAACAAAGGTTATTGCATGTTTCTTGTAATCAAGTCATTTAGAAATTATTTATTTAATATATAATGATCCGTGGTGTCTATGTCAATTCAATCTGTCCTTTTTAATTTAGTTTTCCAGCATTAGTTTTCAGTATTTTGGTTGTGCGAAAAATACAAGGATATGACTTTTTCTTTAATAAAATCCTTACTTATCAAAAAATACTGGGAAAGAAAATGCAATAGTAAGTACCAAACAAAATGAGTGGCATCATTGCAATTGTTTATCCATATAATGCATGGTTTTTATTTATATATTTCTAAGTTGTCTGGTTGCTTTCTTACATTGAAACAATATTTATAAACATCAATTCAGTATTATTTCAATTAAAAGACCAGTTACCTACAAATAGTAAAAGCTTAATCAAAATGAAATGTTACATGGTGACAAAATCCAAAATTGTTCTTATCTCCTAGGATTATCATAAAGACTATTATTTACTTGTTCTAATATTGATGACTATAAGTAGGTGAATTTGTTTTTGTTAAATATTTTAATTGTCTTGGTGGATGTTATATTTAGTTCTCCAATAGGCCAGTCAAAGTTTTGTTGACTGCACCATTTACCATTTACTCGAGTCAAGATCATTCTTGCGTGTATAGTTCTAGAGTAACAGGTATGGCATGTCATGGACTAATTTGAACAGGTTTTGGAGATAATTAACAATCCACACTACTTGTATCGAATGACTATTCTACATGCTATCTCTCTTCTTGCACCTGTTCTGGGTTCAGAGATCACATGTTCAAGTTTGTTGCCTGTTGTCATCACTGCATCAAAGGATAGGTACCTTTATTTCTATTTGTTTTTTGTTACACAAAAGGCAACTACTCAATCTAGCTTTTCAGTTTCTGACTGCCTTTGGGACCATTCTTTCCAGAGTACCCAACATCAAGTTCAATGTTGCAAAGGTGTTACAGTCCATCGTCCCCATAGTTGACCAGTCTGTGAGTTTCTTGTTACCCTTTTTTTCAATTCATGAGTCTCACGGTAGGGGTGTTTATGGCCAGATTTTTGTATTAATGTTGTTGGATTGGATTCCAATCTAATCCAATAATTTATATTTATTTTTTAAAAGTTAATTTATTCTTATAAACTTCTTAAGACTTAAGTCTATAACTTACTATCAGCTCCTACATCATCCCATATCATCCTAATTAAGCTCATTATGTATTGTACTCTTAAACAGTTACTTTTTGTGTTTATGTGATAATGAGCTTGCAAATATTAGTTGCAACTATATTTGTATTTTTAAAAATATATTATTGATAACTTCTTAAAGTTTTAAATTAAGTTATTACTTTTTAAAATCTGTTGTTACTGTTTTGAACAAATTATTATTATTTAATACAACTTATTATTTAAGTAACTGACTTCTAAAATAGAAAGTGTAAGAAAAAAATCTTATCGGATCAACTCAATCTAATTCAATTCATGATTCATGAATTGGATTGGATTGATTCCAAGCCCTATATATATATGGATTGAATTAACTTAAAAAAATTAGAACCGAAATTGTTGAATTGGTTCAGAATTAACCTTGAAAATGAACCAATTCAGCACAAAAAACACCCCTAGTCTCACCTTATAAAACATTAGATAGAACTTTGAATTCTGTTCTGCATTTTCTTTCCTTTTTCAAAGCAGGTGGTGGAGAAGACAATTCGGCCATGTTTGGTCGAGCTAAGCGAGGACCCTGACGTTGATGTGCGTTACTTTTCCAACCAAGCACTTCAGGCTATTGATAATGTGATGATGAGCTAGAGTGGAATTCTTCTTTTCCTGTGCTTGAATTGCTGCTGAAGATGTTTTCATAGAGTTCCGCACTATTTACTCAGAGTGGGAATAGTAAGTATTTTGTGAGTAAACGTACTGGGCATTTTTTGCATCTGATAATTTGATTAGTAGTAGTTATTAATATAATATATAGGCTCTCAAAATTTATGGTTGAGATCAAACAGGGGAGCTCTCTGAAACTTAAAAAAGTTTATCCTGGAAAAGGAGGTTTGTATTTTCAAATCAAGGAATTAAAGTGAGTTTTTTTACCTCTGTGGTGGTTTGATTGTTTGAACTCTATTATATGTATAGTTTAAAATATTATTCTAAACTCTTACAGTTTGAAAAATTAACTTTTATATCCAAAAAACTAAATGATATTTATGTGACAAGCAAAAAATTTTTTTTTCTTAACCTGTAGTTTTTTATATTTTGTTCTTTACAGTTTAGATTTCATAAATAAATTTAGAAAAATAATCATAATAATGTATTTTCTTTTTATGCACATATTGTTTTTGTGTAAAAATTTTACGATCTGAAAAAAAAAAATATTTATTTTATTATGTTCGTTCTTTATCAACCTCGTTCTTGAGCTCTCTGTATTCTTGGCACAAAGCACATCCCCTCGCAGAAACAATGAACGCAACAATCTGCGCTGGTTTTCTCCTTCACACACAGAATCAATGTGTAAAGTGCTTCACTCACCCTACACATGCTACAGCAAGTAATTAATTAATTAATTAAGCACCAAACAAATTAAGTAATTCATTATTTAACTGAACTCATCAACGCCAATTACATTTTGGTGTTATACAATTAATGAGGAATATACAAGTTGATCCTCTGTCAACAATTTCTGCTAAACATGGACACCAACACGTCAAGCAAACCTAAGAACCAAAAAAATGAGTTTAAACTCAATGACAATATCACATATTTTCACTTTGACCTAGAAATTAACATACATATGTATGTTTGTGTGTAGATAATTATAATAAATCAAATTAGTACTAATTAAATTAATAATCTTACATTAAAATTGCATGTAATGACATAAAATATATAGGCCACAGCCATATGCTCCATTCATTATTCTTGTCCAGAAAATTAACATAACAAAAAATAATTATTCATTAATCATCAACACAACATAACAATTTTGTAAAATCTACATTTCATATTTTAAGGCATTAGAAATCAAATGCACCCACAACTATTAACATCGTCACAACAATGGCAGAGACAGTAATTGGTTGCAGAATTAGTTTGTTCCGCCGTGACAGAACCGCCAGTTGTAGTGTTTGGTGGTTGTATGGAGGTGCTGATGGTATATGCCACAGGCAATGGCTGTTCCTTAAAGCCACCATACATAGTTGAAGAAGATGATACTTAGTACAATAAATGGTGTGTGTCGTTTTCTAAAATAAATTGTTGATTACGTATTAGAATGTGATCTGTTAACAATACAAAGTAATGAAAATTTAATTGAAAGTCAATTGCAATTCAAAGTTAAAAGATGACCGGAACTCAACTTGAACATAATAAATGAATGATTTGATTCTAATAAATTAATATGACCAGCATGTCGCTTAAAATAAAATATATCGATAAATTACAGTAATAAAATATTGAATATAAACATGATGGTCAACTACTAACTCAATGTTTAAAATTTGGGAACTATCATACAAATTTTGTACCTTTCTTGTTTAAATTGTTTTCCTTTGTTTAGCATGTAATACGCATTCTAGGAAATTTGAGTGTAATTCAATTGTAACATATTATAACATATAGTCAACCTCAACATGCATATTAAAAATATGATCTCAATCTTATATTCTTATCCTATATGTCAAACTTGAATATTAGCCTATAATGACACCACCAAAGTTTTGTATATATAAGATCAATACCTTGACCTAAATTCCATTACCAATTAATTTTTCATCTTTGCCTTCTTTGCAATATGTATCCTAAAGAAGCCTCTCCTCAAAAGCAGCCTCCTAAAGGACAATGGTCTACTGGCCTTTTTGATTGTTGGGACGACCCCTCCAATTGTAAGTTTAGTTTAAGATTTGCCTTGACATTTTTGCTTTAGTTCTATTATATGTACAATGACATATGTTTGTTTCTTAGGTTGCTTCACATGCTTCTGTCCTTGCATCGCCTTTGGACATATTGCAGAGACAATTGATGGAGGAACTATATGTAAGCCAGATTCAATCTGCTAATCATATTTGCTTTAATTTCATTTGAAACCTAATATTATATTTAAAGGAGTTGATAATTGAAAATCGAATATAAACTTAAATTTTACGAGGTGGGGTCTATCCTATTTTTAAGATTGATAAAACTGTTTTGGTTTATTTTTTTAATTGCTTTTCTCACTTCTATATATAATTTGTTCAAAATTTTCCCTCGTGGTAATTTTCCTCCTTTTTCAATATTATCCATCATAACCCCAAGGGGTTCATGACCTAAGTGGTAAAGACTCAAGAATGTGTTTTTTTTTTTTATTATTGATTTCTTGGGTTCGAATCTTTTTATCAAAGACTGCGGAGTAAATAAAATCTCTATAAATTTTCCTAATCCGATTAAGTAGGTAGTTAAATGAATAATAATAACTAGTTTTGCAATATTCACATCTCAATTGGCAGCTAGAACTGCAGCGAGTTGCATCTACTATGCTCTGTGCGCTGTTGGATGTGGAGGGCTATATGCTTCCACCTACAGAACCAAACTACGACGTCTATTTTCACTGCCAGAAGAACCTTGTGGAGATTGGTTGGTCCATTGTTGTTGCTGTGTTTGTTCTCTAACCCAAGAATACAGAGAACTCAAAAATCGCGGAGTTGATCCTACCATAGGTAATTACTTGTAAACCATCACTAAATTTCTCTAAAACAAAATGAAAATGTTCCTTATTTATTGTCTAATATTGGCACAAACTAATTGATGTGTTTTTGAGAGAAGGATGGGAAGCAAATGTTGAAAAGTGGAATAGAGAAGGAATGACACCACCAATGGTTGCACCCAACATGGCTCGTTGATAAAACATTGTGGCAAACATTTACATTATGTACAAAAGAAAAATAAACATGGTTGGGGTCTATATGTATGACTCTATGCTCTATATAAGTCATCAACAATGGTTGCACCCACCAATGCAGGTTTGTTTGTGGATTGTGGTTGAGTGGGTTGAATAAATGTATTTGATTTTATATGTCGCTGGGTTTTGCTAAATTCTTGAGAGATTTTATTAATAAATGTGTTTCTATTGAAGTTTGTTGAATAGTCTACCAAAAAAATAAATAAATAAAAGAAGTTTGTTGAATAAAATTTCATATTTTCATTCATTTGAGCCCATCGTACTGTGGGTTTGAGATCGGATTTTATAATTTGAGCCCACCGAATTGTGGGCTTCGGCTTGGTACCCCAGGGCTTACTTCAATTCACAAAGCCCAACATATCCTATATAACCTTACAAGAACAAAATAATTTTTTTGTTTCAGTAAAAAATAATAATGAATAATTCATTAATATAAACCCCAAATGGCACTTATATTAAAATAAATAAATCAATATATTATCGATTATCATAATATAAACTTTAACTGCTTTGTCACTAATTAGAATTCAGAAACTCATTTTACTGACTCCTTAGTATGATATGTGTATCACTATAAAAATCAATGACAATATATTTTTATAGTCAGAAATTTCTGCCATATGTGCTATAACAATTCAAATTCAAAATAGTTGTTCAAATAGCATTAGATCATAATCTTTCACAAGAAAAGAGATAAATGAACCGAAAACATAAAAAATCTCAAAGAATGTGAATCATAGACTCCCAAAGAGAGAGAAAAAAAATCTCATTTAGAAAACTATAAAAAACTCAAAATTTTCCTTGTGAATAATACATGTCTCAAATCGATTTAATTAAAAGTAAAAGAAATAAAGAGGAAAATAGCTAGGTTTAGAGGCTGCCAGCTAAGGGAGGGAGAGAGAATTAAGGCCTCTTCTTTACTCTTTTTTTTTTTTTTTTTTGTGATCTCTATGAACAAAATAATTCTAAGATCGATCTTAATTTATAAAAACATGTTTTCATAATTAATTGAATATTTAATTAATAGGATGTGACGAAATTTAAATTCATTTAACAATATTCGAATATTACACCTCGTCCATTTATCCTATTATTAGATGTTATATTACTTAATTTCAATAGGAAAGTTGATGTCATATTACTTTAATCTTAATAGGGAACGACAATATTGAAGCTCCTAACTATCTTAATATGAAAACTATTTTTTTTCCTTGATCAAACATGTAAAGAGTCTTAATTCTTAATATGAAAACTTATTATGTATTCTTGGCTTGAGATATTGTTCTTCCCTTCAGTTTTTTCCCCATCTCCTCCATATCCAAATATTAGCATGAGCTGACCTCTTAATTGATAAGCAATATGCTGAGGTGGGTCCACACCTATTTGATCCTTTCATTGATTTTTTATTTTTTTTGATCCCTTGCTTAAAGCACAAAACACTAAACAAGCCAATATTATGAACTAAAATATCCCCAAATTCAATAGTTTTTGGTAACCCAAACCGTAACGATGGTTGACAATGATGTTTTCTTGATGATTAGTTTGACAAAAAGTTTAATTTATTAGGAAGATAACTGTCACTACTACTCCTCCACCACTTGATGTGGTTCAAAGATTCAAATAGTACGTAGGATATTTGTTAATCTAGCACTCTTAGAAGTGGACATGTGCTAACGTACGAAAATTGATATATTCCTCCAATTTGGTTCCATTTGGAGACACTAAACCTGTCCCACTTCCTTGGACCTAAAACATTGACCACAAACAATGTATTTTTTTGGCTTTGATGCCTTTATTTAATCCCAAAACTCATTGATACCCAAATTGCCAACCCACCATTTCCTACAGATGGACTCAAGCCTGCAATTCAGGGTCCCTGGAAATCTGACTGCAAGTGACATGGAGATGAAATCAGAACATAGTCTTCCATTTGAGGCAGAGGATTATGATGATGATGATGATGATGTTTTCTATGCTGAGATTAGGAGGCAGATTTTGCTGTTAACAACAGAGGATAATGAAGATTTTCTCCAAACAAAACGTTCCAATTCCATTAGCAGCGTTAACCGATGCTCGAATGGATTACACACTTGTTTTCCGGTTTCGATTAAATCTGTTAGCCATCTCAGTTCATGGGAACGTGAGAATTCTGCTTCAACACCGAGTTGGCTTGTGAACTTGTGGAAGAATGGGAATGGAACTGGAGTCTTCATCCCTCAAATTGGATTCAGAAGATATCATCATAGACCAGGTACAGATTCTTTATCTTGTTAATGGATTCTGAACATTGACTTGTCAATTTGTACTTACTAGTTCAATCATACAATCTTTTTTTGTTTCTCTATTTGCAGTAAAGGTTAATAATGTCAAGAGAAGAATATACAAGCCCGTGCAGAATGGATCCGGATACTAGATTTTTCATAAGTTTGTATCTTTTACATAAATTTAGAGAAATAAAAAATATAGCATAATTCTGAAACATCTTACAAGATCCTTGTATATTCAGGAAATTGCACAAAGCTGTATTTAATCACCTCTCTCTCCCACTAAGATTAAATTCTAATCAATTTCAAGACAACTTAAAACTTTGTATCAATGTCTTACTGTATACTAAATGAGAGGTATTATGGATGTCCGTGAAAAAGATAATGACATCTTTATTTTTTGGGTCCCCAGTTGGGTCAAGTTGTGTTTGGTTAACAACCAAACCATGAAACCAACAAACCACAAGTAGAAACCAGGATAATGCCATCTTTGTCAAACAAACATTATAAAAAACAGGATAATACTGAGTGCAGTAGCTGTTATTGAAGTGCAGCTAAGTGCTTTATGCAAATCTATATGAGAAAGTGAGTGATTGTGAACTGATGTTCATAGCCATTCTTGTTTAAGCATATATCTTATTAGCACATGAAAAAGTTACATGGTTACTACTCAATGTGGTTCGGTATACATAATTTTTCCCGTCAACTAATACTACTGAAGTCAAGATGCAGAACAGTACCCACGTTCTACTTAAGTCAAGGGTCTCTGGGCTCATTTAACTGGCAGGTTGCTAACCCAACTCATACTCGATTCCTATTATAGCCATCAGTTCTGCTGAAAGTATCAGAGGTCCTATGGTAGGATGCATTGGAGATGTAAATATCAGTCTCTAGGTCGTGCTAGCCACAATGAACTTAGTGCTCGAAGGCGTGAAAAGTAATCATTTATCACAAGAAGCGCACGAGCTGCTTGCCGAGTAGTCAAAATCCGGTGCATTTGTTGTAGAGTTTGTAGCCTCAAAAGGTCAGCCTAGCAAGAGATAAAATATTCAAGATTTATACATACCTTCTTATCCCACCGTTGTCATACAGATACAATACATCGATAACAAGTTCATGACATATCAAGTCGATGGTTACATCTCTTACCTGATGAACAAAATTCTCTAATGTGGCAAGCTTGCTCATTGCAATTGCCATTTGGCCCATGTAGTCTGCAACATTACCAGAATCCGAAGGGCACAGGGTTGTGGAGGAAAGTGTCTCTAAAAGTGATTGTTGCAAAGCTTCCATACCTTGTGATAAGGCATCTTCAGCTTGCTGGGAAGACTGCTCCAGATTACATATGCCCATTAATTGTTGATCAGTCAATGGTTCAAGGTGGTTCTCCAGTATCTGGGGGAAAAGAATAAGAATCAAGAGATACATATTCATATCTATCCGGCATAAAAGACTGGAGAAAAAATGGCTTTCAAACAAAATACACAAATTGGTAAATCACCTTTAGTAGTTCGGATGAACGAAACCCACCAAGCCACATAAAACACCTTTCAGCAGGTGTCTTCCACATTCCAGAAAGCATATGAAATACATCAGCCTTTGTACCCGTGCTCTTTAGCCTGAATACTTCATCATAATGTGTCATGACACCCTCAACAAGAAGACGAAGTTCATTATCTCCCATTTGAGAATTCACAGCTGATCTTAGGTCACTGATTAGACGTTGATGATCATCAAGCCAGCGAACATAGTCCATGTCAAATGCCAAGACACCTGAAAATTTAGTTGATTACAAGAAACCATGTAAACATGCTCTTCTAGTATATTGCTAATTGACAACACGAAATTAATTCCAATAAAACACAAAATATTAATACATATTATCAATTTAAAATCTAATTCAGCAGTCAAAGCAACCACCAGTTACTATAACACGACATTATGAGAGTGCACTGGGCCCGTAGCATACATCAATGGGGAAAGAAATATGAATCTCATATTAGAAGCTAAAAGTGATCAGAAATTACATATGGGTTCAAAAGAACCCGTGCAATCCTCGTTATAATTCACTACATCACACAAGAAGGAACCCTCAAGGGACAACTCATACATTGTTGAGAAGCCCTGTTAGCTTTCCAAAAACTCATCCACATTAGCTTTATGCTATAACTAACAACAGACAATCTTTCCTGACAATAAATGTCAAGTGCATTACCCTCTCCAAGCGGTCACTTATCTGATTTGGAACAACATATAGGTTAGTAATATTTATATTTTTGGTCTATATCCATCCAGAAAATATCTTCCAGCATCTCCTAAACCCATCTAACATACGAGAGAACAATTTTCTTCCATTCTTTCAGCTTCAACAAACTCATTGATGCTTTTGATCATTTCCTAGAGCACTGGACAGGAACTGGTACCAAGTTACTTCCAAGTTAATCTTATTTATCCAATTAGGATCAAGTATTAGAAGCGTGTAGCGGTATTTATTACTTTCAAGATTATAGAAGTGGAACTGCAGGCTGGATTACTATCATAAACATACACACAAGTCATTCTTTTTCTTTTCTTTTTTCCAATTTTCTCTTCTATTTGAAATACTTCATCCTCGCAGCCTATAGATCATGATACTTACTTTTCTTATTCACTCAAAAGCTTGAGAGACTGGCTAATGGTGAGTTAGTCTTTACTCAAGTCAAAAAAAATAACTTGATCAACACTGCTTTAGCATCCAATGCAGTTTACCAGTTCTGCTCCTAAAAGTGCCATAATAAATTAACCATGAATGGGCTAGCAACACTAACGTAAAGTTATTTTTCCACTTTTTTCTAACAAACAACACTCCATGGAGGGGGAAAACAACAATAAGTAGATATTTGACAGAATAATAAAGTTCCATCTTTCTATTTTAAATCGTGAGTTGAGAAAATCTGATGATGTGAGAACTATTCAATCATTAACAAAATTAAATTTTGTGAATCTACAAATATTTTCCACTGACAATTATATATTAGTATAACAATATATACTTCAGATAAGTACATCAGATTCTGTTTTCTATGAAGTAAATAAAGCTTAATACACAACAAAAAACACTCATAAAAGAATTCACTTACTATTTCCAGCCACCAAATGACCATGATCCCCTGAGAAACCAGTTCCAATAAACATACCCTGCATTGAAATAGCAAACCCAGGAACAACAAAATTTTAGCAAAGCAAGGAAAGTATATGAACACTTCACTTCCTAAAAAATCAACCTTCTGATAAAGTTAACTTCTTGCACCTGTTGACGTACTCGCTGGAGCTCTTTCTCTAACTGTGTAAGCCTCAGCCGACTATTCTCCAGCTGTTGGACATATGCCTATCCAAAACAAAAACCTATAAATGATCCATGCATGTTTCATTTTTTATCCCAAGACAGCATGACAATCATTTAGGGACAACACATAAATCAACAACCACAGCAAAAAAATTAAGTATATGATAAAAAGGCCAGCTTGAAGTAAAATGGAAAGGTAAACAAGAAAAGGCACAAGAAAGTGCATTACTCCAGGTATCAAATGACAGGATCATATAGCCAAAGAAACCCAAAGAATTTAAGCAAACAATTTTTAGTGATAAGAGTAATTACCTTTTTCCTTAAACGACTTTTCCTTGCAGCTTCTCGATTCTGCGCCAGCCTACGGAGTGTCTGCAAAAGAGAAATTGATAAATAAAAAATATCAATCTTCAAACGAAAAACTAAATTTGTAACAACAAGCTTTTGAAACAAGTCCAGTAAAACAACCTTTTGATCACCAGATTTGACCTTTGATTGATCCATGGAGTCTACAACTACAAGTGAAACATGCCGACCTCCATTGAACTATGACACAAATGAAAACCCCTATTAGAAACTTCTTATTCACTTAATCATTCAAAAAACCAAAAATTGTGCCCTACTAGGAAAAAATTGTATGGAGCCCAATTTAATTCATCAACTGACACAAGACAGCATTTGGTTTACGAAATGCTACTATAAAAAACCTCTACTAAATAATCTAAGTTTATAATAGCATCAAAAGCTAACCCTCCTTTAAGGTCATAAGAAAGTAAGTTTAGAACATATAATATGCTAGAGAAATAGAATCCCACTTGGTTTTTATCATCCGTGTCCACATCTGTGGAAGTATCAGTCTGTTGGCTGTTCTCTGCCATGCCTGAATCACCCCAATTCTCAATGTGCCCATTTCCCAAAGACACAGCCATTGGTGTCCCTTTCTGATACATGAATTGCTGACCTGTGTCTACGCACCCTGTCCCTGTCGAAGCAATCTCTGAAGCCCCAATGCTCTAAATAGACAAAAGCATTAAGGAAATACCCAAAATCCCATCAATAAAACTGAAATTCATTCAAATATAAAAAACTTCATTTACATCTACCAGCAATAAAATAAAATTTAAATTAAAAAAAAAAAAAAAACTGAAAGATAGCTGGGAGTAAACGGGTACCGTGTTCAAAGTCCCATATTGAAAGTTATTAGGTACAACGGCAACATTATTCGACCTTAAACTGAACATGGAGCCTACAAACAATTTAAAATTCAAGGTAGTTAAGGAAGTGAAGATTTTTATTATATACATGCACAGGAGAGAGAGCGAGGGGTGTTACTTGAGCTTAAATCAACAGCATCATCGTGAGGGAAGGCAGCAGCAGATTGTTCAAGCTCTCCAATATCCGAGAAACGTGTATGGTTTCGGCTACTTTCATCTCCTCTGTTTCAAACCAGCGAAAACAGAGATACCCAGTTTAACAAAACATGTTTGCAAGCAAAAGACACAACCTTTTGCGAAAAAACAATAACCCACAAGCAAAACTAGCCGAAAAAGAAAACACAGGGAAAGTCAGCGGAATGAGGAAGTAATATACCGAAGAAAGAAGGACGAATGGCAATAAAGGTCGGAGTTAGCTTGAGCTGTCTTGAAGCTTTCCATTCTTTGAGCTACTGTCTTTCTTTCCTTTTCTCTCTCTAAGGAAGCATCATAAGGAAGTTATGTTGGAATAGAGGAAGCAGAAGATGAAGTAAAGAAAAACGCAGTGAAGTAGAAGAAAATCTTTGATGGATCTTTAAGAAGGGGATATCGTATCAGTACGGCGCCTGTGTTTATAATTTTTAAACGCCAGGCTTTTATCATTACTTTCTGACTTGGGATTTTAGTTTCCCAACACCCCCACACACTTCCATACTCATACCTCAATCTCTTCTCTTTACATGTAAACGTCCACTCCACTCTCGCATTATCTACTAGGACAAACCAAAGTATTGGGTTATTTATTAAAAAGCTAATTATATTTATTATTTAAATAAAAAGAAGTTAAAGGCAAATATTAAGGGATATTTTCTTTACAAAATTTCATTACACAAATGAAAAGTGTTGAGCATATGTGCTCTTCAAGGCACTTGCTACTTTATAAATATTATAAAACTAAGAAAAAAGAACTTATTCATTATCCTTAACAAAAAAAAAGGTAAAATATAACTATTAATGAATTAAAATGGTTGAAAAAAATTAAGAACTTATTCTTTATCCACCATGAGTTCATTAGTCTTTTTTAGTTCAAAAACTAAATTTGAAACATTATATTAAGTAAAGATATAAGTTTTTTTTTTAAAATCAAATATTGAACCTCTTAAATAAAAATAAATATAAATATCGCTGGGCAACGAGATCTAGCTATATTAAGTAAACTAATTCATTCATTACTTGCATAGCTTTGTTCTAATAGTAGGAGAACATAGATTTTATTTTTTCACATGCAGTCTCTTTTATGTTTATTTTTTTAGGCTTAAAAAAAAACCAAAAACTTCAGGTAAGAAGGTTTTTTTTTATTTTTTAATGAAGCAACTTTTACATGTCTTAAACTTTTCTACCCCATAGCAAATGCTCCGTCTCCAACCCACCCGCAGACAACCTCACTGGCGCGTAGGGGCATCTACGTGACCCACTCTCCAAGACATAAGTAAACGACCCTTTGATGCTTTGTTTGTTTCTCTATTTAGCTTTCTCTTTCTACTGAACTCTGAAGCCTGAGCAGCTCTTTGATCTTTGAGTCTTTGATACCCTTCCTCTTAGAGTCACAGTCTCTCTAGTCTCTACAACTTTGTGTACTAATATTACGTACACCCTTTTGGGGAAGAGTGTCCATAGATGCATGATAGGATGGTGGTGATGAGATGTGATCATGAGGTAAAGCCAAAAATAAAATACTTCTAATTTTTTTTATTATTAAATATTGCCATTATTTTTTTATTACTTTTGAATGTAAAAAGACTGATAATTAATCAAAAAGTTACTTAAGGGTTTACTTGGAAGGAACCTCATGTTTACTGCTAGTACCAAAAGAGGGTAAAACTTTTATTCTTGGGCCAAGAAGCAGCGTGTGGCAGAGTATATAGTATTTATGTAAGTAGCAGGTCCAAATTGGAAATTTTATGACGCATATTTTACGGCAAACGTACATATGCTGACGTGTCACTTTCCTTTTGGTTGTTTTTGTTTTCTGAATCTCTGATTTCATTGGAGTACTCATTTGTTTCTTTTGCTATTACTATTTACTATTACTGTTACATCTTGATGCCATGATGATGTGGCTCCGTTACTAGTACAACTTCTATGGTCACGTGACCCACAAAAACAAAGATCATTTCGCTCACGTGGAGTTTTGGATTCAGATGATCCCTATTCCTTCTCCTACGTATATGTGTTGTGAAAATTATGAACATTCTTCTATGAATTGCAAATGTAAGTGAATAATCATTAAATGTCTAGTTGAGCTATATTAAATAAACTCGTTTTCTTAACTCAATAACTTCAATTCTTCTGCTCCAAGGAGCTCGACCTCAACTCATTAAAAATAACGAGTCAACTTAACTCAGCTTGCTAAGGTTTTGAGCCAAGTCATTTAGGCTCTATTTGAGTTCAAGCTATCTTTAAGCTGACCATGTCTACATGTTACACCTCTAATAGTCAATTAGGCTAAGGCCTTCAGTAACAGACATAGAAAGTAACCTATCAATTGAACATAGTAAATCCAGTTGTCATTTTAAAAATCAACATTTGCATATGACCAACGTATGACAAATATAAACCCAAATGCATGCAATTCAGAAATTTCCAAAACTGACATCAACATTTCAAAAAATTACAAAATGGGCCCACGGCTAACACTGCTAAAATCTTGTGTCCTATAAGTGCTGAAGCCCAAGCTTCTGGGCCACTGCAGCCCAGGCCGTGGAGTTCTTTTTTCCAATTTTGCCCATTGTCTAATTCACATCTTGTTCAAGCCATAAATCCCAAACTGCCCTCCTCCTTTCCGGATTATAGTCACAAATCATAAGTTTTAGATAACCCAAACAGACAACCAAGTTAAGACAATGTGAGACCTTGGTCTCCGTCTTGCTGCCAATCCAAACCCACCCAATATCAACCCAACACAACACAAACACGCAAGGAAGACTGAATCTAAGGCAAAACAGGTGCTTAAACGCATTTATGTATCATTTAAACAAATAAGGTGCAGGTGCAACAAACAACAGCACCCAAAATCAATTCCTGAATCACCTGTAGAACAGTATAAAACTGAGCTAAAATTTAATCTTCCAAATTCTATTGACTGGATTTGTAGGTTAGATCCAATCAATTCATAAATTATAATTACCTGAGGTAACTAAATTTCTATTGGTTCATCCTATTCTATCTAAAGCCACATGACCTACTTACAGCTATCTTTTATTTACTTTGAAAGATGAAAGTTATCCTATGACAACCCAAAATAAATACAGAATGATTCCACATATAATGGGTGAATAAATTGAGAACTATATCCTGTAATTTGCAAACGAGGGATTTCTCAAATTACATGTGTTCCTTGCCTAAGACTATCGAGCTGATTGGGGGTTAATACTTCCCTAACTCGTGCACTCCTATGTTGAAGACGCTGGTGTAGTGTCTCAGACAATTGGTTAAAGAATTCAGCATCCCATCGATGAATTAGTAAGGGGTCTACTGCATAACAGATATATATGGATGTAACAGCACTTTCCACAATCACCATTGCTAGTCCAACCTGAAAATGACATATTTCATGCTATATGTACCTATCAGACAGAAATTTTGTGGCAAACATCTGACTAGATTTTTAGGTTTAGAACTCAATAGAACTGTCTTTGGTACTTGTCTATGATATGCAGTGACACGAAGACAAAGACGAAATAATTCAAATGGTAAACATATGACAGGTATTCAATATAGGCTTATTGTTGTACTACAGCTCAATTATTTAATGGCAGATATGAACAGACCCCTTGAGCTGAAGCTGCATTGGGTTTAAGCTCCAACCATTAATGAAGCTGATTTTTAAAAGAATTCTTACAATTATAATATTCATTGCTCCCCCCCCCCCCAGAAAAAAGGAAAAAAAAAAAGGAAAATATATGCAAATATTACATTATAGCTGACACAAACTGACAGAGAAAGGTTACCCAACAAGGAAGCTAATAAACTAAACATTTAACTTTAACCAAATACCAGCGGTTACCTTGTCTACATGAACAAAATTTGCTTCATAAACAAAGTAAGACCAGCAACCATTATTTGAAAGGAAGAAATAAAGCATTCTTTCACAGCATATCCAATAAATCCTTTGAAATAATTAATGCCTATGAACTATAAAACAAAACATAAACCCAGGACAGTTTCATTGCAAGCAACTTGTAGCAAAGAAATACTTTTTTTAAAAGAAGGTAAACTTACCAGAACCATTCCCATCAACATTGCAGTGGACCCTACCATAATCACCCTGTCACTCCATTTAATCCACGTCCAAACAGCAGAGCAAGTTCCAGTTATAAGCCCACCCAAGACAGTGCCCATTATTAAGACAGCACCTGAACAATCGTAGGCCACTAGTGCTTCAACTCCAGTGGACTGAAATAACTCCCAGGCATCTCTAGCTGAATGGTTAAAGCTTTTGCCGTAAACAGCAATCTGTAGGAAACAGAGCACAAACTATGCCATTATAAACTTCCAGTAAACAATTGGTAGCTAACTATACATTCAGTAAGGTACAAAGAAATTACCAATATCTCATCCAAAATGTAGCCACCATGCAAGATGAGCTTAGTCAAATTACAGAATAACTAGGTGATGATCAATTGAATGTTGATGTAAAATGATATAGTAAAACTGATACCAATAGATTATATTGACATACATCAAAAATCAATTTTCTTGTATCAACTAGTTAAGTAGTGATAGTGAATAAGCTATATACTTTACAGCAGAGCTTCAAGGCTTATCTTGATTTGGTGAATTTTATTTGGACACAAGGAAGGGTTCTTCGGTAATTAGAACTCATCCTCATGGCAATTATCAATATTAGCAAATATGTGCTCCTAAAGAAAAATGGAAAACTATTTCTGAAAATCATGCAGATTTAAAACCCAGAAATCCAGAATGTGTTAATTCAATTTTTTCCTACCAATAAAAATTAACATGAAACCTTGTCTCTTTGATTCGCTCCCCAGTTGGCACGATCTTACTAAGCTAAATAACTTTTTTTACCAGGAATAGAGAATAACTAATTTAATGTAATTTTCTTATTAATTCTCATTTCTCCTCTTTACATGTCACATAAAAATTATAGGCCTTGTTCAAATTTCTTGATTTTCTTTTAGAAATTAACTGATAAAAGTTTCACCTTGCAAGTTTAGCCACTCAAAGCACAACCTGACTCTGCTACAACGATTGCATGAAAATTGTTTTCAGGTTATGTTCAATGGTAATGGGAAATATAAAAGGAGTACCATGAATGAAGAGTGATACATTTCGATATCCCATAAGTACTAAACTGAGATACTTGGAACCAGTGGAGAACTGGGAAGTCTTCCCTAAAATTTTAGGTTTTCCTCCTTTACCATGTATGCAGTCATGTAACTGAGAAGCATCGAGCTCTTTTAACAATTGAATTGGCCTTCAGAAACAATATATCATACATTATACATAACAGACTTTTTTCTTTTTCTTTATTCTTTCCCCTTTTTAGCCTTCATACATGAGAGTAATTATGATTTACGACAGAATAAGTAGAAAGTACCTGAACATAGGCATACTTGTTGAAAAAACGGACAAGGGTCTCCACAAGATAAAATAGGAAATCAACACAGCAAAGTAAACACTCATTGCTGCCGATCTTTGACCGGAACCCCCTTATCTAAGAGATTTATTGGAAGTTTAATAAAAGGGAAAGAAAAGCATATAAATAACAATAAGATTAGCAAATCAATCATAGAAAAGGAAATTGTGCTGTATACCTTCCATCGCAGTGTCCTAATAGCAGCTGTAAATAGTGAGCCATAACAAATGCTGCCAAAAGATGTTGTCAAGGCATATCGTAGGGACTTCATCAATGAGTTGGGAGGCATGGACGAGACCTCTCTACCACCATGAATAAGAACAAGAAACACCATTCCAGACACTATGACATGTACAGTATTACAGAGGACTGCCCCTGTCCAAAACAAGCTTACAGATAAAACCTGCATACGTGAATGATGGAATTATTGGCCTAATCAGCTGAGACAATTTCTAGATGTAATTTGTTGCTATTTATTTTCCCAAATAAGAATTGGTGTTGGTGTAATGAAGAGCAAACTTGCCAGCTCACCACAAGAAGCCACCAACGTCCACTATCACCCATGCTTGAAGCCACAACACCAGATGCGCCAAACGACCACATCGCCATCCATAAAAGCATGACAAACATAAATGCATATGCTACTCTCCTAACTTCAGGAAGACTCCAAACCATCTTCACAGCTTTTTGCAGAACCAACATGGTAAAGGAAGCCTATAGAAGAGAAACTGTCAGAAAATGATATTCTTAGCAAATTATCTACCTTCAGCATTCAAGAGAGAACAAAAAGGAGATGGGGGTGGGAGGGAAAGATGACAAAAAAGAAATGTGATTTAAATAGATCAAAAGTGAACAGTCAGCTATAAAAAAGTAAAATTATAAAAGAAAAATATAATCTTTACATCAGTTGCATAAGATATTTTAAACTAAAATACATCAGTTTATATGAGTTTTTATTCATATCCTCATAGATGGATGTTACTATGCAGGGTTTCATCTAAACCTGTTCAAATGGCCAACTTGCCTCAACTATCTAAGTCAGCACTCCAATAGAGACCCACATACTGAGTAAAAACTGAGCCGATAAGGTAACTTCAGTTCAAACAACATAAGATGACCCATGTCCTCAACATTTTGATATTAAAGTGGTACATTGCTCTCACAAATATCTAAGCATTGCATAAAGTATCTTTGACCTAAATCCTGAAACCCAATTATCTGAAAACTAACTTTTCAGAAGTTCAGCAAAATAGCCTATGAAACAACTTACAACTTGAAAGTTGAAACCTCAACAGTTAAGTGCCAGAATCTAATGCATTGCACGTGAGAAAGCTGAAACTCGAGAAAAACATACCAAGACCAAATATGATACTTATATTTCGATGTTTTCATCCATGATGTTTTTGAGGGAGTCGTGATTGAACTCAGGACTTCCCACTAATGACTATGATTGGTAATTGATGGAACCCAACGAATGGGTCCAGAAATGATAAATAAGTTTAGGCAGTCCACTGGATAGTAACTTACTGAAATTCATAAAGCCTAAGAAATCAGAATTAGGATAAAATGCAGGCTTTATACTCATGTTGGCTTAGCCCTTGTGTAACTGGAGACCCTCCAGTTAGGAAGGGATCTCCTGTTTGACCCCCCACACCAATCCTAACCCACCATAATCATAGGTTCAAAAGTACATAACAATTGACCAAACTAACTTAAGATGAATTTGTAAACTCGCACACAATAAGCAGTGATATAATTAAGACAAAAACACTACTTCAAAATTCCAAAGTTACATCTTCATGGTAGTTCAAGCTCATACCTGTCTATGACTTGATATCACATACAAGAACTGCAGCCCCGCGCCAACAGCAAAAGCAACACCCCAGAAAAACTGCTCACACCAAAAACACAAAACACTAACTACTGCAAGATAAGTAGTCAGAATGTGAACCGACACCTTCATCATTTGATTCGCGCGAGAACCCAGTAACAGCAACCAACCCCACCCAAGAAGAGTACCAACTCCACCTGCAACAGCATAAAGCGGCCAGTAGTCCTCTGTCAACCCATCTTCATTCTCCGAAATCCGATTGGTGTACTTATCAATATTTAGCCTGTTCTCTACCTTAAATCTATTGAGCCCGAGTACCGCCAAGACAAATCCCATACCAATCAAATGAATTATGAATATTCCTAACCAGAAAACATCATGCCACCGACGTAATGGCTCAGAAGCCAGGGTTTGATCACCTTCGGCACTTATCCGATGACTCACATTCTGTTGAATCATCAATAACAAACACATTCAGAAATTACCCATAAATTGAAGTGATCAAATACACTGAAATTAACCATTAGAGAGTAATTAAGGTACCCGATCGGCGGTGGTCATGGAAGCAAAGTCGTCGGAGGAGGAGAACGAGGGAGAGTCGGTCATTATGGAAGATGAGGAAGCATCGTTTGGACCAATTTGGTAAAAGGAACATAAATGAGAGTTGTGGAATGTGGGGTAGACGAAAACGCGAAGACTAAGAAGATTGTTTGGGTTTTGAATATTAAAAACAGAGAATTTGGTAAACGTCGAGAAATGGAGGAAGTCTGAAACTCAAAGACAGTCAAAGGTTAAGAAGGAATGAATCCTCTTTCGAATTTGCAGTTTGGACGTCAGACACGCAAAGATGAGTGCTGTAAGATGATTTCAAGACTTTTGATTGAAGTGAAAGGGTGTTGCCGCCACACGTGACGCACCATAATCACATTATTTTAACTATTGTTTGTTTCTGTTAATAACTTTTCTTTGCACTTTCTTCTATATTTGCACTTCTACCTATTTATATCTATATTATAATTAAAATAAAAATATTTTCATGATATTCTCTGATTTTTAAAAAATATTATCCTAAATTTTGACATCTTTTGAAACTAAAATTTCTTTTTGGATCATTTATTAGAAATTATTATTTTTTCCTATAATTAAGAAAGAAAATTAACAAAAACCAAAAAAATTAACGTAATGTTAACTTCAATCAACCATTTCTTTAAAAGAAAAAAAAATCAATATCATCTAAAACTTATCTTCTTCTCTCTATTTTATAAAACAATTATAATATTTTTTTCCATTCTTTCTTAAAAAAATCTTTAAATAAATTACATGAGACTAGTTTATCAATTAATTGTAATAAACAATAACAAATTATTTTAAAAAGTATACTAATAATTTAGGGTGATTTTGGAATAAATTCATGTGAGAGTTCAATTCATTTCATTTTATTTCAATTCAATTCAATTTAAATTATTTCTTAATATTTGGAACAAATCATTTAAGTGATAGAATTCAAATGGATTAAATTGAATTATAGTTTTTGGAATATTATTATAACTAATAGAATTCATTTCATTTTAATATTTTTACAAAATTACCCTTGCGTTAATAAAAAAAAAAAATTCCTACAAAAGCAACTTAAATCATTGGTATAAGTCTAATACATTATAAGGAGATAAGAAAAATGAAGAGAAGGGGAGAGGAGAAGAAAGAAGAGATGAGATGAGAAATGGGATAAGAAGAAGAAGGAGGGGTTGTAGTTTTTGAGATGTGGATATGAGAAGTAAAAATAAAGGGTACATATGTATCTTTAATCTAATTGAATTGAATTCTTAACAAATCATATCAATTTTGATGAGAATTCAAAATAAAAAAATGTTATAAAAACATGATTTAGAATAAATTGAATTCTCATGAAAGATAGATACTAAATACAAAATTTTAATCAAAATTCATTTAAAATAAATTGAATTTCATAATTTTTGTAGTTCCAAACCCACTCTTACTATTCATTTACAACTTCATTACTAAGTACATAAACAACAAAAATAACTACTAAAATTCTAATCCTTTATATTAAAGTGGACTTAATGAAATTATAATACACAATGAGTTTAGTAAGACTGATATAAAAATGTTGATAGTCGTTTTTGAGAGTATACAACATTTCTTATTTATTTCGTATTAATAACAAAGTGAAAGATAAGAATTTTAATTTTTCGTTAGTTTAAATTTAAATTATGAATGCTCCATTCTTTGAAAAACAAATATTATAAGTTATTGATTTATCATCTCACTATAATATTTTGGATGACATACATTATTTATTTATCTATATTATACTAAAGTTAGAACACCCTTATAGTCTCTATGACTTTTTAATATAATTTTTAACTTACTTTCTCCTATAATTAAGAAAAAAATTAAGAAAATCAAAAAAACTCACATATTGTTAACTTTAATTATTTATTTATTTACAAGAATAATAAAATCAACATTTTCTAAAAATTATCTCATTCTCTCCATTTTGTACAATAATTATAATATTTTTCTATATTATGTTTTTAAAATATAAAAAAAGCCCTTATACACATGGGTGCACGTGTGATGGAGTTAGTATTTTAAAAGTTATGAAATAAAGATGATAAAAAAATATTCTCAAAATAAATTTACTAAAATAGTGATACTTTAAAAATAATGTGTCATTTTGCCTTAAAAGTGTCATATTTCTATATAGCAGTTACAAACTTAATTAGAACTCATTTTATCAAAAAATAAAATTGAAGTGGATATTTCTACGTGTTATTACTTGCTCCGTGATGATACCAATGTCTTATCCCATTCTTATAGTTATAGTACACTACTCAACAATTTCATGGCACTCATTAGCCCAAAATCTAAAGAAATTAAATTTATTTGTCAATGATTTAACCAAAAATATAGAATTTGATTATTAGAAGAATATATAGGGCTTCTCTTCTGATGTCGTCACGTGTCACTTTTAAAAGTTTCATATGTAAAAGTGTTCACATAGTACAGTTGAAATCTTTTCTTATTTGATAAATCTATAAAATTTCACTATGTATTATCATATATGCTATATCCAAATCATAAGTTATGCTATATATGAGTTATGCTCTGAGAATAGGATTTTTAGCTACTTGGGACAGAGGTTTTAGAAGATCAAAAGTAGAATTGGACTCCCATGTGGAGATCCAACTTGTTTGTAAGGAGGATTGTGCTCTCAATGCTCATAAAGCCCTAATTTGTGATATCCGTATCATTATTTAGAGGGAATGGGAGATTCATTTGAATCATATTCTTCGAGAAGGAAATTGTGTAGCAAATTATCTAGCGAATATGGCTTTGGATGATCAAGATGGAGATTTTAATTGATTACAAGTGCCAACTCCTTTCCGCCTTCTAGTAGAAGAAGATAATATAAGAGTCGCTTGGCAACGTAGAATTGCTATTTTGAATCAATAGGTTTTTATTGTTGTTGTTTTTAATTCCTTTCAAATCAAAAAATATATATTTATTATCGTAATAAGTGATACATTTGGTACTTATAAACAACCATTCATATTATACTTTATATATTTTTTTTAAAATTACAAACCTCAATATTATATAATATTATTGAGTTTTAATGCTAAAACCTTTTTAAAACATATTAATATTAGTTTCATTTTTCATCAATTTGTGATCTTTTCGTATTCTTTAATTCTTACACACGTGTAAATGACTTATCATCTATTGTCGCCATATGTAACTTTTAAAAGTGCCACGTAATGCAATTAAAATCATCTCTTATGGAAAAAATTAAAAAATTACATCATGGGTTCTCAATTATACCATGTCCAAATTATAAGTGTCACATTTTAAAATTATTAACGTATTCTATTTTATGTATTTAGAAAGAAAAAATAAATTATGTGCCTCATTATTATATAATATTATTAAGTTTTTAATTCTAAAACCTTTTTAAAATCTATTAATTATTAGTTTAATTTTTCATCAATTGTAAGCTCTTCGTATTCTTTAATTCTAACTTTATTCTTTCACACAGTCATTCAATTTCTCTCACTTTAAATTTGTTAATGTCTCTTTCTCATTTGGTATCAATGTTTCTTCTATTAAGGAAATGACATAATTAAAACCAATTTTTTCTTCTCCAAAAAGGCGAAAAAAAGTCAAACTATCTCTTTATTTAAGTTTTCAAAATTAAAACATTTTAAAACCACATCAACTATTTCTCAACATCAATTTATGACCCTTCATATTTCTCTTTTGGCTTAACTACTGTTTTAATCATTCAAGATTGTATCAATTTTAATTTAATCTCTATAAAAGTGTGCGGCCAATTTGATCATTTAAGATTCATAATTTTTTAATCAAGATATATTATCTCATTCTCATGTTATATATAAATAAAGTAATTCGACATAATTTAATGATAAAATGACCAAAAAATTCTCTAATATATAAAAATAATATATGTATGTTATTATCTTTATGTAAATGTGGTTATTTCGTTAATTCATAACATGTAAATTGAAAATTGGAGTTTGATTAAGAAATTTTAAATTTTGAAAGATAAAATTGACTAAGAAAATTCTTGAAGCACCAAACTAAAAATTGATATAATCCTAAAGGTCCAAAATAATAGATAAGTCTTCTATTTTAATTATTTCACGCAACCTTTTCACCTTTTTAGAATATTCCTACCGTAAATTATGCTCATGTCTCTTATTTTTTGATCTAACATCAATTTTTCTCTATTTAAAAGGGAGATAAAATCCTAACATCTTATATCAAGTGCAACAACTATCTAAAAATGGTCATCCTATTTTTATGACATCAATCTTCTTACTATACTTTGTAAGTATTTTTTTCCTCATCGTGTACTCCAACTACAAATTTGCACGAGTATATTAGCCCATAACATACATAAGTGGTGATATACATATAAATATATATATATTGTTTATAATTCAAATCTACAATATCTAAAACATAAACATCAAAAATTTATGATCTTTTATTTAAGTTTTGATACATGGGTTGTTTTGTGAACTTGGCAGGATGAAGAAAATTTATAATCAGTACTGACAATACAAGATTGTACTAATATAATAATATTACATGTGACATAGTTATAATATAACGGACTAATTCAAATCGTAATTGTCACCATTAATTCCTATTAATATTATAATGGACGCTATTATCGTTCATTATTATGTAACAAACATTATTATTATTGTAACAGACGTCATAACTGTTGTGATTAATACTCCGATACAACTCTTATATAAAGAGGCTCAAAACCTTAAAACAAAACAGGTTATTCTCTACAACTCATACTCTTTACAGCTTTTTAGCTTATTTATATTTTGATTAAATACTTATTTGGGCCTCGGAGTTTTCATAGGTCCAAAGAACCTCTCATTTGCATGTCAGTCACGTAAAGGACATTTCAGCAGGTCAAATCCAGTCTTAACATTGGCGTCGTTTGTGGGAACTCCATCTGATTTGGATTTTGGGTCCTTACATAAAAAAATATATATATCTAAAAACTTTTTTCATAGTTTTGTACAGCCCTTGCGATGCACCTGCAAGTCAGCAATTTTTGTTGGATTTTCATCCTTAATCCAGCCTTGTACTACTAATCGCAATATCAGAATAATTTTCCTAATTCATTTATGTGTAGGTCATCACATCAAAAGACCTCTTGCTTTGTATCAACATCACCGGAGCGCTAAAGCGCCTAAATGTGCAACCTCATGCTCTAAGGTGTTTGTTTGTTTCAAACCGTTCAAAATGGCTCAGGTGCGTTAATGAACTAAAAGGCTTAATGTTCTTTACTTCTTTTATCTTTATTGTTAGTTATTACTCACATGGGCTAAAAGCAAAAGGGCAGGCAGAGCTTTATCGTTTTTAATGTGTTTTGTGTTGCTTAAATTTTGGCCCCGGACAGTAATAATCTCACCGGTGGCAGGTTAGATGGTGAGAATATGTCATCATTTACTTTCTTTATCTCTAAGCTATGTAGCTAGACTTCATATTTAAGTTCATTGTTTGTGCTTACTTAACCATTCATGAAAGTGCCAATTATCAAAAGGATTTCTTAAAGTCTAATATCTACCAAATAAAAGTACATGAGCATTTGGACCCAATTAAATTTAATTACACTTACGTTTTCTGAAATAAATATATTAAACAGTGAGTTGATAATATTAATTTCTTTTTGTTTATAACTGCAAAGCTGCACTTCCTCCATACTTTAATTTTCATACTAAATTATAATGCTTACATGCTTCTTATTCCGAGTTGAAATGTTTTTTACTCTCATCAAGAACTTAATTACTTGTCTAAAATGTTTGGTCTAGTACAAATGGTATTTGATAATTTGACTAAGTAATACCAAATGTTTGCGATTTATGCTTTGACTTTTACACTTCTGTACATTTCTATATTGCATAACACAAATTTTTGGCCTTGTAACGGGTTCTGAATGATTATATCAATCAAATAAATGTTTATATATTTATCATAGATGGTGTTTGGAGGATGGTTCAATAATTTAGTGTTTATTAGCTAATACTTGGTTGTTATCTCCATGAAATTTATTTTTACAAATTCACGGCTTTAACTAGGCCAATAAGAAATACTAATGAATTTCAAACTTGTGCCAATTAACGACCGAATCATACTTATTATTTTGGACTTGATAAAATATTTTCAAGTGGTTAAGCTTACAGCTCAGCATAAAAAAGCAAAAAATTCAGATATCAAGTAACGATTGCGAAAGAAAAATATTCCTCCCTTAATCTTAAGCTACATATTGCTCGATGTCAAATTTTAAATTCAAACGGTCAACACCCGCTGAATGGTAAATCATGAGTTTGTACAATTTATATTATTGATTATTTTGTACAATATATTATCAGATATTCATATTTAATGAATTTTTTGTTAAGCTCAGCTTTTAAGTTTTAATTATAAATATATTTTAGGAAAATCTTCGTGCACAAAGCTACCAAATGAAAATGAGCTCATCGTCTTTAACACAGAAGAGGCTATAGCCCACCGTCAGAACAAAAGCTCAAAAGAGTCGATACACAGCTTTCCAGCTAGTGACAGTTCTTGGGAGGAGTGGCACCCAAATATGTCTCCCCTCACGACTATAAAGTTACAGGCATAATAGCCCAACTGCAAGGAGATGCATAAGCAACTTTTTAGCAAAACCTATTAGATACTAAATTGTCAAAGATACTAGATTTTCACCTGACTTAAAGAGAGAGCTCGAGAAGATGACACAGGGCTAAAAAGCTTATAGTCACACTCATGGTGGACAACACAGGTTAAAATGCAGATGCCCAGACAAATTAAAATGGCTACAAAGCCAAAACATCCACAAAACAAGCTCGAGTTTTCATCTATATTGTTTAAAGCAAGGTAAGTTGTTTATTTTATTACATATAATTTAACACAACTATATATTGGCAGCATATGCTAAAAAACTGGCTCTCGGGCAGAGTACCGAGACAAATTAAGTGGTTACAAAGCTAACAAGCTTGGGTTTTCACCCAGAACGTTACAACCTCATGAAAAACTCAAGTTTTTCACCCAGAATACTATCAGCAAACAGTATCGGGTTTTTACCCACATTGCTCAAAGCAATGTATGTTATTTATTTCCGTACAATTTAATACAACTGCATATTAGTCTCAATTAACAGGCAAAAATTAAGCATAAACTGCTATTATAACAAATCCGAACTTCTCAGTTCTCTCCAAAAATGTGGGAGTAATAAGGTGGAGTGAAATGGGATAAGGTGGAATACAATATAGTGTCAAGATTAGCGATAAAAATATCATACCATCAGTGCATCACACCAGTGAAAGCACCAAAATTTCAAAACAAATCAGCATAAAAGTACACCCCACAAACAGGGAACATGGCTGAGGTATATGGTCATAACATCTAGTTCAAGTCCTTACGCTCCTTAAATTCGTTTTTGGAGAACTAGTGATAACAGACTAATTCAAATCATGTGGCATGGTTAAAGTATAACAGACTAATTCAAATCATAACTTCCACTATTAATTCCTATTAATATTATAATGGATGTCATTATCGTCTATTATTATGTAACAGACGATTAATACTCTAACACAACTTTATATAAAGAGACTGAAAATCTCAAAACAAAACAGGCTGTTTTCTACAATTCATACTCTTTACAGCTTTTTAGCTTATTTATATTCTAATCAAATATTGACTTTGGCATCAGATATTTCACAGATTCAAATGATTGCCCTTTTATAGGTCAGCCACATGAATAACACTTCAGCTAATCAAATCCAATCTTAACAGGTACCAAAAGACTTTAGGTATGAATATATGAAAATCCACTGTTAAATTATAAGCTTTCTATTATTTGACTTAATTTTCAAAAAAAATTCTTAATTTATTTTTTATTTTTTATATATCAACTATCAAAATATTTATTTGTATATATTATAAAATTTCGGATAATATAATAGTATGTAATTATATCACAAATATTCTACTTAAAATGTAGAAGGGTTTAGTACCTATATTAAGAATAACATTATTAAAGCATTTCAATTCTTCTACCGAAAAAGAAAATCACATTGGCCTAATAAGATTCAACAATCACATTAACCGTCCTATCCGTTTAATTTCTGCTTCCAACAAATCCACCTATATAAATGAATAATGCATCTAATTAGGAATCGTTCTAATATTTATAATATTATAATATTAATATTAACTTGATCAGCTGAGCCCTTTTGTAGTTTTCTTTGTGTCCATTTGTTTGGTCGTAGGCTGGAATTCAACTAAAATTAATTAGGAATTGTTTTTAAATTTATGCGAATCTTTGTTCAACAATTAAATAAAAATCAATGAATACTTGTTCCATGTTCCTTCTTCTTATCTTCTTCTCGATTCCCATAAGGGTTTAGCAAAATACATTCAATTTATTACTAATTAAAATAATATATACGACACAAGTCATACTTTTCTGCTACTATTTTTTTCTAAAAGAAATTGACAAAGTCAATACTTCTCTGCAACACGTTTTTCTTATTTTTATTATTATATTTTTTTTTTGTTGGTGCTAAAAAACCAAGATCACATTTTAATATTTAGAAGAAAAAAAAAATACATAATTAATTTACAAAAATGCCCTTCAATCGTAAACCCAATTTAACTTATCTCTTGGTTCCCACCCACCACATGCCAATATTACAACATTACCCTTCCTGGCCAACAACGCCCTGGCCCACATTCGTCAAATCAGAAAGACCAAACTATAAACTTGTTCTAGCAATTATTGGGAGAGAACCCAACCAGGGAGTTAGAAAAATCGAAACCGACACGTGTCCCCTGCTGCTGCACGTTTCCGATGATTGACAACGCTGAAGTGGTGGGTGCGAACGCAAAACAAAACGTTCCATCCGAGTCAACCGGTACCAGATAATTCTTTGCGGGTAACGGTAACTCTTTCCCTTCTGGAAAATGAAACGACACCGTTGGAACCACCACGCTGGACTTTGATGACAAATTGTAACAAGTGTCAAATAGCGCCACGCTGTCTACAGACGTCAAGCCAGTCGTACCTTTAACGAACGCGTCACGGAGTGTGTTGTACGTGTCGGTCTGTAAACGAGTCACCGCCGTACCCGAGTCGATAATGACTCCACCGTTTCCACTCGCTTCCATTTGGAAGACTGACTCGGGAATCGGAAGTGACTCACCTCCGACGCTCATTCCGGTGAGGCCGAGGTAGTAGAAAGTGTCAAGCTCGCGGTTACGGTGCAATGGAGCTGTTATACCGTTGGGAGGGATTGGTGAGTCGAACTCGAGAGTTGAAGTTGAGTCAGAGTCACGGTCCACGAGGCAGTATGAGAAAGACGAGGCATTGAGCTGAGAAGGGAAGGAAAGCGAACCGCCTCCGAGTCCGAGCAAACCAGCTGCGCCGACAAACAAGCCTTCGTTATTGTGGCCGCAGCCGATTGCTACGTTATTTACAGCAGCCGAGCCGAGCGTAATGGTTTCCGTTACGAAATCGCCGACGGTGTACGACCCATCACCATAAGAGACCTCGTAGAGACAGGTATTATTGCGGCACTCCGACGTGTCGAGAGATTTACATTTTTGAGTTTCACAGGTAAGCGGCGTGTATGAAGACGATGCAGACGGTTCGAAAATTGGGTCAGCTTGCTGATAGCAATCGGCGCAGGGTGCGCATTGTACCCAATTGACATCACTGCCTGTATCAAGCACCATGTAAACCTGACTCGGCGGTTTACCGATTCCGATACGGGAGAAGTACTCACCGCTTCCTTGACTCGTTCCTGAAATAATCGGACCCTGTAACTCCTCAGCCCCAAATTGAAACCCATTACCATTATCAACTGGTTTAAGATCTGACTGGGTAATCCCATTAGCTGCCAGATCTAATCGGGTGATTAAAGATCTGACTCGGGCCGAGTCGCGCTCTAGTCGAGCTAGTGTCAGTGACTTGTAATCACCATGTGAAGGTTTGTGAATCGAAGCTCGAGAATGTAGCTTCAGAGTAAGCGAATTCGAAGGGGAAGAGCTCTGTTCTTGTTGGTTGTGTAACTCTTGTGTATAAGCTTCGGGATTGAATGAGAGAACAGTATGGGTTTTTTGAATGGAAGCAGTAACATCAAGCACAGTGGTCTTAGAGCTCTTGGGTAAGCTCCGAGATTGTACAAATGGAGAACCATAGACAAAGACGAAGAGAATGTAAGAGAAAAACCCCATTGTTTTCGCCATTGAAATCAGAAAGTGTGAGCTGTTAAGTGAGAGTACTATCTGAGGCTATGAGCTAAGCTGCAAAAGAGGTTTTGGCTTTTTATTAGTGAATTAACGTTACGAAGCCACTGCATTTATGGCAATTCACGTCAAGCTTGCTGGAGGAGCTGCTCTATATCTATATGACTATATGACATAAATGAATAGAGGGTAGGGGCTCCGGAAAAAGACTGTTGGTTTTGGATTTCATAATCTTTTAATTTTCTTGCTAATGTCTACTTTATTTGTTCGTAATCTTTTTGGTATTGGGAAGGCCGAAAGAGACTTGTAATGAGAGCTCTTCCTTGCTTTATCACAAGGTTTTATTTAATTAGAGATTAAATATGAGTTTTATTGGGATATGCATTTTTATTTTATTCTTTTTTGCAAAGTAGAACGTTGGTAGATAATATTTTAATATTTTATAGTCAAAACATTATAGACATTTAATTGATAAATTTAATATTTTTAACATACCCTTATTTTTGTAATACTCTCTTACACTTTCTCTATCTCTTTTTTATTTAATTTTCATCAAACTATTTCTTTTTCTTATTTATTTTTTTGTCAAACTATTTATCTTTCTTATTTATTTTTGATCAATCATATTCTTTTTCAAACTACAACTCATCATATATCCTCTCATAAATTTTAACTATATATTTCTTTCTCTTCCTATAACTAGTAATCGTTAGATTTCAATTTTACAAATTTTTTATTTTATTATCAATTTAACACCTTTAAAAAAATAATGAAAATATTAAAGCAAAAATTTTCAGTAATTGTCATTTTATTCTTTGGTACAATAAATTTTAATTATATCTAAATCAAGTAATCTCCTTCACTACATATATATAAGTACACAATCTTTAAATTTCAAAATTAGTAAAGTTAAGAAAAAAAAAAAGAGAAATTAATTAGCTTACAATTTATAAAAAGATGAGACAGAAAGAGAACTAGACAAAGTATAAAACTAGAGGGAGATAGATAGACTGACGAATAGAGGGAAAAAAAATAGTAAGAGAGATGGAAAATTAATAGGTTGAAAAGATGGCATATCTATTTTTAAGTTTCTTATTTTTAGTTTAACAGAATTTAATTTATTGTGTAATTTATTTTTAAAATATTATTAAATAAGGATAATTTGACTCCAGCAGATTATCGTTGTTGTACTTTGATACTTCTGGTGGAATTCTTTTGACTAGTTTTAGGACTACTTGCTTTTTCTGCTTATCTTCACTGCTTGGCAACAAATTATGTAAAACGATCTCAGTGGTCAGATTTTTGGACACATAGATCCAACTTTGAAACCTAAAATTTTTAATGATAGATTGCAAAACACAATAACCAAAATAGGGTAAGTTTTAGAAATTCATCCTCCATATCAGCAACCCTCTCTCCCATTTTTTACTGCTGGATGTTTTTTTATCTTTTCCTGTGTGCTTTTTTTCTTTCCTTGCTATATATCCTTCCTATCTCTCTCCTTGGCCCTTTTACATTGTCTTTCCACCCCTTCTTCCTTTATAAACTACGCATTTTAATTTTAAGTTTAATAAATTGTGTCATATTTTTATTTTTATTTTTAAGTGTTAATTTTTTTTTTTAGGTTTTTAGTTTATTTAATTTTTAGTTAGAATTAATAATTTTTTTAATTTAATGAACAATAATTTAAAAAAATTTATAATAATTTGATTCAATTTTAAATTTATTGTAAAGTGTGTGATATGTGTAATATATTTTTTAAGACATGTGTGATAAATTTTTTAAAATAAAAAACACAGTAATTAATAAAAATATATTTTAAATTTAACTATAGTTTTTTTTTTTTAAAAAAAAGGAACTTGAGGTGCCTATTTGTGAGTTATTGAATTGGTTTCTTTTAATTATTTTAGGAACCAAAACCATGAAATGTTTTTTTTTTTTTTTTTTTTTTTGGTTATCTCCAATTATAGCTTTTAATTTTTTTTGTCACCTCTGCCCCAATCACCGCTTTTGCATCCTCACGTGTCATCGGCTTGTCCACCCCTAAGTTCTCTGTGGCATCCTATAAATAGGAACCAATTACAGTTATTATTTTTGAAGTAATTAATTAAATTAAAATTGAGTGTTTACCTATATAACGTCGGACAATTTAGTTTGATCTCCATAGTGCATAGTGCGAGTGTTAAGAGTGGAGATAACAATAATTTGATTCAGTATCAATCGGGTTTAAATAAACTTTACAATAATTTTAAAATAGAATCTAATTATTGTATTCATCAAATTAAAAACTATAATTGGAGATAAAATAAAATAACACCTAATGTTTTGGTTCCTAAAATAATTGGAGATAACAAAAAAAATAACACTTAATAGTTTGGTTAATAATTAAAAGAAACCAAATTAATAAACCACGAGTTACCTCAAGCATCTTTTTAAGAAAAACTATTACTAAATTTAAAAGATCTTTCTAATAATTACTATGTTTTTTAATTTTAAAAAATATATTACATATATCCCACACTTTGTAATAACTTTAAAATTGAATCAAATTATTATAAAAGTTTTAATTATTGTATTCATTAAATTGAAAATTTTATTAATTCTAACTTAAAAAATAAATAAACTACAAACCTAAAAAAATTAACACTTAAAAATAAAAATATGACAATTTATTAAAATGGGTAGTTTATAAAGGAAGAAAGGGAGGAAAGACATACAGGGCAAAGGAGAGAGCTAGGAAGGATATATGGCAAGGAAAAGTAAATAAACATCCAGCAGGAAAAGAGGGGACAGAGGGTTGCTGACATGGAGGATAAAAATCTGGATTCTAAAACTTACCCCATTTTAGTTATTAAATTTTGAAATCTACCATTTGAGTTTTTAAGTTTCAAAATTGGATCCATATGTCCAAAAATCCCTCGTTGGCCCATAGAAATATGATTAGGACCTGCATATGCACCATTTTGTTGGTCAAAAGGTGAGCTTTGGATCTTTGAAGTCATGAGTTAGTATCATCACACCATTGAAGCAAATTCATGATTCTAATCATGTATTGAGGTGCACTCATCTTTTCAAGCATTCTATGTCCATAATGATTCTAGTGCCATAATATTTAGGCACTCTAAGCTATTACTTTGTATTGTAATATCACAAACATAATAATTCATCTTTCTTTTAGATTTATTTGATTACCACGAGTACTTATTAATTTGTTTTTAGAAGAAAAAAATTAACATGATATAATTGTGATTGACAAACTAATTTCAAAGTGGCGGGTAGGCAAGTCGATAACAAAAAGGACCCATTGCTCCGAACATATAACAAAATCTTATTAGTAACTAACACTTTACAAATATAAGAGTCCAAATCATGCCATAACAGTTGTGATTTAATAAACTAGCATCATTCACACACATATTCAAAGAGAGTTTTTCTATTTTTTTGGCTGTGTGAATTTTGTTTAAAGGTGTATTTCTGTTCATATGAAATAGTAGAAATGACATACTCTTATTTATTATTTTTTTATTTTTTTACAATAATGTAGGTTACATTAAGAGTATGTTGCTTGTGAAATTATACATATCAAAAATAGAAGTATACCCTATTAACACACATCTACTCTTGCCATGAAACCAGCTGTAGCTAAATGGATGGTCTCCACAATCTTTCATGAGATGGCATTGATCTAGGAGGCCCATAACAAGATTTTATTCTCTAAACTTGGGCTACAGAAGGAATTAGCTAAAGCAAATTTGCTAATTAATTCAAGGCATCGGCCCAAATAGAACAAAAAGACATTTTTGCAACCATTTGGACTGCCACCGCTCCAAAAAGTTTGCAAATTTGGAAGTCTAAGCCGGCTATTTTTATATAGGATGTTAATTTTGTATGTATCTGAAAATTGTCTTAATGGATCAGAACAATGACAAGAAAACAAAAATGTGTTCCTATAAATTAGAGATAGAAATAGGCCGGGTCTGGCCGATCTAAACCTAACCTGTTATTATCCATATCTAATATGGATCTTAAAATAAGACCTATTTTAGATCTATTATTTTTTGGGTATATCCAGACCCAGATCCAAACTCAATGGGTCTGCCCATATACCCAAATTTTTTTTGTTATTTTTTAAAACCATGTTCTACTAATTTTTTAAAAAAAAATAGTAGAATGTAGTTTTTTAAAGAATTAGTTTACTTAAGCCACATTAAATTTTTGGTCACTTGATATAATTTAATACTCTATATTTACTTAAAATGACAAAAGAGAGCAAAATTCCATTGCTTGCTACTCCACATTTCAAATTAACCATGCAAGCTAAAACACACAAAAAATAAAATAAAATATAATACTTGTGTTAAAGAAGCTAATATTTTTTGTTCAAAATTTCAATTTCTTTCTTGTCCAAATATTCTCAAGCACCAAACAGTTTAAATATTTTCTTGCGAATACATATAAATGTTGTCCCAATTTATTACTAATTTTGTCTAATGTTATTTAGTGACATGTAATTAAAATCTTGATTACCCATAAAAAAAAAATGGAAATGAAATCAATTGAATAACAATTTCAATTGAAAGTTTCAATGAAATAAATAGAAAAATTAGGTAATAAATAAATTATATTATCGGGTCAATAGACATTTTAAAATTTTAACTCATGTGACATGCTTGTGCATATAGAAATTGTAAGCTTAACTATAAATTTTAACATTTTGAATAAATTACAAATCATGTATAATAATACCGGTGCAATACCTTGATTCGAATATTCGATAAAAAAATAACAACATTAGAAATTGAATGGTAGTTGAATGGATGAGAAATTGATCCTAGACCTATGATTTGTAAATTCTCATCAAATCATGAATTTTCAAAATATTCCTCATTACATTTTCAAAATTTTTAAATTTAAAAATCAAATTCTCATATCAAAACTATTAATACTGAATTATTTTTCTATATGATAAAATTTTGATACTCAAAATCAAAGTATAGTGATCATAACAATATAAATTTTGATATTATTAAAAAATTTATCTGAGACCCAACTGGTAAAATATAAAAATACTCATACCCAGACTCATTAAAAATCCATTAAAAGATCCATTAGGGTCGGGTAGGCTGGGCCCGACTTGGACCCAACCCATTTGCCATCTCTAATATAAATACAAACTAGCTTTGATAATTTGACTTAAATATTTAAAAACATATCAAAAAGAAAAAAAAAATGAAGATGAAGGATCGAGACAAAATAATTTTAACTTTAATATGCAACCTCTTCTTATCATTTAACGTAAGTTAATGAAACACCTTACGCCAATGTACTCTAAACTAACAAACCTCTCTACATTTACTTTTTTTTGTTTGTTTTTTAAATTGTAGGATGATAAATATATATATTGCAAAAATAGAAGCTGGATTACAAGTAATCAAAAACTAAGTATATAAAAGTTGTGGTAGTGTGGTGTTCTCGACGACTACGCCTAGGAGGGAAGAAAAATTTGAGAAAGTTCTCAGCTATTTTGTTCATTTCTCATTCTAAGAAATTAATGCTTAATTTTGCAACAAGGTGGAACTTTACTTACCTTATATTTGTGTGGAAGACTGAAATTGTTTTATGAAGTCATAGAGGATAGAGGAGTTATTTGGTAGAAAATATCTAATTACCAATATTTTCTTATCTTGAATTTGTAATATTTTTTGAACCCACAAATTAAGCTAATGTCACCTAGTATAATTTTAAGTTTGATAAATACTGGATGTGATTTTTAGTATAATGGTAGCTATAACTGTGTTAAACCTCAAATATAAAAATATAATTGATTGAGTTTTACTTTCTAAAACTGAATGTAGATGAACATTTAATAAGAAGTGAACGAATTCTTTAGCATGTTTATGATTTAGTTATGGAGTACTAGTTTTGAGATAAATAAACAAGACAGATTTAGATTAATAAATTTTTGAGTCATTGTTGAATGAGGTCAAATCATGATCCGATATCCTCTATTGCCATTCCTAAGTGCATGATTTAAACTGCTAGTTTTTTCTTCATTTCTTTCATAATTGATATTTTTTATTTTTTCATGGTTGAGAATTTATATCCATTATTAGTTGATGGTTTGCTTGATTGAATCAAAATATTGGACATTGAGAATTTATACCCATTATTAGTTGATGGTTTGCTTGATTGAATCAAAATATTGGACATTGAGAATTTATACCCATTATTAATTGATGGTTTGTTTGACTGAATTAAAATCTTGGACAGGTCGAGACATACTTAAATTGACTATAATAGTATTATAAATAGTAAACACATGTATCTCTATTTTTCTCAACTGACTATGCATGTATAGCTGTATATAAATATTTTTTTAGTTCAGCTGCTTAGAAATTAATAAAATCAATAAAGATCTTTTATTGCTACAAAATCTCATAAATTACCCATTACTTATAAATACTAAATCAAATACATTTATAATATTACCGGTTTTTTATCAATTCGATCACAATCAACTCACCAAGAATTTAGACTTTTGAAATATTGTATTTATTTTTTCATTACAGGATAAATCATACCGAACAAAACAAAAAGATAAAAAACAAAGTCAACTTTAACGTTTCAATTATTTTTAGCTCTGTCACGAAAATGCAATCAGCCAACTTAAAAAATTAAATTCCACAAATAGGAATGTGATTACACGCGTTCGCTTAAGCTGAGCATTAGCCAACCTGCTCTACTTGCTGGTAAGTAAGCGTCTCCCTAAATCCAATTAAGAACTTGAAAGGTGCAAATCAAAAAGCATCTTTTCTTTTTTTATAGCTTAGCTTTATTCTGGGAATTGAATCTCATTCTCTGATCGCACAAACACAAAACTCACGCGCCCACTCACTCTCACCCTCCCCTTGATCTCCTTCAAATCAAAGAGAAGGTGTGAGTGAGAGCTTTGACACTTCCTCGCTCTAAAATCTCAGTGAATCTTGGAATCGCTTTTTTCTTCGGCTTGGATTGTATTTGTTTGTAATTGAACAAAAAGATGAGCTCCGTCGCTCAGGTAGTTCAGCTCCGTTACTAATCTCTCTTTGATTTCCTTCTAATTTAATGTGTTTTTGTTAATTATATATTAGATATATTATGAGTTTGTGTTGTTGAATTAGGGTTTCACCAAGTCTCTCGCCATGACAGTGCTCTCCGAGATCGGCGATAAAACTTTTTTTGCAGCTGCGGTTAGTTCTGTATTGGGTCTTTTCAGTTAGTCTTGTTGATTTAGAATAGAGGATTGGGTGTTTCTGTTTTGAGCTGAAAATAATTTCTAATCTGAAAGATTTTTTAAACTCTACTTAATATAGTTAGTAATACTTTCAATACTCTGGCAATTCATTAATAAGCATAGAGGAAATAATTTTGTCTGACTAGTTGATTTTCTGATGCTTACTTCAAGATCCTGGCCATGCGTCACCCTAGAAGACTTGTCTTGGCAGGTTGCCTCTCAGCTTTAATTGTGAGTACTTCTTTTTATTTTCTCATTTGGAGATAAATTTCATCATTACTTGCTTATAATTTGATTTCATATTTTTCATTCACCTTACAATTAGTAAAAGTATTCTTCATCTTTCGGGTTTATTCTTTATTAAATATTTTTTGTTTGAGCTCTCAGAGTGACCAAAGATATTTGCAAATTGTAGGTGATGACTATTCTTTCTGCTCTTGTTGGATGGGCTGCTCCAAATCTAGTAAGAATTCTGATTAATTGTTTGAGAAACATCTTGATTGTTATCATTGTAGGTTGATTCTTGGATAATTCTAGAGGTTTTATTTCTTGGTGGTAATGGATATTATTGTAACATTCAAACAAATTGAGATAATTGGACATTTTCTGATTTCATCTTGTTTGGTTGAAAATATATTTTCCTGATCTTTTTAATCCTATCTGGCCACATCACATACACATGAGAATATTTTTTATCTGCTCAATCAGAAATCATATCTTCCAATCCGATCCTGAGGAAATCCATCATTTAAAATACCCTGAAACCAGGAATGGAATCATGGGACATGCACTTAGATGGCCCGGGTAAAGCTAGTTTCAGTATTGTAGAAAAAACAGATGATTAAAGGTTAGACAATTCAAGACCTTGTTCAACCAGTGAAACTTCCTGATTTTGGCATGATTGCCCCTATAGATTTCAATCAGTCGATTATTTATAAGTTCTGGAGGTTTAGTTGGCATGTTGGATTGCCTAATCCAATTCACTTGGGCTTAAGCATGGACAAGTTAGAATTATGCACCTTTTAAATTCTACTAGATGTTCTAGTTAATATTAAAGCTTTTGAAGCACTGTTTGCAAATGCAACACGGTATACTGAAGGTTGTATTTCCCATAAAAAATAAATGATCTTGATTTATGTATGCAGATCTCACGTAAATGGACTCATCATATTACTACATTGTTATTCTTTGGGTTTGGACTATGGTCCTTATGGGATGCGTTTACTGAAGGAGGGTAATTGTTTCTCACATCCTTCTGTTTGTTGATTGTCTTTTAATGGACGTCAGTTCTCTTATGCATTCTGATATTTTTTAAGAAAAAAGAAGAGATAGATTTTACTTTTGTTGGAATTTAATCATTGCAATCAACAGGGAGGCTGAGGAATTGGCTGAAGTTGAAGCGGAATTGGTTGGTTTCTGCTTCTAATTCCATTGCTTATATTTCAACAATTCAACTCATTTCTTCTTCTGACTTCACTTTCATGGCTTGGTTTTAGGATGCTGATTGGAAGGATAAAAATGGTGCCACTAAAGATAGCAAGAAGGTACAGCACGATCTAATATTACATGCTTGCCTTCCTCCCCTCTCTCTCTCTCCACATACTACTTATTTGTATATGCTCAAGGGTTGAAAGTTTGTCTACCTTTCTGTCAAGAAGATATGCTAACAACACCTAATGCATTAAATATATTATCATATGAATTCTCATATTATGTTATTCGGTTATACTCTATTAAAAATTGTTGAGATCATGCAAATATCTAAGGATCTTGTCGAACTTAGACAACCCGATTGGTTTCTATCAACAGTAGTTATGGTTGGACTTGGATCTACATATCTTCCCTGGTGTAGAATATGTCTGAGGGATCAACACAATTTGGTTCCATAGTTTAAGGGTGGGAACAGAGCTAAAACATGTGGGGTGATTATCCATCTTTATGAACACACTATAAATTTCATATTCGATTTCTTAAATTTCTTTGTAAGTTGAAGATTTAATTTCTATTAAGCTCGAATTGTTCTTCCTAGAATCCTCATTCTATTTATTTTTCCATAGTATTTTCCTATCCTCTTGGCTGGCTTCCTGGTACCTGTAGCACAATGGTTTTAGCTTCTGCTTCAAAAGGAGGCGTGGGGTGGGAACTTTGGGGTTTTACAGGAGTTGGAATACTTTTACTATTTAATATACTCTTTCTGCTTGTCTCTTGTGGTTTTTCCATCCGATTACTATTTATTTTTGTTTCTGTTCATCTCTTGGACTGATTTGCCCCCTTTCTCACACAAAAAGCAAAACAGAAAGTTTACAACTTTGGAAGATTGCTTGAAACATAGCAACATATACATAGTCCTTAGGCCTAGTTATTGGTTTTCATGCCTGAGTTATCTTATCTAGCATGACATATACATTCTTTTGAAGTATATTAGCTGGTGAAGAGATCGTAGAAAGAGAACTTATAAGAAAAAGAAGGCGGGGGGAGATCGTAATTAAGAAGATTACAAATTAAGTAATATTTGTGATAGACAGGACATTTTTACTAGCACCCTATAATGTTTCTGGAGAGGCCCATAATTGTCTACTTTATTTTTCACATCTCCTTAATTTGCATGAAGAATTCAATTACAAGACCCAAGCTCTCAAAAAAATTTCCTCAGCGTTTGCTTCCTTTGTAATCTTTCATAAGATAAAATCTGTTCCAGATACTTAATCCTGTTGCTTTGAATTAGTGCCTATGCACATCTGGGATGCGGATGTGGTTATGAGTTTGGAAATCAGTAATTGTGGTCCTAAGATCTATCTTGTTTTTTCTCTTTCAAGATTTCTAGATGGGATATGTTTCATTTTCTGAAAATCTATAATGATAATGTTTTTATGTCATCCTTCCCAGGCGGATGATGATTTGAAAAAGCAGCGACGACCATTTTTCACACAATTCTTCTCTCCGATCTTTCTAAAGGTAATGTTTCTTTGATATAGTGATTTGAAACAAAACTAGATTAACATTTCATCTAACTTTCATCATGCCCATTTGCAGGCATTTTCCATTAATTTTTTTGGTGAATGGGGTGACAAGAGCCAGGTAAGAATCATGAGAGGAGCAGTATCTGTCTGCACAATTTCCATGCTTGTGCACCATTGCTTCATTTGTTCGGTTTAATAAGCATTAGTGCTTTCTGTTTTCAGTTAGCTACCATTGGATTGGCTGCAGATGAGAATCCATTCGGAGTGGTCCTTGGTGGAATTGTGTAAGTCTTGAATAATCACCTTTCCATCTGTGAATCAGATCAACTTGCAGCCATGCACACTTACATAATAATTTGTGTTGTGTTGAGCATGTTATGACATGACCCAGTGTCAAGCAGTTGCCTCTATAGGTTTTTCTAGAAAAGACCGAGTCTGGTTGCTTGATATATTTATCTGAAGTTAGGATAATGTTTCCCCCAACTAGTTTAGGATTTAAGGCTTAGTTGAGTTGAGTTGAGTTGAGGAAAACATTTCTGATTTTATGAAATTATTTAACGTTGTGATTTTCTTTTTATATCCTTAGAATATAAATTGCCGTATCCTTGTTAAGCATGCTAGGTTAGAGTTGTTATCCTAGTCTTAAAATAGTTCAGCTGTATTCTACTGACCTAATATTTGTGGGTTAAACTGACATGATAAATTGACAATCATGCTGAACACCTAAACCCACTCAGCTTCCACATTGTAGTCATGGCTGGGTTTGCTCAAGTTATGAGACTCTTAAGGCTTTAGAGATTTTTTAAGTTTTGCTTTATCTTAGACTAGTGTGATTTACGTATTTATTTACCATTTTGTTAATGTATCCAATCATCATTTGTTTCTCCAGGGGACAAGCATTGTGCACTACTGCTGCTGTCATTGGAGGAAAGAGTTTGGCGTCTCAGATCTCTGAGAAAATAGTAATCATCCCATCTATATTTGTTTTTATCTGCCATGGAAAATATTCTCACTTCTTACCTGTGGTTGGCCTAAACTCCTCTTCCCCCATGTGCTTAATAGTGTGACATCTTTTAACTATATGTTCAAGTTAAATGATTTCTTATTGGAAAGAACACATACTTCTAGTTTGAAATGACTAAATTTCATGAAAATTATTCACATTTGCTTAAAAGAATATATAATGATTTATCAGAGGTTCAACCACCAATAAAGTAATGGCCAAAAAAGGAAACCAATGAAGTTGAGAAGTAGATGGAAATTTAGTTTGATCAAACAAATTCTGTTGCCTGTAAGACCATACTAATAGAAGTTAACAGAGAAAACATAGTTGGGGAAAACATGTTTATGCTAAACGGAAAAAAGTGTGATTTGGCTTTTATTTTGTGATCTATGGATGCTGTCAGGTGCAAATGTTATGTTAAATTTGTAATTTTTCTTGTTGCAGGTTGCACTATCGGGTGGAGTTCTTTTCATTGTTTTTGGTATTCAGTCCTTCCTTTCACCGATTGAGTCATGAAGGCTATGTTGTGCTACTGGTCAGTTACTATCTGTAATGCACTTAATAATACATTTAGCAATCAATATGCTTTGTTAGCACCTAGTTGGAAAGAAAGATTCGTTCGTTGCATATTATACACTAGGGAAGGGATTTTTGCTCTCTTTAAAGAAACAAAGGAGTAAGGAATATATCAAGATATTGGTGCTGCTGCATTGAGCTCCTCTAACAATAATTGTTTTCTGCCTGGTTTAGGCGTTGAAGAAGCTTGCTGTGATGGATTAACAAAATCATTAGAGAGCCCTCAATGGGGACGTCCAGGACAACTACCTTTCTCAAAAGGCAATGACTTTACAGGAAGACAGTGCTAACGAGTAACTGTCATTTCCGCTAATTATTGTCAAATTCCATCATAATGAACAATAACATTCAGCATAGTCGCTGATATAGCGCTAATTAAGAGTAACCTTGTATTACTGTTTTTTTTGTTTCAAACACTAAAGTTCATTTTAAATCAGGTTTTATAAATGGTTTCCCTGTTTTTTTTTTTTTTGAAAAGAAATAGTGATACTGGGGGGACTTGAGCCCAGAACTAAGATATTTTCATCTTTACTAGCTTTAACTAGTTGAACTAAGGTCTTATCAACAATGATTTTTTATTTTATTTTTGAAAAAATTGTGCAAAACTACTAGATAATCTTCATGAATAACTGAGTTCATCTGTTGAAAACGAATTCAAACAATGTTTTCCTTTTCAACTATTTAGAGAACTTGTATGAGTGTTACACAAAAGCAACACCATTAACAAATGTAGTTAAATATACTGGGAGCCTGGGAATCATTAGAAATGTTAGGACAACAGAACAAGCAACGTTGACTTGGGATCTATACAGGCATGGACCTCAATAGGGGAGGAAGCAACTAGGATTGAAACGAGCGCAGCTTAGTCCAAGTATTGAAATGTTTGAACTCAAGTTAAATTAGAAAAGGCTTGGACTGGAACTTGATTCTAAAAATTAGTTTGAATCCAGAAGTTAAGTACTCGAGCTCAAAGACATCAAACTCTTTACATCAAGTTTAGGAACAAACTCTCAGTTATCTGAGATTTGAGTCTCTGACTTGAGGCGAAGTTAGAAAGAAGTTGGATGAGTTCATCTAGTCATTTGCTAAAATAAAACAACTTTGGTAAAATAGTTAAGGGTAATAGGAAATTGAATGATTGTATAGCGAGATCGACAAAATTGTCACTTGACATGCCATTTATGCGTTTGAAAGATATTGCAAAGGAAATAGTTGAAGCAGAACAAATAGAAACCATGGGTAAAATCAAAGATTGACAATAATAACAAGATAATTTATTGAATTATCATATGATCATCCAACTCCGTTCCTACTATACAAATGACACAGTCAATTTTCTTGATGAAACATTATCTATTGAGAAATTAGTTGAAGTAGTTAATGATTGCTGATCCATAAATTAAAAGCGGTGATAACTATGATCTGGAAACTGATAGCAATGATGATAAATATGGTGAGAATAAAAATTTGGGTTATAAACTTATATAATTATATATTATATATTTTTTTATAAACTTTCAATTTTAAATGAACTTAAAATTATATCGAACTCAAACTCTGTGTATTTAGCTTGTTGTCCAAATACAAGCCAAATAATTAAAGAGTCGAATTCAAGTAGTGACTCAAGCTACACTACTCGTTTCTAGTTCTACAAGCAGATGTGAAACAAACACATTGATAAATCTGAGTTGATACGTAAACTAAGCTATCTTTTATTTAAAATGACAATTATCCCTATTGTTAATTTGAACAAAGGGTATCCATGTTTAAGACATAATATGCACTAACATATGTACACCATTTAATGTTTAGAATAAGATTTCATTAAGTAGCATTAAAACCATATCGATTTACATGAGGTTTTAATCAGCACCCATCACTTGCAGGTTCAATTGAACTAAGCAGCCCGTTGCCCCTGAGTTGCATGCAATGTTCTTCAGCATCAGCCTGGGCACAAATGATAACCACAGACATGCCATTGTAGTGTGCTTCTTGCATAATATTCACTGCATTGTCAAGGGTCATACCGGGGATAACCTTCATCAATACTTGGACAACATATTCTCGTTTATTGTAATTGTCATTGTGCAATATCACACGATATGGTGGTGCTGTTTTCCTTGATTTCCTGCACAACTTAGAAATACTTACATCAAACCTTTTGCTTTTCGTAATATTAAGTGAAAAATTGTCTGGCACTAAAAATAGCACCCGTGCATTTGTACCCAAAGGAAAGGGCACAAGTTTTTAAGAGAAACTCAATCTGATATAGGGCGCATGAATGTTCCTAATTAAATACTTTTTTTTTTTCAACAGAAAAATTAGCCAGGTTACTTGATACAGCTGTAGGCATGCCAAACGAACACTATATAGCTGATCTACACCCTTGTCCACATAATTAATAAAAGTGTTAAATAAAAAAATATAAATAATTAGTTAAGGATAATCGAAAGCATAAAATAGTAGTAGAGAATTTATGATGATAATGAATTTATCCGATAAAATGATGTTTCAATCATTTTATCATTAAAACTGGAAAGACTTGCTACAGCAAGATCAATCAATCAAAGTCCTGATCAGGCAACATCACAAGGGATAAAATTAGTTAGCCCAAACTTTAATAAATTAATTTAAGAATATTACAATAAGCTGCATATACCTCAAATCAAATTCCGATTCCCGACCAGGAGTACTTTTTTCAATAACTGGCCTCTCCAACAGACCACCTCCTTTCCCTTGTCCTGTTGTTGATACAGCTACAGGAATGCCAAGATTGCTGGATGGTCCTTTAGAAAGAGAATGTTTGTCACCTATACACATATCGTACAGTCAATTCTAATTGAAATAGTGAAAAATGTGTGCAGGACAACTTGAGGTTTTATTCACCACAATCAATTACAGTCCAAAAGTACCACCTATATAATAAACGAAATGGATAAAAATCTGAAAAGAAAAAGAGAAGGAAAACTTACTAGATATGAGTATATGACCAAACAATGTTAGGAGCAAATAAGCAAGACAAGAACTTTGGACTACTATTAAGTCATTTCCAAGAAAATTACGCATAAAAAGTTTCCAGAGAACTTTAAGAAACTGAGTCAAAGAGAAACGAGTTTTGTGTGTGTCAGTGACTGAGTGCGTGTGTGTGTGAGAGAGAGAGAGAGAGAGAGAACTGTAGTGTATTGTCTAATGTGTTTAAGTGGATGCCATGTATGAAATAACTCTGGAAGGACAAAAAAAAAAAGAGAATGAAACCTCAAAGAAGTTAATCTCCAGAAGATCTAGCCCCTGCAGTCCAGAGAGAATGTCAGAGGCTTAAAATACAGTGTGATCCCATGTTTTACCTTTTTTCTCCCAAAGTTATCATCCTCTTATAGATAAATAGATTGAAATGTAAAATATTTATCTTCAACAACTTGTATATTCACTGAGAGGCTTAATAAGTTATTACGAAAGTAAAACAATTAATGCTTTCTGTTTCTGGTAGCACAAAAGTACTTAAGGACGAACCAAATTGGTACCTTAGAAACCCTTCATAAGGAGAGGGTAGATTTCTAGAGTCAGTAATAGAAACGACTTATTTAAGAAAGTAAACAATTAATACCGTGTTTTTGGTCACGTAAAAGTACTTTGGGACAAATCAATTGGCAACTTAGACACTCTTTCTACGAAGGAGAGATATAATCAATTTTCAACATTATTGTTCACAAGGATTTGAAGTCAACATCTGCACTATCATTTTGGAGCTCCAGATATTTTTATATTCAAAATCCACCACTTCATCAGAAGTCCAATCCAATCCTTCATAAAAAGTTTTTTTTTCTAAATAGGTAAAAATTCACTAAAGCGCTGCCAGAGGGGCCAACCCTAGTACACAAGAGATATTGTATGGTTCACCACCTAAGGGACTAAGTATTAGATAGTAGTAACTGGAAACAAAATAGAATTACAAAATATTTGGTTTACTTTGTCTTCAAATTGCAGGACTTTATCAGTTTGTGATGTGTACTCATAATCAAATTATTCTTAATAGGTCGCTTCGAGATTAGAGCAAGTTAACACAAAGTTTTGTTAAACCAATTTCCAGTTATCATGAGTTTTTTCATCTATCTTCCATATATATAGTAACACAGCTAAAAATGTTCCTCAAATTTCTCCTAATTCATAAGATTAATTTCCATGATGGTTCTCCATCTCCATTTCCTCCTGGGTATTCAAATGAATTTTCATTCTATTTATATATAAAAAATGTATCTTTTAAAAGGTTCCTCACCTAAAAGGGAAAAAGAAAAAGATTATAAATTTATTGGGTACAGAAACTAGCAGAAACAATTTTGCAAATATCATATAACAGAAACTAAGCACAACAAAAACCCACTCCTTGAAGAGGAAATACAATTTAAAGAGCTGAAACAAGAATTGCAGAGATCAAGCTTTAGATTCAGCTAGTGAATACTCCTTCAGCTACTCATTCGATCAAATTTCAGAGCGAAAAAAGAAACTAAGCAAAAGAATTGAATGGGAAGAGAGGGAAATAAGGAATCAAAGAAATACCTGGCTTAGGGTTGAAGACGTGATTGGTTGAGAGAGCCAGCCTCCCCCATATCGCAGTCTCCATCTCTCTCTCTCTGTACTTTCTCCTATTCCTCGTTTTTGCCTCTGTATAGTCGTAGGCTCTCGCAGTACATTGAAAAACGAAAACTGGTGGCATTTACGACTAACAAGTGTTGCGCCTTAACGCTTCGTTTCAGGCTTACTAGAAATTTTGGCTCCATGTCATCCCCAGTGGGCCCAAATTATTAATAAACCAACAAAAAAAAAAAAAACTAATTATATCAGAGTTTAAATTTGAACTCCTCTATATTATTATTATTAAATTTAATTTTTATTCGGCTCATGTCAAGAGTTATATTTTTCATGAAGTTAAAGATGTAACAGCTTTAATTAGATGATAATGTTAATTTTATTATTTATACATATATTTCGTACTTAAGTTATATTTCTCTCTCATTTGAAGGGAATTTTTTGTTTCGATATGTTCCAAAAAAAAAGAAAAAGACAAACAGAAAAAAAGGTTTTCTTTTATTCTTTTGGGACAAACATAGTAGAGAAAACAATGCTGGCGAAATGTAAGTGTTCTACTTCTACTTTGTTTATTGTATTTACAAAGAATTCTATAATGTATCCATTGGAAAGAACCAATAGGAGGAAATGACCATGGATAGCAGTGCTAGCAATCCTACACTATATCATCAGTCTTAGACTTCTTTCTTGTTCTTCATACAGCACAATAGAATGTCTTGTTCTTATCATCATATAAAAAAAAAGGGTTCACATGTTAATGTTTTTTTGCATTTCTTTTCAAACAGAGCTCAGATCTTGTATATCCTCATCTTTTCTTTTGGTTCTTGGTTAAATTTGGATTTTTGCCTATAAGTTCCATTTGAAGTGTAACAGTCGTAGGTTTAGTGTAGTTTAACCCACAGGTTGAAGCATGCTTTGTTCTGTTTCTCTGTTTTGTTTGAGAGGTATTGCTTTAGTTCTGCATGATTTTGCTTGCACAATGTTCTCCCACAAGGCAATAGAATATAGAGCTATGAGGCAGGTGCTGAGGTGCACATATTTGTCAAGATTTTTTCACAATCTAGACAAAATAAACAAGGGAAACTAGTTGTGATGGAATCTCCTGACTTGTTCAACCGCTGAACAGTTGAATCATAAACTTTTCGAAATAGACTTAATATAGTCAAGAAAGGGATTTACATTACTTGAAGTTCTGCTTGACAGATGTAGGACAGACATAAATTTAAACCGAGAAGGTCATCGTTAATCGAGTCTAGCTAGCCAAATGCTAGTGTGGGCAATAACTTTTCAAGTGTAAAAACTATAAGTGGAGGCATCGGCAATGATATTCCTGAAGCCACCGACAGTGGAAGCCAACATTATGAACACTCCTACGAATATGCTGCCCTGATCAAAGACACAAATGAAACTTAGAGTCAACCAGTGTGGTCATTGATGATGTATAACTCGAAAGTAGCTAGTTTTTCTTGTGACTAGGAGAGAACATATATTTTACTGTCTAAGATTGATTACCCAATTGATGAACCAGTTGGTGCTGAACTTTTTTGGTTTCTTGATTATCAACCATATTATACTAGGAAGCTGCAAATTGCACAAGATTATTATAGACAGCAGGTAACTTAAGAGTGAAAGGAAACCGAAACAGAATGAGAGAGTTAGACTTACAAAATATGAAGTTGGAGCAAAACCAAATCCACCAAAGAATCCAAGAAGATCACCAAAGAAAGGGAAGGTGACCCCGATAAATATTGTAAAAGCTGCAATATATACAAGAGACTTGTTGGTACTCTTGCATTAACCCCCTAGAATCCATACAATTGGTGCAAACAAAGGTTACTCAAAACTCACCTACATAAGAAGATCGAGTAATAAGTCTAAGTAATACTCCTGGAGGGAAGTTCAATCTTTTAACCATGGTCTTCTCCAGCATGTCAAAAACAGGCATAGCATAAACCTGCAATAATCCAAAATTTAGTAGTTCCTTTACATCAAACAATATATCCTCATCAAGTTACTGGTTTAGTTATTTTTATGTACATCATCTTATTCATCTTCGCAAATTTCAAGAGAATCCGTTCCCTCTTCCAAAAACTCCATTAGTCCTATGTTGTATTATTATGAACTGGATACCTTCAAGTTGGAAGTTCTAGACACAAAACACTAGGGTATTACAATATAAGGGAGTTGGACTTCTGATGGGATCTGGTTTATTGTTATCGGTATATGATCATAGCCTTAAGAATGTAGACATACCTGGTAGCTACCAATGACATGTACAACAACCATCAAGTTAGCAGCAGCAATGAGCCAAGCAGGTCTTTTGAGGGCCATGAGCACATTATCCTCGACATCTTGCCCAAAAGCCCAGTATCCAATAAGTGCAACTGGGAAGTAGCAAATTGCATTGACAAAATAGGCACCAATGGCACCTTTCCACATTGGTATCCTTGAAGGCTTTTCAGGTGTTGATGGAATTGTAGCCTGAATTTCAAGGGCAACTGCATGGCCTGCAAATGCAAATGAGATTTGTCCTAATGCATTGAAGACGCGGAACATATAATCAGCTGTGCTAGTCTTTTTGTATCCGTAGCTCACGTTATCGATCTGGCCTCTACTCAAGGAACCTGCCCAGGCTATTGTTGAATAGCTGCAATCAGGATCCAAATTGATAGTAAGCTAGACCGTGAATTCACCAGTTAATATTCTAGAAATCATCCCCCTCCCCACCAAAAAAAATGCTGCCTTTTGTCATTAGACTTGTTTTAGCATTAGTCAAAACTTTCACAATGAATTCTATACTTTTCATTTTCTGTTTTATGCATTTTTGTTTGCACCCAGACTTTATCAAAAGAAAATATCTTCAGTACTGTCCACATTTAGGGACAGAGTTCCCAAGCTGAAAGTGGTGGGCTTATAGCTTAGTGCCAGGCTGCTTACCAAAGATGGGAGCCTAATCAACTATATATATATATATATATATATCTTTGTAAACTCTAGAAGAAATTGATCTTAACAAGACTCTAGGAGAAAGTGGACACACAACATGTAATCAAGAAAATATACTTAGTTTTTTCTAAGTTCAATCCCAATTCAAGCGAGGATCTTTTTTGATGAAGTAAGTTGCAGTTATTCATTATGATTTATGAATGTTGATAGGACTGAACGGCATAGAGAGTAGTGGTGCCCTGGATATTTATGATGAAGTAATTTTCTTTAGTATTAATAAAACAAACTTAACCCAAATTAGCTCAAAGTGAATTAGTTAATCTCTGGACCACCAAACTTCAGTCCTTTTATCATCTGAACGTGTCTTTGAATTTTATTTTTTCTTCTTCTTTTGGGTGCTCTTTTGGCAGATAAACCAAATGAAAACTTTCCATGGGAAAAATCCTTTTAATTAATGCAAAGAAGAAAAAATAAGGACTCCTAAATAAATAAGTATATGAAAGGTAAATAAGAAAACACTAGAAGAACTAGTGGTACCTTAGTGACATGATGGCTGCTGCTAATGAAACACCAGCAACAGAATTGAAATTGGGAAGCTGAGACAGGAAGAAGTGAAGGGAACCAAAAATCAAGATCCAGTAGGATTGTTTGAGCTGTGTGCAATTGGTGCATGCCATCTCCAAAAACTTCTTTAGGCACTTCCCTCCAGTTACCATGTAGACAATATCACACCCAACCTGAACAATCAATTGCTGTGGGAGCACAATCCAGGGCCCTAGTTTTTGTCCAAAAGCATGTCGACCGAGGTCAATATATCGATCAAAACGAGTTCCTGGAACACACTCATGCAATTGTATCATTTGCCACATTGTGTTCAATGTAATGCACCAGGATAAGGCCAAAACCATGGTGCCTGGACCCCTGATAAAAAACAGGAGATAGAAGTTACATAAGATGATGTTGTTGCGTCACTTGATTTGGGTGTTTTAGTTAATTTTGAATCAACTCTACCATCCTAAGTATGCCATGGCATAAGGCAGGCTGAGAACACCTGCACCGATCATTGCAGTCACAGGTGTGGAAAGTTGAGTACCACCACTTGGCATGGCGTGGTGGGCCATCGTCCAGCCTTTTTTCATTTGATTGAACTTCCTGCAAGTGTTCAGAAAAAGAAACAAGACGAAACATAAGAAATCTTGTGAGTTCAAAAGAAGGAATTAGTCAGGTGCTTATAGATGTGTCAAAGATTGCCATAACCTTAGGAGGAGAAGAAGCTGACACCATTTTTTTCAACTTACAACCAGAGCAAAGCAAGAGTTAGAGCCTAGACCCCCTGAATGTGGGAGCCAAGTGATGGTTAATGTATATGTAGCGGTTGTGATCAAATGTTTGGTAAAAGAAAATTGTAAAAATCTTAGTCTTTGTTTTTGTTGCTTACTGCAACTCCACTAAAAGTTTCAAAAACCAAGTATTCTTGAAATAGCTAACCCCATTATAAAGTTGGCAAGATGATGTAAACCCACCACTTACAAATGTTTAATGAGTGATAAGGTGTTTCCAACCACTATAAACTATATCATTCATCTGTACTTAGTCAATTATCCTGTCCATTTACATTGTAGAAACTTGATTGTGGATGTAAAAAGAAGCAATCTCTATAAAAAAAAGAAAAAAAAAGAAAAGAAGCAGTGAAGCAACTAGGAATTAGATGACGCCATTATGAATAAAAGATGATTAATTAAAACTTCACTCTAATTTTTGTACTTGAACCAATGATGGAAAGTTTTGTTGGTTGGTGGGATCAATCCTTTAATCATTAAAATTCTAGCAGTGGCTTTATATAAAAGAAGCCATCTATTTCTGAGATAATGATTAAAGTTTACAGCATGCTGTTTTATTGTTGAAGTTGGTGGAGGTCTTTTTCTCTGTTAGAAGTGTCCCCAGTGAATGTTCTAAAAAGAGATGAAAGAAAGAAAGAAGTGTACCCCAGTGGCTTTTGTGACCGAAAGGTGACTGCCTAGGCTCTGCATACCACAAAATTATAGTGAAAATAAATTTTCTTCTTATTTCGTTTTAATATCATCGTCATATATACATCGCAAGCAGGAAGCTTTGCTCCTCTGCAAATGTCCATTTGGGTCTTTGTTTCCATCCTGACCAATTGATAATGGTAGCTTATGCATGCAGCTAGCTGTTGTGTTGATGGACAGGCAGCACTATCTAGCATTCTGTTCAACTTGAGACAAAGTTGAAAATTAATTGATTGGATCAAAAGCCATGAATGGCTCATGAACACCACGTCAATCCTATTTTGTCACTATACAGAGGGTTCAATCTCAAAAAAATAAGGTCATGACTCCTCACTCTCTTACACTTTTATTTATGCTTATTATTTATCACTCACTTTTATTTGTACTCCACTTTCTTATTGACTTAGTCAATGAAGTTCGAATCCAATTGCATTGATTTTGAAAGTATAAGGAGAAAACTGAACTTAAAAGTAAATTACATGGACAAAATTGTAATTTATTGATAATTTTAATAAATTTGGACCCGATCAACTATTATTCGGATTGGGCCTTTGAAACATATATAATCCAAGTTCAGTTTCAAGTATCAAGTCTACCACAGTTCGTTCAAGTTTTGACTTCTGATGAGAGGAATAAAAACAGGGGATTCTTGTAAGCCCCAGATACATGCTTTTTATTTTTTATTTTTATTTTTTATTTTTTATTTTTTATTGTTGTCGCATTTTCCTTTCTTTTGTTTAGGGACAGAAGTTAACAACCGATCAGTCAGTGCCATCTTTGATTGGCCATGAAGCAGAAGAGTCTGAGGTAAATGCTTGCTTGACAAGTTCATAGTCTCTCAAATAATGTGATGCATTTCTCTTCTTTTACGGTTGGAAGCACGAAGGTTCTTTATACTTTTGGTTAGATTTCATTCATTTATAATCACAGTCTCTCGTAGACTTTTACTCTCGCTCATCTCTGTTTATTCTTATAGGGAAACAATGGTTAAGCCTACTCTACATGCAGATGATCAATTCATCTCATTCCTTGTGAATGAGGAAATTGTAGATTACGATGATGTGGACAGTTTCATATTTGATACAATAAATAGATAATCATACAAACCTGATATGTCATGTACCCTTTACTGTTATCTATGAAGTTGTTCATAGTGGTGCTAGCAGTATTGCCTCTGTGTTGTTCCATGGGAAAACAGGTCTAAAGCTGGATGTTAATGCTCTTGACCCTGAATCCATTAAGTTCATATTTGTTATAGAAGTTGTTAGGTTGCTTGCTTGGAACATAGAAGAAATTGAGTATGAAATCTACCGGTATGCAAAGGAAGGGAAAATGGTTGAACTGGTTGCTTTATTGTTGGTTTCTCTCGAAAAGATTACGTCACCATCTATATTTCAGAAATCAAGAACTTGTCGTGTCCATATAAATGTACCACACTTTGGTAGTACATTACATATGAGATTGCATCACTAATTGTTCAGCGTATGAGCCTGGAAGCTACGCCCTCAAGTTGCATATGATGAAGTCTATGTTACTCTAGCTTGAAATATTTGAGTGAGCGGGTAATAAGATTGCAACATACATTCAAAATGAATTGAAACGCAATGTATTCACATTTGTCTTTTATACCGTTTTTCTTGTCGGTAATGTCATATTATGAGACTTATTTGAGCGACCATTCTTGATCATCAAAATGTTTGCAATTTGTGATTCATACAGAAGGAGAGTGACTCTACCGAAATTAAGAAACAATCAGGAGAACGTTGACAATGTTAAAAATATATAATTTATTTATTTATTTATGAAATGTTCTACTTTTCTTCCCTTCGCCAATTTTACAAATGAAGTTTTTTTTTCTTAAATAAAGATTTCATACAAATCCTATTTTAGATATCTTTCTTGGAAAAGAGATAAATATTTCTCACTTGACTAAATTCTGTATATTAATCTGGGGATTAGTTTTTAATAAAGTCAATACAAATACTTGTTACAAATGAGGAGGCCATCCAAGACTTTATCTCCTAATATTTGTGTGATGTGCTACCGAATTGTGAGGGCAATTAACATCTTTTTCTTCATTGTCCTTTTGTGTGGACTCTTTGGTGTAAGCTGTTTGACATATTTGGCATTTCTTGGTTTTTTCAGGCTTTTTGGATGAGCTTTGATAACTCATTATCTCAATTTCTGGAAAAAAAAATAAAAAAATAAAAAAGAGAAGAAAAAAGAGAGATTTAGTGTTTGTGGAGATGTGCCCTCTTTATAGTGATTTGGGGAATTTGATTAGAACACAATGCAATAATTTTCCATGATCAACATCTTGCATGGCATCTTTTTTGGGAATAAGATTGTCTTCTTTGCTTCTCTTTGGTTTTCTGATTTCGGAGTTTTTCCATGTGTCCCTTTAATAGATATGCAACATGATTGGCGAGCATATTATTTTAAGTTTGTATTTTTATTTATTTAAAGAGGACGTCTTGTCCTCTACTGTACTCTTTTCTTTGTTAATGAATTTTTTTTCTCCCAAAAAAATAAAATAAAAAATTCTTGACTTAGAAAAGAGATCTCATTGTTTTTTTATTTTTTTATTTTTTCATTGGAGTAAAAATTTGATCCTTGACAGCATAATTTTTTTTTTTTATACTATCAGTTAATAGGAGGATGACACATCAAAATTTTATAATACATTTAAAATGACATATCAAATATTCATCAATCGTGTGGTTAAAATAAAATTCACCCTTTTATCTATTAGTATTTAAATCTCATTAATTCTTAAATTATCTTTGTTATATATTTAAACTTCTACTACGATTAGAATAACATGCACTAACTCATTTATACAAAAAATACATTTGTTACTTAATTTATTTCTTAAATTATTTTTCATTATAAGTAGGAAAGTCTTTATCATTATAGATTATTTTTTTACTTCCATGTCTTCTTAAATGATGCATTATTGATGGGTTTTAGAATAAAGTATATTTATCCTTCTTGTGATTTGAATTATTCTCAAATGCATATACATAGTTCATTTTTTTTCAAAAGTAACCCTTGAACTCTAGACGAATTCCATCAAAATTAACGGTTTTCTAACTAAATTATCAAAAAAATAAAAACTACACATTTAATTTTTAAATTTATGTCATTGATTTCCTATTTTCTCTTTCATTTTCTTTTAACAAGAATAAATTAAACCTCAATTTACTTCAAAAGTTAATACTAATTGCTAAATATAAAAATCAAATTGTGCTTGACTCAAATTTCTTTAATGATAATGTAGAATAGGGAGTGATGAAGATGAAGGAGAAAAGCGAAATTTGTCTGTGCTTCTATTCTTGAAAGTGGTTGGACCATAGAAAGAATAAGTATAGGCAATGAGTGTTAGAATTATGTGAGAGTCTTATAAAGTTTGGTTCTAAATTTAAGGAGCTGGATAATAAATGAAAATAGTTAATTGTTGAAGAAGCTAAGTTGGCATTAATGAGAGTCGATGAAGAGCATGCGAGAATTTGGATTGAAGCTTTAAACATGATTTGATTGGTCGTTAAGGTCCTTTATGAATAAGGTAAATTATTTTCTTTTAACTTAGGTGAGGTATTAATGGCTTTAATGTCTTTTAGATTTACATAATTGTCTTTGACTAGTTTTGCTTTGCTTCTACATTTAGTATTTTCCAAAATGCCTCATACTTAGACAACTAATTTAGATAATTCTTGGTTTTCACATTTATACAGAAGCCTCTTACTAGTTATTGGAATTTGCTATGAGTACAAATGTTAAAGGCAAGATTAGTACAATCAAAACCGTTGCTCAACATTAGTCATGTTCTACCATCATATACACAAAAAAACTAAACTCCATAACCTTGCTCATCACTCTCATGATCCTCACTTCTCTTATCTTATCTCAAGAATATTTTGAGTTGGTGGGTCAACCTCTCTTTGATGTTACTTAAGATCTTTACTAGCTTCAAATTCTTACGTACCAAGTTAATTAATCTTCAATAGTGGTGCAAGTGTAACTAGCATGTTTTGTAACCAATTTGACGAATATGTCGGCGTAACAGTCAAATGTTTTGGCAACATGCTTTATCGCCAAAAAGTCAAGGTATTTTTGTAACTTCTCTAAAAAAAGAAAAATGGTAGTATAGTGTCAACTAGCTTTTATCTTTCAACTAGAAGATATAGAACAAGAAAGATTTATAACTTGCGTTAAAATATATCAAAACCTAATATCATATTGTACGGATGCTGTTTGGTGGAACCTAGGTTTTTTGGTCTGTCTCTATGGTCACTTTCCTCTCAAAGAAAATGTTTCATGCCAAACAACTAGCTAACTCAGCTACAGTGATATTTTATTTTGAATTGTACGATGACTGAAATGATTTTTGTTATAGTCACAATTTGTAATTTAATAAATTTGCCCCCAAGTTCGGGATTTACATTGCTAAGCAGCCTCCACTTCTGAAGACCCCAGCCTACTTTATGACTCCCATGACCGTACTAAAACACAAAAGCACATTCTAGCTATGCTCCTTTGGCTATGTGTCATTATGTTAGAAATTTCAATGACCTAGTGCGGCACTTAGACACTCAAGTCCCTACTTAGAATGCTAAATAAGTCTAACTTTACACAAACGCAAGAGAGGAAAATAAAATGCTAGAAAACACACATGATCACACAAATGGACTTTTGGTGAAGAGGGCTCTTTATTAACACTTAAAAGCTTACAAGATTGCTTAATTGATTTTTAAACCCCACTCCCCTATTTATACTCCTCCACCTCCTTAACCAAAGGTAAAGATTTATTACATCCAACAGTTCATATTAGTCCTCTAAAATTCTTTACACAACTCTTACAAAATATCTAAATATTTACACAAACTCTAGAAATATCTAGATACTACAAGAAATATCTTGTCCTCCTATAGGTATGTAAAAGTCTCTAGATTATTCCACATTATTCCATAAGGTTCTCAAAGCTTTCATAGGATTTTAAAATCTTCCTTACCCTTCTAAGGATGTTCCACAACCTTTTAAAACCTTAACTATATTTTAGAACATTCTTGAACCTTCTAGACTTTTTCAAAACTTTACCATGTTCTAGAACCATCCAAATCAATCCTTCTAGAATGTTCTACATTATTTCAAAACCATCTTGAACACTCTAGAGACGTATAATGCCTTCAAAGCAACTTTGTGCGTGCGTCACATTGGTCGCGTTATGGCTCGCCGTGACACTATGGCTCTACATCTATTGGTAAACCCCAAGTCAGCCATAAGACATCCATCACCCATGGCACTTGCCCACAATTTCAGGTATAATCAAATTCAAATCTCCAATCACTTGTTCTCTCATCACACTTATTTCACCTTCTATAGATTCTTGGTTTGTAGACTCCGTAAACCCTGAAAATCCTATTATTCATAAATTCTCATTTGAGCATGCCCTTAAAGAAACTAAATCAGATCACATTTGTAGTTGAAAATATATAAATATAACTTTAGGAATTTTGATCTTTCATTAATAATAATTATATAAGAAAATTATTAGTTTTTTAAATTTATATTATATGATTTTTTTTTTCTAGAAATTTTCACAACTTAATTAATATGTTAAGATATTTTAAAAAAAAAATACAAATGTGAAAGTGATAAGAAAAACTTTTATTTTAATATTTAAGACTTATTTGAATGAAAATCTTGAAGTTATGGATTATTTATATTTTAAAGTCAAGGTTTATGACTTTTAAAAAATATTATAAGTTTTATTTTTCTTTTTGAGATGTCACTAAGAAATACTAGTTTACTTATATATGTGGATTAGAAAATAAGATAAGAAACAAAATTGTTTTATTTTTGTAACATGAAAATCAAAATAATATCATTCAACTTCATCGTTAGTAGATTGGTGGCTTAATTGCAATAAACAAATTCTAAGACGGTATATATTTTATTTTGATGGTGGACTACTATGAAAAAAATAAAAATTTATAGGGGCATAATTATATTTTCTACTAATTCAGTAGGGGTAAATTAATATTTTTTCATATCTTACAAAGAATTTTAAAAGTTGAACGGGGTCAACTAACCCTCCTCACCCTAAACTGCATCCGCCCATGTAGACAATTGGTTGGTGGGCGTGGAACATTCTCGGTGCGAAGGAAATGATGATAGAGACAAACCGTTTGGACATCCCAAAGGAGTTTTACCAGAGATAATACCTTTTTGAGGTTTTGGACACTATAATTCACTTTATTTCTTTTCTTGTAGAGAAAAACTACAAAAATAGCCTATTAGAAGATAAAAACATGTTGACATGGAGCATAAACAATATGCTAACGTATTTGTCAAACTTGTGACAAATTGGGCTAAACAAGCATCTCATTTGAAGGTTGATCAACTTACTATGGAACAATTCAAAGCTAGCAAAGAGCTTAAGCACATGAGAGGATGGACCCCGAAAAATAACTAGCTATGAATAATAACTTGTTGACTTCGGAAAGAAGCATAAATTGTATATGGTTGAAATATGGTAAAATAGAAGATAAAATAATTTTTGAGAGATTTCCTCATATTTGTAATAGCTTAATTGATTTATTAATACTTAAAAAAGCTTACAAGATTGCTTTTGATTTATAAATGAACCCACTTTCCTATTCATACTACTCCACCTCTTTAATTAAAGGTGAAGATTTCTTACCTCCAACAGCTCATATTAATCCTCTAAAATTATTCTACACAACTCTTACGAAATATTTAAATATTTATACCAAGAAATATCTAGATACTACAAGAAACATTTAGTCCTCCTAGAGGTATGTACAAGTCTCTAGAAAATTGCATAACATTTTTTAAGAGAAAAAAATTTATTGTGAAATGAGAAAATGAAAATATCCAATTATAACTTTAGGAATTTTGATCTTTCATTAATAGTTATATAAGAAATTTTTAAAAAAAATTTATATTATATGATTTTTCATTATAAAATTTCACAATTTAATTAATATGTTGAACCTAAAATATATTTTTTTTAAAAATACAAATGTGAAAGTGATGAGAAAAACTTTTATTTTAATATTTAAGACTTATTTGAATGAAAATCTTGAAGTTATGGATTATTTGTATTTTAAAGTCAAGGCTTTTGACTTTTTAAAAATATTATAAGTTTTATTTTTCTTTTTGAGATGTCACTAAGAAATACTAGTTTACTTATATATATGTGTAAACTATTATTTATTTATTTTTTATTAGAAAGAATAAATTTAAATTAAAAAAATGAAGTCTAACATAATGTATTGTTATGAAGAAAGAAATAAGTAAAAATAGAGGTTAATATAAAAAAGTAAGTATTTATGACTCATTTAAAAATGGTAAAAAGGAAAAATAGGATATTTTTGGTACTCGAAGAAAAATTTAGAATTTTTTTAATATTTTTTTGGAATTATTTTTAATACCATTAATTTTTGTCAATCCAATAGAGCGAAGTGTCAAATTCTCTAAGTTTTGCACCATTAGTGTCATTTTAATAAGCTTTAAGGATTGATAATGTAATTTACTCTTTCTAACTTATATTTTACCCCAGTTAATGTTAAATACCCAAAATCAATGTACCATTTGTTAAGGTTTGCCTTAGTTTACGGTCAGAATGTCCATATATGTTAATATAGTTATGGATCCCTGGGAAAGAGGATCAAGTTGGCCCTTGTGAATAGCTTGATGCACTATCTCCCTTCAACCATTTGAATGAAATGTGGCAAAAGAAAATAAAATCCATGGACCAACCCCATCGTCTCCATCCCGTAGAAAGTATAGTAGAATTTGAATTGAATAATTTCTAATATTACACATACATTTTTTGCTAATTGGAAACCAGAATGCAAAGGACAAAGGCCACATTCACACGTCCAACCATTTTAGAATTAAGTTCCCTCTATACATCATATTGAGTTCAAGCATGTAAATTTATGCTTCTTTTCAAAGTTAAGCATGTTATTTTTCATAGCTAGTTACATCTATAAGAAAGGTAAGTTATGCTTCTTTTGATGTATATTATATTTTGCTTGTTTCTTATTCAGTTTACTTCTAACCCAATCAAAGTTTTAGCTTGATCCCTACTCTTCTTTTTGGCACTTCCATTTTATAAAAGAAAAAAAAAATCCTTTATGATATAGCTTGTTAAGTAAATTAACAATATCAACAAAAAAAACAAATGATAAAACTAGAAACACTCCAATGCTTTGTTTTCTTAACTGTTTTGCTCTTCTTAATTATTCTCTTTTATTTTGTAGGATGAGTGTCACACCTTTCAGGTGGATATCTACAATTATTTATCAATATTTAAATAATGTTTTTTATATTTTAAATACATATTTATGGGTCATTTTGTAAAAGTTTCTGAGTAAAATTGAAAACTAGGAAATTGGAAAGAGAAAAATTTAGTATTTTTTTATATGCAGAGCTCTATCTAGGGGTGACAACATGTCGAGTTTGAGTGGATTTTTGCCAAAGCTCGGCTCGGCTCATCAAATTTTATACAAGCTCAAGGGCTCGCAAGCCTAAGCTCATTAAGGGTTAACGAGGGGTTAACGAGCCTAACCCTAAGCTCAAGCTCAGCTCGTTAACGTTTTTTGAAATTATAAAAAAAAATTGTAATAAAAAAGAGATGAACCCAAGACCTACTTAGTAAACATTTGTATAAATTACCACAGAACCAAGTTACAACTTATGATAGTTATTGTATATAAATAGATTTATTATAAATTTATATATAAATAATAATAAAATTATTGAAAAATATTAAATGAGTTGGCTCACGAGCTTACGAGCCAAGCTTTGAAAAGATCGAGCTCAGCTCGTCTAGACGATCCAAGCCCTTATCGATTAATTCACAAGCTGACTCGGCTCATTGTCACCCCTATCAAGACCTCCCTTCATAAAAGCACCAATAATCATTGATTCCACACTCAATAATTAATTTAAATATTATTCTCTAAATATACATTTTAACAATTTTTATATTTACATATCTCTATATATTATTATATATATATATATATATCAAGCTGAGACAGGAACAAATGAAGAGAACCGAAAATCCAAGATCTAGTAGGATTGTTTGAGTTGTGTGCAATTGGTACATGCCATCTCCAAGAACTTCTTTAGGTATTTCCCCCCAGTTACCATGTAGACAATATCACTCCCAACCTGGACAATCAATCGCTGTGGGAGCACAATCCAGAGCCCAAGTTTTTGTCCAAAAGCATGTCAACCAAGGTCAATATATCGATCAAAACGAGTTCCTAGAACACACTTGTGAAGTTGTATCATTGGCCTCATTGTGTTCAAAGGTCATGCACCAGGATAAGGCCAAAACCATGGTACCTGGACCCCTGGAAAAAAACAGGACATAGAAGTTACATACAGGTGATGTTGTTGCATCACTTGTTTTGGATGTTTTAGTTGATATTGAATCAACTCTACCATCCTAAGTATGCCAAGACATGAGGCAGGCTGAGAACACCTGCACCGGTCATTGTGGTCACGGTTTGGAAGGTTGAGTATCACCATTTGGCATGGCTTTGGTGGACCATCGTCCAGCCATTCTTCATTTGATTGAACTAATTCCTGCAAGTGACCACAAATAAGAAACAAAAATTACATTTTTGGAATTCAGTCTAATTTTCTTATTTGGAACAAATGAAAAATTCATTTTAGTTCAAGTATTTTTCTCATACTACCTTCAATTTTTTTAAACTAAAACTAGAATTGATCAACTAAAAATATAAAGATGAGATATTAGTTGTTATTCAATGAACAAAAGACAAGAGGAAAAAACTTAAAGTTAGTTAGGTGAACATGTGAGATGAAGTGGAGATAATTTTTTATCGGTTTATTTAAGTGAAAAACATGCATACATAATATTAAAAATAAAAATGTCATTTAAGGTGGGACAAAATAATAACTTATCTTAAATGAATTCTACAAATGAAATCTAACCTATTTGGTATTGAATAAAATGTGTCTGTAAATGAATTTCATTTAAATTTTATATATTTCATTTGTTCTAAACATAAAAAATGTAAAATTTATTTCAAATGAAATGAATTCTACATTTTTCGTTTAGGTTTCAAAAACCAAGTATTCTTATTGTAAATTGAAAAAAGTAAGGATAAGTCTTCTTTCTCTTAATATTCTAAATAAGTTGTACAATTTATTTATATTCCCAAGAGCTCTTATTTTTTTTAAAAAAATTCCAAATAAATCCTAAATTTTAGATTGATATTTTTATACCTTACTTTTTATTTTTAGTTTGAAGTTTAAAATATTAATTAAGTAGACTATTTTTATTTCAAAAAAACACATTATTTAATTTAGGAAATAATTATTAGAACAAGAAATCTTTTAAAAATTAATGAGATTTTCATCTTCCCTTTAATATTTTTTTCAAAAAAAAAAAAAATTTATTTGAATAAGTAAATTGAGATTCATATGTATGTCATTTGTTCTTTGTTAATTTCCTTGCAATCTAGATTTATTTATTTATAGTTCTTATCATGAAAAACATAGTAATTCAAGTTGAATTTGAAAATAATATTTTTTTTAAAATAATATATATTTTTTTAAATATGAAAGAAGATAATGATATTATTTTATAAAAAATATTTATTCTTTCATTAATGTATAATGAATTAAAAAAAAATTATACTATGTGATTTTTTAAGAAATATGGGTAGAGCAGCATAAAAAAATTTAATTTAAAATTTAGGACTTATTTGTAAAAAAAGAAAATTAGAAGTTATTAGGAATATAAATTTATTATAGGATTTGTTTAAAATTTCAAGAAAATAATAGTACTTTTCTTTACTTTTTGGCAAGATGACGTAAACCCACCACTTACAATTGTTTAGAGTGATAAGGTGCTTGCTGTTAACCACTATAAACTACATCATCGTTCGCCTCTGTATTTGATAATGGTGCTTATGCATGCAGCTCTTTGCTTAACTGTGTAAAGGGACAGGCAGCATCAATCTCAGTAATATTAATTGTATTTTCTATTTTGTTTTCCACTATATTAGGATTTAGCATTATCTCCCATTAGAAAGCCTTTGTTGTCCAGTTGAAAAAAGAAAAAAGTGTTTCCTTGAGACCATTTATGGAACATTATGGGAGATAATAGGCCATTTAATATCACTTTCCAGTCCAAATCCAGGTTAGTTTTTTCCCCTCTTCTAATATATTATTCTTGCTTCTGTTTTTTGTTTTTCTTGTTTTGAATTCTCCAACTAAAATAAGAAAAAGAAGAAAGTAAAAGAGTGGATCTGATAATATTCAGACAATGAAAAATGCTTACATCTTATAATATCCCTGCTAAAATCTCAAAAAGTCGAGGAGTCGGCAAACTCATAATATGCTACTGCCTTTTTAATCCTCTAATTAAACCCAAGGATATGGCTGTAATATTATTCATCAGCTCAACTGTCCTAAGTAGATGAGGTTGCTCCACATAGAGAAGCTATAAGTTAAACTGGGTTTTTTATATGCTAATGTTTGCCTGCCTAACTAATTGTGCAGGAGAAAGGTGACAAATTAACTAACTCATAAAGCCTCCTCCAGGCATGTTAGGTGGCCCTTGTGATGACACTTGTCCCTGAGTAACCAATTGTGAGCGGCCTGGACCTTGAACATATGCTTGACCCATTCCCGTCCCAACCATTTGTTGCTGCTGCGGCTGTTGTTGCTGATGCTGCAGTTGCTGCAGTTGCTGAAGCTGTTGTTGTGGCTGCATTTGTGAGAGTTGCTTCTGTTGCTGGAGTTGTGGAAGCTGCTGCTGTTGTTGCAGCTGAGGAAGTTGCTGTTGTTGCATTTGAGGAAGCTGCTGCTGTTGTTGCATTTGGGGCAGTTGCTGCTGTTGCATTTGGGGCAGTTGCTGCTGTTGTTGCATCTGGGGAAGGTGCTGCTGTTGTGACTGCATCTGTTGGTGTTGTTGCTGTTGCATTTGTTGCTGCTGCATTTGCTGCTGCTGCTGACTGGATATTTGTGGTTTAAAGACAACCATATCCTGGTCGTGTAGAAAGTACAGTGTAAACTAAATATATTAATAATATGTGGTTTAAAGACACCCATAGTCTGTTTCATGCATGCTAGAAGAGGAATTCAGATTGAGAACAGTGTAAACTACACTACATGCCTTGCTTCTATGTAATTGTAGGGGGAATGTCTGACTCAGCTAAAAACTGAGTTATCCTAACGAGGATCCTATTCATTTTAAGACATGATTTACAAAATGGTTCAACTCCCTTTCAACATGAAGCAACGCACGATAGCTTGGTAGATATTGGAGTTACGGAATGGTCCTATATCTGAAAACAAGGTGGACCAGAGTAAAACACTAAGCATGGCTTATGATCTTCTGACCAATTACCACAAGGAAAATTAATCCCGTCTCTCCCGCAGTAGAGGAAGCCAGAGGAAATGGAGGCAACCTCCAGACTGTACACCTAGCCAATGGCAATGGATGCAAACTCTACAGACTGGGGTCTATAAACAAATTAATCAATGAAGCAGATTTGTTTAGCTAGTGGGTACAATTTTGGAGTGGTGATCAAGGATGGCTGAGGATGCCTTGGTGGTGCAGCTATTAGACTAGAAGGTATTTGTTTGCTATTTGTTAGAGACAGATTAGGCAGAGGCTTTGGCTTCATGATCTGTTTGCTATTTGTTAGAGACAGGCGCTAGGCAGCTACATGTAGAGTCTGACAGTATGCTAGTTGTGGATGCCATGAAGCATTGGAAATTTGGGAATAGATACTTCAGTCACATAATCAAGGAAGTCATCTTTTTTTGTCCCAGCTTTTTACTCATTTTCTATGTAGCAATATTCGAAGGGAAGGCAGTCACGTAGCTCAGTATTTAGCTAAGTCAGCTTATTAAAAAAAACTAAGTTTGCTTATTTCTCACCCCGGGAAAAAGCATTCCAATCAAGCGGTAGGCTTTGTCAGAAACAGATAGTAGCAATGTCTGTGACGGCAGTTGAATGACTGCACACTGAAGAAATTAGAAAGCGTATCAGCATCAGAAAAATCCATTGAGAGAAATCCATATTCCACATGTACTATAACTTAATAAACTATGATCTCAATTCTCAACTGAAAAAATATTCAAATGGAATATTGTTCGCCTAGTTTTAAACCCCTGCTCATGCTTACCATTATTTGGCCAAATATAAGTGAACAAGAAAACATTGAATAAATCATACAAAAGAAGCTAATTGATGCTGGAAGCTTAGAGAATCTACAGAGATATGATCTTTAATTAGATTATGTAACATCTTTTGAATGTTCATTCTTGACTATAATAGTTCTCATCAAAACCTATATATATCAGGATTTTTCATACATAATGGCCATGTGTTGCTTGATATACTTTTTGTTTGCGGAAAAAGTTACTATTAGACTATATAACAGAACAGAATAAAGATATAATCTGCTAATATACAAAATAAACATCATTAGACAGTGGGCTTTAAAGATTCTGGGAAAAGCAATCATCACAAGTACCAAATGGAATTGAGTTAGTTCAGCAACAGGCTACGAGAAAGCTAAACACATAATCAACATCTATGTATATGGTTCGAATTTTGTTAAGAAACAAAAGATAATAAAAACAAAAACCATAAGCCTTAATGCGAAACCAGTGGCATCCACTACATCGATCCTCACAAAACAAGTTGTTCTCCACATGAATTATTTTCCTCCATCCTATTCAAGGCTACATTTTCTCCTGAGCCTTCTATACTCATTTTTCCAAACCACTTATACCCGCATTATTTTGGTTTCCCTAGCCTTCTTTGTTACACCTACCTGAATCATCTTTGACTTCTACAACAGAATTTACATCTCTACGCTACACATGCCAAGACGACCTTAAATGATTCTTCTCATCTTCTCCCAAATTGGAGCTAACCTTACCTTTGAATATGTTTGTTTATTATCCTATTTTTCCTACTATCACCACACATCCACCTTAACATTCTCATTTCTGACTGGTGCTGATGTTCTTGACTATGTTGCTTCTGTCAGCCCAACATCTTGCACCATAAAGCATAGGATGAAGTATGAAAGTTCTAAAAAATATACCTATTAGTTTCAAAGGCAACTCTTGATCACTCAGATTTTTTAAAGGCATGCCTAGGCAAGAGGTGCTGCAGATTGCACCAACCCACCTCACCTGAGGTAAACCAGTCAATGCCTTAGGCATGCCTTTCAGCGAGGCTCGTGTTTGTGGCGCCTGAATTACAATTTTATGGGTTTTAAAATAAAGCTGGAAAAAGAAAAAAAAAAGAGCACCCAGAAAACAAAAAAGTAACCCTAAATTAACCACAGCATGCATCCATTTGTCATTTACACAGAGTACTTTGATTCCTCTTTTCACATTCATGGCTTCATGCAGCTCTTGTTCATGGTGCCCACCACTCAGGTCAGTTTTCATCATACTCCTTATTTCAGTCTTCTTCTTTAATTATCTTCTTCAGTTAGCGACCTTCTTCTTTCAGCCTCTTCTTATTCCTTCTTTTCTTTTCTTTTTCCTTAATTAATTTGTTTTCTGCTTCTATCTTCTTCTGTCAGTCTGTTTACTTCTAAACTTGTTGTGGTTCTTCATGGATGAGCTGTAAACTTCAAAAGAACATCATGCATAGGTTCACGTTTCACTTCTTTTATGCTAATCTGATCTTCCAATTACTTGTTCAATTAAAATAAATTTTATTAAGTGAAGAACGGAAGAAAGTACAATAAAGAAAACAATGAATGCCACGCATACAGTTTTTATTACAAGTTTGGATATTAACATTAATTATTAAGAACATAGTTTTAAAGATTTTCTTTCATCCCATTCTAATACTTAGTAACTGCATTTATAGGTAACAGCTTGTCCGACTACTAGTCCACTAGAAACTTACTAGTGTTCAAAACTAACATGGGGAAATTGCCCCTAAAATTTCAAGAAGGAAGAAAAGGGATAAATTGTTTGAATCTTAAATGAAAAGAATGAAGTTTTACTTTTCATCTGTGAATAATTTACTATGTCAAGACTCTTTCCTACTTTATAAGAAAACTGTCACTGAAGAGAAGGCTGAATTCCTGCTTTTATAACCTTTAAGAATCGGAAAAGGTAATTCAAAGATTCGCAAATAATCTAGTAACCCAAAGAGGGAGAAGACTGAAGACTGAAGTTATCCATACATTGCTCTTTTTCTTCAGCCAGCAAGGGGGAATGGGGAGCATAAGTTAAGAGAAGGTTATTTTGGAAGAGACCCTTTTTGTTCTATTGAGAAAGAAAAGAAATGTACAAAAAAAATTTACTTACCAGCTTCTTTTCCTGTAGCTGGCCAAGAAACCCATGCTGGTTCATAGCCCGAAATACTAGAAAATCTGCCTTTCCAACGTATTGCCTAATATTAACATGTAACAGAATCAGTATAGCAAAATGTTCAGGCTAATAAACAACTCTAGTAATGAACATATATAGACAAGATGGATATTTAACATTAAACTAAATAGTGGTTACTTGTTATTCATGTGGTCTTGAGATATAAGCCGAACTATTTGCATTGTCGGAGGCCAGTTTGCCGCAAGGCTGAGAACCACATAAGAATAATGGCAGTGAATTAATATAATGTACAGGGTAACAGGAGAATCCAAAGCTTCTCATAATAGGTATTATCGATAAATCAATAAATTTAGTTAATTAAAATAATCAACTTCAAAAAAAAAAAAGGCGGCCCAATGCACAAGGCACCCACCATTGTGGGTCTGGGGAGGGTCAGATGCATGCAACCTTACCCCCGCATGCAGCGAGGCTGTTTCTGCAACTTGAACCCGTGACCACCAGGTCACAAGGCAGCAACCTTAACATTGCGCCAAGGCTCACCCTCTAACCAATTTAAAAGATTTTTAAAAAAAAAAAATGTGTAATACTGAAACTGCATTCAACATCAAAAAAGAAAAGCCAAACTTTCTGAACAACAGTTTTAGCAACTTCAACCACTGAACATTTTCTAGACTTCATTTGGGAAGAAATAATACAAATTGCTAAACTTACTTCTCAGGAGCAGTAGCATTCCTGTAACCCTGCCACATTGAAGGAAAAAAACACATAAATGGTAGTATATGTATGGCCACAATTAAGAATAAGATTGAAGATGCATACATAATTGGAAGATTACCACATTAGAAGAAAACTTTTGCATTAGATGGGAAATATTTCTTAAAAATAGTTAGAGTACCCCAAACAGAACCATTGAGCTCATCAGGTTTTTGAAAACTTACTTCTAGTTTGGTTATAAACACAGGCTGCCCTTGTCTCTGCCCAGATAGACTTCCCTACATGCATTTCAGGTATCAAGATATATCAATGATGCACAAGCACAGTAAATACAGCCAAAAAGTTCCCACTGCAGCTTATACTTTCTCACAAGTGACAACTCTTACTACTACTTTCGATATATAAGGTTAATTACGATAGACAGTTACAGATGAAAGACCTCATAAAACTACTTTTCCTTTTCTTGCCTATGTATGTAAAAGACGTTCATTTACATTAATGCAGTGCAGATTATGGGAACATCAACTTTTATTTTACCCAAAACACATCAAAGAAAAATAAAAAACTTATGCAGTAAAACATTGGAAACTACACGCTTAAATTCAACCTTGGAAGTTTTTCCAAATTATATACTTCTCTCCCTAATAACCATTCACTTTAGTCAACGAAATAAAAATTGAAGTAGCATCAATTGTTAACATAGAGCTTTACTTTTTGTCTACAAATAAGTGAAATAGTTCATCTCGTAGATACAACAATGTGATAGGATAGCTTATTTTACATAAGTTAAAAGAAATCCTGAGATTTTGACAATGGACAGTCTAGGAAGGTCAAAATGGAAATGTAAACAAGGAATCTAGGAAGCACTAGACATACCTCCCAGACTTTCATATATTTGGATTGCACAGATTGCATAGCACCTGATGACTGTTGTGACAATGGCATATTAGCTGCTGTATTGTTGTCGACGCCAAGTGATTGCATCCCTGATTGTACTTGTTGAGACATTCCTGGGGTAGGAATCATCGTACCCGATCCAGAAGATACAACAGATGGACCAAGGCCACTCACCATATTCTGGTTCATGTGAACTCCAGTTTGCACCATTTGAGCTCCCGAAAGGTTTCCTTGGCTCATGCCTAGTACTGATTGACCCATGCTAACACCTTGGAGATTGCCCATTGGTTGTGAAACCCCAATGTTTGAGTTTCCAGACACGTTAGATGATGCTGAAGTTAATGAACCAAGACCAGAGTTTTGTGCAACCTGTGCAGGACCTGTAACAGATCCAGAACTAGTTATCGACGTTATACCAGATTGCCCAGATGAAAATACATTTTGAGCTGCAGGTATAGAAGATGTCATTCCACTGGATATCATGTTCGACATGTGCATGGCCACAGGAGTTGGACCCATTGATTGAAGTCCCATTGAAGTTCCTCCAGTCAGGGCTGCAGAGTTCATTACCTGCCGTGCTTGACAGAGATTGTTCAGAATGTTCACATTTGCCTGAGCAGTACCCACCGGACGTAAGGGCTGTGACATAGTCACTATAGGCTTCAAATCTTGTGCATTCTCATTATTTGCAATCATATCTTGAGAAGCAGAAGCTGGAGAAGATGTCTGCAAGCTAGGGACTCCTTGAGCAGCAGCACGTGGACCAGATGGCATATGAGGAAAATTGGGCCCAGATACCATGTTAGTTACTGGACCTGGCTCCTGAAGGAATATGATATATTTCCATGATCACTTACAAAATCTTAAGTCAACAGTACCAAACTAAAATTAACCCCATTTTCCAGGAATAAAGACAATATCTAAATGAGTCATACCACTTTAACAGTAGCTGGGCCAATGGAAATTGGTTGACGGTTTGTAATAGATCCATTCACTGAGAATCCACAGAAAAATAACAGTTACACTTGCACACACATATTTTAAAATAATATTTAATCAGAAGGGAGAGAGAAAAATTAGCCATTGACAATTGTAATTAGCCAACAAAAACAATTATAAACTAATTTTCAGACAACTATATTTTATTTTTACAGCCTGGTAGCCAAATGATCAAAAAATTCCATATCAACTGTTACGAGTGTGAACACATGATATACACTTTTGGCCCAATATCCTAACAGCTTAAGCTTTTAGGTTAACTGATTCATTGGTATCACATAAAAGCTTGGTTGGTCATAATGCCCTGGTCAAGTCTTTTCACCTCACTTAATGAGAAACAGCTGTTGGCCCCCAATTCTCTTTTGGACCTCTATTTTAAGTTTCAATTGGTAGTGGAGCGTAGCTGATGGGCCACTCTTTTGTTGGGCCTTTTTTTATAGGTTTTCGTTAGGTCTTTAGTTTGATTTAACTAACTTGGGCCTTAAGCCATGAGTCTCATAATTTAATGCCATGTAATAGTTCATTAAGGAATGAATGAGTTGAGAATTTCAGTCACCACAGAGTGCTTTGGATTATTTGATGCAATTCCTTCCTATATGCATTGCCTACTGAACCCAATGTGTGTAGATTATCCTCTACTTCTTCTCCTATTCTCTTAATTCAAAAACCCTAAAATTACTATTCCCAGTACTGTTCAAAGTTACTCACACATGTGACAGATCTGATTTTGGTCACCTTTTCCCTTTCTTTTCCAGATGAATTAGTCCCAACCCGTTGGCTGTTATACCATAGATCAACCTGCAAACCACCAGTTCCCTATCCCTTTTCCATCTTAAACCCTAGATCCCAGATTCCTGATTCTCATTACTGCCAAAATCTTTTGATCCTCCCACACACCTGTCCAAGATCACTTACATCTGCAACATAAATCCTATTGCAGAAAATAATAAATAAATTTCTTGATAAAAGCATCATGAGTTGAATTATTTCTCATTTCCTCAAAATAGAAAATTATGCATTTGAAGGGAGAATGAAGCAGAGAACAAAATAGTCATGCCACCTCATCAGACTGATGCAAATAGAGGATAAAAATAATAAACCAAACCTGATGGCACTGAAGTTGGGGGTGGCCCTGTAACTGAAGTAACAGAAACTGCATCCATTTTAACAGGGCTCTGATTGGAGGGCAAATTTGTAGTTCCAGGACGACTCAAAGCAGCACGGGCTTCCCTGAAATTCTCTGAGATTAAAACAAGAAAATGGGGATTCTTGACATTATCAATTGGTGGATCTGCTGCTCGGGGATTGCGCTTTCCCTACATTGACAAAGTGGTATACATGTAATTAATAACAATGCTAACAGTTGCTTTGGCAGTGCAAAGAAATATCAATAAATTTTTCTCACATTAGGAAGCATGATCTTGAATCAAACTCTCAAAACCTTTTCTAGCAATAATTTTTTATTATTCAACATCTTATCTTTTAACTTGAACCCTTATAAGCATCAAATTACCAAAGAAAGCTTTTAAAGTCCCATTATAATCTAAGCAGATGACTTCAGGGAATGCAGGCACATAAACGATGCGGCAAAACTCAAAAGAATAATTAGTTAGAAAGTGAAATGTGATCTTATCAATAAATATAAAGAACTCCAGCAAGAAAGAGCATGGAAGGAAAAGAGTAAATTAAATTAAGTTCATCCTTACCGCATTATAGATGTCTCTGAGAGCAGGAAGCTGCTTGGGACAGACGACTGTCAGGGAAACAGAACTCTGCATGCAAAAATGATGTTCACTTACCTATATAGGAGATGTGAGGCTACTAAGATAGAGAAAAACAATGATAGAGTACCTGAGAAAATTCTTTAGCAACAGCGACGGCATCATAGAGATGCCTTTCCAGTTCAGGCACAACAGATTCACTCTGCTCTAGATTTTGCAGTTTTGGTATAAAGACTGGTGTCTGCAGACGGTAAGGGTTACTTGCAGCAACAAGAATACAGTGCTGTTGCCCATCCATATTCTGCTGATTTTGGCTTCCACTTTGAGAATGAGGAAACATCTGAATATTGGAACACAAGAAAAAAGAAAAGAATCTTTGTTCAGATTAGGAACAAACATGTAGAGTCCAAATTTCTTTGCTAGCACCGGAATATAGCAACCACACAATCATAAAATTCAAATTTTTGATCATCTTGCATCCATTGTACAGATGGATCTTCCAAGAATTGCAGTAGTCCCATATTCAGGTATTTTCCGTGGTATCCCATTCACAATACTCAGCGCTTCCTAGATGAAAACTCAAGAATTTTATCTAATTGCTATCACTTTCATCATGAACCAGACCTTGCCTCAGATCCCCAACCCAGACCTTGTCCATCTTCCCCAAAAATTTCCTAAAAAGCTATCACAGACCATAAACACACAATAAAAAGAAAGAAAAAGAAAAAGACAAAAAAAAAAAAAAAAAAAAAAAAAAAAAAACCCAACCTATAACAGAATGAATGCAAATTAAAAATTAAAAATTACAAATAAAAACCTATCTGTCACTCAAAATAAGATGGGCCCTACCTTAACCACCCATTTTCTTTACCCGCTATTCTACCAAGAATCCTTCCTACCTCACAAATAACTAAAATTAATACTTTCAAGTAAATAATGATTAATTGAAATATAGTGCATGTATGTCTGTCTGTCAATCTATTGGTTTCTATATCTATGTATAGAAATTATGACATGCAAAAGATCAGAAAACAACAACAATTAACCCTTATCATTTTCCTCTCCTTGGGTTCTCCTACCCATTACCACATAACATACCAACTCTAGTTAAATGAAACCATGAAGTAAAACTACAAATAAAAAAAAAAAAATTCTCGAAATAAATAACTAAAGTGCTTTCTGACCATATATCTTTAAGAAGAAAAAAAACACTAGAAGCGAAACTCTACAACTATGTAGATACCAAGCAATCTCCTGTAATAGAAAAGAAGAAATAAAAATAACAAATAAGTAAATTAGTGAACTAGGTGAAATTCATTCTCCTCTCACATTCCCTCTATCATATCTGCCAAAAGAAGAAGGTACAAGATACAATTGCCTTGGCCCTTTTGCTAGTATTGAACTTAATAGAGGAGGTAGAAGAAGAAGATACAATTGTATTATCCCTATTGCTATTATCGGACTTAATAAAGGAGGTATAAGTTAGAGATGATTCTATTCACCCCCACAGAGGACTTAAACATGGCTCCTCTGCCAGTCTCACAGTATTCTATGAACAATAAATGAGACAAGGCAGAGACTTAAGAATAATCATCAAAGTCATTACACTAATTTTTTTTTTATTACAAAGAAGGAATTTCTGGACAGCTAAAGCTCATTAATGAGTGACAGAAGGGGAAAACCTGAGTACCTGGTAAGTATAAAACCCAGCACAACTGGAACCCCCAAAAAAGAATCCCTAGAATGTGAAGTTGAAACAAAGTTCATCATTTTTCAATCTACACAAGGTCTTTTTCTTTTGCGTGAAATGTTTTTTTTATTCCTTTCCATTTCTACTGTTCACATGAGACATTCAGGTACCATTCTCCAAACAAATAAATTATTTCCTCTCCCTTCCCAATCCTACTATTTCATAAAATCGGCAACTATGGATCACTGTTGAGGGCCTTAGCCAGCTAAAGTAAATAAAGCAAGAGACCATAGACCATAATACCCCCAATCAGCAGTGCAATAAGTAGTAACATATCAACACCTACTTCATCACATCTTTAATGAATCAAGCTCCTTTGAGAATCCCAAATCTAGTCTGAAATGATCTTTCTCCATAATGATTCCCTGTCCATGAGAATCTCCATAAATATTTCACCAACCTCCTTTGGCGCAAACCATTTGAACTGTCATACAAACCTTTTTCATCTAGCATGTGCGATCATAAAGAAAGGAATTAAATCCTTGTGTTTGAATGAAAAAAATATATATAGGATCATTACTAAGAAGGGGATTAGTAAATGAAATATTAGGAAGGACCAGCATAAAACATATCAAAGATGGTTGAAAGATCAGATTTCAAAATCACATATAAGTGTTGGATACGAACCGGTCTCTACTCGGATTTGGCTCAAGAAGTACTCGGCTCGTATCCGACACAAGACCTAAAAAGACCGCAAGTTGGAGTTTGGGGTTGTTTAATTACTCGAGTCTGGTATCGTATTTCAAATACTTAGGCTGAATACTCGATGAGCAGCTCAAACAAATTAACATTTTTGTAATATTTGTTTATTTTTACTTATTTTATTATTATTAAATTATAAATTTTATATGTTTTTAATTAATTTATATTTAAAATATTAAAATTTTTGAGTACTCGGATTCGAGCTCGAACTTGAGTATAGGCATTTTAGCTCAAGCCCGAGCTCGAGTATTGAGATGCTCAGCTCATTTTCAGCCCTGCATAGAAGGGATAAGGACAGCATACCATCAGAGCTTCAGCTAGGCCTTCTGCCATTGCAGCATCATTAAATCCACCACCAGAAAAGGGTACAGCTGAAAGCCATAGTAAGAAAGTGTCCATGTCTCTTATCCAGCCACTCTTTTGCACAAGGCAACCTGAATAATGTGATGCACAAATAAAGAACAATGCTCAACCATTTGTACTATAAACATAATAAGTGGCACATTTCATCTTTATAACATCTAAAAGATTATAATTTTAACAATTGGTAACTATTACTAAGCTTCTTCTATTTTTCGGATTAAATTCCCAAAGAACTGCAGAACCTGCATATTTAGAAATTTTCGTAATTTGTTTCTCTCTTCTTCTTTTTCAGTAAATATGAATATATGGGAAAATCTAGGGGGCATGACCCAAATAGACAGGAAATAATATAGCAATTGGCAGATTATAGTATAAACTTATTTAGAATAAAATTCACTACAGTAAATTTGGGAGTTGAAGGAAATTACAGGTGCAAACATCAGAAGGATGCATGGAATTTTTGTTAATATCTAAAACATATGGAGTTCCAAGAGCTGCAAATTGGCATCAGTTCAAAAACTGACACAACAGAATAGTCTGAAACCATGGAAAAGTATAAATTGATAGAAACTGACAAATCACAATTATGAAATTCTACTGCAAACAATACTGGAGCAGGTGTTTCTCCTCAAGAAATTAATTTCAATGATGGCTCAAGAACGTGCTCATTCTTCATCCACAGAGCGACTCTTGAATTGTGAGAATGTGAGGTACCATGTCAACTTCAAATACAATATATCATTAAGAAGAGATAACTTGCATAAATAGATTAAAAAAACAATGCAATGTTTACCTGAATAAGATCCGTGAGTATTAAATGTGACCAGGGAGAGCTCAACAGTGGAAGCAGATGGCTTCTGAATCAGATAGGCAAAATGGTATTAATACATAGGGAACTAAAAAGAAGTCCACTCAGTTACTGAGTTTTACCCAACCATCTACTAGAATCATCTCAAATTATCCTTGAGCAAATAAATAATGTACCAATAGAACGTGAAAGTAAAAGGACTCTTCAATTGAGCAAATGCTTGCCCATCATTCTCAACCATATGGTGTATCCAAAACATTATACATTAGTATTTGACTAGCACCCTAGAACATGAAAGTAAAAGGACTCTTCATTTGAGCAAATGCATGCCCCTCATCCTCAACCAAATGTGTATCCAATACATTCGTATCATCTGTATATTTGGCTAGCATTCTAGTTCTAGTCATTTATAAGTACCATGCCAGCAAATCATGGAAATTAAAGCCCAAATAACTGATGAAAATAAATTGACATGAGGATACCTGCATAGTTGACTCATTTCCACAAAAACACCTGTACAAATACCGAAACAGAATAAATTGAAATACAATTTCAAGTATAATAACATAAATGGAAAATGCAGAAAATCAAATTCAGACTAATAAGATTTAGAATCTGAAAACATTTATGCACGCTTCACTCGGGTTAACAACTGTCTGAAAAATGAAAATATTAAGATCGTAAGAAATTGGGCCATTGACACACACAAGCTGAACAGTTGACCGAGTAACCCTCCCCTCACGTGCACTTGCATGTGGAAAAAGAAAGTAAATGAAACACGGTACAAATGCAATTACTAGCGAAGAGATAATTATTGAGGCTTCAATGACCTTTCAAACATGCTCTGATATCTGATACCATATAGAATACCAAATTTCCAAAAACTTAAGCATATAGAAAATATTCACTACTATGTATGCGAAGCTTGATAGTCTAACAGCTTCAAATTCTGTTTTAAGTTAACAAAAAAGCTTTTCAACATTTGTCATCTTCCCTATATGTATAGATTCCTTTCTACAATGTATTACAAGAGGGGTAAAAGAACATCTTGTTAGTAAGAGAATACTCATTCAAACTCAAAAGAGACCTCATCAGCTTTGATACAATTTAAAAGGAACTTTGGTTAGTTGTTTCAAGCATCAACCTCCCGAGTTCATCACCCACCAACACCTTGTGAAGTATAAAAAGAGATTGACTATCAAGTTTTCCATTTTATTGCACAATGACTCTTACAGTATCTCACTGCAGGGAAAATATCAACATGCTCATCCAATCCTACAATTTGGAAGTGAGAACTAGGCTAATAGATTACTCCTACTCGATTTCAACCATGACTAACAAAAAGAAAAGAAAAGAAAAACTAGAAAACAGTTACAACTCTCGCCTTAGCCTATCTAAAACCTAAATCATCTTGCAGTAGTGGAGCTGATTGCAACATTTCAAATCCTGAAGTCTGGACTACCTAGCAAAGTCAAATTCCGTTCAATTTAGCGATTTGATCGGAGCTAAAAACTTAACTAAAAAGGAAAAGAAAAATCCCTAAATTTGTTTATAAAACGAAAAACAAATAAAATCTGATCAAAAAATTGAATGAAAAACACCTTATGATCTTCTCAAGGTAATCAGAAAGAACAGTTTGCCAATAGGGACCCATGGCCGCCGTGCTTTCAACAACAACAGTGAGCCGTTTTTCCGCCATGATTTGGTTCCTCGAATCAGAGGTGGATCACAAGCAAAACAAACACTCGGATTAGCTTGGCTTCGTTCTTGAACTCTGTATGAAAGTGGGTATGCCTGCCTGAATTGGCATCAGTATAACAAATAGATAGAATTCCAGGTGTTACAGAGTAAATGTGTGCTGTAAACAAATTTACCTTTTTGCCCACCAGAGTTCAGAACAGAATTTCCACCAGGCATTGGCAACAGGGGTCGTCGTGCTTTTTGAACTTGAAGAACTCCATAAATGGGAAAGTCTTTGGTGGATAGTTCATAATTCACCAGTAGCTCACGCGGTGAATAAAACGGTGCGTCTTGCAGATTTTTCTTAAAAACTTCCAGAAGGAGAGCCCCGCGCAAATTTCGTGTCAAGTATTGACCGATAAACAAAGCAAGAACAGGAGATCAGTGGGCTGATTAGGATGTTTATAATACTTTTCTATTTGGTCCATGCATCATCTTTAGAGTCTAAGTTTGATAACGGAGTTCTCAATGTCATACATCTTTTATTATGTATATAGTTCTCAACTAGTATAGAATAGAATTTTTGTTTTGGTATTTAAAAAATAAAAAATTATATTTAATTTTATCAATTTACTACTAGATGTTCCAATTTTAAATTAAAATTGAAACTTTTATCATATTGGGTTTAAAATTGATAACAATATTGTCGTGCATAATTACATTGTTGTAACAAACCGAGTTTTGAAACTCAACTATTATTGTAATTAAGGGAAACTGAACGCAAAACCTACTAGAAAGTTAATTAAATAATTTAGTCTCAAATCAAATTATATATTAAGTTATTTCTGGTATATAAAAATATTGTGCAAATTACACAATTTCTTATTGATATTTATTGAAATAATATTAAGATCTAAAATTTAAAAAAATTGACATTTCCTTTCCTATAATAAATACAAAAAGTTAAAGTGCCAAAAAATAATTCTTAAAAATTCTTGATTTTATTTTTTAAATACTATAAAGTACCTTTTTTTCTATTCAAATGATTTCTAAATACCTTTTTATTATTTTGTGCTCTAAGGGTTTTTTTATGTTATTATTATTATTCTTAACAAGAATACATTATGTTACTCTTCATATTTTTATTTTAATATATTGTTTCTAATAAAATACAAAAGAAATTGAATTTCCAAAAAAATCAAAAATAAAATTTATTAGTACCGCTAAACACCAAGAATTGCTAGTATAATTTTACAAGATAAATAAGTTGTATTATTTATAAGTGCTTGAACTGATTTTTTTTAATTCACATAGATTTATATCTTTAGATTGTTCATATTATAAACAAATAAATCTAACTTTTTCTAATTTAATATTCAAATTTTAATATAAAAAAATATGTTAAAATTAAAACAATTGATTTTAACATAATGTATTGACATTTAGAAGAAGAAAAAAAAAAACTAGAAAAATAAAATAGAAAAAATAAGTATTTAGAACTCAATTGAATAGAGAAAATTAAAAATAATACATTTTAGTATTTTGAAGATAAAATGAGACTTTTTAGTATTTTTTTCAACATTACTTTTTAGCACCGTTAACTTTTATTAATCACAAAGAGGAGAGTATCGATATTCCTAAATTTCATATTATTTATTTGTAAAGAATAAAAAGTATATCAAACGAATTAGGCTTGCGAGATTTCGAGTTAAGTTTTTAGAAAGATTAAGCTTAGCTTGTTTTACTAAACAAATGCAAACATTAACTGGTTTAAAAAATAAAATAAACTTGATTATAATTCTTAATTCAAAATTTACAAGTTAGTTTGATTCATTAGCACCCTTATGTATAATAATAAAACTAACATGAAACAAAAACAAATTATTGAAGAAAACAAGTTGTGGCTTCTTTGATTGTAGTGGAGACATCAAAGCCTCGTAAAAAAGGAGGGGTATATTTCAATGGATTGGTAATTGAAGATGTGTAATTGATACAATAGCTTTTGAAAACACATGAATTTTTAGTCATTCTTAGTTTAATTAATTAAAACTGACATGCTGATATCTGTTCGAATTTCTCAATAAACAGATATATGATTACTTTCTCAAAAATTTTCTTTAGAAATCAAATATTTTTTTGTTATTATTATTATTTTTTTTTGCAGTTGTTTGAGTTAATTTATGTGTACTTCAATTAGTATAATGCAAATTGATTTAGAGAAATTTGAGAGAGAGGAATGAAAGTTTCATTCATAATCCGTAGAAAAGATGATTGATATATGAACTACTTTAAGGTTTGGTTTAGTAATGCTATGTCTTTTTTAGAGGTATTATGCTCTTTTGGCTCTCTTAGAGTTATTTTTAAAAAGTTACATCACTAATATTTAATAAAATAATGTAAAATTGTTCTCTTATTGAAGGTATATAATTAGTGTTTAGTAAATTCATTGTAAATCTACTCCGAATATCTAAATTGACTATAACATATATTAATAATTAAATGAATAGTTGGAAGTTGGAAAACTTAATTAATCAAAAGACAAATACTGATTTTCATTAAAATTTAAGATTATAATAGTCTTTTAAATTTTTGGGAACATAAACTATATTTTAAAAGCATCCATTTAAGTGTTTTTAAAAGCAACAATGGCTTTTAAAAACCTAGAAACACGCCATAAAAAAAAATCAACTTATCCCCCTCAAAAGTATAAATACTATTCCAAAGAGTATTATCAAACCAAACCTAAATAAATTAATGGCTCGTTTGGTATAGCATATTACAAAAGTAAGATTGGTCATAAGTCAAATACGTATTTAGCATAGATATTACCAATAAGTCAAATATGTGTTTAATATACAAATTGTAAAAGTCAGTTTAAATATGTAATTACCATTAAGGACATGCTTAACAATGATATTGGATTTACATATTGTATAAGTTAGTTTAATATTTTAATAACATTTAGTTATTAATAAATACTATCATGCATATTATATTATTAAATAATGCATTGCAATAATAACTATATTAATATCATATTATATAACAGTATTACATAATATAATTAAATACATACAATAAAATAATTTAAATTTTTGAACCAAAAAAAAATTGAGAGAAAATTAGTTAAAGATAAATGTTAATACATAAAAGGATAATATGTAAATTAGACAGTTCTAGTATTACTTGACAATCTGAAAAGCAAAAATTTATCTCCTAACTATTTCTGTCAATTAAAAATCTCTATAATTTGGATAGACTCAATTACAATCTTTTGAGAAATCAAACCATCCCAATTCACATATTAGGCTCTTCAATCAGTAATTTAGTTTCTGCAATCTGTACATCAAAGTGGCTCAGACTATCCAAGCAGAATGGGATTGAGAAGGAAAAAAAAAAAAAAAAAAAAACAACTATCCTAACATATTGGACACATCATCAGTTCATTGGGTATCCTAAATTACAATTGTAGCCCTACTAAAGTCCCCGAGTGACAATTGAGTCTCTGAATGGAAAATAGAATCTATCAGTCAGACCGTCTTGGCGCGACAAGTGGTGGATTCAGAATCAGATGTAGCTAATGATAGGCGACGTAGCAAAACTATTGGGTGGTTACATTAATTCCCCGGAAGCTCTGAGCGCAAGGTGAACAGTGAACAACCATGGCAGCTATTCAGTGCAATTCCCTCCTTTGCTTTAGCAAACCAAGAAATGCCGGAAGACCCTTAAACCCACTATTCTCATCCAATCGTTCAATCTCAACTAATAGCCGTTTGCTTTGTAAAGATTCCACTTCATTGAAGACCTTAACTACCAGGTATGTCTGTCTGCCTCTCACTTTCTTTTGTATGTCTAGCTTTGTAGTTTTTACTAGTAGCATTTTAATCATAGATATACAATTTGTAGGTCGGATAGGATTGTTTCTGCTGTCATATCTGAAGATAATGCAATTGGGTCGAGTTTCTCTGCCACTGATGTCTTCAAACTAACTTATTTGGAGGTGGGTTTTTGATATCTTATTCTGGTTTTATCTTAAATTTGATTAATTTGAAACTGCCTTTCTCATGGGTGATGTATTTGACTGTAGGGAAATAGTTGGTTGTGGAATGTGGGGGAAGCGAACATATTGGTTGATCCTATTTTGGTGGGTAACTTGGATTTTGGAATTCCCTGGCTTTATGATGCTTCTAAGAAAGTGTTAACGAATTTCCAGGTACCTTTTGATAGAGACTAGCTATCAGTGTTCCCCTTTTTCGCCTCTAATTTCGTAATGGGTATTGTTCTAACTGGTTTGCCACTATAGTGCAGCTTAGTGATCTTCCTGAAATCGATTGCCTACTCATAACACAAAGCCTTGATGATCACTGCCATTTGAAGACCTTAAAGCCCCTAGCTGAAAAATTCTCTAATCTTAGAGTTATAGCAACTCCAAATGCCAAGTCATTGCTGGATCCCCTTTTCAAAAATGTGAGTATGTCTTCAATTTTGATTTTAAAAGTTTTGTCTTCTCCTAGATTGTAACTACTGAGTGCTGAATTTGTCTTTGGTAAATATATGTAATTTATATATGATTGTTTCATGAACACATTTGGAATGACCTTAGCAAATAAAAATTTGCTTAATGGTATTTGATGATGTGATGATAAGGTAAACTTGGTGAATCATTAAATAAAAACTGAAATTCTTTGACACAATGCAAAAGAAGTTCCTGACAGCTGGTACTCTTTTTCTTTTAGTAATCTCTCTGGAGGAACTGCAATTAAATCATGTTTTCATGTAAACATACTGCTTGTTTAATTTTGAGCAAAAACTCTAGGCTTTTTACCCCTTAGAATCTGTAATTTGTGGATCTTGTCTCCCATTCTTGTTCTCAAACATAAACATTATTCTTGAAGTCAAATCTCTATTCCAGCACTTGCTAGGACTTGTTTTCATAAGTAGGAATAGTATGGTGACCTAAAACATCATGGTCATCAACAAGTTTTAGTCAACAACTTGAAGCTAGAAGTAGACCTGCCTGGAGAGGTCGATTTTGAAGCTATTTTTGCCAACTTGCAACATATTCTACTTCATCAGGATCCTTATTTTCATGATGTTCAAGGTCATTATCTACTTTCTCTTTGCACTATGCCCTTTTTTTTGGTTAAAATAAATGGGAGATGGCCCTTTGAGATTGGGAGGAAAGGTTTGAAGCGGATAAACTCTTCAAGGTTTGAACCTTGGAACCTCGGCCTTGCCAAGCCTTATCCAATCAGGTGCCATTTTGAGCTAAGGCTCATTGGCTTGTACTGAGTCCTTTTCAACCTCACTTTGTTTATGCCAGTTACCCTTTGCCCTAAACTTGGATTCCAGCATCCCTGCAATTAATCTCAGTTGTAGATTTGTCATTCTCATCTGTAGTGTTTAGTTTCCGAATATGTGTAAACAAAAGCTTCTCCACTTCATGGAACAAACAGGCAACTATATGCTTAGATGCTTAGAATTCACAAAGTATTGATTTTGGACTTGTGATCATGAGATATTTTTTATAAAAGAATGAACGTTCAAATTTGACAGTTTTCTCGACAAGAAGGCAAATAAAAGATTGGATTAATGTAAAACACTTAAAAATGACATACAAGAAAATATCTACATTATCATCTAAAATACAAATGTTGAGATCATTATGTTGTGAAATCTGATATAAACCTCCAGCTAAAGTATTCTGATGTGTAGTGGGAGGGAAGGAAACTGACTACTGTCTTCTGATGTTATATTGATTATACAAGCCATATAGCTTAAAGGGTATTTCTTGCCAATTAAATCACTGCAGGTTTACAGGAAACTTAAGCTATCATGAGATTTGGGATATCTAGACCATAGTATGCCATGTTTTATTCAAGGATGTTAACGGAAATCACTCTAACAAATGACTTTAGAGTTCACAAAAAAACAGCCAATATCTGCATGGTGAAACAGAAGATTACAATATCCTAACCATCAGTTTGACGATAGGTATTTGGTATACCTTTGGAAATTATTTATCATGCAAATTGATGTCAGAGCTCGTTGCTTGATACTCCCAGTAAGGTTTCAAGAGGCCAAGGTATATGTGATGTAGGGCTTGAGATGAAAATAGACTGCAGTAAGTTATCATCAATTCAAGGTAGGAGTGTCTATTATTCTCTCTTCTTGTTTCAACGAGCTTTTCTTGTCTTCTTCTTCCTTCTTTTTCCCACTCTTTTCATTGCTAACTTCCATACATGCTCCCAGTATGTTTGGAAACCATTATGTTGCTGACCACATTCGTTCTGGAAGTGGGAGGAGGTCGTCTTTAAACCCAAAGATCATTGATTTGCTTCTTTGTTTGTGAATGTGCATGCCTGTTCTGATACGCAGTTGTTAATATGTGTTTGAGACAATGAGAAAGTAGTGTATTTGGTAGAGGCTTCAAAATGATGTATTATTCCATAGTCTTCTCCAATAGAAATGGAAATATCCCTTGAGGTCCATTGGTTATTGTTTCGATCTCCATTTTCCTTTAATAAGGTAGTTCTGCCCCCCTTTCCTTTCATTTTTCTATGTTTCTTCAATCAAACACATCAGTTGGATCATGTAATTCAAGCATTTATTATAATAAGGGATTTATAAGGTCACCTATTACTATTAAAATTTTCACTTACTTTCAGTTATTTTCAGGTAACATATATAGAACCTGGCCAGACCTCTGTTGTTGAAACAAGTTACGGTTCTAATGCCAGAGTTCAGGCTACTGCAGGACCGGTTCTTGGACCTCCTTGGCAATGCCCTGAGAATGGGTACAGTTTTTGAAGCTTCATTTTACTCTTACAATATATATGCCGTAACCAATTAAATGTTGTATCTACTTCTAGTAAATTATACATGTCTAATTACTTCTCTATTATTTAATTTTGGTATAAAAGTCAATTTTATTTATTGCTGCATGTTCCAGATATCTCATCAAAGCGCCACAAGGCCAATTGACTCTTTATTATGAACCACACTGTGTATACAACCAAAATTTCCTTGAGAAGGAACGAGCAGATATTGTGATCACTCCTGTCATAAAACAGCTTTTGCCAAAATTTACTTTGGTTTCGGGACAGGAAGATGCAGTGAAACTGGCAAAGCTTCTGCAGGCCAAGTAAAATATATTTAAGTCATCTCGAAAACTATAAATAAATTTCTGTCTATAAAGTTGACCTTTGTCATCTCTGTAGATTCATCGTGCCAATGAAAAATGGAGACCTTGAGAGCAAAGGACTTCTTTCCAGTATAATTGAGTCCGAGGGAACAATAGAATCATTCAAGGTCTGAATTCTTTTACTCATTATTGAAGAGATTACTATATTTTCTATAAATAAAATAAAAATCGGTTACTAGTACCAAAAATTGGCTGGAATTAGCAAATGTGTTCTTCGGGGTCAGGTTAGAAGTTAACTATGTTTAGTGAAGCTCCAGTTTTTACATTTTTTCCCATCTGGTGCTCCAACAATGATAGTTTTTCCAAACTTTCTTTTCTTGTACACTTTGTGATACCACCAAATACAGCATGAATGGTTATAAGCTTGCTGTAGCGTTGGTGTTCTAGTGTCTGTGAGTTTGGACTTTGGAAGCTGTCTTAGCCTACATTTGTCCCCGTTGATACCAAAGAAGAATAAAGTAGTATTCCTATTTTAAGCAGGTCAAAGTACATATGCTACTAGTAGCTAGGTAATATATTTGGAGAATTGCCAGAAGACATGTATGGAAGTTAACTCCATTATACCATTGTAACCCTCTTTCCAACTGATTGCCTTATGTCATATGAAGCATTATTTACAAATACTTTACCAGTTGAATCCTTTCTTGCCGACTACTATGTCTATACTCATATCTTTTAGTTCCTTCATTTCCAGTCTCCCTTCAAGCCTTCTGACTTCAATCACTTAAATCAAGTTACTCTTCAACACCAATCCATTTGTAGTTCTTTAGTGCATATCTCTGAAGTGATCCATTTGCAGTTCTCATAACCTGACTTTTTAACGGTGCTGGCTTCTTGAGTTAGCTACCTAATTCTCAGCTGCCATATGGTCTTTACATCATGTCTTTCCTTAGTATCTTATCAAGCTCCAGGAACTGATAGTTAAGTAAAACGTGTCATGCTTTATTTAGCCGATCATTATCTATAAGCAACTGACTTTATGACTATATGTTCAACAATAATTAATTAATAAGAGAGGCAATGTTGTATCTGACTAACTTCATCATGAATGGTTTGAGTATGGAAACCAGTGTGGCCTTTTTATTTAAAGCGCCAAAGTTGCTCGTTGCTACTGTATTAGAGTATCAGTTATTACTCGAAACTTAGCTTCTTCCTCCTATTATATGATGAATAGTTTTATTGCCAAATGGTTTTTAATGCAGGAGCTCTTGTCAAAAGAACTACCAGATGCACGTGTTTTAGAGCCTACCCCGGGTTTACCACTAGAAATTTCAGCAGCAAATTTTCCTAGTTCATCTATTCAGATTTAGTTTCTTCAGTTTTTTGGTGTAAAAATATGAATGAAATTGCAGTTTCTTCAGAATATGAGCACCTAGGTCTATTTTTATTTTTTTGTAAAAAAAAAAAAGTCTCAATGTATAATGCAATTTTTGATCTTGTATACTTATGTAGTTATAATGTATAAGTTTACAGCATTAAACCTTGTCAAATGAATTATCAGAAAGATCGTAAACTTTGATACTTGCAATGCTGTAAATACTCGTTTCTTTTATTTATGAATATGAGGTATAAGCTATATAAGAAGAGATATTGCCACTGTACTTTCATATACCCAGCCCCACCTTTGAATAATGTGAAATTGATTTGAGGTCCTTGATAATGTCAAAAGACTTTATCCATGGAACCAATTAATACATTCTGTTTTTAAGTACTCCAATTGGCTAAAGAATATGGTTTTCAACAACCCTGCACTGTGATTGGTATTAGAAAAATAATTGACCTAGCAAACTTATATAACCTGCCTTAAGGATCTAATAAAAAGAAAAAATTACTCCACTCTCCTCGTACTCTTATGAAATTATACCAAGTTTTCTATATCTTCAAAACCTATTGTACATATCTCTTATGTTTATAGAATAATAAAAATTTCTCCATCAAGTAAGTTTCATATTACTTAGAGAGCATATATCCATCAATTATTAGTGTTTTTTTGGTTGAGTTATTGCTTTCATCTCTATATGTATTATGTGTAATTTGATATATAATGACAATAGAGAGGCAACCCATATATAGGCCGTTCATGAATTGACCTACATTCGGTGGCTTATAATTAAGAAACCAATATAGCCTAGAATTAAGCCTAAATATGAGAGTTGACCTAGTTCACATGATAATTACAAAGTAAATTATGGCCTAAACAATGGGCTAATATACGAGCCTAATTTACTCTGACTCCCTCCCCTCAAACGCAAGGTGATTGAGTTTGAAAACCAACTGTAGAAAGATTCTGATAGGTCAGGAATAATAATGTGACCAATCTGTAAGTAATGTGGCAATTGACATGTTAGAGTGTTGATATGGCGCACACGCAGGAGAAGGTGGATTGTGCTCATATGGTGGTCTTCGTCCTTTGTTTATGACATTCTTTAAGTCAAATGACTCAAAATCTCCTTGCAATTATGTTGGTGGCCTCAGTTTTCTGATTAGCTCAATGGAGGTGGTATTTTGTGGTGGACAATAATGATAGTCAAAATTTTTAAGTGGCTTTTGGGTGTGTTGTGATTTTATGAATGGTAAACTACTAAAAATATGTAAATTCGAAAGATATTCGAAGAGTTGAAATTTTTAGCAGATATTGTAGCCTTTCCCCTTTATGCGACAATCCATGAAGGCAAACTTTTAGAAAACTCTTTAAGAGTTTTCCCTCAGGGGCTGCCGCCTATCCCCTTTGGCGGCAGCCACTCCTAATCCCATTACCTAGGCGGCAGCCACTCCTAATTCCATTACCTACCTGCTAACCTCTCCTTGAAGCATCCAATATCCTATTCTCAGTAGTTGCCCATTCAGATTATATCAACATACCCAAAACTCAAAAAACTCCAACAATCACTGTTATCCTCCCCAAATCTCTACCTTTCCATTACACCAATAAAAAAACCAAGGCCAATCCAACCAGTAGGAGGCAGACAACCTTACGTGTCATACATCCCTAAGCATAGTCATAAGAGTCCTGTCAGCTCTACTGAGACGTCTTTAAACATGGACATGGGAGTTTGCTAGACCTACATGTTACACGTCGCTTAACATGTACATTATCTACAAGAGACCCGTCAGCTGTCATGTCACCCAGAGTTTACAATGTCAGAGTTCTTACCAATCAGAATCAGCCATGTCAGTACTCTAACATGTTAGCTGCCTCGTTACCCATAGAGTCAGCCGCTCCAACATGCCTGGACTATCAAAAATTTTCTATAGTTGGTTTCGAAACTGAATGTCATCTCTTGTCAACCACTTTGAGTTTGAGGAGGGATATTAGAATCAACTCTTATAAATAGCTGACTCCTACAATTAGGCAATTAGTCAACTATTATAATAAAGGTCAAGGATAAACTTTGGTAATATAAAGGTGGGCCATCTATGTATCCATATAAATTGACGCTAAAATTGTCAGAGTAAATCAAGAAGCAATCTTTTTGATTTACTCTGTTATTGCTTGATTCTAGAAGAGATTTATACGTAGCTTGTTTATAGGCTAAGTTCATTATACAGTCAACTATCAAATAGTTTATTATACAATCTCTCTCCATGTAATCATACATCAATTTAAATGCATAATATATAATCAACATTTGATTGAAGTTAGTATCAGAGTTTAGGTTATTTATGAGTTTTCTCTAAGAGGCTGCCGCCTCTTCCCTTTGGTGGCAGTCCCCAACCCAACCTCACCACCCATCAGTTATCTTCTAAACACTGACTCATTTTTGTATTTCTCTGCATGCTAATTTTTCAAGTTGAATTAATTTGTGCCAAAGGACGCGATCAACCAAATGTGTTATACATCTCTAATCTCTAAGCACGGTTACGAGAATTTAGTCAGCTCTACGTGAGACATCATTGAACATGATTATGGGAGTTCAATTATCTCTATGTGTTACACGTCACCTTACATATACATTTATCTATGGAAGACACGTCATTTGATAAATATTTTTTATACTTGATTTCCAAACTCAAGTTGATTTCAAGTCAACTATCTCACTTTTGAGAGGGGTGTCACAGTAAATTACTTTTCTTGATTTACTTTGTTAAAATTAACTTGATTCTATTAGGGATTACTCTCTTGTACATGATCTAAGAAAGTTTTTCGTTTTCAAAAAGAAAAATCAGGAGTTGTTAATTTGACTTCGACTAAAAATTCCAAAAATGATCTGATAAAAAAATATATTTTAAAGACTGAAAAAGAAAATAATATAATTTTAAGGAACCAAATCAATAAATATAAAGATTAACTAATTAAACTAATAGCAGCTACTAGCTAGTAAGATAATTTTCTAAAATTTAAAAGTTCATTGGCTGCAGGAACTTCGCACTTAGCACGTTTTACTAGAGTCAACGTCATTTGATTTAATCACAGAAAGAAACATAAAATTAAGTAATGTATTAGCACCAAAATAATTTTTATTAACTAAGAAAATAAAATAAAAAATTATATAACTGAAAAGCTGAAAATGTACTAAACAAGCGCAAGCACGTGGACGATGCTAGTTTCTTTAATACGAAAGGAAATTTACATATTTTTAGATTTATACAAGGTCAGTACATGAGTACTATATAGAACATGGGGTAGGTTTTTTTTTTTTTTTTTTTTTTTTTTTTTTACAAATTTTCATCTCTAATGAAGATAAAATTAAATACCAAGTCTTTATTGGGATGAGCTAGGTAAAAATAATAATAATAATAAATAAAAACAACTGACACTTATAAAAGAATTTAGGTTTAACCTTCAATCAAATCAGAATCTAAATTGAAAAGAAGATTATGCAATGCTAGGATTATGTACGTAAAGCGAACGTTTAATGGCTCAGAAGCAAAGGGAGGTTGGTAAAGAGAAAAGTGTATGATTAATATATATATATATATATAATGTCTTAGACAGGAGAATCAAGATCATTTCTTTATTATTTAAAAAAATCAATTTCTAATTTAGGATAGATGAATGCTCCATATTATCCTTTTACGACAAATTTAAATTTTATTGACCATCCAAGCTAGCTAGGAACCTTCTCATATAATTAATTAATAATAAAGATAACAGCAAATAAACCAAGAGATTACTTTCATATATCTACTTAATTTAATATAATTAGGCCATAGCTTTTAGAGACCACAAAGAGTCATTTGGCCTTTGATTTACACAAGGGACAAATTTTGCTCAATTTCTCTCATTTAATTTTCTGTCTTAACCTAAAAAAGAAAATCCCATAGTTCCGGTTCAATGGATCTATGTCATACCCATCTCCAAATTTATATAAACTAATGAATTTTTTCACTGAAAAAGTATGATATATATATATGAATTTAGATTTCATGATTTATTTTTTGGATGTGGTTTCAATTTAATTATTAAATATGTTTATTTAATGAAAAATAACAAGTAGCATTGTTACCCACGATAAAATAAAAAATAAAAAATTATGAGCTGTCAAACTCCGATTACGAGTTTAAGAGATGGCAATCATAACAAAAATTTCCTATCAGAAAAAAGTTAGTATTAATTAATAACAAAATATATTTTAGCAATAAGTAAATAATATTGCCGATATTATTTAGGTGACACAACATGAATTTTGTCATTAATTAATGGTGATATAAGTAAAATAGTTTTCATTTATGGAGTTGACCTGGTGGTTAAAGAAAGTATAATTACTTTATTGACTTTTTGAGTTCAAATTTTTTTTATGGGAGATCGTAGATAATAAAATATCTAGAAATTCTATAATCATAGTATAAATGACATGTCTTTAATCGAATAGGAGAGATGATTATTAAATATGTGCGCAAGTTGATTTAGACATATCTGATTACTAAATAAGAATTTTCTATTCTATGCCTACTGGACACATGATAAAGAATATTTTATTACATTATAAAATGTGTAAATGTCTTTTAAAAATAATTAGAGTTTATTAAATTGCAATACTTTTTAACTTCAGCCATTATTGTATCAAAAAATATAATAACTTAGTGCCTTTTTTATTATCTTTTATTATTTTCACTAACTTTTCACCTTTACCAAACCAAATACCTTTTATTTTGAAAGCTATTTTATATGCATGAACACTTTTTAAATTACTCTGTTTGGCTCTTTATTTCCCTATAGAGAGTTGAGAAACCTTAAATTATCCAGGTTTGCAGAACTATACTTTTTGGAACCTTGGTATATATGTTGGCCTATATACACAAGGAATGCAATAGCAAAAATGGGTAGCTGGATCCAAGCTATGGAAACAAGACTTTGCATTTAGTTTGGTAAAGGTGAAAAGTTAGTGAAAATAGCAAGCGATAAAAATGGTATAAAGTTATCATATTTTTAATATAATAAAGGCTAAAATTAAAAAGTATTGTAATATAATAAATGATTCTTATTATTTGAAAGATATTTGTACATTATACAATGTAATAAATATTCCCTATCATGTATTGTGAACATAGAATAGAAAAACTCTACTAAATGAATAAATAAATATTTTATAAGACGAATTGTTGCAACCAGTTAATAAGAATAAAATATAAACTATACATTTATTAAGTATACCCTTCTCTCAAAAGAGACATTAATATGGATACTCTTGGTCTCATATCAATACCACCCTCAATTTTATTTTTTTTAATATTTTTTTAATGCATGGAATCTTGGACAAACGTAAGGTTGGAAGGATTATAATAATTCATTGGTCATCCTCACCTAGAAGATAATCTAAACAACAAAGAATATTACTCGCACATTCATCATGATAACTTATATAATTAATGTAAATAAAATAATATGCCCTCATTGTTTTAGAATTTTCCAATGTGGACATGCATTACCACAATTTTCACAGTCAATATTTATTTACTTCGTTCTTTTCTAGACAAAATGGCCCTACGTGCAAAAAACTATAATACATACAAAATTATGCCTCTAACTACAACTTTTGTCAACATGAGCATTATGCTTTATGCTCGAGGCACCATAGTGATGTTGTGGGACAATCCTTTTGTTTTTTGGTAAATAAAAAGTAAAAAAAATAAAATTGTGTGTTCTAGAATGGAACCCCTCATTGCTAAAAATGGTCATGTAAAATATATATAACAATGACACTTGACAATGTCATAAAATTACTTCCGTTAAATGAGTAAAAAGACTTGATCATGTGATTTGAATTGACATGTGTAGGTATGTAGTAAATATATAATTATGCCTACCTATTTAATATAATGTAAATCAATATATAAAACAACCCCTAGTAAGGGTTGAAGTTCACTTTGAATTACATCTTATGTGTAAAGGATTTGATCTAGCTAGATAAAATCTAATGAAGAAGAATATAATGTACTAAAATCAAAGTGGGGATTCAAAGTGATCTACAATTTTGAATAGGTAAACCATTGCAACCGACAAAGCCTTTCATTTATCATATAATATAAAAGATTATTTCCAAATTCGTTTGAGTTTGTATTAGGAGAAGTGAGTCATTTTTTAAGATTCACAGCTTAGCTAGTTAGTGTTTTGATGAGAAGCCTGCTGGTGGCATTAGCATTACCCATGATGAGTATACAATATTTATATAATAATAAACAACTTTGAATATTGACATTTTTATTGTTATCACTCAAATTAAAAAATCACAAAACATGTTACACGATGAGTTACTCATGGATTGGACTAATAAGAACCGAATACTATTATCTAGGTGAATATTATATTTTATATATATGCCTACTAGCAATATAATTAGAGTGTAGCTAGCTAGCTAATAAAAATTCATCTTTGACAACTGTGGTTGATATTTATCTATTATTGTTAACCATTTGAGGTCATTGTATAGTTTTATGTATAAAGGGTATTTTAATTTTATAGAGTAATTAATTGAACCAATAAAAAAATTGTTGAAAGATGAAAAATAGGAGGCAATGCAATCTGACACAGGGTTGAATCTAAAGATGTAGCGATGTAGATCCACCCTAACCTAACTTTCAATGGAGCTAACCTTTCAGGCCTGACTATGACACCTAGCTTGCTCAAAACGATATTGATATTAATTCTTTTTCCCCTTTTTATTATTTAATTTTTTTAAGATTGTTTAAAAAAAAAAAAAGAAACTTGTTATGACAAAACATAATATGTTCAATAAGTGTAAATAAAACAAATACTTTTTCTCGAATGAAAATTATTTGAAATTTTCTCGTTTGAGACTTCTATTTTCAACAATGTAGAGAAAAGAGAAATCAAAACTGAAAGAACTTTGAATTTTCTTGTTAATTGAAATCTGATGCTACTAGACCAATTGTTTATAGCTACTTATTCAAAATGTAACAAAGAAAGAATCATATTCTCATCTAAACAAATTTTGTAAAGATTATTTATATATTCATAAAAAGAATTTAGATTATTATAAATCAATGAAGCTCTCTTACTTTTATATACGTTGAGGGAAAAAAATTTAATTTATTTTTACAGCGAAAAATTATTTTTCACCCAATGCAACGCATCAACTGTAATATTTTCATCTCAAAATCCATGGTTTATAATAGAAACGTCATGTTTTATGCATTTGTGTTTGAGATTTTATGTCATAAGTTCTAGATTCAAATAACTTAAATCCCTCGTGACTAAGTTTCACCCTAGAGGAGATTGACTATTCCTTCATGGTCTTGACTGTGTAGCTATTTCAATAAGAACAAAAAAGATTGTTATTGTTGAGAGTTTAGAAACGTTATTTATAAGAGTAAATTATATAAAAATAAAAATAATTTTTCAAGATTGTTATTCTTGAAATTTTAAGATAAGAATATTTTTAAATTTCATACAATCAAATGGTTAAAATATTTTTAAAAATTTGTCAATTGAACTGTCTTGACGTTATCTCAAAATATTTACAATTTGCTTTTCTATTTTGTTGATATATATTTTTTTCATGCTTTCGAAGTTGAATTAATATTTAGTTAAGTATATAAATTAATAAAAAATTATCATGTATTACTAATGTCATTTTATTTAACTGGAGTGATGTGTAATAACTCTTTGTTATTTTTGCCGTATATATATCCATATTATGTGTTATTGGCTGGCAATATTAAAGAAAGTTCCACTTTGTACAACTATAATTAGTTAATTGGAGTAGTTTCTTTGTCCTGATATGCATTTGTTTAACATGAAATGAATGTGAAAATTTTCTGTATCCTTTGTCACCTTGTTTATTGCACATTCTGTGGGATATTCTCAGATTCTCTAAGCAGCATGACTAAACCCCTCTCAATCCCCCAACGACTCAAATGAATGCCAATTGTGCTCAACTGCTCATATACATTATTTAACAAATTCATGGTTAAAAAACAGCTCAATCAGAGGTCAGAACAGTAAGTTCCAGCTACCATGGAGGCAGTAATACTAATACAAATTCAAACATGTATTTATATATATATATTGATGTAAAATTTCACAAGTATGGTAGCTTAACAACAAGTACAATTTATTTAACTTCAAAACTATCACTTTCTTGAGTATCCAACAGCCTCTATAATTTAGAAGGAAAAAAGAAAACAGTAAGTCAGAAAATGATATCACATCAGAAAATACTTCCTACCAAGGTTTGGTTACAAAATTTTACATCTTTTACAAACTCAATTAACACAGATGGGAAGTTGTGGTGGCATGAGTGGAGGATGATGTGGCAGGGGAATTTGAATGATCTCCCCCTTCACTATGGCTGGCCCTTTCTTGTGAAGGAGATTGCTCAGACAAGTCAGATCTTTTGGGTTGTGGCCTTTGAATTAGAGCTTGTCTATGTTGGGATTTAGCAGGATGTGAAGCCAATGGAGCATAGATACTATTGGGTGGATTAACAGTGGTCACTTGCCCTGATGCTGTGCTTGTAGACATGGCTGCAGCATATTCTGGTGGTTGCATCAATATGCCTCCAACAAATACAAATTGAGGAGTTTGCTGATTGGCATTGCTGTGAATTGTGGGGCTTGGTCTTCTTGTGTGCAAACGAAATTTCTGAGAAGAGGGAAAATATAATTAATATTTAGACTCATTCCATGAATGAAGTGGGATATAATTATACATTAATTCAAATGAAATGCAGCAATTGCTGCTCATGCTTGGAAATGAAGCCAATTGAAGTAACTACTATACCAGTTAAAAGAACACAAATTACGAAAATCTAAGTATCAACTGTTTGATGCTTTTGGTTTCTATTGCTAACGTTACCAAAACTTGCCTCTAAAGCCAATAGGACTCCAATTTTGGTAATCAATGTGAGATTTGATTTTTGACGATTGGGTTTCTACAAAAGCTTGCTAGAAGATACCATGGCACAAGCAATGACACCAAATTCATTTATAAGTTAGTAGTACAGAGATATACAAACCTGTAAATGGCTTTTTACTTCGTCATTTGTAAGCCCATCAACCTTCATTAGCTCCCTGATTTGCTTAGGAGTCGCTACTGCAACAGAAAACCAATCACAACCACGAATTAATACGACATTCAATCCAGAATAACATAAAAATCAAAACTTTCTTAAGGGTAATATTTTACACTACACACCATCTGAACCACCAAGTTGTTGAAGGGCATGCAAGAATCGTTTGTGTAATTCTGGCGACCAGCACCGCCGCTGCTTTCTTTCACTTTGTCCTTCTTTGTCTTCTTTTTTGCCGCCCTCAGCATTACCTCCGGTGACTGCTGCCGCCGTGGAACTTGTTGCGGGAACTGGTGCTGCCGAGGTGGGCTCTTTATTAGTTGAGGCATTAGACTTTCCAACACTTTTCTCTCTCAGAAAAGGCTGGAAAGCCCCTCCATTTCTAGCCACTTCCATCACCGTTGCCTTCTTAGGTACATCCTGATTTAAAAAAATAGAAAATTTCCACAAAATTATTTTAGTTAATGCCTTATTCTTATCCCTCTATTTTCTCATCAAACAAACAAAGTAAGTTGAAAGACCAAGGCAATTTTTGCCAAAGTTTGGTGTGTACCTCATTAATGTGTGGATCTGGATTCCACAACTGAACAGATCTAAGCCAATCTGATTTCTTTTTATCTGTGTTCTTATCTTTATTAATCTTAGCCTTATGTGAATATTGCTCATTATCATCATCTTCATCATCACAATCAAGGGAAGCCCTTTTCTTTATGGGCATGAATTCCTCCAAAATAGGGCCTTCGGTTGATGTCTGCTCTGAACACTCAGATGGTCCATGCGAATTGTACTCAGTGGTCGTCCCAGATAACTGTTGCCTACATGTCTCAATGGCTGCATCCCCAGAAAACCCAAATTCACATCTTTCAATCAGAAACCAAAACACAAAACAGATAAAGAAAAAAGATAGACCTTTACACAGAATAATCAAAATTAGGCTATAAATCAGAAAGGGTCTTCACCTTGAGTGACAAGCTCTAAACAAAGTGGAAGCTCTCGTTGAAAGACCTCAATCTTACGCTTTTCTACCTCTAATGCTTCAACATATTCACGGAACCCCACTCCCTGTTGCTGCATTTTCTCAGTGAAATCCATTAAACGCAGTTCCATTTTGGTTTCTGAGGAAAATTAAATTGTAAGAAGCAAAATGAATAAATAGGCTGAGATTTTAAGAAGGAAGGGTAATTTGTCCAAGCATAGATAGATCCGACCCAATTGAGAGAGAGAGAGAGAGCTTCTCTATCAAGAATATGGGATCCAAGTAGAATCAAAATTTGGAATAAACTTGTAAACCAAGGAACAAAATTAAAATATTCTCTCACAGAAAGAAATTTGAAGGTGAAAGAATCGAGTGGCTTGCTGAGAAAGATCTGAGGGTGTAGAACAACTCCGGAAAAATATCAAAGTCGGGGCGTCGCATACAGAACGAATCTTGGATGGATTTTATATTTCGTTTTTCTTTTTTGGGACAAATTAAAAACAGAGACAAGGTTGAATTTTGAATATTCGATGGTGTGATTCGTTTTTTTGTTGCGTGGGCTGTCAATGACGTCAGCCTTTTATCCCCACTTTTATTATCAGATAAGATAAGATCAATGACTTTTTCTATTTCTAAATTTGTAGTAATTAATTCTAATATTTTTCCCAGAATTCTGTCAGTGGTAAAACAATATTATTTATGTAAGGGGCAGTAAGAAATAAATTGATTGATTTTTAGTTAAAAAATATTAGATAATGTGATAAAATAAATAATTAAAAATCACATTATTTAGTGAAGTGAAATAAGTTTTTTAGTTATTTTATAATATTTATTTTTTTAATTGATAAAAATTGGATTGGAAATTTTCGTTTATATGTTGTCTCTCACATCTTAACAAGTCTATGGGATATACCTCAAGAATTCCAAAAGAAAACGAATCATTTTGATGAGTGTGCTGAGACGCGTGTCCCATGCCGCGTATGATTCGGTCCAAATGTGGCCTTTCACGCTCTCTAATGGCCAACCAGATTTTTATCCTCCGTGTCCACCCATTCCGAAGTTTACGGTTCCAGTAATCATTAATAGTGCCAATCGCCAGTAAATGGCGCGTGGATTAAGCAGGACGTGGCAATTTCCTTATCCTGTATTTTCGTTCTTGACAGCCCATTGTTTACAGCACGACTTCTGTAATAGGTTTAAATTGTAATGACTGACTTTAAAGAGTAATGACCCAATTTATTTTCGTATCATAATATCACATGTTGTACAATAATTTTTATAAATTATCGAATTAAATATATAATCTATTATTAATTTATAATTAATAAATAATTACCATTCATTTAAATTAACTATTAAATCGAATCAATTAACTCCTAAAAAATTAAATTATCTTAATTATAAGTTTTTTTTTAAAAAAAATTAATTTTATATTTTTCTCTTTTCATTTTTATGAAATTAAACACTTTATATGAATTCAATTTTAATATACATAAATAATATTTGAATCATTCATATTTTTTGTTTTTTATGATAACATTTAAATTATTAATATATTTACTAATATTGTTTTTTCTCATTTATAGAAATTATAGAAGTTGTTGTTTGAATTTATATTTTAATGATAATATTTTCATCAAAACAAATGGTAGTTCATATGAGGGTATAACGCAATTGATCCCAATAATAATAAGGCAAAATGATATTCACCATCCCTAAAATATCATATTTTTAAAAATTTCATCTCATAAGTATTTTTTCAATCAATTTCGTTCAAAAACATTCAAAACGATTGTAATGTCTTCCCCTAACATAAAATCAGTTAATACTTTGGATTGAAAATAATGAGGTGGCTTAAAATATTTTACCGGTTGCCACATGTATGCTGAGTAGGCAAAAAATAATTAAAATGTGTCCTTAAAGTATTATTTTTTTATCATTTTCATCCTAAAATATAATTTCTTTATCAGTTCTGTCCTAAAATTATTTTGCATGAGATAAGTTAAGAAATATAATTTTTGTCACTTTAGCACACATGTGGCTAAAATATTATATTTTAAGTTACATCATCAATTTTCATAAAAAAAATGTTAATGGTGTTATACTTAGGAAAGGCATTGCAAATGTTTTGACAGTTATGGGATGATATTGACAAACAAAAAAAAATACTCTTGAGACAAAATTGACAAACATGTAATATTTTAAGGACAATATATATCATTTTGCTTAATAATAATATATCATAGTGGGCTACAATGAGACTACAATACACAATAGACTTAATTGAGCTTATATATGAATTGATAGTTAGTGATTTTTTTTATACTTAATATCTAAGAATTTTATGATTTTATTGAGATATACTAATTTTTTTAAAAAAAATATTGGATTCAATTGAATTTGATTAGATTAGATTACGGCAAATTACTAACTTTTGAAATTTCAAACCAATCAAACAACATTAGTAGAACAATCTAAACTAATCCAATCCAAGTAACGATATCTCCAATTCAATCCGATTAGATTTGATCAGATTGGATTGGGCCATGAACGCCCCTATCATGTATGGAAAAAAATGAAGACAAAAAGACCAAAAGGAAATGAAGTTAATTTAGATTGTGATATGACTTCTTTCCATATGACTTCTTTCCATTTGAATTTGTTAAAATTTAATGTGAACTTGATTTGAACTAAGCTTATCTTATAAATTAGGATCAATTGCACTTTATCCCATGAACTACCACCTGTTTTACATTAACCATATGAACTATCAAATTAGGCACATAACTCCTTATTTGAGTCATAATGAGCAAATAACCTCCAATCATTCAAATTAGTTAGAAAAATCTAACAAATTAACTTAGAAAAGACTAAACTATCCTTATTAATTTTTTTTATTTTATATCTTTCACTTTCTATCTCTCTTTTTTTTTCTTTTTTCTTTTTTCTTGTAGCAATTAACATCTCTATATTTATTCAATTTTAGTATATTTTTTAATATGGAATACAATAATAAGAAAATAAAAGTTTTGAAGAGAATATTATCATTAAAAAGCAAATTGAAACAACAACTTGTATAATTTATATAAATGAGAAGAATAATATTAGTAAATTTATTAATAATTTAAATATTATGTCAAGAGAATAAAACATTATGAATGATTCAAATATTATTTATGTATGCTAAAATTGAATCAATATAGTTTTATAAGAAATGAAAAGAAAAAGATGTAAAAATGAGAAAACATTAAAAGAAAAAAAACTTATAATGAGGATAATTTAATATTTTATGAGTTAATTTATAAGATTTAATGGCTAATTTAGATGAGTGCTGGTTATTTGCTAATTATGATGGAGTTATGCGTCTAATTCGATAGCTTATGAGGTTATGCAAAATAGGTGATAGTTTATGAGAGTAAAATACAATTGACTCTATAAATTATTTTCTAAACATTCTATATGATTTGCGTTATTTTACGAATCAATCTGAGCTATTTCAAGCAGACTTTCTCTAAAAACATGTAATAAATATGATCACGATGTTTTAGACACAAAAAGTAGATCGGATATCCTATTTGACAGGTCAAATTATCATTTCAACACAACTATGTATGCCATTAGAAAGGAAAAAGACCACAAAAACTTGGATTTTTTTACCAAGAATGAAATGATTAATTTTCAGCTTGAACTTCTCAAAATTGTCCCCTTCAAAACGAGGAATTTTTAGAACTAAACTATCTTTACATGGAAAAGAATATAAAGCACCATGCTAGGCCCAAAGAATATATTCAACCTTTGACCCAGGTTCTTTCAGGCTCCATCTTTTCCTTGTGAATTGGCTCCCAATCAAAACGCCCATTCATGTATCAGAAAGAAAAGGAAAGCCCATCTGAACTGTAATAGTATCTCAGTCTGACCTGCCTGATGGGCAAACCAAATGGGAATTCAGCTGGTAAGTATCTCTCTTTCTCTTTATGCCAACAAAGCTTTTTAAAGGCTCTTTATTATTGCTTTGCTCTTGCTTCTAAGAAAGTTTCTGACTTTGCGTTAAAAATGTAATATTTTGGGGCATAAGTGACCCTTTGTTTGGGCCGTTCTGGTTATGGTATTCAGGAGTTCTGATATTGTGAAGAAGTGAATTATTATAGTTAATCTTCTGCTTATATACTTATCCTCTCATTTTGAAGAATAAACATCTAGCTTAATATTTTGATTGTGTAATGTGTATCAATTTGTGTGGGGTGGTACAATTAGTTAATTTATGAATGTTTAAATCGGGAATCTTGGTGGTTAATTCCTTCAGAGAAACCCAAAATCTGAGATAAAATCATTTTAGGTTTTGGTTTTATAAATGCAGGAAATGAATTTCCTTGTGTTGTGAGATGCAGTTCATGAATAAATAATTTGTTTCCTTACATCATTATTCTTAAGGAAAAGGTTTGCTTAGGGGATTTTCTTTAATTTTTTTTTCGCAATACATATCTGGCATTTGAATTTTGATTTATATGTATTCTTTTTTGTGGTCTGTAGTATTGTTACATTCTTGATTCTGGTTCTTCCTTCAATGCACAAAATAATTCGAAGTCCACAGATAATCAACAAAATAAATTTTACCATTCGACCATATCAGCATTTTTTTTTTCATTCTTGATACACAATATACGGATTCTATTTGGGCAGAGCAACAGTGTCCTGAGGGAGGAGTTTAGAGGCCTTATAGTAGCATGGTCTTCTTTTTCTTTCTAGGTCATGCGAAGGGGGCCAGTCCAAGATCGTACTAAAAAATAGGTTATGCTTGGTAGAGATGAAATGGAAGGTGGAAACCATTTTCATTGATAATTAAAATTAAATAAATCTTGCTTGGTTGGAGTGAAACTGAGCAGGAATGGAGCTGGAGATTGAAAATGTAAAGATACGAATGCAAGCTTAATTGGATTGTACAATTTTACTAGTTTAAATCTTATGCTTTCCTAAAAGTTTTAATATTAACACATTCCTCTTACTTTTCACTCTTATGAAGAAAGGGAGATGAAATGAGTTTTCATTTGTTCTCAGTTTCTCACCTTTCTACTAAGCACCCAAATCCAATAGATGAAAAGTAAAGCTTATAAATTTCTATTCTCTCCATATTCATTCCTCTCACCTCACTCCCCACTACATATTCATTCCACTGATCACTCGCTTTTCTCTCCATGTTACTAAGCATGGCTATTGTCTTTTACTAATAAACTGGGTGTGACTTGCCAGGTCATTCTGAAGACTTAGAATTCACTATCATGTAGGAGCTTTGGAATTCTCCAAGCATATGTACCAGGGTTAGTATCATCAGGTATGCAGGAAAATCTATCATTCCGGGGATTACCTAACATTACCTTAAGAGTATGCTTAAGCATATAATTGGTGTATTGGCCACCACTGAAAATGTCCTTCTTATAAAAGGACATCACGAATTTTATCTTCTGTGCTAATTGTTTCTCTGCTAGGTTTTATGTGCTGATATAAGTTAAAATGTCAACTGCAGTGATCTGGAAGTGGATTACGAGTCTGAGGATAATGATTCCGTTGTATATGCAGCTCTAGCCGTTGATAAAGAGGTGATGTGTGCATTTGAATTTTCTCTTGCCCAAGTTATAGTTTGATCTCAAATGGATTTTACTTGGTTTGATGTCTTGTGCGGTTGCAGCCTGACAAGGTGAAAAGAAACATGTCAGTGTCTAATGGAAAGCTTTCGGTGCTATAATAGTTGGGTTTTAGTCCATGAACTATATCTTCCACAACATGATAAAGCTTTCGGTGTGATGTATTATGAATTGATATCACAACATTAAGTAGAATTCCGAATAAATAATTTGGAAAAATGAGACATTTTCTAGAATGCCATATCTAAAATTGAATCTGTACTGATTTTGTTACTTTGGAGTGCCTTACAGAACAAGTTAGCTCACTTTCCTTTCCTTTTCCCTTCTTTCTGATTTCTCCTACAGGCACTTGGAGGCGATAGAGACCAGACTTCTTCGAGCATCATTCAGTGCTTTTGTAGATGTGCTGACACTAGCCACAAAAACCATGGAAGAATTTGGTCAAGGAATTGAATTATAACGTCTATTTAGTGATTCTCAGTGCCATCACTTGCTTCCATCCCAACCCCCTCTAGAAATGTACTGTAATGTCTATAACATTTGACTCCTATTATATTTTCTCACAGCTTATAATGTAGTTGGACTGACCAGTTTTCAAATCTCACCACTAATTGATGGTAGCTTCCATTAATAGTTTCGAGTTTTCATGTTCAAATTCCCCTTTCCTCCAAAGCTTATGAAGCTACATTCAAACCTCTCGTAGCAAAAACTGCACTACTCAGAGTTGGAATAGATTTTTTTCAATTATAAATTAATCTTCGAATTACTTTGAGTTCAGGAAAGGGTGAGTGTATAACAAATGGTTTAGATGATCATACACTTTTTTGACCTGGGCATAAACAAGTTTTATCAGTTTGAATATTTTATGAGTTAATGAATGGGCATAAAGTTTGAGAATAACTCATTTTAACAAAAATGGAAAACCTGAAAGTGAGTCTTATTTTCTCATTGATTCTTTTCTGTTCCCAAAAAAATCATGTGAGTAAAACCATATTAATATTGGAGAACCAGAAAGTGTCAGTTTGATTTGGGTCAAAAAACAAATCTTGACCAGAAAGTTTCAGAGTGAAAAAATTAAAGAACATGAACTCTAGTTGAAATTGGGAACTGGAACTGTGCTACTGAAGTAAGCAGAGGTGTAGTACTCTGCCTGCTATGAAGCTGTGACTTATCAATGTTGGGCGGCCATGAAAGTCTCAGATACAACTGTTTGGCTTTCTCAAGTTTCCTTTCTTATACAAGATGATGAAATTGGTAATCTTATCTTTGTCTTTCCCACATTAAAGTCTCACATATGCTAAATTAAAAGAGCAATACCATGCGTGAGCTACAGTTCGTTTCTGCAGACTAAATCAGTAAATCTTATAGCTAGGAATCCAAAGACTATATATTCCAGGCACTTCTTTTTCTTTCCCTCTTTTATTTCTCTTTCGTTGAAGTTTAAATAATTTAAACTATTCTAAAATTTGAAGACAATGGTGACCTTAGGCAGCACCCACATAATGAAAGTAGTATTCCATACTAAATTATTGTTTAAATTATATTAATTTTTTATACAAACAATAATTATTGAGAAACATCGTAGGTGATGCGACGTAACAATTTTCTAAGTATTTTTCCTTTGGAAACAAACAATAACTTGTATGAATTCTTACAAATGAAAGATTAAAGCATAACAGAGTATCAATTCTTTGCAGAATATGAAACGTCTCCTTAATCGTACATTTCTCTATGTCTTGGAAACTGTTGTTTCGTCTTTAAGGTTATGAAATGACACAGCTCCTTCAAAACAATATTTTGCTATTTTGTGTCAACTATATGTGGTCAGAGGTTCGATAATGAACTGTCCTTTGTACTGTGTCTGGGAAATTAAAGCTTTTGTTTGAGGCTTTAATGTCGAGCAGTGCATTGAAGAATCTATCTTAAAAAAGATAATTAGTTATGAGAAAATAATTATTTACAGATTCTGGAAGAGTTTGGAAAATAATTATATGACTGAGTTCAAGTATATATGATATTGTCCTTGTGGCCTAAAACTGAGAAATGAGAGTGAAATCAAGGGAAAGTGTGGTTTTCTTATACCTCAAAAACTTTTAAGATTGTGCCCAATGTTAGTTATAAGATTGCATGGCAACAATGATTTAATTTTTGACCGCTTTACAATTATTATTGATAAAAATTTCAAGTACGAGGTCGTTGAAGTTAAGGAAAGGCTATAGAATAATTTCAGTGAAAATAAGCTTTTGATGTCATTAGTACCTATACTCGGCAAATTGATGCAAATTGGACTAGACGAAGCTACATGGAAGACATTTTAAGAAGACTAATATGAAATAGTTTAAGGAGTACCGATTGGAGAGAAACTTTATATTAAAAGAAAATTAAATGGCGATGTAGTAAGAACTAAAGAGGGTTTTGAGAGAGTCTATTTTCGATTTTGCAGTTGCGTATGACTTGATTCTAGCCAACACTATTCTTTAAGAAAAGAGAATCGCACTTAGCACATTTAGTAGCGGACATAATAAGAGCCAAGTAGATTTTGTTATGACTAAGAAGGTAGATAGAGTGTATTGTAAGGATTGTAAAAGTTATAACCGACGAGTGTTAAGTGACTCAATACAAGTTTTTGGTTGTAAATGTTTGTGTTAAGAGTTGGAAGGAAATGCATAGGTGTAATAGATTTAGATTGTGGAATTTGAATGGAGAAAAAATGGCTCTTTTTAAAAGAAAAGATGTTAAATAGTGATTCATGAATTGTATAGGGCGAGCCTAAAAAGATTAGGGATGAGATAGTGAGTCGTATTAGAATTACGGCTAGAGAGGTGTTAGGGGAAAGTAGATGACATGGGACACCGACTAGGACCCTAAGGAGATATGGAGGTGGAATGAAGAAGTTCAAAAAAGCTATTAAAACTCAAAAAGTGGGTTATAAAAAATTATACGAGTGTAGAAATAAGAATAATTATGAGCAGTTTAGACAAGCTAGAAAATATACTAAGAAAGCGGTTAGAGAAGTTAGAGGCAAGGCTTGTGAATTTTTTTACCAATAGTTAAGAACAAAGATAAAGAGAATGATAATTATATATAGGCATGCCACACAAAGAGAGAGAAGAACTAGGGATTTGACTTATATTAAGTACATTAAGGACGAAAACTAACTATATGAAGTGTGATTTTAGTCACACTAGAGGAGACTCGATTGAAATAATTTTGGATGGTAATGAAATTCCAACGAAAAAACGTGTTTAAGTATCTACGTTCATTTCTACAAAAAGATGATACAATTGAATACGATGTAAACCATAGAATTAAGACATGATATTTGAAATAGCAAATTGTATCGAGTGTTTTATGTGATCCTAAAATCTCAAATAGTTTGAAAGAAATTTTTTATTGAATGACAGTGAGGCCAGCTATATTGTATAGTGTCAAATGTTAAGCGCTCTCATAATATGAGAGTGACTGAAATGCAAATGTTGAGATGGATGACCAGACATATAAAAAATAATAGAATATAAAATGAGGAGATACATAGAAAGGTTGAGGTAGCACCCATTGAAGAGAAAATGTGAGAGAATCGCTTACGATGGTTTTGACATATCTAACTTATGCCAGCAGATGCTGTAGTTAGGAGAGGTGACTTGGTGCTGATGAAATGTATTAGACGGGATAGAAGGAGATCGAAAAATTACATAGGGGCAGTTATTGAGATTGATATGATTGCTCTATGCATTACTGAAAAATATGTTTTGAATCGATACGAATGACATAAAAAATAATTTCTGAAGCCAACCCAATTATTTTTGAATTTAAGAATTAGCTGGGTGAGTTGAATTTGATTATAGAAATTTACTCTCGATTTAAGCAAATATTGAAAATAAATTCACAATTTTGAGAAATAGATGTATGATTACTCTTATATATCCAAATTATTCAATTTATGTCGTATGGAAGTGATAAGATTGCGTGAGAACAATAATTAAATATCTAATCGCTTGCTCAATAGATGTGCTAATGATATATCATCTCAAAAACAATATATTTCACCCAAACATCAAACTAGTTAGACTACTTTAATAATGAGTTTATCTTTCAAGTCATCAAATCTGATTATGGATTGGTGTAAATTGTCAATTGAACTGTCATAACTAAACCATATTCTTTGGATTAACAACCAAATCAAGTATATACACACATGCATGTAATAGAAATAGCACGTGATATGATAGCAGTCAAAACTTCATTGTTGGTAATTCACCATTGATTTGCAGTCATGTGTTCCACTTCCATTACTAGGTGCATGTTTGGATCATGAAATATGTTACTATCTAGTTTCTTCATTTCATTAAGCAACTGAAAGTGTAGCAGAGACGAGTTTGGATTGAAGCCATTGGAAACAATAAGCTAGAGGCAAATTAATAGGTATAACGCAAGTTGCTAAAGCAAAACCTAAACATAGAACTTTTTACATGTCCTTTTGCAAGCCCTTTTGGGCAATCTACTTGAATAGATGCTTAGAGAAAGAAGCTGATCGCTAGAAAACGAAGGGTGGGACAATGTGTCCAAGTATTTTAAGTTTTGGGCCATGTCTAATCAAAGTCATGCAACTGTTTGGTCCGGCCCATTAAATGTTGTCCCCCTTATTTTATTTTATTTTTCTTTTAAAGGTGAAAAGCGATAAATAATTGGGAAAAGTGTACTTTGCTTCTCTAATTAGTTGAGTAGCCAACACAGAGAAAATCATACCATATTTCTCTCACTTTTTGCGCTACATTGAGAATTTTTCCATTTGTGTACCTTGATTGAACTTGTGCTAGGATTCACCAAGATTACATTAATTGAAATAAATTACTTCAAAAATGAACAAATATATATATATATATATATGAAATAACACATTCACATGATTTGGATGAATAATTAAATATCTCTCAAATTCTCACTTTCACTCTCATACTCTAATATGACAATAAGTTATAATCTGATATAAAATTTCTCTAAAATTTGAATTTTATAATGTGAGAATATTTAATTATTAGTATATTTTAACAGATGTTGCTATCAACATTTATCTCTCTATCACTATCACCATCACCATCACCATCACTAACTTACTTATTTTTAGTAGTAACAAAAGTGGGAGAGAGATACTCACGCCTTCTGCTCTACAGTTCTCCATGTCTACATACTGTGTGTATCATCAATATCATTCACTCCCACTTTTGGTTGTGTTTGTGTCTATCACCTACACTCACTTTTGGGTGTGTGTGTCCAAGAGAGAGAGAGGAAGAGAGTAAATGCAGGCAGAGAGAAATGAAAATTGAGAAGATGAGATTAAGGTGATTGGCAAACGAGCATTAATTTGGTTGTTAGAGAGAGAGAGAGGAGTGGTAGTGTTAGGTGTTTGCTGTGTTGTTACGCTATTCTATGCATTCATTTGCCTCCATTATATCTTCTCCTCCTTTGCTTCTACTTTGTCTCCTACATTTCCAAACAAGTCAAAACCACAAAACCTATTTCCTTAATTCCACGTGCTCACACACACACATGTCACCCCCTTTCTCCGTCTCATATGTACACATAAACACAAAATCAAGCAAAAACACTTACACCATTACAGAAAACCAAGCAGTTACCATTTGAAAAATCAAAACCCAAAAACGATATGAATATCATATATCTAATATCCCACACCCTATAACCTACAACATAAACATTTGTTTATAATTTTGTCATTCTCGTCCCCACTTTATCTTCTCTAGCTCACACCAAAACCCAAAATCCTTCACTACCGTCTCCTACTCTCTCTCAGTCGACAAATATTATTATATGCAAACCCATCAACCTTTCACCATGCAAACCCATCACTCTTTCACTTACATAGCCTCTTGTGGGAGTAGTGCCTGTTTAGAAGAACCTGATTATTATCTTGAACAAGATGAAGACTCCATTTCCCTCTCACTTTGCCCTCCTGGTCAACAAAAACTCAAAGTCTCCTCCTCCTCCTCTTCCTCTTCATCTAACCATCCTGCACTACTTCTTAACCATCACCAAAACCCTACCTCCGATGACCAAACTGGTGTAACAGTAGCTCTTCACATTGGCCTTCCCAGTATTACTGCATCAACTATCTCTACTACTACAAGAAAATCCAATCACTTTTCTGCTTCTGCTGCTGCTGCTGATGTTGGTGGTACAGCTCCCATTCAAGGCCAGTACTGGATCCCTTCTCCGGCTCAAATTCTCGTCGGTTCAACCCAGTTTTCTTGCACTGTCTGCAACAAAACATTCAACCGCTTCAACAACATGCAGGTTAGTTAATCAATCATACTCAACTCAATTAAGCTTTAAAACACAAACTAATTTGGGTCGACTATTCATCTCATTACAATTTGACTATTCTTCCCGTCAACATATCACAACCCTCTTTCTTTATCCATACTTAGAACCAATAGACTAAGTCCCATGAAAATGCTATTTACACAAAAACAAGTACATAAACCACTTTGTATAATTAGCAGTGTAATTTTTGTTTCATTAACCACAAACTCATACGTATACACAAACGTTGTGGGTGATTTTAATTTCGTATATATGTAACATTTGTGTGTACTATATTTCTATAGATGCATATGTGGGGGCACGGGTCACAGTATAGGAAGGGACCTGAATCATTGAAAGGGACAAAGCCAGCTTCTTCAGTGCTAAGACTTCCATGTTATTGTTGTGCTGAGGGTTGTAAGAACAACATAGAGCATCCAAGGTCAAGGCCATTGAAGGATTTCCGTACACTTCAAACACATTACAATGAGGAAACATGGAACGAAGCCGTTTGGATGCAGGAAATGTGGGAAGCCATTTGCAGTGAGAGGTGATTGGAGGACACACGAGAAGAATTGTGGGAAGCTTTGGTTTTGTATTTGTGGGTCTGATTTCAAACATAAGAGGTCATTAAAAGACCATGTTCGTGCTTTTGGGGACGGTCACGCCCCGCATACCGTGGAGGTTTGTAAACAAGTTGAAGATGATGATGAAGATGAAAATGAAGGTGTTGTGGTTTATGGAAATGGTTCGGGTCATGGTCATATTCATGAATCATCTGTTTATTTTTAATTAATAGTTTTAGTGTTTTACACAAGGAGTAGTGGTTACTGTTTGTAGTTTGGAATGACTTGTGTTTTGTGAAAATGTGTGAATGAGAAAGAGGGTGGGAGAGAATGGAGACAAATAGTAAAATGAAAGCAATTTAATGTTAGAAGTGGCAGTTAGACTATCTAATTCAAGTGGACCTTTTTCTTTTTGATGCTAGATAACTCTTTTGTGATTCCATTATGTGTGTGTGTGTGTGTGTGTGTGTGTGAGAGAGAGAGAGAGAGAGAGAAGAGAGAGAGAGAGAGTATCATGAAGGTGGTCAAGTGTATTCAGTGAGTGCAGATAAGAGATCAGATATGCAGACAAGTGCAGTCACAGATTATACTGTTCATAGCTTTGCATTTGCAATTGTAATAGATATGGAGCAGAGAGAGAGAGAGTTAAATTTGTTTAGAGGTGAAGAAGTTGGGTGAGTGAAAGTGTGAGATTGGACTACTACTACTACTACTAAGTAGTAAACACTTTGATGGATCGCGCGCTTAATATTATTTATGTCAGTGGGGCTAAGAATGGACCACTGAAATGTTGCTGTTTCTGGGGTTTCACCCAAAGGCCAGCCTTTTTTTCTTTACAGACCAACTACAGAGGGATACTACCATAAATTTCCAGACACTCTGATACTTACCCCCCACCGCTTCATTTATTTGGACAAAAAAAATAAATTCTGATTCGACTAAATCTTAGTCGAATTCCATAAGATGAGCAAGAGAAGCAGTGAATGCCATTCTTTCTTTCCACAAACGGAGAGGTCAATGGATTAAGAAGGTTTTGGGGGTTTAAGATTCAAATGAGGAGCTACGCGCCAATGAGCTGGGCTGACAGCAATAACTAAAGAGATTTTTGTAGTGAGTGTTTCTTTAATAAAATATAATAAATATATTTTTTGAAATTCTAAACTAAATTATTTATTACACATTATTAAAATTATGATTAACTACTGTAATAAATAATATAATTTATTTTATATTTATCATTTTATATTTATCACCTTATCAAATATCTCAAATACAGTCTCTTAGAAAAATCCGAACTAAAAAGATAATTAAAATAATCAAAGAGTTTGATTTGGTCCAAACCGGCAAGAACTAGATCCAGTAAATGGTTGGGCCTCAGCACTTCTCTAAATCGTATAAGGGGCAACATAATGTGGTAATGTTGGGCCCATTCAATTTCTGTCTCCCTAGTCCAGTGGTTCCTTCTCTATATTTGAGGGATTACTATAATGTTACTCAATTGAAGTAATTGGATTAAACTCCCATAGTTTTCTTCTTAAAAAGAAAAGCTATTGGATTTTCCTTTTTTGTGTAGTTGGCAGATTTTTATTTTATTCTTCTCCTTTTTTTTTTTTTTTTTAATTAATAATGTAAATAAAAGAAAAGAGGAAATGAAAGTTTTGCAAAGACTCAAAATCGTGATTCGAGAAGACAAATTATACTTACGATACTCACCAATTGTCAACTCAACCGCTATTTGAATAAGTAAAAATTAACTATTAAATATTTCTTGTAACGATCTTAAAATTAATTTGTTTACATTAAATAATAGAAAGGAGCAATGGAAACTATTTATTGTGTACAGTATCTAGGACATATATACACTAGTAGTAGATCTGTAGTAGAAATTAACAAGTTCTAGTAAGGACGTGTACTTGATCATAGTGAGGTTGTACATTAGTATCCATGCTCTAGCAAGGACATGTCTGTGTGGAAATTTCGAAGAAAATGCATGGAAACAGTTGGTAAGATCAAGTAGTTGAGATTTGGATTAATTTAAAAATATAGCTACATGTCATTATGAAGTCCAAGTAGTTTTGAAAAGTATGAAACAACTATATATAATCAAGAAATCAGTGTTTTTAAATATTCATCAGAGCTTAATGTTGGGGGAAATATCATTAAATTTAAGTTCAAAATGCAAATGAGACTTGAAGATTCATATTGTAATTTGTCAACATGATCACCAACTTGTTTTAAGTCTTTGACATTGCTTGAATATTAATTAATTAGTTGTAGACAGTAATACATAGTATAGTTTATAAACTAATTAAATTGCTAGGGTTACTTTATATGTATCTGCTGATTTCTAGCATAAGATACATTTAAGAAGAAATATATTGAAATTCATTTATGAACAAGAATAAACATTAAACAAGAGTTATGTTTTCTTTATTTTTGTTAATATAATAAATAAAACAACTTGTTGCAACTAGATAATTCAGCTTTCTTCAGCCTTTCTCTAGTACTAGTAATAATTTACAATTCACTTTTTTGCAACTTGCAACTACACCATTACTGCACTATAACACCACCTCTCTTCCTTTTTTAACATTCACAAAATTCCAAAATTCAATTAAAAAAAAACACAAAGAGTACTGTTACAGTTACAGTTACAGTTACAGCTACAAAGCTCCAATTATCCTTGCTTTCTTACTACACTCTAATGTCAACAGTTCCATCTCTCTCCTCTTCCCATTACAACTACCAATTACTCCATCCACAACTCCAACATTCCCACCTGGTATTTTCAATATGTTAACCCCAAATAGTCTGAACATCTGAACCGGCTGAACCGGCTGGACCGGCTGGACAGACTCACCCGTCCTAACTTTCCAGTCAATGTAAAGCTGCTTATCCGGTCCGCTCGATCTCTGAAAACTAACAATGTCACCGGCTTTAAGATTCTTGTCTTTCACGAACCGGCTCCAACCTTTGGTTAGCACATAGCTCTGGCTACTGTTCCAATACGAGTACCTAAACCGCCACACTTTCCCTCCAACGTCCTCGAAATTCAATAGCACTCCTTTCGCACAATTGCTTCCGTTTCGTAACGGAAAGTGCTTTTCCGCGTGTTGCTTTGGTATCACTAACCGGTTCAACTTCCCTACATCACTAGGCGTAACCGCTTTCTCAAAAAGCTGCTCACGCGGTTTTGTACTCCGATCCCACAAAATACCCGACCCGAACGCAGCAACCGCGAACTCATTCTTCACTCGCCGTCCATTTCCATCCAATAATCCACAATTGCGCTTGCTCTGCTGAAGCTCATCGCTGTAAGTATGTTTCCTCAACATGTCCACAATCTCAGCTTTCGAATGCGAGTTAATAAACGCAGCTTCAATGTCGTCGTCTTCCGTTTCGGCGGCCGACACCGCCGTCAACAGCTTAAAATTTGTAACAGCGTCTTTTCCACGGAACCGTTGAGCTGCGATGTCGTATGCTTTAGCTGCTTCGTCTTCTTCATTGAAAGTACCTAACCAAACACGCTGGTGTTTCTCGTAAATCTGAGCTCCCCAACGGCCATTTGGTTGAGGCACAACTCCTTTGTATTTCGAAGATGGAAGTTTCCGAGACTCAGCTTGATCAACACCGCTTTCGGAGTCTAAGATTGTGCTGGTACCGCTACCGACACGGCAGAGAGTATTCTCCGGTGACTTCTTTGCCACCGTAAAAGGCGGTAAAGTAGTTACGGGTGAAATGGATATAGAGATTAATGAGTCACTTGATGTGCTTTCATCTATGCAACTACCTGCATCCATTTTGGTTTTAAATTTTCTTCAGGAGAGGAAAAGAAAACACAGAGATTGAGAAAGAGAGCGAGAGAGAGAGAGAGAGAACAGGTGAGCTTGGTGTTTTTGACTATGATACAAGAAAGAGAGTATGAAATAAGGTGTTGTAGGAGAGCTGAATATATATAGGGGAGGGAGAACTTGTCCAAGAAAAAAATATGGTTGGGGGGAAATATATTTGTTTCTAATTATTTTAATTTAATTAATAGACTCAGAGAGAGTATGTGAGGAGATATGGGTATGGTGGGTCAACCCAAATGAGATTGGTATTTGGTAAGGAACTAGGAAGATTCATGAAGAGAGATTTAGAATGAAAGGAAGGGAGGAGGGTGAAAAAGGAAAGAAAATAATGGGGGTAGAGTATGTGTGAGTTGTGGGCTGTGGATGTGAGGTAGGTCCCACTCTCTGCTGTTTGCCAAGTTGATGGGGTTCACATGAGTATGGCCCTTATTTTATTGAAGTTCATCCCCCCTGAAGTTTGCTGCTGCTACCCTGCTAATAGCATGGTCTGATTCTGCACCTGTTTCTCTTTTCCTCAATTAAACTTTTAGATTGATTTATTTTTATAAATATTTATATCTTATATGACTCTAAACAGTTATTAGAGATTTTTGTATAATATATATGTAATTAATTATATTTATTTTAGTAATTATGTTTACTATTGACTTACATAAGTAGAGAGGGGAGATAGGTTCCACTTGGATGGGCTGTGGGGGCTAAAGTTAAATAAGGGCGCATGGATAGGCATTGAAGAGAGAAACAAAGCTCATCCAACAAGAAATTCCTCTCCCCCATAAGTATTACCTGGCTTGATTTGATTCGTCCTCCCAAACTTTGGTTTTGTCTTATTGGCTAGGTTCACTTAAGTATATCTCCAATTAAAACCCACAGACAAAAATAATAATAATGTTCAGAAAAGTCTCCATCTATTTTTATGATTTCCAACCAGCACATTTGACATTTCTTTTCTCAAATGGGTACTTCCAGTTTCATGTAATATCTTCTTTGTAGTACAACACACAGATAATTCATACAATCATTTGTAGTTCATTATAGACCAAGTATTTTACTTGATTTTGATTAAATCCCTTTCATACTTAAGCCATGGAATATCTGTGAATCACACTTTATATATTTACGTTTATGACTTTTCAAAACTAGTTGATGAACCTGTATGTATTCGATCAGTGGGCGATAATTTTTTAATAACAAAAAAAAAAAATGTTATTTTTTTTCTGGATTATGAATTAGGATGTGATAGCTATCTATACACCTTCTGAGTTCTGAGGGATTCCGTACGGAGGAATCCTTGTCATTTTAAGGTCCTACATGAACAACTTGATAGAAACCAGGAGCTCAAAACAGCTATGGTTTTGGCTTTCCTAATTTTTGTTTGTTGGTGACAATTTTATAAAAGTAGGCTGTTCCTAGGTTGTTATTTAGATTGGCAAGATACCCAATTCCAGAAAAACAAAAAATAATTTTTCGAATCTCATTCCAGTGATTTGAAAAACACTAGTTAGTTAATATGATTTCGATCTAGGTAAAGAGAGGCAACTCTCATAAATGCTTCGTTATAAAATAGAATTAGATTTTAATTTTTTTTTTTGGGGGGTATATTAATAATGTTCCAATTTGGCATTAAGGGTGGAGGGTGGAGAGGTACCAAATATGAAACAAACGTGAAATTTTTTTTATCAATAAATATTTTTGTAAGTTGAGTGCTTTAAATAAATATTAACCAACTAAAGAAACAAAAATAAAAATTTACTAACTAAATATTATATAAACCTTAGCACGTGGATAGATATAAACTCGTAGGCTTGTAAGTATACAAATATATAGGGGTATTAGTTAAATTTTACAAGTTACATAATAAGAAAATCAAATTATTATTATTATTGCTTTATTTTTTTAAAGTTGTGTACGTTATTCCTGTAGAGCAATACGGAAAACTGTCTTTTTTATTAGTCGACTCCTTACAAGTGGGAACGTGAGAATATGATGTTGGCTGCCAGATGCACATAATGGGTGGCATTTATGCAGTCACTTATAAAATACAATTTAAAAAAAATAAAAATCAGAAAGTTATATTTTATTAATGAAATAATAAAAAATCCTAAAATAAATCCTACATTAAATATATACTTTTAATTTTCTAAATTAATTTTTTATCTTATTTATTTATATTTTACATTTCATATGTAGCGAACAAAAATTACAAATTAATTTTAGGTATTTTTTAATTTATAGGAAAAAAAAAATTAGAAAATCAAATAGAGAAAAAATAATACTTTTTTTTTTCTTTTCTAAATGTAATTCTAAAAATTATGTGTATGAAACTAAAAAACTTATTTTTTTCATCTTCAAACATGAAAAGAATATAAAAGAATGTCAACATAATTTTTTATTCTATGGTGAAAAACTAGGTTATATATACAGATTAATTTAGTTTTTGCTAATAATTGTTTCCAAATTTATATTTTTATTTAATTTTGTAAATATAACTAGTACAATGTTGGCATATAATATCCAAGAGATGAACAGATATATGCATCAAACATCATATGCATTTAATTTTTTTATGTATACTTCATCAGCATAACTCCTCTGATTTTCCTTTGGGCAGTTTAATTGTAACCTTTTTATACATAAATTAATTTATATTATCAACTTAGTACCCAACTAAAACAAATAATCTTCTAAGCTTTATTAGGACTCATAAAAATTAGCTAAGCACTTCTACCTAGGTAATAATAAGATAAGTGCTTAGGCACTGTTTGGTGCACTTCTAGTCACTCCTTTCCTCTTTTTAATCATCTTCATCTTTACACACAATCTCTCTTAATGGTTCATCATCAATATGTTGATTTATTGGATTACCAAATCAATATCCATGCCACCCATCCCTTTCACTTGGATAAAATCCAACTTTACCTCTTTTTCACTTTTTGAATCTTAACATAATTACCAAGATATTGGGGGTACCCAAGAGAAACCCTTATCAAGAATCAACCAAACAAATTGAGACAAGGGATTTCCATAACTAGAATTAAAAGGGTGGAAAGTGATCAATGACAAGTGAAGGTACCTTATTTCTCACGTGTCATTGAGATCACTATTGTGTTCAATTTAATTATTAGTGCCTAGTAGTATGCATAAAAAGCAAAATCATGTGTTCATCTCTATCCATAACTTTTTCATTATAATATTATATTTGTGATTATCTCAAACATAATTAATTAATTAATTAGTGGTACTTAACTTGTGTAGATCACCTGTTAATCCCATGTTCTCACTCCTTTAGGCTATTTAATTTTAATTAAGTTGAAGATGACTTGATAAGTGACTTTAGGATTATGATGCCACGTCATTGACTGCCGACGTATAGATAAAGACAAAAGCCATATCATCATAAAAAAAGAAACATAAGAGATTACATGACGAAATCATTCATAACAATCTTTTATTTGGTTTCTATAGAGGATTTCATTAGATAATTATTCATATATAGGATGACATAGATTACTAGATTAGCGAATGAAATATCCAAAATAAGATTGACTTTTTAAATTGTTGCTTTATAATTAATGTTATTGGATGAATATCTCACCAACATGACTAAATATCTTTTCATGATATTTGTCTAATTATATATCCTTTTATTCTCTAATTAACTTTTAATTATATATTATATTAAAAAAATTCTATTGATGAAATCATGATTATATATATATATATAATTATCTAATTAACTTTTATCTAATGTTCACCGTACCAACAAAACAAAAAATTAGGTCGAAAAAATATATTTTTGTACGATTGAAGACTTAATATATAAGTTTTCCCGACTAGACAACGTAGGGTTTCAAATCTCTCTCATAATCACATTCCTCTTAATCTAGCCATATAATAACACATGACTTGCCCCATTACTATTGCATGATATGGAGCTAGTGAAATGCCCAATTAATATCACAATCATTTGTGAGCAACTATCCGTTCATTGAAGTTGGACGATTATTTAATATAATATGAGTGATTAATTATCGAATCAGTGTAGACAGATTATTTAATATAAATACTATCATTAAAAATTTTATATTTTATCATTAATTACATATATAACACTCAAAATAAAAATAATGTTGTATAACGAGCTAGTTTTAGATCAAAAATAATTGACAGAAATATACATTAACTGATTAAAAAAAACACTCTATAAGTTGGTATTTTTACAAACATGACAATATAATATTTTATTTTCACATGCAAGTAACGATTAATTTATTATACATTATTAAATCATGATAAAAAATTTATTTATTTATGTAAGTTCTTCTTGATCAGCTATCTGATTAATTGATTCCAGATCTTCAAGATGATGTGAACAAAAAAAACAAGTTTCCATTTTAATCAGAGAAAGATAATGTAAAATTGAGATTACGTTCATCTTGCCAAAATTATTCCGTTCACACTGCAAAAGCCAATGACAGAAGATTGGTCCCCAAACAAAAGTTGCTTTTAGCCCTAAAAATCTAAATTACTTTTTGTTTTTGATTGCAATTTGATCCAAATTAATGAGATTATAATCATACAAAGTATAACACTTTTTCTTTTTCTTATTCATAGTTATAACTTGCGTCATGGCATTGCGCATGCTCTAAGTTTTTATTTTTAAAGTTTTCTTAAATGTAGGATATTCTTATACATATGTTTAAAGTTGTTGATATCGCTAGTATTTGACACAACAATGCACATTACATTAAATATATATCCAAGTTAAATACAAACTTTAACATATACCATTATTATACAAATAGCACACACTATTTCTAAAATATAACTCTATCAATATATATTTATGATCTCAAATATAGTTAGTTTAGATGCTTATTTTGATATTTTATATTATTTAAATGAAATATATTATTATAAGTAAAAAAAATAAAATATAGAAATCTAAATATAAGAGAGGAACAAAGTATTGTTAATACCTAAAACTAAGAAAAAAAATGAAATTCTAATTTCCTAATGGGACAAAAAAAAAAAAAAAAAAAAAAGAGTAAAATTTACAAAATTTATTAACCCTCAAATTTCATGGGATATCAGGAGTGGGGCCTATAAATCGTTGAAATATCCCTCCTCTCCGACTTGTGACATGAAAGATTGGAAGCCTTTTATTTGTAAAATGACCACAAAACCCTTTAAACTGAAGAAATAAATATTTAAATATAAAAAATTTAGATGACATTTTAGTCTAAAAATTTTAAATTAAATGCGAATACGTGAAGGATTTCTAATATTTATAATATTATAAATATAAACGATATAACACGGAGGTCTATTTTATTTTTTTTTGATTATGGAAAAAAATAACTAAGAAAAATAATAATTAGATTTTTTGTTGAGGAAGCTTCTGCTGCGTCAACGACACGTAGTATTCCATATTTTCCAGTGTCTTTTGTTTGTTTCTTATTCTCCAACTTGTTTCTTCAACCTGTTCACACACAAACCAAACAACACCAGAAAATATTAATATTAATGAACAAATTGTTTAAACTTCCAAGAAATTATTGGACGAAAATTAATCAAATATATATATATATATACCTTTGACTGTTTCCATGACCCACCTTTCCAGGTCAAACCACGTGATTGATCGTCCCAGCTTTAATTAAAGATAATCCAATTATTTTATGTATTAACACTTTTAAGAGAAAAAAAAAAAAACTTACGAAATTAGCCATTAATAGATTTTATTAAATTATTGGACTTGTTTAATAAAAATAAAAGAAAAAATAATAATTAACAACTAGGAATTCACAAATCATTAATTCAACATATACCAAAGTAAATGGGTAGAAGAATAGTTCAAAATAATGAACTAGAAATTGGTGTAAATTAAAGGCAACAAGCTGAGGAAGGTTCATAGCCTTTTGTTGCTACTTGAGGAAGGTTCCATTCAAATCACATTTCAAGGAAACCAAACAAAAACTACAGCTGGAATTCTGGGCAATTCAACCAATAATATTCATTGAAATGGAACTAAAAGCAAAGATTAGTAGAATGCAACTAGAGGTTGCTTTTGTTGACTAGCAAATTTATTACACCTGTCTATCCCTCTATGTATATAAACTATAAGCATCAACATCATTGGGGAGGGAGGGGAATTGGTCATTTTGAAAGTGAAAGTGGGACCCACCGTACCTGGGTGCCACATAACTAATCCCATTGGTTGAGAGCATTGTTTACAGATGATGCCTTAATTTTATATGCAACTTGTGTTGTATGGGGTTGAGTGGATAAGGTTACACTGCCTGCCTAGTGGTTGTTCTTTTTTTATTTATTTATTTATTTATTTTTGAGATAAATTACAAAACCAGCTATTATTGTTTGGCTATTTCCATTAATGGGATATTATAATTGATTTTTCCCATTTAAGGGTTGAATTTTGGACCCACAAATTGAATTTATGGAGTCTAATTGAATGTGACCTTATCAAATACTTCCTTGAATATTCTCTCTCTTTTTAAATTTTTATTTGTATATAATTAAGTTTCTTTAAGTTTTGGATTCTATTCTCATTAGTTTTCTGAAATGATGTGATTGATTATTTTCTAGCTAGGCCACTACCCATACATGAAAGTGAAGAGTTTGTCTAGTTGTGTTTACTTTTTCATTTTTTTTTTCTAAAGGACGTTCCCAACAAAATGACATAAATTGTCAAATAAAATAAGATATTCTAATTGAATTTAATAATTAATAATTATTCTCATAATTTGAACTTGAAATTCTAGATTATGACGTTTCTAGTTTGATTAATAAACTATGAACACATCGAGAATTACTCCTTTTTTTTTTTTTTTTAATAATACAAGTTTCGTTTTTATGCATGTTAAATATTCTAATTAATTTTTATAATATATTTATAAAGAACCAAACCAAGTAGGTCAAGTTCTCATATTTAATTATAGAAGAAAATAAAAACAGTAAAATTAATTAAAATAATAGAAGGAATCACAAGTAAAACTAACACACACATGAGGTTATGTTGCCGACATGGCACAAATATAAACGTGTTTTGTTAAAAAGTCAAATTAAAAAAATCTTGCCACTTGAGTGGATGCTATTCCTTCATTTGCTATTGCCTTTGTTGGTTGGCCTCCATTACAAATTTACAAATTAGGACAATGTCTTTTGTTTCCTTCTGTTGCAGATAAGCTCATGTTGTCTATATTTTCTTAGTCAAGTTGCCAAATACTACAATTACAAGTCATTCATGATCCGAACAAATTCAATGTATTATTTTTGGAATAATTATATCTGGACCAGACCAGACCGGACCCAAAAGTGGACCACTTGGGCCGGGTTTAAGAAAGTTACAGCTTAGATCTATGAACTATAAAGAAGTAGACTAATTCAATTATGCAAAATTTCAAGGTCAACCAAGTCAACCTAATTTGTACATTTCTTAATACCATACGCGTATTACTAATTCGTGATTTAAAATAATGTTTACTTTTATTTATCAAAAATCCATCATTTGAGTTATTTGGTTTTTTTCTCATTCAACTTTTATAAATTATGTCGTCATAAATCTTTAATTCAATTGATGTATATTAGCTCATGAATAGATTTTTTTTTTTTTTTTTTTTTTTTGCAATTATGTGTTATAAAAGTTAAAACTAGTTTGATTGATTAATATAATTAAATATTCCAAATTTGGCCAAAAAGAGTTGTACAAGAAAAGTCAGAAAATTAGACGGTTATGATATTCTTAATAAGAATTATATTAGATTTAAAGGTTTTGCTAGTTTGGCAATTATGGCAAGTGGTTGGTTATATTATTTTTATTATTAAAAAATAAATAATTTTATTTTATTTTACTAATTTGGTTTCCATTTCCGTTTGGGTCCATGGGCCATGGAAATGGCGGTTCCTTGAAATGTCATATTGTATTTGAATTCTAAAAAAATGTCATATTTTCAAAAAGAGAAAAGTATTTTATGAAAACAAAAAATAAAATAATAGAGAAGATTTCTTTCAAGAAAATTAAATAAGAAGCCAAAAATGATGTGAAATGTTGAATCTATGGGTTGCACACTGAATAGGTCCAATTTCATAGACTCAACTCAACGGTGCAAAATGGAGAAAGAAAGCAACTATCCAACTAATTATTAACTTATTTAAATTATGTAATTGGTCTTTATAGGTGGCAGATGCAGATTTTCTTTTTTTAATAGAAACAATCGAAAATTACTGATTGATGGCACAATATATAATATATTATCTTTTTTAATCATTGTTATTTTTAAGCTGGACAAAAAAAAATCTCCATGATATTAAGATTCATAAAAAAATTATTACTTTTTTATAAACACTAATCAAATTGAAAATTTTAAATTAATATAATAGGATTTAATGAATAATTTAGAATTTATTTTAATACAAATACTAAAAGTAATTTTTTATTATTATATCTTGATTGGAGGTATGTACTTACTTGATCAAATAAGTGAGTCAAAAGAAAAAAAAAATTTAATAAAAAAAATAATCAAATCATATTTTTCTAATTTTTCTACAAATTTGTGGAGGACAAAACTATTTTATTAAAATTTTAGTAAGAATATTTGATTTATTTTCAACATTTTATAAATAATTATCTTACACTTAAATAAAATTTAAAAATTCAAGAGGTCAGTTAGATCACTGAACTCAACATGCATCCGCTCTTTATAATATCGTATTTTTATATTTTTGTTTAATTTTTAATTTAATTTATTTAATTTTAAATCTTTTTAAGTTGTGCAATGATTTTAGTTAGAAAGAGAAAATTCATTAGCCAATTGAATTTTGTTTTATAGAATATCTAAGTTTAGATCACAAAGTATTAGAATTCATAAATAATAATTCTCATAACAACAACCCATTTCTTTTACAATTATACCATGAATAAGCAACTAACATTGCCTCATTGCTCTCTCATAAGTCATAAAGCTATTAACATAAACTCAAGATTTCCTATTGATTATAAATTCAATTTGTTTATAATTCAAATCTAAACTGATTTCTTAAGCATTACCTATCATCAATAATTAATCAAAGTTTTTTGCATAATCCCATAATTGATTCCACAATCAAGTCAGAGTATAACACAGCACATGAAGCTTAATTGGTTCAAATCATGCAATTTTTTATTTTAAAAAAATTGATTAGTTTTTACATTTTCAACTTTGAATTCAAACTTTCTCAGTCAAACCACACAATTGGATATTGCATAGAATAGTACATCCCAACAAGAAGTCATGTTGTCAAATAATTGTTGCATGCATCTCAAAGTCTACTCACAATAGTATTAAAGAAGAACTGACTAACTTAAAATTCAAAAGTCTAAACTTAAAATTCAGGTCTTCCTCCTTATGACCTGAAAATTATGGTGAAAAAGAAATGTAAACCATTATAGTCTTCTTGGTTTAGGCATGGAACACTGTTTCATTCAAATCTGATTCAACAATTCAACATAATGTTCTAAGTTCTCACAAGATGGACAGAGCTGGAATGAATGGTTTTGATTGGAAAAGATATTAGTTGACTTGATATATGAGATAATGAAATATTTAATATATTTAGATTTTTAGTAGTAGCAATTAGTTTTTATTAAATCTTAAAATAATTTTAATAAATAAGTTTTGTTTTACTTATATTTATTTTATCTAATTAACTTTTTCTTTGTCTATGTGTCTTTATGAGGTGAATGTATGAGGTATATTAGACTAAACTAATTCCCATGCTCACTTTTACAATATTAATATATAAATTAGAGAAATATATTAATTTTTTTACATAAATAAAACCAATTATTCATATAAGATATAAGAATAGTTTTACAAAATTTGAGTTCAACTCAATTAATAAAAGAGTTCTAAAATAAATTCAAGCTCGACCTTAACTAATAACAATTTTTTTTTTTATTGTTTTCTTATGTTATAATTTAGTTTCAATTGACTCTTTTATTTTAGCATATTGATATCTCTAATCAATATGTGATAAAAAAAATATTATTTTTCAGTGCTTGTTATACACTTTTACACTTTATTTTCATGAATTCACTTCATCGAGTTATTATTTTTAGTTTATGAATTACCTAGCTAGTATGTATCAATTGCACCCACGAACAAAAAAATTTAAACATATTATTAACCGTCCATCTTGATCCGAGTTACATAAAATTTGTGAGTCCACCTATGCATCAAAGTCTTTAAATCTAGTCACAACAAGAAGAAATTGTGATTGATTTTAAGTATGAATGGGCAGGTGTAATACATGTCTCTCATGTTTTTTGGGTGAGAACATTGATACAAGTAGAAAATAAGTGTTCAATCTAAAACTACAAAAATCAGAAATAAACGAAATGAGAATTAAATAAATTACGGATAAAATTGAGAAAGAAACCATATTAAAAATAATAATAATAATCACATATGTTTATTATTAAATTTCAACCTATAACCACACATCACCCACTATTCATTGATATTTTTTTTGGGGTAAGAAATGATGATTGGTTGTTCCTTAAAAACAGAGTAGTGGTCAAGAAACAACGACAATGTAGAAGAGCCACATACAAGGCAAGTAGTGCAAGGATATTATAATCTTCTAGTAACTTTTGACATTTAGGCCAACTCATGTGGAAACAAAGATTCCTTTGCATCACCAATGTGACAGCTGATTGCTTCTATATAATAAAAAAAGTCTCGTCAAGAACTGTCTAAACATGGAAACAACGAAAAAGAAAACAATAATCTCCCATGGTTTTCTTCTCTAAATAATTGTTACCATGGTTTTCTACTCTAAATAGTTGTTGTTAATGTGATGCTTGACTCAGTAATAGCAATTAATTTATTTAGACCTCTTTTATAGATTGGATTCGAATTACCTTTTTGACAACCGTCTTCAATTTCGTTGGTAAACATAAGTACAATCACTAATGTAAAAAATTACATTAGGATTGTGTCATAATTCTTGTTTAAATACTAAGTGAATCTAGAGTACAAATTCAAATCTCAATTCTCATACAAAAGCATGAAAATATCATAGACAGATCGAACTCCATAACCTTTTATCCTTCTTTATGTAGATGTACAGCGACGTAACTGCATTTGAGTGAAGTTCTGTAGTACATACATTACTAGCTATGTACAATCTCAAGGCACTTCAAAATAAATTCAGCAACCTAAACAACCATAGATGATGGTCTTCAACAAAAACGGACTTCTTTCCTTTTGTATGATGTCAAGTATAAAATATGCAAAAGCTTTGGTTGAAATTAATTGTACATGAAGCTAGCTAACTGCTATTTGGCTAAACAAATCAGTATACGAAGTTGAGGATCAATTTGATGAACATCGACACAGTGCATATAGATACCCTAATTCATATCAGGTAATCATCAAAAGCTCCGGATAGGAATGAAACAACTGGGAGACTGCCTTTGCTCATCGGTCAAGAATAAATTTGTCACATCCTGGTGCATTCTACATAATGGCTTTCCAGAAACCTTGGCAGAAGAGAAAAATAATTGAAGAAAGCCAAACCCATGAACTCATTCTGAAGCTGCATGATATTCATGTCACCGTGTTTGCATAATCACAGCCCTCTCAGTGCTACGTTAAAACCACAAAAATCAGTCTTCTATTTTCAATATAACTCAAGTTAACGAGAAGTAAAAGGTGATGGCAATCCCCTGGCATGTAGACTCTCCATCTCAAGCAGCATCAAAGATTTCTGCCTCTGATATCGGTTTCTCTTGGCAGCAAGTGCTGCAAAAGAAGTCATTAGCTCAAGTGTCAACAGAGAAATTCAGGACAAATTATCTAGCCTTAGACAGAAAATGATAAGTCTCACAAACTACAATTCACCAGATGGAACTTGAATTAATCAAATTTATTGCATGTACTATGTAGGATTTCTTAAAAAGTTTAACTTCCTCATAAGGAGCCATATAATTGTCAAATGCCACTAGAAGAACGATTTTACATTAGGTTGTCAATTATGAAGATTGTCCAAATTTCAGGACATAAACAAAGAATGAGTCACTCGAAGTATTACAACTTGCACAGCACACCCAAATATGCCACAGTCTTAACACTCAGTAGATTGCAATTAAGATATTGTATTGTTATTATATTTCTTGCAAGAATCTTTTTTTTTTTTGGGAACAAAATGACTTTTGGATAAAGACTAGATTGATATCATATGGATGACCTATGAGGCTTATGGATGATGGTCTCTATGTTAAGTACTGAAGTCTGCTTAAATGACCCGTGGTATTGCTCAAAGGCAGTGTTTACTTACAAATCTTAGCTCTAGAAATAAAAGATAGAAGGATGTAAATCATAGTAAAGTGTATGAAATTGAGAATCAAAACATGCAAATTGTTCAATTTTTTATGGAAATGTATAGAACAACAGGATGTACTTCATGAGTTCTGTAAACAATCTAAAGAGTAACATGAAATATATATATATATAAAGTACCGCTGAGCAAGTGATTCAATACATAGTATCATAGAAGAAGATGCAAAATGGGAATGAAAGAAAAAATGAAATGCTTGGCAGAGGTAAATTCCTTGAAGATCATACTTACACGTCAACTCTTGAGGTAGACCAAAGTCATAATCATTTCTACGCCTCCTGATGCAGATATAGATAACCAATAGCAGCACACAGAAAACAACAAGACATGACAAGCCTATTGCAATTTTTCCAAGAGTAGATAGTCTTCCTTTCTCCCAAAATATAGCACAGGCTGGCAAAGATGGTACACCACACAAACCTTTGTTGCCGGAGAGACTGCCCCAAGAGAAGGATAACGCGTTTAAGAAATTTTTTTCTAAATAATTAATAAGTTATAACAGCACACTCATACTATAGCGTGTAAGAGAACAACTAATGTTGACAATTTCAATGAAATGACATATCTTTTACATAGCATCCCTAACACTAGAGCTCTGCAATAGGTTATACGATTGATTTGGGCCCTATTCATGCCATTGACTTTTCAGTAAATATAAGAGGGAAAAATAGAGATAGGCACAGGATTTAGAATTTATATGTTAACCCTCTCAAGAAGATTGAGAAGGGGTGAGAAAGTAGTAGAGATTTCACAATAGCATTACAACAATAAACAGTAATTTAGATAGAGATATTGAGTTTATGGGAATTATCCAGCTGAACCAGTTTTACTCCTACAGTTGAGAACTTAAGATTATTAATAGAAATTCACGATTAATTTTGGGAAGAGAGAAAAGATGAAAACTCTCAGCCTTGATTGCATTAATATAGCTGTAATTGCAGTTTAATCATATGGTCTTCTGTATTCAAATAAATATTTGAGAGAGAAACATAGACTAATTGTCCAATCTAAAATATGTAAATGCTTAACCAATACAAATTACATAGAGATTAGGTAGACATACTCGATAGCTCCACCATGCACACCGATTGAATAAAGTTCCTCTGGCACTCGTCCTTCCAATAAATTATCATTCAATAGCCTGGTATCAGAAATTTGAATTAATTAAAAATGGAGGTAAACCATGTCTGGTATCAGAAATTTGTTTCATATCTTTCACTTTCTGATGTTTTGTTTATATAAGAAATTTGAAGTAAATCTCTCGATCCATGCCTTCTTAGTTACATACTCTGTTTAACTTAAATTAGGATCAAGAAACAAAACAGACTACTAAATACATAGTCATGTATACTTGCACCCTTTATCAGAAAAATCAAAACATTAATTGACTTTCCCCCCATTATATAGAGACTGCCAACAGCCCAATATGGTTCTGTAATTAGTAGTTTTGCTTTTGTTTCCGGTGGGTTGTGTCAACACCCACCTTGTGTACAAAGATATGATTCTTTCCTTGTTAATAAAATCATTACTTACTAAAAAAAAAAAATTACTGCATCCAAATATAAATTTTTGCAAATAGATTTTAAGAACTTCTATCTTTTATGTGAAATACCAACATTTTAACATAGTATTTTTTTTCTAAAATATAATCAACATTTTAAAATCATAACCACAGTAATCCCGCTCCATGGAAAATATATAACTCACGCATGCAACTTTAATAGTGTCTCTACAGGAACGCCAGACCACTTAAAGCAGCTAAAAAATATCCATCTATTATCTTAAAAGCTAAGCCGATGGCCCAAAAATAACAATATCTAAGTGAAACTAATCTGATCTACTTCATAAAGGTCTCGCAGAAACCTATTGAGAATCTACCATAGGAGGATACTTAATATCAATTCTTATGAAGCAAGGGCAACATAGAAACATAATTGTCTAATCATGTAAGAGAATTATGAAAAACACAGGAATATACTTACACAAGCTGCAGTTTTGAAGAGGTTAAACTATCTGTTATGGAGCCTGATAACCGATTGCCAGACAAATCCCTATCACATGCAGTGGAAGCAAATAAGGTCAACTTAACTCATAGGGATGGCACGGTTGTGTTGTAATTCTTTCAAATTTGAATTCTACCTCAGAGGTTTGAAATAGATTTAAGAAGAGAAATATTCAAGAAGTGTTAGTGTTCAACAGATAATACGAAATGTAAAACTGTTGCTTATAAGATCAACAAATTTTATTGAGCAGTACTTTCAAATGGAAATTTTCTCCTTTACAATTCAAATCACAATTGGGGATTTTCTCAGCATGACAAAAGAAGAAATGAAAATTGAGCAAAACTTGAGAGTGCAACAAGCAGCAGTACTTACAGGCGTACTAATGATTTTTGACCTAGCCCAGATGGTATTGTGCCTCCCAAAAAGTTAGAACTCAAGTTCCTGTAATTTTAAAGAAAGCAAAATGCTGTAAACTAATCTAGATAAGTAAATACATTATAAAGTTTTAGCAGCACATATCCATGTACTGCTTAATGTCTTCTTTTTACCGCATGGCATATAGTAGATGACAAACACATATCCAAGATTATGATTAACATTAATTGAAGGGGCAAGGACAAGGGAGGGCAATCAAGACACCATCGTAGTAGAAAAAAAATGCAGGCGATGGTTGTGTCAAAAATTTTAAAGTCATTGCAAAAGACAAAATGCCAGGGAATGGTAGCAGATACTTACAGGCTTACCAAGTTTGACAAAAGACTAATCTGGTCACTGATGTACCCTTTAAACCCTTGACTTCCAAGATCTCTGAAAGTTAAAACTTACATCACAAACTAAAATATAAAACCTGGAGGACAAGAAAGAAATAATTATTTGACCACGAAACAACAGAAAAACTTCTCCTCTCCACTTCTCTCTAGGCTAACAATTTGGCCATGCATGTGTTGGCTGGCAGTTGAACCCATAATCCACCCTTCACCATATTTGATCTCAGAGAGTGCAACGCAACTGCCATTAGGCCATATGGGCATTTGCAGAATAATAAACACTGCTTTGGTCTTCAAAATTGTCTCCAATAAGTAATCCCTTTTATGCTCGTTTGTTTACATTTTTAGGTGAATGATATAGAAGCAGAAAGAAAACTTACATTTGAGTGATCACAAGGGCAGTTCTATTCTCATTCATGTGGCATGTAACTCCCTCCCAGGCATCCCAGTTAGTAGGAGCACATGGATCACCATTCCAACCCATTCTACCAGGAACACGAAATGAGTCCTTCAATGCTCTCATAGCAACAACTAAAAACAAGTCCAACATTAGTAGGGATTCAATGTTGTTTTCCTTCTGACACATAATAAACGACACCAAAGGGGGCAAACCCCTGTACTTAACAGATACATAGAGACCACACCATCTAAAGACAGGAAAGAGGAAACGTAACAGAGACATCGACTTGGAATAGCAGTAATTCCACTTAATTCCTGAGTAGCATGCCTTGGGTGATAAAACCTCACCATGTCTCCAATAGGAATAGTCAGGGGGGCTTAAACAAAAAACATCAATCACCTAATTCAATATTCAATAAACATGCATAATTTCCGTTTTATTATCATTGTTTTCCTTTTCAATAAACAAACCACTTCAAACCAAATCCACATATGCCAAAAGAGAGAGAAAAAAGAAAATATAGGAGAGGTCATCATACCTTGATCAGGAACAGTGGAAAGATCCTTGGGAACTAACGCATAATTTTCGAGCCCACTGATCAAAGGAGCCCCAGCAACAGTGATAAGCTTCACATTCAAGTAATTTATGCTCAAATTCTTCACTGTATAATGCCAACTAAACGCAGCAAAGTTCCCAACCTGCTTGTATATATCAATCCTAGTCAAATTTTTTCCATTGATAACCACATCGAACACTCTCTGTCCGGCCTTCGTTACTGTCGAATCTATTTCCGCGAAATGCAACCACACCAAGTAATCCAATTTCGCGTCCACGGTCAATTCGTACTCCAATGCCGCACCTCCACCAATAGTCACCGCCGACTGATACAACTTCATCGGGAAATAATTGGGCTTCTGATCAGTCCCACTTATAGTGTTCGTAGTGAATAACTGCCTGACGCCGTTAGCATTCGTGTTCGATCGGAATTTCAAATCGGATTGCCACGACCTACCAAAATGGTCGGTGTCATTGCTGAATCCGGGGCCCCATTGGTCCGACCCACAAGATAACCTGCCGTAATTAACGAGAACGAAATTATCTCCGACGGTGGACGAATCATACGACAGCGGATCCACCTGAATGAGCTCGAGCGAACCGATGACTGGAGGATCAGTAGCAAGGCTATAAAAACACACATCAGCCTCACCGTCGTCGACGTGAACGAAGAGATCGGAGTAAGCACCATCACGAGACAGAGGCTCAGGCCAAGGATAGCGCCAGCTAAAGACTACAGTACCCTCAATGGATACATCAAATGACGGAGCGTGAGACTTGCCGTCGTAGTTATCGTAGACAGTGAATATACGGATGAAGTAACGGCCAGCAGGAATAGACGGAACAACATAGCAGTTCTTCTTGCCAAATGAGATGGGAAAAAATCGAAGCGTCTTCTCATGAGGGTGATGAAAATGGAGGGGCTCAGAGACAACATTAGAAGTGCCACCGGTGAAGAATCGGTCTGAAAGCCAGATTTTATTAAATGGATCGGTGGTATTGGTGGGGCTACCACAGTCAATATGGTAAGCTATACCTGTAGGAATGTGAATTACAGTTATTGACAGTTAAAAAGTTAGTTTGGGTAATTGAAATTGAATAGTTAGAGAGAGAAAGAGAGAGAGTAGAGCTTACCGTATGGGTATGGAGGAAGAGGGGTTGAAGAAGAAGAGGTACAGTTGGAGATGATGAAGAAGAAGACGAAGAAGAGGAAGAGGAGCGACATTTTTGTTTGGCTTTTTGCTTTTTTTAGTTGGAGAAGATTGGAGAGGGAAAGAGTGAGAGTGGGTGTCCGGACATAAAGAAGGGAAAGTGGGGGCATAATGGGAAAAAAGAAAAAAATGTAATGAGAAGAGAAAGGGGCGAGATTAGCGGGAGATAGTAGTTGCAAAAGTTAAGGCACTGTTTGGGAAAATAATAAATATGGTTTTTCAAAGTTTGGTCAGCTTTTGTTTATAATTGGAGGACTTTGATTTTTGAGTACTCCTAATTTCTTTCTATTCCATTTTACATAAAAGACTAAAAAATGGTTTTCATTTTTCTTTCTCTTCGTTTGTTTTCTTTGGTCTTCTTTCGTGGATGGGATAATTGCATAAGGATTTGTTTGTCAAGCTTTGGATGAACATTCTTTTGTTTATTAATTTTTCTTTTTTGAGTGAGGAATCTAATCTATTTATATTTTTGGAAAAATATAGAATTTAGTCTATTCTAAAACAAAAGAAAGGGAAAATTAGATACCGAGAAAGGAATCCAATAAATTAATATTTACATTTATTTTGTTAATATTGTTAGAACTTGTAAAAGAAAGGGAAAATTAGATACTGCGAAAGGAATCTTATTAATTAATATTTTAAATTTATTTCATTAATATTGTTAGAACTTATAACTTATTTCCGGTGAAAAAAAAATGCATTAAAGAATTCGATTACTATTTTCTAATATTGTGTTTTGAACATTTAAAAAATGTAGAATTTAATTTATTTCAAATAAACTTTACATTTTTTAGTTTGAAACAAATGAAATTTATTTGAAATTCACATTTTATTCAATTATTAATTCTACACCAAATAGGTATGATTTTATTTTATGGAATTCATTTGAGATAAATTATTATTTTGTCAACCTTAGATGACATTTTTATCTTTCATATTATACATGTTTTTCATTTAGATAAATCAATAAAGAGCAACTATCACTTCATCTCAAATGTTCAACTAACCAATTACAAGTTTTTTCCCTCTCAAATTTTCTTTTATTCATTGAACAATAATTAATCTTCTCATTTTTATATTTTTATTTGATCAATACTAGTTTTAATTAAAAATTTTAAAGCTAGTATCAAAAAAATACTTAAGCTAAAATAAATTTTTCATTTGCTCTAATTTTTATTACAGATAAGATAATTTATTTAAAATAAATTAAAATTATATAATTTATTTTAAAATAAAATAAATTTTATTTTTTTATCTTGTTCTAAACAATGCCTGAAGATCACGCCCTCTATGATTATTAACTAATAGGAGACCAAGTTCCCAAAAGAGCATGTTAATATTAATGTATGTACTATATGTAGTTGTGTGTCTTAATATATTATTGAGCTGAGTTAGCTACCAACTACTTAAATATTAATGAATAGCATTAATACCAACTACATGCTTAATTATTTTCAAGTTTAAACTGAACCTTGAAAGTGCCCTAATTAATGTTAGTCAATAGCATCTGGTTGAAGGCTTGAAGCAGTACCTAATTTTTTTTTTTAAAAAAACAGTTGTTAGGGTATGGCAATAATAAGATGATATGTAGCTGAACTGGTAAAGGCCTGTGTTGTTATCATTTATCAAGGAAAATTGTCTTCATAGACGTGCCATCCACCACCATACAATATGATCGATGTGTTTGTAGTTTTGTGAGTTTAGAAATAAAACACTAATGACAAGAATATCAAGACTAAAACACATTGTATTAAGAGACAAATATGCAAGTCAAGTGGTTATCAACCATTTCATTTTTTAAATCACACCTAATAAAAACAACAAAACTGAAATGAGATCAATCAACCTTGTATCAATCTTGTATAGGGGGGTCGATATTTTTTTTTAGGTCTAACTACTATTTTAATTAATCTTTCAAAATTACCTCTGTCTTTAATTTAGTACTTTAGAAATGTTTTCGGTCAATTTCATACTTTAGAATTTAAATTTTTTTAATCAAGTTGCATTATCTCATTCTCATGTTGTGTATGAATAACTTAATTTCACATAATTTAACGATAAAATAACTAAAAAAAAATTTGTAAATCATAAAAACAATTTACGTTATTATATTTATGTCAAGTATGATTATTTCATTAATTCATAACATGTAAATAGAAAAATAAAACTTGATTGAAAAATTTTAAATTTTATAGAATAAAATTAACTGAATGAATTTCTTATATAACTGAATTGAAACTAATACAATTTTGAAACACCAAATTAGTAGATGAGGTTAATACATTATTTTTACGTGTGAATTTATAATTTTAGCGAAAATGCATATTATACTATACAAAAATAAAATTTGAACTCAATATGAAAACTCAATATTTCATATCAGACATACCATAATAAATTATTGTCTCATCAACCCTAAATAAGAACATAAACAATCTTAAATTAATTTTGAATCCACACAACATTAGTATATGTCATTCTAAATATGCTATCTCATTCCAAGTCATGTGACACTTTCATATATATATATATATATATATATATATATATATATGTATATCTCATTTATAACAATCATATGATTTTCTACTATTGACTGGGACAGTGAAGAACCTTCAAATATCTTTCAATTTTCATTGAAAATGATGCAATAAACACATTATAATTGAAAATATGAATAACTTTAGTTTGGTACGCAAGAATGACCATGTATGATTTCATATAATGAATATTTTTTCGTTTGGTACGTTTTTAATCTCATAATAATTATTCTATTCCAGCCATTTTATTTCATAGAAATAGAAATTCTCAAACCCACCTAGGAGTAGAATTGCTCATTCCTACTTCTGTGAAATTGGTTTAGTTCAATTAAATAACAAAAACACTTTTCTATCACATAAAATAAAAAGTAGAATATTAATAAAATAATAATATTTTTCATAAATAAAAAATATTTATTTATTATTTAATTTAGTTAAATGACAAAAATACCCTTCATATCACATTAAAAAAATATAAAATTATATAAAATAAAATAAATAAAAATTTGTATTTAAAAATAATAATAAATCAATTCATTTTAGTCAAATGATAAAAAAACCTTTCATTCATATCATTGTAAATAATATAATTAATGTTAAATATATAAATTAGTTAAGTAATTTTAAACTAAAATATTAATAAATAATAAAAATAAGTAAAAAGAAAATAAATATAATTAATAATAAAATAAATATAAGTAATAATAATATTAATTAATTAATAATAAATAAATAATATAATTTTTTTTAAATTAATTTCAAAATTAAGAAATATATATTTCATAAATTATGTTTAATTTTTATTACTTTATCTATAGAGGGATAATTTTGTCATTTTAAAATAATATATTTTTTATTACTTTATCTTTATAGGGATATTTTTGTCATTTTAACATAATTTTGATATTATTTATGTCTAAAAATTATATGAAAAATTAATAAATGGAATGAAATAATTATTTCTCACTGACGCTACCAAATAATAAAATAGAATGATCATTCTATTCTATTTGTATTTCATTTCTATTCCTTTTCTCATTCTGTAAAAATCATTTCTGATTACCAAACAAACTCTAAATGCATGGTAGAGGAAAACTTAGAACTCGTTGGCATCTAATTTGGTTGTTTATTCTTTTTCTTATTAAATAGACCTAATTAATGTTGATTGAAAGGTACAGCATCACTATGTAGAAATGATCCTTGTTTAAAGTGAAAACTTAATTTAAAAAATGAGAAAAAAAGAGTAAGAAGGAAGGCTCTTAATTCATTTGCTGAAGACAGAGTCAATACATTCTAGAGAGAATAAGATCTTATCAACTATACACATTTCAGCCATGATTTTAGGGTTGCCCCATGTGTTAGCTAGAGCTATGTATATATATAATAATGTTAACGGCTGACTTGCTTTAGGTAATTAAGGGTTTCATTTTCAATCATAAGTCCCATTTTTATTTTCAATTTCATGATTACAGTGGCTGCCACACTTTTAGCCCATATCATGAATCTAGAAAAAAAAGAAAAAAGAAGAAGGACAATTTGACATCCATATATCCATATTCCATACCAACCTAAAATTGCAGTACATTTATTGTCAGTGTAAATTAGGGGTTTTGACCTGATCAGTCGGGATAATTAGCATAATTTTATCAATTTTGATGAAATTAGATGAAAAAAATTCTACCTAAATTTTAAAATTGAGTCACAAAAAATTATAGAGTCAAGGACATTAGTTTATAAATCATTATTAAAGTAGACACCCATATTTTTGTTTTATATCATTTTATTAAAAGTTCTTGTAACAACTGGAGTGAATAATTAATACGCAATCTACCTACCGGCCTCTATAATAAATTTTTTTTAGGAAGTGTCCTAAGTGCACTAGTTAAGTTTTCATAAATAGAATATTTGTAACATTTATTACGATAGTTGATTATGATTTTAATATAATTTAATGATATAAATTATTATTTTAAAAAAATTCAAAAATTATATTTATTATAAGAATTTTTTAATTTTATTCTCACTAGCACATGAAAAGAAATATTTAAAAAAACATTTAATACCTTTATTTTCTCAACTTTTATAGAAATGTGTCCTATTTATTAATTTTGGAGTCCCTATTTTTGTACTAAGACACTAATACCCCTAAACTAAATTCAGTATTTTCTTTGAATAATTATTTTTAATATAATTTAACTCATGTTGGGATTAGGATTAGAGAGATTTATTTTAATATGTTTTTATTTATTTGTAGTGATTTTAAGAATTAAAATTATAGTAAAAATATAGTTAAATAAAATATTGAATTTAGTTTAGGGGTATTAGTGTCCTATTAGAAAATGAAGACTCAAAGAGGAGCACATCTATATGTATACTATATATAAAAAAGTCTTAAAGGAATAATCTTTTGATTTGCTATAAAATCCTTTTTACTTATTAAATTTTTAATATTGTTACACCCTATTAATTAAATTTTGTTTATTATCATTAACATGAAATATTATTTTTTATTAATTATAATTTTCTTAATATATATATTAATTATTGATAAACATATATTTATATATTATAAATATAAATTAACTGCACAATGCATGATAAGAAAGAAAACAAGGTATTAATTGTTTATTATAGTTAAACAAGTGCACCCTTGCACAAATAATAAACATTTCATCAGCGATTACATGCGCCTAAAACGTTGCCTAGTACGATTATCAGGGGTTTTGGATACAAGAGTCCAATTTCTAATTTTTATAGGACAATATGGTAGATTTTGTACTTAAATAATCAAAATGAAATAACTTAGAAACTGGATTTTCGAAATCCATTTTCAGGCTCCATATCACCAGCCTACATGCTTGTCACCACATGCCCACGGGCCCACTCCTATAAAAAATTGAAACTAAATTTTCAAAATCTGGTTTCAAGCATCGACATGCCATATATTTTTAATTTAAAAATATCATATAAATTTAAAAATTATCTACACTTTTAAAATTTAAAATATCATAAATTTCAAAATTTTAACATATTATACACTATAATAAAAAAAATATCATACACTATAAATTTAAAAATTATTATACATTTTAAATTTAAAAATATCATACACTATAAATTTAAAAACTATCATAAACTCTAAATATAAAAAATATCATACACTATAAATTTAAAAATTATTATACACTTTAAATTTAAAATTTATCATACATTTTAAAATTTAAATATATCATACACTATAATAAAAAAATATCATACATTATAAATTTAAAAATTATTATATATTTTAAATTTTAAAAATATCATACACTATAATTAAAATTACCATAAATTTTTAAATTTAAAAATATAATGTTTTAAAACTATCATACATTTACAAATTTAAAATTTATTATACACTTTAAATTTAAAATTGATCATACATATTAAAATTTAAATATATCATACACTAAAATTTTTAAAAAAAAATCATACACTTTAAATTTTAAAAAAAATCATGAATTTTAAAATATTAAAATGTATAATATTTTTTATTATAATGTATGATTTATTTAAATTTTAAACTGTATGATAAATTTAAATTTAAAGTGTATAATAATTTTTAAATTTATAGTATATGATAACTTTTAATTTTAGAGTGTATGGTGTCTTTTATATTTAGAGTTTATGATAATTTTTAAATTTATAGTAAATGATATTTTAAAATATTAAAAATATGGATAATTTTTAAATTGATATGATATTTTTTAAATTTAAAATCGATTTCAGTATTTTTTGCTCACTTTTCAATTTTTTGCAGAGTGTGCGTGTGATTTTGCGCCCGTGGGCTAGTGATTTGCAGCTAGAAAATTGAATTTGTAAATTGAATTTAAATTATCATATTTTAACTATTTAAACAGAAAGCTTACCATATTATTCAAAAATATCAAAAACTGAACCATTGTGTCCAAATTCCACGATTATCGTATAGTTTGAGAGGCACAGAGAGTGCGCGTGGTGTTATGTTGAAGGCCTTAACTCTAGTGACTATTATATTTAGCATAAAATCAGAACCGTCTGATTCGTGTGGATTCTCCCTTAATTTCGCTTAAAACAGTAGTTACTGCGCTAAGACAAGACATGCTCCCCTAATTCGTACGGTTAATTACGTACGGTAATATTTGTAAAAGGTTTACGGTGAAGCCACCACCACATCATTATATCATACACGATGTTCCAGAAATCACTTACCACTCACAAGTCACAAACAAAACGCGTCTTTCCAGCCTGGCTTCCTCTACATTTTGTTCTCGTCCCTCTTAACCCGGGCCCACTCTCCACCCAATATATTTTAAAATACCAAAATTACCCTTATCTTCCCAAAATCCCAAAATGACTACCAAGTCCTCTCTTAGTCCCTCTTATCTCTTTCTCAATTTTTCAATCCCAAGTAATCAACATCACTACCACCATGCGACCGACATTTCACTTCCACATCTTTATCTTCGTCTTCCTCGCCGTCGCCGTACATTTTGTAAGCTCAGGCGAGCTGCCTACTTTCAGAGAAGCACCTGCATTTCGCAATGGAAGGGAATGTCAAAAGACGATATGGTCTTCAACGGAGAATCCAGCTTACAATCCTTCAACTATACATATTGCCATGACTCTCGATGCCACTTACCTCCGTGGCTCAGTCGCCGGCGTATTATCCATCCTTCAACATTCTTCTTGCCCTGAGAACATTGTCTTCCACTTCATCGCCACCACCCATCGTCGATTGGAGCTTCGCCGGATTATTACTACCACGTTTCCGTACCTCAACTTCTATCTTCACCACTTTGATTCCAACATTGTTAAGGGAAAGATCTCGTACTCGATTCGTCGAGCTCTCGATCAGCCTCTCAATTACGCGAGGATCTACCTCGCCGATCTTTTGCCCGCCGGTGTTCGCCGTATAATTTACTTCGATTCCGACTTGATCGTCGTCGATGACGTGGAGAAACTCTGGAGTATAAATTTAGGCTCACACGTACTCGGTGCACCTGAATACTGCCATGCCAATATCACCAACTACTTCACCCCAAAATTCTGGTCAAATCCGGTCTATGCGGTGTCGTTTCGTGGTCGCATACCTTGTTATTTCAATACGGGAGTTATGGTTATCGATCTGTGGAAATGGAGGGAAGGTAGGTACAGAGAGAGGCTGGAGTACTGGATGAGGATTCAGAAGCTTTACAGAATCTACGAGCTCGGTTCATTGCCGCCGTTCTTGCTGGTGTTCGCCGGAAACATCGAACGGGTTGAGCACCGGTGGAACCAGCATGGACTAGGTGGCGATAACCTTGAAGGTTTGTGCAGAGATCTTCATCCTGGACCAGTGAGCCTGCTTCATTGGAGTGGGAAAGGGAAAGCCATGGCTGAGATTAAACTCGAACAAGCCATGTCCATTGGATAGCTTGTGGGCCCCTTACGATCTATTCGGTCATTCGTCGTTTATATCAGATAGCTGAGTGTCTATTGTCGTTCATGGAGGTCTCTTTTCGAATTGATGATGAAAATTGAAATCGATCTTTATTTCAAGGCTCTCTGTTCGGCTGGCAAGACAGGTGGATCAGATGATGTAAAAAGACGGGTGAGGACAAAACTGCCAAGGAGAAAAAGAAGGGAGAGAACCGGATTGATGATGTAAAAAGAAGGATATTTTTGGATAAAGTTGACAATTTGTGTGGACGTTACAGCCCTTAAAAAGGATGAGTTAACAGGTGAGATTCGGGGATTAAAGGGGAAAGTTATTCAGTTAAATTGAGAAATTGCTTCAAAGTGATTTTGGTCTTTGGTAGCAAAAATAAGATAAAAGTGAAAAAGAGTTTTGCCATTTCTCTCCTCTATTATTTTCCAACAATATTATTTAATTATTCAATATTTTTTTTCCTTTTGGATTCCACACCCCTACCCTCTTTCTCAATATTTTTTTGTTGAAAAGATTAAAATTAGGCTGCAGTTTTCATATTCTGTTCATTAAGGTAGAAGTATAAAGTTTATGTATAGAAAGTCCCATATGTTAAATGATTTTAAAAAATATATAAAGTGATTATATTAATTTTTTAATCTTATATAAAAAGAGAAAAAAAGAGTTAATATGTAAGGTAATGTGCATAATTATTAAGAAATTAATTTTTTTTTTAATTTAAAAAGTAAAGTGAGGTCAGAATTTCGAGCATAACAACAATGTAAATTGAAATATGAGAAAAATCTCCCCCTCCCTAAGATAAATATCCCTTAATTTTTCCATAAAAAAAAAAAAAAAAAAATTTGTCATAAACCAACTAGCCTATAACTCTTGTATTTTTGTTTGAATTATTTTGAAATAATATTTCAACAAAAATATCATGAAAAATGTATTTCAGATGGTAAAAACAAACTGACCTTGCCTTGTCCTTAGTTGGCCCAAGTATTATGTTAACAGGGACTGTTACCAACCCAGTAACAATTTGAAAATTAGAGTCCTAAAATCATGAAAAAAACCTGATAACAATTTGTTCTCTTAGAGACTAGATACAACATTCTTACAGACTAAAGCCTTCAATTTTCAGTTTCACATTCCTGGCGCATCCTTTTCCAAATTAATGGCCTTCTTCAGATAATTAAAAGATTTCTCAAATCGAAAGAACCTTGTAAACCGAAATTTAGAATAATCTTCAGTTACAATCTCCATATACTCCTGCCCTGGCACAATAGGATTGTCGCCTCGGTTGGCCTCCTTAATTGCCTCAATTGGTATCAGAAGCTGCAAATACACATCTACATGTTGGATCAGAGTTTCTTTTGTAATGAATCGGGAAGTGGATTAACTGTAGGCCGCATGGTACCAAACTACCAAAGTTAAACTTCACCTGATGGCCTGTTCCATCGCCGGAGAAAGTAACCTTATCGGTAGATATAAGAAGAAACCCTTCAACGGGACCAACTGTTGTAAGTAAATCACAATCTGTTATCTTTAGTAGTTTCTCCCCTTTTTGCATTCCATGGAAAGATAACAGCTTGGTACCATGTAACTGCCCTAGTCCCCAATAAGCAAGTTTCTTCGTACCATGATAAAAATCAGGAAATGTTGTAGCTGCAATTCCAAGCTCATTAGATTATTTTTATCAATTGACAATAAAGTTTAATATTCTTCACTATTGATGCATATGGGGTTTGATGTAGACAATAGATTTAATTATACCGTTCTGATAGAATCTACGGGTAAAACTGATGCTTTTTCCCAATAATGTTTTCTTGATCTCATTCTTTATATATCCTTTACCTGCACTATCAAAAAATGTGTCATATATGTGTTTTAGTAAATCGTGTAATACAATTTCAAAGGAGTTACCAACCTGGGAAAGCAGTCAAGATCCAGATCCAGAGTATTGAATTTGATGGTGGAATTAAATAGTTTGAATGGGAGTTAATAGATATGAGGATTTGAGATGACATACATGAAATTTTGGAATGCCAAGAATGGTTTATGATTTAACAAATTTAAACTTTTCGATCACTATTAATAGATTGCACCCAAAAAATATGATGAAATCATTGCCTCATCTTCTAAACTTACCTCTGTCACCCGTAATTCTTCTGTCAGCTCGAAATGCATTCACTAGTTTGTAAATCACAAAGCAATTTGAATTAGTAGAGCATCATGTATTAAATTAAAAATGGCCTCAAAAGAAGTAGAACAACCGTAAAAGATTAAGAGTTGATTGAGGAACAAGCACAGAAAAATGCAACCAGAATCTTACATTTGTCATCAATGGCTCCTCTACTCCACATTTTAGCATACTTAGATCCCATCAATGGAGGTGTCATGATTTTGTTGTCTGCCACTAAACCCGACCATATTTCTGTAAGAATAACTTTTCGTCCAGTTCTGATCTTGTGGCTTGATCAAAGTTGAGTCTTGTTGCTGCTGCATAGAAGTATTTCCATATGTGGTAACTTGAGGATTTTCCATTGGTTCTACTATAGTCTCATTAAAAATATTAGGAAGATCAGGAATCGTGAATAGGACATCTTCCATGTTTGTTTCTTTCTTGTATACATGAACTCCACACCAATTCACCGTCCCAGTTGACATTGTAAATGAAACCTCCACAAGGTTCCAATCATTTCGTAGATATGTGTCAAGGTTCTTCCACTGTTGGGGTGATATATGAGCTCGTAGATCATGCATCCAAATAGTTTCCACACTTTTCACTGAAAAAGTAGCTTCAAATCCGTAGACTTTGATACCATTCACGAGCAAGCTTAGTTGAAGTTGAAAGAATATACTCATTGCTCCTAAAACTGCACACAAAGCAATCACTGGAAATTTTGTACGAACCAAGAAGGATAGAGATCCTCCTTCGCTGCGATGATCAAACCATTCTGGAATTTCATCTCTGTCGGCTAGAATTGTCAAGTTCTGGATCTCATTCAAGCCCTGTATGTTACATAATTAAGAATCCTTTATAATTTTTAGTAACAAAAAATCAAACATAAGCGTAGGGCTCAAAGAAGCAAATAGACAAAGACTGCAAGATATTTTAGAGAGAAACCTGATTCAGTAATACGTTTGACGATTCCGTGGTCAAGGATAAGCAACCCATTGCACTTATATATTGTAAATGTGGTGGAACCTTCGTGATTTCTTTAAGATTGAAACATGAATTCAATTCAAGAGATTCCAAATAGATGAGTTCTTTGATACACTCTGGGAGGATTTCAAATTTATTTTCTGCTAGGTTTAGTTTTTCCAATTTAGGAAAACAACTAAGAATTATGAGAACATCTTCATCTAACAAGTCACATTCCTGAACATTCAATGAAACCAAATGCAGAATATTTGAACTTTCATTGAACTCTAAAGCTGAGGGATCAACTTGATCATCACCTTTGAACGTTCCAAAACTTTTTCGAATATTGGGACAACCTCGCATATCAAGCTCCTTAAGGTTTTGCAACATAAGAAAGCCACTTGGTAGGACACGAAGATTGGAGCATTGAACCATATGTAAAGCTTCAATCCCAACAAGATTTTTGAAAGAAGATGGTAATTCTTCTATTTCAGTGCCGCCCACATCGATAAATCTTATTTTCTTCATCTTCTCCAAAATATTCGGGAATTTTACAAGTAAAAAGCATTTCCTGAGATTAAGGTATTCAAGAGCTGTTGAATGAATGCTAGGTGGAAAGCTATAGAGACTGTAGCAATATTTGGCGCTAAACTTAACGAGCTTGTTTAAAAACCCCACGGAATCATGAACTTTAACCAAATTCGAACAATGATCAAGATGCAATTCCACCAAATTTGGAATTCCAGACATATCAGGTACTTCTTTAAGGGAAATGCAATAGCTGAAGTCCATATAAATCAAGAACTCATACTTCTGCAGATCAAAAGTTAATGAAACTTTTAGCTAGTGTTAATGAATTTTATAAGGAAATTATAGAACGCACATAACTATAAATAAATGTATACCTTGAATCTGAATGACTCTTGAAATTTGAATCGACTATCAGGCAGGTTGAGTACCACTAGCTTCTCAGGATGAAAGTCCATTGGTAGAGTCAATGCAGGATAGTTCTTCCAATCAAGCACTCGTAAACTATTTGGCAGATGTTTGGGGTGTGGAGAGAAGTAAGCATTTTCAACCATCAGTATTCTTAAATTTTTCATCTTTTCAAAAGCTTCACCATTCCAATACACTTTTTCTTCATTTGGCAATTGGAGCATTATACCCTCAATTTTGTCGGATCCCTTTTGAAGACAAAACATAGCAAATTAATTATCAGATATTATTACAAACTGGTACAAAACTGTAAGAAGACTTTCATCTTCTTTAAAAATTATTTCAATTACAACATCTACAGAACTTGAGAAAATAAGAAAGAAATGGAATTGAGAGACCAATAGCAAAATTCTTTTCAATAGGATCCTATCTAGTTTAAGGATAATTAAAAATATCAGAGTAACGAACTTGTTTATACAGCAGGTCTTACCGTATCCTCTGTTAGTACTTGAAGAGCATCCTGCATGGAACCATAATCTACTGCATTTGCCAGGCTGTAATGGTGATTCTTGAAGAACAATTTCCCTACCCAGGTCTTGTATTAGGTCATGCATACATAACATGCCTTCTTTGATGTTTATGAGAGATCTGTCAAGAAGGACTCTAATACCATAGTCTGGGTAGAAATTACAAGCACTTAGTACCTCTTTGCAAGATTCAAATGACATTCCTTTGAAGAAACATGCAATGTCGAGGAAAATTTGCTTCTCAGTATAGTCCAAACTATCATAGCTGATTCTGAGTATATTATGAATCTCTTTGTTAGGAATATTTTCATATTTGTCTAATGTATATTCCCATTCATCTATTTGTTTACCGTACAAATTCGAACCAATGATTTCCAAAACTAGAGTCAGGTTTTTCGCTTGGTGTATTGCACACATTGAAATGTCCTCATAACCAGCATTAGGTTCCCTTCTTTTAAAGGCATTCCAACAAAACAGTTCAAGGGATTCTTGATCATCTAGTTCCTCTATCTGATATATGCTATCAATTCCACGAGCAGTTAGCAGACGTTTATCTCTTGTTGTTATAATGATTTTGCTGCCTGGGCCAAACCAATTACGATCTCCAGCCAATTTTTGTAATTGATCCTGCTTGTCTACATCATCAAGAACTAATAGAACTTTCTTATTGCAAAGCCTGTGTTTTATTATGGCAATCCCTTCACTGACATCTCCTACATCAATATTCTTATCCAAAAGCATTTTAGAGAGAAGTGTCTTTTGTAGCCCTACTAAGCCATCCATATTTGAACAATTTTCTCTAACATTGGCCAGAAAGATCTTGTATCCAAATTGATTAGCAACCAAGTTATATACAGCTCGAGCAATTGTTGTTTTACCTATTCCACCAAGTCCATATATTCCTACCATTTGAGCATCATCATTAGAACCAGTCTCCAAAAGTGAGCTCACTTTTGATATTCGAGACTCAAGTCCAACCGGATAATCTGCTATATGTAAAAGGGTGCGATCTAATTTACTATAAACATCTTCAATGATTCTTTGAATAAACTCAAATTCGTATCTGCCAATATATGTATACACAAGCTCATGTAAAACATTTGAATAAATGGTGTTTTTCATTTTTCATTGATTCCATGATTTGAATATGAAGCAAGTAGTTAACAATAATCTTTTTGTAAAGATGAACAAATGTTTTCTCCTTTTTTTTCTTGGTTTATGTTCAAAAATCACAATAAAAAGTTAATAAAATGGTTGTATATATACATAAATATAACCCATTAAACTAAAGCACAAAGAAAATGTACCCGTAATTGAAATTGGAACCAGACAAGTTGGCAAGTTCGTACATAGCTGACCTCCATATCTTCACCCTCCCCATGTCAATTGTGGGCTTCTTTTCAAGCTCAGTGAATGCTTCACCAAACAGATCTTCTTTGATGCCGTATGTCCGATGGATCCACTTTGTAAAAGACGGGATGAACCCACTGTCCCTTTGATTTCATACACTCCATGATCTTTACAAGTTCATCAAGGCACCAAGAGGAATTTGCATAATTTTCAGAGAACACAACAATAGAAATTCTTGATTCTTCAATAGCTTTGAGAAGAGCTGGTGAAATTTCTTCCCCTCTTGTAAGTTTCTCATCATCTATGAATGTGTCAATTCCTCTTTGGCGCAAAGCATCATACAGATTGTCAACAAAACCGTAACGAGTGTCTTCCCCTCTGAAACTTAGAAACACATCGTGGGTCCATTTATGTTTGAAATTAGATGAGGAAGAAGCACCTGGATGTTCCATGACTTGATTTTGGACTAGAAGACTTGGGACTTGGGACTGGGGACCGGGGAAGGATCCAGGAGCAGAGACAGAAATGAAATGATGGTCATCAAATGATCAGGAGCATACCTTTCAAAATTTTGTTTGATGACTTTATCAATGGAAGTTACTTGCAATAATTAAATTGCATTGGGGTTTAATTAAACCTGAAAATTGTCTTAGAATATTGAAATGACATATACTATTCCATCCTATAGATTTTATGGATCCAAACTGATGACATATACTATAGATTGAAATGACATATACTATTCCATCCTATAGATTTTTTTGAGAGCATAGAATACATTTTCGTTGACATAAAAAGCAATGGATCCAAACTGATGTACTTTTTTGAATGAGACAGCAAGTACGACTTTGGGTTATTTTAATAGACATTTATTTTCGTCATAATTTAAATGACATGATTTGTTATGGATGGATAGGACTTGGAGCAATCTGGGGTTCCAGATTGGTTTCAATAGACTTGTTTCCTTAAATTTTGTTAATGGTCATGTGTTGGTACACTACCTTACCAAAAGCTTCAAAGATCAACAACAATGGGAGCTCACTCCTTAGAGAGAGTTGCAGATAATCAGAAGAGAAAAGGCTTTTAGCCAAATTCATTAAACGAATCGATATACTAATTCTTACAATTTAACTACGTCGCATTTTAAAATAAAATTTACCAAGGTCCACAAATATATAAAAAATATATAATAAAAACATGTATTAATATGAGTCCATATCCAAAAAAAATTAAAAAAAACATGCTAGTAAAATATATAATCTTTCTAGTTTATTTAACTACTTTATATTTTTTATATTTATACACAATTTTCTTATACTTTTATACAATAGTTACTAAAAAGACATTTCTAACAGTCAAGACAATACTCAAAAAGTACTCTCTCAAAGAGGTCGAAAGTTTAAGTCCCATGGAGATAAATCTATGTTCCCATGCTAACATAGGTACTGTGGTGAGAATTTTTTCAAACATAAGATAGTAGTGATGTGTGAGCGCAATATTCTCTACCTGAATGTGTGGGGTACCCTACCTATCTTTTTATTTGTTTCACCAAAATAAAATTGTTAAGGCTCACAAATATATAAATGTGTAAAATAAAAATATATATTAATGCGAGTCTCACATTAATCCACTTTTATCAAGACATGAGTATCCAAAAGACAAAAACTAAATATGAAAACTAAAAAAATGAACAAACAAGAAGATTTTTTTTTTTCTTTCTAAAACTATTTTTTTATACTAGTTAAATTTTCTACTTGAAAAAAAAAAATCACTCTACTGTTAATAGATAATAGATAATTTATTAAAAAATATATTATAATTGAAATATTTCAATATTTTCATACTTGATAGGAGAGATATTATTCTTATTATTCTTATTTTTTTTTATCATTGCTTCAACAATTTACTCCGTCTATTTTTTTAAATAGAAATATTTTAAATAAATATAAGATTTTGAATATTCATGTGAGGTGATATATAATGAATAGTTTATAATTCACTGCAAATGTATTTGAGTCATAGTTTCCTTAGACATTCACATCAAATTCTTGGCCATGACAAATTAACAATAATATAGTTAGAAAAATAAGGGTCAAACTGAAAATTCAAAAAAATTTACAAGAAACAAGTACAATATAGAAAACTATGGTGATGATTTCTTAGCAAGAAAATTATTGAAAATTGTTGCAAGAATCACAACTGAATAATAAATGCTAACTCACTTTTACATAACCATTTGTAACCGTTTAACTTTAACTTCTTCACTTTCTTCTTCGCATGGAATGCACACAAAATAGTGTTCGCATGCTAGCACGGCCCCAAGTATAATTTTTTTTTTTTTTTTATGACACAAGTTGAAGTTTTTTGTTGTTAAACTTGTCTCTTTAGAATATTTAAAAAATGTCTTTAAAGCTATGGAATTCCAAGTATGATGTTCCTTTTGGGTGAGAGGGCAAGCGCACTCTTGCCTTTTTTTAATTTATATAACGGTCAAGTGTGTTTGGACCAGTTTATATGTACTTTGACTAATTACTTCTCCGTTCTAATTTTAGTAGACAGTCCTTTTCGTCCTAATGATTGGTTTCATTAGACTTGTTTCCTTTTGAGCGTTGTGGGAAATATGAAAATTCAGGAATAGTTGCAGGTTTGATTCAGCAAAAACATTTATAAAGTTACAAAAAGTTGAATTATATCTTTGTTGCATACTTATATCCTTAAGGTATCTCATGACAACCTTAGTCTATCTGACTTGACTGCGACGATTTTGAATGCCCTGGCTGTGAAAGGCAGTTGGATAGGTTGGCACCCACCTAGCCATGGATTTTGGAAGCTCAAAACATATGGTTCCTGGAGAAGGGGATTGTGTCTTTAATTTCGGTTCCAGCACCTGGTAGTTAGCAAGTTGTCTTTCTCCGTTTAACTTTGGCCAGTGATCTAATAGCCAAGGCCTTGTTGGAAGGTCTAAAATTGGTGTCTGGTCATTATTTTTAAGCTTTGTATGTTGAATGTGATTGTAAGTCTATGATGGATATGATTGTAGGTTCAATCCATGTAGGGTGGTGTACATAGTTTTACTCACAATTTTCAAGTGGCTAATAGGGTGGGGAACAGTTTGGCTTCTCACGGACATGAAATCAATGATACAAAATTGTTTCATGATGGCAACAATGCTCCTAAGCAGATATACTTCCTGATTGTTCATGATGAAAATGGTTTTGTGTTGTTACACTACCTTACCAAAGCTTCAAAGATCAACAACAATGGCAGCTCACTCATTAGAGAGAGTTGCAGATAATCAGACGAGAAGAGAGAAGAGAGTGGGAGAAAGGGTTTTAACCAAATTCATTCAACGAATCGATATACTGATTCTTACAATTCAACAACTTTATATTCAGTTCGAATACAGTTCAACTAACTAACGAAATTGAACACGTCAGCTACGTGATCAACTGTCTTAACTGAATCAGTTGGAAGTAAACGACACTGTTTAAGCCTGAGGGTGAACTTAGGGACTCTTGGGAGTTCGGACATGGGTTTGGTTGAGCCCTTGGCTGATTTGGCCCGTATCATGCATGTGTCATTTAGGCTAGAATGTTTATTATGAACACAAAAATTTCCCTCTTTTTACTTTGCTTTATTTCAGAGGGGAAGAATCTTCCCTGTTTAATGCATTTTTCTTTACTATGTAAATTTTATTGGGGGTAAGGTACAAGTCCCCTTAGTCCCCTTGTTCTTGATTTATTATTTTAAATAAAATTGATAATGGGTCATTCAAACCTTACTGTAAGGTATCAATTAATTTAATTAATAAATTTTTTATATTATATATCTACAATCTGATATTCAAATTTGTGATTCATACGAGACTGGAGGTTTTATTTTATAACTCATAAGTCCAATATAGTCTTATTCAATAAAATAAGTTAAAAAATCTATATCTCAAAATAATTTTTACTATTCTAAAAATGTATATCACCTTATAATATATTAATCTAGACTTGGTATAAATTAATTTGAAATAATATAAAATTTATTTTTTACTCCTTACATATTTTCATCATCCATGTCACTTTCACTCTCACCTCAACACCTTTTTTAACTTAAAATTACTATTTATATCTTATAAAATTATTTGTGATTACGTGGCTATAAATGTTAAATGCAGATACGTGTTACTTGTGGCGGATACTGATCATCAATCCAATTCAAACCCTCTGCGTCCACCAAAATACCTGAAATAAGCGTCCCAATAAATCAAAGAAATAAATTTTAAGTTGTGGTCTAAATTTGAAGGAAGATTATTGAGTAAAGTGGCTTGCTTTTCTCCCACACACTCTGAGCTTTGCTCTGTATAGACATGGCTACTGTTGCAGCTGGAGGAGTTGGGGTTGGAGTGACAAAGCTCCAACCTCACAAATCCAAAACGTCATCCCCATTTCTTGGCCAAAAACTTAGAATCAAACCCTTGAATGGATCACAACTCAGTTCAAGAATATCCATCTCAAACCCAAAATCGTTCGTAGTTTTTGCATTGGGAGGGGAATGGGTCGATGCGATTCACAACCTTTTTGTGGGTGTTGGAGTTGGGCTTCCTTGCACAGTCATGGAGTGCGGTGATATCATATATAGAAGTACTCTTCCCAAGTCCGATGGTTTGACAATAACGGCCCCAGGGGCGATTTTGGCATTGGGTGCTTTATCTTACCTCTGGGCTACACCTGGTGTTGCCCCTGGTTTCTTTGACATGTTTGTTCTTGCTTTTGTTGAGAGACTATTCAGACCCACTTACAGAAAGGTCAGAGAATTGAACATATTACTACTGCAATTTACATAAGGTATTGTAATATACCTGTTATTATGTAGTAATTGGGGTTTATGATGACAGGATGATTTCGTTCTGGGGAAGAAGTTGGGGGAGGGAGCTTTTGGAGTGGTTTATAGAGTTTCATTAATGGCCAAGAAACCTGCTACCAAGGTATTAGATGTTCGACGAAATCCTCGGAGAGTAATTATAATATGCTGAATCTTATTTGCAGTTATTGTATAACACTGATAACTAAGTTAATTTAAATATCGACTATCAAATTCCCGTTATTTTTTTCATTTGAAAGTTTTAAAATGATGTATCATTTCTTGCTGGTTTCACAAAGATAATAGTAGATATAATGATATCTTAAAAGTATTGGTGGATGCCCGTAATTAATGCCCAAAACCTACTTGTAGAATGCTGACTAATGGTTTTTGGTTGTCACAAGAAGGAAGGTGACTTAGTCTTGAAGAAGGCAACCGAGTATGGTGCAGTGGAAATTTGGATGAATGAGCGGGTGCGAAGAGCTTGTGCAAACAGCTGTGCTGATTTCATTTACGGCTTTCTTGAGGTGTTCATCTATAATGACTACTACTACTACTACTACATACGAATTAAGGGTATTTAGAAATCAAAATTATTTGCTTCCTAGTTCCTGACATTTCACATTTTGGTGAGTCTCACAACTTAAATTTATATCATAAACTGATTGCAGACTTCTTCAAAGAAAGGTGACGAATATTGGCTGATATGGCATTTTGAAGGGGAGGCCACACTTGCAGATTTGATGCAGAGTAAAGACTTCCCATATAATGTTGGTATTCTCTCATCAGTGTGTTTCTACTTGATTGGTTGCCAATTTAAATTAGTAGTTACAACTTTGGACTCTACCTTCCATTGGAGTTTACGTTTCCCATCAAGTTGAGATTGCGTCTTTTGTCTGCAAAGACACAAAGGGAGAGGAGGAGGGGGGAAGAGGAAAAAAGAAGAAGAAGCATTTTCAGTCTTTAATCATTGTGGAAATGTAATTTGCATTCTTTTTTTTCCGGTGCAATGTTCCACTAATATGTTGACAGTTTAGATATCAGTACATACATGTTTGTTAATGCTTTTCTAGATCAGTTAGGTTGCTATATGACATTAATGTTTTCATAGTTGAACTTATTTTTTATGTTACCAAGTAACGACTTTAGTGATGACTACTTAAAATTTCAGGTTGAAACAATGATTCTTGGTGAGGTCCAGGACTTGCCCAAAGGCTTGGAAAGAGAGAATAGAATAATTCAAACAATCATGAGACAGATCTTATTTGCATTGGATAGTCTTCACTCGACAGGGATTGTGCACAGAGATATTAAGCCGCAGAATATTATTTTCTCTGAAGGTAATATTAGCAAATTAGCACTCTTTTTTTTCTAATAAAAGGTTGCACATTGCACGGTTTAACACTAACACCAATGAAGTTATCTTTCCATTTAAAAAACTGGATCAGGATCTCGAACATTCAAGATAATTGATCTTGGAGCTGCAGCAGATCTGCGAGTTGGCATAAACTATATTCCTAAGGAGTTTTTATTGGATCCAAGGTATCTTCTTTCACATTAGCAACACTGTTAGTTTATTGATACTATGTAAACTATTACTATCTGTGATTTCCACTATTATTTATGTTCTAGTCATTGCTGGAAGTTTTGTTTGTTATCCTTCATGAATTGATGGGTTCAGATATGACCTCTAGGTTTTTCAAGATAAGGTAGAGCAGTTTTCATTCAAATTCGTGAATGTTCAGATACAAAAGGTTTGGCTCCAACTGTGCTGGTGCAGTTTGGTATGATATTTGCCTTTTGGTTCTGATCCTTAAGGTCTAGAAAATCAAAGTTGAATTATCTCTTGCACTGAAACAGTTGCAGCAGATATATAAAGATCTCTTTTCAAATGCTTTAAGCAAACGGCATTAGCCTGAGTATCACTTTTATAGAGAAAATATGTTTTCATCTCACAAAAAAAGTAGCCAGCATTTCCTAAGGAACTGAGAGTCTGCAAACTGGTGTTGTCACATATTCTTTTTCCTTTTGATAAGGAATGTAACCTGGGATTAGTGAAAACTTAATGGAAAGTTGTTGATAGACTCTTGGCGTGCATAATTTCAAAGAAAGTGAATTTCAGATCATTTGCATCTTTTTGTAATGTCCTCTTTATTGTAATAGAAGTTATGTTTGGAGGGAAAAGCTAAGAGGGGATTCTACCATGAAAAACATTTTAGTGCAGTGTATTTATTTAGAATTATAATCTACAATATAACGGCAAATAGATATTGCTGCCAATGAATGGACATACAGATATTATTGTCAATGAATGAACAACTTATGAAGAAAATAGTTTTTTATTATCTAAATTTCCCTTGTCAAATATATACATGAAAGACAACTGAAAAAGGAAATCACTAGCTACAAGAACATCTCATACCATTCAATTGTAACAAGAAAAGACAATATAATGAAAATGGGCTCATTCCTCCCAAGTCCCAACCGAAGCAAAATCATGACGTCCATCTTTTACCATTGCTAATTGCAGCTTGTAGGTACTTTTTTATATATTAGACACTTAAAAATGGGGACACAGCATCAGGCAGGATTTGATGTGATTTTCTTTTCTTGCTTTATGATGTTTATGCTCCTTCCCTTTTCAGATATACTGCACCAGAGCAATATATCATGAGCACACAAACCCCATCTGCACCATCAGCTCCAGTGGCAACTGCACTTTCCCCAGTTCTATGGCAGGTTAGATACTACTTATTGTGAATTGTCCCAGGTTATTTACCATTTAGCTATATTCATTTCTCTGATGTAGTTGCTGCTTTTGATGATTTTCTTATTTTAAACAGATGAATTTGCCTGATAGATTTGACATCTACAGTACTGGTTTAATATTTCTACAAATGGTGAGTATCAGATACTGCTATGCAGCCTTCATTCCCACTGCCAAATTGATTAGTGTTTTGACTTTTGATGTATCTCAATGATCAACTTCAATAAAATGGTCGTAGGCTCCTAGCCATCTCTGTTATAAGAAGACGAGGCATTTTAATTATTTGGATGTACTTAAAACTCAGACAATTGATGAAACCTGTCTACTATATGATCAATTTGGGTTTTAGAGTTGGATATTAACTGTTTCCTTTCTGTAGGCAATTCCAACATTAAGAAATGATAGTGGCCTCATACAATTCAATCGTCAGCTGAAGAGATGTGACTATGACTTGTATGCATGGAGGAAAACTGTGGAGCCTCGTGCTGGCCCTGATCTCAGGAGGGGGTTTGAATTGTTGGATTTAGATGGCGGGAGAGGATGGGAACTTGTAACATCAATGGTCAGATACAAAGCACGACAAAGAACAAGTGCAAAAGCAGCTTTAGCTCTTCCTTACTTTGATAGGGAAGGCCTATTGGCATTATCTGTCATGCAAAATCTGAGGTTGCAGCTGTTCCGAGCAACACAGCAAGACTATTCCGAAGCTGCCAATTGGATTATTGGGCTTATGGCAAAATCTGGAACAAAGAAAGATGGTGGCTTTACTGAAGCTCAGCTTCAGGAACTCAGGGTCTGCATCTGAACTACATTCAAACTAAATATCTTCTTAAGATTAATAAAATCTCACCTCTAATTTTCCATTTTGTAGGAAATCAAACCCAAGAAGTCCAGTCCACAGAGAAATGCTCTTGCTTCAGCTCTTAGACTTCAGAGGAAAATTGTAAGAACATTGAACGAGAGCATTGATGAACTTAACCAACGCAGGAAAAGCCTTTGGTGGAGCAGATGGATCCCCCGAGAGGAATGAAAATTTTGAATAAATATAAACATAATCTCTTTTCTTTAACTCTCTGTGTACATCTTCTGTATCAAATTAATATATATTGGTGGCATAGAAGAATGTTAAATGTATAAAGAAACTTACAGGAATCAAATAGCGAACCAGGAATCTTTTGAATACCTATGTAACATCCTTTATGTACTAAAATTTACAAGGTAGTGAAGAAAAAGAAACCTTGAGAAAGCATGTTATTGGACATGGTCCCGATCATTGATGCTCCCATGGCAAGCTTTCTATGTTGTAATCAATTCTGGAGCCTCCCTGTTGATATTTTTATTACTTGTTACTGTTTTGGTATAATGAAGGAAGTTCCTTTAAAATTGGAATGCATTCATTGTTGATGTTATGTATCTCAATCAACTCCCAACTGAGCTATTGCTCGCTGGCTAACTAGGTACGTCAATGGACAAAAGTTTTACTTCCAAATATCTACTTGCTCTTTAAAATTAGAATGCTTTCATTGTTGAAAAATGGCGCTATTGTTGCATATTTCCTTTTCCCACTTAGTATTCTCTAATCTTTATCTCTCTCATTTCAATATTTCATCAGCAGTCAAAATGCCTTTCTGAAAATCTAATAAAAGTTTCTGTCACTATTTAGTTTCTTCCTGAAATTGCCGTCATGAAGTATTTTCTGACTTGTGGAAGTTTAATTGCAATGATAATTAGACCTTAATTAGTCCTGAGACTATAAGGGCAGCTTAGTCATTTAACAAGCTCGAAACCTGTATTACCTCATAATCAGCTAAAACTTTGCTGCCTACTTAGTCAAACAAGGAATTGGTCACAAGGACATGCTAATGCTGTGTCCGTACAGAAGTTAAGCTGTGTTTACTCATCAAACCCTTGATGCTGTTCATACAAGCTTCCTGCTAATTAAGCAAAGCCTTCAAAATATGATATGCTTACCATTGACAACTGTAAGTTTCCAATCAAAGCAATACAAACCTCTGATTCTTCCACAAGGAAACTAAAATCTATTGAGGCAAGTGATGGATGGAACACGTGGCAAGGACTGTTCATTAAAGAACAAGCATTAGAACAAGTATGGTTCTGGAGTCAGTTATAAACAAATGTGAATTTCTTAGGGACAAGATAAGATTTAATTAGTATATGGTAGATTCTATCACAGGCAATAGTCTTTGTGAATCACGAGACCTTCACTTGCAACTCTGACTTCCTTGTTCAGTACAAATGAGCTAATTTTTTAAAGTATATAAACAACACTACAACAAACAGAGCAAGAGACATTTCAAGCTAAACCTTGGCTGTGACACTTTGATATAGTGCATTTTAGATATTAATTTAATCACCTGTGTTTCTAACTCTAATTGAATTCCCAAAGCTTAGGGTGTCTTACACTTTAGCATACATTCATATGTATATTAATATATAACCCATGCATGTATGCTTGTAGGCCTGCAAGCAATATCTAAATACCTTACACTAGCAAGAGTGTTCAACCCTCTCTCCCTAGTCCACAACAAATTGCTCCGTTTACGGTGTTTCTCTCTAATGAAAAGTGAGTTCCACGTAAATTTTATATTTTTCTTTGTTAGATGGGCACCGTGCACGAAAAAAAATATATATCAAATTAGAATATATTTGTTCTCTTTCCTTTGTTAAAAAAAGAAAATCTTTTGAGGTAAGCTGAGTACAAAAAGAAGATAGAAAAGAAACAAAATACTGATGACTGTCTAACTCAATATTGACAGCTTCAAATTGCATGCAGAGAGAATAAACAATTGATATTAGAACAAGGTTTGAAAGAAGATGGTGTCCTAAGTGACTAGGGGAGAACACGAGACAAACCCAGTGGTTGCACTGTTTTGCTTTTTGCTAATATAATTTAACACTTTATATAATTTATTAGACAATCACATAGTTGGGCGTGAACTCCTAAATCAATTATTTGGTTACCTTATTATTTTAATATAAGTATGGAATCTCAGTCAGGAGCTTGAAATTCCCTAAGCTTAAGTATTCCATTTCTCTTTTTTGCTAGTCCTATCACCCATTACATTGCGAAGTGCTTTCATACTAATGCAAAGCCAATGGTATCTATTAGGATTTTATGTCAGCAAAAACAAAGAGAAAGGGAGGCAAATTTTTGTGTTTTCAACTCCTATTCTGTTGAAGAATCTTGTGTGATTCAAAATGCTCTAGCTCATGCAAATGTCTCACTGCTGCTCCTGTATTGTTGTCCTACTTGTCCATCACAACTGTCATAACTCTGTCAAATATACTACGAAGATTCAATTTGTTTTGATAGCCATATGCACTAATTGTGCAGATTTTTTCCGGCACAATCTCTTGCCACAATTCAAGATATTCAACTTCATTTCTCCCCATAGGACTCAACTATGCAACATCAAAGCAGCTATGCAGATAATATTAATCAAAAGCTCATAAAAGTTTTAACCCACCAAAAATCGATCCCTCTAGTACAACTCAATGTTGTTCTCTTCTTTTATCTTTAAAAGCAAAAATCATCTCATTATTTCAAAATTATGTTTCTTGATCTCACTGAATACATTCAATAATTTCACCAGTAACATTTTATTAACAAAATTAACTTGGAAAAACCAAATTAAATTGATGTTGATTGCTAGGTCCCCACATAAATGGTATTATTTGTAGTTAGAGTCAATTAAATGATAAGTATATTCCATTATGGTCTTTAAGTTTTCCAAAAAGGTTGTTATTATGCTATCTTATGTAGGATTCAACTTAACCAACCTCACGCCCCACCCTCCTGTCAATTGCCTGAATATGTGGATCCAACAAAAGATTAATCGCAAACAACAAAGAGTAAGGCTAAGGCTATTGTCATCAAAGGATTATAATTTACCTTATCATGCACAAATTGATGGCAGCTTGTGTAACTATGACAAATTGACAATAGCCTATACCTTTATACCTAATTATTTTTTGTATTGGCCTACCCATTATGTTGGTGGGTAGTGGCTACAAATAGTCATAGGAGATAGAATTGTGACATAACAAATGAAAGAAAGAGAGTGTTTGCTTTACTTGAATTGTTTTATCAAATTTTTATTTTTTTCCCGTGTATTGAGGTATGGATTCCTCAAGTGGGATAGTGGGTCCTTGTGGTATTTGTCTTGTGAATTAGGGGGCACAGCACGCCCTTTCAAGCGCCATCGCTGGCCCTTTACTAGATCAATTTGGGTTAGGACCACACCCTTCAACCACTATATAAGAACTCTTTCTCTAAGCAAATTCTAAACCAACAATCCACAACTTCAAAGCCTTAAGAGCACCTCAAAAACAGAGTACTTTGCCAATTTCAATTAGCTAAAGAAATGAAGATGGGTAGTGCTACAATTGGAGTTTCAAAGAGAAAGCTATCAAGCAGGGGAGTTGGAGGAGCTCTTAGAGAGCAAAGGGCTAAGCTATACATAATTAGAAGGTGTGTAGTCATGCTTCTTTGCTGGCATGATTAATTGAATGTCTTGGTTAGCTGGCTTGCAATGGTGGTGGAAGAAGAGGATTTTCTTTCTTCTTTTCTTTTTCCCCATTTTTGTTTCTTTCCTCTCCCTTATTTATGGAGGAATGTAAATAGCAGCAGAGGGATAATATTATGGGAGAGGTTTAGAAATTTTTGTATGGGTTGTTGGCCTTTATGGGCTTTATGTACATCACATAAGCATCAATTATAACTATCATTCTCATTACAAGCTCTACATGGTGTTCTTCAGTATCTATTCACTACTCATCTTCTTTTTTCTTTTTCTTTGTTGCATTAGTTTGATCAAGTTAGTTTTCATTTTCAACATGAACACATTACACATGGCCTTAAATTTGGTGTTCTGCTTCTGATAGCATTTTGCTTTATATGAGTCAAGGGTGAGAGACTGAGGATTTCAAGACTGATCAACCAAGAAGGATCCCCTATTTATGGAAGACATAAAACAACGTGTTTTGTAGGATATTCTTTAACTCATCCTGCAATTTCCTCGTATGGATATTCCATGTAGTGTTCAAGTCTAAATCAGCAACTTTTTCTTCAAACAAGAAGCCTTAGTAACATCGAGTTAAAAAGCATATAACTTTGGAATGAGAAAAATTGCTGAAGTTTATACTTCTTCAGATTGTTCTTCTTCAAATTCTTCTAAGCTTGCGAAATGTTTGTTACGAATTATGGAGGCATTAATTAGTTAGCAAAGGCTTCAAACCTCAGCAAAAGCTCCGGTTCACTTATAATGAGGAAGAATATGTAATAATTTGTATATTCTAACACACACAGGACTCAATACTTTCAAGTGAGTTGGCCTAAATACGTGAATTTTTGTTTTTGATAGGGTAACAATGATGGACCGAGATTTGAACACAATATATTATTCTAATATCACGAACATTTACTCATTTGTATATTCTAACAATATCAACATATTAAATAGTAAATAATCTTCGTATGTTTCTAATATGCATTGAAAAGAAACCTGTTTGTTTCCTTCTTTATGCTGGGCAAACTGCAAATACCACATTTGAACATAAAGTTGAAGATAAAAAAGGTACACAAGTAAATAAGGCCCCAAATTTTAGCCTTGTGAGTGAACTAAGATTAGATACTGTAAGCCTGTATGGTAATTTTATCATTGAATTTATTTCATAATCAGCTTTAGTAACTTTCTTTCTTAAATATGTACAATGGTCTCGGAATAAGTATGTGAACTTGGAACCTCCTATTTGAAATGGAGGAGCTACTAACCATTCCAAGTTTATATATATATATATATATATTTTTTTTTTTTTTTTTTTTTTGAGAAATTAGACAAGAATAAATAAAAGAACAAAAAAAGGAAAAATATATATAAAAAATAATTATAAAGGAGGATTATTTTAAAGGGATGACTTATCCCCCAATTGCATGACTAATATAAATATAAAATGAGATGAATTAGACGAATTAAATCTTCATGTTTTTAAAATGATGTCTTTGATATTGTCCAAACTAAAGATTGATATTTTAAAATCATATGAATTAAGGCTTATGTCCCAATAATGAACATTTGGATAAGTATATAACAATAATAAACATTTTGATACATAATAGATATTTTGAAGCATATTGAGATAATTTAAAGTTCTCTATACAGTTAGTGTTGATTTCGGTATTTATTATGTGAATGGTTAAAATATTCAATTAGGTCCATTAATCATTTGAAGTGAAGATTAGAAATAATGATTTGAAGCTCTAACAAGCAAACAATATTTTTTAACGTGCAACCAAGTCAGGGGCCTTTGCAGCCACATTTGTCACCGTGAGACAATCACATGACCAAGTCCCAAATCGACTGTATATTAAAATAATATTGAGCGTATAAGGAATAGTCTTTCCTCTATTCTAGGTGAAGATAGAATTCGTATATTTCATTTTTTTTATCAAAGATAAAATTAAATAGCTATTAGAATTTTGAAAAAAAAAGTTGTTTTTCTTGTTTTAAATTCAAATTATCATGAATGATAAATTAACAATTCGTTTGAGTGACAATTGATCATTAGTTGAATCAAACGAAACATTTTAAATTTTTTGATAAAAAATAAAAATAAATAACTTCTTGAAATTTGAGGATTTTTTTTTTGTTATTATTAATTTTTTTTTTGGTTTTAAGTTGAAATTATAGTGAATGATCAATTAACAAGATATCTTTATGGTTTGAGTAGCAACGGGTTAGTCACAAGTTACAAAATTGTAATGTAGTTGGTTGTTTTATTTATGTTTAAAAGTACACTAATTGAACCTCAAAAGATTTGTTTGATGATTAAAAATGTAGTTTAGATTTTATAGAAAAGAATAGTATATTTTCTCGTGATTTTCTTTTATGCTCAACTATGAATTAAATTTTCTGATTGGATGGTGTGAGAATCATGGAACGTGATAAGATTAGATAGACCATTGATCTTGTCTTCAACTAAACAACATTAACACTCTCAAGTCAGACATATCTCATTAATTAATCAATGTACTATTTTTATTCTTTTAATTCTTGAAGAATTATAGAAAACGAGTATCCAAATACTTTTTTACTGTTTGTGGGCCTTGGTTGAATTATTGGTTTACAGCCCAGATTCACGTGTGCCACGTGTACGGGTATGATGGGCATGATGGGCCTACATCAAATATTACATAATTGCTGTTGAAAATTCTTAGTTCTGGCGTATGTACAACAGGGAGCTAGGAGTTGTGAAGGTGGGTTGGTTGCTTGTGAGGACTTTGCTCCATTTACACTCTTTCTTTTACAAATAAAAAGTGAGAATTTATTTATTAATGAACATTTATAATTATATGAAGATCAACATAACAACTTAACTAATTAAATAAGAGATTGTTGACGAAGTCTTAGTTCAACTAACTAAGACGGAAATATGTCGTTAATTAATTTCTTGGTTTTAGGTCTAAATTTCATTATCTATGTTGATGTGTGATTATTTTTTATAATTTTAATTATTATTTTAGTCTCTTAGGATTGTCTCTATTGTTAATTTAGTCATATAGGAATATTTTCGGTCTATTTCATTGTTTAGAATTAAAATTTTTTTAATCAAGTTACATTATCTCATTCTCATGTTATGTATAAATAAATTAATTTAACGATAAAATTATAAAAAAAAAAGTTTTGTAAGACATACAAACAACTTAAGCATATTATTATATTTATGTCAAATATGATTATTTCATAATTTATACCATGTAAGAGAAAAAATAAAACTTTATTGAGAATTTTTGAATGTTACAAGGACAAAAATTGATTAAAAAATTTTTTTAAATGACCGAACTGAAAACTGATTCAGTCTTGAAGTACCAAAATAATAGATAAATATTTTTTATATTATTATGAGTTATTTCTCTACCTTAGTTTAGTTCTTTGAAATTTATTGATTGCTAAATTTGAAAACTTTTATTGTAAATTTATGATTAATGTAAAAATCCATATAAATACTATCTAATATTAACTAGGGTAAGATTTGAAATTGAAATTTCTTATTTCAATAATATTGATAAAAATTTGAATTTGAAACTTCGTAATCTAATAATATCTACACACACTATCATTACTAATAACAAATAGGTTGAATTACCCAATTATGCTTTCTTTCTTTTTTTTTATAAAAAACCAATTTAGAATTTTTTATGCATGGTAGAGAATCTATTTAATTATATTTTTTAAATTGTTGCTGAATTTTTATTTTTCTCAATCGGGTGTATTATCAATTCAGCAAGTTTTAACAAAAAAAATAAAAAATTCAGCTAGTAACTAACTAGTGGTTACGTTGTAATTAAATGAACAGTAAGGGGTTACCTTTGAATTCAAAATAAACAAGGAGACAAGTGTAATGATGTGACACGTGAAAGTTTTGGTCACTGTGTTTACGGCTCATCCATCACCCTTTTGTTTTTCGTCTTGTTCCTTAAATTTTCTTTTTGGGAGTTGAAGACAGGGATGGGTGGGGCTCACACTCGCTGGTGTTAGAGACTTGAGAGAGTGAGAAACCCGACAGAACGCGATTGGTCAAAATGGCAGCCTTATGCTGCCCACGTGCGCCCCCAAATCCAAAACCCTACCATGTACGTTTTGATTCTATTTCAATCAAACATGGATTCCATCCTTGGTCCTACTTGCTACATTCATTTTATTCTTACCAATTGCCCATGCCAAATTGAAAATTTATATACATACTACTGCAACTAATGAGTGCAGTGCTGTAATTTAATTTTTTGTTAGATTGGAAGCCTCAAACTCGAGCACTAAGAGATGGGAATACAATATTAAGATTTCAATTAAGCTCTTGGTGGTGCTGTAATTTATAATTGTAAGTGTTTGCTAGCAACCAAGTACATGTTTGAGGTTACCAAAGTGTTCTGAAAAAGCAAACGAGTGTGCAGATGCTTTGGTTAAAAAGGATTTCTCTTTTGAGGAATGTGTAGTTTCTGTCTGTTTAGTTTTATAAATTTAGGGAGTGACTACAATGAAATTTATTTTCCTTAAAGCAAGCCTAACTGCCAACGTGTTGAGGCCTCTGTCTGCAATTGATGCTTCCAGGCATCCAAGAATAGCAACCCACACCAAACCATTGGTCGCTTTTTAAGAACAAAAATTGTGGCCAGTTTGAGGGTGGTTCTCCAGTTCCTTTTATTATCCAGCAAAAGCACACTAAATGACAATGGAGCCCAGACCAAGGCTGGTTGCAATGACAGGTCTTCATCTGGCTTCCCCACAAACAATGATGATTCCCATGAACTGGTAGCATGTTCCAGGCCAGGCCAATGGCCAGAAATACATGTTCAAGCCAACCTGTATGACCATGATAAGTTCAATGTATATTTTATTTGTACATCAAGATTATGCTTTTACAGTAATTTGATTAACCACAAGGAAATACAGTTTTAAGGTAAGTTTAATCCTAAACATAGTACATGAGACGGCAAGCATCCATAAATCTAGAGCAAGGGCAATGCCGATCTGCTTGAGTAAAAAAAAAAATAAAGGCTAGCCAGGCTGCCACATCCAAGTCAAAGATAGCCTAATGGATACTTCTGATTTCTGAAACAAAGTTACCACAGCACAGATTTTCTTTTTCTTTTGATATGTTAGTACAGCACAGTTAAACAACCTGTAAATTCTCTGCTTTCAATTACAGCTCAAGTTGTCAATCAAAAACATTTTTTACGGTTCAGTTACACCCAAAGCTTAGAAGGCACATTCACAAAAAGGAAGATACAAAAAAAAAAAATCTTGATTTTCATTCACAACCGAAGATTGATCATGCTGACACCATGTTAGTCAATCATCTTACTGCCACCCCAAGAAGTAAAGCTTTCCTGTGACCCAAATTCCTACAAAAACACTTGAAAATTGCAATAATATACAAGTAAATGAAATCAATGTCAATCAAAAGAAAATGGTGGCAAAGACAACATACCAGTTGGCTTAGTCGGATATCTGGGGGAGTATCAAGAAGTTGGCTTAGTGGGATATCTAGAGGAGTATCATGTTCTATATTTGCAGGATCAAGGACAAGATTTTGGCACTCTTCTAGATCCTTCTTCAGATCCTCGGGACCTAGCCGAGCATAATCAGAAAGACAGGGTTTGTCCTTTGATACTCCATCATTTCCTTTTCCATCCCTAGATGGAGATTGGCTCTGAAGGAATTCATCACACAGACACATCACTTCGACAAGTTGTTGAGAATCCAACAGATTCTGTGACTCACTATCCCACCATTTTGGGTCTCCCTCAGCTTGATTTTCATTATTATCACCCTCTTCATTAAGGTTTTCCATATGCTCCATTGGCTTTTCTTCCTGGAGTTGATCAATTTGGGCAGGCTCGTCACAATTGGGTTGATTCTCATCTTCTATATGCTGCATTCGATGATGCTTTGGTAGAAATCAGAACATGAAAATATGCAAGTAACAACCACCTTTTACAAGGGTACCACTTTAAACTGAAGTAGACAATTACTCAGAAACTAGCTGAAACGTAATATATAGAGAATGTGAACAATTGTGCCCTGCAACTTGCTCTTATGAGTCTATGACATAAAGAATCAAACAGCACAAGAGTACAGTTTAACAACTTTCTCTGGTTGATATTAAGAGAAACTTGGATACAATATTGTTAACAGTTGGAACGCTTACTCAGACATACCAACCAATTTTTGTAACAGACAGGATTACATGTTTTTCTTCCATGTCATTGAACATTAATCAGGTGGGTTTTTTCTTTTTCTACTGTGTCTTGAGTAAAAGGGGTACATAATGAGTGGTAAAGTACTGCTAAACTCAATGTACCATAGTGTGAATGGTGGAGCCTAGAATGTGAAACATAAAAATGATATCACTTTGTATAACTATTTAACACACTTTTCCATCAAAGAGTGGAGCACTATTAACAACCTTTATGCTATGAAAACAAGAGAATGATTACTCATTTAAAGCATCAATCGCAACATATTCACACAGAACAAAAGACAAGCACATTTACAATCTTCAAGACTTGGGGATAACATATTTGTAAGAAAATCTTTTACCTCAGAAATAGGATGCATGCATGCAGTAGTAGAATCTTGTCTGGTGTCAAAGTCTTGACAAAACCTTTCAATACGAGGAGGATCAGGAGTCACAGATTTGGGAGTGACAGGATCTACTTTCATATTTGTTAATTCAATGGTTCCAGGAATATTCTGATCATTTTGTTCACCCACTTTGACTTGTTGCTGCTGGTAAAATACTTTAGAAATAACATACTCACCATCCTTCTCATCCTCCTCTGTTCCTAGGTGATATTGATGCATAACCCAATTAGTTTTCTCAGCTTTGCCACCTCTAACAATGCTCATGTATAGAACCATGATTTTTTTACAGCCTCTTTGAACCCCATCCAACATGACTGGTTTAGTCCTTCCAGTCTTGTGCCAACGGACATCACCAAAATCCTCACCATGTACTTTTCGACGCTTTCGAGTTCCAGTATTGTAAGCCTTAATTGATCTGTGAAAGAAATGAGCTGCACTTCCATCTTGCTTGACACCTAAAAGTTTAATGAGCATACTTGCATCAAATAGATTTAAGAATCAAAGCTAACAATCGTGCAAAATTCATGCTAGCAACCTGGTAAGTTTTGAGGATGGGTATAACAGATTCCATCACCTTCTTCAAGAGTGTAGATAAATTCATCAATAAAAGGATGGGCATTTAATTTTTGTACACCTACTTTTGCAAGCAAGTGCCATATTAACTCTTGATCAGATGGATCAAATTTCACTCCTTTTGGTAATCCAGGCCACTCTTGTGCTACCTAATTACAAAAAAGGTTAAAACACCTGAATATTTAACAGCGTGTTGTTAAATATAAATAAATAAAAGCATCATATACAATTTTTATGAATAAAAGTAGGAGAGGTTGTGCTTTATGTGTTACAGACTGCAACAACTACACAGATGATCATGAATAAACAAACTTCCAACATGCAAGTCATGAAAAGATCTGTTCCATGGGCAGATATATAGATGAGACTTCATGACAAACGAGAAATATAATCTAAACAAACATAAGCAGTAAAAGTTTCAGGTTCCAAGTTAGAAACTGAGTTAAAATATATAGGCCGTTAGTCTAATTTCATATTTCACTAATAAATACTCTTCTGTAAACAAGAATCTTAATTTGAGGATTCGCTATAACCTGGCCTACTCCACAGCTGACTACAGAAGGCTTGGGGAAACAATGGAACAATATTTGAATTCATTCTTCATATATCATAGCAATATTGAAAAAGAACTGCCCTATGTAATGGTTTTCACTCAATTGATAATTGGAAATGAGAATCCATTATTAGCTGAAAGAAGATAGACTTATACATCGCTGTTGTCAATCACATGCAGACATTTTGGGCAGGCTCTAGTTGGGTTGCTTTTCCATTTAATTTCTTCAGGATCACATGGTCCAGATGCACTTTTGATTTTTGTTGCAATTCTACTTTTGTCCACCAGCCATGATGGCCTGCATAAATTAGAAAAATACAAACTGTAAGAACCATGCATCTTTCCCACTGAGATCATTTACATAATTACACTAAGCCTAAACAAAAACAAAAGTTTCTGAGGAATAAAGAATAACACAACGGAAAGAGAAAACCACACATACTATAAACAATTTATACATTATAAACCAATGTAGAATCAGATCATTTACACTTTTTCTGTTAAAGAATTCTGATAACAATGACATGATGGAGGATATCCCAAAATGAGAGGATGAATGTCAACACTGCATAGCAAGATACAAATGCACATAAGACTCTGTCTGTGCCTGTGTGCAAGAGAGAGAGAGAGAGGTGCAACTCTGTTGAGGCACAGTTACAAAAATATAGAACTAAACAATGTTTGGTATCCATGTCAAAGTAATTACTTTCAACCTCAATTATTCCATAAATTATAAAATGATCGTCTACAAATTTCATATATTCTCTTTTCTTTTTGATGATTTATTATTCAAAAAATCCACTCTCATGATTAAAAATCTAGACGATCAAACTCAAAATGTAAAGTATAAACTGATGATCCTTGCCAGCACAGAATAACACAAAGGAAAAACCCTTGAATGTGATCCAGGGCACAAATAATGTAACAATAAGTTTATCAAAAATAATTTGGGAATCTTTAAAGCCAAAGTACAAGAGCATGATAACAATGAATATAATGATTAATGAGCTTACAATGATGGGAATGTCAAATACATAACAATCATATATAGTTTAACTTCTATTTAAGAGAACAAGAGTGTAATTACTAATCCACCACGCTATTTACTGCACCACACAAGTATGCCACATTATTTAGTAAAATAAATTTTGTAAAATTCGTTGAACCTTTAGCATCACTCATATTTTCAATTAGGTTTCAGATGTTTTAACTTTTCTTTTTCCTTTTACGTTCTTCCTGATAGATGGAATATTTAGTTGAACACCAATATAAAACCCCGGAAAAGAACACTGAAAACTGAAAAGGACAACCAAAATCATCTCATAAAGACACATGAACTATACAATCAAAGCAATAAGAGCACAGAAAATATACCCAAAGCTGATAATACACATGTCTACCATAGAGACCATGGAGCTTAATCAACCAATAACAAGTCACTGACATAACGACACTCCCGCCTCCACTTAGCTAGTGGTGTACTACCAATTTACTTAAAGACAGATAATAGTCAACAAGATTTTCTGGCGAAACAGTCTTAGGCATTCCAAAATTCTAACTGGTGACGAAATTAGGGCAATATTTTCCACATAATCACCATACCAATCTAAAACTTCCAATTAATATTTATGAAATATGGTGTATCAAATATAAATACAAAAAGCCCAAAGTTTCTTCCTTTTGAGAGAAAAAGAACTTGGAACTTCTGTAAAAATCTACCATTTACATTTTCCTGTAACAATCAATCAAATAAAAGAAAAACGTCATCATTTTTATATGAATCCTATAAACCCTATTAAAAGCAATGAACTTTCCAAACAGACAATGTTATTCTTCTATAATCTTACGGAAAGGTAACCCAGTAAAATAATGATCTTGACCTTAAACCGAGAATGACCGACATAGTGAATGACAGAGAAAGAACTACATACCCAGCCATGGGAGAGTAGTGAGGTAAGTCAGGGATTGGAAACCATCAATTTCCTCTGCGGCTCTGCTTCGATACTTCGCCTCCTTCGCGCTGATGCAAACGAAAAGAGGGTCTCCATAAACTTTCTAATTCACTTTTCCATTATTTTATTGTAATTTTCTCCGTGTTTGAAATTTAAAACCATGTTACTGTTCTTTCTGTACGAACTACAGTAAATGATAATAATTAGGCCAAAAAAAATGTAGCTTTTGTAAATCATGGCAAATATAAAATCGAATCGCAGTGGCCATGGCGGGCGGCAATGAGAGAAGTCGAGTCTTCCTCGGTCATCTCATTGTTGACTTTTGATTGTTTGGTCCCCATTTTTTATGATATTACATTTTTTTTGTTTTTTTGGCACTAGACTAGGTTACATATTTGCTTGATATTTTTTTAAATACTAAAAATCATATTTCAAATGAGGCATAAACACTTTTTTTATTTATCTATTGTATGTTTTCTTCTACTTTACTATTTTTTTTTTTTTTAATATCGATATATTTTATTAACCTTATAACTCTTAGCATATTATTTTTATAAAAATAAAAAATATATTTAACACATGTATAAGTAGAACAAAATTTGAATATTAAAATAATAAAGTTGAATTTGTTCTTTATTTCTTATGATATATGAACCATGTAAAAATATAAACCTAAATAAATTTGAGAGTTAAATCAAGCACTTAAAAAAAAAATTTGAATTTTATACTCATGAAAATAATATATATTTTTTTATTTTTGAAAGAAAAATATGAATAGACAAGATGAAAATATTTGTCTAGTTTTTTAAAAAAATATTCTTTATTTAATGATTATTTCGTAAAATTTATTTTTTTCAAAGTTTATGCTATTCGTTTCTTTATTAAATGCTATATTTAATTAAAATAATAAATACAATGAGTGAAAGTGGTAAAAAAAATATTTCAAATTATAACAGTTATTCGCAATGAATTTTTTAAAAAGTATGATTTATTGGATTTAAGTGATACTTAATTATAAATTTTATTTTAAAAAATTATTTTTACTTGTAATGTGTGAAATATTTCTGACCATTTTATAGGAAAAATATATTAATTTATTTTTAAAAAATAATTGTAACAATATGTATTTCTATTTTTTTTTAAACTATTAAAAAAAATTCAAATTTACTTTTTTTTTATTTTTATACTCAAACTTATGAGAGAATTTATATATTAATTAGCTCTTTTTCTTCAAATCCAACTTTACTTTTTTAATATTAAAATTTAGTTCTATTTATACATGTGTCAAATATATTTTTTGTTTTAATGAAAATAATACATTAAGAATAGGAAAATTTTGAGGTTAAAATAATGTATCGAAATTAAGAAGAAGAAAATCTAATAAAGTGAAGTAAAATATATATAAAAATAAAATAAAATAAGTACTACTCATTACTTATTGAAAATGAAAAGTATAATTTTTTGATACTTTCATGAATAAAATTAAAAAAATTTAATATTTTATTTATAATACCGTTAATTTTTTTATTCATTTAAAAAAGCTGAGTATAGATTTTCCTAAATGTAGGACTAGACAAAGGGGAGGATGGATGGAGGGGAAATAAAATGAGAGGGCAATGTACTATTTCTCTCGTTTGAGAGAGAAAATAGGAGAATACATGTGTTTCTTATACCAGATAAGCAAAGTCAAATAAGATAAAGAACAACGAATAAAAATAAAAAATATTCCCAATTGTCTCAATCCCCTCTTACTCTTTCACCGCCAACTCTCTTTTGTCACTAAAAAGTCATTTTTTTTCTTTTGCTTTTTTGTACAAAAAAAGTCAAAATTATACCAACAAAAGTTTTTTTTCTATTTATAAAAAATGTAAAAACTAGATGACTATATTTCACTTGCCATTAAATATGTATATTTTTTTAAATCAACATAATGCAAAATAAAAAATATTATAACTGTATCATTTTAAGAATATTTCGTGTTAGGATAATTATTATAATATTTTTTTTTGAATTATTATGATCATTAATTTTTAAAAATGTAAACAAATAAAATGAAAAAAATTTATTCGGAAATAGAATGAAATTTAAAATATATATGAATAAAAAATATTTTAAAAAATGATTTATCTATTTTTACTATTCCAAAATATTGACACCTTTTATGGTGTTATTTGACTTTACCGTATTTTTGTCAATTCAGTTATTTGAAAACTGAAAACTAATCTAAACAATTTATTTCAATAACTCATTAATTTTTATTTATTTTTTAGATTTTAACTATAAATAAATAAAAATCCACATCTATCCACAACAAATTAAAAGATTTTAAAATAACTAATTAGAAACTCATTCATCCATAATAATTTTTTTAAATAATTACTTTTTAATTAAACAAATATAAAATATTACATAATATCTGAATTATGCACCAAACATAAAATAAGATAAATACTTATCTGCAAATATCTTAGTCTTTATTAATTTTTATTAGATATGTTATCTTATTTTACCCTGTTTATGTGACTAAACAGAGTCTAAACTCATGTCCTAGGAAGGGAGAAATGAATACAAGTGAGCTAAGCTCTAATGAGTTTTAATTTTTTTTTTTAAATTGGGATGATTTTGTAAGAGATGATAAATAATTTTTAATTTTTAATATAATATTAAATATACCTATAGCAGTTTGAGGAAGGATACTTCTGGGGAAAAAGATGACGAGGAGGAGAAATTATGGGAGGAAGAGCAGTTCAGGAAAGGACTGGGGAAGAGAACGGGTGATGGGTCTACTAGGGTAGGGAGCAGTGATGCTCCGGTTGTCCAAGTTGTGCAGCAACAAAAGTTTATTCACCCAGATGCAAGAACAGTGTATGGTTCTGTGCCAAGTGCGACTGTATGTCCAAGCATAAGACGAGCTGTATCAGCATCGCAAGGTTTGGACATGATGCCTATATCTCATCAAGCTGAGGTTGCCAAAAAAGCTTTGTGAGAGAACGTGAGGATGCTTAAGGTAATTGTACTGATCCCATTGCCAAGTAGGAATTTTATTGGGCACTGTGCTTAGAGTTCATGGCAAAATGTTAATAAGTAATAACAAGAGAAAATGATATGAACTATTTTATCTGTTAATTGTGCCGTGAGTTTTAGGTTTTAGCTGCAATATTGTTATTATTTTTTCCCAAGTTATTTTATGCTGATGGAGGCCCAGTTTTTGAGAAGGTAGAATTAAATGCTTTGATAGTAAGAGTGGATCTGAGAAGAAAGAGATATAGCTGGGAAGTATAATGTTCATGGTATTGTTTTGTTGGTAAATTTCCACATGAGTATAGTAGACTAGAATCGGTCACAGTTTAGAGTAACCTAGCTATCTGTGTTCTCTCGCTGCACATGTCATGAAGGTTGGCACATCATCCTTCTTCAAGTGCTAGACTGGAGCAAAGAAGTCCAAACACAGATTCTAGGACACTGCATTGTTCAAAAGAAATTTCTGCCCCTATCTTTAGGTGGGTGTTACTAAAAGTGATGCCTTGAATCGATATGAATGGAGGAAAATGATTCGTATAGCCAACTCCAACTAGTTTGAAATCTAACACTTAGTTTAGTTGTCTAACACAACATGTCAGGAAGTTGGAATCCAACACTTAGTTTAGTTGTCTAACACAACATGTCAGGAAACACAACTCTTCGCTAGTTAGAAGTGTCCATGGCTCCTTGTTTAGTTGGAGTGGAGGCTAACATTGTTTAGACTTTAGAACCTACATGCTGGCTTATGTGCCCACATAGAAAGAAATTGGAGGTTGCAATGACTTCTAAAGTCGCATGTGTATTTTTTTCAAACCTTGCTTTATTATATAGAAATCTTTTAGTTTCTAAGAATTCATCAGATGAGATCAATGAAGGCTGGGCTTGTATTGTTCCTTCATCTCTTTAAGCCTGAAGGCTATACAAGCGTGTCTAAAGCAAATAAGAGGGACATATGCAACTGAATATGGTTATGCAAGCTCAAATCCATTGGGGTCTTTAACCTTCTTTTGGTAGTTATTGCTACTTAATGGGGTGTCATCAGCGTATTAATGATTCTTTAGCGAAGAAGAGATTAAGTTTGACAATTAAATTTAAGACTAGAGGTGACCTTTTCAGGTTATCAATTAGGTCTCACATTGTGAAGTCCTCATCTAAGCTATAGTGTGGTGGGTTTGCCCCAATAAATTTTTTTCTGTGTAAGTATATTGGTTTGGTTGAAGATATATATCAAAGAGTAGTAAATAGTGGAGAATGATAAACAAATCCACAATGAATAGAGTCTTACAACATTGGTTTTGATTGCTAATGGGCATACTTTATCCGTCTAGGGCTGTAGTTATTTATTCTCATTTTCTTACTACTTAGCCGTGTAGATAGCTATATTGGGTAAGATGGTCCTTACTGTACACTAAATTTTGATTTGACTAAATTAGGTTTAAGCCTCAGCAGTCTTCAGCTGCTCCTACTTCTGTCGTCTCAGAAATTTTTTTTAAAAGTGATGAAGAAGTTATTGTTCTATTGTCCTTAACCATGTTACTCTTTTCCATGTTTTATTTTCTTCTTTGACAGTTGATAAAATTGTTTCCCTGCACACAACTTTTGGGATTGTTGCTTGCTTACCTTAGCTTCCTTTGAGAATGACTTTATATATCTTAAGTTTTGTTTAATTTTTGGCTATGGTTTTTATGTGGTGGTGGGTTGTCACTTGTCACTTGTCACTTGTCAGGCACATTTCCTGGATTTATTACCTTGTCTGTTTCTTTAACTTACATAATCAAATTGTGATAAGCTTGAACCTGAAGCATGTCTCATTAGAAACTTTTGATATTGGAAATTGAACTAAACTTCTTTTTTCGGCTCAACCTTTCAACCTTTTGAGCCATGGCGTTGTAGTCTGTAAGATCTGAATTTGTGAAATCTGGAAGTCTGTTGGTAGTTGGTGTGATGAATTACGATGTTACTCATCTGGAGGAAAGTGGCGACAGAATCCCATGTCATGCTGGTGGCCTCCTTTTATGGATGGACTGATAGTTTAGTTTTATTCTTCTCTGGCACAATTGTAGTTTTGAGTTCCTTAATTAGTTTGCCTGCAGTATGCCTTCTATCAATTACATGCATTTGCTTATACTTATACTACTTGCTGTTTGGGCTTTCTGATTTACCCACGTTCCCTGGTTGACTTGAGATGAGTCAGACACAAGTTCCTAATATGAGTCGGATACTTGTGCATCCTTTGGTTGTTGTGTCACCTCTGATTAAGACATGTTTGTCGTGAGAAAAAGGGGCATTAATTCGAGGCCGTAACTGTGGGGCTTCTATGTATTCAATATTGTTCTGGATCTGAACAGAGGTGAGAGATAGCGGTGCTTCTGTAGTACTTCTGTTCTGCCTGAGCCATTTTCTCTCTTAGTATCAGTGTAGTGGGTGATGTGGGTAGTTTGTTAACTAACCAAAATGATTTATAGTTTGTTTTCAAAACCTTGAATGCTCTATGCTTAGTGTCCTAGGCCAATGTCTACTCTGCTGCTGGATTTAAATCATGGGTTTCTTTTGGCCCGCCATATTGCTATGTACTCCATATCAGTCCACTTGTTTGTGTTTAGGTTTGATAATTTTATATATCCATATATAGTAAATATATATCGTTGAAATAAATGTGTTTTACATAGTTTATACATGACTTGTTAGTTGTTCCCGTACATATCTAATTTTTGGACTCTTACCAATTCCCGCTGAGTCCTGACATCCTTGGAATTTGACGAAAAAGATAGTCTGACACTTAATTCTATGCCTGCACCTGGCACTGACATGAGCAACATAGGACTCATACCTATATTACACATCATTGTATCAATATATTACCGAAGCTTGCCTTGGGGATGAGACTTGGTTTGGCATGAAATACATGAAATTTTCTCTAAATACGTTAAGTTTTCTCCATTATAAAATTCATGTTATATACCTATTACCTGTGTAATTGTCTTAACATTTAACATTTGTGATTCCTGTCCTTCAGGAATCTCATGGCAGAACCATGTCATCACTGAATAGGCTGATGAAAATTTGTTTGCCTCACTTTTGAATATTACTGCTCTTGAAAATTCACTAGTGGCTGCTGATGAGAAATACAGATTTATGCAGAAGCCTCGAGATTTTGTAGGTAATATTTGCGACTTTTTGCAGGTATGGATTATATTCTATGCGTTGACCGTTGAGTGCCTTCATCGTATTTCCTTTGCTAATTGTCTTTCATGGATTGGAAAAAAAGAAAGACAGAGAGATATAAAAATGGCCAAGCTGTGCTTTGTTTTTTCTTTTCTTATAACACATCTTTCTTAATTTTCTTATGTTTGGGTGTGCATAGGTGAAAAATTAAAATATTAAGAAGATGGTATGGCAGATGTAACTGAATGCATGGAAGAAAGAAGACCTATGTAAGAATCAACTGAAAAAACAAGTTTTTAAATCCTAGGACCAACATCACTAAAAGAAATTTGTTTGATTTCTTTAATGTAATTTAGCATTGCATTCTTAATTCTTATCATATTCATTTTGGTTGTGTAGTATCTAAGTTATGGCTTACTTTCAGCTTGCATAAAACTGGCAGCAATTTTTTGAACACTTAAGTGCTTTTGTACTTATCCATGCATTCTGATTCTCAATATTGTCTAGGCTGGACCATCTTTGTTGCCTCTATTGGCAACCTTCACCTTATTGATTCATCTCCCATTGTCTTGCTCTTATCAGTTGTTTTCTCACGTTTTATTGATGGAAAATTTACCTAATTCTTAAAGCATCTTTTCTGGTTTATCCTCGAATGTCAAAGCCTAACAGCATAGTGGTTACAAGTCAGACACTGACAGACGTGCTCGAGACTTCAGAAAGTGCTGGAAAGACATCGCAATTACAAGTAACTCGTAATAACTACTGAAAGTGCATGACACAAACATCAAACGGGAGACAACCACGCATACTAAATTTTATTGATCCCAACTACCTTTCAATTTTAGTTCCTTAATTGCATGGCATCAACTCTCCAGTGTTCTTGTGATTCTAATTATTTGTGTCTAGATATTATCATTGTGATTGGAATTATACTTACACTCCCTAAACAATGGACAGGTAATCATTGTAAGAATATAATGCATTGCCAAATAAGTAAAACTAGAATTTACATTCAATTTTGTACGAGTATATATACAACTTTTGATGTTAAATGAAAACATCATGGTTAGTGAGAACAACAATAACCTGTTTCTCAGTGCTTGCTTCATTGAAAAACACAAGCATCAATGTTAAGGAGAAGGAACTTAGATATCTGTCAATAACTTAACCTACACATCATATACAGGCAGTCGCTCTTCAATTGAGACACGGCAGATTGGGCACCTTTTACATTTCTCGCAGCAAGTGCTGAAATGCATATGAAAATAACCAAAAGGGAAAAAATAATCAATAAAAATATCGAATTTAAAAAAAAAGTTCTGTATGCATTAATCTGGAGATATATCAAACAATGGGATGGTATATTACAAGTATACTGTACAATAAGAATAAGACAGTATACTATAATTACAAATATATTTCTGAAGAGTTCCACTGGAAATTTCTTCAACAAAAGATGATAAAGTTTTCAAGAAATGTCCTCTTACCATCTTCTTGTTTTAATATGAAGGAAACCATTATTTCCTCTTACCTCTTTCTTTGTTTGGAGTGGGTGCGCATAAAATATTGAGGCATCATTACTTTGGTTTTACTCTTTTTCTTTGTAAAAAGTATGTTTCAGTATTTTCTATTTAATTTTTCAATGAAGCTAAAACAAACTATGAAAAAAGCATGATAGCAAGTACTAATTAGAGAGACATGGAAAAAGAATAAGGGCCAAAAATGGTAATGGATTATTAAGGCCAAATATAGGTGGAAAGGTTTTTGGTATTATAGGGTATAAGGTGTGCTTGGCAGGCACGAAAAAGTGAGGGAAAATCTTCTAGAGACCAAAGAGTATCTTAAGAGGCGGGCAGACATGCTAGACATGTGGATAGATTGTTGGCAGAGCTAGTAGAGCTTCTACAAATTGAACCAAAAGAACAAATAAATAAGGAAAAGCAATTAGTTTTTGCTTTCAAACAAAGCTTCTTCTTTTTTTGTATAATTGACTTTTACCAATCACCTTATAATATTAAACCAACGGTTGCATTTTGCTTTTGGTTTAAAAAGGGAAAATAAAGAAGAATGATGCATACCTGCAAAGGACGTGATGCCTGCAAGGCAGCAAGACCACATTAATTTGTTCTTCAAAGCAAACTCTGCATAGGATCTTTTCCTGAAAGATATATCAAATAGCTGTCAGTAGTGCAATCCAACAATCTGGACAGATACTTAGGAAAAACATGGAAAACAATAAGCACAAATTAACAGTTAAACAACTTGCTCATGAATATTTACATTCCTTAAGAGAATAGCAAAAGATGGGGAAAAATAACATCAGCTGATCAGATCCTAAATCACAGATCTATTTTTTGGTGGCAAAATGCGTTTCCATTTATGTTCTCTTCATGCTTAGAGGAAGCATAGTTATCTTAAGACAATCTTTGGGACGGATAGTAGGATAAACCCTTCAAACCCATTCTAGAACCCATTCTAGTAGCATGGAAACACAGCTAGACTAAAGAATGGGCAAAAAAGATCAAAACACTGCCAAAGGGCTCGTCTTCTGGTCTGACCATTAAGGGGAAGGGGTGAAAAAACTTTATTTCTTAATATAAATCAGATATCTATGTTGTCATAGTCCTAATTCCAGTTATATATGATAGAAACAAAAGAAAATAACAAATCTTGACCTTAAATTAAGAATCTCAGCTACCCAGGTAACTAAGAAAAAAAAAAAAAAAAAACACTTAGATGCCATAACAGAACCAAAACAATTTTTTAGTAGAATGCCATGAATATTTGCTAAAACAATAATGCTAGGCTATTTGTTTACTTTCATTTGCAGTCACATGATGGCCAGAGGGGCGAATGGTGTTTATAGTCCTAATTAGAAGTTTAGGACACACAAAGTTGATGGTCAATGGTTTTGTAATTTGAAGCGGAAAAGCACAGTTGGTCATTGAGGTTTAGATTGACTAAACTTCTCCTAAAAAAAAAAAAAAAAAGAACATTCAGATGTATCATAATTCTTAGAGGTTTGGTGCTCAAACTGACCCTCGAAATCATGTTCATTAAAGAACTTGAAGATAGCAATCTGTGACAAACAGCTGCAAAGAAACTACATGGATTTTATAACAGCTGTGTCTGTAAAAGATACTTCATGAACCAAGATTACTAATTTTCTATTATAATGATGCAGAAACAGTCAGTCAAGGTAGCAAACATTACATTTTGAAGTCTTTCGTACTCCTGTTGACTATATTTTGTAACTTCACTTTGCTCACTAAGTGCAGCTTGTAATCTCCAAATCTGAGGAAAAAAATTAATCAGAGATTACCGAACTCTGTAGAGTAGAGTTATAAACCCCAATTAAAATCTAATTGGAATGTAGATTTTTGAATATTTGAATCCCCTAAGTAGGATTTGAACCTATGACCAGTCACTTAACAGCCAACCAAATAAAATTTATATGACGTAGGGAAAGATGACACTAGAAAATGGAACTTTAGCCTACATATATTTTATGAACAGGATAAAAAACTTTACCTCCTCCACAAGATCTGATTTAGGCATTTTCTTCACTGTATCAGGGGAGAAAGTATTGTACCTGAATAAATAACAATAAACCACAAATCATCAGAGAAATTGTATCAGTAGTTCAGACTTCAGAGTTACTTCTCAATCAAAGAAGAAGGCATTAAGATGCAATTTCTTATACTATACAATTTGGTTGGAAGCATGGACACGCACACTTATGTCAGATTACCTTATTGCCCAAAATGAGATACACTTCGTTTTTTCACTTCAAATCAGTTAAAAATTTGTCAGTTTATTAAGAAACTTGGTGATTTACGAACAACTCACTAGAAGAAATGAAATTTCATTAACATAGAATGGTAAGGAATAAGGATACCACAATAGCTCATGGCTTACCCAATTCATGACACTTGACAAGGTTGTGGATAAAAATATATACCTAGTGCAGGTAATCATGACTTATAGATGTTTAGATTAATTAGGGACAACAATTGCAATTGACAAATTTTCCACACTTTTTGTAAGTTCTAAAAGCATACAAAGCTTTCTATGTCAGGTTTGCTATTGTAGATGAAACTAATGCACAAATAAAACTCTTAAGGAAGAATGGACTCCCTAAGTTTTTCAACAAGACCAGGTCGGAACAAATAAGTTCAAAGGCTAAAATTTGGTACAACAGAAGATGTACCACATAAAGGCTTGGTTGTAGATAAAATACTGACCCAGAACTCTCAGCACAATAAAGTCTAGCTTGTTCCTCTCGGCTTCCTTCATCAATTGACCACCAACCCATTAACCTATAAATAGTGAAAAACCACAAGGAATAACAACATGTGGATGGCCGTTGATTCCAAAAAAATCTGCTTAATATATAATTTAATTGCAGTCTTTGAGAACTAAACTATCACCTTGAACCATGATGGAAGAATCCAAAAAAATCGCGAGCATTTGATGCTATAGCAGAGTATCTTCCAGAAAAAGCTCCACTTCGTAGTAAAAGAACAATTTTCTCAGTGAATCTATATGCAGCAAATAAAACACCAGCTCCTTGCAACAAAATAAGAGGAGAAAAGATAACCAGAAATGATATATTTCTGGCACTAGATGGTGTTCCCTGAAATTAAAAAGAAAATTTAAAATAAAACTTAAAACTGAGTAACTTGTTTAAAACTCCTGAAAAGGTATAAATTTGTAGGATCTTTCTCAAAACCTAAATCTGTTATTACCTCTAAGTGCATAAAAAGCAGTATCTGGAAACAAATGAAAGGAATTTTCATAATGTGCCCACCAATGTCCTGACGACCGCATATTCCATTTTGCTGGTCTTCATCTGAAGACACTATAAAGCCTCTATCCCAGTCCAGATATCTTAAAGTAAATGAAGATAAAGAGGGTTCGCTGATATGAGATTGTCTATGAATTGTTGGATTATACCATTTTGTGCAAACAAGAAAGGAAAAGCACTCAGCAATGCTGTAAAAGGAGACAAAGTTAGTTAGCAAGCAAAGATATACCTAAATATTGATGATAATATCACAAAAAATTATTATACCCAAAGTTAATAAATAAGTCCCACCAGCCTAGAGCAGCAACATCACCTGCATTTGATTTAAAAGTCATCAACAAATTCGAAAAGGGAGAGAAAAGAACTGTCGAGATTAGCAATATATTTGACAAGTTGTACATATTTGAATATACTAATTAAAATGAATAAAGACCAGCAGCTTGCATACCATATTCAACTTGTCTATCAGATATAGATTGAAACCTGGAACTCTATGGGCATTTGTTATTTGAATATTTTTTTCTCCTCTCATTGGTCACTCCCCATTGAAAAAACCAACTCATGAAGCTTACCTTATATATCCCGTGAAAATTTCTGTAGAGAGCTACCAACATGAGACGACTTTATTTGTTGTTTTCGATTTTATTAATTGAAATATACACAATCATTTACCCTAACTAGAAAAACATTCAAGCTTAGTTGCTGTATGAATGTATCGTTCTTAATTTTTCTTAAATCGGAGTACATTATATCATCCAAAGGGAGTCAGAAATCAATCAATTAAGAATATATGCGAGCGAAAAAGATTTCACAGCTCTGCAATGATGCGGGTGCATGGGAGTATGGGACAACATGTAATACATAACAAATCCAAACTGCAGATAGTATAAGAAATACATATATGCCACTGTAGTCATGACAATAACAAATTTTGGATGCTTCACATAATAGAACTGCTGGCTGTTCCAAAGTGCACTAAGACCTAAGCATCCCCACTTAATCCTTCAATATAGCATTGCATCATCTGAACAAGACACTTTAGTTTAACTTATCTTGAAACCAAGCAGAACATATTTATATATAATTTTGTAATTACCAATTTCTGTTCCAATAGCTATTGCCAAACTAACTTATTGACAGCAAATAATGTCAAATACATAGTATATATGTCCAACACTATATCGTACGCTAGGAAACTATTTGACCTTTTCAGAATTTGCGTTGCCTTTATCCAGTTGTAACAGTAATGGTAATATAAATGTTTCTCTGTTGTCTATTTCATACCAGGAAAGTAGCTGGATCATCAAAATGTGTCAGGCTTCAAAGTTCATTTGTCATTAAAATGGAAGTTAAAGTCGCTTCAGAGTCTTAAATATTAACAGTTGTTGCAGCTGGTACATACATAAGCTCATAAAATAAAATAGTATAATTTGCAAAAACAATTGCTGTCTGCAAATTTGGTAGTCTACTTTTTTTATAGAAACAAAGTGAAAAATCGGTGAGGAATCCTGATGATCCAAAATCACAAGAAATGCAGATGTAGGGAGATAGTATATCGAGTGTCAAAATCCATAAAATCATGTTGAAACAATGACATGCAAAATAAAGCTTCCAAGTAATAATGAACATTTATGATTACAACACAGTAGTTATTTCAAAGGGAAAATACAAAACTCACCACAGATCTTTAGGAGAGTGAATGCTGTAGCAGCAATATAGAAGACCATGGATATTGCAACCCAGAAGTGCTGGTATCCAGAAATACACAGTCTTAGTATCAAAATTATTTGGGAAAATACAAATGAAGTAATGATAACAAGATTATGTATACTTTTGAATTTTAATTAATACTAACAAAACCAATAGTTCTCTTTATTAATCACAATTATGAGTAAGGTAGTGCCAATTTACAATATTGCTCCACTGGAAAAAAAAAGTCTTGAATATTGAGTACATTCAAATCTCCGCTACCTCCCCTTTCCCTTTCCCTATCAATGTTCTCCTTAACTGAATATTGCAGCGGAAAGGAAGTTTTCTCTTCATACTAAGATATTTGGGAGAGTGAAAGAAAGAAACCCAGAGAGAACAAATTTAGAAAATTCTAACTGATTTTCACTTTCACATATTACAGTAATCTACAAGGTAGTGGTGACAATCGTAGGTAACAATAGTTTAGTATGCCATAAGAATAAATTAAACAGAAAATTATATGCTGTACACCCAAATACTATCTATGTCAGAGACATTGTAATCTGACAAAAATGCAGAAAGCTTTTTATTTTTTATTTTTTAAGGTAACATATTAAGCAGGTTTGAAAAGGTAAACACAGCAATTTGTAATGTCCACAATTTTATACAGTACGATTGCATATTGAGGCCAGTCCTCTTCATACTTGAGCTATTAAATAAAATGAATGAGATATAATTTATTCTGGCAATTTATCAGAAAGATTGTAAAGGAACAAATCACCATTGCAAACTCATGCATGAATGTTATTCACTCAAGCTTCTTGATACTTTAGGTACTGAAAATGATTCAGATAATGAAATAGACTTAACAAATATCATTTTGCTATTGACAGTCAACTAGTAAAAGGTGGAAAGACAAAGTGACAAGCAGAGTAAGCTTGAGACTGAAACTCAAGCAAGTATAGGAAATTCTGATAGCAGCAAATTTTAATATACTCAGATTTCACTTGACACTGTCAATCTGCATTCAAACTGTGGTTTCACCAGAAGTGAGACCAATAGCTAAACCACAAGGACTTTAAACTTCAAGGGAATGGGTAAACTCGAACTGACCAAATGAAATAAATTTCAGATTTTATAGCTGGCAGATACTACAAAACTTGGGATGCAGAATGTAATCTTAGGCATTCCTTTTTCTTGGTAAGTAATGATTTTATGAAAGAAAAAGTCAATCTCATTTGTACACAAGGAAAGTACAGGCACAACCCACCAAAGATAAGAAAAAACCTACAAATTACAATTCAAACAATCATAGCCATTCTTATTATATCTCTACAGTGACCAGATACTTTTCAGTTGCTCTTTTTGTTTTTAACTGAGGCCACTCTACAATTACTAGATGCTTATGCATTTCATCTGTCCATTAAATTAGTAAACCTATATTTCAAGACCTGAATACAAAGTTATGGGGGTGTAGTGCAGCTTATGATCAGAAAACACAAGGAAAGTGTTAGACTTAATAATTGATGCTCCATAAGAAACAATAGAATTAGACTCACTTTCTCATCCAGTCAATTAATCTACAAGTCATTAATACATTCAAATATGTTACACCTGCATATTGATCTTCTCAAATTCATAATCAAATTTTGGTATTGTATTATGAAAAACTAGACTAGGTTTTTATTCTAATATATTATCTATAAGATAAAAACAATAAATTATGCAGAGTTTTCGAACATTAACAGGATTAAAAGTACGAAATCAGATATGCTTGATTTATAAGGAATAACTTATCAGTAAGGGCATAAGAGCACGATTGCTACAGGACAAAGAAGACAGAATTATTATTGTCCAAATGAACCTTTTCAGAGTTACTACAATTTTGTATTTCTTCCTTACTAGGTTTTAGTTTGACCAAAATTTCTGATCAGTGATGCATCTGAACCAATATCAAATATCACAAAGGCCCTAATGAACCAAGGCCTTTTAGAATATGAAAATTTTCTTTAATCAGCAAACAGATTAACAAACTCACAGGAAGGGTCTCCCATATTGCTTCATCAGTCATGTTTTCTTCATCTCCAGGCATTAAAGCCCTGCACATCCTATATAAATGAAAAGTATCAATTATTACAGTGAGCATAAATTTGTTAATGGAAATTAAAAATGTGTATAAATTTACTCCCTCACTACGACAATCAACAGCTAACAAAATGAGGTTATAAAAGTGAATGCAAATTTGTTAAAGAAATTAAAAGTTGTTTGTTGCACTAACCTAATCAGATCAAGACTGGATGCAGTTATTGATACTATTATTTGGTGCAATTTTTACAACTTTCTAGAGATTGAGACTTCTCAACCTGAACACATTAGAAAAGGCACAAAAAGGAAAACTATGGAAAAATCACAAGAATGTACAGAGGACAGCAGGTCGACAGAAAGCATTAATAGCTTCTTAATAAACACAGATGCCATAGTCATACAATTGATTAGTTCTGCAAAGTAAATATTAGGAGTACGTAACAGACCTTTTGGTGGCAGATTGAACTGCTATTGCAGAACACAAAGATGCAGTGATTTATACATAATTCTTAATTGACAGGGAGAGTACAAAAAGTGATAAAATTATTGACACAAGATGATAATCACCTGATATTATCAATCAAAATTGCTGTTTCAAATGCCAACAGGGGTGCAAAGACAATCTTTAAATTTACCACTGCAATCAATAAAATGCAAAGGTTAAATTTATCAAAAATAATTACGATGACCCATCTTGATGATGTAGGCATCCAGCCAAGCCATTTAACATGATATTCAATGGACAAATCAAGATTTTAATAACTTCAATCAAATTTACAATTACCAATGGTTAGTAACGCAGATGAACAAATATAAGGTAACAGTTATCAGTCACTTTTCCCAAAAGATGTAGGCCTCAATACTATCATGATGATTCTAGCACTAGAGATGTTGCCTACCATAACTGCTCTCAAGATGCATACAAAGGAGTAGCTCAAAAGCAACAAGCAATGGAGTAGCCATGACAGCATGACAAGGTGCCCACTGTCCATGAATAGAAAATGTGTTTAGAGAACCAAATTTCCTGTTCTCCACAATAATAATAATAATTACCACACCATAAAGAACATATATCCACAGCAGTATTTCTTACATGACGATCATGTGGCATAGATGGAGCAGGCAAGGAAAACCTGCCTCGTGCTACAACTGCATGAAAAAGCCAGAGAGGTGCAAAAATGGTCCTGTCACGAAAAAAAACAAATGCAAAGATTATATAGAAAGTGCAAAAGGGGGAGAAAAATGCATTCCTTGAATTGTTTATTATTTGTTTTGATAATAGTTGAACCCAAAACCTATTGACAAAATTTCATCCTTCAATAAGATTTCAAGTATCAACACATTTATCAGCTCAAGTCTGTCTTGAATAGGATGGCATATTTTCCTCATCTTCACATTCACTTAAGCCAATATTTTAAGTATATAATGATAATAAATAGAGTATTACAGCACCCTGGTATAGAATCCAAAATGCAGATTTTAATTTCTGTAGTGTCGATAGGAATTTATATAGCAAGATGATGTATATATATAACAGTACACCTTCCCCCAATCCCTACCCCAAATGAAATATGAATATATAAAGTCCTTACAGCCAAAAAGTACCCAAAGAGGATGTAATCAACAATAACTTCAAAATATTAATTAAATTCATCACACAATTCAGTAAAGAAAGCTTGACAAGATGATATTTTTTTCAGAAGAAAACTCTACAAAGCATCTACAATACAAACATTGAACTTCAATAAGGAAAAAATATCACAAATTCATAAAATGTGGGCACGTTTTCCTATCAAACAAGAATGCTAAGTGGCAAGAAAATTTAATATCAGATAAGAGTTTATACTCAAACATCAATTCTATTCTTTGTTTCCATTTCCTAATCAAATTTCTTGGCAAACAAACAGAAATAGAAACTCTACAGAACAAGGAACAGTAAAAATTACGAACCACCATGAGTGATGAACGACATGGTCAAGCTTGAGTACAAGTACAAGCGTGAATGAGAATAGCAAACCATGCGCCACAAGAGCTTGGAGTGAATCAGCCACTCTTCTCCAGCTCATTACCATCCTCTGAACAAACATGCCCCGAAAAGGGAAAAAAAAAAAAAGCAAAACGAATCAAACCGAAGCAAAACTCTAAAACAAAAACTGCGTCTGTCTCTTTGTCCCTCTCTTGGAAATAGAAATGAAATTGCAGTGGTCGTTGAGGAAGATGCAGATGGAGGAATGGAATTCGTCGGAGGTTTCAAAGAGAGAGAGAGAGAGACAAGGAAGCAAACTGTGTGTTTAGTGCTTACGCCTTTCACAGTCGTTTTCTAATGACTTTGCTGTTACGCTAAAGCGGTTTAGCAAATTATTCTGCAAGTTTTTTAGGACAAAAATGCCCTAAGTATTTGGCAGTAATGCTGGTGTGAATTCGGACAAAGTGCATGGGTATAATTGGTATTTTACGAGTAAGGTAAAGCCGTTGAACCATCCACTTGCGCGTTAATTAAATTAGATTTTAATAAATTGGATTCTATTAGATTTATTTACTAATTAATGGATGAGGTGGATAATTATTAGTTGGGACATTCCAATAGGGACTAAATTGGAAAATTACCCTAACTTATGAATTATTGATGTGTTATATTCTTTTCTTCTTCTACTGCTTAAAAAAAATACAACATGATGCATTTAATGTAATAAAATATTAATATCATCTCTTACCATTTCTATGGTTTTCTCTTTCCTCTTGTACTATGTTTATGTTGAATGAATAAAAAAATTATACAGGAAAACTAAAAGAATAATTTTAAAGAAAAAGTTTATAGTGGGTTGACTACAAAAGTTATTGCAATCACAATGAAAAAAAAAAAAAAATAAATAATAAATAGTTATTTGCTTTTGAGAGATTATAAACACAATTTTATCTTGTCTTGCTAATATATAATTTATTTTGCAGAGTTATGAAAAGTAAAATTAATTCTCTAATTTTCAACGTATAATTTGAAAATATAATTTAAACAATAGCATACTAAATTTTTTCTTTTTTATTTGTTCAAAAAAATAATCATCCAAATAACTATTAGAATAACCCTCAATTGTGGAGCATCCAATAATCCCATTAGTACAATTTAATTTTATAATGTGGTCAATTCCTAGAGCCATTATCTCTTAAGATCATCTAAATGATAATATGAAAAAAAAATATGGTAAGATTAATTTAATTTAGATCAATTTTTTATAACTTAAAAAAGCATGCAGTAATTGGTGGTTTGGATTTGTATAGATTTTGAGTCATACACGTCTGTATTCTAAATTTGACATCTAGCTAGGAGTAGTGATGAATCCATTATCAATTGGTTAAGATAGACTCAAAGGAAAGTTCCTTTTCTTACCACAATAAGGTGGATGAAGAAAAGCAAGGATTCATTGTATATTTAGCCATGGAAGGAACCCAAATCATTCAAAAAGCTCCAACAAGATGTAACATCACTATCATGGAGAGTTAATCAGTTTCAAGAAAATTCTCCAAAGTGTTGTCAAAAAATTTCAAATTCACGCACCAACTATAGACAATTCTATCAAAAGATAAGTCAACTAAAAAGTTTAAATTAGGAATGCCAATAGACTTGATAAATGAAAATCATTTTATTTGAATTGATACACTCTAAATCCGATCTAGACCAAAATAGACTCATAATAATTATATATTATTTTTAGCTTTTTTCAATTTAAATCTAAACCTAAACCTAATTTATCATAACCTGATATGAATTCGATAAGATTTGTAAATTATACTGGATATAGAATAAATGATCATCACTAATTTAAGATGTTAAAAGAAACTCATAATTTGATCTCAATTAGACTCGTAATAATTGTATATTTTCCTTAGCTTTTTATTTTTTTATTTTGTGTTTACTACAAATCAATTTGAACCTAAGAGGCTATACAATATGATATGAAATCATTAAATTATTTAGTACACATAAAAAGTTCAAAAATAATTAGATAAGATATCTAATCTAATATGACAATATAAAACAAATTGTCATCCTTAATTTAAGTTGTTAAAGGAGACTTGAATAAATTTTAATTTTGTAAAAATTTAACTGAAACTTGAGCAACCTTGTAGACGAAGAAAAATAATATTTAGTATTACATTTTTCTTATCTACAACATGAAAAGACCTTCATATTAATGGACTTTTTCAGTACTTAATATAAATTTATAAATTATTTTTAAAATAGCATTAACAGGCCTATTAGCTCAGTTGGTTAGAGCGTCGTGCTAATAACGCGAAGGTCGCAGGTTCGAGACCTGCATAGGCCATGGTAAATTTTTATTTAAATTTTTTCCTTTTTAGATCTTTATTATTATTATATGCTTTCCCTCAGACTGTTAGGATAATCCTCCCGAAGCCCATTAACATGGACTCATTTTCTGGCCTCTTGGGCCGTCTTCTGGTAATTGAACCCAATATTACATAAGTAGTACTATTCTAGGAAGCAATCATCACAGATATGTTTTTATATTTAACCAGTGAGTGAGTAGTGTCGGACTAGCTTTCATATAACTTAATTAATCAATAATTTGATTCACAAAGAAAAACTGAAATGCACTAACTAATTCAATTTAATCTTTATCATATTTAACTCATATTGCAACTATTTCTTATATAAGATTCAATAAACATGAGATCTAAATTGAAAGTTTTGACTGATGCATGGATTCCCTCTATCTCAAATATCTTATTTATCATTAGGGTTGAGACCTTTAGCAACAAAACTAATGATTTATGATAAATGTAGTAACAAAATCTACACATCCATATATCAACTACATAAACTTAGCTATAGTACCTAGAAATGTAAGAAGAAATTCTAAGAAATCAAATAACTAGTTAATATTACAGTGAAAAATGAAAAAGAAAAAGCACATTACAATATTTCATGGAGCAATTAAACTCATAAAAGAAAAGTAAAAATAAAAATAAAAATTGAAACGACACCCTAAACTAAATCACTCCAGTACTGCCTCCTGTGATACTTCATTCCCAAGTAATTTTAAATTATTTATTTTAAACGAAACATGAAATGACAGGTGGCCAGAAACACCTGTTGTAATTACGGACAGAGATGATGAAGATGGTGATAGTATTGACGTTGGTGGTCTTAATTTGTTGGTAGTGCGTAGTACATGACGATAACTACATCGTCATTTTCTGGGTGACAATTATAATGCCCCAACGGTACACTACTGAACTCAGAAGAGACAGATACACAGGGACAATTTTATATATAAATTTGATGTTTGAGTCCAAAGGGTTAGGTTCTGTCCAGAGTATTCCACAGTCCACAGAGCAATCAATTTCATATTTTCTATGTTAGGATTTGATATAAGGTTTCTCTCCCCACGAAAAAGATACCTTCCTGTTTTTTTTCACTTAACCAACCAGTGTGTCATATATGCCAAGTACAAGCACACCCAGAAAACATATAATGGTGCAAAATTACATTATATTATATATTACTATAAATTAGCACAACACACCATAACTTAATTAAAACCACACCAAAAGCCACAAAATAATTGACCCAAAAACAGCAAATTTATGTTCAATTAATTAAGGATATTGATGTTAGTACTAGTAGTAGTAGTTCTTTGCCTTTTAGAACTCCCAGAAGGAGAATCATCCCCAGCACCACTTTTCTCCATCACTGCTTTAAGTGCTTCTTGTATTGAACTAATACAATATTGTTGTTGTTGTTGGTGTTGGTGTTGTTGTTGGCTTTGTTCTCCACTGCTACTACTTGACTGATCTTGATCTTCTCCAGTTATAAACAAGACATTTTTTACTCTTCCTCCAAGTGTTGTGATCTCAGCTTTGAGGGTTTTTAAGTGTAAAGCTTTTAAGGTTTTGATGAGATCAGGTAAGAGATCTGACCTGTCTTCACAACAAAGTGAGGCTTTGATCACAAACTTGCCATCTTCATCAGATGCATCAACTGTTAGCTCATCGATTTCGGTTGGGACTGGACTTGTTTCGGCTATCAATGATGTTTGTCGTTTCAGTTCCTTCACATGTTGGATCACTTCAGCTAGCAATGAAGCTTTGTCTGTCTACATTTATATTAATTATCACACAACAAGAATCAATTTGTTAGACATAAAATCAAATGTGAAGTACATTAAAATGGATAATATTGTTATTTGCACAATCTCGAGTAGAGTTATGTCCACCTCGTTTAATTTCAATAATAATAATGTGTTTCATGCACATAGCCTCTGTAGTGCAACCATGTCTATAAGTATCATTAGGTATGCTTGAAATGTGAAGGGAATGAGTAATATATAGTAGGGATTTGGATCATTTCTTGTCACGAAACGAAAGAAGGAGATTCTGTTTAAAGAGAGAGAAGTTTGTATCCATCTCTCTCTAACAGGACTCTCATGTTTCTTAAGAACACGAGAGGATCTGGATCCGTAGTAGTAATTGGCAGGTGTTGCCTTTTTCTTTTCATTCTTGAGCTGAGTTTTTGAGTGTGATAGGAGTATCCGGCAAGAATTTTCCATGCGGAAGCTTTTTTCAACTGCATGCTGGTTCCTCTTTATCTTATCAACCAAGGGACATTAAAGCTTAATACCCTTTTCTCCTACTATTTTTCTTCTTTCCTCGGAACTACCACAAGACTCAGACAAAGCAAAAGAATTTTGTACAAAACTACAAAAATAAAATAAAATAAATAACATAGACAAAAGAAAACAAAGCCAAAAAGGAAGAAATTAATACTTAGTATATGACTACTACTATAGTGGGTAGGTTTTTGATTGCATGTTATCAGACCAAACTATAACTAGAATCTTACAGGGATTTAGATAGATTTTCCAATTGAAAACCAAATGGATTTGAGAAAAAGTGTCTAATAATTTATGCAAACATGAGGTGCGCGTGACGAAATTTACTTTTGATTGATTAGTTACTTACTTTGGTAGTACTGGGTAGTAAGCTACGAAGCTTAGCAAGATGGTTATTGATTCTCTCTCTTCTTCTCCTTTCAGCTTCACTGTGACTCTTTGAAGCTGCTAATGCCTTGGCATCCATAATTTCTTGGGCAGTTAGTTTCCCTAGCTCGGCTTGAAGACCGAAAGGTGCTGAACCGGGTTGAACCATGGGACCGAGAGTATCCGATATGATTCGAAGATGATCAGATGATGAACCTTCATATGCAAATTGTAGAGAAGGAACTCTTCTGTTGAATAAACTTGCATATGATGATGGAACTGGGGGAGGAACAAGAAATGGATCGACATGGTCTCGAACCGGGTTGTTGAAATGAACCGGATTAAAGTTTTGAACCGGAGGAAGTGACCATGGTTGTAAAATTGGTGAAACTTCACTAGGAAACATCAATCCTCTTCCACCACTTCCAAAAATATCATTTTGGTGGTGTTGTTGGTGTTGTTGTTGCATCTGTTGGTGTTGTTGTTGAAGTAGTAATTGTTCTTGGAATCCTTGTAGGTTATGAATAGTTTGAGAACTCTCTCCTTGATTTTCCTCCTTCATCCCACAAATCTCTCTCTCTCTCTCTATCACTAGGTGTGTTTCTTCATCATCATCTTCTCCTTCTTCTCTTGTGGGTAGATATATGGACAAAGATTTGGAATTTGTTTCTCTCTCTATCTCTAAAACAGTAAAACTTGTTTCCTTCACTTGGTTGGTTTTTTCTGCCACAACCTTTGTGGTAAGGTGATGACCCTTTTTATATCCCTTGTGACTTGCTTCATCAAAGCTTATAGCTAGCTTTCCTTTTCCTTTGTGCTTTGTTGGTATCTTTTTGGTTTTCTTTGTTTTTTTCTTGGCAGCCTCTCCCACTATACTCTAAAATAAATAGTGTATAGTCTGTTTGAGTACTGCTAGTCTGAAAGTCTCCTTTCCTTTTCTCTTACGCCAAATTCTCTCTCTATATATTATATATATATATATATACTTGTTTTTTGTTGCTTTGTGATTGGTTCAAAGTGTATAATTACACTATGTGAGTACAGTGCCTCTTTCCTCTCCTCCCTTTTCTGCAATATGGGTGGGAAACACTAGCAAAAACAGAGTGAACACACAATACACAGATTGTCGACCGACCAAGGGCCAAAAAGGCTGAGAGTATCATCATGATAAGAGGCTTAGCTCCTTAGCTAAACCCTTTTTTTTTTTTTTTTCTTCTGTATTTTTAATTACAAATATAATAAAAATTAGATATTACTAGTAGCTTTTGGGCATTTCCTTTTCTTTACAAATTCTTGGTCAAGCCCCACGTTGTTCCATACTATTGGCTATGTCCACGCCACCCTTTCAGCTTCCCCAAGACCATGTAATCATTGTGTCTTGGAACACACTCCTTCCTTGGGGACCCCTACTTTCTTTCTCTCTCTCTCAGTGCATGTTGTTTCTCTCTCTAGGTCATCTTCCTCAGTCCACATAAAACTCATAAACTTCTTGGATTCAGTTACTAGCTTAGCTAGCTGTATTTATGTTCATGGCGCCAGCTCTCTTAATTGGAGGACAATTTGGAATTTATTATCTAGGACTTTTTGGAAGGTATATGGGAAATTTGTGTTGTCTATATATCTATATAGTGGGTGGATGGTGTGGTCCATTGATTAAGGACAACATGAACTTACAAATATTGCTCGGATTTTTTTTTGTACTTTTTGATGTGAAACATTCCAATCTCACCTAAAATAAGAAAAAGAAATTCAAAAAACAAAGATAAATAGAATTAAGAATAAAATTAATCTCATTTATATTCAAATTTATTGAAAACACGTAGTTCTTACTTCTTATAGTGTGGTTTTTTTACAATGTTTTTTTAATTATTAATGGGGAGCTCTTATGTATCATTATTTAAGTATATGATTCAAAAGTTAGAGGATAACAGTCCTGAAGGCCAATAGCATGGTTTTTATGAGTAAAAAAAAAAAACAAACAGTTTGTTAGAATAAGCCAAAAGATAATCTAAAAATTCTTGAAAAGAATTGATATAAAACTATTTCACTTTGAGATGGTTTGGTAAGATCATGTTTGAGTCCATTAGAATCCAATTTTGTAGAACATGAAAAGGCCACAAGACTAGAAGGAATAATTATAGATGTTTCCAATTACTTTTTTGACACATTGCTCAGTTTTCCAAATCTTCCTACTTAGCTAGCTATAGCTTCCATAGCTATTAGAGCCATAACTCCTCCTATTTACCTACCTACTCATAATCTTCTCCCAGGAGCTTCGTTGCAGCTGGTATGGGCTTTGCTGGTTGGTCCAAAACAGGTTAAAATCTTGTTCATGCAAAGGTTAAAAAAAAGGAAAAAGAAAAAAAGAAGAAGTTGGGTAAACAAAGAAGCATGGCTCAAATTAAAGCTTTTTTTACCAGACAAACTCTGGTGATTACACAGTTTTATAAGCAGCTTGCCCAACAAAAAGTAAAACTAAAATCATTAATCCTATTTACCTTTTTGTTTCCCTTTTCAAGGCTATAATTGTAGTGTATGTGAGAGACAAATGAATATAAAGAGAGAGAAAGAGAGAGGGAAGGAGAGAAACCTTTTTTTTTTTTTTCTTTGGTTAATTAATTATTATTACCGAAGGGAACCCAGTAATGAATAGCATGCAAGTACAAAAAAACAAGCTCAATACAAATGTCTCCCATGGTTGATTCATGACTTTCCTAGTGCCTGCTTTGGTACGGAGGCTTTCTTTTCTTTTTTTTTCCTTATTAGGTCAGTCACTAAGCACTGTGTGGTTTCTCGGTGCTGTTGGTCTATAGAATGGTAGAATGGTAGAATGGTAGAATGGTAGAATGGTAAAGCTAGCTAGCTAGTTAGTATATGAATTTGGTTTGGTGCAACATGGAAAGCATTAGGGATTGGGATTTAAAGGGAATAGGGGCATTGAAGGCTTAGAGAGAAGGCAAGCCAGGTTTTGTTTTTATGATTCACTTCACTCTTATCTTTTTCTGTGGTCACACGCATGTGTTATTTGGTCCCCCAATGATCTTTTTTTTTTTTTTAGCTTTGGATTTTAAAAAACCCTAAGTTCTATTTCCATTTATATTTCTATTTCAATTTCAAACATTTGATGATAGCTGCACTACTACCACTACCATTAACCCATGACAATGAGAGAGAAACTCTCCTTTTAAGTGGAGTTTATGATGACATCAGTCCCACCCTGTCATGACGTTTATAATTACTAGTGCTTATAATTAATTAATTGCATATTATGGCTTTTGCATTCATTTTCATCTTGCCCTAAAATTCACAACCAACTTATATCAAGCAAACTTTGGCTTTTAATTTAATGAGTGGTGTTTGAATTCCTTTTTAGGTTTTGCTACCAATGCAAGCTTCTAACTCATCTTTATTGTAAGTTCTTTGTTGGTAAATCCTTTTTAATTTTTAGCTTTTTAGATATATTAACTTAACCCATAATTCAAATAAATAACAAAATATTAATTTTCTTGAGGCATATAATAAGTAATTTTGCACGTACTCGTGAAACACTTCATGAGTTGAAGACTTTTTGTAGGGTGTATATATATATATCGTAACCTCAATGTCAAAATTTATTTAGTATATATAAAATTTTACTTATATAGTTTAGATTGAATAATTTTTTGTAAAAAAAAAAAAAAATATTTATTGTAACTTAATAAGTGTCTGAATGAAACCTCTTATGAAAATTTATATGTATACATATATGATAATGAGCAAAAATGTATGTAACCAAAAAGTAACAAAACCAAAAGATAACAAAAAAGCTAGGACTTTGTTTGACGCTTAAAGAAAATACCATTGTCATAGCTTATACAATATGGAACTCAATATCTATCTCTCTCTCCTCCTAGTGGATAATTCAGGACTACAACTACAATTAATAAAGCAGTAGAAGTCGCCTGAAAAATGGCTGGTGGTACATAAATTAATAATATGAAAAAACATATGTGCTTGTACTTCTAAGCTAAAGCAGACAACACCCCCACCACAACCACATTTTAAGATAGTAGTTATACTAAAAGCAAGATTGTGTCCTCTTTCTCTAGATCTCACCACAGAGAGAGACCAAATTATAATTCTTGGTTTTCATCACTACCTATTGAATTTTCAATTTTAGTTAAAACCACCATTATCCGCCAACTAGCTTGTTTGTACATAGCTGAACAAACCCATATTGAAAGTCTTTTCAGGGTAAGTATGGCTTTTTACATTTTATCTTCATGTGATTTGGTTGTATATGATATTTCACACACACCCCTTACAGTTTGGAAATAATTAAAAAGTTAACGCTTTCATCTAAGTTACGGTGATATCTCATTTAATAAATTGATCTAGAATGAAAATCTTACCATTTGTAAAAGAAATTTATTATTTTTACTCGTTATAATTTTTTTTTTTCAATCTATCTATGTTCTTAATTTTTTTTGTTGCTACTTTTCTTTATTAATTTAAAATGATTCATTGAAGATAAATTAGAGCATCAAAAGATATAGAAAAATAGAATTCTAAAGAAGATGTAAAAGCCAAAAAAGAAAACAAAAATCAAATTTTAAGAATGAGATTTAGACCAAAAAAAAGAAAAACGAAATTTTTTAGTAAAAAGAAAATTCATCCATACCAAATCAATTTATAATTAAAAAATAAGTACCACTTTCCAAAATATTATTTATTTTTTTATATTTTTCTTGAGAATCAAATTAAATGAGGAAAAAAATATAGAAGATGAAAACATGGGTATAATGCTCATATGTGTGGCACCTGACAATAAATAAAAAATAACTTTTTTTTTTTAGCAACAAATATTTTTATTTTATTTTTGTAAAAATGAGACTATATTTGTCTTCAAGTTTTTTAGAGAATTTAAAGCAAATACGGTGAAATATAAAAAGTTACAGAATAAGAACATAATATTGTTAACTTGGATTGTTAGAATCTCAATCTTGAAAATCAATCAATTGGTGACAAGAGGAGAGACGCATTTATTTATAAAGATTATGAAATTCTCTAACTTTAACAATGTGAGAGTTTACACATTGACATGGATGAAAAAAATTTAAACTATAAAAGAACTTATTGTAATATTTTGAACCACATGTATGAAAAATTACAACCAAACTAAAAAAAAAAAAAAGTTCTAAAATGAATATGTATATTTTTCGGGTCCAGACCCGTGTTGGTAAACTACTAAAATTGTTCATACCCGGCCGTCTTACCCATTCCTCTGCCCAATTGAGTACAAATATATATACATATATAGATGTGTCATCAGGCTGGGTTGTCCATCAAAAGACCCAGTCCATTGCTATGCCTAGTCCAACCTTGTTTCAACCCACACCAATTACACCATGGCCAGTATCAATTCCTCAGCCTATTTTAGTCCTCAATTCCCATAATATTAATATGGTACCTCATCAAATCGGAACACTAATTTATTCATAGTATCAGGTATTCTCAAACTTATGTTCCATTAATTACTATTAGTACATAATAACACTAGTACTATATTTACGAGTGACGCAGAAAATTTTGTCAATGAGATAATATACAACTTTTTTTGAAAAATATTTTAAAGATAAAACCTAACTAGATTGAAACTCTAATTAAGCAATGAAAGGACCAAGAGAAATATTTTAACACAATTTATTGTGTTAAAAAATGTCACCAATTGAAGTTAATTTATATTTGTCCTAAGAGTAGCTTAATATTTACTTTTTGTTTTGTGGATGACATATTACTAGCTTGATTTTTTATTTAAACTTTTACTAGTGAAGTGAAAATTTCTAAAATGTATTAGGTATAATTATTTATTGTTTGATTTTTGTTTAAAAGACTAAAATCTTTTTTGTCTTTTTTTATTTCTAAAAAGAAGATGACAAGCTCTAATACTATTTTAACAAAATTATTACTTAACTGAAGAATCCTATAACTCATATAAATTTATAATTTTTTAATAATTTTTTTCATATAAATTTTTATATTTTATCTTAATTTTCTATATTTTTTATTATTTGTTAAATTATTATAATTTCTAAAAAATTTTATGATTACCTTGTTCATTTATATATATATATATATATATATATATATATGATTGTAACTATTTTAAAAAAATATTATAGTAATTATCATGGCACGAAATATTCTTAAAATAGTATATTTATAATATTTTTTATTTTATATAATGCTGACTTTAATATTTATTTTTTAAAAAATAGAAGAAAAATACATTTTAGTGGGAAGTGAATTGAAGTAACATATTTTATATCTTTTTTATAAAAGAAAAAAAATTGTATAACTTTTGTCTTACAAAATAGAGTTTGGATGACGAAAGAGAGTTGATGGAGAAAAAAGAGGAGAATGAGGCAATTTATAAATTTTTTATATATGTTGGTTTATTGTTTTCTTATCCTATCATTCATTATAACATCACCTATCTAAAAACATAATAATCTTGTCTAAAATGATTGAAACTCTAGTTTAAATTTTTTTTTTCAATTTTCAGTGACATGCATCCAATAATTAATTGAACTAGATAAAATAGAAATATTTTAACTTTACATGGATATATGAAATTAGATCTGAATAGTTGAGAATTTAAATGTCATGAATTTAATACATTCAACTCATAAAGAATAGAGAGAGAAAAATAGGATAAATTATATTTTTTATTTATATAATTTATACTATAATTCATTTTAGTTATTATAATTCAAAAAATAAAATAAAAACTCATAACTTTACATGGAGATAATATAATTCTTATCGTTACTGCTATCTAAATTAATTTTGACCAACTAAATATGTTTAACTTACATCACTGGTTGTAATATTATAAAAAAAAAAATTGTACTATTTATTACTTTACAAAAATGTACATAATTGAAGAAGTGATGTTTTTGGTGTACATTTGTGTTGTTATTATCGTTTGGTGTGAAAATAGGATAATGGAGAGAGAAGGTAGAGAAATCATGTGAGAGGAATTAGTGAGGACCGAGAATTGCTCTCATCATGACAGCTTGCTCTGCATTCTGCAACCACAGTTTGATAGTTTGCTACTTTGCTCTGTGATTGCCTCACCACTCTCTATCTCTATGACTCTATCTCTCACTGCCATCTTTTTGATTCATTGGGCCCCACAATCTTGTCACCAAAAGCTATGTAAATGTTAAATGTTATGGCCATGCAGTCATGCTGTGTGTGTGTCTATGTGTCCCACATGCTCTGTTTCTGCTTATTAATGCTGGAAGCCACTTCTAAGCTGCTAACTGTATGTGAGAGAATCTTTGTTTTTTTCTTTTTAAATTTCTGATTTGCCCAAATAAATCATCATAATTTGATCATTTTCTTTTTATCTATAATTGAGTCCATATCGACAAGACATATATTATATTACATTTTTATCATTTTTCTGCAAGAGATTAATTTTGAATATAATTATTTTTATAATAAATTTTAAAAATTTTGTTTGGTCATCAATTTATGGTGATATTATGATAAAATATATCTTTTTAATTAAAAGAAGGTGATTAAAACTTATGTTGTAATAATAAATTTAATTAGAGTTTATTAAATTTTTATTGTTTTTGTAAATGTTTCTAGATTTTTTTCATCAATAATAATTTATCTTTTACTCTAAAAAATTTAAAACAATATATGAATTATTCAAATGTGAAAACATTTACCTATTTATTTAATATAAATTAGGAAATTTAGTTTGTTTGTGCACATCATGTTAAACAATGTGAAGCATGTGAAAGCGAAAGGATCTTTTATTACTTGCATTCAACTAAATGTTAAAAGAGCCATGATTGATGGTCTTCACTGTGAAGCATGTGATTCAAGTAATGAGCGTTTTTTTTATTTATATGCAAGACAAAAACAAAAAGACATGATAGTTACACATCTCAAATTTCAAATAGTAGTTTTAGATTTACTGAATTTGAAAATTCATAATTCAATTTTTTTTTATGACACACGTTTTAGTATTAGAATAGAATTTTTTCTAACTCAATCAAATATACAATTTCATCTTCGAATCTTCTAAGTAGATTTTAAAATTTACAATTCATCAACATGTGTTATTTTTACAAACTATTAATTATGGTTATATATCATGTTATAATATTAGAGGCCACGACTAACAATCTCTGCTCCCTATTGTCCATCTTTTTCTACCAGCAATTTTATCCATAACCATTTACAACAGTTCTTGTCAAGTACAATGCTAACTTTTATTGCCAAAATCTAATAAAGATGACAACGATAATTATTAATTAAAATCAAGATAATAAAAATGACAATAGTAATTATATGAATATTTTTAAAATGATGATAATCACAGTTTAAATATGAAAGAATGATAATAATTGTTATCGGAACCTGTCAGAGACAGTGACAATCATCGTCGAAACTTGTCAGAGATGACGAAATCACTACCTAAAGCTGTCGAAGATGACAAAAACTATCCCTGAAAATTATGTCAACCACCTTTAGAACAGACGACAACCACAGTTAGAAGTCACCAGGGACAACAACAAAAACTAAAAGCAAATTAATAATGAAAAATAAAAATATAAATTAAGAGTCTATTTGGATAGAGAGGAGTGAAATAAGAGGAAATGAGAAGAAAGGTTATGTACATTTTTCTTTCGTAAGAGTATTTTTGAAAGGAGAGAAAGGAAAGGGAGGGGTACATATACCCCTCCAAAGCTCATTTTTTAAATTTCTCTAAATTGGAAGTATTCGAAAGAGAAGATAAAATATATTATAATTTTTGTATGTTATGACAAATATATCTCTATTATTTTTATTAAATATCTACTACTATCTAAATAAAATATTTTAAGGGATTAATAGTAAAATTATGTAATAATATATTATTTTATCTTCTTTCCCCTCAACTCCCAAATAGAAAATATACCTTATCATTTCTTTTTCTCTCCTTTTATTTTTTTAAACTCCAAATTGAAACAAAGAATAAGTATCACTTCTCCTCTACTCTCCTCTCATTTCCTTTCCTATCCTTTCATTTACACTATCTCTTCTCCCTTCAAACTCTCAAATAGACCGTAAAAGAGTAAATTATTTTTCCTTCTTCAGATTTATTTAAAAGATACTAAGGTTCAAAATTAGGACAAAATAACATTGCACTACCTGAATTGAATGAAAAACTAATGGTGTTAGTAAATATTTTAATGAAATTATGAAACTTTCAATTTTATCTTCAAATTATCAAAAAGCCTTGTTTTATTTTTTGGATAACAATTTATTTTTTGATAACAATTTAAGTTCTATATTTCATTTTATCTTTTTAAGTACTTACATTTATATATTTTCCTTTACTCTTTTTTTTTAATAGCAGTACATTATGCCAACCTCAATCTTTTTTAGTTTATAATTATTTTCTATAATAACATATAAAAAAATATTTTTACACTGATAAGTAAAATGAAATATCAAATCAAACCATCTTTGATTTTAATATATATTTTTGTTTCATGAAATGAACTCAAAATGTAAATCTATACCAGTTTATATTCAAGTAATTAGAGAATTACATGACTTACTGGTTCTTAATGATATGTAAAGTTTTTATTTTTAGTATAAAAAATATAAACAAGAAAATTACACAACAAAAATTTATTACAATTGTATCTGCTAATAAAAGGGTATACCAAGAGAGTGGAGAAACATCCCAAAATGTAAGTAATCTTAACTTTATATCATGTCTAATATATTAGTAAGTTGATATGCACAAGACTAATAATCTTAACTTTCAAGTGTTTCTTTTCAAATAAATTTTAAATTAAAATATTATACTATTTTCAATTTTTTTATTTATTTTCAGGTTTACTCTATTAATTAAGAAGAAAATATTTAAAAATTAAATAACATTAATTTTAAAAAAGAATAAAATAATCGTTAATTAGTGGATAATAGTTATAGATGTTTTTTTTAGTTTATAGGGATAATAAAGGAATTCAATCAGAGAGAAAGAGAAAGAAGAGGAAGAAAAGAGAGAAATCAAGGTAAAGAAATAATTTCATTCATAATTCTTGACAAAAGCTAATCAGTACAACTGAGGGTCTGTTAAGTACCCCTTTAGCAAGCAAACTAGACTAAAAATGACAAGACTAACCCCCTTAAATCTTTGGAATTACAAGTAGGCCCCTTAATTAAGTTAGTATAGGTAAATAATAATAAATAAATAAAACTAAAATATTCAATACCCATTTAAAAAGATAAAATGAAAAATATGATTTATTTGTCAAACTGAAGAACATGATTTTTTGGTAATTTAAAGATAAAATTGAGATTCTTTTAATAAGTTATCCTAAAAAATTTATTACCATCGTTAGTTTTTATCCGACTGAGGGAAAAAAGTGTTATATTATTTTTTTTAAAGTTTTGAAAGAAGAGTGTAATTTTAGTAAATCATAAGAGACATGAATGTAAATAAAAATAAAAAGGGGGCTTGGACTGGTCAGGGGAACACCAGTAAAGGGTAAAGTCTAAAGTAGTATCATGAAGGGTCCCAGCTTGACCCTCACAGCCTGGACCGGCCGACCTGACATTCACCGTTGTATTGGTGTCAGGGGTTCCCAGCCCGGCTAGCTTGGCAATTTAGCATCATGCCTGCAGAAGCATGTGACAACAGAATGTTGCTTCACACTGCAACTGATATTAAAAATGAAAAAGCTCAAATAGCAAATTCAATTATCAAAATGATCAACTATTTAATTTTCTCATTACGAAAAAATGAATAAAATTATTGAAATGGAAACTAATCAGACAGCTGAAATTAAAAAAAAAAAACTTTTGCTTTTCTCTGCTCATCCGTAACAATAACAATACAGTGTCCAAAAATAATTACTAACTTATATTTCGTAATAATTAATAATTACTGAATTTAAATAAAAATGAGGGAGCAATATAGACACGCGCCGTCAAGGTAAGGCGCATCCACGACGCGAGAAACCGAACCTCGACCTGTCTTTATCAAACTCCAGCAGAAATCCTTGTTGCATTAGATTCCCCAACACGGAAAAACCCGACCCGGTGTTTACGGGTTGAATCGCTAAACACATGATTCGCTCCGCCGTTTCGATGAAGTAGTTTCTCGAAGGCGGCGAGAATACCGAGTTCCGAGCGAGTCTGAAACTCAGTTTGGGTAAACTCGGTCTTAACACGCCTGAGACGTTCACACACAGGTCGAAACCCGGAGTTGGCTCGTCTGCAATCGGCAGCTTCACCCGCCGTCTAAACGCCGCCAGAACTTGACGATAAGCCGGCTCAGATAAGAAGGTTAATGTAGTGCCGGAATCGATAACCGTACCACCGTTTCCCGACTCGTCGACGGACCAAACGGATGGGTTGATAGGTAATTTCCTACCGTTAACGGTGACGCTCTTGATCCCAATGTAGTAAAATGAAGGCGAGAAAGGGTTCGTTTGTAAAGGTGTGAAGCTCATTTTGTGGGTTTTGATGATGTCTTCGTTTCCCGTCCCGCCGATCATGAGGTAACTCATCGGAGGTGGTGATATGGTATAATCCATTAAGCAATACGAGAATTTGTTGCCAAATCTTCGACCCAATTGGGAAGGGAAGGAAATGGATCCTCTACCCAAACCCATGACTCCTTGTGCTCCGTTGAAGCTCGCACCGGTAACACTCGGACCAATGATCCGAAATCCACACCCGAAAGCTAAATTTCTCAGCTTAGCTTCCTTTCCAGAGCTCGAATTCAACGTCGTCGTTTCTTTAGAGAAGAACCCAGTTGTTAATGACCCATCAGCGTAGGAATACTCGTAGCGACAAGGACTGTGCAACCGGGTACGGTTGCATACCGAACCGGGTTTCGGGTGGGGAACTAGGCGACAATGTGAGTCATAGCAATGGTGGGGTGAAAACGTGGATGAATGGCGAGCGAAGAATGCGGATCCAGGGGAGTGATTGGAACAGTTTTTACAGGCGGAGCATTTGACCCAAACCAGATCGCTGCCGGTATCGGCGACAAGGAGTAAGCTCTGTTGTGGTGTTCCCAATCGAAGTTCGACGAAATACTGACCGGAGCTTGTAGAGGCACCAGAAATAACAGGAGATTTGAAGGTTTTGTGGTCCTGAAGAGCAGAGAAAAGTACTGAAAGGCGGTGGGTGTCAAAGGAGAGAGCTTGGGTTGGGGATGAGAATGGGTTCTTATGCAGCAACCGTAGCCTCAAGTAGTCTTTAGTGGTATTCTGAGAGTTGCAGAAATGTAAGAAAGTGAGGAGAAGGAAGAAGATGAGGCGAGAAAGTGAGGATAATGACACCATTGTTGGATGGAGGAGACAGAGCTGGGAAGAGATAAACAGTACAAGGCAGAAAGAGAGAGATAAGAGGAAGGAGAGGGAGAGGGAGAGCGACGCGTTTTGGTGTGAGAGGGGCCAGAGGACCGTAGTCGTATGTGTTTGTAGTTGTATACAGGGAGTTAAAAAGTTACTATTTTGGTTGGTATTTGGTATTGAGTGACAGAGGGAGATTATTGGTTCACAATCTCTCCTGTTTTTTTTTTTTTTTTTGTTATAATGTGAAAATAATTTTATATCAACTTAAACACATATAGACTAATATTTACTTTTCATAATTTTCTCTAATATACCTACCTTTGATATGAGCGTAAATCTAAATAAGTAAAAAATCCACTTTTATGAAGTGATGTATTAGAGTTTCAATTTAAAACACACTTGCATTTACGGTAAAGAAAATCTAACTATTAATATTTTAGTTAAACATGAATGCAAATTTAATTAGTTTTAAGTCATATTATTTTTCATATAATTCTTGTTTTCTATCATATCTTAAAATATTATATTTTTCTCTAAATCATATTTAGTGTAGGATTTGTTTAACCAAAAAAAGTAAGTGAAAGTTGAAAATTCAAAGAAGAAAAAAAATGAAAAGTTAGTAAACAAATACAATAATAAGACCAAAAGTTGAGCATTATTAAGATTTGAAAAATAATTAATATATAAAAACATTATATAAATAATATATATTCTCGATTAATTAGATTTTATATTTAATAAGTAATAGTATTAAACAATTATTGAAATATTACTTGCCACCCATAAAGGAAAAATAGTGAAAGGAAAAACAATTTGTCCAATTTTGTTATGAGGGAAATTGGACCTCATCCAATACATAAGCTGCTCGAGTTATAACTTTCACTACATGTCTATGCTTGAGTCTTTGACACATGCTTATTTGAGGAGCAAAAATTGACCATGCATGTCAAATTAAGCTTTCATGTAAATTTTTACAACACTTGATTATAAACAAACTTGAGAGAACATGGCATCCAAATAAAACGAACCATGGTGAATAATAGCAACTTTTGACATTAGTTGAGCTATTCAAACATTAATTGAGTTTTTCAAGAATTATTCTGATAATTAAGATTGTATGTATTATTTATTGATTTCATAATTTTGAATCTCACTAAAAAGACGTAAGGAAATTTTTTTATATATTATGTAGTTTCAAAATATATATCAATCACATTTAAAATATTATTTCCAAGTGTAAAAAGAGGATTAATTGAACTACTAGGGAGTACGGAGGCACGTGAGAAGTATTTGAATGAACAGCAAAGGTCAAATGTCTCCGTCTTCAATGGAGATACACATTTGAAGACAAAAAGTTTAACATTAAATTAGGAATATTAATAATTTAATTTTGCATGTCGCGTTGGATGTAATGACTGAGATCTTAATTACACAAAGATTGATTATTAGACAGTCTAGATTTCTTACAAGGGAAAGCCGGTGGCACATGGAGAAAGATGTAAGGAGCAATAAATTAATATTATTTATTCTCGAAAGTATGGTTTGAGATCTTTGTCTCACGTGGCAACTATTAGTATTAGATTTCACCCACTTAATCTACATACGACACAGCATATAAAAATTTGATTAGGGTAAACTCACCCATTTGACATATGTCACTATCTTATTGGACAACTTCACTGTATAAAAAAGGGTCAAAGTTTCAAGATAAATGTCTCCACCTTTACTGGATTACTTTTATTAAACATTTTATATTTTTTGATATTTATTTCAATGCACCTTAAAAGTCTAAGATATATAAATTTGTTAATTTATGTTCATTTTACTCTATATAATTTTTTTTCTCTACTTCTAGTAAATTACATTTTTTTTATTTTTTTGTTAAAATAAAAATAATTTATTATTAAATAAATTTGATCACAATTAGATAAGTCAAATATAATAAACGAGGGTGTTTTAGAAAAGTATAAACTCATTTTAATTAATAAGTGATGGCTCTAAAAAGATTGGTTTTGGCGATAAGATCACCTTAGATATATATTATATTATATTACTTATCTTTTAATTTTTTTTTGATTTAAGCATCAGTGTTCACAAGTTCAAAAAACCACTCATTTCAAGAGTCATGCCGATGACATCTTAGTTCGGACCAATCCTACGTTAACATTGGCACCGTCAATGGGAGCTCGATTTGATTTGGATTTCTCGACCTCTATGAAGCTTTTTGCCCAATCAAGCTTTTCCTTTTTCTTCACAAGCTTTTAAGAACTATTCGAGGAGGGATCATGACATGTTACACATACACTGTTGATAGATTTGGATCCTAAAAAAAAGACCACTATGTACACAACTTTAACCTCGGCTTACACTTACTTCCCGACATGTTTCTGGTGCTTTAAGCCTTTAGCAACGTTGATGAGCTCACCCAAAAAATCACCTCCAAACGGACAACGAGTCCCACCAAGGATCGACTTGTCTATGATTTTCACTTAACTAGCTGTGAGCTTCCAGCTCAGTTTTCAGTAGGGTTGAACTCGAGTCTGTTTGACTAAGTTTGATTTAAGTTCGAGAAATTTTTTGTTTGTTCAAACTTGGCTCGTGTTTGATAAAAAAAAAAAAAAAAACTTGAGTTCAAATTTTGCTCGAACTCGTGAGACCTATTCTTAAACCAAATACCTATTTTTCTACTTAAATTAATGTACCTATTTAAGTTTTAATAGTGACAATATAAATCATTCAAATAATTTAATACAAGCAAACTTATATTTTTAATTAAAATAATTAGTAAAAATATAAAATATTTGTGGACCGAGCTTATTTAACCTACTTGAACCTACTGTAGCATTCGTCTCTTGAAGGTGGCCGCCATAGTCCAGCAGCTTTGGAGCCTCAAGGCTCCCCAACGCATGGCCATAAGCTCCTAGACATCTGCATGTTTCACGTCCAGATCCAGGTCTAGCCTGACCCAATCTACTTCCCCGGCTGAATGCCAAATTCTCGCCAGATCATTAGCATGGCTCTCTAGGACTCTAGCTCGCCAACATTGCTCGGTTAGTCATTCATCTTGACTAAAACATCTGGCTTAGCCGGCTCGGTTAGGCAACAAAAAAAGACAAAATACCTTATCTTCACTCTTAATCGTTTCTCATTGTGGTTTATATGACTTAAATGCTTAGTGGGAATATTTTAGCAAATAACTAATCTTAATGCATAAAAGTCTAACACATGTTTGTAATACCTAATTTAGAGTATAAATCTTGGAGTTCAACAAGTACCCGGAACTGAATAATTTAATAATTCTCATCCTTCATGCATGATAATTTGGCTACATCGCATTATATATGTGCTTTATTTATGTTTTGCTAGGATTGCTGGACTAGTTTGTGATTTTATGACATATTCAGACCTTCATATAAATGGTACAAAGTTATAACTCTATATCTCACTCGTTGAAATGGCTTTAAATATTTATCTATTTTATTCACGTTCAAGTAAATTAATGATCGGACTAAATAATAATAATTTATTTGTTATCAAATAATATTTTATGAGACTTTTGAGGTATGATTATTAGAAATTTGAATACATTTGGAGCTCTGAGGTCGAATAGAGACAAGAAAAAAATCTATTATTTCGCTTGCTGGTATGAAAGTAACACACATAAGAATTAATGTTTAGATTCAATTCAAATAACACATCGTAATACTATTGAATGTTATATCTTTGCGTGATTCTTATCAGCCATATTTCTCATTGATAGCACCTATGTGCATAAATTCTACGATCACAAGTATGATCCCCCAATTTCCCGGTCTGAACAATTCATCACATTTGCTTAGTATGCTTGATAATTCACTCTATTTATACGATTAGGTAGAATTTCATTATTATATTTATTATTTTTGTATTGCATGTATGGTTTCCCTGGCTGTCCTGGTTCACGATGTTATATGCTTGATAACCTATGATTTATAGCTCTGGATGATATGATTGATTCATATAAAGATTAGTTTGTTATTTTGGTTCGCATGCCCCGTCCTTGGGCTGCATTGATGCACCACAATCTAATGATTTTTGATATTGCTTGTTCAATACCTCGAATTGTGTACTCTATCATACTTGACCAACCAATGTGATTTTCAAGGCCACCAAAGAGATGAGCATGATCATTAACTTAGTAGAATAATTCACGTCTTGAGGCACAATGGATTAACGATTCACCTCGCCCACTTCTAAGCAACATTACAACTTGGGGTCAAGTCATTTGACTGGCCAATCACAACTCACCCTAAGCGAGAATTCTCACATGTTATTTATGATCATATTATTATATAGTTACTCTTCACAAGAAATAGTATTATCTATTTCTCCTAATGCATGATTCTTTTGTTGAGATCGACCATTTAGCCATAGTTGCAGGAAAATAATACTAGAAAATTTCATTGCTTGAGTAGGGGGAAGGAATATGCCCCCTACAACTAAGCAAAAAACTCAGAACATAACCCAGGATATGAAGGGGACCTCAAGAGCGCAATAAGATGAACACTATAAATGGTGCGCTAAGACTTGAGGTCCTAGCACCTGGTGCTTGGGGTGTAAGTCCACAAGGTTAGCAAATGAAATCTCATAAACTGGTGGATTTCTTGAGTCAGTCCATGAGAATACAAGACGTTAGAATGCGTCGCTCTTTCTGGACTATAAAAGTCGAACCTCATGTCAGTAGGGGTGAGATTTTGAGAAGATGGCAGAGCTGACTATGATGCCCAGACTCATTAAACCACACTCGGATTGGAAATTAATCGCCACAGGTACGAGAGCTCGGAAGAACCTGGCCTCGTGGACTCGAGAAACCTTGCGAATAAGGTCATGATGGAAGCACAAGCAAAATCTCATAAATGAGGTCATGAAGCATGCACATTAGCCCATGACACCAGCCTAAAAGAAGATATATAAATTATGAATTATTTAAATATGAACTATTAAGTAAAAACATTTGCAAGTTATTAAATAATGACATAGGAGGCCAAAGAGCTCTACTAGAATATAATTTGACTCAAAGCAGGTCTTTCATTTAAAAAGTGAAAAGCAACCCAACTGGGTATATTTATTTGTTTAAGTAAAGTGTATTCTAAACTGCAACTAAAAAGATTGTAGGTTATTCATAAAGCGAGGCAAAAGGTCTCCCGAGCCCATAGCTTAACCTTATAGATATAAGATAAAATATGTTTTAATAATATTATTTGAGGGCTTAATGTTTTTATGATTAAAAGATGAGACATGTTACAAGTTCATAGAACTAGCTATGAAAGGAGTTTGGGAAAATAAGAATCACAGTGTAAATCAAAGGGTTTAGGCGTGAACTCGGGAACGCCCTACAAACACAGACGCAAGGAGATTAATAACTTTGAGATGCTTCCCCCCGAATATGACACAAAACAATCTAAATATGCATAAGCACGAAACTTTTCAATTCACACTCGAAAGGGCCGAAATAGGCAATATACATATATATTTAGCACTTGAAAAAGAAAAAAATAACTTTCATCCTCGTTGTTCTCATGGTTTGAGTATCTTATTCACCTCAGCTTTCCCGGTCTCAATTCTGGCCTTAATGTCCTCTCGGCTTGACAAACTAATTGTGATAACCCATGGCTTCACATGTATGTAAATAAGGAGTCCAGGTTTTGTGGTGGGACCACAAGCCCACTTGGATAATTTTAGTAAGTTCCAAAAAATTATTTTAGTTATTTTAAGTTAATTTTTTTTTAATTACCCACTCTGCTTATTATTGGCATAATAATTTTTTTCATGTATAAAAGTTTTTAATTATTCAAGGACTTAATAGAAAATATTTACTTATTATTAATATTCATAAGTTATGGAAAGTATGAGGACTCTTTTCAATTTGCAAATGTTGTATTGATATTTTGGACCAAGGGACCACTATAACTTTGCCAAGTGTCCCTTATATACTTTTCTCCTTTTCCTCCCTTTATTTTTGAAGTCCATCCTTACCTTTCCCCTCCTCTATTATTATCCTTCATCATTCACTTGGAGAAATTTCCATTTCCACCAAATTCTTATTCCTCCATGTTCTACAAACAAACTTTTCAACTATCTAGTGCATAATCCTACACCTAATGGAAGAATGGAAACCATGCACGTGGTCAGCCACCAACTGGAAGTCTTAGAGGTAGTGAAAAGTTTTGTATCTCCTTCATGTGTTTAGTTGTTTCTTTTTTTTTTTTTTTGGTTTTGTTACTCTCTTATTTTTCATTCCCTTCTAGTTTTTCTCTTCCTAATTTTTCTTTGTCTTCTATTGTGATTGGGTAGTTGATGGCCTAGCTTCATTTTCTCTCACCGAATTGCATGGTTATATTTTTTTCCACCCATTTATCTCTAGATTAAGTAAGCCAATATAATTTATGTTTCTATAATTCATGTTTTAGTATTGAAAATATTGGCTTTCCATTCTTTTAATTTCTCTAAACATGTATTAGCTTATGAATTTCTTAACTATTTTAGATACTAGAAAATTTTATTATTAGTTAAGCTATATTAGGTATTCATTGTTTAATTGATCTTTCTTTGAACTTCTTGAGTTGGTCCATAATCTATTTTTGTACTACTCTTTTATAGATTGAATCTTTATGGATATTTGAATTGGCTCCATCGTTTGATTGTGTCTAGGATGAAATCAGATTGACACTGGTTTGATTCTAAATGTCAATGTGAGTGGTAATTATATCATATGGCACTATTTTGAAACTCTAGCATGATTTCTTTTAGTGAATGATTTTTTTTCATGAAATTAAGATTAAATGTAAATCTAACTACTTTAAATTTTATAGACATTAGAGTCTAACTTTGGGAAGAGACATCTTTGAAGCTTAGTTTTGAGTTTTGAACTTCAAGAAATTATTTATGTTTTCTTATTTTGGTTTATTGAAATAATGTTTCGTTATAGAATCTCTTACTTCTGATAGACTATCTAAAGTTAGAATTAGATGTTATTCTTTTTTATTTACATTTATATTAGTTACGTTTGGGATAAGTTTTGACTACATACTTGAGATTGGTATATATGATGATTAATCGTAGGAAGCTATTTGAGTTATTTTTATAATATGGATTTTTGACGGTAGTTTTCCTTTTGAAAGTATAATAATAGTTTGAAAATGTGGATTACTTTCAGTGTGGGATTTGATTTAAAAACTTGAAATTTTGGATCATGGTTATGATTACGCTTTAGATTTGAGAAATTGAAATGAAAGAATTTGTTTATGAGATATTGATATTCAAATAAGTTGTTATGAAAAATTGAGATAAAATTTTCTAAGTATATATATCAATTTATGAGCTTTTCCATTATGTTTTGGATCAGCAAAAGAGAAATAGTTTCTATTGAAAATCAAAACCACAAAAAATGTCAAGTTTGTTGGCATTTAATTATTATCAAATGGGATACTAAAGCAGTTGTGAAAGGTATGCTGAGACTGTACGCGCGAGTGATATACATTGGTGACCTTAATTACTCAATTTTTCATTGCTCTTTGTGAAAATAAAAAAAATAAAAAATTCTCCAACAAAAAACATACCTAAATCCCTTGTCAAAGGAAAGTACGAAAGAAAAGAAATATATATAACAACCCACTAAATGATCATTGGGTTGGGTTAAATATTATTAGGAGAACACAACCTCAAGCACTTGTTGTCTAATTATAACTTAGTTTCTTACCTTCTACAAAACACACATGCATACAATAGTGCAGTGTTTTTTTTAATGTCCGAAATAAATAATTTAATGTAGAATTTAAATGAAATAAATTAAAATTTATATTACTTTTTAATTTTAAATTTTACATAAAATAAGTCAAATTTATCTTATGAAATTCATTAGAAATTAGTAAGTAATCACCACTCTTTAAATGACAATTTTATTCTTATATACTTTTATATCTTAAATAATATTTTAACCCTTATTCCTTCTCATACATTAAATGATAATTTATTCTTATTATTTTTTATAGGCTAAAATGACACTTTTACCTTTATTATTTTTCACACACCTTAAATATGATTTTTTATTTATTATTTTTCACATCTTATACGATTTTTTTTTAAATGAAACTTCTATTTTTATTATTCCCACACCTTAAATGAAATTTATCTCTATTATTAAAATATATATAATTTCTGAATTGTAAATTTGTTTATAGTATTTGTGTTTCATGACAATTATTGAACATTTGCATATGCTTAACTCTAATTATGAGAATCAAATTGTAGTAGGATGAGTGACTACTAATTTTTTTAGTAATAGTGAAACTGAAATGAATTCTTTATATGTTATAAATAAGAGAACTGAATTGAATTATATAGTTATTCTTTTATTCTAAATATATAAAAAAATTCATTTACACATGTTAGGAAGAAAATACTAAAAAATAGAATTCATTTCAATTGAAATGAATTCTACAATAAATTCATTCAAAATAAAATAAATTATAAATTTTTTTATTTGGATCATATAGAGATAAAGAAACTATGCAGACCTTCCATAATAAAATGAAGCATTAAGCATATACTATTATGTGTAGACACCAAAAATAAAATAGTAATATTGACTAAGGCACCTGAGCCTAAATTTCTCCCCTAAGTTTCGGGTTTGATTTCAAGACTCCATTGAACAAATCAAAGTTCTTTGCGATCAAGCCCGTTCATGGATCTAAAAGTTTTCAAGAAGAATAAATTAGAGAATTTTCAAATTGCTGTTATTTATAAATATAATAGAATTGTTATTTATGTACAAGTTTTGTTGTTTATTAATTTTAGACATGAATTTGATGATTCAACAATTAATTAGGAGTTTATGGCATTTTGATGAATAGTAGTACCATGAACTATTAAGTTAGTAGTTTTAAAACCTACAAACTATTAATAGCTACATTCAAAGGATTACTGTGATTCTGTGAAATAAGTTTTAAGTCCATGTGAATATATATAATTCTTCAGACATTCCCTTCTTGGGTCAAAAGTTCCCAATCATTTGTGTTACTGATCATGCATTAAAATGCGACCAATTAAAACTGTTATTAATGTGGACTAGTGCCAGAAACCGTTGTGCAGGAAATTCTTTCAAATAAGAGCACCAATTAGTTCTAATTGTGAAGGGTTTTGAATGGGGTGAGACTTGTTGCAAGGCTGAGCCAGCATTTATGTTTTGCTTTTGGGAAACAATTTCATGTAACCTGAACATGAAGAAGATAGAGAATATGCCTTACAAGTCTCTCCTTTTTCTCCATGGATTTGAAACCTTATCTTTTCTATGATGGAGAGTGACGTTCAGGCACATATCAACCTCTAAGTTTCCTTTCTTCATCTTTTTTTGGTGATAATGACAGCAACTTCAACTTCTCAATAGGATTGAATAGGAAACACACAAACACACCCTTCCCTCCTTTGTTGAGATGATATATTTCAGTGAAATCAATTACTTTTGTTAACCCTAGTTTTGTATAATGTTCCCCTTTGGAAAATAATAATAATTAAATGGGGAAGATTATATCTTCCTTACGATCTCTGATCAGTAATAATAATCTACACAAGGGGAATCTGCAAAGAGTGTTCCTAGCTAGGCTTAGTCCTATGCCACCATAATCAGAAAAATGGAAGAAAATTAGGGTTTGAGTAGAGTATGTGTATGGTCGAGACTCAAGAAGTACGATAGATAAGAAAAAGTGACTTATACTAGAGGAACTCTTTATGGAAAAAGCAATTTGCAGAATAATTATATTAGTTCATGAAATAGGACAAATAATGAAAAAGAAGTATAGACTATATAGGCAAACAAGTCTACAATTTTAAGTCAGAGAACAGTCAATGTGGTGTGGTCGACCAGTCAAAGAAGCATTGGCTTCCATTGCATTAAAGCAGACCCTCCTGTTATACAACCCTTCTGTTGTGTTCTAGTTACATTATATATATAGTTCTACTCAACCTACACTTGGAGAAATGCAAGCTAGGTCAAAATTGTTCACAAATTACATATAATAAAGTTGTTAGCCTCAAGGAACAAGTGATTAGTAGTGAAGAATATTTGGGAGTTCATACTTCCAATTTGCAGCCTCATTTTTAAACTCTAGACTAGAAGATCGATTATTCCTATTATGTAAATTATATTTAATGAACTTCTTCGTAAAATAAGAATTAAAAGTTGATGTATAGATACAATCATACAAATGGCATCACTAAAAATGATATATATAGAATCAATATATCAATTGAGAAAAAGCTGCTTGTAGTGGCTCCTAATCAAGGTCACTGACTCACTCTGGTCATCTCATTTTCTTTACCTCACTCTTTCTCTCTCTGACAAGCATATAGGATAGGTTGCTATCAGGGTAATCCCTGCACCCACGTGATGTGTTAGAAAACAATTTGTGGTTTCTCTTGATTTTCACAGCTCCACCCGTGGCACGACCTAATCGACCCACCCCTATATGTTCTCACTCAATCTCTCTCATTCCAAGCTCCATAGCCTGCATTCACTTTCTTTCTCTCAGAGAAGATCAACCAGATTCATAGTGAATTTGTATGTAGATTTCCCTTCATCACCCGCAGATTCATAGTTCCTCAAGTATCTTCCTTTTGTTTGTGTCTTTAATTTGGCCACTCTTAACTGCTAAATATAGCTTCAAACTTTCGTTTGACTGATCAGCTAGGTACCATGTTCCCCTGTAGCAATATCAGTGACAATCTCTATTCATTCTCAGACCAGACAAACAAGGAGAACCCTAATTTGAAAGAACAACAGCACCTGTACTATTCCTCATCTTATTTGCAATTCCCTGAACTATTTCTTGAAGATGATGAGCTTTTCTTGAACCAATTGCTATCTCAAAATCAATTCTTGGTTAGTGAAATTCCCCATCAAGATCCCACTAAAAGTAGCAATATTGTTCCAAATGTAGCAGAAGATATCGACAATGAAACTGCTAATTACAACACTTCAGCCCAGCAGCAGATTTCTTTGGAACCAAATTTAAGGAATGACAAGGCTGCAAATGAGGCATTGATTCCTAGGAAGAGAAGTACAGGGAAGAAGGACAGGCACAGCAAGATCTATACAGCTCAAGGCCCAAGAGACAGAAGAATGAGGCTCTCCCTTCCAATTGCTCGTAAGTTTTTTGATCTTCAAGACATGTTAAGGTTTGATAAAGCAAGCAAAACTATTGATTGGCTATATACCAAGTCCATGGCATCAATTAAGGAGGTTAGGGAGAACTTGTCACTGGTTAAGCAAACTAGTAGTGATGGAGCAAAGAGTGTGTCAACAGCTGAAAGTGAAGTTGTTTCATCAAAAGCTGCAGTGCAGATTGCTGAAATTAGCTACCAAAAAGGTTTGAGTGGGAAAGGTGCTGAAAATCTCATTGGCAAGGCAAGGGAGAAAAGGAGCAGAGAGTTGCATAAAGTTGCAAAAGAATCTAGGGACATTGCAAGAGCTAGGGCAAGGGAGAGAACAAGGGAGAAGATGAAGATGAAAGGTAGTGAAGAATTAAAAGAAGAATTTGCAGAAAACTCTAGTAGTAGTAAATCAGCTGGAACATTATGTTCTTCCCATCCAACTGAAAAGTGGTGGAGAATTATGTTTCTGCAGTCTGAAAATGAGGACTTTCCCGAATACGGTGACTGAAGTAGTAGAACCCAGCAATCATCACTTACTCCTAATAATTCTAGTTTGAAACTTCTAGTAGCCTAACTGCATTTCAGTCTTTGGGTTTCCTGAATGATTTTAGTGGTGTGAAGGTATAATGTGGTTGTTGTGATCATATCTGTGTAACTGTCTATGAATAATGCCTATGGTCATTTCAGTTAGTCCAGAAAGTCTCCCCAAAGTTAGTGTAATTACATGAGTGTGAGTCTTGTATGTTGGAAGTTTAAGTCCTCCCCTAGTAGTACGTACAACCCACCTATGGATAATATAGTTTAAGTCCTCCCCAAAGTTATGTTTGTATTCAGAAAATTCTGAATTATCCAAAAGAAAAGACCAACAGCTACAAGATCAAATGGATAATATAGTTTGAAAGTGAGAATATATATAACCATCGCTGCATTTGGTGATTTTCAAAGTTCTTAAGTAATTTTCAATTTTCAGAGTGTGATGGTTGTGATATGCACGTCTATGATTAATAATTTATTATACATAATCACTGTATCTAATCTAGACTTCTAAATTATAAGTTAGTAAATAATTGCACGTCTTGTGAGTCTACTAATTAAGTTGTAAATTTGAGTCCTCTCCAATACAAACATATGAAAATGTTTGAGAAACACAGCTTAGGTTTGTATTGAGCAAATGATTAATTAGCATCCAAAATACCTACAGCTTGGAGATCAAATGGATTCTACAACCTAATTGAGAAACGTTTGGGCATTAGATGAGACTAATTTTAATCTCCATGAAAAGAATCAGAGTTCAATTGCAAGTGCAAAAACCAAGAAAGTACACTACACTTCAATTTTCATGCACTAGTACTCCAAACATCTAGGAGCCCGACCCTTGTGCAAAAATCACCTAAATATATGCTAGGAGCATAATGCTAACTCAAAGCTTCTGATCTCTGCATATGTCTGCCTGCAGTCTTAGCAGCTCCTAGCAGACCATGCACCTCACTTAAAATCCTACAGGTGCTAAATAACAGAAGCGCCAATATTTATATCCTAATTGTTGGTTATAAAAATGTTATTATGTTTCATGGTTTTCTAATTTCTTAGGGGAAAACCAAAATACTAAAGTGATTTGATGCATAACCAAATGATATTTAATATTCCAAAGGCAACAATTTAAAAGGCAGTAGATATTATTATCTCAAAAGCTAATTAACAATTGTAACATTGGCAACATTATATACACTCCCCGAAAAATCTTAATGGCATGAAAATAAATTTTAGAGTCTTAATAGAAATGAAAAACAAATACTAGAGTCATAATAAAACAACTAATTATAATACTAATCTTAATTTAATATAATTAAAATTCAAAACATATATTAATTTACTAATAAATCCTAAAATTCATTTCATTATGTTCTTTATCATTCTCCCCCGGTTAGAAAAAACTCATCGTCAAGTTCTGAAGTGAAAGAGAATGAAGACCTCAAGAAGAAATCCTGAGGCAAGGTCTTAAGCACTAGTAGTAGGAAATTGGCAATAAGAACTTTGCAGGAATCTTGAACGATCTAAATATTTCAAGCAATGACAAACTCTATGAGTTTAACAATTGGGGGAGGTGAAGCATCACTATCAACCCTGGATTTAGTAAATCTTCTGAAACTACAACAAGGAGGCATCTCACATCCGAGTAAGGATTGAATCTCATTAGGTTCTCTACAATTACAGTCTCCTCAACTATTTCGTCAAGAAATGGTGACTCATCTCCAGTACTATCATCCTTATATGGTAAAGTCATAGGGCAATGATTTCAGATAAAACCCCTGACATACTCATATTCCATATAAGTTAATCTATCAATCCTAGCTGTAAGTTCTCGTGGGGTTCATTATGAGTGGTGAGTTTGGGAGAAACTATAACACGACCATATTGTGGTTGAAAAGAAGCCATAAAGGCTAGGACCTTGAGTAATCCAACGACATCTTGTATTCTCGCCTATCTTGGAGGTCCAAGGGTTAACTCTCTTAAAAGGCCTACTTGAAGGTCTATTCCCCGTTCCTCCAGCCTGATTTAAAAAAAAAAAAAAAAAATACACATAAAGTGATGAACTAAAGATACAAGTGAGCATATAAGATCAAAACACACATTTCTAAGTAGAATTTGTAAAATTGACCTCAAAATACCTTAGAAATTGGTGTAAGAATGTAAGAAAATTGATAGAAAAAATGAGTCGAATCGGATTATAGACGAAATGAGTTGATAGGCTTGAACTGCTAGATTGAAGGGTGTTATGGGCCAAATCTGGATCGAGCCTAGGGTTTGATGAGTTTGAATCTGATTCAGGTATTTGTCTGGGTTAGGTTTGGATCATAGAGTCAGTTACGAGTAAGTTCAAGCCTGGGAGTGAATCGAGTTAGCTGAGGTGATTCAGTTATGAAAACAAGTTGGTGGTGAATATATGCACGCATGTGATCGGATGGAGATGAAATTTTTAAGTGTTGTAGATTAGAAGGTTCTAAATCTTTTGGTGGTGTCGGATTAGAATTTCGATGACTTTTGCCAGTGACGGCGGTGGAGCTATCAAGTGGTGACGAGTAACGGCATCAACAAATTTTGGTGGTTTGAAACTTCAAGGTTTTGTGGATTAAGAGATTCTGAACCTTCTAGTTGTGTCAAAATAATTTTTAAAGTAGACGGCTAGACGGTTTAAGTGGTGAAATATATTTGGTTGTCAAACTAGGGAGGTTCTGATACTAAATTAATGTAGAACCAAATGATATTTAATCAAAATGCAATAATCCAAAAAGAAACAAATATTATTATCTCAAAAGTTGATTAATAATTTTAACTAAGTGTTTTAAAAATTAGACCGATCTTGACGGTCGAACCGATTTGGATCATAGAACTGTTTTAATGGTTGAACCATGTAAGGCTGGTAAAAACCAGAAGAATCGAACGGTGGTCAGACTATTTTTTTTATTTAAATTGTTTAAGTTTTAAAATTTTAAAATCTAAAAAAATAAAATTGAATTGAGTTTTTAACATTTAATGGGTAATAGATGCATTTAAATTTAGTTAAAAAACTAAATAAAAATTTCAAAATGTATTTTAGATGACTAAAACACACTAATTAACATATAATATCTTGTAGGTGTGATTATATTAAATGAATTTAAAATTATTATTTTTATTTTCTTAAATTCTTGATATATAATATCAATATAGTTATTGAGGCATGCATAATTATATTTGGTTTAATATTATAAATATTAAATTAAATATATTAATAACATCATCGGGATCCCAGTTGAACCACTAACAAGGGAACCAATCTTTTTTTTTTTACGATCATTAGTTTGATGTTTAAAACACATTGAGACCATTATATAAACTCCCTAAAAAACCCTGATAACATAAAGATAAATTTACTATCCTAATAAAATTAGAAACAAATATTAGAGTCCTAACTCCTAATATAACTATTAATCTTAATTTAACATAATCACAATCAAATCAAATATTAATTTACTAATAAATCCTAAAATTCTTATCATTATGTTTCCCTCGTATTTTCATTTTGGGGAAGAGTTTCTAACGCTACATTGAGTATAAATTATGGAGTCTGTGTCATTATCTTTAATTAGGATCATTTCCAGGTATGAGACAGCTTAGACTAAAATTGAAGTTAAAAATAGCAATATATGGTGCTTAAAAACTTCTTGAAATAAGAATTACTACAAGAAAATATAGTTCAAATATATAACATCAACCATATTTCTATAATTTCTATTATATTATGAAAAAACAAAGGAAGCTTTCTTTGAGAACTACAAATTTATGGCTTGTTTATCCCGTTGATTTCGTCCTATGTGCTGTGTATTTTCTGCAAGTTACCAAAAGCTTTGAGGAGTATGTCATGTCATTGGTGATCTCAGTGATTTTTAGTCTAGACTTAGATCAGTAAGAGCACCACAAGGGAAAATATTATCTTCTATCAGTAATTGAAATTGAAAGCCAAGAATGCACACTAAAGACATAAACACTAAGGATGCACACACAAATTGACACAAACAAAGGAAAACTAAGAGCCAATTAAGTAGCTAAAAGAACACCTGAGTGATTTATGTTAAGATTGAAGTTTAGATATCTTACCAATACATCATTGTCCTGCCTCCGTCCTTCGCCAATGCTCCCTAGTTCTTTCATAAAAGTAAAGCTTGTGTAAATGTTCCCAACCTCAAAAAATGATCCTGAGCTCTTGAAGAATGGGAGCTGATAGAATTTACAAAAATTGGTATGCTAACTGCCTAAAGAAAATGCGCACACGCATAAAATTGTTATGCTGTCTTTATTTCAAACCGCATAATAGTCCGCTAAGGTGTTTACAAGTTACCAGACCTTGTAGTAGTATTTCGTGATGGCAATGTATGTGTGCAGTTTTCATGTGCTGAATCTTACATCGCATGTATACAATGTTTGTTCGGGCTATATAAACAAATTTTGTGACATGTGGTTTTTTTGAGGTCAATGACATATGGTTTAGCTCATTCTCTGGAACGTGACAATTTTCTTTGGTCTAATCATTTCTATTTTGATTTTGCTAAAAGGACAAACTGATTGAAGTATGAATCCACCTAATTAATTAACTACCTTTCCTTTTTTATGTTTCTCATGAATTTATTTTTGCATATATAACTAATTTCAAGTTTCTGATTAGGCAGAAATGTTGCCTACCAACTTGAAGTTCATGACATTTATGCTTATCTTGTATATATATATATTTCTGATCAGCTCCAATCCCCAATTAATTGCAGCTGGACTTATTTTCCATCAGTCATCCATAGCTACTACCTTCTAACTTCAGCATGAATTGTTGACAATCAACAATGCTTGAAAATAAACAGACACTCTCTAAGCAGATCAAGGACTTGGGTGGATGAGGAACTAATATATGAATTGCATGAACATTAAACCATTTTTCTTCCAGTAATAGGTACTGCGTAACTTCATAGATGAACAACATCTATGACAACTAAACTAGAGACATAAAAGTGTTTGGCATGAAAAATATTACAACAAAACAATTTCATATACATTTACTTTAAAGTTTTATTCTTTTTACCATGGTTGATATCAATTGATTTAGGTTTATTCCATTCGTTTATATATATGTATATTAATCTAATTTAGAAATTTCATAAATTTTTCTTTTTTTATTTAATTTTTTTTAAGTAACTCATAAAATAGGAAATCAAAAGGGAAAAACCAAAACTTAATCATAGGTCAACTAATTTTTTTTGTAAATGATACATGGAACTAGCAAAAGGGAGTAGGATAAAACACAACTGAATGCAAATCTAACTTTGACATTAATGCAGATGACATATGTGTTCTTATCATCAGGCAAAACAAGTATGAATAATGATGAGACATATATGCAGGACATGAAGTGGTAGATGCCAAGTAGCCAGTATGTGTAGTCGACTAGTTGTAATTAGCTAAACTGGCATAAGCAGTTTGTAAATTTGACATCACCCGGGTCGAATTCTTGTGGCGCTTGGCGGGTGGTGTTTCTCTCTTTCAATTAGTTATTATTGCCTCATTGTTAGTTCCAAAGAGTGGGCTAAACTGCTCAAGAGCAAAGTAAACCATTTAAAGATTATATCCCCTGCATTTCTCATCTATAAACAATCATTGATCAAAGTTAGCTATTAAGATTTTTTTTAAGTTGCAATCTATACAGTTAAAAATTAGCTTTTAGTTTGGGGTGCCCTTTTTTCTTGTCTCTGTTTTCTCACTTTCCGCCCACTCTATGCTCTCTTTCTAGGTTGATTAATTGGTGGCGTTGTGTGAGAAGTACTTGTTTCAATGTTCGTTTGGTGGAATGATAAGGTGTTTGCTCTTGCCCTCTTCTCAGAAGTGGATCTAGAGGAGGGGTCTCTAAAGCACAAACAAACTCTTTGAAGTGTTCAGCAAACTGACCCACATTTGAAATACTAATGAAGGTAGCTGGACCTTCTCTCAGTAAATCAAATTTATAAAAAAGCAGGAACCTCAGGCTCTAAATCCTGCATTATTCTCTCTTGTTTTCTTTTACCTTTCCCCTCTTCTTAGCAAAGATATTAGTAGAAAATAAACAGGGGATCTTCGGCCTGTGCAGTGGAGGTATTGTTTCCACTTACTGAAATAAACCTTAGTTGAAAAATTGTTCCCTCCCTAGCAAACCTTTGGACTATAGAGTGATCATAAATGGGATGGCTCTCTAATTAACCAAAATCAAATTTGTTTATCATCCTAGCTATAAGTCAAGGGCATGAAGAAGAAAGAGAGTAGACCATAATTGCAAACAACTTATCAACCTAAAACACACTTAATCTCAATTTGTATTCTTGAAAACAGTGTCCCAGAAAATGCATTTCAGTTCATAATCCAAGAAGAAGAGGAACCCAAATCAAATTATAATTTTGAAAAAAAAAAAAGTTTGAGAAACGAAATTAAAGAAGGTAACTGTTGCAGCAGTAGCAGTAATGATCAGCCAAAGAAAGAAAGAAACTGGGCATACCAGTGATAAAAGGTAGAAATGGGTGTGGGCGGTGGGCGGCAGAACAGTCCGTACGAAGCTTCAGAACTCCAGACAGCTTTATTTGCTTCTCTGTGCTTGCTAATAGTATTAGAAATTTACCAAGGCAGAGAACATGCATGCATTCAATGCTATGATCAGACACTTTTTGAGTTACTGGACTGCTGATAAAAGGTAAAAAGAGTCATTAGAACTGGAGCACAGTGAAATTCCCTACCCACAAAGATGAAAAAGCAAGAAGTGTTTTTGAAAGATCAATTCTTTTGGGCACAAAAACTGAAAACCAATTAAAAGATCTTGTGGCAGAAAAGGGTTTTAGCTGGTAGAATCTAAGTGGTCAGGATCACATCCGAAACAGTTTCTTGTGTTCAACAAGTGTAAAGAAAAATTAAGCCCAGATTTAAACAAATCAATCATATCTATCTTTTAAGTTTCAAGAGAATTAAACTCAGAATCAAAGATCAGTACGAAGTCAGACCAAAGATAAAGAAGACAAGTTCTTACCAAAAAAAAGAAGATAAAGAAGACAAGTCACAGACAAAACAACCCTCAACTTCAAATCGTATATGTAAGGAATCCATGGATTGTGGGACATATGGGTTTATGCAGGTATAATATAAAACACCATGTAAGCTAAAAACTGCTTTAACTTTCATAAGCTAAAACTACATTATCAGAAATCTGTCATGAACAACAATGATGCATATAACTGAAATTTAAGTTTTACACTGAATGAATTTATTAATCCAACAGAAAGAAAGGAAATTTATACAGAGCCTAGCTAGTACTAACCTGGGTACTGATTATTGAATGGCAATTTTTGATTCTTATTATTGATTTCTACATCACCCATTTCAGAAAATGAGGTACAGACACCCTTTAAAATGCCCATAACCATGCATATACAAAACCCCACCAGAAACGGAAAATGAAAGAGAAAGTATATGTATATTAGTGTATATATATACGGTGTTGAAAGTTGAAACCCCAGTTAATAATGTTTGTATTTCTATTAAACAATAATCATTGAGGGACCTGAATGTAGTGTATATTTCCATATGCACGTGTCTTCACTTCTGATTTAGAAAATTTTAAAGCTCGGTTAGTTATATACAGGGATTTGCTTGCTATGATTCAGTTGCGTGATCGTCTGGCAATGTTTGGTGGAAATAGGCATCATAGGCTGTAAGGAAGCTATACATAATACTGACATTTATTTAATACTAGTCTAGTATTAGTCATCGTGGATGTGCGACTTTTTATATATATATATATAAAATTGTCAGTTTAAATTTTTTAATTTTAAATTGGCAGAGTGGTTGAAATAATAGATAATTAATTAAAAATAAGTTAATTTATATTATTTTAAAATAAGAGACTTAAATTTTAATTTTTATTTTGTAAATATAAAACTGAACTTCTTTTTTTTCTTTTAATACCTATTTATTTCTACTCACTCACAAAAAATAAATATTTTTTATTAATTTTTAATGACTATCTATTACATTTTTACTTAATAACTCATATTTTATATTTTAAATAAGATTTAAAAATTTAAAATAATTGCTTTATATATGTTTTTATATTATAAAAAATTCATTTGATTAGACACGTGCATGCTAATAGTATATTCTATTAAAAAAGAAGTGGTTGCTGAAAAATATATTATCTACCAATTATTGTAATTCTATTTATCTATCTATGTAAATAAAGAGAACTTATTTCTCAGGAGAATCCAAACAGGGCAGAAGGAGATCCAAGAGTATAGAATGAGGAACCATTGGATCTCTCCCTTCTTCTTTTAGAGTTAAGTTTAGAATTTTAACTTAGATATCATTTTTAAAATAGACAATCATATTCCTTTATTTGAGGTGCTCAATCAAAAATTAATGAGTATAGTCACCAAAAAATTGAAAAATTAAAACTTGACCATTTTTGTACACATCAAATTTTTTTTTTCTTAATCTAGTTTTTGTTTTTGTTTTTGTTTAGCATTTATCTAGTTGTTGCACTAATTAAATATTTAAGATGAATATTAAAGTGCATCAACTAATATGACATTTTATTTATTTTACTTTTTATTTACATTATTTTTATCATTATCTGTTGTGAGACTAAAATTTATGAATCTTGTGAAAAAATAAATATTTTTATATATTCATAAAATTTTGTTTCAAAGTGCATAATGTCAATTTAAAAAAAAAAAAAAATCATGTCATTGATGTAAAATAATCAAGTTAAGATAAAAAGTAAAAAAGAAAAAGAAAAGTATAGTAGCTTTGATGGTTATCAATAATGAATTTTGACAATTTTAATAAAGGATTAAGAAACTATTAAAAAAGTAATATATATATATATATATATATATATATATGTATATAGAAGAAAGAGAAAAAACATATTTTCATGTGTGAAAAAATTAGCATGTCATTAGTTTTTTGTGACTATATTCACTGATTTTGGTAGAAACATCTTAAATGATATAAGAAAAAATAAAGATAAGTATCTCAAACAGTATAAAAATTAAAATTAATATCTATTAAGAGAATAATTTTTAAGATGAGGTTTAATCAGTAGTTAACTTTTTCTTTTCAAGTATGAAGGTGAGAGACAAGTTGCCTTTGATTTGTATCTCTTGTTACATGCTAGATGCTTTGTAATGAGGTTAGGGAATGGGGAAATAATATTAGGACACTCACTTTTTGGATAGATCCATGTGGGTAGATAAGGTTCATGCGGAAAATGTTCCACACGGATAGATAGGTTCATAAGGAGGAAAGTGATGTGCAACTATTCTAACTTGGGCGTTCAAAAATCCGGCCCATAAAATTATCATCTACAGAGGTCACTAAAAAATTTCTTTATCCCAATAGTAGAATGTGATTAAATACTAATAAACACTTGGACTTGCTCTAAATGAAAGTTCAAGTGTTAAACATGACAACCACTTTCTGTCTCAAAAAGGAGAAGGGGAACAACAGAAAATCTAGATGTTCAGCTTGTTGAACAAGGAAACATTCATCTCAAATTTCCTTTCAGAAAGGAGTAAACAGATACAACATACAATACACATTTTACATTAAAAAGCTATGGACCTTAGCTTATGCTCCTTAACAAGCAAGTGAGCAACTAAGTGAAAAAAGAAAAACAAATTAAGCAATAGATTATGTACTATAACAAACGCTGGAGATAAACAGAAGCCATGTTTCAAGATAAACATCTGGCACTCAATTAAGGTCTTCTCTGTCTGCTTGAGGAAACAGCACATTGTGACCATGATGATGGTTTAAAACCCCCTGCCAGCAGATTGGATGCTCTGGCTGCACTAATCTTCCTCCGTTTAGATTCTAGCTCCAATCGTTGCTTATCGGATTTGGATGAGCTAGACAACCCAGGAAATATTGAAGCAGCACTGATCAGGGCTCGCTTGTCCTCACTGTTTTTTTCAAACTTGCTAGAAAATTTCACATTTGCTGCCCCTGAAGCATCTTGCTCAGTTGAAGGAAGCAACCTTATATGAAGACCCCTCATCCTGGCAGCAGCCTCTTCTTCAGCAACTCTTTTCTTTTGACTCTGAGACAATGGGAAACCAAGAAGATGTTGTATATGTAAAGGGAACTTATAATTGACCAGGTAAGAAGAGAAGAGAACTAGGAAATGAAGATTCATCTCTGTTCTTTTTTTTACTCATTCTTATTTCCTGGAAAGAAAAAAAAAAAAAAAAAAACTATAAATCTAAGTAACATACTCTAAGTTGTGCACGAAGAGCCTTGTTGCAGGCATAGTCATCTGAATGCCTGGTATCAGATAGCCGCTGAAGTCGCACAAGCACTGGCTCAGCTTCCTTCTTTTTTTGCAAATCCACTTCCTGGTGTTCAAGGCGATAAAATGGATCTGCGAGCTTACCTCTCTCTGAAACACAGAATATTGATAAAAAAAATCTGGCCTAAAAGCATAAGGTGTGTACACATCTAACGAAGTATAGCCAATCTTAATTTTATGATCAACATATCAATTAATTCACTATAAGTAGGTATTGGACAATATGCAATACTGAACTTATGAACTTAACCAAAAAGGGAAGAAATGATATAACAACATACTAGTCTAAGAAACAACTCAATCCATGGCATAGAGCCAATGACCTTTGGGCCTAAATTACAAAAGCAAAATTACTCCCTGAAACTCACCTTCATATGCGGGGAGTTCAAAAGTTTCTGCATCCTCAACATCAAAATCCTCAGTCTTTTTCTGGGCCCCACTAATAATCACATATTCACAATTCTTCGGATCAGTCTGAATAACAATCTCATGTTTACAACATGCAGACTTCATGGTAAAGCTCCATATCTGAAAGAAGCAATAGTCAATTAAAGAATAGAGGTCAAATCACCACACTTAAAAGAACTCCTAATAGCTTTGCAAAACATAATTAAAAACCAAATGCTTCCAATCAATTTCACTTTTACACACCTTAGTAGAATAATAGTTTCCAACTTGCTTTTTCTCTGCATTGAACCGAACACCCTTGGCAATCATAGAATTACATCCACCACACCATATATTGAAAGGCATCTCAAACCTGAAATCATGGAAATAAAACATTAACCAGAAATTACAAATTAGAGACAAATTTCCAAATTTTTCTAGTGTAGAAAGGCTAAGCTAGTAAAATAAATAAATTGCCTCCTCAAGGACAACACTTTCAAGTTTCAAACCATTTTTTTCATATCAGCCACAACTACTCTTGAAACAAGAACATGAAATTATAAGGTAACTTTACGTCATTTATAAGATCTCAGAGTCTCACGCCAATAGAAAAAGAAATTTAGTAAAATAAATAAATTGCCTCCTCAAGGGCAACACTTCTACCCATTGTTTTTTATATCAACCACGACTAATCTCGAAACAATCACATGAACTTCTAAGGAAACTTTAGGTGATTTATAAGCTCCCACACCAATAGATAGACCTTTTACAATACTCAAATTTCATTTTCCATACCAGCGTTGAATATAATGCATGTATGCTTAAAATGACCAGGAAATTTTTACCTCTTTAAGTTGTCAGTTCTCTTTTCCCCTTTTCAATTTTAGGTGAGTATATAGAAATATCATTTTCCATCTAAAGTGTTAAACACAAATCCTTAAAATGACAATGCAAATTTTCCCTATATAATTTGTCAGTTCTCTTTCCCCCCTTCTCAAATTTTGTAGCATAGAAGGTTATGCTCATTTGATATATAAAGAGGTTTATGATAGACATCAATAACATGAGATACTTATCGCACACACTATCTACTTCTGAAAAAAGGAAAAAAAAAAAAAAGAAAAAAAAAAAGAAAAAAGATTCTTGGCTCCAAGCAGGATGGTAATAGATCTATCATAAAATACCTCTTTCACAAAGGGATTGAGTAAAGCTAATCAGGCACACCCAAAAAATTATTCATCACCTTATAATCAAGATGCCTTGGTCTATTTTTCTTGCCCTTTCCCTCAAAGCATGTTGACCATGAAACTTGTTCAGAGAACCCTGAAAGAAAAAAGTAACATCATTTTCCGATTTCAACCTACTGTTACCGATAACAAAATACAACTTGTATGTTGAAAATACCTGATTTGGGGTCCATTCTGGGGGATAATAAAAATTGTCTGCTCTCGCAGCCGCAAGTGAAGACTGCAAAAATATCAAAAAAAAGCAAAATTCAGTATCCTATATTGCAAGTAGGGACAAATTTGATAACAAAAACAACAATTAAAACACCTGAGCGGCCGAGCATCAATAATTTTTTTTTTTGCGGTTACATAATAAAGCTTAACATCTCAGCTTTTATGAAAAGGAAACTATTCTTGAAGCAAACCTCAATACCCAACTGGTGGGATTGATCCTCAATCCAGTGGATAAGTAAGATATGAAAGTCATAAATCTAAATGATGACCCAGAAATAACCAATTTCAATAAGATAAAGCATATATCAATCACTGCAATCTTCATCATAATATAAGTACAGAAAATTTGCTACTGTGTAATCGTTTTTCAAGATCAATCTCATCTTCCCATAATCATTAATTACGAAATAAAACAGAACAGAATTAATCAAATATGAATTGCGTTCCATGGCGTCAGAATTAGAATATGCAATACGTAATTAATACATGAAGCCTCAAATTAAAGCAAAACCCTAATCGCTTAAATTTAATAAGAATTCAGCAATCAAACAAAAAACCCTAATTCGAATCTTCGAAATCATTAGGATATCGTACCATTTTTCTTCTCCTCCTCCTTCAAATTTGATGGGTTTGTTAGATGACCTACTGCTCAAGGCTGATTTCTGATTCAGTGGAAAATATTCTTTGATCAAATAAATTTGTTAGTTCTTCTTTTTTCTGTTTCCTCAAAACGGTAACGTTTTCTGGAAATTCTATCGGGCCGTAGAAAGAGCGCGCGTGTCCGTTGTCAAGGCCCATTAAGTGTGATAGTATAGAATTGGGCCATGAAATCGGTTAACTAACGGGTAGGTCAACCCGACCTACAGCTAGAAGGTTTTTTTTTTTTTTTTTTTTTTACAAAAATAAAGGGGATGACCTCAAACATTGGCAATAAAAGTGCACACATAAAAGTAAAAAAAAGCATTTATATAAAAAAAAACCTTAATTTTAGATAAAAGAAAACTTTAATTTACTTTCTAAAAGAAAGGGCTATTTCTAAAAGTTTTCTCAAAGATAACCTTTAGAACAATTGCTTAAGGTAATTCAAACTTTTCATCTAGTTTGTATACATAAGTTTTGAAGCACGTCGTATTAATTTCAGCTTTTGTCTACTACTATTGTCCTAAAATTGTAATGGTGAATGTTTAAAAAGAATAAAATTTCAACCAATATATTTGGCGTTTGTGCACTTGATATACAATTCATTTATATACTTGACTGAATAAATTTTTTCTTCTATTACCTCTAGGGTGTTGAGAGATGGAAACTCTAAGAAAATTGATTTGATTATCCCTCAAGTTAATTAAAATAGATTTTCCTCGTTGATACAATTTTAGATTCATAAGATTTTAGTAGATAAGCTAAATTAGTTGTATTATATTTTTTAATAGGTATTTTATTACTTTTGTATTGCTGGGTATATGAACCTGTGATAGTTTTTTTTAGGTACCTTATAGAGGTACAAGGTACCATTTGCGGAATGAGTGAGAGTACCTTTACCCAACACTCCTAAAAAATAATTTAACATGAAACACTCATCAGTTAGGAATATGATTAAAAAGACATTTGGCATGTTAAAGGGCAAATGATGAATATTTATAAGGAGGAAAATGATACTACCCTTTCCAGGTGCAATGGGATTATAACTGCATACTCCCTGCTACATAATGTCATTGAAAGAGAAATTTGAATCCATATAAAACTAAAAATGATGCAAAACATCAAGACTCTTTTTCTCTAGATATATGCTAAGAAGAACATCCACTTCAAGGTGATGTACACATTTTAACCATTTTTTTTTTCTTTTTAAAATGGTGAATATCGATATATTATTATGTTGTATTTTTTTATATATAAATTTTCAATATATAGTGTAACATTTATTTTTAAGGAGTTTATGTTTATCATTAGTTCTCATAAATTTATTTATGTATGAGAAATTGTGAGAAAAATGTGTACTTGTAGAAATATTCATAAATTATCTCATTATAATTTTTATTTTTTGAAGTGTTTCAAATTTTCTTTGACAAATATAAGTGTATTTTCACGAATTAAAAATATATATACATACCTTGATAAGAGTGGATGCAGCCTAATGTATGGGTAATAGTTCCACATTAGTTAGTTATATGGACAACTTAATATGGGTTTATAAGGAAAATGAGCACCTTTCTCCCAATAGCTAACTTTTGAGAGTGAGTTCTACTCTAATCCTACCACGTGGAAAAGGCTACCTATATAGGAGTGGATGCCACCTAATGTGGGTTATAAGGAGAAAAACACCCTCCTCTGCATAAATATTGGTGATTTATAATAATTTGACTAAAAAGTCTATAGAGATATTTGTGAAATATGTAATAAGACATAAGTCGTTATACTTTCTAATGATTTATCTTTAAATGTGTATGACATACAAATCAGTTTACGTTTTGACAATTTATCACAAAAACTTAACTTTCACTTATGGCAGCAAAATTAGAAATTTGTGATAGCAGCCGACATAAATAAGTATTTTTTTAATTGAAAATAAACACTTAAATAATAAAATAAAAAGAATATGACTTTGGCCACATGAAGGTGTAGTTAGTGTCATTTATTAAACTAAAGGTAAAAAAATTCAGCAGTGTTGTCATCATCACTATCTAATATCTGTCATTTTATGTTGGGTATTTAATACTTAACAAAAAGACTTTGGGTATTGTATAGTTCAAAAAGCAAAGAGTAAATAGATAGGGAAAGAAATTGATTACTAATTTCTAGTGTCTAATTTTATTTCACTTTTTTTCAATCTTCATATATTGAATGCTTTGCCCCTCCCTTTAATTAAATATAATAATTAATACTTCTATATCTCCCTTGTGACGGTTCACAGCTTATATATACATTGCTTTGCCAGTAGAAAATATAGTTTGCATATATTTCCCCCACTCTTAATTTTGTTGCAATTCATTCAAAACAGCATGGAACTTTCCTTTCAGCCATATCATCATTTTCTAGAGAGAGAGGACGATGTGATTTCTTACATTTAATTTCCCTATATGCATTAAAAAGATTCTCAAGGGATTTATAATAAGCATAATCATACATAATTTAAGGTTTGACAATCAACATTATGACGTTAAAAATTTCCTTTCTTTCTAAGGAACTTTCATTGGGAAAGAGGTCTCTACCACTCTTCTCATTAAAAATAGAACAAAGCACACATTTCAAGTTGTCAAAACTCACAAAAGTTATCCATCTTTTTTCTCCTTATTCCATTCCAACACCACCACCACCACCATGGCCCTGAAAACTTCTGACATATTTTGCATGATTCTTTGGATTTCCCTCCTCTTGTTCTTGTTTCGTGAATTCTACAATCTCACCTCCAAGATCAACAACAAAGAAATCATGCTATACACAACTTACTCATCGATCATATCCCTCTCTCATCCCCCTCAGATTAGTAGAAAAGTTTTGGCTAGTAAATTTGACTTCACACCTTTCTTAATGCATCATGATCACCATCAAATACACTCACCGGACATGCCGGTGCAGCCAGAACAGGCAGAGGAAGAGATTGATCTGCGTTACGGTGTTGCAAAGCACCGTGTTCCAACTGGTCCTAACCCATTACACCATTGATGAATTTTGCAGTTGTTGAAAACTTGAAAAGAAAGAAATGGTTAGTGATGGGTGCTTTCTTGACTTCAAAGATTATCTTAATGGGATCATGTCTGGGTGTATGATATTCTCAGTTTGAGATTATTGTATTGTACATGTATTGAGAACATATATTTTCTTGTGTTACAAAAAGGTTTAAGAACATTTTATTATATGAATGTAATTTAATCAGTTGTTAGTTTAACTGACGCACTTGCCAACTAAAATTCAAGTTTGAGGATGCTTATCATCCTTCTCTGAAGCCTAAACGACATCAAAAACATGAGCAGCTGTCACGACACGGCACAAATTGGGAAGAAGATTTTTAGTATAGGCTATAATAATTTGATATATATGCATATATGACGTTTGGTTAAACTAAAAGCATAGTATTTCTGTGAAGATTTAATAAAGCAGTGTTGGCTACACGTTAATTATTGGGCCTGCTTGGCTACACGTTAATTATTGAATATTAATACATTGATATTAGAAAGAAGCATATTAATTTTAAGAGATTAACCTGATGATTAAGAAAATATATTTTCTTGCTTCTTAGATTTGAATCTTTAGATACTGTAAGAAATAAAAATTTTATAAATTTAAACACGTGTAAGCAAGGTTCGATGAGGCTAATATGTAATATATTTCTTAACCAGCACAATTACTCAAGGGTAAATTGTGACTTGGCTTACACCCAAATGGCGCCATGCACATGGGCAAATTATTGTCACAACAAGCCAACAATGTGTATAGTACACAAAGGGAACATTAATTAGAAAAAAATACTTTACTTACTACTCTATTAATAAACATGTAATTAATGTGTAAGAATTTAATTATCATTTACATATGTAATTTAATCTTTCAATCATTATGATAAAGATTTGACATAATTGAGTGTGTAATCATTTGAATAAGATTGATAAGATATATATATTTCAATTATTTATAGGTATCATGAATTTTCCTTTGATTTCTTATTTGTAGTCCTGTACATAATAAGAGAATAATCATATTTCGAAATCAAATTTTGTTTTGTTTTGTTTTTTTGTTTTTTTCTGCAAGGGAAGGAATTCAAAATCATATCTTCTTGAAGTAATAGATTTTAATGCATCACAAAAATTAATAGATATATAAGATAACCAATCAAAAAAGTCACAAAATCCCCCGCTTTTCAAGGGTGCCCTTAGCGCCGAGAAACATGTACTAGGGTGCATGTGTGACTCGTTCAGATCATGGTCTAAGACAAGAGAAATGTAACAAAATTTTATAGTATCAGTGATCAGTATCACGAAAAGTAATATATGTATATGAAGTTAAAGCATCTTGTTAATATATTGAAAGATTACCGCATAGAAGAAATGTTAGAATAATCATAATTGTCTATTACAATTATCTTATTTGAATTCGAGTAGTGTCTAGAATAATTACACCGAGACACTAATCTTACATATATACATATATCATATATGGAAGATGAAATATTCACTGTAAGAATTTTTTTGTTTTTTCTAATAATTCGAATTAATTTATGCACGCATCAACTAATTATCTATTATTGATTATAAAATGAAAAAGAAAAGTGAAGAAGGTTTATAAGGAAAAGAAAAAGGTTTATATTAATGAGATATGAGGATTTACATAAGACAATTTCCCTCTTTGCCAATTTCTGTCACCCACTTTGCTACCAAGGCTGCTATTGGGGGAAGGGCAATGAGTCATTTTCCCATTGTACTTGATGATTTGAAAACTTCACCAACAAAAGGATTTGCCGACTTCACTTTGATTATATGCTCTACCATAATGCAGGCATGGTCTGATTTACTAAATCAGTATGTCTTTGTTGATTGATAGGATTTCTAGTTCAGGAAAGCAACATTTTGAGAGCATATATACATTTGTAGCCCATTTCTATCTCCTTCTAGAATGATTAAGTTGAGCACTTGATTGCGCAAGATCTACTGATAATTGCTGATTTTTACATAATATTGATTAGGGGACAAACAAAGAGCTATTAATTAACTTCTAATATAAAATTTTGGGCTCTACCTACCTTTGCAAAAACCTAACATCCCAACTAGAGATGTGAATCACTATAAATGGACATATATTACTATCCGATCACTAAATTGAAAAAAAATACAAAACAAAACACAACTACCTTTTCATTTTGGTGTAAAGAAGACAAAACAAAACTAGCATTCCAATTTTAATTAATTAACAGACAATTAAAATTAAGTGGCAAGTATATATGTATAAGTGTTTTACAATGTTAGCAAATATTTACATTAAAAGCACCTAATTAAGGAAAATTATAATTTATTTAGATTTATCGGTCAGGTGTGTCTGGGTCAATTTATGCTCACTTCAACCATCTTTCAAGCCCGATTAAAGACATATCCATCCCAGAACTAGAGAATTAACATGGATTTTACTTTCACAACCAAAACTAAATAATTAATGAAAAAACATATTTTTTAGACAACTAGGCCAACCCATTGAGGTGATCATAATTATAAGTTTTAGAAATTTACTCAGTACAAATAAATACAGTGTTTGAGCTTCAGCACACTATATATAATAGAGTTTAATGAATCCACTCATTTATAATTTTACAGTTTTATTAGTAATTTCTAAAATTTAAGACAAAAATATTGTTAGTAACTTCGTAAAAGGAAAATAATTAGTTCACAACTTGTTAAGTACTGAACTTCTTAGCCAATTAGACAAATGCTAATAAAATTTATTATAATAAAAAGTAATGCTACTTACATATATCTTATTTATACAACTTTCTCACACAAGTGTCATATTATATTCTTATTCTTATTAACAAACACTATAAGTCACCCATTATATATTAATCTATTAATTTCTTTGTCTCTTTTAAATAAATTAATTATAAAATTCACTTAATTACAACAAAATATAGAGATTTTTTTTTTTCAAAAATACTTTTTTTTTGTATTTATCTTTTTACTTTTAATATTTTATACCACAATAGTTGTTTCTAATCATCTTCATTTTCTATGCTTACATATCTTTAATAGTTTTCATTACAAATAAATTCATAAAAATCAGAATTAAAATTAAAAAAATAAATAAAGCAAACAACAAGAACAAATTAATATTTTGATATCAAAAAAATATTAAGGACAAAAAGAATTCAAAAGATGGAACTATCTTACTCTTTTTTTTTTTTAATTGAAGAAATATACTGGATTGTCAATGAAATAAAGGTAGGAAAACACGCAAAAAAATAACAATCCTTTTCTTCTCCATTTCTTAAATTTTTTTTTCTTCAACTAAATAAACAATACAAAAGCTAGATAAATAATTAGGATAAAAATTGCCAAAATTAAATTTTTTTTGTTTGTTAGTTTCCATTAATGTGAAAAAACTAAAAGAAGCCCTAGAGGAGAAGGAAGATAAGAAAAATAATAGGACATGTAAGTGAGAATAAAAAAAAATTACTTAAAAAAATTATATATAATAAAGAATTTTAATCAGATGAGAGAAATTTATGAATTATATGGTAAGACGTGATTTATGGTATTTGGTTATTAGGATAAAAATATGATGTAATAAAAAAGATTGCGTGAGAAATGTGTACCATTACTCTAAAAAAATTGTGGCCTTCATTCTTGGCATGCAAACCTATATCTCACACCCTTTGCGTTGACTCAACCAACTTCCTTAAAAATATTGGTAAACAAATGAATGAGGAATTTTTTATAAAGAAAAACAACAACAATTCCAGATAATAAGGGTTTTATTTTTATTTCACATAAGATTTAATTGACTTATATATATATATATATATATATATATAAATTGAATTTACATCACATATGATCAAATCGTGAAACTGTAAATAACTCTAATGTAGTGTGTCATAATAAAATTTCGAACCATGAATTAGGTAAAAAAAAAAAAAAATCATCACATTGTGGATATAGATACAGAATTAATTATTCAAATTAACATTTTATATATTATTTTAAAAAGTTTGTGCATTTATGGGTGCATGAAAGTCTTATATATGAAATTTGATTTTCAATAAATATGTGAATCCTAGAATTAAAATGACAAAAATGGCAACTAATTATCACTCAACAACTCACCAAATATGGAGATTTTGAGTCTTAGAGAATAGTCTTCTCTATATATAACCTCCAACTTTCTTTCCCCGAACCACAACATCAAAATAAAAAGCAGAAAGCAAATCCCATATATATAATACACACACTACCAAGGAAAGGCATAATTTTCTATCATTTTACAAATGGCGCAACTAAGCCTAATCCTTGAGCACACCACCACCCAAATTGCAATTGGCTTGTTCATATCTGTCTTTGCTCTTGTAGCTCTATGTGCCAAACAAGGTAAAAAAGCACAACAAAATTGCCAAAACCATGTTTGTGATCTTACAAAAGCTGCCCCTAATTATAAGTCACCCTTGTCATCACCAAAGAAGCTCATGAAAAAACTAAGTAACAAGGGAATTCCATTTATTTACAAGAAAACATGTGGTGATGAAGAAGGTGGGTTGTGGCAGAGGAATATATTGATGGGTGAGAAATACCAGCCATTGGAGTTTTCCGGTGAAATCTACTATGACAATCGTGGGAATCAGCTCCTTTCGCCGCGGCGAAGGTCGCCAAGGGCTAGTCCTTTGTCAATTTTGTCAGCTCCGGTAGCAAAAGATGCAAACTAGCTTAGTTGAAAGTACTCTAACATCACCAAACATGGGATGCAACAAAACTATGAAAGTTGATAGATGTTTAAAGTAAAATAATTCAATTGTTACTTTTTGATATAACAAAAATAATAATCATAATAAATATTCAAACGTTAAATCACTCTGAAATAATTTATTATCTGTTATGCTAATATAACAAATCAAAATTAAAATGATATATCAATGTAATAGTATGAATGATATATTAATTAGACCTTCAAATTTAATAGATAAATAAAAATTATAAATTATAGATTTTGGAGAGAAATATATGAGAAAAGATGTTTTCCCAAATTTTTTTTTTTTTTCTTTGAGGGGAATGACAAGTTAATGAAGAGTACAATTTCAAAAAAGTTGGATGATAAATTTTGAAACACATGATAGATATTAGATTAAAAATCACATGAATCATAAATAATAATAATAAAAAAAAGAGGTTTGCCCTAATTATATTTAAAATAGAAAATTCACACTCAAGCAAAAGGTTTTCATCTAATTAACTATCCAAAGTAAAATAAGGTAAAATTATTAAAGGCTAATGATATGTACACGGAGTTTGACTCAGTCAACTCAATAACAAGTACGTGAAATCTTCATGGGCCCATTTTTATTAACATGTATACAAAGTACATTGAAAACAAAATATATACATGAGAAAAAGAAAGAGATACAAACAAAAAATAATAGTCAATGACTACTAGTAAATTACTACCAAATTAAGAGACCAACAAAAAAAATATATTACTACCAAATTGTAATAATAATAATTTCGTTTAAAATTTTGATTCAAGATAACAAAATATTTTTTTGAGTTATGTACTATTTTGGTCCTTAAGGATTACACTATGTATTATTTAGATTTTTAAAGACTAATTTTTCTAATTAGGTTCTTCATGATTTAATTTTTTTTTATTTTGATCCTTTAAATTTTAGGTTTTATTTTTATTTTTTTTATTGAGTTCTTAATCCATTCAAAATTATTAAATCGAAATAGAATTTAACGAAAACATATTTTTTAGAAGATGGTGAAAATTCATCTAATAATATTAATATATGAATGGTGACTCAATAATTCAAGAAATTGATTTGTTTTCTCAATTTTAAATTTCAAACCCAAAATTTTCTTAAAAATAAAATAAAAAATAGAACAAAAAATAATTTTCAGTTATTTTAACCATATTAATTAATTATTTGTTGTTCCATCTAAATTTAATTTTTTTGACTCAATTAAAAATTCAATTTTAAAATTTCAAATCTTGGAAGACCAAAATAAAAAATAATTCCTTAAGTACTAAAATAAAAAATAGTGTAATCTTTGACATCAAAATAATAAATAAGCAATTTTTATTTTTTTTGTTTATAAAAAAACATGAGATGGTGATTCTAATTAAAAATCTCTTACAAAAATATAAAAGAATTTTTTTTTAACCAGTGTTCTAAGAAAACTTGTAAAGTTGTAATAAATATGATTTGAAAATTAATTTTTTTCAAAAATAATAATTTATGAATTAAATTGCACTAAAATTATGATTTACTATTATACTAAATATTACAAATTTTCTATTTATAAAATCTTAAGCTTTGCTCATTAGAAAAATTAAATGTAAAAACTATCTTTATATACTAACACTTATTAAGAGATGAAAATAAAAAATAAATTATTTCAGTTTTATATTTTTTGGACTCTCCACTAGAAAGACGGTTAGCTTTTCTTTGAACAAAAAGTGTGCACTGTGGGTGAAAACGGTGTCGTTACAATCTGTCAGTCACTACGATCCCCAGACAAAGCGACAATACTCGTGCTTTCTTTCTACACAGAACCCATAGAAGAAGTTCCTTCCTTTTTTCCCTTTATCTGCAACCCAGTTGAATCAATGGCTTGTCCTCTCTCTTCTCCACTACTATTCGAAATCCCTAATTCACGCTTAACTCTTCGAACTCGCCCGTCAAGATTGTTTAGAAGAAGAATAAGAGTTCAAGCTCCTGCAATGGCGGGTTCGTCGGAGGAAGCTGGTAACTCATCTAAGGAATCAACCAAATTGGTGACCTTTTTGGGAAAAGGTGGCTCTGGAAAAACTACAGCTGCTGTCTTCGCTGCTCAGGTACATAATGCCCTTTCTGGGTTTGAGCTGGAATTAGATTAAATCTTCTTCCTTTTTTTGCTCTTCATTTGGATGTTTCATGATTCTAATTTATGTGAAATTTGTTAGAGAAGCACTTTTGAGATTTAAAATTAATTACGTTTATTGATATTTGATAGCTAGACACCAATGCAGTTTGGTAATACTCCAATCCAAAATTCATGTTCCATAGGAAATGCAAATTTTGGTTGCATACTGTAGGCTAGAATAGAGTAATGTGACCTGAAATTCCCTTCTTAAATGTTATACAGTTGGACTTCATCCTTCTGCAAAGATAAGCCTCACAGCTGAATTTGGAAGAGTCTATATAGTGACTACATGTCTACTTTATTAACTGAAAGAATCTTTAGTATTGTAAGGCTTCAAGTTGTTAAAAGTTTCTATAATTTAACTTTGTACGCCTGTCTTTTAATTTCAGCACTATGCAATGGCTGGGCTCAATACGTGTTTGGTTATACATAGCCAAGACCCTACTGCTGACTATCTCCTCAATCGTAAGATTGGAACTTCTCCTGTCAAATGCAACACAAACCTTTCGGCTGTTAGGTTGGAAACAACTAAAGTGTGTTTTTTTTGTTCCCTCTTCCTCCCTTCATCTATCTCACCTTGTGACTATTTTATTGGTGACTTTGGAGTTCTTGTTTTCTAAGACAGATGCTTCTCAATCCACTCAATAGCCTAAAGCAAGCAGATGCACGCCTTAATATGACTCAAGGAGTTCTTGGAGGGGTAGGTATGTAATATGTCTTCAAATATGTTATATTTTTTACTTCCCCTATCCCAAAATAATTATCCCCATTTCCATATTGGGTGTCTAAGAAATTGTCCATAATCAGCAGTTAAATGCTTATTTTTATTAACTTTCAACAACACCCTTCATTAGTTTAAAAGCTACAATAGCACCACCAATAATTAGAGGTAACTCTAGAATAGTATAATCACCACATTTAGTTTGAATGCATATGATAATAATTTTCGAGCTTCTTCAAGGAGAGCATTTATTTTGGGATGGTAATATAAATTAATTAGTATACATTGCTGTACTTGATTAAAGTTCTTTGTGAAAGGCTCTATTGTGCATCTTCCTCTCTATTGCAGATTGTTGGAGAAGAGCTTGGTGTCCTTCCTGGGATGGATTCTATCTTTCTTGCTATTAAACTTGAGAGGCTTGTAGGATTCTTAAGGAGTACAGCACGACAGAACCACCAACAGGATGCATTTGATTTGGTAATATATGATGGTGTCAGCACTGAGGAAACTCTACGAATGATAGGTGCAACCAGTAAAACAAGGTTTGTAGTTGCTACTCTATCCTTCCCTCATTTCCTCCTCTCTCATCATTAAAAGTCTGTAATATCGTGATGCACAGATTATACTTGAAATATCTGCGGAGCTTGGCTGAGAAGACTGATCTTGGGAGACTGGCTGCTCCTTCAATCCTGAGACTTGTAGATGAAGCCATGGGTATAAGCGGCACATCCCCTTTCAATGGGAGAATGAGTGCAGAAATATGGGACACGTTGGAACAACTATTGGAGGTAAAATATATATTCTTCAATATGAATACACACACTAATTGTATAATCTTATGGTCTACATTAGTAACAGGAAAATATATACACACCGACAAACACGCATACACACCACTAAGGTTCTTCACTGATTTTGTGTCGTACAGAAAGGATCTTCTGCCTTCTCAGAACCACACAAATTCGGTTGCTTCCTTGTGATGGAGCCAGATAATCCTATCTCTGTTACCTCTGCCTTACGGTATTGGGGTTGTACAATTCAAGCTGGTGCACAGATTTCCGGGGCTTTTGGTACCATCTCTCCACAATTTCATGTAGAGTCACAGAAAATAGTGAAGGAAAAGTTTTCACCCGTGCCTTCTGCTTTTATTACAATTCTATCAATGGGTACCCCAATTGATTGGGAAAAAGTTCTGCTGAGCACTGCCAATAAAGATGCTAGGCATCTTCTTACCTTACCAGCAAGCCAATACATGTCATCTGTTAAATTTGATTCGAAGACAAAATCAATAACTCTTTTCATGCCAGGCTTTGACAAGTCAGAGATCAAGCTCTACCAAGTATGTAATATCCTTCTGCTAGTTTATTCTTTTCTTTAAACGTTATTTTGATGTTATTTATTTGGAAACATTTTGAGGGAGATGATATGAACATTAAACTTCATGTCATGAAAATAAATAAGTAGAAATTGAACCATGGTATATAGTGAACATCATGTTTTCTCTCTAGAAGCTGTGGTTCTATGACTTGCATTTTGCACACTGATAGTTATTGGACAAGATGGCATGGAGTGTTAGGAAGATCATATGATTTTGAAGATCTCTTCCTGGGCTTCCTCCTTTTCAAATCAGAAGTGAACTTAAGATCAATCAATTACCACTAAAAAGAAGTAGCTGACGTAGATAAAATCTGCTTTACGTGGTGATAGAAGTCTATTCATAATGTTTTATTTGCTAGTACTATTTTGGTGGTTTTTATTTGAGGAAGCTTTCTGCAATTGAAATATGTTGCTGATTGCTTAATAAATCTATGCATGCAGTATAGGGGAGGATCAGAGTTGTTGGTAGAAGCAGGTGACCAAAGACGAGTCATTTATTTGCCTTCAGAAATTCAAGGAAAGGTTGGAGGCGCTAAGTTCATCGAAAGAAGTCTTATAATTACTATGTTGTGATACCATCTAAAAGTGATAATTATTCCTGCTTCACCATGCCTAACCGAGTAGGCGATTGATTTCATTGTATGCCTGATAAAGCTGATGAGCATTATAAATTTATAATTTAGCGGTGGTCATTTTTCATTTGCCTGAAAAACTTATATCAGCTATTTGTCACCTTGGTCTAATAGCATTGGATTCGTCATTATATATAAATGCCAACAAAAGGGGGTGAATCACCTTTCTCAGACAAGTATCATTTCATGTATTATGTATAAATTACAAGGATCTCTATACCATATCTGAAACTTACATGCAAGTCAGTTGATTAGCGAAATACCTGCATCTTACCGAATAATTAGCCATATATTGGAGATTTACATGCTATTAGGCATACACAGGTCATTTTGTATGTACGTTAAAATTCACTTTCTTTTTCTCTTAGGTATCACTGTACAATATCCAGTTTTATAGAACATGATGTGCAAGTTTGACTACCAAGGTTTGTAATCTATCGGGGAAACAACTATTAAATTGAAAAAAAGAAAAAGATCCCTATGTTTCCAGCTTGTTATCTTCACTTGCTTGTGTGTGCACACGGCTCCTTAGTTCTTCAAAAGCCTTCATGCTTTCTGCATCAAAGCCTCCTGCAAACTGGAAAAGAAGTACGGCCAACAGTTTAATGTATTAATCTCAGGATTTCAAACTCTTTCACAAAGATTTTATTTTTTGGACTTAGCGAAGTGATATTCAGAAACGCCTTTGGGAAAGCAAGACAACCATAAGAAATATATCAGTTGGCACCAAGTTTTGATACTAGAAACGTAATTCATTTGCAACATATGCAGTAAGTTTGTCCCCTTTTCAGACTTCAGATTTGTAAGAAAAACATTGACGTTTATACCTTGCTTTCAGTGTAAAAAAAGAAATTTTGAAATCTGTCATAATACAAACGAGAGGGTAACTAAAAATAAACCTGGTTTAAAACCCCCCCCCCCCCCCCCCCCCCCCCAAACAAAAGAAAGAAAAAATGAAGAGCCAATTGTGCATGTACCTGATGAACACGGAAAGCAAAACGGACGCCTTGCAGGACAATAAACTCTCTGGTGGGTTCCTTTTCAGGTCCTGTCAATACATCAAGTTCGGATGCCACACGCTTCATGTACTTCTTTGCCAGTTGTACAGATGAGAGCTTGATCTGCAGTGGTAAATTTGGTAGGCATATGACAATTAGATAACATCACAAACAACAAGCACACGCACAGAAGCCTTCGTTGCAAACATAAATATGTATTCTTGAAGGTAGGATGTCTTCCATATATACATGATAGACATAATTGATGCAATTTATAGATTGCAATAGCAAATTTTATTACTATTTGTAAAATATATACATATGCCAAAATGCTATTTGTGGATTTCCTTTTACACTGATTCTTCCAAGATTATTGTCAAAGGGTTCTTTCCTAAATGATCATAAATGCTTGATACATATATGTGTGTGTGTGTGTTTGCGTGTAATGGACACTTCTATGCATGCATATATATGCCATACTGTATTACCACTTCCCTCGATTGGAATCCCTGCAATATGGTGCAGCATAGGGCGATAGTGATACTCATCCAAGCTAAATCATCTCCTTTTATACCACCAGTTCAGCAAGGGGAATACTTCAAACTCCACATGCATCGGATACTACCTTAAAAGCTTAAGTCAACTAAGTTGTGGACATCTCCATCCATGTCCTACCAATGCTATTCTAGAACTTGCAAGTGGGACTTACTGCACTTTTATCCCAACAATTACTGGCGAATAACATGCAAAATCTTGTGATAAAACTGTCAAATTGATCAACTTGCTATAAATTGCACATATCCAAACTAGTAGACATAAATATGATGCTACAAGAGAAAATTTCAAGTCCAACAGATCAAATAATATCCTGCAGAGAGTCCACAACTCATGCTGAACCAGTAATGTGTTTACCACTAAGAAATCTTTTTTATTTTTTTTGAAGCATACCTTGCCAACAACTCCAGAATCTTGTAACCAATCTACCGGAATTCCAAATTCCCTATACCGTGAAACTGCCATGTCTCTTGTACGTAGGAGTGCATACACACTTTGCTCCACTCTAGCAAATTAATAACAGAACAAAAGAAAATCAAGAAGTTAATAAATGAAATCTATAATGGTGGAAGAAGCAAAAAAAAAAAAAAAACTGCCATAATAAAATTAACAGATAGTCAACTTCCTGCTATTTATTTTAAAACTGACATGTAGCAGAATTATATACATACTTTTCAAGCAATGAGTACATTTTCTTCAAAGCAGCTTCACATGGGAGATTGGGATCATCAACAAAAGAGGAGACACGCTTCTCCAATTTCATTAAGTCCTGGTATTCAAAAGCTGCTTCTCTCAATGCATCTGCTTTTCCTTCAGGCCAATCAAAGTGCTTGAGAACTGCTCGTTCATCAACCTTACATAAGATAGAAATTGAAGTAATAAGTAGACAGGTCATCATATATGTAATGCATCTGTGGAAATGCTCAAGTAAACCATTCATCTCACTCAGTCCATATAGATTGAAGCTGAGAAGACCAAGAATGGTTTCAAAATTAATATCTTCTTGCTAAATAAGAAAGCTCACATGTTTCTTCCTTACTTTCTAACAATTTTATGCCTTATAAGATGATCTTGAAATCACGATTTTTTCTTATGGATGACTATTATCATTTTAGGTAATGAATGTTTGATGTCATACCAGGAAGGAGAGTTCCTCATCTAGCCAGTTCACAAAGGACACCAGATCTTCTATGCTTGTAAAGGAAGCTGCTCGAACTTCAGTTGCCAAAGACATGACGAAATCACCTTGAGTTTCTACGTCAGCTTTCACCTGGATCCAGCATAAAGAGTTACAGACTTACAGTCTTAGTATGAGTAATGACACCATTACTTTCAGCCAAATATAAGAAGATGGAAAATAAAGGGAAACTTTAACACACAGCTAATAGGAATGATGATTTGTTCTGTATCTCTCCAATCATGTTGCTTCTTGCATCAGATGTGTTAGATGTTGAAGATATTAAAGAAGATGTATCCTTCTTTGCCTCTCGTTTCATCAATGACTGATAAAATTCAACAAGTTCAGGAGCTCGGTGAACTTTGTCACCACCAGTTGCCCCTCTCAGTTGACTTCCTGGGGGAGGAGGTGCACGAGGTGGTCCACCAAGTGGCGGTGGAGGTGGTGGAGTGCCTGGAGGAGGAGGAGGAATAGGTGGACCAGGTGGTACTCCACTTGAAGGGTTTGGATTCGTGCTGATAGGAGTACCTGCTGAAGATTTAGGTGGTGGCCGAGGCACCCTAGGAGGTCTTTTCTCAATTTGAGCCAGTTTCATTTTGCTAATTTCTTGAGTAGCAGAATTCTTACTATCACTAGATGGTTCATTTGAATCCCCAGACACTGCCGCCTTTTCCTTTATTTGAGTAAGTTTAGGTGGCAAAGTGACAGGTCTATCTCTATCGATCTTGGCTTTAGAATCATACTTTAAATTCAAATTTGAATTGTCACCAAACTTATGCACTCTTGCTTGCTCAGCCCTTTCCTTAATTTGTTTCTCCCTCTCTAATGCCAACTTATGCCGATCTTTGTATGCAGGATACTTTTCATCTAAAACTCCTTCGACTGATTTAGACATCAATTGGAAAGAAGATGCAACAGAATTAAGTGAGTCACCAGAAGAGACTTGTGTTCTAATGTTTGGACGAGTTGGTGTTTCAGGAGAATCAGTAGGTTCCTGGTCCATCTTCCCAAAGCTAGTGATGGCGACAGTGTCACTAGCATTTCTTAGCATCAAGGATTCTAGTGGACCCCTTGGTTTATGGCTCATACTTGCCCTGCTTGGCGAGCCTCCTGAGAAAGATCTGGCTGGTGATGAAAGTGCACTTGAATCATCTTTGCTTTTTCCCCATTTCTTCAACTTTTGGATTAAGCTTGTTTTCTTACTGAGACTACTATATCTACTAAAAGAACTATCGATAGAAACATTATCAAAATCCTCACTTCCAGGAGAAGACGGATGGGAGAAGTTGCTTTCTATATCTGTGTCCCCTTGCCCACGTTCTGATCCAGCATATTCTAACATCAGCTGTTTGGCCCTCTCTTGGGATTTGGGGCTCAGGTTCTTGTTGAGATCACGTGCTGATATTTTTCCTGAAGGTGTTTGGTAGTTGCGGAGCTCATATCTCAAGCAGGCATTGACCCAACGAAGGTACACTAGCTCTTCAACTTCACTGAACCTATTAATTTGCAGCCCTTCCACTTGCTTTTGCAGGTCTTCATTTGCATGCCTTAGATTATTGACTTCAACTCTAGCATTGGCAACCATTTCACTCTGCAGTACAAGGCAAAGTACTAATAAATCTAAATAAACCAATCACATTTACTGATGTGCAGACCAGTATCATATTTCATTCATGATTACAGAATATGTACTTTCATCAACTTATCAAATCTTTTTCTATGGTTAAACGCTTCATATGAGGAACTTATGACTGGAAAACATATTAATAAACATGACAAAGAAAATATGGGTGTGGTAACTACAAAATTACGATAAACAGTAGATTCAATTTGTTTCATTTTGAGTTACATAATTAAGTAGGACTAATGCGTGTCCCACTTTTCTCTTTTTTACGTGATGTTTTCTAATCATTTGGAAGTTAATACTTTCAACTACCATTTCACATTTAGTAAGTCTAGCAAACTTCAAAGCAGGATAAAGTGATGTTAAATCAATGTTGAAGACAATTTTGTCCCAAGAAAAAATGTTTCAAGACATTTTAGTTTAGGAAGATCCTCTTCAAGAAAGATATCTTGGCCGAATTATAAACACTTCATCACAAATTGTCAGGAACTATGAATTTAATTTATTCTTTAAAGGAAGATGTTTGCTCTAGAACTGACCTCCGTCATATTGGAGAGAGCTGAAATTCTAGATTCAGCAGCATCAAGTTTAATTGTCAACTCCCGCTTTTCATGTTGAAGTTCTTTGTTCTTTCTCTTGAGCTCTACAACTTCTACCTCCAACTCCGTCACAGCTTTCAATTTCTTTTCAATCTCAGAATCTTTCTTGATAGCTACTTCTTCTTTTTCCTGCAGACCAGATACTTGTTGTTTGAGCAACAACAACTGGCCTTTTGTCTGGTTAGCATCTAGCTGAATTTGCCTGTGCAGCTCCTTGATCTTGTTCCTCGCCACCTCAAGCTCCTTTCTTGTAGAAACCCCCTGTGCAATCTCTTCTTGCAGCTTCTTCCTTTCTGCCTGCAAAGAGTTAATGGTGATATTAAGCATATCAATCTCTACTGTCTTGATCTTGAGCTGTCTTTGTAACTCAGCAATGTCTGATTCCTGCTCCTTTAATCCATAGTACTCGAGTAATTCTCCTTCAAGTTTCACTTCCCTCTCCTCCAAATCCTTGACTAGATTCCGCAGTCGTTCTAGTTCACTTGCATTGTTTGCCATCTCAGTTTCGTAAACTTTGTCTTGCTCTGCCTTATCAACCATGTCACTGGGTAATGGAAATTCAATTTCCCCAGATAAAAGATCTTCAAATTCAGGAAAAATATCATCTTCAGTATCACGTGGATTATCATTAGCTCGATTAATTATGCTGCTAATTAATTTAACCTCTTCTTCTTCCTCCTCCTCCACCTGCAATAAGCAGAACACCCTTGTTAAATCAAATATAATATTAAAAAGGTTTCCATTTTCAAAAGTTGACATGCAACAAAAAAAAATCATACATAATTTGTGAAGGAAATTCTCAAAGCAACAGAAAAGGTGAAAATGATAAAATTTGGGATAATGTACTTACATCCCTTTCTTTGAGGATATCAGTAGAATATGTAATCTGCTCTTCCTCTGATCCCTCGTTTTGATGCTTTTCAAAGCTTTCTTTGCCATTTTCTGAGTTCCAATGACAGGTTGACATAATTTAGATTATAAAATTTAAAATAGGCAACACGAAACATTAAAAATGTGGGCAGCATCAATATGAAGCAAGTGGAAATCTTATTCATAATAAATTGAGAAATATAATGCAGCAGTAAGATTTTATTTTCAAGCACATAAATGAGATACCTGGTGGCTTGGTCACTGAGGCCGAAGACTTCGAGTTGTTGACATTGAGCTGCTTAATTGCAAAAGCTGCAACTGAAGCAGCAACTAGGAGGCCTAACCGGGCTATCATGGAGGTATGAAAGATAGGAATATCTTAACTTTGCACTCATCTACAAAGGCAACCCAATTTCAATACAATCCATCACCCAGTCTCCCTCAACCTCCATCATTGATAAATTTGAGCTTTGGAAACTGCAACTATGGTGACCCAGAATCGACCACTACCCGAACGAACTTAATAAGTAGAAACCCAATTGCAATTCCTAAACAAAACCCAGACTAGCAAACTTCAATTTGTTACGTAAATTCCATGTCCATATCTAACAATGAATCTTTCCAGACCCTCCTCAGCTTTATCATCTTATCAGGTCCAAACATTGCTGGCAAACGTTTAAGCTTCTGATAAATAGAATTCCAGCACAACGCTTAAGAGCTACAGCAACCACCAAATAAACTAGTGGCCAAAATCTTTCTCTAAAGGGATTGAAAAATTCACAGTTTGGTTGGTCTAAGATGTTACCACGGTAGCTCAGAGGATTATATACAGCTAAAACAAGCCAACAAACAAAACTGAAAAAGACCAGCAAACAGTAAATTTGAGCAAGAAAACAAGTACATTACACTGCCCTTGTTGGAGCCTGGAGGTGCATCTGTTTCTGGGCATTTACATGAAGTTAAAAAAATAAGAGGGTAGGAAAATAAGGTGTTTGTCTCTGGTGCTTATGCAAATCTTTGATCAAAGGGCTCAGTTTGTTTGATTTGTGGTGATTAAAGTACTTTGAACAGGTGGGTCATGTTCAAAAGATTCGTGCATTCAAAAGGAAAAGCTTTACTAATTGTCTTGCTACAAATTGAAGATGGAAAAGTAGATAGTAGGTGTGTTTGAGTAAAGGTAGGCCTAAAATTTTAATACTTAGCCGCTTGCTTAATGGACTGGAGCATTTGGAAGATGTAGTAAATCAGCCAAAATATTTCTCAAAAAAAAAGAGGCAGAAGCCAAAATAAACCAAACTTTATTCTGTGAATGACTCTCAACCCACATGTTAACCTTTTTGGCATTTCTGTGGACTTGTTGGCTTGTGGTTTGGAGGTTATTAGTGTGTGCTTAATGAACTTTAACATGACCAAACTGTAGGAATTTGAAGGAACAACTATGTGCTGTACGTTTGTCCCCAGCACAGAAGTAAACACCAAAAGCACAATTATGGAACAACTATGTGCTATTGATCAAAAAATTAGCTATTGATTTAATTTTCAAAGAGTCCCAAAATTTTAGTGTTAATAGACAACTGACAAGTTGGCAGAATGGAGTACATATCATCAAAGGCCAGAGGAATTTGTTGGTGTGACCTTGTCAATGAATTACAGAATTAGGCTTTTTATCTCAATCAATAAAAATAAAAAAACTTCAGAGCCAGAGAACAAAAAAGGTCCTATTCTAGGTCATTTGTTTTGTGGGTTCTACTAACCCAGAAGTGGCCAATGCATTATCCAAAACCCTGTGGTCCTGGAGCTCTTACTGTATCAACCTCAAATTAGGCAAAGCCCACTGGGATATCCTTTTATAAACAGTAGCTGGATTAAAAAGTAAAATAAGATTAAGTCTCATATCACATTAGCAATAGATGTGAAAACCGGGTCCCCAGCTACTGCAAGAAGAATCACACTAAAGAAGTTGAGGAAACAGCTGCAGCTACTGACGTAATTTTGAGCAAAAAAATATATTATATGATTGTGAACAGTTGAATACAAAACAACAAGATACAATATGGCTTGGCCATGCTGATAACAAATGGAATAACTCCGTTAACTAATCAAAAGGGATTTCAATATTCAACAAAATGTTCAGATTCCTCTGTTATCACAGAAGTAGGCTCGAACTAATAATATTATCAAGAAACACTATATATAAATTCACAGGTCTTGCATATTCAAGCTTGGTTGTCCCACTTCCATCTTCGCCCTACCTCTTCAAGAACTTTGGCACGAGCTAGGCTTTTTCTTGCTTCATCCTCCACCCAAGATCCTGCAGGAAAGACAAGTTATACATCATGTTTGCTCCTTCTCCCAAATTTCAACTAAAATTTGGTGTCCAAAGTATGACAATAATTATAAAGGTAACGAGTAAACTTATACTAGTGGGAGAAATGTCATAATTCATAAAATATCAGCTTTATATCCTGAGATATAATCACAGATTTTGCCATGACGTCAGATCATAGTTCGGGAGCATGCTTTGCTGCCAAGGGGAAATAAAAAAGTAGCAGTTGGACACTAATTAAACCCACTTTTTGCTATTTATTATTTATGCACCTCTCCTAGACTCCAGTATCGGATTAATTTAATATTCTTCAATTTGCAAGATTGCACCTAAAGGAAAGCTTCAAATGCATGACAGGATTAAAAAAATAAGGAACACAAAAACCAAGTACAATACCAAATTAAGGGCTCAATATCAAACATAAAGTTGAGAATCTACAACAAAATAGAATCATCAGCAAATTAAGCATATATTTTGGCTAATGATGATTCCTCGGTTCAATTTCATGATACAAAATATATGCTACAAGTCATAAATATGGTGCAGACAGAAACTACTAGACTTGACATTTGGATTGTTTCAATATGTAAAATCATGAGAACCTAATAACTTTAACATAGCTCTTATTAAATAAGTGCTGTTGTAACTTGTAGCCAACATCTCAAGTTGGTAGAAAATAAGAAAACTTTTGAGAAGATATGCATCTCAATTAGAATGGTAACAATGACAATGATGATGTTGAAGGTGGCAGTGACTGCAATAATATAGGTGACAATGTGCCAACCTACAGACACTAAGGCAATGCTAGGTAGAGGTGAAACTAGGGAAGAATGGAATGAAATTATTAAAAGTTGTTGAAAACTCAAGAAAATGATCTTTCACTCCTTTCCTCCCATTTTCAGCTATAAAGAGCACAGCTTATCAGCTAGAATAAAACATACTTGAGATGTGTAAATATACTTTAAATAAAGGCGATAAGCATATAACAGTAGTCTTTACCTAAGAATCTGAAGAGCTTCTTTCTCGGCTTCCAGTGTTGATTTTGTGTTGAGCATTTCTTCCTGCTTATTCTCTAAATCACTGAGCAGATGCTTTAAGTTTTGCTTTTCATCCACATATGTAACCCTTTCCGATGCAAGCTTTGCAGACATCTCATGAACCTCTTCCTTGAGACTGAAAAGAAGTTGCCTCTGACAGTCCATAGCTGCCTTTTCATTCAAATACTCGGCAAAAATCTTATGTTGGGCTAACTTAGCCTGTTCCAAATCACTTATTGCATCATGATAGAGCTTCTCCACATCACAACCACGAATTTTTTCTTCATCAAACTTCTCTTCCCAAAATCGTTGTATATATCCTCTTTCAAGCAACTCAGACCTGATACATTCTGCCTCAGCTTGCCTGGCAGAACTCTCAGCTTCTATTCTTGATAATTCAGAAGAGATTGCTTCTGTCATCCTGCCACTTGTCAGAGCAACTGCAGTTTGTGCTTTTGTTGAAGGCTTGTTTGGTTGAAATCGCTTGGTTTGTCCTGTAAAGGAAAATTTTGCAGGGGCTTTCATATTTTTATTTAATTTGTAACATGCATATATTATTGGCATGCTAGGATGCTCAAATCTGCACCGTATAAAGGGGTTAGGAGGAGCCTCAGTTATGAATCTCTGCATTCATTCACTTGGCATCCTAGAAATGGTCTTTAGCATAAGAGGTACAGTACAAAGTCAATATACCTTCTACTTGTTTTTGTTTTCCAGTTGAGGTTATACAATTAAATCAGTAAACCCTAACTTATGCACTATTGTTTCCATGTATGGCCAAGAAACAGTAATCTCCTAAGATGTAGTTGTAGAACATCTTTGAACATAACAACGGTTCCGCTTCTTGTCATATATAGGTATTGATCAAATTATACATGCTTAAGAAACAGGAAACTATACAAATATATTTCTGTTCACCTGATCATTGAATATGAGATTTATAACATGTTAATTACTTTCTGGGAATCAATTAGAATAATAACTCTAACATCATCGCATATAGAAAGCCAGAGAGGGAATACCAAAAACTTTTCTGAGAATGCTCTTGTTACCAGCCAACATGTCCATATAAAGTGCTAGGGATGCCTGAGGACTTATCTCCTTCCCATCCATAAATCCCAGTTTTTTACTCGATATCTGGACTGCAGACAAGTCAGGTTTTAAGAGCTAGCACCAACTGATGAAGTGTCAGCTTATGTACATTATTCACCATATTTCCAGGACAACTATCATTTGGAAATTTCTGTACCTGGTCAATTATTCCCAGCGTAAGTTCATATTCTAACTGAGCTTTCCAGTCTATTATATCCTGTCTTGAAATAAACCTACAGCATCAGTTATTTTTTGTTAGAGAAAGGGAAATCTATAAAGAAAAAAAGAAAAGTAGCAAGAAGAAAGGTCAAGTTGATACTATACCTATCAGGGAAAAATTTGGCGTTTCCTTCACTATCCAAATAATTAGAACTCCAGTTACTTCCCAATGATAGTTTGCTGTGAACGATGCCAGCCTCTGCTAGGGCTTTTCACAGGAAAATTCAGAAGATCAAATTTATGCTTTTACCAATATGCTCCTACATGAATAAGTAAATATATCAACCATACCTTGGATAAACCCAAAATCTGGGTCTTCGATACTCACATCATCAAAAGCGGTAATTACCGACCCAGAAAGTGCTATGGTTGGAATAACTCTATTCTTCAAATTCCTAGAAAACAAATAATTCCATTTTTAAGATAGACCATGCAAAGTTAAGTTTTCTCAGCTTTAAAACATTTTTGAAACTATACACATGCAACAAGAACTAACCTTTCCAGAAGAGAACTCATTCGAACTAGCCATCTTGCATATTCTCTTCTGGTGCACAACTCACCAGCGTTTACATCATCTTCAATTATCTGTATACTTAATGACAATTTAGAGACGTGCTAAGAACTGGACCCAACTAAAGGTTCCAACAAGATTAGCATATAGCTGAGTAATATGAAATCATTGGCCAAGCAAACCTTCAGTTTCATCAAGACTGACAAAGCTTCCTGTTGTGTAGAATCCACAGCTACAGGGATTATAACAAGTTCAGGCTTGTGTACAGATGCTGAAACCCAAAATATAATAATTAGAAATCTCCAATAATGATGTCTAACAAAAGAAAAAATCAAATCAATTAAAATAACACTGAGAACAGATGTTAAAATGATGTTGAGAAGAACTAAGTTGTATAAAGGAGAATGAAATATATTCATCAACTAGATCTATGCTTAGAAACAGTAACCCATTCCTATTTTACCACATCTCCTGGGATCGTTCATATTACAATGAAAACTCTATGGTCACAGAAAATGGATGAATCAAAAGTGAAAGGTCATCAACATGGTTTTTTATTTTTTGATAGGTAAAAATTCACTAAAAAGGGGGGTGAACCCTAGTACACACAAGATACACAAGATCCACCACTTAAAGGGCAGATGAAACAAGAACAAAAAACAAAAAATCAACTATTGAAAATTAAAGCATCTAAAAAAAATCCAAGAAAGACCTCAGCAAGTAGAAAGAGGGCTGAGTAGACACCCAAGAGAACATAGAATAACGAAAAGATCTCTTCAAAATGTTGCAGAATACTCTTAGCAAGACTAAAGAGCTAAGGTAGTAAAAGTCCATCACAAACTGTGGAAAGTAAATTTATTTGTTAAAAATTTAAATGAAAAGAAAATAGAATTAGAACCGTTCACACCCAACCAACACCCCCCCCCCCCCCCCCCAAAAAAAAAAAAAAAAAACAAGAATATACCAGATGTTTCAGTAACAGCATCAGGTATGCCCTCCTGCCTTGCCTCGGGCACCATAGTGTTCCCATTAGATGTGTCAGCAGACTCCACAGTCTTGCTTTGATCACCTTCCGTTGCATTTGGATTTAATATACCATGCAAAAGTTGCAATGGACTACCAAAATGCAACTTAAAACCTGCATAACAAAATGCACCATCTTTCTAATCAATTATATCACGCAATCCCAATTAAGCATACACGTAAATAAAACAATTACTACCTTAATAATCAATATATCACGCAATCCCAATTTCTCATCTTTCTTACAGGTAATTGCAAATTGAAAAATACAAATTGCAGAGTCAAAATTCAAAAAAATAAAAAAATAGACTTTAACTACCCCTTAAAGCTGACCTTTCCTTGATAGTGAAAAGTGAGCAATTACAGCTGCAAGAACAACAATTGAAGTTCCAACGCCTATCACATATCCAGAAAATCCTACATAAAGTTAAAGTAAATAAAGTCATACCCTATTACAAAATCCGTACTTCTGGTGGAAAAAAAAAAAGAATTATCAACAAAAACAAGAAGCAAAATTGGTTTAACCAAGCGGGATTTGTAATGAACCTCGCTTCTTTTTCAGCAGCACCGGACAGTCAACAATAGCCCAACCACCAAAATCGTCGCTTTGATTATGATCCGGAGAAAACCACGACAGCTCAACATTCCTCTCGGCTATTGACGCGAAGAGATGCTGTCTGTGAACTGTGGGTCGGAGATAGCAACGAAATGGACTAGGAGAGTTGAAAATGGTGACATTGATGCGTCGTAAAAAAGAGGGAGTTTTAGTAGGAAGGATAAGAAAGGAAGAGTATGCAGCAGCAGAACACATTTTTCTACTGCGAAACAAAAATTGGAATTAGGGTTAGTGAGTTAGGGCTACTGTGGTGGCAAGTGCTATAGGCAGATTCGTTGGTATGGGAATGGGACATGGGAGGGTTCTAGACCTATGCTGCGCACTCTGTCTTTGACTTGATACTCTGTTTATACCGGCAACAAATAGGTTTGTACTTTTTTGGTATACTTTCGGTTTTTCCTTCTTTATTTTATTTTATTTTTTTATTTTTTCTTTGAATGTTTCTTCTTTTTCGTTACCCTTTTCTTCACTTGAAATTCTTTTCTTGTCTTTTCTGTTTTATTTTTAAATAATGATAATAAAATTAAGTGCTTAAAAAATCCATAACCACTAAGGTGCCTGATTCACTGATAGTGTTTTTGTGATGGAATTTATGAAATTTTATCCCCTAGTCTCTTGTAAGAATTTAAATCCAAAAATCAAAAAATAAAACACACCTTATTGATTTTGGCATATCACTTGAAATTGAATCTAGAAATTTCATAATGTACAAGTCATGCAAATTGACATATCAATTATCAAACATTAATATTAATATCGCAAAACTAAACAACCAAAAACTCAATTTTTTTGGTTATTCTTCCCACTTTTAGAGAGCACAATTTTTGTGATTATAGGTCTAAGAACTTTTTTCTTATTTTTCTGTGAATTCTTAAGAGAAAATATATTGTAAATTCTCAAGAGAAAATAATTTCCTCTTTGTCAATGTATAATCTTCTTTGTCAATGTATAATCACACTAAGGTTAAGAGTTAAGATTTAACACTATATATATAAATCCACTGAGCCCTTCCGCTAGATACCAATTAATTAATTTAAAAGTGTTCCAACACTATTGGATTAGTGCCCTTACCTTGCCCCAAAGTAGAAGGCTAATAGTTCCATGTTCCTCTCCTCCCCCCCTTACCACTCTGATTGATTAGCAGTAAAATATGAATACCCAAGGAAAATGAAAAGAATCCTGTTATGAGCAAGGCATGGATGTTTATCAGTCATGAACTCAAGCTATCCTCATTCTCATACCCAACAAAAAAATGTAACATTTACAGGGAACATAAGAATATAGTTATCTACATCAAGAGGGAGTCTTCTAAAAATAAAAAAATTAAACTAAATAATTTTATATTAAGAAGACAAGCACTTAGCATCGGAGACAGAGTACATGAGTTTGCTTTGAAGGGTTTGGTACTTTGGTGAAACTGCTGCCAATATGACAACGCCGCTGAGAAGGGCAAGACCCAATCCTAAACTATTAACTATCATGGATTCTGGACTGTGTTTTGATACATTTCTCTTTGTCTGTAAGAATGTCAACTTCTCCAGAAGGCCAGTTTCTGCTGTTGCTACTGCCAGAGCATATGTGTATAGACCAAGGAAGACATGCCAAGGTAAGATCCTTATCCTCACTGTTCGCACCTCTCCCCGGTGCCAAAAGCTCAAGAATCCCATCAACCACTGCATACAAAATGAAATATCTAATATCAAATTATCAAAGTCCTAGCTCAAATTTTTTGAGCTTAAACATATTAGGTTTCCTGGAAATTTAAAATTTATTAAGGAATTTTAGTAACGACTGCACTGCACCATCAGAAATATGCAAAAATCACATATATATCAGATCTACAGGGAATTTACTTGCTGTAAATGTTGATTTAGATGATGCTTTTAGTTACTTTTCTTGTCTTCTAATTTCATCCTAGTAAGAAGTGAATCTAAGATATCAATCTCACTGCAAACGAATCCTTTCTTCTTCAGCTTAATACCAGGGTCATAATGTTCAATTCCTTATTTCCTTGACCTCTTTTCCGTTTCCAGCGCATGTATAATTTCTATATTCTTGTTGAAAACAAGTTAGGATTTAATACATATATAAACATGCAATCCTAAATTTCAGCTGCACATTAACCAACATTAATATATAGTAATTTTTGGAAGCCTGCTGCCTGCTTCTAAGTGAGAATAACATAGCAGCTTGTCAAGTTTGATCCTATTTGGCCAGAGGCCACTTCTTTGTCTCTTAACCACTTCTAACTTAAGGATTTCATTACATTAATCTACTACAAATCACGTATTGCATCAAACTGCCTTTCCCCTTATTGGATGGGATTGTCATTGCTCTGGCTGCTTGTCAAGTTTGCACCTATTTGAAGCCAAATCGTCTCTTAACTACTTATCTCCCACCGACAGTGAGTTTTGATCTCTTGCACACTTGTAATGATCAAACTTCTTATCAATTTGGCATAGAGACTCCAATGCCAAAATAAATGAGCATATGACCACTAACCCCAAAAGCTTAGGTGATTTCCGGATAAAGTTTTTTCTCTTACAGATGGAACATATCTAATGTTCACTATTGGAATCCATCAACATAGTCAAAAACTTACGGTAATCTCTACAAGCGTAGATTTTTAGAAGAAAACTACACTACTTTGGTTTTGTGGGCTTTGGAAAATAACTTCTCAAAACCTCAAAGCTTTTTGAAAATTTCAATTGGGCTTCTTCCGGCCCATTTCAGGGAAAGTTTTTTTTCTTTTCTTTTTCAGCCAGAATGGAAAGTCTACTTAATGATATTATTAACAATGATGGCCCACATGCTTCCCAAATCTATAACTATAAGCATACAAGTATTGTTTATTAATCATCTTATTGAAAAGGACAAAACTTTCTCATTAAATTATTAAGAACTAGTTTCTTACACCGTTACACCCCATTACAGGGAAACAAATAATTAATGTAGTTGTGTTGCTTCTGCAAAGAAGCCAAAGCTGAGGACGATAATGGCATCAGCACATGTACATTAATATTTTCTCGGGAAACAAGCATCAATATCTATATTCATCCAGACAAAAGATAAACAATTTTTTTTTTTTTATGAACTAGAACTCAGAAACAAATCAAAATTTGAAAAGTTAAAGGCTTGAAGGAGAAAACCTGAGCTCCAAACAAGAAGACACATATCAAACCCATCCATGAATGCAGGCTATAGAAATTAGCTACAATCCCTCTATTTGCATGAAATTTAGTCCAAATCCCAAAAATCCCAGAAGCCAAAGCCACTCCTTGAAGACTCAAATGCACCGATTTCTTCAAATTTGTGGATCCAGGGAACCATCTATGCACCAAAATGGCTAGAAACACAAACAGCTAAAATCACCAAGCAATTCCCATTACGCAAAATTTAAATTAATTTTCTGGGTTCTCATAGTACCTTCTCCACTAATGACAATGAAACCAATTACCATAAACAGAGGATGAAGAACCTGTTCAAATTGAAGAAAGAAAAATGGAAAAGACAACCAATTTTAATTAGCTCCTTCAAAAAGAAATCTTTTTTTGTGGGTCTATAGAAAAAGAAATGCTGAAGCAGAGAGAGAGAGAGCATACTGAATAATTGAGGCCTTCTCGTGGAGGAGAGTGCACGAAGCTAGACTTGAAGGCAAGAGCCCAGAAGAGAACCAGCAATGCAACTGCAATCCCTGAAATTCTTGCAAAGAAGAGGAGGGAGATTAGTGAGAGAGACACTGCAGCCATCAGTGTTGGACTGTGGGTAGGTTTAAGCCTAAAGACAGCGAGCTCGGTAACAGTGAAATGGTGGTACTATTTAGGGGCTACCGACACCTTTTTTTTATTTTTTTTGGCCCGAACGACAGCCTCTCTAGTTCTTTATTTGAAAAGAAAACAAAAGTGAGTTACTTGTAGTCTGTAGATTGTTTCCATAGATCAGAGAACTAGTCTGAAATGTGAGTTAATAAGGATAATGTCCACAACAGATTTTTCAAATGAATCTGTGTGGCTTCGTCAATAAAGACATCTGTCCATTATTTTATAATAACATTCATATCATGATCAGAAAATTAAGAAATTAATTATTATTTTAATTTAATAACAAGATGTGTTCAGACTATTAATTAGTTTTAATCTGATCAAATTAGGTTATTCACACCAAAATAACAAATTTTACTCCCACAGCTATGGTTATGAGAAAAATAACATATTGATAAAATCATTTAGCGTTAATTTTACAATGTTTTTTATTTCGTTTTTATATAGAAAAAATACTTTTGTCGTGTAAATCAAATAAACAACCGTATAACTTGTATGTACCCATTCAAGATCTGTAAACAATGGTTTTGTCGTGTAAGGCAAATAAACAACCGTGTAACTTGTATGTACCCATTCAAGATCTGTAACAATGGTTTTAGACGAAAGACAAGGAAGAAAAATCTGGTTTAACACAATAGTAGGCAAGATAGAACAGAGATTCCACACAACATAGTAGAGAGGGTGTAAAGAGAATATCGAAGAAGAGAGCATCTAATTCAAGTTGGTGAAGTGTTAATATGACGACATGCAAGTAGTTCTGCTGAGGGCTTGGTCTAGGTTCAAATTTGAAGCATTGACAATTGCCAATGCAATCATTACAGACTAAAACAATTTGGACCGAGACTGGTGTATCAATTGCTTAAGCCACAACAGCCTTGACTCCCAAGCTAAGTGAGTCCCATTTGCAAACAGAATAATATGACATCAATTTCAACCAATCATAAAACAAAATGGACTAATTTTGATTGCATTCATAAGCCATAGATGGCAAAACAAAGTCTAATCTTCTGCCTCCCTGATGGAACTAAATTCTTTGGCAAACAAATATATTTCCGCCACCATCAGATATGAGGGCAAGTTGAAAAAAGAAAAGAAAATAAGATATTCTACTATTATCTGGACAATCAGAAACAGAACCACAAACATGGAGTATAATCACAAGACAATTATGCTGCTCTAATGAGCCTGTTGGGCTTTGTTGCTACCCACACTATTTAACAGCAAAATACTTATGTGCCACCTAAGCATGACTGGACATGCCCCGGCCCCGGCCCCTCCCACCATAGCCATACCCCCTCCCATAATAACCACCACGAAAACGGCCGCCACGTCCAGGACCACGGCCCCCTCGGCCACCACGATGCCTCACAAAATCACCAAAAGTCTGCAACCAGAAACAGGTATAAATATAGAACATTGCCCTTGTTGTGGGGTAAAAACAAAATTAAAAATTACCTCTGTATCAATTTTAATTTGCTCGGAGTATCTAGTCCTTCCATTCATGTGAATCGCGATCAAGTGCATTGGAGGAGAGGGAATCAAAGAAATCATCTTTGTTATAGACAGGCTGTGAGCACCGAAGAGTAGAATTAGACATTATAAGGACAAAGTGCAGACATCCAAACACAGTAACTCAGCATCAGATCTATACACAAGGTAGAATATCTCACATTGGCCTCAACTTTCAATACTTCATCATTATCCTCATATTGACTGTCATCATCACTAAAATTTCCATCCCCTTCATTGTCCTTCAAGTGAGGACTTGTTGCTCTTACCAAGATGACCCCAAACTTCATCCTTATTGAACTTCTCGTTCATTGCCATGAAATCAAAATCTTCTGTGAATCTAGTCACTGGGTGTGAACTCTGCAAAACATATACTCAATTTTTCAAGTTGTCAAAACCTGAATTGATCATTACAACCATCAGAATTCAACAATCTTGATTGGAGAAAATCTGATCCAAACGTGCATGAATTATCCGCTTTGAATGTGCATATATGTGAAACCACTAAATCATCACCTTACCCATCAAACACCATATGTCAAAGTATTGAGTATCAATTCATAAAATTTAAGCGCAATAGGTAATAACTTAGAGATTTCTAGGAATAGGGATATACCAATAATAGAAACCAATATTTAAAGCTCAAACTAAAATCCCTACACCAGCTATTTACAGGTCCTAGCCCTCAAGTGCTTCAGTTTCTATTTTAAAATGACGTTAGAGGTCCCTAATTATTAATCTTAAAAAGAAAAGGTCAACCGAACGTTACCCCCGATTCCTCTTCCTCTTCCGCTTCCGCGTCCCCTGTAGTTATGATGAGTTTGGATAGGAGCTCCATTAGGCTGGAGAGGAGGATAACAAAAACTTCAGAATCTTAACAAGGACATGGTATATGCAGTATTTGTATAAATGAGAAAAGGTTAATTCAAATGCATAAAAACCAAAAATTGTTTGAAGAACTAAGCAGTTAGCATATGTGAATAATCTACAGATTAAGCAAGGCAATTCCTGATGCAGATTCAACATGACAAACAGAAAGCAATCATCAAAATAAATTAAAATTGTGCTTGAGGGGAAACAGATAGCCTCAAATTCTTCACCCAAATTCCAGAAAATCCCAACTGACAATCCAGAGAATATATAAAAACACTGAGAAAAGTAAAGTAGTAAACGTGTTGGCATCGCACTGAGGTCACAGGGTTGACATTTGCCCATGTTATATATGGGCAAGCAAAGAAGAGCAACAGATGCACAGAGAGGGGGAAGAGGGGGGGGGGGGGGGGGGAGGAGAGAGAGACTAGAAGGGTAGTCAGAATAATAATAATAATACCTTATAAATACCACGTGAATGTACTGGCAAAGGCAGTATTGGTGGTTGAGCTTCAGCTGCAAGCGGCGCCGATGCTTCTGGTGATGCTGACAATGATACCTGAACCACTTCAACATCCTTATGAGGTATTTGTGAAGATTGAGCTGAAGAAGTTACAGGTGCTCCAGACTGTAACAGCTGCCCTGGGGTTATTAGAGAAGGGGCAGGCGTTTCTGTACGAATAGAATTTGATGTTCCCAATGGTAGAGGATGTAGTTTGAGAGACAGTTTGATATGGTAAGCTAGTACCAGAAATTACATTAGGTTTGTTAGAGATTGGGGGTACCAGAGCACTTATAACTGGAATTGAGGTGGTCAAAGGTGAAGGTGATGGTAAGTTAGCACTTGGCGTGGCTACTGGAAGCGAAACATTTGGTGCCTTGTTTGGCATCAATGACGGTAAATCAGAAGCTAGTGTAGCAGAAGGTACAGAAGGTGCAGGAGGAAGATTCAATGGCAAAGTTGATGGTGATAAGGAAGTCGATGTTAAACTAGGGGAACTAGTACTAGTAGGAAACAAAGGTGATGGAACTTGCAAGTTTGAAGCTCCTGGTAAAGAGGGATTGAAATTGGGATATTGCATTGGTTGCTGCATAGATGAAGGCATTGCTAGGCCAGGTGGTGGTCGAAGCAGAGGTGGCTGGTGCAAATGAGGAAGCACATTTGGTGCTCCATAATATCCTTGCCAATACATTGGCATAGCAAGCCCACCACCTCCATTTGCATTTGGAGGTGGTGGAGAAGGTCCCCACGACCCTAAGTTCCCTCCAGGCTGATACAAAGGCAAGCCCCCTTGGAAGTTAGACCCAGGGAGCCCCATCTGTGCAGTGTGGGAACCAATATCAGTCAGAGACCCGGTAGCAGCAGAAGGCAAGGTTGTAGATGATGTGACTGGTCTAGGATAGTGAGACTGCAAAAGACCATCAATAAAATTAGATTGGGGTTAACTTGATTTCATACATCTTATACTCAAAACTTCTCCTGCTAACCTGAATAATAGCTGGGTCATTGTTTAATGGTTGAGTAGGCTGTACAGGTGGAGAAGATTTAACCTGTAAGTCCTGTATAATAACGAAATATGTTTCAGCTAACGGAAATCACAATACCAGTATAAATTGAAATGAAATGGCAAACATATGAAATTCAAAGTTATACTTGGTACAAGAACCAAATTTCAATGCCAAAAACCGAAGATAAATGCAACTCTGGCTCTGTAATTGTTTTTGATAGAAGGTGAAAAAGCTCCAAAGAAAGCCAATAATTACACGGATATGATACTTTCAAAAACAAGGTTGAAAAATGCCACTCCATCTCTGAAATTTTAACTCATACAAAGAGAAAAATCTCCACAGCCAATATATACACTCATATGATACTTAAGTAAGGATGACAAATGCCAGTCTGTCTCTGTAATTCTAACTCATAGAAAGAGCAAAATCTCTAAAGAAAGCCAATAAATACTACATTCTAAATCAAGGTTGACAGTATAAGATATCACCAACTGAGTTCTCATTTGAAAGGACCTAACAACACTACCACAACAGGTGCTTATAATGTGCATATAAGATACCTTGATATCAGTCCCTCGGAAAAGTATATATTCATACACTTTGTCGCCTGGAGGAATTTGAGGGCCATCATTTTTCCTCCCTTCTGTTCCAAAAGATCGTACTACCAAAAAAAGTAAAGGAATCACCACACAAATCCACAATCGTAAATAACATAAGCAGAAATTTTTGGAGAAGGTGTAGCAAATCTAGTAGCATTAAATGCTAGACATTGTAAACTACACATCAAGGATGTGATCGTAAAACCCCAAAGGTGAAATTTATAATCTACACTTGTACTAGAATTAAACATATGACACATCCCAAGATCTCCAATTTATAGTTCAACTGAACTCAAACATACAGCTTTATATATCAGAACAAAAACTTGAGAACATTGAAATATTCAATATTCTATACCAATTACCAAGAATCCAAGATAACAAATGCAACAGAAATATTTATAAGTTATGCATATATAAATATCCATAAGGTTCATTTCTGAAGAAATGATGAATAAACACCAAAATTTCAATTCCATGGTAACAGAAAGCCAAATTTAGGCATGCTGGCAAACAGGAAGTCTTTCTCTTTATTCCTTCTGGTTTTCTCCAACTTCTAATCAATATAAAGCATGTGATCTTTCTTTAATGTTGTGTCAGACCGCAGAATATTTGATGCAGAAGCAAAATCATAAAATCTAGCTTTAAAATATCACATAAGAAAGAAATAAAAAAATAGGCATAAATAACATGAAATGCAGGACAAAAAGAAGGCTGAACTTAAACAGACAGTAGATCAACATTGAAAAAATAATAATAACAGGACACCAGCAAGCAACATTACTCAGTTAACTTCATATACAGATATAGTATTAACAGGTATACAGAAAATACTACACACTAAAGGGCTGCCAATTACATCATATCACACCCTAAATCCAAAGTTCATATACATTCCAACTGAAATGTGTATTTAACAGGGGCATGTGCTACAAAAAGAAAACCCTTTTCAGTGTGATAGCAACGGACCCCAGAACAATTAGAAGATCAAACAAACTATTCAATATATCATCAAAAAAATAAAATTGTTCCCATCGAAATCTAGAAACTAGAACCATTGAAAACAAAAAGTAATTAATTGATATAATCTAAACCCTAATTCAAAGACATAAAAATAAAAACCAATTCTGTCAAGTACGAAACTGACACAAAATTACTGAAATTTGAGGAACAATTAAAAAAAACCCCTTTTGCCAACCCAAAAAGAAGGGGAAAAAAAAGAAAAAAAATAAATAATTACCATTCCTCAGTCCAATACTGGATTCTTCTGTGTTGATGTTATACAGAATTCCTTCATATCTGATCTCACTCTTCGATGTCAAGCTTATCAAGCTCCCTATGTAAGAATCGGCCGCTGAACTCGATCTTGAACCACTCTCTGACGCCATAATCTCCGATACTCAATCATAAACTATAAAGGAGACACACCGAGAGAGAAAGAGAGAGAGAGAGAGTGTAGGGTTTTGATTTTATTTTGAGGCACTCTTCTTTCATTCAGATAATCTCAAATCTGTTTCTGCTTGTGCCAAAAACAAGGTCTAATATATCTTCCATTTTCGATTAATTTTGGTAATTTCATGTCAGCAACCAATCATAGACGACCACGTGAGCAGGCATTGGACTAGGACGGTCTTTGTGATGGAATTGAAGGAGAAAGCAGTCCAAGAGTGATGTTGTTCTGAATTGGAGGAAACGGAAATAAGTTACAGTACAGAGTTTCTGAATAGCATAGAGGAAATTGAGTTTTGGGGGTGGTTTACTGGTTTTACCTTCCTCTACTGTGAATTTCTTACGAGTTAACAAAGAAGCATCCAATAACATAATCATAACTAGATGAGGTTCTAACTTCCAATGACTAATGAAAATTATAGTTCTAAATTTGGGTTTAAAAATATATAAAATTTCCCAAGTTGTTAAAGATTTAAAATTAGTGCTTTTTTTTTTCTTTCTAAAATTAGAAACTTCAAGTAAAAATTCGTTATTATTATCATAACTGCAATCATAAACAGTTGATTTAAAATTTCATTGTTATTACCAAAATTGAAGCCCAAGCTCCTAAATCAAATTTTGTCCAACCTAATCAATGGCTAAGCAAAACCTACTTCAGTGTTGGTGAGCATTTTAGAATTTAGCTGAATGGGTATTCATGATTAAAGGTGCTTATTTTCACATTTATTTTATTTCCAAAACTTAAAATGATGATTTTCTTACAACCTTACCACAGTTAAAAAAAAAGAAGAAGAAAAATGTATAAAAAAGTTAATAAAAAAATATGCTTGTTGGTCAATTCTTCTCTACTTCAAATATATAAAGGTCTTTGACTATGGAAAAAATGTATTCAATTGAAATCAGAAACAAATTCTTAGCACTGAAGTGTTTACATGTAATTGGTTTCAAAAGTCATTCATAAATTAAAAGCGTCTTGACTTTGAAGGAACAAGCCTGGTGTGGAACTTTAAAAAAACATGTTCAACCTTTTTTTTTTTTTTGGGTACTAGATGTAGGCTGTTGATTATTTAAACAAAGATTAAAGAAATACAAAATCGTCATATTTTTAGGGATTCAACTTCTCTCCATTAGTGTTATCACCAGTACACATGTTCAAATGAGTGTAATGTTTATTATTAAAACTCAATCGGTTAAGATTAAATATCAGTTTGATTTTGTGTTTGAAATGTGTTTTGGTGTTTGGAGACTAAAAATAACTTTCAACTTGTATAATAGCATATTTTATTAAAGTTCAAACTTACTTTTTGTCAAACGTCAATACAGTTTTAGTCTATTTTTCAGAAACTACTTATGTGTAACTTTTTCAGACCATATTTATAACAAAATACAATAAACAACTTTTATATTATTTTTTTTGACAAAAATATCCTCTCTTTTTTTATATATTCTTATGATTCAAAATCACTTTTTTGAATAACTAACCAAATACAAAATAAATTATGCTACAATTAATCATTTCATAATCTCTACTAACAAAATCAATTTTCTAAAACACTAATTTTTAAACACCAAATCAAACTGGTCATAAATTTAGTATTATTAAAAAAAATCTCATTCTTGTTGGTCTTAAATTTCCAACTTAAATGAATAAATCTTAGCTCAATCTATATCCACTTGATTTCAATACCTCTCAAGACATCAAACACTAACTTAATCTCTTAGTGATGACTGGCACAGCCACTTCTAATCTCTTACCTTACTTAAGCTCTACGGTTTATCCCAACACAAATTGGATCAGGAACATCAAAGCCAAAAATTAAAAGGAATAAAAAAAATTAAATAAAAGTAGCAAATCGGATCTAGCAACTACATGACATATTTTTTTAGCAATTCTATAAAAATAACAAAATAAAAAGATCATGATTTTTATCACTATTTTAGATAAGAAGCAAATATCTGAAACTAGCTTCTTATCCAGACTACAAGGTTTCAAATATTTTCTTGTTGATTCAGCTGAATACTATAGCCAATATGATTTGCCTGGGATAAAGGGAGTGAAGAGTTAGGAGGGAGATGAGTCTCTGTGATTGCTAATCCTTTTGATTAGTAATTATTATTCTACTTTTATTAAATCTCGACTGTTGAGTTTTAATAATATACATGACACTTATCTGAATATGAATTTTAATAATATACATGACACTTATCTGAATATGCATATGGAAGTATTGGGTGATAACTCTAACAGAGTGGAGTTGAATCATATATAAATCTACACTATATATAAAAGTAACTTAATGGCATAAATTTTTATTTTCTTAAATATTCTTATAATTTTTTATAATTACATAAATATCCTTACTTGTTATTTTATTTTAAATAGACAACTATTTTTTTTTTTTTTTTTTTACAATTTTCCTAATTCTTTTCCAATTTAATATTAACAAAGTTTTAATTAATTTAAAACTATTGATTGCTTTTTTACTTTTACCTCAATATTAATAAATCTATATATATGTATATATATATTTAATAATTATATGTCATAGTAATTAAAAATGAACTAAGATTATGGTACCTTAATTATGGTTAGGATATCGTAACTGATGTTAGGATTAGGATATCGTACTTAGGACTAGGGTTATGATACTATACTTTAGGCTAAGGTACCGTAATTAGGATTAGGATTAAAATACCATAATAAGGGCTACGATTAGGATATCTTAATTAGAATTAGGGTATTGTAAGTAGGTTATGATACAGTAATTAGGGTTAGGGGACCGTAATTACGAATAGAGTTAGAGTATTGTAATTAAGGTTTAGATATCTTAATTATGATATCATAATTAGTGTTATGGTTAAGATATTGTAACTAAGGTTAGGACACCATAATTAGGGATAGGGTTAGAGTATTGTAATTAAGGTTAGGATTATAAAATTAAGATACTATTATTATTGTTAGGGTTAGGCTACTGCAACTAGGGTTAGGTTACCATAACTAGAGCTAATTAGGGCTAGGGTATCGTAACTAGGGTTAGGGTACCGTAATTAGAGTTATGATATCGTAACTAAGGTTAAAATATCGTAACTAGAGTTAGACTATCGTAATTATGATTAAGTTATTGTAATTAGGATTATGTTACCGTAATTAGGGTTAGAATTATGATTAGGGTATCGTAACTAGGGTTAGGGTTTGGGATTACCATAATTAGGATTAGGTTATTGTAACTAGGGTTGGGATTAAGGTACAATAACTAGGGTTAGGATTAGTGTACCATAAATAGAGTTAGGTTACCATAATTAAGGTTAGGATTAAAATACCATAACTAGGATTAGGGTTAGGTTATCGTGATTAGAGTTAAGATATTGTAACTAGGGTTAAGGTACCGCCATTAGGTTTAGGTTAAGATATCATAATTAGGGTTATCGTACTGTTATTAAGGTACCATAATTAGTGTTAGAGTTAGGGTACCGTAACTAGGATTATAATACCGTAATTAAGATTAGGGTTAGGGTACAGTAACATTGGTTATTAGGGTACCGTAATTTTGGTTAGGATTAGGGTACCGTAATTAGAGTTATGATATTATAATTAGAGTTAGGGTATTATAATTAGAGTTAGGGTATTATAATTAGGGTTAGGGTACCATAACTAGAATTAAGATACTGTAACTAAGGTTAGGGTATTGTAACTAGGGTTAGGGTCATAGAACTGTAACTACGATTAAGGTACTGTAATTAAGGTTAGAGTATCCTAACTCAAGTTAGGGTGCCGCAATTAGTTATATATCATGAACACGATTTAAGCACAATGTACATGCCATGAAACTAGTATATTTATATATATGAAAAGAGATATATGACTTCTATTCTCATTCAAGGTATTGCTAGATTAATTCACTGTTAATTTAATCGGTAAAGTCACAAAACTTAAACCTATCAAAATTTTGATTATTCATGAATCAAATTTTGCTAATTATAGTTGTATCATTTCATATATAATCTTACCTTAAAAATAAAGGGCAAAAAAGAAGAAAAAAAAAAAATCTTCACACTTATTTTTTTTCTCTTTTTTTTTTAATAGTAAAAAGCACTCCTTTTTATTTTCTTATTGAAAACTATTTTTTGGCTTATTTATTATTTTGATTTTTGAAAATTACATTATTTTCTATTTTGATCATTGAAAAAAAAAATCTAATAAATCAGCTATACTTTCTATTTTTTTAATTTGATCCTTCAAGATATAATTTTTAAAAAATTATATTTTTAATCAACTTAAAACTATTAAATTTAAATGTTGCACAACATTATTCATTCATACAATTATGAATACTTGAGAAAAATTAAATGATTTATGAATTTTTTTTTATTTAAAAAAAATTCAGGTGTAACTGAAATTTGACAAAATAAATTATTTTAATAATTGAGTCAAAATTCATATGATTTTCTCTTTTATGTATTAATAATTATGTTTCATCATCTTTTGAAAAGTATATTAACTATTTTAGTTAGATTCTATCTTAATTTAATAATTTTAACTTATTTAAAAATATAATTAAAAAAATTAAAACAAAAAATTAAAACAAAAAATTAAATCCTGGGATCTAATTAAAAAAAAATAAAATTAAGGACCAAAGTAGAAAAATGAAGTAATCTCTTGAAGGATGAAACTAGTAAATAAGTCAGTTTTTTTCTATGTTTTTTCCAAATTGAAATGTCTGTTTGGTGCATAGGGGGTTTTGCGACTTGAAATGACAAATATATCCTTCCCATATCAGAACCTGGAAGCACCAAACTAAATCCCAAGTACAAAACTCCTTCATCGCAAAACCATAGAAGCTGTATCGTATGAATATCACCTTCAATTACACAGCGATCTGTTGAATTTTGAATTTTCTAATGTTTACGCCACAGAGAAAGGCGTGGCCGGCGTTATCGCTTTCCCCGAGGATAGAATTGCAGAAGACTGGTGCAGGGGCGGGTTCGAACCCTAGAAGTTTGGGGAAAGGGAAGGCGATTGTTGATGGACCACCACCACCATTGGCTTCTCTAAGTGAGAACCAAGAGAATATAGTAGTGGGTTTCGATACTGGAAACATGGAGGATTGGAAGAAGTTTAAGGAAGCTGGTCTACTGGATGAGACGGCCATGGAGAAGAAAGACATGGAGGCACTTGTGGAGAGGGTTTCAAAGCTTCAAAAAGAGGTTAGTCTGAAATTTTTTGGTGGGTTTGTGTTCTACTTTTGCTGCGTTGTTTTGTTTTGGGTTAATGCGAATGGTTGAAATACATTACGTTTTGTGCAGGTTTTTCTTTAATTTTTGGTCTTTTCGACAAGTCCTTTTTCTTTTCTTTTTTCTGTCTTAATTTACAATTGCACACGGGTGAAAATGATTCTGGTGGGTTAATAGTTCGTTACTAATCTTCAAAAAATCAAACTACAAACAATTTAGAAAAGGTAAAAGAACTTGTCATTTGTCAATTGATTTGAGTTGCAAAAAGTTGTAGAGAGAGTCAAATGAAATTGGATACCTGGAAAGAGCTTTTGGATGGATACCAAATTAATTTACCCTGTTAGTTTAATCCAAGAAAAATAATGAGGAAAATAATAAAATTCCATAATTGTAATCTAAGTATTGCTATGAGGGACCGAAAATTTTTAAACATTCTTGCAGAATAAATAGAATTTTTTCTTATACTCTCTTGAGGCATTGGATTGCTGTGCAGGAGTGTTTCTGACCCACTCTGCATTTTGTTAGCAGATCAAGTACAGTGGAAGCATTAGGTTCACAAAAAAGAAAGATGCAGAAATAATCACAGAACCAAAAAACCCAAAAAGAGAAGAGCAACAATATTGAAAATGTATGCAATGAAATTATAAATGAAAAAGAGACTCCAAGCACACTCTAGAAAATTATGTCCAGTCAAAAGTTTATAGTTTTAACCCTTTCTGCATATGGACTATTTAAGACTTTAAGGCACACGTTATTATATCTTTGTTTTCCAAAACCTCATATACCTGGATACCTCTCATGTCAGTCCAATGTTTTAAAAAGCACTAGGTGCATCTAGGCGATAAGGGCTTCTATTGCTTAGGCACTATGCGCACTTAAGTAAAAGAAAATTAGAATAATTTTAGGAGAAGATATATATAATGATAGTGAGAATGTGGGATTGAAATTAATATATATATATATGTTCACAAAAAATATTGTATTAAAGATTTAAAGCTTATAGAATAACACGTGAGCCATTTCAAACCCTAGATATATATATATAAATTTTTTTTTTTTTTTTTTTTTTTTGTGGAAAAGATAAGGTTTTGTGGTTTTTATAAGCAAGAGGTTAAGGTTTGTATGGATTTTGTAAATTGTACACCTATTATATATTTACTATATATATGTTATTATGATCCAACCAAACAAGGCCTTGAAAAAAAAAAAGCTGCAACAACCCAGGCGTGCACCTTAGCCGCCTAGCACTTCAGGTGAAGTGCATGCCTAGGTATGCCTAGAATGTGTCTCAACTATCATTGTCTCGCCTAGACCAAACAAGGCGCTTTAGGGGTGTGCCTTGCCTGCGCCTAGCGTCTAGGCGTGCTTTTCACAACACTGTGTCAGTGTACAAATTTAGCATATGATTAATTAGGTTCAAAATCCAAATTTATAAAAGTATCCTTTAAGCTTCTCCATTCAAACTTCTGATCCCAGTCATGTTACCTTCTTATCTCCAGTTAGCCTTAGGTTGGGTTTCACTGAAGATAACACAGTAGAGGATGATATTACATAGAAACATATTTACAAATTATGTTTTATTTTCATACAATTTGCAAGTGTACACATGGAAGATGACTGGGAGCATGCAGACAACATTAACAATTAATGAATGTTTTCTGGAAGCTGAGTTTTTGGAGCATTTTGTTGCTGGTGGGAGGCATATGGTGGTTAATTTTTACTAAAAAAATGATGATGTGTGGTATGGCATGAGTTCATTCCGGGAAATGGTTTCCTTATTTAAGAAGATGAAATAATTTTCTGGCTCTTGACATTAATTTCTGCTGACTGCTATGCCAAATGCCTGAAAAAACCAAAAGTATTTTCCAAATAGTCATTGTCTATGTTTTAAGCTGTTGTTTTTCAATCTGTTCCCCTATATAATTTACTGTCATCTGTTGTTCTGTTTCAAGAGAGAACATTTTTGTGTGTTGCATGTAATTTGTTTTTAATTGTTACCCAGCTGTAGTCAAGCATATAAGTTAGTTTATCTATTCAATGTTTCCTCAGCCCAAAAAAAGCTATCCATTTTCTCTGAAGGCCATAAACACGTGGCCGTTTTGTATCTTAAGGTATCAATTTTTTCACTATCATATTTCGATCCTTTAACCATTTTCAAAGTTTAATAATTACACTGAGGGTAAAATTGACTATATAATGAGGATAAAGGGAAATATAATTAGTTAAATACTTTTTTGGGAGGTGAAATTTCCTGGTTGAACATGGGAATATTTATTGAATGTGCATGCCATTATTCTTAAGATTCGTGTTTGTAGGTTCTTGTAACTTCTTTTAAAAAAATTTGCCACTCAATATATTTCTCTTATATGGATTGAAGGTGGGAACCTATTTTAATATGTGATAATACTGGTAAAAATATATATAAGTATATTTCGTGTTTATTTGGTTGCAACTATTAACTTCATTGGATAATTGTTGGAAATGGATTTTGACATCATTTGTTGTTGAGTTTGCTTTGCCAATCAGAAGTTGTGGGTAATTAGCCATTATGTTATAATCTTTATTTTGTGCCTAGGTTCCTTGCAGTGCATGTATGGTAGTTTTCAGTGCCACCTTCCCCTGTCCCAAAAAGAAAAAATGAAAAAGAAAAGAAAGGTAATCCTGATAATGTGATATTTCTGTAGTACAACAAGACTTCAATTGTTTTGGATATTGCAACGATGTTTGTGGGTCAAACCAGCAATCTTTGTATGTTTGTGGGTATAACCAGTAACCTTTGTCCTTTGTCCTTTGTCTATCTATGCGATCTATGTCATATTGAAGTCATAAAATGTATGTTCTGGACAGGTTCCTATAGATGTTATGTATTATGTTCATACTGGTTAACATTTAAATAATGATATAATTCCTTTGATTTCTATAATACTTTCTCTAGAAATGTTTCACATTTTTATCTTGAACATGTGTTTTGATCAATTATTTCATGATTTGGTAAATTATTACTTTTTTTTTTTTTTGGTAGCTTTTTGACTACCAGTACAATATGGGCCTCCTCTTGATTGAGAAGAAACAGTGGACTTCGGAGTATGAGGAGCTAAGACAGGAACTAGTTGAAATACGGGAGATCCTTAAACGAGAGCAGTCATCACACTTAATTGCATTATCTGAAGTTCAGAAGAGAGAGGAGAATCTCAGGAAAGCACTAAGTGCAGAGAAGCAGTGTGTGGGTGATGTATGTTACTCTTTTATCTTGAATTTTTGTGTTGTTTTATTGTACATGCTTTTAACTTTTCTTTACCAGTCTAGCAGGGGAGAGGTTTTGACTACTATGTCATCATTCACATGCACATGTATGAAACATCATCTAAGTTTGTTATCTTTCTGAGCATATTGAGTCTCAATATAATTTTATTTAGATAAGGAAGCTATCACCGTCTCTGGCTGGATTTTTGAAAGAATATGGTCTATATAGTAGTCATCTCAGTTTTTCACATTGACTTTATTCTCAATATTTACATTTATTAAATTTAGCTTCCCTCTCTTTCTTTATCATCCGGGACTCTCTTTTCACAATTCTTTGTACACGTCTTGTAAAGACAGACTACTATGTTCTTGAGATAGACAATATCTGTTTGATTAATTGTTTGATGTTTGGCAGTTGTTTGAGTGCTTCCGTGCTACTTAATCACCTTCATATAAACTTATCTCTATATTCCTATGTCTTCCATATGGTAGTCAATAATTTAATAGTGACACATTCTTGCTTATGCACTAAATCTTGTGTTAGCTCTCAAGTATATTCAATATGTTCTGGATATGGATGGCAATTTAGTGCCCCAACTCCCAACTACCAAGCCCCCAAATCTTGCATTATCAACATCTCTTAGTATTGAATGACTGCTTCCATTTTCTCTGTTTCTGTCTTTATATGCAAACCTTTTCCCCCCTTATGTTTGCTTGTTATCTAACATGACAGTTTTATGTCTTACATTGTTTACAACCTGGTAAATTCTTATGATTGAAGCTTCTCTTGCCTTTGTCATTTGCAAGCTGTCTAAGGGAACAACGTGGTGTCTTCTTACACTGATACACGTTTAATGTGAAACTCAATTGAAAGTAGTGATATGGTTCTGAAGATTAATTTTGATTTGCAGATGCTGCAATGTCTTGCTTTTGATAACTGCCTTTCATATCTACCACTTTCAAGAGTACCTCTTTTTTTTTCTTTTCTTTTTTGTTTTTTTTTTGGTGGGGGGGGGGGGGGGGGGGGGGGTGTGGGAGGGAGGGAGGATCTTCTGCAGAATATTATTACAAATATTGACTACATTGCATTCTTAGATAGCTGAAAAGGATTATAGCTTTTTAATTCTTAGTTCTTACATATAGTTTAATTTTAACTTTGTGGGTCTTGTTGTTGAGTCCTCTTCTCGTATTTAAAATGTTTCATTATCTGCTTTGTCCCAAACTTATGAGAAGATTCATAATTTTTGTAATATGCTCTTGCTAGTTGCTTGGATTGTCAATCTGTTATTAGTTGCTTATTTAGGCGACATTGCTTTTGATAATATATTGTGGAAATGCAATATCTATTTTCAGCTTGAAAAGGCTTTGCGCGAAATTCGGGAAGAGCATGTCCAAGTCCATTGTGCATCTCAGACAAAGTTGGATGAAGCTAGTGTGTTGGTTGTTGGTATTCAAGAGAAATCTTCAGTGGTGGAAGAAAGGTTGCATGCTGCAGAAGCTAAGCTTGCTGAGGTAAACCGAAAAAGTGCAGAGTTAGAGATGAAATTGTGGGAGGTAGAGGCTCGTGAAAGTGTGATTCAGAAGGAGCGTCTATCTTTAATCACTGAGTACGTCCTGTCATATTCATTTGTATTATTTGTTTACCATATTAGTTATACTTTCACACTTCTTTTAAATCATTTGCTTCCAATTGTTGAAGTCGTGAAGCATATGAGGCAACTTTCTACAAACACAGAGATGATTTAAAGGAGTGGGAGAGGAAGCTACAAGAAAGAGAGGAGATGCTATGCCAGGGTCGTAGAGTTCTGAATGAGAGAGAAGAAAAGACAAATGAAAATGAAAAGCATCTTAATCAGAAAGCAAGGGACATTGAAGTTATGGAAAAGAAAATTGATTCATCTAACTCAATGTTGAAAGAGAAGGAAGCTGATATCAGTCGAAGATTAGCAGACTTGGCTGTGGAAGAGGAAGTGGGTTTCTTGTTTTTCTTGGCCCAATCATATTTATTTAGGAAAAAATATAACATCAATTTTTGGTTATTCATATGTGATTTCATTCTGTAATTGCAGAGAGTTGATTCCCTGACAAGGACACTGGAGATGAAAGAGAGGGAGTTGCTTGCATTGGAAGAGAAACTTAGTGTTAAAGAAAGAGTAAGTTCCAGCACCTGATATCTTTTGTTTGGTCTGCGATCTATTCTGATTTTTGGTACTTTGATTGGAAAATAGGCATACTTAAGTTATTATATAAGTTGTATGCAAAGTAAACTTGATCTTTGCTTAGATACTTATGTATATGGATGGGTTTATGATGCATGTCTTTTGGTTATTATATTAAGAGCTACTTGGCTCCTTTTTATGGTAAGTTATAACAAATACTTCTGACGATGATTAGTACAGTGGATGTTTTTTATGTGGTACTATATCCAGTGAGCGTTGTCATATATATTCTTTGATTGATCCATGTAAAAGTATGATTACTATAAACATCTTCTGTTTGTTCCCTAAATGCTTGTATTCAGGCCAACTATTTTTCCTGTGTTCATCATGCCTGTGTTAATCATGTCTGTGTCTGGATGCCATGGAGATATAATGTCCTGTCTGTGTGTCTGGTGCAAACATTTCTACGTACCTGTGCTTTTCTTGAATGGTATCGAATGAACTGTGGGTACATGATTATGTTGTAATCTGACTCTAATTTCCTGGTTTCTTGCAGGTGGGAATCCAGACTCTCCTTGGTGAACAGAAGGATATGCTGGCTACAAAACTGCGGGAGTTTGAGCTGGAAATTGAAGAAAAGAGTAAATTCCTCGATGAAGAATTTAGTAGCAAGGTAGCTGCCTTGGAGAAGAGGGAAGATGAAGTCAACCACAGGGAAGATAAGTTGGGAAAAGAAGAGCAAGCTTTGAGTAAGAAGGCAGAGAGAGTCAGGGAGCAAAATAAGGAACTTGAAACGACGTTAAAATCTTTAAAGGATAAAGAACAAGCTGTGAGGGCCAAAGAGAAAGAACTGGACACGGAAAAGCAAAAACTGGTTGCTAATCAGGAGAGTTTGCATAATCTTAAAGATGAGATTGAGAAGGTAAAAGGCGAACTTTCTCAGCAGGAGCTACAAATTTCCGAAGAAAGTGAGAAACTGAGAATTACTCAAGCAGAGAGGTCTGAGCATATCCACTTGCAATTGGAACTGAAACAGGAGATAGAGAATACCAGACTCCAGAGAGAGTTTCTTCTGAAGGAAGCTGAGGACCTAAAGCAGGAGAGGGAGAGGTTTGAGAAAGAGTGGGAAGTGTTAGATGAGAAAAGAACTGAAATTGGTAAAGAAAAGAGTAAAATTGATGAAGAGAAAGAAAAATTGAAGAATTTACTACATACTGAAGAAGAAAGGTTGAAAAGAGAGAAACAGGCTATGCAAGATCATCTAAAGACAGAGTTGGGAAAGCTTGAACTGGAGAAGGAGTCATTTGGAGCCACAATGAGGCATGAGCAGCTAATTTCATCTGAAAAAGCTCAAACTGAGCATGAACAATTGCTTCAGGAATTTGAATTGAAGAAAATGAATCTTGAGAATGAAATCCAAAAAAGGCAGGAGGAAATGGAGAGAGACCTGTCTCAAAGAGAGAGAAGTTTTGAGGACGAGAGGGAAAGTGAGCATAATAATATCAATTTCTTGAAGGATGCTGCTGAGAAAGAGTGGGAAGAAGTACAGCTTGAAAAGCGTAGATTGGTAAAGGAAAAAGAGGAAGTTGAACTCAACAAGAAGCAACTGAATGTAGACCAACTTGACGTGCAGGAAGACATTGATCAGCTTGGTATACTTACTGCCAAGATTAAGGAGCAAAGAAGAAAGTTTTTGTTAGAAAGAAGTCGCTTCCTTGTATTTGTTGAGAAGCTCAAGGGGTGCAAGGGCTGTGAAGAGGTTATTCGGGATTTTTTTATCTCTGATCTTCAGCCACCTGGGGAGGAAGAAAGGGAGACCACTACCTCCCCGTTGGTGGATGATGAGCTATTGAAGAACTCTCAGGATGAAATAAATGATTCTGGTTTGGGTTGTTCAGGATCTGCAGGGCGCATGTCTTGGCTGCATAAATGCACCTCTAGGATTTTCAAATTATCTCCAAGTAAGGGTATGGATGCTGTTACTGCTCCAGTTATGAGTAGGTCATTGCCAACGGCAGATGTCGTGGTCAATACAGGAAAAGCAGAAGGGCCTGAAATACTTGTCAATAGGGAAGCAGCACAAGGTTTCCAACTGGAACAGCCACAACCATCATATGGGGTTGCTCATCATTCATTAGATATCCAAGATCTCCAATTTGATGACATAATTGCAGAGGCTGGAAATGCTGCATCAGTTGATGATCATAGCTATGTGGACAGTATGGTAGAAGGAGTTCCAGAGAGTTCTCAGCAATCAGTTCCGAGGCCAGGTCGGCGCAAACCTGTGAGAAAACGCAAATCTGGAATGAATACGAAGTCTGATGATAATGAACATCATAACGAAGTGAGTCTAGGAGACTCAACTCGTATTGATAAACCAGCTAGTAACACTTCAAGGAAGCGGCGCCATACTTCTAATAATATTACTGAAAGTGAGCAGGACGCTGGTGATAGTGAAGTTCGTTCTGAAAGTGTCACAACCGGGGGTCGAAGGAAGAGGAGACAAACAGTTGCTCCACCTGAGCGTAGTACTGGAGAAATGCGATACAATCTCAGGCGGCATAAGACGTAAGTCCATTTTTTGTTTCAGTGCATTAGGTGGCACGCTGACAGATTTTATGTGGAGTTCTATGCACGTGTGTCTGAATTTTGGGGTGTGGTCCTTTGATGATAACTAGGCCAAATTAGGCTAAGGACCTGTTAGATGTGCATTAAGTAGAAGGTTATAGTTTGTTGGGATAAAAGATACTTCCTCAACTTTATATTTATCCATGTATTTTCTTTATTTGTTTTTCTTGTGTTAAAAGAGGGGAGGGAGGCGGGTTGATCCTTAACATTTTTGTGACTCAACTTGTAAAATGTCACACAGGCCTGCCTGGTCTCATTGTTGTGGTTTCAAATGGTTCTCGAGGTCGTAAGAGTTCATAATTAATGGGGTCCTTTATTACAAATTCTTACTGATTTCCTGGTAATAAATAGGCCAGATTGACCAATGTATTCCTGGGTAGTATCCACCAACAATGATCTAATGTTGTTTCAAACTGCGTGTTTGAGATGCAGCTTCAGGAAATTGCTATTTTGGAGCTACTTCATACTTGATTGCTCACTAATATATGGACAAGTGCGTTCAAAAACAAAAAAAATTAATATAGGATGCAGTGTCTGCCATAAATGAAAATCTCAATAAAGAAGATAGCTATTTCCTTTTGTTAAAGCCCTCTACAGAGAATGAGTTGGTGTTTAGGCATCTTTTTTTTTTTGACTGTTGAATGGAAGGTGATTGAACACTATTTTTTTAATTTTATTTTTCCCTTTATCACCATTGAAGCTCACAAGTCGAGCAGTAAAGTTTCTTTTAATAATGGTTAATGCTTTATTTGGGATGTGAAATTAGGAAGAATGATTCGAAGAGGAAGGGAAATGAGAGGAGAAATAGAACAAGACCAAACTATCTTCTACATCTGTTTTCTATCCTCCCCAAATCATTCCTTCCACTTTCACCTCTTCAAAATATAGCTTAAGAGTTGTCTTAGGTGGATGATAAGACATATTGTGTTTTGTAACCGTTGAACTAATGGTGAATGAATTTTTTTTAAGTGGCATTTTGCACATCCTCCTTTGTGGTATATACCAAGTGAATAGAATATCAGGAAACTTAATGAAACTGAATTCCTAAATTCCGAAAGTATTGAATGCATTTGGATTTTGATTAATACTTAAATATGTATGAGGTAATATTGGAAGTGTGCTGTACGTTGCCATATCTGGCTTGTATGAGCTTTACTGCAAGTACCAAAATAGTATCATGGACAATGTCAGATAAGTTTCTTTGGGCTGAGAATGCTTGATTATTTCTGATATCCTACATTCAAAATTGTTCAGTGCAGGCACAGCCACAGCAGCTCAATCCTTAGCTGACAGAACTAAGGCGATGGAAAAAGAAGCTGCTGGTGGTACTGTGGAAGTGGCACCAATTCCTGAAGCTGTTTCTGCACCTTCATCAGTAGTAGCTAATGAGAATGGCCAATATACACGCTGTGAGCAGGTTTCAACTGTAAAAAGTCTAGTATTCTCAGATGAGAGAGTTGTTAAGGTAACATTTGCCTTCCTCTTTTGATGTCTCCTTAGGTGAAATATTTGAACTGTCTTCTGGATGATATATTTTTGCAGTTAAAACGACCAGGAGACATAGTTGATGCCAATGTTGATGCAACCAAGTCAGTTGACCATGTTGAGTTGAGTGAGGAAGTAAATGGTTCACTAGAAGATGGTGAATATGATGAGAATGGAAGTACAATTAATGAACTTGAAAATGAGTTTGAGGAGGAAGAGGAGGAGGTGGGCCATCCCGGTGAAGCATCAATGGGAAAGAAGATCTGGAGATTTTTTACAACATGATTGCTACAGTGTTTCTGACCTTTTTTCTCATTGATAACTGGAGATATAATATATATCTCGTTTATCCACATTGTTAGGAAATGTTAAAAATTTGAAGTTCTGGAATGTAGTTTTATTCATTATCAATCTCGAGCAACCATTGCGAGAAAATGAGAAGTTTAAATATGGGTCTTGATTGTCAAAAATAGAAATGGGAAAGTGGGCCTTGGGTAGTCCGTTTCTGTCTGAGACTTGGTGGTGACTTGTTTCTGTTTTTAGCACGCCATTCTGAGTCTTTAATGTTTGTCACTTGTCAAAACTAATACCATATCATTTAGTCTACAGCTTGTTATTAACCGCGCAGTTGAGCACTTCTGAAGTAGAAGGTTCTGCACAGGCAGTAGCCATTTTAAGTGTACACTTTACAGTTAGTGAGCTATGCATGTGAAGTTCTCTTAACTTGCCATTTTTATGTTAAGTTATATATATGGATAAGAAATACAATGCTTTTTCTTTTCATATTTCCATACCAGACTCTTTTCATGACTAAGTTCGTGTTTATACGTTCATTTCCTTGTACCACATTGAAGCAGCTGATATCAGTTGGTCTTTTCCTTAATCCTTATAACAATTCATTACACAAGAAAAATTATCGTGAGTAAGAAGAAAAGAAGTGAAAAACCCTCAAAGCCTTCTTTGTGATTCTTACATTTTTTGCTTCCACCCAATTACTTTTCCCAAATAAGAGGCCTTCATCCCACCTCCAATGTCGCGGAGCATTAGATTAGATTCAATAGATTCTCGTTAACTCCCAGGAGGCTTTCGGCACTATCTAAGAAGCTTGACTGATGTCTTCCTCCTGCTTCGGTTTGCCCTTGGTGCTAATAGTGCTGGCGTGGCTTGGCAACGTAAGATTACAATTCTAGTTAACTAGTTTCTTGCTGTTTGTCTTTTGTCTTTTATTTCCCCCTTCAATCAAAAAAATAAGAAGCTTTTCGCATTATTCCAACTCAAAATCAGAATTTTAAATAAATTAGGGGCAGTTTAGATTTGCAGCCCAGGATGCGATTCCTTTTTCCTCCTTTACGTCATTTATTTTTTAATTTTATTTTCTTTTTGTCACTCCATTAACATGACTTTCTAACAAACCAAACACATTAAAAATGAATTTAAAATTATTTTTCTGTTGTAAATTATACACAAATTTAATTTTTAAACTGTGATCACAAATCACAATTTTTGACCAATCTAAACACTAAAAATATAACAAGATATAAACTATCTATCATGATTTTCTTTTCACCTCCAATCCAAACATAACCTTAGATAACCAACTGAACTAATAAGCGTACAGCCTTTCAGTGACTCTTATATGCTACATTAATTGCAATGAAAATATTGGTCTATACCACTTCTAAGTATTCCACTTGTGAGTCAAACTTGAGAAGAGGACTAATAGTAATTAGCTCAATTAGTGCAAACGAACCCCCCCTCTCTCTCTCTCTCTAAATGGTGGCAAACATTGAAAATGACTCGTCTGCCTGTGTTATGTGAGGTCTGCATAACAAAACAAGTAGATTTGGTTCACAAGGCCACAACGGAGACAGGGTGGTCCTAACTCCCAACCACCAACACCCTTTTTTTGTATTTCTCTTTAACCTTTAGTTCTTCTCTTCCTTCTTAGTTCTATTCTATCACAAATTCACAGTGACTCGTAATGAATTTTGGTTCTCCCTCTCATTTCTTTTAGTCTCTCCTTATACTTCCTTTGCAAAGAGTGGAAACTTGGAATTGAGTACATATAGTCATATGAACTTGTCTCACCGTAAAAGTCATCCAATTTCTACATCTTATCCCTAGGCTTTTGTCGAAAATTAGATGTAATATGTTATTATTTTGCACACTTAATATCTCTATTGAAATAAGTTGATCTGCATATTTTAATAATGTAAAAAAAAATAAAAAAAATCTTAACGTTTGTTCTAATGGTCATAAAAATTTATTCTATTTCTTGACTTTATATGTGTACACATATAAGTCCGTCTTAGGTTAATCGAATCTAATCAAATCAAGACTTAATCAAAACTAGCATGAGGGAGATTAGTTTGTCCTAGTAGTGTTGATAATTTTTTTTTTTAAACTGATTTGTGAATCCTAAAGAACTTCACATCTTCTAATTTGTATTTTAATTTTTTTTTTCTCTGCTTGGTTGGAAGAAAAGATTTGTGTAGAAAGAAACAAGTTTCAATTTTTACTTATCGCCCAACTTGAAGCCCAACGCTCAGTTTCCAAAACTCAATGCTCTTCAATCTTCGTCAGTCCTTTTCCTGTATTTGCAGCCTTGGAGAGAACTGTTACAAACCCAACATTCAAAGAAATGGAAAACAAGAAGGAAAGAAATAGATGAAAAAAAACCAAATTTGTCTTGCATGCAATTACGTGCATCTATCTTTTGCACAGGTAATGGTCCAGGGCCCTGTGTCCATCCATCCCAAACCCTAACCCTATAACTAATGTCCCACTTTTATCCTCAACTAAGCAACCATGATTTTCTTTAAGCACCATACCCTTTTAAAACTATCTTCTTCTTTTTTTTTTCTTTTCCTTACGTTGGAGAATCGATGATCTTATGATATGCATGACGAGAAATAATTTTACTGTTTTAATAAACTTCTTATTTATTATGAAGATGAGATTGAATAAAGTCAAAATTTAATTTTAATTAAGCCTTTTTTTAGTAGGCTACTAGATTTAGACTAATAATGATAATAGCAATAATAATTGTGTATATATAGTTAGAGAATCAGAAGGATACAAATAGCAAAGTGTAAAACAGATCCGTATAAAGGGGCAATCCTTCCTTTCGTTTTCACTATATAGGACCTTTAATTTTTACTGCTATGGTCTTACTATTGTCATTATCATTATTACTTGGAGCTTTGAGAATTGCGCTTAAGTCTTGTGTATTGTATTCTCTGTGTTCTGTTATATACTTCCTTAGCTTTTCCATAAACCAGAAGGAAGAAAAAGCTCTGCTTTCTTGCTTTGCTTTTGTGTTTCCTCCATTGTCCTTTTCCAATTCCAGTTCAAAAACAAACTTTGGATCTTTTTCTTTCTTGATTCTATCTGGGTTTTCTTCTTGTGTTAAATTCCAATAATTACCCTTTGACTCCTACACTCTCATTTGCTTAGAAAGTGAAATTCCCATGTAATGTATCAATAGGAATATTCACTTGGATTCAACCCAATCTGCTTCATTCTGGATTCTGATTTTGAACAAAGTCCAGTTTTCTTTAAAAATTTCCATGAAGATTGTCAAAGTTATCATTGCTCTGTACATCTTCTGTTTGGTTTCATGGTGCTTTGGAGAAGCAGAACTTGATGTAGTTCCAATGAAGAAAACAGAGCAGGAGGCTTTGTACTCTTCCATACAAGGCTTTGTGGGTAATTGGTGGAATGGTTCAGATCTCTATCCGGATCCTTGTGGATGGACTCCTATACAGGTATGTTTTTACTTTTTACCTTCATCGTAAACTGTACTGACATTGCAAAAAGCCAAAAATATCCAAGCCACAACCTTTTCACTGTACTGGGGGTATGCTTGGATCATTTTCTTCCCTTGCCTTTTTCCTTAACATGGTCAAAATTTAATGTCTGCATTTTAGTTTAAATTTTGATTTTAGGGTACACAGATGAGGCCTTTGCAAAACTTTAGATTCCTGAAAGTTTAATCAATAATTCGCTTCTCACCATTAAGTGTTGGAAGAAGAACTTGTAAAAATGTCGCCCACATGAGAAAAATGATACATATATTTGAAAGAAGCCAAAAGGAAAGTAAAAGAAATAATAATAAAAAGTCATTATTATAATGTTAATAGTTTTGCACATAAATTCTAGAATTATAATTATCAAGGAACCTTTTTCACACTGATAATCTATTTCAGGTATTAGGTATGTAATGTTCATTATTGACTTCCTGTTTGTCAATGTGTCCCACTAAATCATGCAAACTACAACTCTTAAAAATTTGTAGCAGCTTAATAGAGAAGTTATAGTTATAGTGAACATATTTCTGTCAAATTGTATTTCAAAATTTCCAACTTTGAGACACTAATGGTTTTCTTCTGCAGGGAGTCTCTTGTGATCTATTTGATGGGTCTTGGTATGTCACTGCCTTAAATATTGGACCAGTTCATGACAATTCTCTTGGTTGTGCAAGAAATGTACAATTTAGATCACAATTGTTTAAGCTTAAGCACCTAAAAACTCTATCTTTCTTCAATTGCTTTGTCTCATCACAAGGACATCCAATTCCCATCCCCACCAAAAACTGGGAAAAACTTGCTGGGAGCTTAGAATCATTGGAATTTCGATCAAACCCTGGTCTCATTGGAAAAATTCCTCTAACTTTTGGCCTACTTTATAAGCTCCAATCCTTAGTACTGCTAGAAAATGGATTAAGTGGTGAAGTACCATCAAATATTGGCAGCCTTATCAATTTGAAGCGGCTTGTCCTTGCAGGAAACTGGTTTACCTGGGCGAATTCCAGATAGTTTTGGTGGGTTAAGGGAGCTACTAATCTTTGATTTGAGTAGAAATTCACTATCTGGGCCTTTGCCATTGACTCTTGGAAGCTTAACTTCATTATTGAAGCTTGATTTAAGCAATAATCTCTTAGAAGGAAAGCTGCTAGCAGAGTTTGCTTATCTAAAGAATTTGACCCTTCTGGACCTTAGCAGCAACAAATTTTCCGGTGGGTTGACCTTGTCACTTCAAGAGATGTATTCCTTAGAAGAGTTGGTCTTGTCCAGCAACCCAACAGGTGGTAACCTCATGAGACTAAAGTGGAAAAATCTACTAAGCTTGGTCATCTTGGATCTCTCTAATATGGGGTTGACAGGAGAAGTTCCTGAGTCCATATCAGAATTAAAAAGGTTGAGATTTTTGGGTCTTCGTGACAACAATCTTACAGGGAACCTTTCACCAAAGCTAGCTACTCTGCCTTGTGTCTCTGCACTCTACCTTAGTGGAAACAATTTGACAGGCGAGCTTAAATTCTCTGAATTGTTTTATGGAAAAATGGGGAGACGCTTTGGGGCCTGGAACAATCCAAATCTTTGTTACCCAGTTGATTTAATGTCAACAAATCATGTTCCATATGGGGTAAAACCATGCAAGCAAGAGGTCACGTTGGTTGAATCTAATTCAAATTCCAAGTTGGGTAATGGGAATTTGAATCAGAGTTCACATTTCATAGCCTCCTTGGGATGTTCAAGCTATGGCATTAAAGAGTTATGGTGGGTGTTTCTGGTAGAGACTTTGATGATGGGTCTAGTCTTGAATTCTTATTTAGCTATCTAATATAGGAAGAGTTCAACTTAGAATTTAACCTTTCAGATGTAATAGCAATTTGGTATTTCTCTTTTTATTTTTTCCTAACTTGAAGTTGATACTCTCAAATCTAACAGCGTCCTTATGTAGCTCATGCCAACTTGCAGAGATCTGTTGTATGCATGTATATTACTTCATGTTCTCAATTGGTCTATCTTCTCTGTCTCTCACTATTTTAAATTCATAAGTTAGACAAAGAGACCCCAACTAACTTTCAATTATGGGAATATTTGTAAGTACTGCATTTTGCAAGTGGAGCAGGAAATTGGGTTCTGACTTTCTGAGTGTGGTTTTATGAATGTACCTCTAAGGCCTGAAGCCTGTATTATATGGGTAGACTAGTAGGCCTATTATAGACACTGTGTAAAGAAGGGAGTTAAGGTGATAATGATGGGGTTGGGTCCATGTAAAAAGATAGAACAATTGTTTTAAAGCTCTGTCAGCTAGTCTAGACTATCTTTCCTTCTAGGTTGGTTTCTCCAATTATTTATGGTATATCAGCTAGCCCTCATCCCCTGTCCTTTTTAGTTAGAAAATTCAATTCAATGCTCTGACCTCTTTCAATTTCCCCAAGGTTCTGTTCTGAACAAACGGGGGAATATACAATGTAGATCCTGTTTTGTTGATTCACTATTTCTTTTTAGTTTGGTAACCAGAAAAGGCACATCGCTACTAAAAGCTGGTATACAAGAGGAAGTGTCAAGGGCCATCTAATCCCTGTAAGATATTATTACATTACATTCATAGCCTCACATAATACTGTAAACTATTAGACCGAATAGTTTTATGGTATGTATCAAAGTTTCTATGGTCTAAGTGATCTGGAATTTGAATTTTGTTGTATTTACACAAAGAATATATAATATGCGCCATATTCTTGCACCTACCCATTAAAGATATAAAATAAAGATATATAAAATCTGTATTTTTAAATTGATAGAATAATTGAATTTTTGAATAATTTTATAACTCAATAGAAAATTCTATTTGCCAAAAAAAATAAAAATTATACTTACCAAATCACATATTAATCATGTGGGAGACAAGATATTATATTTATATTACTTCTAATAACTAACTCCTATTTCTATTTCTTATATGAGACTAAGAAAAATATAAAAAGAAAACCTAAATCTAATAACTAAAAAAATTACATCCAAAATTTATAAAATACAAGAAACTAAAATAATTTAACTTTCATTCTTGTCCTACATCGTACTAAAGGAATCTCACAAAAAGTTTAGCAATTCCATAAGGTGGCTCATTAGAATACGCATGCTGAGTACTGTACATGTCTCTTTCTAATATTTGGAGAAATAGGTACAAACACGAGTCGGCTTAGTGAAGTGACATGTATCCAGCGATTAATTTATTAATTTAAGAAGAAGAAAAAAAAAAAGAGTTGTTTTTTTTCTTTGAAAAAAAAATAACAACTTCTTACTCTCTCCTCTTCCTCACGGCTCCTTCTTCTTTTTCCTCATCTGCATTATTCTGTTTTTTTTTTTCTTTTTCTGTACTAGGTTTTCTACTCATCATTCAAAGTTAGTTTTCTTAGATTTTGACTTGTTTCAGTATCTCCTTGGCCTTTAAACTCTATGATATATCCTCTTTTGTTTTGAAGGTCACAAAAGTTATTTCTCTGCCTAACAAAGAGCATTTAAAAACTTTTCATTTCTAGCATTTTGTTATGTTGTTGAAAAGAAAAAATATTCTAAATTTATTTTTGTGAAAAGATTGAAATAATAGAATTTGAGATTTTTGAGATCAACAACTTGTTGGTCATAGGAAGTTATATAAAACCTTCTTGTTGTAAAGAATTTGTTCGGTGTTACGTTTTATTTTTCGGATCAAATTTTTTTACATCATGATCTATTTATAATTTGTTATACTGTAAGTGTTTAATACGAATATTGATAGTTTAAAAAACTCAGCTTTACTAACATAGTTCTTATACATCCAAGAAATTTGAACCATAATTGCACTTCAGTATTTTTGGAATAAGTTGATAAATTAATTACTGAACACGTGTCACTCCATCAAGTTGACGCGTGTTTCAACCCACCTCTTCAAACACTATAAATAGACATGCACAGTACTCAAGATGCGTATAGTATCACCCACCTTTCTACAAATCCTAAGAGCATGACACACGGACTTAGGCAAAGAAAGAAACACATCAAATTAACTAGGAACATGCAGGTTATGGAAGCAAAGATTTTCTCACTAGAATACTATCATGAGCACAGCCATGTGAAATGTTTGGTTCTAATATGAGCAGGAACATTCCAAATCCAATCCCAATTTTCTTTAGGAGTAGAGGTGTCAGCAGCAAGATGATACACCCAGTCTCACTCAATATGAAAAATGTATAACTCGTATTTAAGTGTAATGATTAATTAAAAACTAACCACTTATGCTAATTTTGATGTCACTAACCAATTAACCAGGCCATCACCAAATTTTCAGGGCATTGATATGGGTAACTTCTAATCTGACAACACAATAACCATAACACTACACATAAATTTCTTAAGACTTTGAACAATTTAGTGTTATTCCATTAAGGGGGCTTCTTTGAAAAAGAAACTAGCTAGGCAGAGTAATCCAGCCATTGTTCTAAATTAAGCAAGAAATCAGGGTTTATGTATCTGCTGCTTAATTATACCACTTGTTTTATCACAATTATATGCTTTCAAATGGGCATTGACAAATGACAATTTAACCTCAAAACACACACATATGTATACATATAGTGGCTGCTGGCATTGACAAATGGATGGCTATTTTAACAGCCATCATCTGCCACATTTGCCTTCACTGAGAAAGCCCTTCAATTCATTCTCTATAATTTCCCTCCCTCATTCTCATTTTTGGTTTCTTTCTAATTTGAAGTTTGAACAGTTCAACCAAGTCTTGGTTGGGCATATGTCCATGACATAATATCACATATACAGCTAGTGACTAGTCTACATTTGAAGAGCAAAAAATTGTAGCATCACTTGAGAGATAAGTCACTACTCTTACCGTCCCATAATCAACTTTCTACGTAAACCTTCCTATTATACTTTGACAAAACACTAAACGACATCATTCAAACAAACAATTAGATATGCTTGAGTTTGAATATAAACTCAGTTTAATATTTTAAAACATATATCAAAATTGACATATTTAACTCCAAATTCAATGAATAATGAATAAATTAATTTTTTGGTGTTGCCGGTCTCTCAAACTCGAATCAGATATACGTATTTTAGTTTAGACTAAATTGAGTTTTGCCATGATATTCAATGTTTTCTAGTCAAAAATATTCATCCACCAAATGAAAATACCTTGTCATTGATTCAACAAACTCTTACATAATCTGCGGATTTTGGCAACGTTTACGTTTACCTACTTTCACTAGTGTGGGTCTGAAGGAATCATGTATTTCTTTATATTTTGTTAAATTCTCTGGAAAAAAAAAAAACAGCTTCCCCCCCATTGGACCAAACTTAATCTGACGGTTGAGATAATGCATATCACGTTGACATTTCACTCATTAAAATAAATCTAATTCCACTAGGAAATTGCCACATGTTTCAACACGTACCTTGCTCAAATTCTCAGTCACTTTCAAAATACCTACATAGTTATAATTATAACACTTTGGTCAATTATCAGAAATATTAATTAATAATTAAAAAAAAAAACCAAGCAAATTAATTTAGTTGGATGTTGAAATTTTGAGCATGCATGTTTTAGAAGCATTGAATTTTGGGGATAAAGATGAAATAAAATAGGTTTTGCATGGTTCACAAATTGTGAATAACATATTAATATTTATGAATTAAGAATTTAATTAAAGATAGTTAATTAGTGAGATTATGTATTAATTGTAACAGATGTCTATCAGTGTCAATAAGTTGAATACACAAACAAGGACAAGTGGAGCCTAAAGTGTTTACTTATAGGAGCAGAGCAGCGCAAAAGATCCACCAAAAATAATTGTAATATATATCATTAAAAACCACACTAATTTTTATCAAAATAATTGTGAACTTGATCTAGCTATTTAATGCATTAAATGAAAAGGTTTGACAACTAATATAAGAAATTTCTTATTTATAGGTGCGACATGATAATCATTAATTATAATCTTAAAATTATGATAAAATTATAATAATACATAAATATCCTTGACATCCACTTATTGCTTTCATTCACACAACAAGATTGACATAGGCAATGTCATTCAGTACTTTAAAAATGTGCCACACAATATCCATATTATAGTAACCAATAATATGAGCAGTTTGGTTGATTGTGTACTAATCCTATACCTTTTTGTACATTTTAGTAAAGCCAACTTGTAAAACTAAACAAATTATTGGTCAGAACTCAGAAGGGGCCAATATTGCAGGCTGCAAGTTTTCTGTCACAAATGTCAACATTAGATTATATATGCAGCAAAAACCATCTATTGGTTGGTGTTTTCCACACAGTGTGCCAGATGCTTCAATCTTTCACATTTAAACACATAGATAGATGGTTATGTTTTTCCCGGAAAATCTTTCTGATTGACCCGAAAACAAGAAAATGTTTTCTACTATAACAGAAAGTCCTAATGAAGTCTTCAGTATAGCCGGCACCAAATACTTATAAATATAAGAATACAGAGTTTTTTAAATCAACCGTTGACATTCAAAAACAAAGTACTCGTTGGCGTGCAACTCACTTCTCTTTTCAATTTCCTACTTATTTGCCTTCTAAATTGCCTAACTTCTTTCCTTGTTTCCCATGCATATACATATAAAACACAAACCTGGCCATTTTCTTCCCAGAAAAAAGAAAACCATCCTCCCCATAAACCCCTTTCTCTCTGCCTGTAGGCTATAGATAACCAGGCCAAAAACTTGTTCTTAATTCAATGGCTGCAGCTTCATATAAAATCTTATGCACCTATATAGTTCTCCTACTCATATTGATTCTTTCAATTGGTTCATGTACTGCAACAAGACCAGGGACAAGTATGATGATGATCAGTGAGAAAGTTTCTTTGAATTCACATGATCAAACAAAGTTTCATCGGCGAAAGCATGGTTCGAGTTACAAAGATATGGTCTTCAACCTTCTTCCTAAAGGGACACAAGTACCGCCTTCCGGTCCATCGAAAAGACATAACTCAGTGGTAAATTCCACACCTCTGAATTGAGTAATGAAGAATTTAGCTCTTTTCCTGTTTTTGATCTTCTGGGATTGAATATTGATCATCATAAGGATGATTTTTGATTGTAAACAATACTGTATATTATTCAAAAAGAAAATATGACAATATATTCATTTCAATATGAGTTTGATGATCAAATCATTTTTTGTTGGTTTTTTTTTTTTTTTTTTTAATTTCTATTTGCATTGCAACAAACATGAGAAAATCTTATGAGCAGGTTAGTTTGGATCTTAATTATTAAATTTAATTACTCTGTTCCCTCTGCCCTTCTGTCTGTTCTGCTTACAAATTTTGACTTTGGAAAATTCAATATTTGGATGCATTACAAAGCCTCCATTTAGTTCCCTCCCTAAAGTCAATCAAATTGTTTTTTTCTTTTAGTTAAAAGCCTCCATCGGTAGCCTAAAGCCTCCATTGACCCACTCTCTTGCATGTGAACCTTCAATTCAAAGAGTAACTTTGTTTTCTTCACAAATTTGCTTCCTTTTCTCAAATCATTACCTTCTCTGTTCTTATTGTTCTCTGAATGAAACTTGGTTCTAGGTATTCACAGAATCAATGAAAGTGATGAAAAGGATAATAATAAGTTATCTCTTTTCTTGTAGGGATGAGATCTAAACTCATTTTCCGGACTTCACCTAACAAATTAAATTTTTGAGTGAATTAATTTTTTCAAAGCCAACCTAATATGTACATGCATGCATGTATGGTTTGAGGGTCCAAACTCTGATGGGAACATCAAGAATTTGAATGAGAGAGTTCGTAATGTCTTATGTATGATTGATTCATTTGAGGTTGGAGGTGACAAAAAATCTATCATGATATTATACCTCAAGATTTTGAATTCGAACAAACTCGAACTTATAAATGATGCGGTGTGATAAAATTTATCATAGGCCACTTGCCTTTTCATTTTACCCAACAATAAGCACTTAATTATCATAAAACATTATTGTTGGATTGTAATTATATACATGGGTTAGAGATTATAAAAATCAATCTTAGGATGTACCCAAAAAAACACAATCCTGAAAGAATCTCACCTAAAAGTTTTTTTGGCTTTGGCATGCTATCAAAATTATACTATTAAGTAGTTAAAATTTAATTTTTGTCATCATTCATTCTTATAATTAATTTAAATATAAGATATGACATATTTTCCCGATTACCTAACCCAATAAAATTTTAATGGATCTAATTAATTGCTATAAAATTATATTGTCTTGATGGTAGACAAATAAATTAAAAGAGAATATACAATATTGAAGCAAACAAGAAATCAATGAGTCCAAGAATTTCGATTTAATACTCTAAAAGATCCAATCAGAGATCAAGTCTCACAGCCATGGCATATTTGTCACCTGGATCATCTCAGATTGCAATTTTTGCTTCATTTAACAAAAAGGAAATGACAATATATAAATGTACGGAATGTGCCACTTTTGCAAAACCCCAAAAATATTAAATAGTTTAAAGCAAAAAGTATACTACACATAAAAGATTTTTGTTTTATAAGATATTTTAAGAACATTTATTAAGATATATTAAATATAATTTTTAAAAATTAAAATTTTAGTAAAAATAATAGTTTAGAAACTAAATAATATTAAATCATAATCAACTAACATAATTAATATTACAATAATTCAGACACACATTTAAAAAACTCACACTTTACAATAAAAAATTATTGTTCGTATGATCAAAATTTCCTGAGCTTGAAAAAAATAATACTTGCACGTATTATCCACTTTTTTTTTTTTTTTTTCCGATTGGTGTGTGAACATTGGATTCACTCTTTAATTCAGAATTGAGTTTGCATATGGCTGTCAATAGGCTCCCTTTGTTGACCTTTCCCTTAATTTTCTTATGTTGTGAACATATAATAGTTTGTGTTTTATAATTTTAATTTGTAGTCAATGTTGTTTGGAAATTGATAAGTTTTAAAAATTTAACCTTTTTATTCTTTCTAGGCATTTAGGTTGGGATTCTCAACCTTCATAGCTTGAAGATAGAAACTCTTACAATTTACATTTGTGAATTAGTTTTCCATATAAGCTCAAAATTATAAATCCAAACATAGCCATAGATTGATTACATTTGGTAATCATCAAGTTTTCAGCTCTAATTTGATTATTTTTATAGAGGAAATGTGTCTGAAATATCATATTAATGGACTCTTGGATGAAACATATTTTATTATTACCGGACCAACTCATATTAAGTCTCCAATTTCCATTCCTAAAAGTATTCCTGAAATCAATAACGAAATTAAAGGTTAAGGTAACTTTTGGCATTAAAAGGAAGGCTGGCTTAAACACTTTTGAAAGATAAATAAAGAAAGGTATTTTGATGAGGATTTCTGTTTTTGTCATATTGGAGACATCTTTCTTTTATGAAACACATCTCCATTAAGTCCGCCAAATGGGTCTTACATATATACCAACTAAACAAGTGTTTCCCAAGATCCGCAGTCAATCAATATTTATACGTAGATTTTTCTAAGGGTGGCGTAAATATACTGTTTAAATTGTAATATATTAATTGTAAAAAAAATAAAATTATATATTAATAATATTAAAATCATAATTAATTATGATAATAAATAAAATTTTCTTGGACATTTAAGATATTCGTTAGAAAAATTCTAGTCTTATAACAACAAGCGAAATTTACCTAAGCTCAATTTATAATTATGTTGGCAATATTGGATAGATATCCAATGACTCTATCTTCTTTAAAATGGTGTGCAATTCCCAGTTTTTGTGGAAATCCAAATCTCAAGAACTTCAATTTCGGATTTGTGTCTTATAATTGTTCTTCCTTTCTTTTTATGAATACATTGTATCATTATTTTATTCCCTTCCTTGTGTTGTTGAAAATTTCGTTACTTAATGAAATTTATTTAAGAAAAAGTTCCTCACTTAAGAAATTATTTTCATGAAAATTATTGAACAAATTATAATTACTCTTCCTCACAGTTTCGCATCATAGAAAGTGAAGTTAGTTCAAATCTTTAATTGATATAATCTCGCATTATCTCAAAAGATTTGGGTAGATTAAATTTTGTTTTTATTCAGAATGAAAAAGCTATAGAAAGAAAAATAAAAATCTTCCATTATCTAGTTTTAAGGTCTAACCGACCTCCTATAGATAATTATATTATACTAAAAAGTTACTTCAAAATAAGATATAATATATAATACTAAACTATTTTATCAGTTGAATCAATTAACATATTAATGAAAAAATTTCTACGAAACCAGTAAAGAAATTTTTATTTTCCTTGTCTTACATCAAGATACACAATGTAGAGTAATTTAAAGTAAATGAGTAAATAAGAAAGTAAATTTCTTTTTCTCTCTTGGCCTCTCTCAGGACTGCTGATATTAGCAGTTCAAGTTCACATCACATTTGAGGTATGCTTAGTAATTTTCCATAAAGAGAAAATAAATAAAGTAATAGTTTAATATTGCATAAAAATGTAATTGAGCGTTTGAGCTTTTAGCTGCGTACAAAATGCACCTAGCAGCCAAAAATAAATGAGCCTAGTTTTGTTCTCATAAGGCCCTAGATGCAGGGTTCTGATTAGAATAGAGGCCCACCAAAAGTGAATGAGACAGAACAAACAAATGGTATGTGGGAATGAGGAAAGTAGGATTCAAGATAGGGACTGGCAAATGGCCGGGGTCAGCCAGGCCCGGATTTAATGGATATGTTTTTTGATTATAAATGGTTCTTTATGGCATGTGTTTGGGTCTGGGTAATGCTCACAGACTCTGTAGGTCTAATATAAGTTTTTGAATAATATTAAAATATATACTTTTTAATTTTGAAATTAAAAAAATTTATGATTGTTATGATAGATGTGTACAATTATATTACTATATTTTAATTTTGAGTTTTAAAATTTTATCAATGAGAAAATAATTAAGTATTAATAGTTTTAATATGAGAGCTTCATTTTTAAATTTAAAAGTTTTGAAAATATAACTAAGAAAATTAATTTGTTGGATGTTGGAGATAAAGTAACATAATTATACATAGAATTTCAAATTTATTGCTATTAATTTTGTGGGAAAAATGAGTGGTAAAAATTATTTATACTTATCTTATAATATATCTATATCTATATTATATATAAAAGAGTAAAAGAAAATTTTTTTGATTTTCTATTTTACCCTTTTTATTTGTTTATTTACAATATTGTCACACCCTCTTGATGTTTACAGTTTGAAAGAAATTGAAATTTTAAAACTTAATATATTTCTTATTAAATTGTTATAGTTCTAATATGAATTTTTTTCTTCAAAACTTCCTATTGATGTTTAGAGTTTGAATGAAACTGAAATTTTAAAACTTAATATATTTCTAATTAAATTGTTAGAGTTTTATTCTAATATAAATTGTTCTCTTTTTTTCAAAATTTCCTAATAGTTTTAGAATTGTCTATATTTGCATAATACATTGGTAAGTTTGAAACTTTTCATGAAAACATAATTGGTTAGTTTAATTCAATATGCTTTCTTTGTATCTACTTCTGAAACTACATTTTATATACTTTGTTATTTTTTATTTTTGACAACTTCTCCATGTTTATATACTCTTTTGTTTTGACATGTACTCTTCTTACATGAATCTAAAACTGGGAAGAGAATGTATATTAAATGACGCAAAGGAGAAATTGGAGGAAGAGAGTCTAATAGAGCAAGGTCAAGATCATGAGATTCAATATTGATGTCTAGAGACTATCATTGCTAAAAATCATATAGATACGTATTATATGTTTATATTATAAATTAAATCTTTTATAATTATATATATTTGTTTAATGTCATTGACATATTTGTTTATATACATTTATTGTTGATGAGCATATATAATATATTATAAACACGATTCATGAATAATACATGTGTCATGAAAGTTAGTATTTATAAAAATAAGTTTATGGACTGAGTTTAAATCTAGACATATCCATAAAAATATGAGTCTAGATCATGTCTTTTTTTTTTTTTTTTTGGGCTAAAGATGACATAATTTAGGAAACAAAAATAAAAACAAAATTATGTAAAATTGAGAGTAAAAACTATCATCTAAGTTTGAACCAATGTCCTATTCATCGTTTTAATATCTTTGGAACAAATAGACGAATATAAGTGTAAGAAAAAAAAAATTATATATGATAACAACTATTCAATTTAACATTTCATTGTGTCCTTTAATTTTTTTTTTGAAATTTGTTTGTTTATGTCCTTTTATTCATAAAATTAATTTAAAAAAATATATAAAATAAAATTCAGGTATATAGGCAACCCATTGGTTCTGTGTATGAGTATAGGTATGTCTAATAAATGATGAGTATAGATATAAAATATAGTTAGGTCCAAGCCGGCCCAGCCGACCCGTACGCAGCCATTGCCATCTCCAATTCAAATACTGATAATCAAGATCACAAAAGTTACCAAGGAACTTTATGCAAGCAAAGAAGGTTGATTTCCTTTTAAAAACCAAAAAAATAGTTGATTTCTTCAGAAAATAGGATCAAAGTGAAATTCCAGACAAGCAAATGATTATGTGGTTCTTGAGGTCCATCTTGTTTTCTTCATTGAAAAAGGAGAGAATCTATAGAGAATACATACCACCACTCCATCTCACTTGCAAGAGCAACATTCAATCATTCATTCCCAAATTGAAGAACATAAAGACATAATGCAATGAGAATAACTTGCCATACACTCGAAGACAAAAACAAAAGATTCATCTTCATCATCAAAAGCTTCAGCTAAATTGAAAAATCAAATCAAACTCTCAGCAAATAAATGCTAAGTTCAGGACCTCCATTACCATCAGGATTCATCATATAGAAGGCTTCTGAGTCTTCAGAACCCACAACCCTTTCAAACCTGGCTCTCATATACATGAGTTCACCTTCGGACCCAGCAGCTCCATTCCCACTACTTGGTAAAACTCCAGCACCCATTGTTATTGGCTCTACTGCCTTCAAAACCTTCCATTCCTCTGCTCCACATTCACGTTTCATTGCAAACCCAGATTTCTTTCCATTGCAATAAGTCCTCCAAAGAGTCTCTTCCAGCAATTTCCCACTTTTTTTCTCTGTTTTCCTGTCGCATTCCAAAGCAATTCTGACTAACCCAGAAGCCATTTCTCTGACCAAAACACTCGTGGGTGTTGCTATCTCTATCAAGAAAGCTGGATTCAATTTTGGGTCTTCCTGAAATGCAAAATGAACATGTCCACGACGATAGCCAAACAGGGTACCTACCACTTTGGTGCCTAGACCAGAGTGGCAGTGTGATTTGGTTTTGGTGAAAACAGTAAGAGCAGACTTGAGCTTAGAAATTGACCCTTTTCTCTTTTGTACTGGAAAAGAAACAATTTCAGTTGGGATAGGGAATCTAAGCTCTTCTTTTTTCTCTTCACCCTCATAGAAATGTGAGGATGAGCTTATTGCTAAGATTTCTTCCTCATCATCATCTTCATCCTCAACAAATTTCTTTTTCCAATGGAAATACCTCCTTGAGAAAGAGAAGGAAGAATCATGAGGGGATTTGGCCATAATTGTCTTCATCTGTCAAAAGCTTAAAAGAAGCAAATCCTCAAAGGTGGGTTGGTATGACCATAGACAATTGAGTAAAAGAAAGTAAAGATTGGAGGAAATTTGATTCTGTTTCCTTGTAAGCTGTAATGAGGGGTGATTTATTGTTTGCTTCTAATACCTTTTTGTCAGACTTTGTGAGACTTAAGGACAGGCAAGAAAATCCTTACAAAAAAGAAGGTGAGCAGTCCTACCTAATCTAACTGTAATGAGAACAAGAAGTTGGAGATAAACTTAGACAAACAGAAGATTTGACATGGAAATTACAGAGTAGAGTGAGAGCAGAGGAGACAATGCTTTTATTTTATTTCTTTGTCAATGTTTGGGGGGCTGAGCTGATACTAAGGTTTGTTTGGAGAGAGAGAAAATGAGGGCTTGACTGTCTAATAGTATGTCTTGTATTGGAAACTGTTAAAGGCTGGTGAAGCCATGCCAACCGTACCCACCAGAACCAACCCCTTTTAGTTCTTTCATGCTGACACTGCTTCTACCAAAGCCAGAGTGCACAGATGCCTATAATAAACCCCACCATTGTGCTCTGTATTCCATTCCCATTACATTGTCTTCAATCTTTTTCTTGGGTTGGGACTTGGGAGAATGATTAGTGTGGTAGTTGTGACTATGTTCACAATAGTCTTTTAGAAAGATTTCATACCCATATAACATTATTATGTGAAAACGTTTGATAGAAAAAACATTTAGAAATATATATAGCTATTAGATTCTAATAATAAAATGACTCTAATCTTAATCAAGTAATTTATATGAGTTTTAAACTCAAAATAAATTAGTCAGTTTCAAAAGTATAAACATATGTATATATGAATTAATGAAAACACTTCAACGAAGAATTGATATAAACTATTGAAATACTCATAGCTATAATTAATTAGTGAGATTATGCTAAACGTACAAATTTTTAATTTATTTATTTTATGCATCTTGCTATTTTTGTGTCATTGTTTCCTATTCATACTTCTTATACTGGATTTATAATAAGGGTTTATTTACATTTAATTGTTTGCTGATCTACCATAAATAGTATACTAATAAAGAGGTTATTAGGTTTCATAGACAATTAACAAAACTAGTAATCTACCATCTTAAAAGTAGGTTTTTTTAATGCAGCTTTTTCACCCCCAAAAAAAAAGTAAGTAGGTTTTCATAAGTTTTTCAATGAAACCTAACAAACCCACCAATTACCCCCACATTGATGATTAAGATTTCAATTGCATCAAATGTCAAAAAGTTCATATCATCATTACAGCTGTAACATTGAGCCAATAAATTTGCCTGCCTACAAAAGAATGAGCAATTAGATTGGGGCAGCCTGTGTTAGTGTCTTGTTTTGTTGAATTATTTGTGTACCATATCTCCAAAAGAATGAAGATTTTTGTCTCACACATCCTTGAAGGTCAAATTTGGTTGATTTTTAGTGTCATAGCACTAACGACTAGTACAAATTGAATGCCCAATCCAAGTATTTTGTGATCGAGTTACCTTTCAGTAAGTGAGTGGCTAAATGCTCAACTCCTTCACATTTATGGTTTGACGACAGAGATTTCTAAGAGCAGAGTGGAGAAAACTGGAGTACGTGAATATAAACCAGAACGGCTTGACAGAAAACAAGCGGCGACTGTATTGTCCTACAGCTATGTCAGTCATATAATGTCTAACTACAATTAGCTAACCAACCAAGTATGCTAGAACTAGAATAATGTGGCCACTCTTTTAAACCAAATTGATTTTTAAGGTTCGTACAAATAAATAAATAATTACTTCTTGTACATCATCATTAACTAAATCATACCAGACTCACTTCATAAGCTCCATTTGGATTGGCGTTGAAAAGTACATTTGTATATAAATTAACATAAATGACATTTACTTTTTAGTTTGTGTTGGGTGGTCTAAAATTTTTGTTAGTGGATGAACAAAAAGAAAATAAAGCCAAATGAAAAAAAAATAATAGTACTATGGCTAGAGACAAAAGGCTAAAAAATACGCTTATGAGTATTTTTAATTATTACAAATTGAGAATAAGTAATATATCTATATTATTTTTATTAAATATTTATTAATATGTAAATAAAATATTTTACAAATATAATCACAAATTTATATAATAATAAATTTTTTTTTATCATTTCTCCTCAACTCCTCCTGAATAAAAAACATATCTGATCATTTTCTCAACTTCTCTTTCATTTTTTTTAAACTCTCAAATAAACCAAATAAATATGTTTTTTTTTCTCTATACTCAGTCTCATTTTCTCCTCTCCTAACACTATGGCAAAAATAAAATCTATTAAATTGTTAAACTATTGGTGAGGTTCCAATAATAAATTTAATATCTCAAACGCTCTTGGAATGAGGAAATTATTAAGTTTGTCGAAACTTTAAAACAAAATCAAATAACCATTGCTTGTATAAGGTGAATCTGTCAAATGAATTTTGATCTCTTGCAAGGTTATTACTAGAAAATTATTTTTTATTTTTCTTGATCTGAGAGTATAACAATCTTTGTTATTCTTGTGGTATAATAGAGGACAAAGAATTCTTGGACATAAAAATGTGATGAATACGGTTTTCCTTTCTTGCACAAGCAACTGTGGACGCAGAGATAAGTTGCTTGGGCTATTTATCTATTTATGTATCTTGGTTAAGTTGCTTGGGCTATATATATTTTACAATCTCAGCAACCAGCTTCTCCTTAACCACTTTCTTAAATCTTAGTGCATTGGAAATGCTCAAAGAGTACCAAAACTCTCACACCCATAGGCAACAATGAATTTACTAATTTGTGCAATTTCCACCATGTCACACATAGTAGCACATCTGAAGTAACTATAAAATTTGAGGTAGTAAGAATTGAGATTCAAAAGCATGTCAATAGATCATTGCAAAATGTTAAAAGCATTACTAGTGATATAACATAGCTTATATGCTTACTATTCTTTATAAGCAATCAATTTTAGAGAACAAGACACAAAGGGATTGAAACCTTCCTTCACCATTTTCTCTAATGGCCCAAATAAGGGTTCTGGAAGATTGTCCCATTCATACCAATCCCAACCATCACACTTACTTGGCTCAAGATTTTCAGGAACTTGTTCTGAATCTACCAAAATTGCTCTCACAAAGATGGTAACATAGTGAGATGATTTTGTTTCCCCCAATATTATGTTGTTTGTGACTGTCAACAACTCTTGTTTCTCTATATCCAGTCCAGTTTCTTCTTTCACTTCCCTAACTGCACATTCCTCAAAGCTCTCACCTGAAAACACACACCAAAACCCAAGATAAACAGTAACCCAATTTTTTTTTTCTCGGGAAACAAACAAACAATCAACCCAGAAAGAAAAAAAAAAAAAAAATTTGAGAAAGTGACTAACCGAACTCAAGATGGCCACCAGGGAGAGCAAAGGTAGAGTTACCAACGGAAGATCGGCGCCGACCCAGAAGTACGGATTTACCCTTCAATAGGAACACCACAACTGCCACTCTGGGCGACGGCGCTACCTCTCTGTTTTCCATGGAAAATTGGAAATGAATTCCTCTTCAGATTTGTGCTTACCCTGCAGCCTATGCCCTATGCATGTAGGAAATCGAATTTCTCTGTTAATATAATATAGCAACGGTGTCGTTTTGGAGTTTCGATTTTCGTCTGGACCCCCACTAGTCACTACCTACTTGGCGGGAGTCAAAAGCAATCCCGCCATAGAGGACAACTTTGTAAAGCTGATACTTCTTCCCGTTATAAGTTGACACGTGTACTTAAATCAATTATATATATATATATATTTAATCAATATAAGAACAAAAACATGAATTGAAAACAGTTGTAAGTGAATGATCATAAAATATTTGAAGATTTCTATCGTGGTTAAATAATAATTGAATATTATCATAAAAAATTTTAAAAAAAAATTAATTATCCTTTGAAATACTTATGTTTTAAAATCAAGTCAATTTAACATTTTTTATTCAAATTAACTTAACATAAAATAACATACAATAACGAAGCCTGGACAACCTACACAATTGTTGGCAAATAACATTTGTTAATATGGATAATGGATACACTACATAGCACAATGAATGAATCAAAATTTGTCCAAAATTATTGGGGGTTAGATTACCACAATGACTTTTGAAAATTATATATACTTCTATGGTTCTAATAATTTATTGTTAAATAAAATTTTGTCTTTACAAATTTCAATTTTCTTAATTTTCAAAGACAAATATCTAATAATTATTAGTTAAATTATATTCTATAAATTTTAGATTCTTATACTTAACCTTCTAAAACATACTAAATTTTGCGGACTCACAAAGTAAACAATAATTAATTTTAAATTTATGGTTGTCAACTAGCAATTAGTCCACTTAATACATGTTCAAACTCAATAAAAATGGTAAGTTACTTGTGTAACGTGTTTGAAATCGAACTATGAACAATTCATTTATTACTTTTAGTAAGAAAAAAAAACTTTATCCAATTCTTTTCAGTTCAGTTGATTTTTTTTTTCCAACTAAATTCGTGAATGTGATAATAAATTTTATAATTATATTATAGATATGAATTTCAAAGAGAGATTTAAATAAGTCAAAAAAAAAATATAGGTAACATTTCTATAAAATTGACTGAGACAACAAATCAAATTTATATTGCCCTTGTTTGGTTTAATTTTTAGAATAATTTTGGTTATAAGATTTTACTTAAATTTATTTGGTAATAGAGGTTTTAATTTTTAAGCTTTTAAAGCCTTAAATACTTAAACTAAAAATTTAAACTTTTCAAACAGAAAACAAGTGAAGATTAGATAAATTTTAATGATTTTTTGGTTTAGACAAATTTATCTATAATATTTTTCATATTCCAACATATACCCTTATTCTCATTTATATATGGAATCAAAATTTCACAAATCAACAAAAAAGAAATACATGTTATCATTGAAATTTAAAAAATAAAGTAAAACATATACTTTTATTATTTAATATTAAAATTATTTATACTTAAGTATTTTTGAAGCAACTTGTTACAAAAATATTTTAAAACAAACAACTAATTTTTAGTAATTTCAATACTTAATATCTCTTTTAAAAAAATAAAATCAAACAACTTTTTACATCACAACTCTTTTACTTTAACTTATCCAAACATTATTTTAGTTTTTCATACATATTTTTTAAACAGCTCTACTTGAAAACTATTTTTATTTATAGTGCTTTTACATACAGTTTAACTAAACAATATATTTTACACCTACAAGAAAATAACTTTTAGGGCTAGTTTGGTACGCATGAATGATTTTTGCTAAATTAGAATGGGAATGGAATGCAAGTGGAATGAAATGATCATTCCATTCTATTATTTAGTAGCATTGGTGAGGAATAATTGTTTCATTCTATTTATTTATTTTCTATGTAATTTTTAAACATGAAATAATGTGAAGATTATGCGAAAATGACAAAAATATTCCTCAATATATAAAGTAATAAAAATATAACATAATTTATGAAATATATATATATTTCATAATTTTTTATAAAAAATTATATTATTTATTTATTATTAATTAAGTAATTAATTAATATTATTACTTATATTTATTTTTTTTATTTATTAATATTTTTGTTTAAAATTACCTAACTAATTTATTTACAATTATATTATTTACTATGATATGAAGGGTATTTTTGTCATTTGACTAAAATGAATTGATTTATTATATATAAATTTTATATTATTTAATGTGATATTAATGGTATTTTTATCATTTGACTATATTAAATAATAAGTATATTATTATTTTATGTGATAGAATAGTTTTATGTCATTTAATTGAACTAAACCGATTTTATAGATGTAGGAATGAGTAATCTCAGTCCTTAGGTGGATTTGAGAATCCCTACTTCTATGGAATAAAATGGCCATAATGGAATGAGTATTCTAAAACTAAAAACGTACCAAACTAAATAAGGTTCATTCTTTTGAATCATACATGGAATGAAATGTCCATTTTTGCATAACAAAACTAACACTTAGTATTGTATTAACTTTAAAAACTATCATTTTCATTAGTTTGAAATCCATCTCCTCATTCTCTTCTTATTAGAGATTATTTTCAAAGTTTGATTCGTCAGGATTAGACTGTTCACTACTTATGTGAAACAAACTCATATCCATACATGTCGCAAAAAAATATTCATTCATTTCATATTTTATTTATATTTTCCTCTTTAATCAGAGTTTTTTTTTGGATAGTTTTGTCCTTATTTTTATGTTGGAATGTATTACAATAATTATTGTTTGTTGATTTGTATTAAAAAAAAAAGGGAAAAAAAAAAAAGCAAAATTATATCTATTATTCCTAAATATTATAATTTTATCTATTTCATTCTATGAATATTTTTTTTGGTCAAATTCATCTCATTATAACTTTTAAAATGTTTGCAATGTTTTTCTTTAGCCTAAAACTATTATCATTTTGGATGAAAATCACTAATATAAATGTTTTATATTTTGCTATACGTATGGTAAATTAGCAAGAAAATGAAGATAAATTTCTAGCGTATTATTTTTTGTGAATATCGTCCTAAAAATAAATATTTTTTTTATTAATTTTGTTCTAAAAGTATTTTGTAGTCTTGCCCTTTCATTCATTCCTTCCTCATTTCTCTCCCTCGTAAAAATCAAATTTTTTTAAAAACATTATTAATCCGATCCAATTTCTTGTTCGTGATCCAAACATTAGTAAGAAAAAAAATTAGCTAAATTTTGTCAATTTTTCTGTAACGTTCAAATCATGTAAAACCGTAATTTAATTGGCTGAGAAAGAGGAGTGAGAGAGAATATGCATGAAAAAATTAGGAGAAAAATGATTGATGAGATGTGAAATAAAGATAATATTCCCACTTGTTTTTTGCCAACCCAATATATATATGTTAAAAATATTATAATTTAAGCCACATTAATAATTTTAATCCAAAATGCTAATGGTGTTAGATTAAAAGAGAACATTATACATGTTTTAAAATTTATGAAACTAAATTGATTGAAAATTACTTTGGAATTGAATCTTATTTACTTTAGGGTACAAAATATCATTTTGTAAAAAAATAAAAAATAAAATGGTTGTGTCATGAAGTGGGTGGAGTTAAGAGTCAAGCCTGGGTGATGTTACAGCTTGAGCAATGGATCTACTCAGGTAACTCCAGCCTTCTTTTCAGTGTATTGAAACCTTGTTCTCAAGTTGACCCGAAAAAACGTTCGGGTTTTGAGTCTCTGGTTCAACTATTCAGTTAAGCTAGTGATGTCATAAATTTTTTTAAAAATATTATTTTATATATCTTATGTACACATATATAATAATTTAATACCAAAAAAACAAAAAGACGAGAAAAATAAAAAAATTTAGTATAACTTTTTCTCACTTGTTTTGTTTGTATAATTGTTTGATAAGGACAAATTATAAAAATATCGTCGAATTAAAAGAGTTATTCTAGTTTAAACTGTCCAACTATTATTTTAGATTTTAGAGTTAATTGATTAATTTAAAATGACGCCCGAGTCACAATCCAACCGAATCAATCCGTTTATTAAAACCCTGCTTCTTTCATATCATATGTCCAATTTTATAATTTACTTTGGTGAAATACTGAAACGGAAAGTTGCAATAAAATTTCAAAATGCAAGGGAACATCATTATGCTTAATAAAAATAAATAAATAAAAAGTATTTTGAATGAAACTCTTAGAAAGAATATTCTTCTCTACCAAAAAAAGAAAGAAAGAATATTCTTCAAGAATAGTAGCAATGTAGCATTATATATATATATATATATATATATATTTTTTTTTTTTTTGATAAGACATATAACGTGTTACATTACGTTACATATTACTAAAAGGCTTGGATGACTCTGAACAAAGTAGCGGAGGAACATGGACAATAATAATTTTTTGCTTCCCATTCTATTAATTAAATTATTTATTTAACGGCAATGTTAACTGTCGTTAAGTTTTCTACTAGTGAGATAATAATTTGTTAACTTTTCTATGAGTAATATGAGAGTATGATAGTTATTCTCTCACACACGCATAAATATAAATATAAATAAAAAATATATATACATATATATCCTTACACACATAAATATATAACCTTGTTAAATATTTTTTTAAACTGTTAAAATGATAATTTTAAGTTTTGAATCATATTTAACAAATAAAATCTGAAATAGTGTGTGAGTAAGAATGAAATTAGTACTTATTAATTTAAATGAATTAGTTTATACGTATCAAAAAATAAAATATTATAAAGATTTTCTGATTTTTAGAATAGTCTAAATAATTGTCAGCTCAATACTCATAACCTTTAATATTTGATATTCGGAGGCTTATCAACATGGATTGGGAGATTCACTTGAGTGACATTCATCTTTAAGAAAATAGAATAGCTGATCACTTGGCAAACTTGACTCTAGATGATCAAGACAGAGAGTTAGTTTGGAGTCAAATTATGCCTTCCCTTTACATCATGTTTGAAGCAGACAATACTGAAATTGCTTGGCAAAGAAGAATTGCTATTATGAACACTTAATTATTTATGCCTTTTTTATGTTGTGTTTTATTTCCCCTTCTATCAAAAACAATTACATCACACTTATGTGATACAATCCTTAATAAAAGTGGTAGTAGACAGTGGTATAAACATATATCAATAATAATTATTGTAAGCTCATTAATTATTCAAATAAAAAATTATAGTTTAATTCAATTCATCAATGTTATAAATAATAGTATCATTGGAAGTACTCTGGTTCGTATTCAAAATTTTTTCTATTTTAAGGTGAATGGTTAAGGTCTTTTTCATTGATTGATTCAATCGAATATGAGGAGTGATGATGAAAGAGAGTAATAGGATTTAGTAACTAATTTAGAAAAAAATTAAATTTTATTTAAGAATAAGATAGAGTAATAAGTTTCGAGTAGTTATTTTTTTTTTAAAATGAATATTTTTGTAAATACTAAAAAGATATATAAAAAATAAATTTCAAAATAAAAAATAAAAAATAAAAAACTAAATACATGAATATTATATAATTTTTTTAATTAAAAATTAACTAAAAGTTAGACATCATAATAATATTTAGACCTTAGTATAATATAATAATAATAATAGATATAGATAATAATATTTGAACGCTGAGTCTCAATAACTCTTCTTACCCAATTGGATAAAACTAAAGTAAAAAAAAAAAATTAATCTAAGAATAATCTTAATCCAACAAACAAATTTCAATGTATTAAAATGATTGAAAAACATTATTTATAGAAAATCATATCAATTTTTTTTAATTTTTTTTTTTTTTGACCATACAGAAAACAAACGCATTTTACGGAAATCAACTGGTTTACTCTTACTCACTCCACGTTGGTCCCACAAGGCAACCATAACTGCCCTTGTTTCCTGCCAGGGTCGCCACTTGTAAGTACCTCCTTGGTACTTTCTACGGTAAATTCTGGGCCCACATTTTCCGCAGTACCTAGACTGAACACAGTCCGTACACACCTCCACCCCTCTCTCTCTCTTCCTCATACATCTCCATCTCCCCCTTCTTCTTCTTCCTTTTCCTTCTCTCTATTTCTGTGCTAAAAGTTGTTTTGCTGGTTTGTTAACAATGACGGACACCACTGACGACATTGCAGAAGAAATATCTTTCCAGAGCTTCGATGATGACTGTAAATTGCTCGGTAATCTTCTTAAAGATGTTTTGCAGCGAGAGGTTGGAAATAAACTTTTGGAAAAAATAGAAAGGAATCGAATTCTCGCTCAGGTTTCTCTCTCTTTCTATACTCATTTTCTGTATTTTATGGTTTTTACTTATTAGTTACTTGAAGCTTGAGTAATAAATGTTGTCAGCTCTGAACTGTTGATTTTGTACTTTTTCTACTTATTTATGGGGATTTTGTTTGGTTGGTGAGACAATGGAGAAGAAACCAGGAACCGCTTTTATGTTTTGTAATGCATGAGTTTTATATTGCTGCATTTTCTCAGAAACCAAACGGAGCTAAAGATTTTTGGTATCTATGATATCTTAGTGAATGGGGTTTCTTTCTCCAGAGTGCTTGTAACATGAGGTTGGCTGGGGTTGAGGATGTAGCAGAGGTGCTTGAGAAGCAGCAGGCATCTGAGATATCGAAAATGACATTAGAGGAAGCCTTGACCCTCGCTCGTGCATTCAGCCATTATTTGACTTTGATGGGTATTGCTGAAACCCATCACAGGTAATTTATTTATTTTATTTTTTTTACACTCACAAATTGATTAATCACTCTACTCTGACCATTTCAAATCCCAATCGGTCGTTGTAATGAAAATTAATCAAACATGCAGAGCATGTATGCTATTTCAAATAATTTAAAGAATGGTTTTTACAAACTATCGCAAACTAATAAGTAAGAAATAACGGATCAAAATGCAAAAATTGATGTTCTTATGGCTTTATACTTCTTTCTCTGTGAGTTTGAAGATGTAAACATGAAGAAGAACTAGAGCTTTCAAGAAACCTGTAGTGTTGGCTTAGACTTTATTGCAACTTTTTTTTGTCTTCTTCAGGAAAACAGTTCCAAATTCGTTTGTGCATCTTCATGTAGATTTGTTGGGTGTTTCATTAAATCTGTCACCCTCCTTCCTTCTGGCATCCAATAAATGATGCCAAAATTGACCGTTAGATTGCACCAGATTTCTTTAGTTTCTTACACTCTGGATCTGATAACTTTTCATTACTGTTCTCTTTGAAAAAATACTGCTTTCCTCAGGGTTCGTAAATCACGGAATGTGGCACCTCTATCAAAATCTTGTGATGACATTTTTCTTCAGGTAGTGCAGAGTGGAGTTAACCCCGATGAGCTTTATAACACCGTATGCAAGCAGGTCTGATGTTTTTGTCTTTTCAGTTTTGTTTCCTTTCCTAAGAAATAGAGATGAAACTTGACATTACTATAATGCATTTGAGTTCCAATATATGCATGTGGCTCCTCAACTTACGAAAGACAGCTTTTTTCTTTATGTTTTGTTGTTATACCTGCCACAGTACTAATTAGTTGCGGATAATGAGATTTCTTATCAAAATTATTCATTACTTGCTTTTGTTATTAATTTTGGCAAGTCAAAATTCACAAGTTCGAAGGTCAGGTGTTTTAAGGAGTTGTTCATTTCTTGTATGGTCCTTAGATTCACCTTTCTTTCTTTTTTTTTTTTTTTTTGCCACAGGAGGTTGAAATTGTTCTTACTGCACATCCCACACAAATTAATCGCCGAACCTTGCAATATAAACACATTAGAATTGCAGTAAGTTGTAGAAATCATAAACTTTAAATCTCAAACAGCATGTCGCTTTTAGTCTCTGATTATTTGTCCTTTACATGCAGCATCTATTAGATTATAATGACCGACCTGATCTTAGCCATGAAGATCGAGAAATGGTGATTGAAGATCTGGTATATTTCTTCATCAGTTTCTCTCTCTAGAAAGATGCTGTAGCGTGTTGGGTTTATCTCTGTTAAACAATTTGTAAGGGTTGTCTAATTCTATATGTTCTTTCTTTCTATCATTCTTCTTATACACCATAATGATTTTGCAGGTAAGAGAGATGACTTCAATATGGCAGACAGATGAGCTTAGGCGGCACAAACCTACACCAGTTGATGAAGCTAGGGCTGGTAAAGCCGCTTGAATTTTGGATATGTCCCCTGGGAAACGTACATGTCCATGTAATAAAACTCTAATCCATAATGTTATGACTTCAGGGTTGAATATTGTGGAGCAATCACTTTGGAAAGCTGTGCCTCATTATTTGCGCCGAGTCAGCAATGCTCTGAAAAAGGTGTGGCTTCTTCAATTAGTGTACTTGTAGATTCTTCTTATACAGATAATAATATTTTTTCTTTATACTCTTTTACCTCACAAAAATTTCTGTGCCTCTGGTCTTTTGCAGCATACTGGAAAGCCCCTTCCATTAACTTGCACTCCTATAAAGTTTGGGTCTTGGATGGGCGGTGATAGAGATGGAAATCCAAATGTAACAGCAAAGGTGATAGTGTCAATTTTTATTATTTGTTGTTTTCTCTACTATGTGAGTTGAAATCTTCTCATTGACTTGAGGAGTCTTGTATGGTTTTTGACAAATCTTCTAGTACTGAATTATCCTTGAATTTGTTGGTTTATCTGTCTTATTCAAATACATGATACTCTTGACATTATTTTTACTGCAAATTTGTTGTATGTGATGTACGATTGTCATATTCCTACAATATCTTAAGAGCAGCATGGTGGTAAAGGCACTTTCTATTCAAGTTGAACAGAATTAAAGCTAAAAATTTAACTGGGAACTTGTATCATCCATAATCCTTGTAATTTTTTGAAATGCTAAAAATAAGCATTAAATCGCTTACAGGTTGCTGTTTCCTTACTTCAAATTTGAATTGTCAATTTACAACTTTTTTCCGAGTAATTTTTGTTAAACTTTTTCCAAAATTATTTGTCTAGAAGTTGGCAACCTATCAAATAATATGAATGATTGGAATTTTAAATATTGTATAAGTTGCATATTAATCCTGCAGAAAGGAGTTTATATGATCATTTTCTTTACTGTCAAACTTGATCCTGTAGTGTGTTTCATGGGAGTTGTTCCATATTTCAAAATCCTGATAATGTAGTATTTTTTTTTCTCATGCACAAACTAGGGTGCATTATAGTTTTTACCAGTCATGTACTTCTACTTTTACATAGATGCAAAGAAGTATTCCGCTTTCTTTACAATCTTTGTCCTGCATGATCGTAAGACTTGTTGTAATTTTTATTTTTATTTTTATTTTTTTGCTCCATGCATGTGTTTCTTTCTTTTCCTATAATTGGGGCGCAGGGATACTTTTGTCACTTCATTTTCTAAAGCTTGTTTAGAATCAAAACTATATTGCGAAAACCATTGGCATCATTATTTTTTCTTTTGTTCGGGGGGACACATGTGAAGGCGGCAAGGTTTCTGTTTGGAGAATGTTCACTCTGATTTTAGTTTCATTCAGTGGACTTATATTGTTATTGTCAAATCAATTGGTTTCCTTTATGTGCTTCAGGTCACAAGAGATGTCTCACTTTTATCAAGGTGGATGGCAATTGACCTCTATGTTCGTGAAATTGATAGCCTCAGATTTGAATTATCAATGAACCAGTGCAGCGATAGATTTTCAAGACTGGCGCATGAAATTCTTGAAGAAGGTTTTTAGCCAGTTTTTAAGTTTTTTTTTGTTCCTGAAATTTTACTGGAATACTTATGTCCATAATTGCTGTTTTGAGTATCTTTTCATAATTGGGAAGGAACTAAAATTCGTTTCATTACCATCGAAACGGGTGAATTGTTTCATTTCGATAGTAATGGAAGCGAAACAACCCTCTGAACCGAAATGGGCGAATCATTTCCGTCGTTCTTACAGGGAATGTGCAGTTTTTTGAAATGAAATAATTTCAGTAAAATTTGATAGAAATAACATAAATTACTTCTTAACTAAAATTCTTGTTTTATGTATTTTTTTTTACATCAATTATATTTTTTATATTTATATGCTTCGCCTCTAATGTTAGGGTTGAATGTAATTGTAATTTGATATTTTCTTTCAAATTTGTATGTCTACGTTAAGGTTTCTACTTTGGTATGTTTTTATGGGCTTTCTATATACTAAATTAATCATGTTGGATACTTAAAATTACTATAATATGTTTTCATGTGTTTTCAAATAATTTACTATTTCCATGCTATTTCACGAATTGTTTCCATTTCAAAATCTTATTTATATTCCCCAACGGATAAACTATCCGTGTCTAAGGCTTTGCTTTCTTGGTCAGGAAGTACTTTCAAAACATGTCTCCAGTTCATTCTTTCTATGACAACTTTCCATTCCTCCTTGCTACTAATACAATCCTTTTATTTTTCTTTCTAAGAAGCTACTAATACAATCTTACTCAAACTTTCAAAAAATACTATTTTCTTTTTTCATTCTCTCAATATTGAACAGTTGGATTTGCTACCACTTTTCTATTTTGAATTCATTTCCAATGTTGTTGATCTAGAACTTGGCTTCCAATAAATTATATGTGCATACTTTATAGTCTCTCTTCATACTTGCACCTTCGAAGTATCACTATGGTGTGTACTGTCTGAAAATTCATTATGAATTAGCATAGTTGATTTGATACCGATAAAGCAGGCAGAGCGTATACAGAGTCTTCTGTAGTCACTTCACCTGCTAGAAATGCTTGTTTATGTTTTAGTGTTCTAAATTGATATATGCATATATTGTCCCTTATTTTCTCAGATGCACAAGCACATATTCTGAACCACAATTAATAGTTGATCTTCATTTTGCCCCTTCAGAAGCTTTGTCTGAGAATCAACATGAGAGTTGGAATCAGTCTCTGAGCAGAAGTCAACTGAAGCATCATGGTGAACAAGCTCCATCACTTCCAACTCAACTTCCAGCCAGAGCTGACCTACCTTCTTGTGCTGGTACTGTGTCACTGTGTCACTGTGATTATCTTAAAAGTGCCATAGCTAAATCTTTGTCCTTATAAATTATCATCTTTGATGGTCATATTTTCTTCTAAACCCTAGGAAAAGATTTTTCATTTCTTTAGTTTTGGGCTTCTACAGACATAAAAGGCTGATTGAAATTTTCATTTCTTTTTCTTTCAATATGTTTTAGATCATTCAGGCAGCACCTGTGGTTGAATGTATGAAACATTTCATTTAGGATTGTAAATTTATGGTGTAATTCACTTGTATAAATTCCATTGGATATTAACTTGATTCAAAATTTGTTTGTGTATCTTGATTTCTTTATTATCATATATGATGTGTAAACCTGCTTTGCTAAATCATTCAAGCTATTCGGTTCCCCTTTTCTACAAAACTATGTTCCAAATCTATCATTAGCAAATCCCTGTATCAATTTATGTAGGACGCAGTGATGGCGAATCTCAGTATCCTAGATTGGGATTTCCTGGAAGGGCGCCACTGAATCGTCAGGTACAGCAAGTTATAGGATGCTGACATAAATTATATACGTATCTCTGTGTGTCTGTGTGTAAGTGTGTAAGATTCTTCCCTCTTCCACACTTTTATATAAATACTTTTCTTCAAAAACAATTTATCTATGCATCCTTGCTGGATCATGTGAATGTGATGTCTCTAACGGTCATGATTCCTTAATAGGGTGCTGAGATTTCTTCAAGTTCTACTGCACTCCAGGGTCAAAATAAAAATATACGTGCATTACTGCCAAAGGGAAGTTCACCTACTTCTGCTGCTGCTCAATCAGTTGCAACACCACGCTCTACTTCTTTCAACTCTAGTCAACTCCTTGCACAGAGGAAAATGTTTGCAGAATCCCAGACAGGAAGGTCCAGTTTCCAGAAGCTTTTAGAGCCAAAGCTGTCCCAGCGTCCTGGAATTGCTCCTTATAGAGTTGTTCTCGGAAATATAAAAGACAAGGTATTGGTTTACTTAACTTCTTAAATGATAAATACAACAAACATAACACGTCAAAGCTGATATTTAATATTTTCTGTTTATTGAAGACGAATGGTGCAAATTGTTGTTTCATTTGAGAAGCTTTTTCCCGGTATACTGTAGAGTGTATAATGATTTAGAAGAATTTAATTGGTCAAAGCCAATAAGGTGCTTAGTGCTTTCTGCTCAGAAGGCTAGTACTTTTGAAAATGGATTTAACATGATATATTTAATTGAAGTTATGTGTTTTGTTGAGTCCGTGTGTCTGATTACATTTAGACACCAGTGCTGTGAAAAGAAATTTTTTGAAACTCAGTAATCGGAATTTGTGACCATGTAACTTGTCATTTATTTCGTTGTCTTGTTTAACTTATAATGCTAATGATGGAAAGGATTATCTATTTCGAGGATCCTGCACACATGGACCTGCCTATATATGTAATATGTGTATGTAGTTTGTACATATTTATGTACATATGTATGTGTTATGTATATGTAAGGACCATTGTATTTGTGATATATATATATATACTATTGAAGTTTGATTGGATGCTTGCTTGAAAAGGAACCATAGCCATCAAGAAAATGATGAAAATAATAACTGTGCAAGTGTCATAAAAATGCTCTACAAGACTGCTATAATTTTGCCTTGTGTTGAAACTTCTTAATATATATCTACCATTTATTGGAGGCACAGATTTTGATTGGTTGGAGTTTCATTGAAGGGGTTGTTTCTTAAATCATCCGTAACTAAAACTAACTTGGTTTATTCTTAGTTTTTATCAAGTTGCTATATTCATTCTTCTCCATGTTGCTATTCAGATTAGTAAGTTGAAATTGATTGTGTAAAACGTGATTGCGAATGTATGCATGTTTTGACCTATGTATTTAGCTTATGAAAACTCGAAGACGGTTGGAGCTTCTTCTTGAGGATCTTCCTTGTGAATATGATTGCTGGGATTACTATGAAACATCTGATCAACTCTTGGAACCTCTTCTCCTGTGCTATGAATCTATGGTACTCTCTCCCTCATGCCTCTCTTTTGTCTTTAAGGTATATTTAATATTGATATTAACCCCTGAAAATCTGCAGCAATCTTGTGGATCTGGGGTGCTAGCTGATGGTCGACTTGCAGACCTGATAAGAAGAGTTGCTACCTTTGGGATGGTGTTGATGAAGCTTGACTTACGTCAGGTTTGTTTTCAGTTTTATGGTTATGGTTGCTCAGGAGATCCTCTGTAACTGTATTTGAAATATTCCAGGAATCTGGTAGACATGCCGAGACGATTAATGCAATTACCAGTTATTTGGACATGGGGACTTATAGTGAATGGGATGAAGAAAAGAAACTGGAGTTCTTAACTACAGAGCTGAAAGGCAAGAGGCCACTTGTTCCTTCTAGCATACAGGTAAGTTGCTTAACAAGTTATTCTGATCACCTCTTTTAAAAAATAACAGTTTATATTTCCTTATGTTACGTTTACTAATGATCCCTTCCTGTTTTAGTAAGAAAACAAGTTGATAATTAGAATTGGTTGTCTGAAACTGAACCCACCTCTCCTGGAAAACCACCATCTGCTATAAAGTTGCAAAGACTTGAAGCAACCAAGTATAGTTAATCAACCATCAAAGTCAACACATATTTTAGTCTCTAGAAGCTCGCAAGGTGGGGAGATGAACATATAGTTGAGTTGACAGTACAAATTTGAAATGAAAATATTGTTTGGAAGCTATAGCATTAACATTGACTTATACAAGAGCAACCAAGTATTCTTTGTTTTTGGTTGTATAACACAACAAAGTATAGATAACCGGTTGTTTCGTATCCCTACTAGTCAAGTTAAAATATTGGGAGCTCAATCATATGTTTTTGCAAAAGGTTGTTAATGAAATGAATAGTGTGTTTCAACCAACCCCCCCGGCGCCCAGTTCCTAAAATAATAAGAAAATAACGAAAATGGTATATGGTCTCCGAACAGGATTCCCTAGTTAATGAAATGAATAGTGTTTCAACCAAACCAACCCCCACCCCCCCCGGTCCCCCGGTTCCTAAAATAATAAGAAAATAACGAAAAAGGTATATGGTCTCCGAACAGGATTCCCTAGTTAAATGTTGTGGGTAAATTATGATTCCCTTGTTGAGGGTGATGCTAAAATTTTACTTTAATATCATGAAAAATAATCCTAAGAGAGGCAAGTTGGGTGTATATTTATTCTATTTTTGGTATATTACAGATCAAAGTTCTTTTTTACTATTTTACATGCAATTGGATGTGACATTGGTTTAACCTTGGGTAGTTTTTTTGCCCATTTTATTACTTTAGGTACATAATTTATAGATTTCTAGTGTTCTATATCTGTAATCTGCTATTAATTATTTCCTAGCTCCACTCTCAATTGGTTACTTTTAGGTTGCACCTGATGTTAAAGAAGTCCTGGATACTTTCCGTGTTGCTGCAGAGCTAGGGAGTGATGTACTTGGAGCCTATGTGATATCTATGGCATCAAATGTATGATTAACTGCACTACTTTTGCATTTCTATACAGAAGTTTAGTAATTGAAACAACTGTTGTGCAATACTATTTCTGAGTGCCTGGTAGTATTTTAACATCTGATAAGTGATTTGGTTATCGTTACTATCTTTATTGGGGTAGTTTCCATTACATTAAGGAATTGGTTTCAACTTCCCGTCAATCTCTTATGTGTGAAATTGATATTGTAAAGTAGAGAATTATCAATTTTCTAAGTCACGCTTCATCATATTCGTAGTTCTAAAACTCTACAGCTATGGCTAATATTGCACTCAACTTCAAATACTAAGTTATGTATATTGCTATTTAACAAATTTGGACTGCACTTGGAAATTGTTAGGCAAGTGATGTCCTTGCAGTGGAGCTTCTGCAGAAAGATGCACGGCTTGCTGTTAGTGGGGAGTTAGGAAGACCATGTCCTGGTGGAACGTAAGTTTGCAATCCCCATGTTAATTATAGTTGTCTAATCATGACTTTAGGAACATTCAAAACCACCAAGAGACAAACTTTCAATTTTTAATTGTTTCATTTATATGGGCATATTCTTTTTCTTTACAGTTCGCAATAAAATGTGTAACTCTTCGTGTCAAAGAACCTTGAACTTATTTTTCTTATGAAAGTGATTGGAAAATGACTAGTAGGCGTGCAATTTTGGAACTTGTCTTCCTAATTTGGTTTAAGTTTTATTTATTTTTTGAAGTAATTTTTCATTAGAATGTAGAGTATACTCAACTTGAATTATCATGTTTATTTCTATCATTATCTTACTTTCCCTGGTTGAAAAACGAAGGACTTGGAAAGGAAATTCGAGACTACCCTATAAAATTTTTGGCATAATGTATGGGTTGGTTTGGTACCTAGCAGGCTAGCACTCAATTACTGTAAACTTTCTCGTAGAATGTTTAAATCATTGATGTTTGTGTGTCTTAAAATAGGCTGCGAGTCGTTCCTCTATTTGAAACAGTGAAAGACCTGAGAGGAGCTGGTTCAGTGATCAGGAAACTATTGGCAATTGACTGGTACCGCGAACACATCATTAAGAACCATAATGGGCATCAAGAGGTAATTCTCTTAGAAATTTGTAGTAAATTGTTTTTGTCCAATTACTATTGTGGTCTTATAAAGTACTATGGGCAGGTGATGGTTGGATATTCTGATTCTGGTAAAGATGCTGGGCGCTTCACTGCTGCTTGGGAACTTTACAAAGCTCAGGAGGATGTTGTGGCTGCATGCAATGAGTATGGTATCAGAGTTACTCTGTTTCATGGCCGTGGAGGGAGTATAGGTCGTGGTGGTGGTCCCACATATCTGGCTATCCAGTCCCAACCACCTGGCTCAGTGATGGTGTGCTGTTTACATGTCTTAGAACTTTGAATTATTGATTACAATCCCTATTTTAAAATAAGAGTGAAATGAAATTTAGTTCTCGTTTCACTTTATCTTGCTGTTTGAAAAAGTTGAATATCGAAGTTAACTTCCAGGAACTGAGATAAAGTTTGAGCGGCTGAAATTGAATTACTAAACTAATAACGTCATTTTCAAGTTTATGTATTCCTGATAGGTTTCATATTGTATTGGCTTTGCTTTCAGATTGAGTGCTTTGTCTATGTTATAGTATCGAAGCACACGACTCTGCTTAAATTGAACTTGTAATAATCAATAATTTAAACCTACACTAACTGCAGACATGTTATTTGCAATGCACATTGCAGGGCACTCTTCGATCAACTGAGCAGGGAGAGATGGTACAGGCCAAGTTTGGGTTGCCACAGACAGCTGTTAGACAGCTTGAAATATACACAACAGCAGTGTTGCTTGCAACCTTGCGCCCCCCTCTTCCACCTCGAGAAGAAAACTGGCGTAACCTCATGGAGGAGATCTCAAAAATCTGTTGCCAGAATTACCGCAGCATAGTCTATGACAATCCAGAATTCCTTGCATACTTTCAGGAAGCTACACCTCAGGCTGAGCTTGGCTTCCTAAACATAGGAAGCCGCCCCACAAGGAGGAAAAGCTCAACAGGAATTGGACATCTTCGTGCCATTCCCTGGATATTTGCATGGACCCAAACCAGATTTGTTCTTCCATCTTGGCTTGGAGTTGGGGCAGGTTTAAAAGGTATTTGTGAGAAGGGACATACTGAAGATTTGAAGGTAATGTATAAAGAATGGCCTTTTTTTCAGTCTACTATAGATCTTATTGAGATGGTTTTGGGGAAAGCTGACATTCCTATAGCCAAGCACTACGATGAAGTCCTTGTGTCAGAGAGTAGACGAGAATTTGGTTGTGAACTAAGGAGGGAGCTCGTTACAACAGAAAAGTATGTATTGGTTGTTAGTGGGCATGAGAAACTAGCTGAGAATAATAGGAGCTTAAGGAGGCTAATTGAGAGTAGACTTCCCTATCTCAATCCTCTAAACTTGTTGCAAGTGGAGATACTGAAGAGGTTGAGACGTGATGATGACAACCATAAAGTCAGAGATGCTCTGCTTATTACTATAAATGGCATTGCTGCCGGGATGAGGAACACGGGCTAGGTGAATCCCTCAAGCACTTTCATTTACACCCTGCACCTGAAACTTAATATTAACACCTCCTCCTCCTCCTCCTCCTCGAGGGTTTTTGTTTGACAGCTTAGTTGTGAGTGTCATATCTGGTTGCTCGTTTAGGTATATGCTAAAATGATATGAAGATCCTATAATACTTGTTTTGTTAATGTATTTGTGAACTTTTTTCCTTTTCTTTTCCTTTGTCTGTCTTGCTGGCTAAGTAAAATATATTTAAGCATCTGATGCAGGATATTTTAATTTCTTTTTATCATTTGTTGAGATGAATGTGGGATAGAAGTAGTTTATGTGGTTTATTTGAAAACAAAAACTTGTGTAAGTTTCTCCTCCGCATGGACTGTAAAGGGTGTTTATGGGTTGGGTACTAGAGTTCATTCGGTTTAAGGGTCACTCATAAATCAATCTTTTCTAACAAATTTTAAAACTTTTTAGAACCGAATCAATCCATACAGGCTTAGAACCAGTGTGATACAATCCAGAACTATCTGATTGGATTGGTTTGAGTCTTTAATTTGGGCTAATCAGTTCGCAAACATAGTTGATTAAAAACATGTAATAGACCTACAAGAATTTAATAAACACTCGACCAACATGTTTAAGCCATTCCAAATTTACAAATACACTTAATAATGACCAACAAAATACATGATCAAAATATCTATACCAAACCATAACACAATCTTACTTTAACAAAATCACAAACTACCAACAAAATCTGTACGGGAAGTTTGGTTTATAGTCCTATATTAATTTTAAATAAATAAAATATTATTGGATTAATTTGTGTTAGATTGGGCATTGACCTTAAAATTTCTTAATCAATCCAGTCTAGCAAAATAGTTACAATTCGTTTGCATACGGTGAATTAGAATTAGAATTGGATATTAGGCAATCTAATTTCAATTTTTTAGTTTGATGTATATTGTAGAATTGAAATTAAAATTCTCTACTTCAGAATTCAACAACAATTATAAAATGTCATTTTTTTTTTCTTGGGTTTCCCAATAGACATTGCTGTGAGACTAATTCCTCAGGCTCTATCGCGACTGGAATGCCCCTCTCAATAATTGTATGCTCCAAGGTTCGAACTTGTGTTATCAATTCTTTTAGGTAGACTATGAAAATTACAATTTCTAATAATTTTTCATTCTAAATGATTTGTATATATGACATTATTGACAACTACTTACTTATGCTATACCTCCAGCCACAATCCACTGTTAACCTCCTCCACTCGTTGCCAATTGTCACCCATAACAACTAATCCATCCACAGTCAACTACCATCCATTGCCAGAGTTGACCAAGCAGAACCTGCTAAAGATGATGACCACCACCATCGAGACTCACCGAAGACAACAACAAACATCGTCAAGACCATTGTCGTGACATGTCGGAACACGCCAAAAATGACAACAACTACCATTGATGATTACATAAACCATTTTGACCAGTCAAAGACAACAATAACTACTGTCAGAACCACGACAACCACAAGACTTGTTAAAGACTACCACTACCATCGGGATCCATCAAAGACAACAACAATCATCATCAAGAACCTTAAAAGACTATAAAAACCACTAGGAACCACTAAAGACGATGACTAAGTTCTTAAAAAATAATTTCTATTGTAATTTTTTATGTGATCCAAACTCATAAATTATAATTCTAATCAATTCTAATTATAAAAAAAATAAAAATAATTTTTTTATTTCAAAATTTATTTTATTTTCTTACATATTAGAAAATTAAATCAATCCACAATTAGATAGGGTTGGTTCAGTTTGATCGGGTTGCATCCAGCCATGAACAGAAGCCACAGGCCCATTATACTGCATGAGTTTGAGTCAGTTGACCAGAGATGTAAAGTCCAGCACCTATCAGGCCGAAGAATATAACCGGGCCCTATCGATCCAAGTTAGTTATTTCCAATGTTTTGATTTTGAAAAGCAGACTTTATTTAAAGGCTTATAGGCTTGATAGTTATTCTATGGCGGGAAATGCAAACTATTATTACAAAGTCTTCTCTAGTTATCCCAGTACATTACTAAATGTAATTTATCTGTCAAAAGATAAAATTCATTCTTAGGATTTGACCTCAATAATCAAAACTTTCTAAGTAATTAGTTATTTAACATAATATTAAGTTAGCTCCAAAGGATTGATGTCATCGAGAAGAATGTATTCTCTTCATTGATTTCACGAATTTGCATTTCCTTAAAGGACGTCATGAGAAATAAATGTTTTATAAATCTCATAATATCAGCGTAGATGACACAATGCATTTGAATAGACTAAAAATTAATTAATTAGATTAAAAAATAATTAATCAAAATATGCATAAATTAGTTAAAAAAAATAAAAAGCAATTTAATAAAAAAACACAATATCAAGTCTTACTGGCGCACAACCCAATGTAGCACCAAAAAAGGAGATAAGGAGGAGGAGAGTGGTCAAATGGTGCCTGGCTAAGTGGTAAGTGACTTGCTTAATCCTCCCTCACGGGTTAGGTTGCATTTGTGCAAAAATCTATAGCTCCACCTCAACAAAAAAATCTTCATCCCTAGGCTTGTTCCATATTTACTATCATTCTCCCAAGAAAAAAATAAAATAAAAATCTCCCTAGTACACAAGGAGACTCACTCTCTCACAAACTTTCAAACATCCGCCAATATGAAACTTTACCTACAAAATTCCACCTTAAGTGTGCCACTCGTCTAGCAAAGTAGGAGAAAATAGAGGATTAGGGAGAAAATGAGGGAGAGGGGACAAGGAACTGGTAGAAAAGCAAGAAAGGGAGGGAGAATTAGATGAAATTAGGGTTAGGGAAATTTGCAAACATGCAACCAATATTCAATATTCAATTTTCAATTTGTCAAAATATACTTAAACAAGTGCATACTAATCCTTATTTAGGCTTTGCATAAAACCCTAGAATAAAAAAGTAAATAGCATAAAAGTCTAACAACATAATAGTAAATACTAATAAATAAATTCAAAAATTTTAGTTTTATATAATAAAACATATAATAACCTAAAATAATAAACTCCCATATGATTATAATATTGTTCCCTATCATTCTCTTCTTGTTGGAAAAAACTCAATCTCGAGTTTTGTAATGAGAACCTCAGGAATAAATTTCTACAGCAAGGTTAGGGGCAGCATGAAAAAAAATCTTGGCAATGAGAACTCTGTCAGAGATTACGAGCACCTGAAATTATAATGGGATGACAAAATCAATGTGCACGACCTCCGAAAGATAGGTAGGCTCAACAACCTTCTCTAGAATGTCATTTACATGCTTTGAACTCCATCAACATGCTCAAAAATATTGGATAGCTTAATTATGTCTGATACTGTAATCTTATCATCTTGCTCTGAAATGTCAATGTGTTCAATCACATCTGCAACTGAAACTTCATCATCCATCGTTAGTGGATCAAGGACATCATTAACTTCTTGATCCTGACTCTCATCATCTAGTGAAAGCGGCTCAAGAACATCTTCAACTTCAAAGTCATACATATCATTGTGTGGTGCTAGTGATAGAGGCTCAACTATAAAGTCATTAAATTCCTGTAAGTCTTCACGTATTTGATTGTCTGTCTTAACCATAATTGTCTTAGGTTTATCAGGGTCTAAACCTAACATTGCAAGCACCTCACCCAGTGTAGCACTACGCTCATCAAGCTTTTTTGTTAGTGTTTACCATATAAATGTCTATCGATTCAGGTTTAGGAGGTTGGGATAACACTGAGGTTTGACGAGATTGGTGTATCGAGGTGTATAGTTCGGCTAGTCTTAACTAAGATAATGGATCAATTTAGATACAAGTTCGATCAAACAATAACCATGTCCCCTTTTTTGTAAGTAAGAAATAGACATGAAACTTGAGAGTGACACGCTAGGGTCTCGACGAGAAAAATATCTAAGATCTACAAATATTCGGAGTCCATAATTAAGATATGGCACATGTAACTCTATGGTAAGAGGGACTCAAGATGTATATTGAGGAAAGTGGATATGATTCTAGATTGAGTATCATCACTAAATTAAATTGTAAGAAATTCAAGAGTAAAATATGAAAATTTTCTCAAAAGATCATCAATATTTCCTATAATAATATGTTTAGATCTACGTGAATATGTATTCATGATGCCATTCCATGTTGTGATTTTTTTTTTTTTCACTTTTTTTTTCCTTTTTTTTTTTTTTAAGAAAATAAAACTTCAAATACAAAAATTAAAAAAAAAAAATTGCTAAAAGCAATCTACAAAATGGATTAAGAAAAATGGGCTAGAATTATTAAAATGTAGAACCTTGATGAAATGGGCCGCAAGCTGGCCTAAATATGAAAACTGTCAATTTGGTAAGGTGGACTCGAGTGACAAAGCAGATCTAATGTGGGGGCATCTTCTAGTGTTGCTTGGTGGCTTGGTGGTATGGAATGAGGTGGAGGATGGAGAGCGGCAAGGGAGGCAAGGTGACTGGTAGTGGTTTGTGGTGTTACAAGTGTTTTGTGTGATTTTCAGTTTGGGATATTTGGAATTTCAGCTCTGATACCAAATTTGGTGTAGCACAATAGGAGAAAATAGAGAAATGGGGAGCAAAGGATGGAGAGGGGATGAGGAATCGGTAGAAAAGTAAGAAAGGGAGGGAGAGTTAGATGAAATAAGGGTTTAGGAAACTTGGAAACATGCAATCAATATTCAAATTTCAATTTGTCAAAAGATCTTTAAATAAGTGCATACTAAGCCTTTAAATAGGTTTTACATAAAACCCTAAGATAGAACTTAAATAACATAAAATCTAAAAACATAATAGTAAATACTAATAAATAAGTCTCTAAATTTTAGTTTTACATAATAAAACATATAATAATAAATTCTCATATGATTATAAGATTGTCCCCATCAGTCACTTACAACCATCTCTTTGTATGATGATCACAAATAAACTACAAAACTCCATTTTCTACACATCATGCAAAACCCATCTTTTTATTCTTCATTCGCTTCCTTATACACAAATTCAATCACCACAATTATTTTCTGACTTCTTTGTTTTTCTTGCAATATTTCCATTATCACCAAAATACTTTCGAACCATCCATGTTCCAATTGAATTTGGCTATGATACAACTTATTGGGAATTATACAAAATCGCTATTCAATCTTCATTGAGATATAACAAAAGACATATGGACCACTATAAGTAGACGGAAGGGAAAGAAATCCAACATTCAGTATTACATACTTTTGCACCCTTTGCCTACATCCATGGGTGAGAAGAAATATTTCACTATATATAGAAAGAGTAACACACTACATATAGCATACTCATCACTCTCCCTCTGGATTGATCTCACAAATATTATATTTCTTTCATTTTCATACCTTGCAACTCTTATAAGTGTACATATTTATACTATATATAAAGGACTTGTCTACCAAACATATTTTTCTTCCAAGAAAACTCAATCACAATTTAATGAGACTTACTTACCCACCAAAATAAATCTAATTAAATTTTTTGTACTTACCAAAAGTAAACTAATTAAAAAAAATTAAAGAAAACAGAATTTGAGACAAATACCCAACACAAAATTAGAACATTTTCATTTGAATATCTCCGACTTTTCACAAGCTTATTTTTTAAGAAAAGAAATAGAAGATGCCATATGTTGTTTAAAGGAGATACCATGCCTGAATCATGGAAGTGAGGTTCAATCAAGTGTCTTCAAAGACATGCTATTATTGAAACTTTGCTTAAGCAACCACAAATTGTTCCTTTTCTCAATATACATATATAGTGGTGTCCAGCTTATAGGTTTTGAATCTTCAGTACAAGCAAGCTCTAGTGCCATATTCATGGTGACTCCTACTCAGCTAGCTTTGTATCCGGACTTTTTGTTGGAAGTAAATTAATTGAGTGGGGAGGTCACTTTATTTCTTTTCTAAGATTCTGACTTCCATTAATTTACTACATTTGTTTCCAACTGTATTATAGGAATTATTACTATTAGCATTTTATTTTTTCTGAAAAATTTGTGGTGCTAGCAGGCCTAACATACATCTATTACAGCTATAATGTTCCTTTTGTTAAGATAGTGCAGAACATGATCTTGTAGATTTTAATATCTTTATCAAAAATGGCATAGAGAATTTCAACAATTTGTGCTTTCACAATTAGAATATTTTTTTTATTCAGTAAAACCTTATAACTTAGCAATGGCCAGGTCCATTCAAGAACATAATCTTTAAAATCTTTGTATGGCCTGTTCTGACTAAACCTGAAACAGAGGACTGCATATTTGGGTCCACTTAATTTGGCATGTACAAATAACTAGTGCCTTTATTTTTTTTTCCTAGCTAGGTCAGTTCAAATTCCTCAACTAATGGGCATTCAAGCTTGCTTGGTTTGTAAGAGTGTCTCACTTTCTTGGAAGCCTTAATTGCCTTTCCAATAGGCTAATCTAGCTAGCTGTACATGTCAATGGAAATCTCAGAAAAAGAGTGCAAACAACAGGAAAAAGTGGAGTGTGAAAATTTCTTGCATATCATTAAAATGTTGCACCAAATGCACATTGAATTGAGAAGTTCATAAATCATGATAGCCAACCCCACTATAGGTATACATTGGGTCCGTTATAACCGTTTGTCTTGAACATTTTTTTCATAATTATAAGTTCATATTAGCTTTTCAAAGAAACACACATAAATAAAGATAAAGTTTTTTTTATTTTATTTTTTTATAAATTTATGTCGAGTAAGTATTTTGTTAAATTTAAATTTGACTTAGAGTAATATGAAAAAATACACCAACTTTAATGTTTTTTTAACACAACTTTATTTTTAAATATACCCAACAATGAATTTTTGTAAGAAAGTTCAAAATAAGAAGTTGACAAATCTACATAATCAAAAAATTTCTTCTTCCTTTGCTATATAAATTAGAGGAAAGGAATTAGTCTGATAGTTAATAATATATATTTCTTTTCTCGATTTTCTTTCCAAATATGAGAAATATTGTGTAAAGAAAAATTCTTTTAAAATTTTTAGTTTCAACATAAATGATCTATATGTTTTTTTACCTAAGATGAATTATTAAAAGGTGCATATAAATTACATTCTTCAAAGGAATAATGATAGTCCCATGTAGCAATCAGAGAAAAATCCTTTGTAGAGCTTGAAAGGGCATAGTACTATGTTGAATTTTGATGTGCTGCCGTAAGCCAAGTTGCAGAGAAAATGACAACGATGGTAAGTATGTAATCTGGATGCAATTAGTGAATTCTATGTCCTGTACTTTTCAAGTTGGAAACTCCATTGCTATCATTGTACAAAAGACTTTGTGATGGGATCAAATGTAGATAGATATATATATATATATATATATTATTTTTTTCTTTTTTCTTTTCTCCCTAAGACTAGATCTTTTATCATCACCTCGTTGTTATTGGGTTTGCAAAATAAAGCATCACAGATCACCCTCACCCCTTGTTTTGTTGTTTTACCAATTGCAATCATTTTAATTAAGAAAAAGAGTGATTGATAATTTCACAATTAGCGGCCCAATTGTTTTTGATATATCACGAGGTTGGAGTGTGAATTTATAATTTGGGACTAGAAAATGAAGAACAATTTACAGTCGGGCACCATGTACTGAACTAAATTTTAGCTGGTTTAGAGACAAATTTTAAAGACAAGAATTATGATTTAAATATTGTTTAATATAATATAAATAAAATTGCACTTTACAACAATTATGATTTAAATATTAAGTTTAACATATATAAATTAATTTGCAACTTACACATAGCAACACCATTTTGTTATTAATTATTATTATTTAGGCAAACATCCGTTGGATGCATGCCGCGAAAGCAATATTTAGCAATTCTCAATAAAAATTTATGTATGTCCATGATTAATTAGCAAACTAGTTCTGATTTTTATTTATTAATTTATTTTATTTTATTATATAATAAATATATATATTTATGTCTATACTATATACAAAAGAACCTTGTAGAAAAAAATCTTTTAATTTCCTATTTTAACCCTTTGTACTTATTAAATTTCTAATATTGTCACATCATCTTGATGTCTATCTTAATGAAACCGTTCTACCAACTGATTATTATAATAGGATTAATATTAAACTATAAATATATTTCTAAATGGTTAGAGTTTTACTCTAATATGAATTGTTTAGCTACTCCATAACTTTAGAGTTTGAAGGAAATTGAAATTTTAAAACTTAATAAATTTAATTGAAACTATAAAAAAAAAAAAAAAAAAAATTTTTGGTAGATACTGTAAACTAATTAAATGGTTAGAGTTTTGTTCTAATATGAATTGTTTGAAAATTATTTTCCTAATAGTTTTAGAATTGCCTAATTATGTTAAATATAATAACATCAGCAAAACCTATATTTGCATAATACATTGGCAAGCTTGAAGTTGAATTTGAGAATTTGAATATTGGAACTCTTCATCCAACCATAATTGATTATTTTATTCCAACTATAACTTCTTATATGTTTGCTTTATATCTGCTTCTGAAGCTCCATGTTTATATATTCATTTTGTTTTTGTTTTTGGCAACTTATGAGGTTACACCTCTCTTAATGTCGTGTGATCAAAATTATTTTTTTGTTGAAAGTTTGGGTGGCTAAACATAAACTTTTTTCACATCTAGTCCACATGGAGTAATATTTTTTATTAATTATAATTTTTTTTTAATATGTATATCAATTATTGATGAATATATATTTATATATCATAAACACAATTTACGCGCAACTACGAAAGCTAGTATATATATATAATTATTATGTGCCTGTTAAAGTGTTTTTTTATAAGTATGCTTCTCGTATTTTTTTCTCAATCATTAGGATGGTAGTGTTGGAATGAAACCTAAAATTTAAAATTTAGGATTAAAAAATCTAGAATCTCACTATTGATTCTATATATTTTGAATAATCTTAAACATTTGATTAATCAAGTATAGACTTTATTCTCTAATAATCATCTTAAAAATATTTTATTGATTAATTAAATAACTTAATAAATATATTCTCGGAGAGTGTAGATCCTATTTACCTTTTCCTATTTACCTTTTCATTTTTCATAAAAAATAAAATAAAATTGACTTAACAAATCGTAACTCCTTCTCCATGTTATTTAGTTAAGTGGTTACTTATTTTATGTGAATTTTGTCTATTCTAGAGTTTCTCATTTCCAACTTGAGTGTTGCATTGTCTAGTATCACCATTATCAATTACCAATCCTTATCACTATTACATAGCTGGCACACTCATTAGATGGTATGGCTTGATTTGCTAATGTTATAGTTTTTTATAATTTTGTACTCTTTTGACTTTTTTAGAGCTGTTTTTAAAAAGTCACAATATTAATGTTTAATAAAATAACTTTCAATAAGTAGAAGATACAAAATTAAGATTGGTTTAGTAATGCCGTGTCTTTTTCATTAAAAATAAGATTATATTAGATTTTTAATATTTGAGAGCAAAAATTAGCTCTTAAAAGCCACCACTCCTAGCTTTTAAAAGTCACAATTCCTAGTTTTTAAAAATCCAGAGCATAAGTATCTTAGCTTTTTGTTTATCGAACATATAAAAATAACTTATACTTTCCATAAGTATAACCATTATTTCAAAAAATATTACTAAATCAAGTGTATATTAAGCATACTTATTTTATTGACCTTTTAAATAAAATTATATGTAGTTTGTGATGATTAAGATTTTCAACTTTTTATGGAAAATTTTTATAACCTTTAGACTTTAGTATGATATAAATGGTGGATCACATTAACCAAAAGGTGGTCCCTTTCTCCCATTCGCCACGTAAGCATTTGACACCACCACCAAACACGTAGCACAATCACTTTTTTATCAACTTCTTTTTTGGCCATAATTTCTTTATTAATTATCTCAATCTCTTTGAATGGAAAATTGTAATCAAGTAATTGCCTAAAGTGTTTTGTTTTACAGAAAGAGAAAGATCCAAGTCAACGATATAAAGCCAATAAAGCTTTTAAAATAAATTATCTAGCATTGTTAATTGTCAATCATCTATAATATTTACTATTATTATTATTTGTCGAAAGCATAGGGTATAATTCTCAAGACTTCAAGAGAATATCATGTTGGAACAAACAATACCCAAATCAAGTAAGTATTCTTACAATCTAAATCCTAATGAATAATAAATTAACAAGACGGATTTTATTAGTTAAATTAATAATTGTGTAATTTTTTTTAGCAATAAATATAAAATATAGAGCAATAATGTTTGTATATGTTGTGGTTTGTGGCTTACGGCCGACCTTCCAATTTTACCATTATATAAATTTGAATAAAGTTGGTCAAACCGCAATATGATATTTACTTGATTCATTGATGTATAGTTGAAAACATGTGTTATCCTATATGTGAGTTCGTACTGAAATATAGAAAGAAAGTATAAGTGGGTGATGGTGCAGGTTCGATGATTTTCAAGTATCAACTCATATTTTATAATTTAAATTGGTATATTGATTGATCCATCCACTAATTTTTGGGATATTATTTTTAGTGTTGTGATGAGTAACGATTTAAGGCTTTCGAGTTGGAGGTGTGAGATTTCTATTTAAATTTTACTTATCCGTGTGTAACTCAATTGATGAGTTTTTAGTTTACAAAAACGGAGAACGACATGTTAAATATTTTAATTTATTCTCTTATTTTATTAATATAATAACAGTTATTTCAGACTATTCAATATAAAATATTGTGCTCACGTTACAATTAAAAAATTATATTACAATTTTAGACTTTATATTAAATAAATTTCAAGATGTCATGGAGGATTAAAAAAATTATAATTAGATCTTCACACCTTTGGTGTAAGATATATACGGGGACTAAGGTCGACTTAGGTCAATTCCAAATTGAAAAAAAAAAAAAAAAAAAAAACTGACCTAATATAATATGAATATAGGAGGAATATATATGTTATATAGTGGATGACAATATTGAGTAATTAGGAACTAGATGATAATAGTGAGTAGTCAATTTCATTTAGTTTCTATTTTCTTATATCAGGAAAAAAATGAATACATGTTGATTTGAAGGGTGCTATATATTTGTCAACAAGTTTTTCTTTACTTATTATTGATCTATGAATTGAGTAATTGTAGGAAAGTTAAAATAATTTATTCGTCAAATTTTAACTAGGGTGGGAATCGAGCTAAATCAAATCCAATATTGAGATATTTGAGCTTAATTTGAACTAAAAAACTCAAACTCAAACTAAAATTATTTTACTCTTAGAATTTTAACTCTCCATTTTCTTCGTCCTTAATTTCCAAATTTATAGGAGGAAAAAGTAATTTTTTTTTTCAAGCCAAAAAATTGGAATCGCATTATTCCTCACACATCTATCTATATATTTTATACTAAAAGCATAAACACTCTTATGATATCCTCTTAAGTTTAGTTAATTTTAAATTAAAAATGTCATATAATACACATATATTTCATTATTTCTCTCTTTAAATTGAAGGTTTTTAATGTCATTTTACAAGAAAGTTCAGTTTAAAAGAAAAAAAAAAATTAACTGCTCACTTCTAACACAATTCTATTCTTAAATAAAAGTTATTTTTTTTCTTAAATCAGTTACCTATTCTTATTGTTCCTATTTCTCATCTAGGATGATTTAAAATTTTCTTTTAAGATGAATATAACTTTAAATTTTTAGTTTAAAAAAAAAAACAAAAATATTTGAACTTTCACACATAGTACACTTGAGACTGAGGATGCTAGTATATTATATATATGAATTTCATTATTCACTCAAGTGAGAGGATATTATATGACTCCACTTATTTTTTGTGTAAAAACAGTCACACCAATTTTTTTTTAAATCCAAAAAATGTTTCTCTTAACAATCAATCAACTCTTTGTGGTTTTTATCAAAATCGAATTATGTATCCCCCTCACAACTCACACTAATTCTCACGTCTCCTCATTGTCTCTTGGACTAGAGCTCTTCAACATTTTGAGGTGGTTGAATTAAAGAAAACGACACACAATTTTGACGACAAAAATCCACAATGCTAAACCATGTTTCCGTTTCAGGAGTTTTTGTCGTGTACGTAGTGTTTACTTAGTGAAAGCTGATCGATGTCTGAGCGTGCAACTTGTGTGCAGTGCATATGATTCAAACGGACAAGAATGCTATCTAGGGTTTTGTCCCCCTTATCACAAAATTCACTTTTACACCTCATTCATAAATGTACAATACAAGCCTCAGTTGGATTCATAATGATCTACCTAGTTGGTTTTGAAATAACCAATATATAGAATGCACCGTTAAAATTGATTGAGAAAAACAAAAGGGAGCGCTTAGCTGCATTCATATTATATATTATATATTGATCTAAAATATCTAATATTGTATTCTTTCGTGTGTTCTACATGTCACTCAAAGATAAGCTTAATTCAGATATATGTTCTCTTACCCATATGTTTTTTTTTTTTTTTCCTAAGTGATTTACAACTTTCGTGTACATTTGTAGCTTTTATAATTCTTGATAAACATTTATTTCATAGACAGAATATTAAGCAAAATCTATCCGCATCGTTTGTTCCCTAATTAGTAGACCGAAAAACTTTTTTACATCTCATTAGTCTTGTTATGACATAATTATGTAAAAACTTAGTAAGAATGCGTATATAAGCATTGCATTACAGTGCGTGATTTCTTTTTTTGTTATCATAGTCACAAATTATTAACGAGGTACTTGCATGTCAGATAAATCTACATTATGATCAAGATGGGAACTAGCTAATCCTAATTTTTATCCAATTCATAATAGATTATAGAGATTCGAATCTGTACTGATAAAGTGAAAAATAATATACACCCAATACTCATCAATTGAGTTGATCGATCATCACTTTATATTCAAGCAACAAATGGATAAAAAGAACAAATCAATATAAAAGATACCAAAGAATGCCACAAAATATAATTGGTGTCTCAAAAAGGAGTGGATCTGAATATGGACACTGAAAAGGTTTTAATTAAAGATAGGAAGGGAACACCGTAATATCAAGGAACATGTAGAAAATAACACTATAAATGCATCGTCACCAAAATTTAAAGTGATCGAGTGAGAAAGACAGAAAACAGAGTACTAGCTAACCTCTAATATTCTTCTATATATAACATGCATAACTTGGAAATTTCTAAGGCCATGTTTAAGAGCTAGCTAGTACTGCAAGTGTTTCCCCACATGTATGCTTCAATGGCTTACATTATCAACTTTATGATAGATATCTAATATTTGGGAAACCTTTACCTCAATGAATGTACATTATATTTTCATCACTATGTCTGATCAGCTTAAAAAGAGAATTCGTCGGCAGCCATAATTTTGATGACCTTAAATTTTCAAAGTCTACTTTTTGTAGGACAACAACCCTTGCTATATCTCACCGGGAATTAATTCGATAAAGCAAATTACATTTTCGCTTGTACAATTTCAGATTCTTTTTACTTTTTGAATATTCGTCATTCATAATTACATTATCGGCTTTCATTAAAAACATAAACAAATAGTCATGCATTCGTACGAACTATATATTAGTTCATTAAATCAAATTATAAGTAATTTGAAATCTAGCTCATATGATTTGGAAATTAAATTATTAAAAATACAATGAAAGGTCGAAACTCGATTAATTCTTAGCTATTGAGCAAGAAGGTGATATATATATTCAATTGATCATCTCGTTTTTTCTGTTAAAAAAGAAAAAGAAAAACATTTCATTTTCACTGTAAACCCCATTGACAAAAAATAGAATTCATTAATCAAAGAAAAAGGAGATTGAAGATTCGAAGAGAGAAGTCTGAAAATGTCATCCCTTGCATCATCATCATCCAATCTTTTAAGTGTCAAAAAAGAGAGCAAAATCTTGGACACTTGGCACATAATTAATTAGTCATATGCTTAATGACGATAGAAAAGAATAAGACTAAAAATATGTTTTCTTCATGTACAAATTAAATTAAATAATTATATATATCTATTAGACTTGATTAATTCAAAAATAAAAAAAGTGGTATATATATGACTAGCATCATTACACGCACTCTTGTGCGTGTTTAGATGGTTTTTCAATTTTTAGATAAATATTTAAAGTTATTTTCATCCAAAAAAAAGAACTACAATAATTTTAAAAATTAAACCAATTAAATAATCATAAAAAAATTTATGATTATATGATCAATCTTCTTCTAATTTTATTGATTGATGATTCAATCCAACATACAAATGAATTAGTGTTTATTTAAGAATAAAATTGTATCATTAGTGGATTTTTTATTTACTTGAATTTTGTTGTAAAATGACATCAAAAGCTCTCAATATAGAAAGAGTAATGAATACATGGGTATTATATGACATTTTAAATTAACAAATTAGCTAAAACATAGCCAAGCCACCAAGGGTGTTTAGACTTTAAGTATGTATAGATTGATATATATATAACCCTAAGTTAGTATAAATACATAGTATATTTCATATAATTGAAGAAATATTGGAGATGTAAGTAGATCAAAATATATTCTTGAATATTTCTTGAAAGTTTATATATGATTTCAAGTTTTTCAAGCTTGTGTTTGATGGGCAAGTGTTTCATCGAGATCAAATATATTGCAAACTGTAAGAATATAATAATCTCTGTATTTTGGAATAATTCGTCCAATTTATACTTTCTTCAATTATACAAGATGCTAGGCCTTAATTAAGTTAGTTAATGAACATACATAATTTAAGAATGAGAGACTTGACCTTTAAATGATTGTGACACCAACCATCAACAATACCTTTTTTGGTAAAGAGAGACACAAATCTCAGCCACTATCTCTGTGGTTGAATAGGTACGTGACACCTAAAAAAGACTTGAGGAACCCTACTTTGTCCACTTTTTTCCTTGAACCACCCCCACAAGAAAGAGATACCTTCTAAAGAAAAGGCATATGATAAACTAAAATATAAGCTAGGTAGGGTTGTTGGATTTTATTTAGTTAATATCATTTTTTACTTGGTTAATGTTTAAAACCTTAAAGAGTACTCCCAATTGAAAATGTAATACTTTATAATTAAACACGTGTCTATGCTAAATGAAACCTCTTTATTCATCATTAATTATTCAATACATCATTTTTACAAAACAAAATTCTCATCTCATCTAAATAAATTTTAATTATCAAAGTTTTCTTTTACATACATGCATCTTACACATAAATATACTCAAATCAAAAGTCTCATCAAATTTATAGAGTAATTATATATTGCAACTCAAGTTATGTTGTACACATGTTGGAAAGAGAGAGCTTGAAAAATATCAATTCCCTTTAACAAATGTATTTAATTCCAAAACAAATTAATTTTTGACAAGTCTATTAATTTCGTACTCATATTCTAACAAAAATATGAGAGGATCTGAATGCGTATACTAGCAACACACAAAGTACTAAACACTAACAGTAGTAGCCAGGTGTTCCTAAGGCTATATAAAGATGAATCACACCTTTGTTTTCTTCTCATGCTTTCTTTCTTGCCTTTATAATTAGTCACATTACCTGTTTTCTCATGTGACACTTTCTCCCCATATCCCTGTTTATATATTTCTTTCTTGTGATTCCCTTCCTCATTAATTTCTCTCCAATCAATATCTTTCCCCTTTCTCTCTTTAATTCCCAAACCCCATTTTGAATTTTTGCTTCTTGGATTTCTGCAGCAATGATGCCCCCTGAGCAAGAAACTAACATTAGTACCCATATTAGCACACCCAATAACCAAATCTCAAACCGGTCTGATACCGGTTCAGTCTATGCTCAACCATCCGGTTCAAAACCGAGTTCAGATAATAGCATTCCCAATGATCAACAACAGTCAAAACCAGCAACATTTTCCATTCTTCGCCAGTCTTTGCGTCCTGTTACTCTCAAGGTATGTATGTATATTATTAATATAAGAAAATTATTTTTGTTTTTTTTAATTAAAATATATTATTTTATGTAGTTTGAAGATGTTGCCTACTCTATAAACTTGAAAACTACAAAGACAAGTTGTTTTTCTAGACATGAACCAAAGCAGAGCAGATCAATTCTAAATGGTGTGACCGGAATTGTGAGGCCGGGTGAGTTGCTTGCAATGCTGGGTCCTTCAGGTAGTGGCAAGACCACGTTGCTTACTGCCTTAGCTGGCCGGTTACCGGTCAAGTTCACCGGCACCATAACATATAATGGACAACCTTTTTCTAGCTATATGAAACGCAAGACAGGATTTGTTACACAAGATGATGTGTTGTACCCTCACCTAACTGTCTTAGAGACGCTAACGTACACAGCGTTGTTAAGATTACCAAAAGTTCTTGCTAAAGAACAGAAAATTGAGCAAGCTGAGGTTGTTATCATGGAACTTGGACTGACAAGATGTCGGAATAGTGTTATTGGTGGTGGGGCCTTGTTTCGGGGGATTTCAGGTGGTGAAAGAAAACGGGTCAGTATCGGGCAAGAGATGTTGGTTAATCCAAGTTTGTTGTTGCTTGATGAACCAACGTCCGGACTTGACTCAACGACCGCTCAACATATTGTTGCCAAGTTACGGGGCCTTGCCCGTGGTGGCCGGACTGTTATTACCACCATTCATCAGCCTTCTAGCCGGTTGTATAGGATGTTTGATAAGGTTGTGGTGTTATCAGAAGGGAATCCGATTTATAGCGGTCAAGCGGGTCGGGTAATGGAGTATTTTGGTTCCATTGGATATCTACCCGGTTTCAATTTCATGAACCCGGCTGATTTTCTACTTGATCTTGCTAACGGTAAGGAATTTGGTATTTTGTCTTTTTTACTTTTATTTCTTGTTGCCAAAAGAAAATGATAAAATGGAGACACTATTTTGTATTTAGATTTTTTTTTTTTTCTTGATCTAACAGAAATGGGTCACTACTAGGATTCCTTTTTGTTTTTAGATAAGAATTGTAGATTAAGATTTTGTTATCTACACACAAAATGGAAGAAGGGTAAAAAATGGGAATGAAAAAAAGTTTAATTAAGATTTTTTGTACGACAACTTCAAAAATTGACCCAGAAAGAAAGAGTTCATTTTCAAATTTAATAATGTTGGCACAGTAGATAATTTGTAAGTGGTCAATTGATTAGACACCACAAATTCCTCCCTCTTAAGTCAGTTTCATATCATGTGAGTTTCTTTGTGATGACAGTAGATAAACATTGGAAACCTTTATGTAATGAATGTCAAAAGGAAATGGTCCTAGATCTTTCACAAAACCAAAAAAATGAAAATGATAGGATCAAAGTCTGCATAAATAATTTTACTTAATTTTCTTTGATGATTATCAGAAGGATGAGCAATTCAACCTCTTTTTATCTGCATAATTTTACCTGATATGCTTAGACCATAATATAGCAGAAAAACTATACCTGCATTAGATTTATAGAGGAAAGTTGTTGACAGGAAGAAATGTTGGTAAGAGTTTCACATTACAACCTTCTAACTTGTTAAAAAAAATCTTTGGGAATTGCAGGCATAGCTCCTGAATTTAAACAGGAGGATCAGTTAGACTTGCATGGCAGATTAGACAACCATGAGGATCAAGCTTCAAGCAAACAGTTTCTAGTGTCATCCTATAAGAAGAACTTATATCCCTCCCTGAAGGCTGAGATACAGAGAAGTAATTCAGACCCTGCTGTTGCTACAGCAGGAACTGCATTATCTAGAAGCAAGTGAAACTCTTTCACTTTCTAACTGCTATTGCAATTTTATTGCTTTTAAGTTTTAAGTGCAGTAAAGAACAGAACAATGAAGAGCATTACAGGAATAGCTATATGCACCTCTTAAAACTTGTGTGTTTGGCAGGTTCTGAGAATCAATGGACCACCAGCTGGTGGGTGCAATTCAAGGTTCTGCTAGAAAGGGGTTTAAAAGAGAGAAGGCATGAATCTTATTCGGGTTTAAGGATTTTTCAGGTCATGTCGGTCTCGATTCTTTCAGGACTTCTATGGTGGCATTCTGATACTTCACACATACAAGATCAGGTAATAGGAAGCTAAAATTCTGGTTTTTTTTTTTTTTTTCTTTTTTTCTATTTGATCAGTTCATGCCATGCAAAATTCAAGAACAGATGCCTTCTAAAAGTCTAGGAAATACAAAAATCAATCTCTGCAAGCAATTTCAGTATGATGAACCTGTATTCTATTATCCTGGAATTCAAATGAAAGACCTTTAATTAGCACTAGAAGTACCTAAATGCATTCATCACGAGCCATTTCAAATGGGTTTTTTGAAGCAATACATTGTGATCACAACTTTTATCTGCATTAAGAACTCAGTAAGAAGTGGTAATTTTTAAATATAATTGCTTGCAAGTTGCAAATATTAATCTTTAACAATATTATACTTTCAACAGGTAGGCCTTATTTTCTTCTTCTCCATCTTCTGGGGATTCTTCCCCCTATTTAATGCCATCTTCACATTTCCTCTGGAGCGGCCAATGCTGATAAAAGAACGATCCTCTGGCATGTATCGTCTCTCCTCCTACTACTTTGCCCGGATTGTTGGAGACTTGCCAATGGAGCTTGTTCTCCCTACTATCTTTGTAACTGTCACATATTGGATGGGTGGTCTCAAGCCTTCACTGATTACATTTGTGTTCACCCTCTTGATCGTCCTATTTAACGTGCTAGTCTCCCAAGGAATAGGCCTAGCACTTGGGGCCATTCTAATGGATGTGAAACAGGCCACAACTCTAGCTTCTGTGACTATGCTGGTGTTTCTATTAGCTGGTGGATACTATATACAGAACATGCCATCTTTCATAGCATGGTTAAAGTACATTTCTTTCAGTCACTACTGCTATAAGCTTCTTGTGGCAGTGCAATATTCAGCAAATGAGGTTTATCAGTGTGGATTAGGGTCACATTGTAGGGTAGTGGATTTTCCTGCTATAAACTGTCTGGGTCTTGATAATAAGTGGGGAGATGTGGCTGCAATGACTGTAATGTTGGTGGCATATAGGATTCTGGCTTATCTGGCTTTGAAGACTGGGACAACCTCACTGACATCATTATAGCTCAGAGAATGTAACATTTTATTTGAAGGTGAAGAAATTGATGAAGATAATCCCCATATTATAACTAGTGATGATTTATTGTTTGATAGCATTAATCAAGATGTCAACTTCTACCATGTAGTCAATTATTATCAAATGAATCTTGTTTGTATTACGCAAGTATATTCGGATTTTGTTAATGAGATTTCTCCAGCTTTCAAGGAAAATGGGAAAGAAAGACAACAGAAAAGTAAAGATAACAGAAACAGAATATAAGCTCAACCTGCAGTTTGTTCTACTAGCTTAATTACTTTCTGTAATTTGTAGTGTTCCTTTGTACTTTGATTGTTTAAACTTCTGTATGCCTAAAAAATTAAAGAAAGAGAAAGAAGCGAAAGATCAACTTAGTTCTAGGCAATACTAGAAATAGGAAACAATGGTATCGATGTGAACTGTTAGGCATCAAAGAATCAGAACAAGTAGTCCCATCGCATAGTAGGAATACTTTTGGATGTAGATAACAGCAACTCTTGGAGGCAAAGCATTCATGGAAATATTCATCTGGAAAAATGGCAAGGATAAAGTACACTATATCAACTAGACACTTTCTTACTTTGTACTAGTGCCTAAATGTCCCTTTCCTAGCTTCAAACAAGAGGTTGTGGCCTTGTGGGTCTTGATGCATGTATAAGTAAATTACATGATACCAGAGCAAGAGAGCTGGGATACAAATTCTGTTGTTTCGCCGATTATTTCCTGCAAACGTTCACGACTCAGAAACTCTCTTGAAACTTATTTTAAGTAAATCCCAACTGAGGTCTGATTAGACAAAAATAAAATAAAATAAAATTACACAATCAAATGCAAGCAGAGTTAATTTTGTTTTCATTTTTAAAAGAAAACAAATTTCTTGTTTTCTCACAAGTCATCTTGTCATCTCTTCCTTAGGAACCTTAGCTCCCTTAAAATCTCTACAGAAGCACTTGATCTCCCAAAATTCTCTTTTTCGGTTCCTGAAATCTGAATTGACATGTTAGCTGGCTTTGTCCATGGTTCCAAAAATCAAAATTGAGCTGTAAAGGCTAAGAGTATATAAGATTATGCGCATAGAGAATGATTGCAAGTTTACATCATGCTGGCCTTAATTGGTTGGAAAGGTAATAAGTGAACCAAAAGTCTTGACAAATGAGTTCAGATGGTTTAGTTGTTAGTGAAACACAGTATCGATGTTCATGATCACGATGTGAAATTTCGTACAAATTATATGCCTCATATATAGTACCTCCTTACGTGGTAAAATATAGATCTGATGATGTCTGTAAGATAAGCTTTTAATAAAGCATCAGATGCAGTAGCATCTCCAAGTAGGCCTCTCAAAGTTCAGTTATATTCTATTCCCTCATAAGCAATGTCCTCTCAAGTGGCAATTTTGATGTGTCCTTAATATTCTGATCCTGTATCAATATTCTGAAACAACTACTATAAATAGTTGTCTTGTGGAGTTAAAGCTTGGGGCTAGCAAGTTAATTACATAAAAAGAAAAAAAAAATCTTTCCTGAGAAAAGTAGTGAGAAAAACGGCATCACGAAAAGTAGAGAAACCTGTTGGCTCTCAGACTGCAGGGCAGTTCAAGAAAGAGCCTGCCAAATCCAATGGAAGCACTCCCAAAGCTCCATCCTCCAAGCCTGCCCCGGGGAAAACCGAGCAGAAATCTCAGCCAAGGAAGAAGGTATACATACCACAGACACTGAAACAAATACAAAAATACATACATCCATATTGCATACATATACACAGTGTGATTTTTTTGCTTTAATATATGTTATTGATCCAATTGGCTGTTTAATGGTTTTTCAGGCACCCTGCTGCAAGTGAGCAGAGCTTTGCTTAGTAGAATGGGAATGACAAGCAATGACATGTCTGAAGAGTCCATGAAGACTTCTGATTTGTGGTGCTCTTTACATAATAGTTATCATCAGCTTGTTATAGGCTTTGCCTGATTAATAAAGAAACATGTTTAATTATGAATAGATTGTGTGCTGTACTCCCCAAATTTCAATTTTTAGTCTCTATATAAATAATGAGATTGGTAGAAGTATGTATCTAATAATTGAATCCAGTGTTGGGTGAGATGGTCATTACTTACTAGCCTCCCATGGAACAAAAAATTCTTTCCTTGACCAAAATTAAATTAGATACACAACCATACATGGATGAAAAAGAATCTTCCTTAATTTTATAAAATTTAAATTACCAACCTTGTCCATCAACATTATCTTTATTATCTATGATAATTTAATGACAAGACCGACACAGATAATTTCACAAAATATGACACTAAAATTGTCAGACTATCGATGGCAATAGTAATATATTTGTATTATCAAAACGACAGTATATATATACTAACAGTTCTTCTAATGGTACACTCCAACTCTTGCCCCAATCTTTCTCAAAACAATACAATTTTTGCCATCATTCTTTGTCCACTTTAATTTTGTTTATTGTTTTTTATTTTTTTATCCCATCTATTACATTTTTCTTAGTACTGTTTAAAAAAGCATAAAAATATTTTTGACTTTTGGAAAAAACAATTAAAATCAAATCAATCGTCGAAATTAAAATCTTAAATCACTAAATATCACCGGATTTAATGTTTTTTCTAGTCAATGGCAGAAAGTTTTATTCATCAAACAAAATAAGAAATATAAAGTCCATAACAACAATATCACCACCTAAACACCTCATGTGAGGGTAGCTATATGTCTATTAGATGTAAACTATTTTACTTTCTTATAAATCTTTGATACTTTTATAGAATATGAATTTGAAATGAAAATGAAAAGACACTTCATAATCTTATCACCTTTAATGGATTTTATAATTATGAAACTCTTCAGGCTTGCCTCATTTATGTGCAACTCTTCCAAAATTCTAATTGTTAATTAATTAATTTAGCAAAAAGGTTTATTATCATATACAATTCATCTAAAATTGTAACAATATATTTTATTGCAAGTAAAACAATTTACACAATTATATAAAATATGTAGTTTTATTTAGAGAGTCCTTATTGTCACAACCAATTTATTTAGGGCCACAGTCTATTAATTGGCATGAGTTTCTCTTTTCTTAAAACACCCCCTAATTATTTACTCTGTTTAACTTATCTTATTTAACATTTATTATTTCTTTTTCCTATGTCTAATTTTCCTTTTTAGTATTTGTTTTCAATTAGCCTTAAAAGTCTAATATATTTCCTAACAAAAATTAAAAAAGTCTAATATAGTTTTTTCAATTATTTTGTTTTGACACCATACAATTTTTTCTCTCTATATTTTTTTCGTAAATTATATTTTTAAATTTAAAAAAAAAACTTAATTTTTTGTTAAAATAAAATATTTAGCTGTTCTTTTTTTCTTAAAGTGACTAATGTCGTATATTAATTTTAAAAAATATTAATTTTAAGTTTTTCTTGTTAAGATTGTATATTGAAATAATAAAATAAAATTCTCTAAAAAATAATAATAAATTCAAAGAATATTTAGTCAAAACATAGAGGGGGAATGGATCTTAAAATATAATTCTTGAAATTCTTGACATAATTGTGAAAAGCTATTTTGTAAAAGTAGTAATTATTTTCTAAATTTTAACTCAAATCCATTAAATAGATTTCATAACTTCAGTTAACAAATTAAAAGAACCTTGAGTAATTTTCACAATACTTTCAATGGCTCAAGAGTAAAAAAAATGAGAACATGAGATTGTGCTATTAGTATTCTAAATTTCAAAGCACCATCATAAAATAGCATTACAACACTACTATCATTCACATGTAAATAAGACAAATATCTCTTTACCCACTTGTGGTTTGAATGGTTTTCAGTTTTCGCAATAATAATTTACTAACGTAAAATTTTTTTCACTAGCATTTTGTCTTAATTACTCTAAGAAAAAAGAACACCTAAATATTTTATTTTAACACAAAAATAAAGTTTTTTAATTTTAAAACATAATTTAAGAGAAAATGTAGAGAGAGAAAATTGTATGGAGTAAAAAGAAAATAATTGAACAAAATATATTAGACTTTTATAATTTTTGGTTAGGAAATATATTAGACTTTTAAGGTGAATTGAAAACAAATTTCAAAAAAATAGTTAAGGAAAAGTAGTCCAGTAAAAAAAAATTTAAAAATTAAACTAGCAAAAAGAAATAATAAAAGGTAAGTATACTACAAATTAAAAAAGTTGAAGAGTTTCAAAAAAGTAATTCAATAAAAACAAAAAATACCTAATAAAAATTAAACATAGGAAAGAGAAATAATAAATGTTGAACAAGATAAGTCAAACAAAGTAAATAATTATGTATGTTTTAGAAAAAGAGAAATTCATGGTAATTAATAATTTGTGGTCCTAAAGAAATTGATTGTGACAATAAGAGTTTTCCTAAATTTATTACTTTTTATCTTTCTATATATATATATATCTCCATTTACAGTTTTATACTAGGAACCCATATGACTAGCATGTGTGCATGTTACAAATTTTCCGACAAATAATTTGTCTCAGTGCTTAATGATTTATTTGAACGAAATTAATTTCATGCATAACGTAAAATTAAGTTTCACGTTTTCTTAAGTGAATTCCATCCATAAACTAATTCAACTTTTAGAATTGTGCATGGTGCTCTGTTTTATTTATTTATTATTATTAATGGACGGCCATGGTTACCCTCAATTTCTTCCTCATGGTGCTCTGTTGAGCATCTTTCTTTGAATCCTTATCTTGGGCAAAACCAGAAGGACATCAATTTTGCCAGTAATTTATTTTTGAACAAATATGAAATATATACTCCTTGAATATATGCTATCTAGGATTGGTTCATGACTAGTTTCATTGAAACTTTGGCATCTGATGCAAAGTCTTCCAATTATTGCTTTGATTATTTGTAATTATTCCATTTGTTATCATCAGTCACCTCTTATTGCAATTTTAATTTCTGATTCTAATTCCTCCACTGGAATAGCAGTAATTGACACTAGTGTGAAACTCCTATAAATGTCTTGTCTTTCTGATTTTAATTTATGTAAGCTTCATTCGGTTCTCTAGCTTGCTTGAATTTAGAGAATTATGGCATCATTGAAGGCTGAGAAACCCACTGGCACTCAACTTTTTGGGCATGCCAAAAAGGAACCTGTCAAGGCAACTAGTGATGGTGCTGTCAAGGGTCCAGCTTCTAAGTCAGCACCAAAGAAGACTGCACAAAAACCTCAAGAACCTAAGAAGAAGGTACGTTACTATGTTATTTATACAAAAGGCAAACAATTGTTTTTGTATTTTGTATATGATAATCAAGTGTTTATTTCTGTATATTTGTTTTTTATAACCAAGTTTTGGATGTATTTCTGTGATTGCTAGCTATTCTAGTAGTTAACCAAAATCCCTGATACCATTGCTTGTGTGACTAATTATATCTGAAGCTTGTGATGGTTGGACTTGTTTGTGTAGGGAAAGGGAGGTAAATCAGCAGCCAAGCACTAACCAAAACTGCTGGATATGTGATGATGCATGACAACACAAAGATCTTATAGTATTTCTTCTACTCTTTGTATTTTACCCAGTGTTGCCCCACTTCGGGTTAGCTTGGTTCCATGTTTCAATAAAAATTAATAATATCTTTTTTTTGGGCTACAAACAATTGTTTTCATTTTATTATTGTGGTTACAAAATTTATATTATTGAATACCTATCCTTATTACAAGTTAGGCTTTTTTAAATGAAACTGTAACTTATCTATGTTATGCAGCAAAAGACATAATAACTTCCCACAAGAATCCACCCCAAGAAAAACTCCTTTGGGTAAGCTACAAATTAACTTAGGGGCAAACAACATTAATAAATACAATAGGGATTCATGCAAAATTCACAAAAAGAGAGAGAAAGGAATAGAAATATTAACTCAATTTTTAGTTGGTCAGTGAAACAAAGTATTCATTATATAGAGGAGGTGACTAATTTATTAAGTTCTCCGGTCTTAACGTGAATGATATCTTTCTAATCAGATCATAAATTATTCAAGATATAAAAACTATACCTTCTTATGAATCAATACTCTCTGTTCATGCATCCAAATTCATCGCTTTCTATCATACGTGTATGAATTCTGGTACATGAATACTGCCACTATGGCCATGTATTTAAAGTTTTCCTTTCTAAAATATTACAAGAAAAAGATCTGTACTAGTTAACAATAAAAATATAAATTGTAATTATATATAACACAATTAAGAAGTTATGACATTGGCAGAAAAAGTGAGAAAATCAAATGCATACATAAACAAGTCACTTCACAGCAAAAAAACTCAATTCATGTCAAGCGTAAGTTAGAAATTTTGATTTTTGTCATTCCAATGTTACAAGAGTACAATGTTAGAGCCCTAAATGCATATACAAGACCTTGAAGTTTGGTTCTCTTGCATAACGTATGTGCTTAAACTGGCCAAGTGGCAAAAAAATCTAGATTCTAGAGGACTACAATAATCAATGATGTATTTACAGAATGACAATCAATAACAAACTCATTGGTTCTGGGGCTGTTGGTTGAATAATAGGTGCTGCTCAATGACGAATAATTAGGTTAGAATGGGCTAACACTACGAGCCAACTTCAACATAAATTCAGGTACAATGCGTCTTCTAGGAGGAGCCACAGAATCTTTGGCAAGGGCCTCTGTATCACCAGCATGGATAATTGCTACCAAATCCTCAAACATATCATCTTTACCACCTCTCATTGGATCCTACAGAATTATATGATGCACATAAATATGAAGATATAACTTAAAAGGCAGTGAGAATTTTTAGAACATATTTGATAATTAACATCTCTTGTTTAGGTTCTGAGACAAAATTTAACAAATGATATTGGTGTGGTAACCTGGATTGCTTAATCCAATATTGATATGTGCATTTTATGCCCAAGAGAATGAGAGGCACTCTAAAGAAGGAGCTAGTGTATAATTTAAGTTTTATTATATAAGTACACAAAGGTCTTGGAAATTGAGAGTTGACAAGGGACCAATAAGAGCTTCATGCAGCAAGCTGCATGCGTAGCTCAAGACCAGCTCTTGTAGAACCACTAGAGATTGGAAGCACCTTAGTTTTTCCATTGAATAGTAGAATTTAAAAGTTAAATGTAGCTGGAAATGATATAGTAGCAAAATAAAAAATTCAGAGAAACCATCAGGAGCAATGGAAGAAGCCTAGTCAGAATAAAGGAGCATCCATGTTAGAAAATGACTGAACGCCAATGTCTTGCTGGCAAACAACTAAAAAACTAGAAAGGAGGTAGCATAGCAGTCTCTCACCTGAAGAAACACATCTGTATGAGTCTTTCCTTCATAAAAAATTGATTCAGCTTTAACTCCAAGTCTTTGTAGGGTTTCTGCAAAGGTTTTACTGAAGAAAAAGAGAAAAAAAAAAAAAAAAAGCATTTCGTTGTATGAGTCTTTAAAAAGAAAGAAAAGCAAGAAAAGAGTAACATAAAGCACCGAGTCTCTAATGAGTTTAACGTTGTTAAGAACATATGCAAGGGGTTGTATTTCAATCCAGACTATACATTACAGGCTCAAGCTACTTTCCTTGTTCAATCCTTAAGCCATTATTAGCTTTTGAGAGCCGGCCTAAAAGGCTTAGAGCACACCTAGCCCAAGAAAAACTAAGGATAGGCATCCAACAGCGTTAATTTGTATCGTAATTTTTTTCTGTTCCAATTGCAAGAAGTCTCACTACTGGACTATCAATATCCATTTTGAAATATCTGGGTAATCTAGGTTCAAAGAACAAACTCTGGGAACAGCATCAACATGCAGTTGACCTTTCTGTTACTAGTTCCACACCTATAGCCTTCTTTCCCTTGTTTTTTCCTTTTTCATTACACGCATATCCAGAAAGAATCTAATATTAGCTTCCTTCAACCATCACTGTCTGACCTTCATCATTTCTCTATCATATAAACTTTGCTTTAGGTACTCCAAAGTTCCAATCTTAACCATCGCAATATCAGCATCAATAGAATAGTGCAAAATTGAACCACATAAGAGAAAAATGATACAGAACTAAGAAGTTTATTAACTTCGTGAATCAGATCTACCACTGCCCTAATAGAAAAATATATGATAAGAATTATTTCTTTGGCTGCAACTCAACTAACTCAACATCTCATTCTCACAGGGATTACTTTACGATATACAACATAACTGGATTTTGCATTCTATATTGCTTATTCCATACACAAGTAGGTAACAGAACGGTTTAAAGTCAATAATTACAATGTTCCTCTGTAATTAATAGATCACTAATAACAGAGATCTACTCACCTTAGAAGACTGTAACCACTCATTACATTACTACATAAAAAGTATGATTAAGGAAACGTAAAGTCCACAAGGTCCAATCATCTCTTCTATTTAAATGCCATCTTATTAAGAAAATCCTTACACTTGATTTTGGCTACATATGTGGAATTACTGACAGAAAAAATTCTTTGATCAAAGACATTTAACAAGAAGAATAAAGTGAAAATTCTGAAGTTCATAACTCCTTCTATATGATTCTCCAATTACGGTGAAAATACTAAACAGCACCAAGTTTTCATAAACATGATCAAGATTATTAAACGCATATTTTATAATTTTTACTGTATGCCAAATTGATTATAATATTTCAAACCACAATGCATGTTCTAACCAAAAAGAATTCCCCAGGTGCATGTACAAAACGCCCTAAACCCAGGTAGCTAGCTCTTAAATAAACTAGTTCACCTAAAACGTGTAATTTTAAGGAAAAGCCTTATAACTCAGTACATACACTGTCATTAACTATGTGGTACTATTACTTAGAATCAGAATAACAAAATCAGTTCTCAGACAGCAGCAAAGCTCATACACCAATTGTTTTTACTTCTTTTAGTTATTTCTATTATACGATTTACACATCATTTAAGAGGGGTTCAAACCTGGCATCTGACGGTATGGAATAATCTCCAGTACCATGAAATAGAAATATAGGAGGTAAGAGAGAAACTGCATTTTTAATGTCCGGATCTTGTACCATCAGTTCTGGAGAAAACCGTCTCAGAGATTCCTCCCCTTCCATTATGCTGTAAGACAGAAGCCATCAATTCAAATGTTCAGTGAAATGGAAGTAAGAGAATTAGGCATTAATCATTAAATAACTTGCTAGGAAATGAAGAAAATATGTACCTTAAAAAAATGGAACGGTACAGACCTCGATTATGAAAGTGATCTACTAGGTTTAACAAATTATACCTGTTTGGGTTGGTAAAGGAAGACAAAGAATTAATTATGAGCATCTACCCGAAAATGCAAGAAATACAACATGCAGAATTCACAAAAATATGAGACGGAAGCATTAGTTATTGCAGTTTCCTTAGCTGTACTTTGTACATTCGTAAGGATGATTCCATGCTAAATATGATTGACTCTTAAGAGCATAACTCTTTCCGGGGTTGATTAACACTAATGGTTGGGAAAGCACAACAATTCTGAAATTATTGCTTGAACCAAAATCACACATTTAATCACTGAATCTCTGCTTACGGATCCATAACACCTCAGAGGAAAAGTTTATGCATATACAGTAAGTCAACATATCAGAAATTCTAAATCCCACAACACCATGGACATATTGAAAGATCAACTGTTTAACACATTTATTTTAAGACATTCTAAACTATAATCAACTGTCTCTGACTGATGATATGTGGTTACCACCTTAATATTTAAGAATCAGTCCATTTAAGAATTAGTTGCATATACATACATAATATTATATATAAATTCTATTTTATGTGTATTGTGTCTATGTATGTGTGTATGCGTCTTTGTGTGTATTTTTGTATTTATTTGTATCTGTATAACTCATGTATATGTATATGAGCACATCACTAAATATAAGAACATTCCCAGAGTTTATATGAACCTTCTGTAAATATTTACCCTCCAGATAGACCAAAATAAGCTTTAATCTGTGAGACACTCCAAGAAGTGCTCTCTCCTTCACCGGCCTCTTTGATTGCTTGCTCCAATAGTGCACATGCAGCAATATGTGCACCAGCTGACTGCCCCATTAGATATATCCTGCGTAAACAATGCATGGACAACCATCCTCATTCATTAAAAATCAAACTCCCTCTCCCAGCATGGGAAATATAACTAGGAAAAGGATCCCACCATACTAAAATTAGAAGCAGAAAAAAAAGAATCTTTACCTGTTAGGGTCACCTCCATATTCTGCAACATTATTGCACAGAAATGAGATACCTTGAGAAGCATCCTTTACCATGTCACTTATGGTTCCCTGAGGAAAATTTCTGCATGAAAAAAGTCAACCGTGAGATATGTTTATGTATTACTTGTAGTAAGATCCATGGAAGCTACCACTTATAAAAATTGGTATGTATTTACATATCAGTAATCAGGTTGAAACATCTCAGTAATGACCTAAAAGAAGAATTAATGACTACAGGTAGGAGTAATAACATTTATCTAGATATTGTTCAAAAAAAGAAAACAAAAACTGGAAAAAGGCAGGGTGACAATTGAAAGCTATGAACATTCCTGCTTGAGTATATTAACTAATTAACAAATAAATACTTCCTATATCTTATGCATCTTTCAAAGGTACACCTGCTTTAAAACACAGGTCAAACTGTAGGAGGGGAGTGTGTATGTGTGTCTGCCTGTCAGCATTAGTGAAAATGTATCACAAAGATATGGATCTAGATATAGCTGAATGGTCTGAAAGGATGTATTACTTCCCCAAGAGATAGTGTTTACAAAAAATTGGGTAATAATTTACCCTAATTAGCATTCAAAATTAAGAATAAAACAATTTACATTATCGGTGTTTTTAGCAATTATTGGAGGACAGACAATGATACTACTAAAGAAGAATGTTATGTCTTTTAAAATGGTGCTGGTCAGGAAAATCACATGCAAACCTAATCCTTTACATTTTGCAGGAATCTTATCAGAACAAAGTATCTCAGACAAGATAGTATATAGTAACTAACAGCAGAATGTTACCGCAAATATGAAAAGCGTCACCTGTAATCTATGCATGCCACCATGATATCTCTTTCTGCTAACTGTAATCCTAATAGCGAGCCCCATGCTTTGTAACTGCAACAATTAAAGCAACATGTCAAACAGGCCAAGAATACAAAAATAGACACACGATAAAGGAAATACACGACTTTTTTCACAACTACTAGAATCTGATGAGACATGCGGCCAATCTGAATTGGTAATAACCAGGGTAAGACAGGCTTCAAATTAGGATAACTAGATGTCTTTTTATCAGAAATGCATTTTGTTTAATTTTCAATGATGATCTCAAATACATTGGATACTTGCTTACTCCTGTCAAGATCTACTAGTTGTCTCATTTGGGCTACAAACCTGATGGAAGACCATGCTGTTTTCCCCATGATATATAGGACATTTGAACTTTCATTCATTGAAAAAACAAAACAAGATCATTTGCTGGTTTAGAAGAGGAGCTTATTCCACACCAAAAACCAATGACCTTAATATCCCCAATCAATGATCTGCATTATGATTGCAAATTAACTATAAAATATGCAAATCACTCACCCTATGATCCAGGCTCCACCTGTAACAAAGGCAACAACTGGCTTTGGCCTATCAGTACTTTTAGGCAGATACAAATCAAGCCTGCGCAATAAAATGAAGCTATTGCTCAATGAAACTCCAAGTAATTACAGCATCTAGAAATTGTTAATGCATAAGAAATAAACCATGTTGATAAATCATACCTATTTCGTGGTTGATCACCATAAACTACACTTCGGCGGACATTAGAGGAGAAGAAATAGTAATATCCAACTGAAAAAGAAAGGAAAAATCTTATGCTCCAATAGTATGCATGAAGAACGACATTTAGTATACATGAAAGAGGTTGGATATATTTGCAGACCTTGAAGAAAGCCTGGTAAAAGTAGCATTGCATAGCAACCAAGGGCAAGGAATTTAGTAATCCACCTGTAGCCTACCCTGAAAAAAATAAATGATGAGGAAGCATCTAAAGTGAAGATATTTTAAGATAAATAACCTTAACAAATATAAAAAATAAAGGTAATTGATTTCATAAGCTCTTATAGTAGTTAATAACAAACAACTAACATCAAAGAATATGATGTTCACATGCATCACTTTACACTACAAATATACCAGTAGTACACTAATCACGCTCTCAGGGATGAGAAAGAAGAGATAAACTACGAAATGAATTGCAGAAAACGCCCCAAAAAACTTGATTTCAGTGGAAACCCTTTGACCTAGGCAAGAAAATCTATTTTGTCATGTAACCATAACTAAATATATGCTTACAATGTGTTGACTATCAGTTCTTGTTGTAGGGAAAAGAAACAGTTTTTTACACAGCCAACCAATTTACTAGGGAGACTGATCATACTTCAGGTTTCCTTTTAAGATCTTCAGTATAAAGCCAATAGTATTAATTCCTGTCATATGATGTAGCAATTCATTCTTACTTCAGTTGATGCACATTGGACTTAATACTTTCAATGTAGAAGAAAGTTCTTGTTAAATCCTTGCCCTCCAAAAGGTAAGAGTTTTTTCCAGTATTTCTCAGAATTAGTTTTGAGAAAAGAATCTTACAATAAGAGTATAAGACATAAAAGAACAAAGCCCCATATCTTTTAGTTGGGTCAAAGACACTAATCTCTCCAGACATTTTCTTCCATCCAGAAAGGCAAGTGTTCATTATACACAAGATCAAAGTACCCAAAGTCCTTCAATGTATTGTCCATTTGTCCTTGCCAGGTTTTACTACTTCACACGACCACCTACTTCTTGAACATTACCCAAATTCTTGACTATGAACACTCAACAAGAGTATGGCAACAACATCCAAAACTCATCAAAATTTGAATGCCCAGCTGATGGATACTTCCGCAAAATAGAAATATGGGTAACTATTTTCTAAAACACAGTCATGCTAACACTAACCCACATACTCAAATTGCCTATTTATAGCTCTAGCATCAAGTTCTTCCTCAGTGTGTAGATAGAAAAAAATGAAGACACTATATCATCATCAAGCAACATCCACTTTGACTATGAGGCACCAACTAGAATACATGCCTAGCTTCATTCCCATACTGAGACAGATAAGCTACAAAGAAAAGTAGTTGTCGACTTGCGGTAATTATACAATGAATGCATAAGAACTGTGCATGCCATGATGATCTAATTGGTCAATAAAAGTACAACAGCATTACAAGTTTGTGACAGTTCTAAAACAGGCTTCCGTAATAATGACTTACAAATGGGAAAAGCTGCTGGAGAATTGTCAAGTTAAAATAAATTAAAAAGAATAACAAAACGCACTCTGCTCATGAAAGTAACCATTGTAAACAACGATATGCTTCCCACTTTCGTGTCAAAAGTCTTGGAAAGATAAAGCTCACTGGGTTTTGAATACATAAAATTTCATAACATTGAGATCTAAATTTGGCGAAGCATGTAACAATTTTGAATTCATACTGTGGGGATGTAAGTCAAATTACATTACAAAAACATTATGACATGAAAAATCCCTTTATATATTCAGAGGTTTAAGACCCAATACTAATAGCCAAAGTAGAAAATCTCACATGTATAAACAAAAGCAAACAATGCTACAATACATTACGGGTTTCTATCATAAAAAATATATAAACAAAAACCCTTTGCAACATTGACAGACATCATCAGGTTGCAGCTTAAGAAGAATTATTCGTAATACCCATTATTCAAACAATTCAAGACACTTGAAATGTACGCAATTATCCGGTAATCGGGTTGTACATAACAATCACAACAACAAGAATTAAAATTTTCATAACAACACAAATCATAAAGAATTTAAAATAGAAGAGAAAAAAAGAATACTGTACCCAAGATATCTCAAGAGCTTCAAACTTAGTCGAGTCATCAGAAGCGTCTCTGAAGCAGCATGACCAACTTTGCTGCCAAAAGAACGGCGGGGACTGCTGCTATTAGAGAGAGAAGACAAGGAGTTTTCGCTAGCAATCCTTCGCCGTCTCTTCTGGTAATAGCTATTAGCACCGGTGATGGTTCCCTTAGTAGCGATGTAGCTTGAAGACCTGGGTATAAGGGGCTTAATGGAGATGGCTTTTTCATCTTCAAATGATGAAGAAATGAGAAGCCTGGCTAATGGGTCCTCCCCAGCTTTGAGTAACGTTGTAGTTGTAGTTGTAGTAGCAGACGGCATTGCTGAAGAGGCTGAATCCAAAGATTGATTTGGACGAACATGGGTTATGGGAAGGATCTGGGACTGGGATGGCATATTTTTAGCCTTAGGTGGAGAAAGTAAGAGAGAGAAGGGGGATTGGCAGCCAAGCCTGAGCTGTGTATGTTTCTTCAATTTTGAGATGATCATGGTCTAGCTGTCTTTAAAAACTACTCAAATCATGAAAGAGGGAAAGAGCTAGAAAATGGAGTCTTCATCTTTTTCTTTTTGTCTCCAATTTGGTGGAGTGATGGGCCAGTTGGGTTTTGCTTGACATTGTTTTTTGCCTTCTGGAGAAGTTGGAATTGGTTGGTTGTTGCTTTTTTTTACTCTTTTTTTTTTATTCTTATCACCCATTTCTATTTGCCTTTTAGCTTTTTTTTTCTTATTATTTTTAATTAGGATGTGTGAGTAAAAATTTTATAAAATTTTCAGTTGTGGTGTGGATGACATGTTTTATACTACATTAAAAATAAAAAAAATTAAGCAAAATACATATACAGCTAACTACTAAAAAAAATAATAAGGTATACTAGATGTCCTCAATAAAATCTTATTTTTAGAAAAGATAAAATTTATTATTAACTTATAGGAGTAGTGTTAATTATGAGCTTTTTAATGTGTCTGATAAGTTAAAATGTAAAATTTATTCAAAATATATTTTGATTAATTAATTGATGTGAAGAAATTGAGGTTATATATTGCCTTCATCAAAATTTTTAAAATGCATATATATTTTTTGATATCTTAGTTCGAAATTAATTTAAAACTTATAATGAATGAAAATATTTAAGAAGATTTAAAATAAGTTTTGGAGTCACTAACTAATTATAAGGTCCATCAACCCATGTGCAAAGACATTAACAAAAACATCATTGCAATTGTTCTAATTATTGAAAACCATGACAAAGTAACTACGAGTGTGGCATTTTGTATAATTAAACTAAGCATACCAACTATTGAGTTAATTACTAAACTTAACTTCTTAATCAATCTCAAACTAGGCTTTTTTTTTTTTTTTTCACTTGGTTTGAGATGCTCTATTAAAATCACCGAAAAATACAAACATGTCAAGTTTTTTATACATCAATACTATTTTATTATTTTTCTCTCCTACTTAACTTTTTTTAAGCTTTATTTGACTGCAAATTTTTATTTCACGTACAAAGCACATAATAGTGATCCCTAAATCACTCCAATATTTTTCTTAAACCAATAATTCTTCCCGTAATCAAAATTAAAAAAGAGTAACTAGATTTAATCGTCCCTTTAGTAAGGATTTGTAAATGCATCGATTAATTCTAGAAGGAGAGTAAGCTGCAATTACAAAGGTATTACAAGAAGAAATCACGGATTTTCAACATCGACTAACTGGCTCGCTTGAAGACTTTGTAGAATGGATAACCATTCAAGAAGGTCAGTTGTATCTTTATGTATTCTTTGCAGACCTAAATTTCCCAGCTAATGACTACATTCAAAAAAAAAAAAAAAGTTAAAAAAATTAGGTGAACTTCCACCAATTACTTATTTTGCTTAGCTAAAATATTTGATTTCTAAATTCTCAACAACAATATACGATTTGAAGGATTTGAAGTTAGAAAATATGGTTTGCACATACTTTCATTGTCTATATAATTCTTGTTGTGGTGGTACTTTCCTGATGAGATTGATTCAAACTATCAGTTGAAATAGCTACTTAGTCTTATACTTCTTTTTTTTAAGTTTCGAAGATATGTAATTCTTGTCTTTGTTTGGTATTCCTTTTTACATACATCAATCCCCTGATACTAAATGACTCAAATTATCATATTAATTTTGTGTGTTCTCTTATGCACAGATTCAAACAACATCAATTCTCAACAATTTACATAGAAGAGTCGAGAAAGGAGTTTCAAGTCGGAATAAGGAAGGTGAAAGGTTATGCTCAACTTGAAAGCAAGATAGTGGACATGCTAAATGAGAATTATGTACTTGTCGAAAAAATTAATAATTTTTGTAAGAACATGTTACTTTTGGCCTTGTAACAGGGATAGGCTTTTATAAACTTTTATTTTGGTTATGGGTGCTACGATCTCTACAAATTAAAGTTTTGTGAACATATTATTTTAATTAGATACATTTTGGATGCTAAATTCAAGAATTAAAATTTTGATTTAGAAATTGAGAATTGAAAAAAAAAAAATTGTAGCTTTTGTGGGTAAATTTAGAAAGAAATAATTATATTTATAATTTCCGATTTGTTGTTTTGAGGATGCTTACAAATAACAATGTATAGGCTAGAAAAAAAAAAGTTAGTTTAAAGAGGAAAAAAAAAAAAAAAAGGTATGCAAAGGCTAGGGGGAAAAAGAGAGGTCGTATGTAGGAGAGAGAAATTAAAGATTGTACTTATGTGTAAAAAATTTTGCATCTCACCATCTTTCAGTTATTAATCTCATCAGATTGTTAATAGACTCAAACGAAAAGAAAAACAATAGAAAAGAGGTGAATCCTAATTCAAAAATGACTAAGAAGTTGAGGCTCTTAAATAATAATTAACTCCCTAACTGCTTTATAGTAAGTATTTTAAGTTTCATCCTTGTAAAAATAAAGTAAAATAAAATTATGGTATTCTCTTTTTATATAAAAAAAATTACACTTTTAGTTCTTATAATTTGATTCAGATTGCACATTAGTTTTTATATTCTAATTGTAATTGAGTTCATCTAATTACAAAATGGCACAATGGTCTTTACCGTCACCTCTCGTTCAAGTTAACTTAATAGAATGTGACATGGATAGACCAAATCTTAATTAAGTGACAAATGAAAAAATAAAAATTATATTTATTATACAATAAACCATAATACTCTTACAATATTTTTTGACTTTTTAATATTCTTTTTACTCACTAAATATCATATAATACCTATGTTATTCAAAGATTTCTTTCTTTGGTTCGGAGCTTTTATGTCAATTAACAACCAATTTCAGAATATATATATATATATATTTTTTTTTTTTAAAAGAAGGAACAAATGCATTAGATAGACTCATCATTTTTTTTATATGACAGTGTCCATTACATGAGGAGTTTACATCTCTTAAATTTTACATGCTAATGGTGAGCATACTCAAAAAACTTTATATGTTCTTAGAAGAGTACAAGCAAAAAGAACTTAACCAAAAATAATAAAAATTGTATCTGCCGGTACAAGTATGCTAATGAATAAATAATTATTGAATAACAGGAAAAATATATATAATTTTTTTTTAGAAACAAAATTTGATCCTCCATCATCCTCCGCCGTCAATCTCCAATCAAACATCCATTGAGCTATTACTAACCTCCAAATTTTGTTTCTTTTTTTAATTCTTTCTATTTAAAAATAAAAAATAAAAGTGTTTTTATTTATATTTTTATATTTATTGACATATTAATTTTTTTTATTTATCTATGTATAAAATAAGATTTATCGATGGTAGGACCGAAGTGGTGTAATTTATTAATTTTGTAATTAGAGGGACTGAAATATAATAAATTAAAATATAAGAACTAAAGTGAATTATGAGTCAACTTATAAGGTATAAAAATATAATTTAACCAAAAATAAAAAATAATCCTCCACTTGAAGCTTACATTTGGAGGATGCGCCTTGAATTGGGTCAGGCTGACAATTTGAGCCCTCAGGTCAGTCCATACGATGCCAACCTGGGCGACAAGTATGGGCGCAATAGTTTTAGTAAGTTCACAATCTGCTCCAATTTAATAGGATTAGGAGGTTTTTGTTTATTTTATGGGCTTGATCCAACAAAGCTTTTGGATTTAGGGGAATCCAAGGTTATGTTCTCTTTCCTCCATGATCAACTACCTGAGATTATAGCCTCTATTTATTTTTATTTTTTCTCACGAGTGTCTATTACTCTTTTGAGTGAGAGTCTAATATCCTTTAGGATTTTTGACTGTCTCTCGTGTTTCTCTGTGGGCTCTAACCTAAATTACAAAGACCACTCAATCGCTGAATTCAAACGTGTCTTACTATTTAAACCATTCAACTGTTTCTCTGTCTCTTATTTTCAAAAGTAGTCGTTTCTCCACATTTGTGCAAGATTAAATTTCATTCTTCGTTTTTTAATTTGCATTTCTTCTTTTTCATAAAGAGAACGCGTAATTGCTTCTTCTTTTTTCAGACAAATGAAATTAAAAAATGATTTGAATGATAAAAGGCATTAATTGATTAGCCTCTAATTTGTTTGCTAGCTTTGAACTTTGATTTAACTTGATCCCATTCATAATGGAGAAGAAAAAGGTTTGAGAGAGGAAAAGCTAGCTAGCCCTATGTATGCAGCTTTACATTGTGTGGGGAAAAGGACCAGTGAGGTGCCTGAGTCAAATATACCAAGGGACTTCATTGAGAAAAAGCTATGAAAGGTATTAAACTTGATTATATTATACACAAATTTTAATCCTTTTCAATTAACCTTTTATTTTTACATTTTAATATTGATATATCTCTTTAATTGGTATATAAAGCTCATATTTGGTTTGATTTTTAAAATAGTTTTTATACACAGCTGCTTGGTAGAGATTTTATTTTTTAAGTTTTACGAAAAAGTATTTTTAATTTTTTAGAGTTATAAAAGCTGAAAAAATAAGAAAAGCTCAAAAGAATTTTAATAATTATTTTATTCAAACAAATATAACTACAATATCGTCAAAATAGTTATTTTAATAATTTTAATACTCAATTTCTTTGTTTTTAAATAAAATAATTATTTTATATTTTATAGTACTTTTACGTTAACTCATTCAAACATTTTTTTTAATTTTTTATACAATATTTTTAAAATAGGTTTACTTGAAAAATATTTTTACTTATAACACATTTACACAACTTAACTAGTACAGACACATAGGGCCATAGAATACATGAATTAAACTGGTTGACCTATAGTGAAAATGTAATAAGAAAAAAAAAAATAGCGTACACCAAAACCATAGAGGTGAATTAAATAGTTATTCATTGTAAGAGTTTTTATCCGTTGTTTAAACCAAATTTCTATAGGAGATGATTGTAACAACATTAAGAAATTTTACTAGTTGAAGAACCGAATTCTAATTAGTCTCTACTTTTTTACTATCACTAATTGATTAAGAAAATTAATTAATATTATTTCCAATTTTATAAGTGAGCAAATCAAGTTGCAGTGAAAGCCAAACCCAAGAAAAGCACCACGATCATGGGTGAGTAATTAAGCATCTTTTGAAGTGTTTATTTTCTTTTTTATTGTATATGTTCGCTTTAGGCTTAGTTATTATTTTAGTTATGGAGAACTATGTATTATTATTTTTAAATTGGATCAATATTTGAAATTTTTTTTTTTCAATTTGGTCCTCATACTTTAATTATGTTTAAAAATTGGACCATTAATCAAGTCATTTCCGTTAAATTGAAAAGCGATCCAACGAAATTAGTTGTTAAAGTTAAAAATACTTAAAAGAAATTTGATTCTTTGACAAAATATGGAGCTATTCACGTTAAACTTTTCATTTTGTATTATATAAAAAAACAAAATTAGAGTTTCAAAATTTTCTCTTTCGTAATGTGGGTACAAAATTTTGTCAAATCATAAAAAATTAAAAAAAAAATTGGTAGCTTTAGCCCCATCAACTGATTTATTCGATCCTTTTTCAATTGAAAAGAAATTGCTTGATTAATGATTCAATTTTAAAAAATTGACTCATATATGGAGATCAAATTAATTAGGAGAAAAAAAAAATGGAACCTTGAAGGACTCAATCAGAAAAAAAAATAATTCCCAAAAATGAAATTGGAAAATAGTATAATATTCAGGGACTAAAACAATAATTATATTATTTAATTTCTATTAAAAACATTGGATTTTTTTTTATATCATAAGCAAGTGAATTAGTAGATGTATGTCACTAATTTGAAAATTATGTCATTATTGGAGTTGTCTTTGTGGTTAAGAATGTATATTCTTGATTTCATATGTTCAACTCTGGTATATTCTTCGAATAAAATTATCTTAATATTCTTCAAATTACTGGAAAGCAATTTTGATAGGGTATATTCTCGAAATTAAATTATCTTAATATCCTTCAAATTATCAAAAGAAGCAATTTTTATTCTTAGAGTCCATAAAGAAATTTTGTTCACAATCCATAGATATGACAGATCATTTATATTTCTTGTCTCCCTTATTTTTTACACTTGCTTTTCTTCAATACAAAAGGAATATGTGGAATGGCCACTGCTAAACTAAATTTTGTCCATTTTATATGTATTTGTAATATTGGTCCCTACATAAGAGTTTTTCTAATTATAATCTTTACACAATATAATTTTGAATGAGTTTTTTCGTTTACTTCATTCACATACAACCCTAATCTTAAATTATAATATGATTATGAATTCTGTTTTTCTTTTAAAGAGGGAAGGCTGTAAATATTTTTTGTTTCTTTTGACATATTTTGGACAAAAATAAATAGTTTTAGAGGTCTTTGACTAGTTTTCAAAAGAAAAAGAAAAACCCAAAATATGGTACTAATTATTCATTAAGTTACAATTCAAATTAATTGTACACACCCATATCAACCTTTTCATTCAATGCTCTTTACAAGAATCAGAATCCCCATACCAGCCATTATTTCAACACAAGGGTATTATCATATATAAGAGCATATTCTTGCTAATAAACCCAAGGTATCTTTCTTTTTTCTTTTTTTTCAATATCTAGAGACGGTTCTTAAGTTTAAACTTGTGATTAGGGAGAAGAAAATATATTTTAAGTTCAGGTATCATTTCGATAAATCGTGATAAAACCAATACATCCCTTAAAGGCATAAATGAATAGAGCCCTTTAAGGGGGGGGGGGTATAGCACTCATAGAAGTATATGCTCTATAGCTAACTGGATCATGAACCTACCCTGTACAAGAAGATAATAAAAGGATGAAGTATTTTCAATCCATGTTGAAAGGATGCATGACTGTTTAAAGTGGGATATTCTTCATTGTCATCAGTTTTGTTTAGGGTATATTTTTTATTTGATTTTATGGAACCATATATTTCAAGAATCATAATATGCTTAGAATTTTTCAAAAATAATTTGAGTATTGTTTGAACCATATATTATATATATATATATATATTTGTATTGTCTCTGAGAAACTAATAATACATAATAGATGAGTGTATTCAAGAGTGCGGGCATCTTACTCGCATGGAGCTGAAAATAAATTAATGAGTGTGAAGCTAAAAATGATGTATTTGTTACAAATCATTAGTGAAATATAAATTAATTATGCACGCAATGTCAAAAATAATGTATTTGAATAACTTTAATCAATTAGTCAAGAGTTTTATTCTTAGCGTGTATGAAGTTCGAGTATGTATATAATTTGAATCACTTTAATCAAGTCTTAACCAGTGCGAAGCCATATTGGAATGTAACATGGGTTATGGCCTTCTTGGCTCTTAAAAATTCCCCTATAATTACTAAAATTTCTCTTATAGAGCATATGGGGTTAATTTTTTGTTCAAAAATTAAAGAAACATAATGATAATGTAAATAATAAGAAGAAAGCAAAGGAGAGAGGTGAGTTGGGTCGCTCCGCAAGGGCGCACCCAAATATGCTGTCCGAATCAGAGACCATTTTCATACCTTGTCATTGGCGCCACACAAACTAAAGCCTTAGATTTTGAGGGTAACCTTTCCCTTCTGCTATTTAACCAAACTCTATACCTCAAAATATGCATGTTTTAGTTTTAAAACTATTTAAAGAAAAATATTCAACATATTTTTCATATGATAAGCTCTTCTGGCTCCTTTTTTTTTTTTAAAAAAAATTAATTATATTATGATATAATCTGTATATGCAATACACGTATATATTATTTTTACAACGATAGTGATTGTTTATGAAAAATAAAATGCTAACTACTTTTCAAATAATATAAATAATTTCAAACTCAATCTTGATTGCTTTTGCAGCAGAAGTTTACTTATAATTTTCCAACCTAGCACAATTCTCTTAACCTTTTTATCCCCCTAACAAAATCAAAAACAAAGAGAGAGGCAGAAGAAAAAACAGAGTATCTTTGAGTCAGCCACCTTAGGTATTCTGTCAATTCTCCACAATTACATTAATGATGATGTTGCAATCCATGTCTATGAAGAAAAAATGAAAAGATGAGAGAGAGAGAGAGTTAAAACAAGCTACGTATTTGAAATTTGTAGACTTCCATAGAAGAGGTCCACATACATGGCAGGTTCATAAGTTGGGTGGGTTTAGAACAAAGGAATAGAACATGGAACTACTGCATGCTGCTACTTCGTTAGCAGCCTTATACTCCATTTCTTCCATATCATATCATGATCATCTTATTGCTTATCCTAAGTACATATTATTGGGAATATTATTATATCCATTAGGAATAGTCTAATACTCCAATAGGATAAAAAGCCTACGTAAGTTGCTTTGTAATTGGTATGCTATGCCTAATCTGTACATAATTAAGCTACCAAGTATAAGATTCCATAAATAAAATATTGGAGATCAGTACTGCTTATATTATAGTATATGTGCTTTAATTATTCTGAAAGTAGAAAATAATGCACAAAGTAATAATTAATGGGTTAAACACCTACAATGTTTATTTATTTATTTTTATCAAATATTAAGAGTGTTACATTCTCACATCATGATGAGATATTTGCTTGATAGTATATAATTTTTTTTCCTTTCTTTTTGCAATTGAATTATGTTTTAAGGAAATGATCAGATTTATAAATTTTGATACTACTGTAGAATAATTTTATATCTCCCTCCTAATCTCTTTCTTAAAGTTACGAAGACTGTCTATTTACCATTTAAGTAAAATATATATTGGGACATACTGTTATAGAGACATAAATTTTAAATATCACTACCCACCAATAAAAATTTGAGAATTCAATTCTCAAAAACCGGTGAAATGATGTTTTATGAAGCCTTATGTGATGGGTGGATCTTGTATTAGCATATACAATACATGAGATATGAAACCCTACTTGATATTGCAAAAAAAATGCTATTGAATTGCCTAATGAAAGTATTGATTAGAAAAATAATTGATACTTCTTTTAGTTATCCTCAATTAGTGGAAAAGACCTTTGTGTGCCTGTAAATGATTTAGCCAATAATTAACCTTCACTTTTCACAAATAACCACATCTTTACTTGTAAGACATTGTCACTTTAACTTAACAAATTTCGAAATTCCTTTAATTTATGCAATACTTAAAGGGTTCAATTGTAAACTAAGAAAGCAATCTTTCTTTCTTTTTTGACCCAAAAAATCGATTAGAACCATTTTTTTCTTTTTGGTTTTCCTAGTTTTCTCACTAGCATTATTGTGAAACTAATCCTTCGACCTCTGTCACGACTGGAAGGCTCTCCCAACAATTATTTGCTCCAATATTAAACTTGTGTTCTCATTTGGGAGTGCAGCTCACTTACCACTTCACCCAACCTTTGTTGATCGATTAAAATAATACACTCGGAAAACATGTCAGAATTCAAACTCTAATGGGTGTTTATTTGAGTTGAGCTAACTTGTTGACAATCTTAATGAATTCACCTAAATGACAAATTATGCCACCCAAAAACCTCCAATTATATATGGATTTTAAAATTTATATTTGGTCCCAACCTCTTCCACTTGAAATTCCCACCCCTTTCAAAACCTTCATATAAATGAACATAACCATTATATACCCTCTCAAGTGGAAGAAGCATAGGATGGAATAAGTGCTGAGGATATTTTACAATGTGCTGTGGAACATCAGTACCAAGCGCATCAATCAAAAATTCCAATTTTTCTTCTATCCCCATAAATAATGTCATCTCGGGCTTCCATTGAACACTCACCAAGCTACTACTCTACATTACAACCTCTTTCTTCTTCTTCTCCTCTCCCAGAATTACTAAAGGGACAAACAGGGAAGATGGTGAAGTTCTCTAAGCAATTTGAGGGTCAGCTTGTTCCAGAATGGAAAGAAGCCTTTGTGGATTACTGGCAACTCAAAAAAGACCTCAAAAAAATCCAACTTCTTAATAGTGCCAATAATAACACACCCACCAAGCACCATCATACCCATTTACCCAATTACTTTTTTTCATCTTTAAGGAAGTTGTCTGTTTTTGGTCATCAACATAGAGAACATGGAGCAATTCAAGTACTCATTCTCTTCTAAAACATGAACATTAAATTTGATTCTGTATTTTGTCAATAATTTGATTCATGGACGTTTCTTATTTTGGTCTAATTCCAGGTCCATAGGAAACTTGCATCATCAGTTAGCAAGGGGGACATGTATGAGACGGAGCTGCTGGAACAATTTGTTGACACTGATGCAACTAAAGAATTTTTCGCCTGCCTTGATCATCAACTCAACAAAGTAAATCAGTTCTTCAAAACAAAGGAGACAGAGTTCTTGGAAAGAGGAGAATCCTTGTGGAAACAAATGGAGATTCTCATTGAGCTGAAAACTGCAATGAAGCAGCAAAGAGGCAAAGAAGTTAATTCCCAAGAGTCCAAGGAGGATGCCTCTATTTCATGTACCATATCTTGTGGTATATAGTAATTTTCATTCTCTTCTTAAATGCAACAAAGTGAGAAAATCCAATTTTCAACATTGACTTGTCGTGACTAAAAGAAGGAGATTCTTACATGATTCATTTCAGTCAATAGCATGTATACACTGGAAACCTTATATGCATGCTAATACATATATACACTATATATACATCTAGATACACAATATAATCTCACACATAAACTTTTCTCTTTTTAATTTAGATAACTAATACCTTATTGAATTAAGAGAAAAATAAATTCAATAAATAACTTGACCATATGGAAAACAAAAGTATATAGACATTACAATTGTTCAATGTAGCTCCTGTAGCTGGGGAAAACAGAGCAATAATAGTAAATAAGATTTCAATAAATTTAGCTCATAAGGCTCATGAATATACCCTTATGTCTTCCCTGAAATAAATCAATGATCTTGGTTAATTTTATGTCTCATATACATTGTAAATTGACTACAGAGGAGGACTCTATTAAGGGAAAAACAGAGCAAGAAGAACTACAAGACAACAGCACAGATGACTTGGAGAAAAATGAAGTGCCATTTACTGACTCTCCAAGATCAGATGAGCTTGGGAAATCGATGCGAATGAAAAGAGAAGACAGCAAATTGCGGACACTATCCGCTCGTGTGATCAGTTTCCAAGGGAAGAACTTGAGAATAAACATTCCACTGACAACACCCTCTCGTACCTTCTCCGCGATTAGTTATTTAGTCCGGGAAGATTTGATCAACCAGTCATCAAGAAAATTCGGTCCAGAAGGTAGTAAGCTTAATATCAACAAAACAAGGTTGCATCATGCAGAAAAGATGATCAGAGGAGCTTTTGTTGAACTCTATAAGGGGCTAGGATATGTCAAAATTTATAGGTTATCATTCTCAAAACTATACAAGCTGTGTTAAATTTTGTGCCTTTTAATTTGAGAGAAAGAATCTTACATGCTGTGCACAATAATATTGATTTGCAGGACCTTGAACATGCTTGCATTCATAAAAATTTTGAAGAAGTTTGACAAAGTCAGTGAATGGATTTCGTTTTGGAAGTTTCTTTTAAAATTACTGGTTTTCTCATATGTGATGGAAAGTGATGTTATTTTGGATATAATTTTCAGGTAACTGGAAAACAAATTCTTCCCATTTATCTAAAAGTAGTTGAGAGTTCCTACTTCAACAGCTCAGACAAGGTAAATCACAAACAAAAATTCAGATTGCTAAATGAAAAATATCTATCTTCCTATCATGCCTAGCTATGATAAGATGCATATCAAGATTTGCAGGATACTATTATAAATCATGTTAAGATGTTGGCCACCTGTCACCCTTTCACCTTAAAATTCACTGACAACGTTTAGTGGCCAATAATCCTTTAGTTCATGTCTGCACCACATGTGGTTTTAGATTCATGGAAACCAAAATTAAATATGGTTGTCTGACACTTATTTTGGACTACAAATTATTCTCCAGTTATCTTTTTGCTTATTAGTATCAGAAATGACAGGTGATGAAGTTAGCAGATGAAGTTGAGGAACTATTTGTCAAAAACTTTGCTGAAGATGATCGAAGGAAGGCCATGAAATACCTTAGACCACATCAAAGAAAAGAATCACATGCTGTAACCTTCTTCATTGGTAAGTTAATTTTTCAAAAGAATTCAATGAATTAGGATTAACAAAGTTGAATTTCAAATATGGTTTCTTTATTTCTTTCCTCAGTGGCCTTTACAAGAAAAACTTTTTTCCTATTTGCCTTTTGCTAATGAAACATTTAGTTGGGGAACTTTACTTTGTGACCATAAGTATTAAATAGACCAAAGAATGGATCCATTCAGCTTAGAAAAGAATATCAGTGCCTGGTCCACCTTTTTATAGGTGGTCAAAAAGTACAAGTCCAGTGCTACACTTTATCATGTTTCAGACAAATTTTGACCGTACAAAGATTGAACCCGAAAAGGTCCATCAAAACATATAGGGCAGCACTATGGCGTTTCCTTAGTGTGGTACTAAGATATTGCGTAGACACCTCAGAGTGGTACCATTTTATGTTCAACCGTGAATGTCCCTTCCCATACTTAGAGAAAATTGATTCTTAATATAGATCAGGAATTTTTCTACTGTGGCTTTGGCTTTGCAAGCATGAGTATATGAAGCAAATTACATACCTTTCAAGTCCAGGGCTGGCTTAAACTGAATCTTTTGTTCATCTCCAGCTTAGCCAAAACAAAACAAGAGAAAAAAGTGAGAGGAAACTGTTAAGTTACCTTGTTCATATTTTATGAGAGGGAATTTGCTAAAATTAACTCATGAATCCATAATAAGTTCTAAAGTTACGAGCTACACTAGTGCATTGTTACTAGTGCTAACTTTCTTCAATTACAACCAGGGCTGTTCACTGGATGTTTTGTAGCGCTTTTCGCTGGATATGTTATAATGGCTTATATTACTGGGTTGTACAGAAGACAACCACATTCAGTCTACATGGAAACTGTCTACCCTCTACTTAGGCAAGTAACCCTGCTTTCTTAGCAGCACCTTTGACTCGTGATTCTTGGGGATTTTCATAGTGTAAAAGGAAACATTGCTAAACTGAATTATTTTTTTGCAGCATGTTCAGCCTGTTGTTTCTACACTTTTTTCTGTATGGCTGCAACATATTTGCTTGGAGAAAGGCTCGTATAAACTACAGCTTCATTTTTGAGTTATCACCCACCAAGGAGCTTAAGTACAGAGATATCTTCTTGATTTGTACAACATCGATGAGTGCTGTAGTTGGGGTCATGGTTCTACATTTGTCTCTTCTTACAAAGGGGTATTCTTATGCCCAAGTTCAAGCTATTCCTGGCCTACTCTTACTGGTAAATTCTCAATTATTTGTCACATTCAGTACTATAGTACTGTTTTCTTGCACATGACAATATTTGAATTGGCCAGAAATAAAAGCTTAAGTTTTGACTATAAGTGCAGGTCTTCTTACTATTACTCATGTGCCCCTTCAATATTATCTACCGATCAAGTCGTTACCGTTTCCTTTGTGTGATAAGGAACATCATTTTATCACCCCTCTACAAGGTAAGTGGTTTTCAGACATTCCATCACCTTTATATCTTAGAAAATGAAAAAAAAAATTAAAAAAAATAAGATAATTACCATTATAACTAAATGTTTCTCTTAATGGTTTTATCGTGTTGTATCCATAGGTTGTCATGCTGGACTTTTTCATGGCAGATCAACTCTGTAGTCAGGTAGCTTTTGGCATAAACAAGCAATTTTCTCTCTGAATCCAGAGAAAATTTCATGACCTTGTCTATTAGATGCCTTAAACAAATTAGCTACAATCATCCTCATATCAATACTGTTCTTCAATAGGTACCTGTGCTGAGGAACCTTGAGTATGTAGCATGTTACTATATAACTGGGAGCTACAAAACTCAGGATTATGGCTATTGCATGAGAGCAAAGCATTATCGGGAACTTGCTTATGCAGTGTCCTTCCTTCCCTATTATTGGAGGGCAATGCAGGTCAAAAGCACAAAACTTTTTGACTCCCTAAAATCTTTCTTTACCTATTCAAATCCTAATCTTCCATGAAATGGAAAGTAACTGATGGAACTGAATTGCATTGCAGTGTGCAAGGCGATGGTTTGATGAAGGGCAGACAAGCCACCTTGTCAATCTAGGAAAATATGTATCAGCAATGTTAGCAGCAGGAACTAAAGTAGCTTATGAGAAAGAAAAGGGTGTTGGATGGCTTTGTCTTCTTGTGGTGATGTCAAGTGGAGCAACTGCTTACCAGTTGTATTGGGACTTTGTAAAGGACTGGGGTTTGCTTCAAATGAATTCCAAGAATCCTTGGCTAAGGAATGAATTAATGCTTCACCGAAAAATCATTTACTACTTCTCCATGGTATATATTAGGCTCAACCTTTCCTCATTACAGTTTAGTAATAGTACACAATTGACACCAGAAAGCTAATATCTTCAGAATTGGTCAACTCATTATCTAACTCAATGATATTAGTACCCGCCCTTTGATTCTAATTAAACAAACATCTTGAATACTTTAGATGTTCAAGATAAGGAGTCGCACAGAGGAGAATGAGCATATTCTTAAAACAAAACCTGATAAGGCATTACATTTCAAAGTGAGGTTATTAATCTAGGACAGAGTAGACAAGACAATAGCAAGGCATTAGATGTTGTCTGACGTTAACTCTATGAAGCAACTTTGATTTCTTTTCAGGTTACAAGCTTAGGCCTTTTCACTTTGTAATATGATCAGTGGAAAATCTTTGACATGTTATGCAGGGACTAAACTTAATTCTGAGGCTTGCTTGGATACAAACTGTCCTCCATTCAAGTTTTGAGCATGTTGATTACAGAGTAACAGGGCTATTTTTAGCTGCCCTTGAAGTTATTAGGCGAGGGCTATGGAATTTCTTCAGGTATAAAAATGGACGAACTTTAATTGGGCATTCCTTTGTGAGTACAAATGTATAATTTGTGTGGCCAAACATGAAATTTTTAGTGTCCATTTACATCATTTTCAGCTGATCTAATAAGTAGTTGTTCCCATGGTCCAGGTTAGAGAATGAGCATCTAAATAATGCTGGCAAGTTTAGAGCAGTCAAGACAGTACCACTTCCTTTTCATGAAGTGGATGAGCAAGACTGATGCCCATTGGCAACAGTTACTAGAGGAATTCGATTTGATGTTAGGGAAGCTTACAGACAAATATTCAATGAACAACTTGGTAGAACTAATTCAAGTTGATGTAACAAGAAGGATCAACTTGATCATTGTTGTATGGCGGATTCTCAAAACATGGTTCATACTTGTATACACAAATTTGGCTTCAACAAGAAATAGAAATTAATGAAAAGCGCCCATGTTTACATATATACTTTCATGTGGATTTTTCACATTCTGCACGTACTTGCAGTTGTACAAAATATAACTTCACTTGTAAGTAAAGGATGGGAAATTATGATATTAAGTGTACCCAAAGAAAAACTTTAATTTCCCTTATTTTTGGGGTTTTCTGCCATTATCTGAAACTTTGGGAGAGCCTAATGTAATTTTATCCTATAATGTTTTAGTGGAAAAACTGTCTATTTGATGAATTATTAATCCTTTGAGGGAGCCTAATGCAATTTTCTCCTTTTTTTTAAAAGAAAGATGTTTATATTTCCAAGAGCAAGGACTTTCACAGAATCATCACCCTTCCCTCGAAAAACTAACAATGGCGGCAACCAATGTTTACGGTTTCTCTCCCGCCTTTTATTCTCTCTCGTCCCCCACAAGTAAACCTTGCAAACCCATTTCTTCACTTTACTCGAACTCCTTCCATTGCATTTCCACTTCCAAGCAAAATCCTTCCAATATCAGACTCTCCAGGTTACCAACCCAAAACCCTTATCTAGGGTTTACCTTTTCTGGGTTCAAAATTTTCCCTTTTACTTACTTTTAGGCTTCAATTTTGAATTTTTCATCAATTCATAACTTCCTGTTTTTTTTCAGGTCGAGAATTTCTCATGAAACAGCAGTACTCGCACGAATGCGTGCCCATCGAATATTGGCGGTCCCTGGGTTGGTGGATGGCAATTCTGCAACAGACCCGGAACCCGAACCCCAAACCCGAAACAGACAATCCGGATACGGTTGTCAGTTTATCAAACAATATTTTAGTTCTAGTGATATTATGCAATGATCTCTTTTATTAACCTGTGATACAGGAATTGTTGTTAGCTTTGAGAATTTCACAACTTTTTAGTCATATTTTATATTTGTAAGCCGTTAAAGAATGTTGACCATACACCTTTTTTAATTCACTATCCGTCAGGAATCTGTGTTTATTGTGCTTAATCTCTGACCTACATTTATCATTAGTTTTTCTTCACATATTTTTTTCTCTAATTTTAGTCTGATTTGTTGGTTGCTCATTTAGGTACTTTGATATCTTTAAAAATTTTATGATCCTGTAATAATCTAGAAATCATGTTGACCATAGATAGCAATTCACACCTGAAACTCGAGTGCACTCCCGAATCCCTTATCTCTCTGTGGTTACACATACACTTCGGCCTCCTGAGATTAGATGTCACACTTTAATTTGTATGTTCTCTCGTCATATACAAAATCTATTACTCCTCTGGTGTTTGTATGACCAAGCATTGGCTGCTTTCCAATTATATTTTTTGTTTCCTTTTTTGGGTTTTTCTTCCCTCTTTTTGTGTTCTCGTGGTTTTTGCTTCACTCTAATTTCAGTTATTACCTGTTTTCCTTTGCAGGTCGCAACTATCAATTTAAGACTTCCAAGGAGAAGTTTGCTTGTGCAATTTACCTGTAATGGGTGTGGTGAAAGAACAGAGAGGCTCGTAAATCGGTTAGCCTATGAAAGGGGTGTTATTTTTGTGCAGGTATAGATACTATTCTTTTTCCTATAATAATGGAACTTATACTGTAATCTGGTATGTTTTTGGTGATTGAAAATGTAGAAACTAAGAAACAGAACTGAAATCAACAACAGACTAAAAAACTACAGTAGTGTAGGATAAAGTGTTTGCTTTTTTTTGCACATTTATTAGAGAACCAAAGCTGCCTTTAAATAGGCTTACAGCTCAACTAGAAAGCCTAAGAAGTCTCCAGCAAAGAGAAAAAAACTGCTAATTAACAAAAACCAAAAAACTAGGAATACTGGCTGTAGAATCATAACAGACCAGGAAAATAGTAGAGTTGACTTATTCAATTTTCCTGCACTTTGAATCACTTCTTAACACTCTCCCTTGATTCAAAAGTACACACACCAAGTCTTGATCTGAAGTATTCATTCTTTTCACGAGGAAGGGACTTTGTGAGAACGTCAGCTGCTTGCTCATTTGTGCTACAAAATTTCAAAGTTATGGCTTCACTTGCTACCAACTCCCGAATAAAGTGGTATCGAATGTCTATGTGCCTTGATCTTCCATGAAAAACTGGATTTTTTGTCATTGCAATTGCAGAATCATTATCACAAAAAATTTCAGTTGCTCCTTTTTCTTCTTGATAGAGGTCTGCCAACAATCTTCTTAATTATAATGCTTGGCATGCTGTAGAAGAAGCAGCAACATACTCTGCTTCAGATGATGACAGTGCCACTGTTGCTTGTTTCTTTGAGCTCCAATTGATAGCTCTGGATCCCAGACTGAAATTTTTTTCCAGAAGTGCTTCTTTTATCCTCCAAAGAACCTGCCCAATCACTATCTGAAAAACCATAGGTACTTGTGAATACCATATCCCATGGTCTAATGTATCAGCAACATAGCGCAAAATTCTCTTTGCTGCAGTAAGATGATGTTTTGTAGGATTATGCATAAATCTTGAAACAACTCTAATTGAAAAAGCAATGTTAGGGCGAGAGTGTGTCAAATAAATTAAACCACCAACTAAACTTCTAAAGTATTTTCCTCCTGCATTTTCTATTCCATCTTCAAACATCAGTTTTTCATTGACATTCATAGGAATGGCTGTTACCTTGCAATTGAGCATGTTAAATCTTTTGAGGAGATCTGTAGCATATTTCCTTAGTGAAATGAAGATTCCATCTTCTTATTGCCTTACTTCCAAACCAAGAAAATAATGCAACTCACCTAAATCTGTCATTTCAAACTTTCCCATCATGCAAGATTTAAATTCAGCAATAAGAGAATAAGATGACCCTATAGATATCATATCATCAATATAAAGACACACCAACAAAAATTCATTTTCAAGCTTCTTTAGAGTTTAGATATAGTGTTGGCTCATTCTCACTCTTCTCAAAATTATTTTGGTGAAAATAGGAGTCAATTTTGCTATACCATGCCCGCGGAGTTTGCTTGAACTCATAAAGGGCCTTCTTCAATTTATAGACTTTCTCCTCCTTGCCTTTCATCATAAAACCTTCAGGCTGAGCTACATAAACTTCCTCTTTCAAATCACCGTTAAGAAATGCTGATTTAACATCAAATTGAAAAACAGGCCATTTCAATTGGGCAGCCAATGCTAACACAGTTCTAATAGTTTCAAATCGAACAACTGGAGAGAAAGTTTCTTCAAAGTCTATACCTTGTTTTTGTGAGTAGCCCTTCGCAACTAAACGGGCCTCGTGCTTTTGAATACTCCCATCAACATTGTACTTTGTCTTGAAAATCCACTTTAATCCAATAGCATTTTTCTTTTTGGGAAGATCTACCAAATCTCAAGTGTCATTCTTTATAATTGCATTTAGCTCATCCTTCATTGCGCTTCGCCACTCATCCCTTTCTACAGCTTTGGTGAAAGTTGTTGGATCTGAAGCAAATAAAGCAAATGTGCAAGATTCATAAATTTCATTTAATGACCTGAACTTTCTTGGAGGTGTATCATCAGAGGATTCTTGTGAATCTGGTACCACTAGCGATGGATCGCTATTGCTCAATATGCTTTGGATTGTGAGCAGATTTATGCTAGAAACCACTTCGCCACTAATAGGATTATATAATCGATATGCTTTGGATTGTGGGCAGTACCCAATAAAAATGCATTTATGTGACTTCTCATCAAGCTTATTATAGGCTTGAGAAGTTACCAAAGCATATGAAATACATCCAAATACTTTTAAGTGGCTTACCGAAGGTTTTGTACCATTCCATGCTTCATACGGAGTCTGATACGGAACAGCCCTTGTTGGTGAAATATTCAGCAATCATACTGCTGTTGTGACAGCTTCTGCCCAAAACTGATTTGGAAGACCTTTGGCTTTAAGCATACTTCTAGCCATTTCAACAATAGTTCGATTCTTCCGTTCAGCTATCCCATTTTGCTCCAGCGTATATGGTGCAGTCAGCTCCCTGTGAATGCCACATTCTTCACAAAATTTGTTAAACTCATGAGATACAAATTCACCGCCCATATCTGTGCGAAGGACTTTAATGCAGTTACCACTGTACTTCTCAACAAATGCCTTGAATTTTTTTAAGTTCTCAAAGCTTTCAGATTTGAGGTTAAGAAAATATACCCAGCTCATTCCACTGTAATCATTAGTAAACAACAAAAAATATCGACTCTCACCAAAATGATTCAATATTCATAGGACCACACAAGTCAGCATGTACCAATTCAAGGCTAGATGAAGCTTTCCATGATTTTCCAACAGGAAACGGTCTTTTACTTTGCTTACCATAAACACACCCTTCACACACATCATCAATGGACTGAATTTTAGGCAGACCAATGACCATCTCTTTTTGACTCAATAATTTTAAGCCATTAACATTTAAATGGCTATATCGTAGATGCCATAGTGTAGATTGAGTCTTATTTCTAGCAACAAAAGCATTAGTTTCAATGTTCGAAACTTCAAGAGGAAACATTTTGTTTTCTGTCTTAGGAACATCCACTAGAATTTGATCAGATTTTTTATCTTTGATGACACATGACCCATCATCAAAAAAAATTGAATATCAATTAGCCATTAGTTGTCCAACACTCAACAAGTTATGTGCCAGACTAGGAGCAAATAAGACATTGTGAATAAGTTTAACTTTACCATGGCTTGTCTTGACAGCAACGGTACCTTTACCTTCTACCTGAATTTGCTTATTGTCTCCAAGTCGAATTTGCTTTCTTTGTGACTCATCAAGATCTTTAAATATTGCCTTTGATGTTCCTTGAAACTCTTTGTGCAAGATTTCCCAGGCTTCTTTTGAGGTAGTAGCTGCTGCAATTCTTGAAAAAATGGTCTCATATACTGCATGTTGAATGAACTGCAGTGCTTTGTTATCTTTCTTCTTGTTTTCCCTCAGTTTATTCCCATTTTCCTCATCAGCATCATATCCGTACTCCACCAAATCCCAGAGGTCTTGAGACTTGAACAAGGTCCTCATTTTGATGCTCCAGAACTCGAAGCTCTCACCCTTGAATACAGTAATCAAGGACTAAGAGACATTCAACGAATAACAGTCATGCTTTTGGCTGACTTACAACGCCCAGCTCAGATACAAACGTGGCTCTGATACCACAATGTAGAAACTAAGAAACAGAACTGAAATCTTAGTGAACAACAGACTAAAAAACTACTGCAGTGTAGGATAAATTGTTTGCTGTTTTTGCATATTTATTAGAGAACAAAATCTGCCTTTAAATAGGCTTACAACTCAACTAGAAAGCCAAAGAAGTCTCCAGCAAAGAGAAAAAAACTGCAACTAAATAACAAAACCAAAAAACTAGGAATACTGGCTGTAGAATCATAACAGACCAGGAAATAGTAGAGTTGACTTATTCAATTTTCCTGCACTTTGAATCACTTCTTAACAGAAAACTGTTAATATTCTTTTTCTTCTATTTCTTATGTTGGGGAATGTGTAACAAAAGACATTCATGAAAGCTTTCTTTTTCCTCTTCAGTTGGAGGCTATCAGGATTGATATCTTATATTAGAAGAAAGTACTTCTAGGAAGGAATATGTAGTTACTAAGTCTCATCATATTCAGGAAAAACAAAAAGTAAAGAAGAATTTTTGAGGATGAGTTCATTGTTAGGTTTGTGCATTTTCATGAATCTTACAGCAACAAAAATCACCTGACCATTTATTTTTTTAATTTTATGTGGCGATCAGCCTGTAGAAAAACTTTGATGAAAATGAAAGGAACTACTAGGGAGTAGGTTGCAAAACTTCTTTTTGTAAATACCTGCTGATTTACTGAACTTAAGCAATACAAGTGAAACATGTCTTCAAGTATGGATAGGAAATAGGCACTTGTATAAATACATCATAGAATTTTGCGGTTACCCATAGTTTCCCCCTTTCAGAACAAAGTTGGAAGGAGAGATCAATGGTTCAGAATTCACTACTATGTGGTACATTCTCTTCTCCAGTTCCCCTACTCCCACCCTGAAAGAAAATTTATAAATGAAAAGAGTATGCTAGTTTTCGTCACAAGTTATTCAGTGTTGCTTGATATTCGCAACTTGTTGACCAATATACTCAAGCTTGATTCGTCTCCTTGCACACCATTTGCCTGGCGTTTTGGTTTTATGATATAGATATAAGCAATGATCTATGGATCTAATAGCTCCTGTCCCACTTTAAGAACAAGGTTTAGACCATGAGGTCCTAGGTCTTAGATTCACTAGGTTCTTTCCTTTTCTTTGATTACCAATCAAAATGTATACAATATAATGTAATATTAAATTAACATTTGTGCATTCATAGGTATGCGATTCTGTAAGTGTCTATATTTATACAACCACTCGTTCACATACCATCTTTCCTTGTGCGAAAGCCCTTCTTATTCTTGCCATGTGTCATTTTATTACTGATACGTTAAGGTGGAAGAAAGTTTGTGCCATTTGAGAAAATTTCCTATTATTTACTATCTCCTTGTTTTTGAATGATAACATTTCTAAAAAAAACAGTAATTAAGGTTGCATTTCAGCAGGTTTGGGTTACATAATCCATGAAAACCCAAAAATATTGGCTAAAGTTTTCCTGTGTAAGTTGTTATTTCTAAATCTTAGTTTTCGAATATTCCATCGAGGGTGGCTACTCTAATTGCTTTTGCTTATTCTCCATAGTTTGCCTCTTATAAATAATATGAATTGTTTATTCTCTTGGGTAACAGAAAGTTCCATTTATTAGTGTGCAGGGTGTCTCCAACATCACAAATTAGTTGATAATCTTGGCCTTGTTACCGAGTATAACTTTCGGGAGGAAACCAACAGGGAATTTGAAACAGATCAAGTTTGATGTGTGATGATGAAATCATTGTTATTCTTCCTTGCGCATGTTTCCCTGATATGGTATTAATTTGAAATCCTTATTCATCGATGTTTTCAAAGCAAGAATTTTCTGTATTAAAGAATACAAAAAGTTATACAGTCGTAACTCCAATCTTTCGTTGTTCCTTCCTATACATCTCAAATGACATTATTGCTTGCCAGGGAAAATTATCCAATTTCATTTAAACATGAATCCATGGCACGCTATCTGACATTGCTAAAACCCGTAGTTGGTGATAGCTAGCAGAACTGCAATAGCAAGACCTGTCGTTGCCCATATTCCAGACCTTCCCCAATGCTGATAGTGTGCCCGTGCCCCATTCTGTGAGCCAAAAAAGCAGAAGAGTAAGTCAAACAATTTTCTGTTGATGAGCAGCAATGGATAGGCTTAAATGGCATTTAATTTAAAACCATATGCTCCATTTTGAAAATTTATCAGTCGAAAGTATATGATAGTAATACTTGTGAAATTTCCACTGTTCAAACTTCAAATGCATTACCAAATCCTGACTTGGTGATGGTGCTGGTGTTTCATCCGTGTCTGTCACTGTAGGGGGTGCTGGGGGACTTGGAACAGTCGGTGCTGGAGCTGGTGCATGATGATGATGCCTCTTATGCTTATGTCTCCTCCTCTTGTGCTTGGGAGGGGGTGGAGCAGGTGAGGGCACTAACACTGGTGCTGGGCTGGGTGACTGCTTTATGGGAGCCGGTGCAGGTGCTGGTGGTGGCTTTGATGGTGAAGGAACTGGTGTGGTTGTAGGAGCTGCCACTGGAGGTGTTTGGACTGGTGTTGGGGATACCTGTGGTGGTGGTGATACAGCTGGTGGTGGCAATGCTGGAGGTTGCGTGGGAGTTGAGACAGGTGGTTGTGGTGGAGGAGTTTGTGGAGGTGGGACTGTTGGGCTTGAAGCTGGGGAAGCCTTGGGAGTTGGCGATGATACAGGAGGTGTTGCTGCTGATGGTGGCGGTGTTGCTGCTGATGGTGGCTGTGTTGCTGTTGATGGTGGCTGTGTTGCTGTTGATGGTGGTGTAGAGGACGGTGGGGTTGCTGCTGCGCTTTTGGGTGGTTGTGCCGCAGCTGATGGTGTGCTAGAAGAGGGTGGTGTTGCGGTTGGCAAATTAGATGGGGCAGCTGGTGTTGTAGTTGGCAAGTTAGAGGGTGCTGCTACTGGTGCTTGCGCATCGGCTGCCGGATAGAAAAGGCAAACTAAAATGATAGTCCACAACATTGCAGCCATTGTGAGTCAATAATTGGCAGGAAGAGTTGGTTATTATATATGGCTTTAAAGAAAATTCACGAAGTTGAGAAGGGTGTTGGTGATTTGGGGGAAGGAGATGTGTAGCCTTCATTTGATTGCTACTTCTCTACTAATCATTTAAGCAAGCTGTCGGTGACGGCAAGCATAGTCACGCAATTAGCTATCCAAGCCTAAGGGCACCATTTTTTTTAAATCTTTTTGGCAAACCAGTTTCTAGCATCAGGTTCTATAAATTTGTTGCCTCTGGTACTTCAAATTTTGTTAAGCAAACATATTAGTAGCTCTTTACAGTTTTTTGTTAAGATTTTTCTATGAATAAAAGAAAAGTAACTGAGTTGTAATGAGCTAGATCTGGTTGCATATGCTAATGACAACAAATATTTACCTACCATCTATAACCTTGTATAATATGATTTGATCCTACAGACTACCAATATGTTAGTAAGAGGTCTCTATCGTGTTCTGTTGATCTGATCGTCTGAGAACAATTTGATGCCAAGTTCTATCAACACTAGCGTCGTCTATAGCTCTAGTCTTCTAGAAAATCATTCCATTTGGCTATTTATTTCACCCCACAAAAAGGAAACAAATAAAAAACCAAAAAACAAAAACTTACCCAACTAGTACAAGCTCTAGTTCCAAATCATTGGGGTCCATTGATCTTTTCCTTTTTTTTTTTTGGATGAAAAAAATAAGAAACTAGATGATATACGCCACGTGAATTCTAGAAAAACAAAAACTGCTGGAAGAAAATGTAAGAGCACTTAAGAAAACATACCCTAGAAAATCAACATCCTTTTAGTTATCTTGGCTTGTGCCTGTTATAACAATCCCCAATTGAAAGATCCTTGTAGGTGATCTGGTGTCAGCATCCTCTGATATTACCATCGATGGCTGCTTGACAAATTGGTTGAGAGGACTCTTTAAGAAACAAAATTGACTATGAACATAGCTGTGAATCATATCTCCAATATTATTATCATATGATTATTACATTATAAGAGGGAGCTGCCAAATCGTAACTTGAAATAGATGATCATATGATCATTACATTATAAGACGGAGCTGCCAAATCATAGCTTGAAATAGATAGAGTTTGCCATCCCTCACAAACAGAATAGTATGTGGAAGATATGATGCAATTTCGTAAGAATCTTGGATGGACGTATAGAAACAGGAAGATGTGAAGGCGGGATCGTTGGTTCTGCTTTCTTCTCCTTTTTCCTTCTACGCTGGAAGAATTGCTGCATTGCATCTGCACATTCTGAGGCTAATACCCCTCTTCGTATATTCATCTTTGGATGGAATGGATGGACTGGAGCAGCTTGCTTATCTGTCATTTCTGAGCTATTGCCTCCTCCGTCAGGGAAAAGTCTGCATTAGTAATTGGTTGCTTGTAAATGCTTACGAGACTTTTAACTCCAGACAGTTTCTTTACTACATGAATATGCCATACTACATACACTAAAGTTCATCATCCATCAGGAGTTTTGATCCTTATACACTCTATTTCTCAGTTCCTCTGTATTATCAATTGTGTCAACTCCTATTACTTATGTACTGCAGCAGTAACAATAGCTAATTCTTTGGGCCTTCCAGTTCCAACCCATTCTACCAAAGAATAGACAGGAACTACAAGTAGGAATGGGAACTTATGCCATGCTAGTTTTATTTCCACCATAGTTTAAGATGCTATAGGCATTCCAGTTTGAAAACGAATATTTGCTTCTGTCTTTTTTAATGGATGAGCAAATTTGTAGGAAGTAATCTGGAAAAAAGAAAAAGAGAAGAAAAGAGTATGGCGTATATAGTCCCATTGACACACCATACATCATGCCATCCTAGGCCTACCAACAAACTTGACCTGGGATGCATGATCAGTAATGTAGCACGTTTCCAAAAATAAGACAAGGTGTGCAGGAGATAGTTCAAAATATATAAATATTTACTTACCAGCCATTATTTTAGATCTTTATCACATCTATAAACTTAAAAGGTATAACCATTTGTTTTTCTTTTCATTGTGGGGGAGAGGGCAGTTGAACTCTGGACCTCCCTACTTTAGTAAGTTAGATGCTACTAGACCAATTGGCCATTGGTCAAGGTATGACCAATTTAATCATGAATAAAACTAAGACTGACTAAGACACCTTATGTCATGAAACAATTGGCTGCCATTTTTTATGAAAACAAAATTACAAGCAGCAGCATATGAATTGCATACCTAACCCAGCTGCCATCAGCTCCAAGAAGCTTATTGGGAGCTCCCCATACTAGACTTTCTATTCTTGCTTGAAGTATTGCACCAGCACACATTGCACATGGTTCAAGAGTCACATAAAGTGTAGAATCCTGAGAGAAGAAGCATTATTTTTAGGTATGCATGTAAGCCATCAAATAGATATACCCAAAAGCATAAAATTAATAGTACTGGATCACTATTATTTCCAAATGGACCAAATTACTATACTGTCCTCTGTGTGGCTTATATTTTTGTCTTGCATGCATTATAAAGATTGTTACCGAAATGGTGGGTACAAATATCACAAAACTTAATGTAAAAAATAGCAGCATCAAAGTGATCATAAAGCATTTGTGATGGTAATTGAGAGGCCAAATTTCCTATTTTATGAATATCGTCTGGATACATCTTGGTATTTAGCAACTGGTTTTCTTTGGTTGGAGTGCTCTGACAGCCTTCTGTACGGATATGTAAACAGATTTTGTTATGAAGCTGGTTACTGTTATTTTGGGGAAGATGCTTAAACACGATGTTTGGTGAAGTAGCATCAACTTCAAAAATTCAGTCTTGGAATGGAGAAGGAACGGGGTTATGATTTGCATATTGATTTTGGATTAAATAAGCATAAGGTACAAAAACAAACGCGAGGGGAGTGAGGATTAAAGATGGTTGTAACCTGGTAGCAGTAGTAGGTCAAGGATTTCAATAGTGTAACTTAATCGGGTAGCAAAAGTGATAACAAAATTGGAAATTCAGAGGCTGCGATCAGCAACTATATAAATAAGAATTAAAGAAGCCAACAGAGGAGATGAGCGGACAAGATAGACATGCTTGGATAAACTGAACCAGTCCACTGAATATTAATCAAAAACCAAGCAAAAAAGACTGTGTCTGGACTACGAGCCATTTTCTAGTAAACCAGTGAAGAATATCATTTGTCTATTGTTGCCCACATTAACGATGGCACCAATGTTAAGTGTAATTCATGGCTTAAGAAATCAAACTCTTGTATTAAGATAATGTGATATCACAAGTGTAAACTGTCAGGGTTTAAACTCTAGGTGCACTGACATCACCATGCATACAGCTCGTCATCGAAGCTCAACAGAATTTATCAGCGACAAATGATCATATAAATATCAAAATTCTGATTAAAGTATCAAATGTAGATGTTCAGATGTTGAAAAATTACCGCAAGTCTCCAAGTCCGAAGAAGATTTGAAGCTTCGCGAATACAAATAATTTCTGCATGGGCAGTAGAGTCTCGTAACTCCTCCACTCTGGAAACATATAGTTTGATGTAAGTACCCAAAGAAGGCAATTTAGACAAGAGAAAACACAAGCTTACAACACTTACAGGTTGCATCCCCGAGCAATAATTTTCCCATGCTGCACAAGTACAGCACCAACAGGTACCTCCCAACTATCAGCAGCCTTCTTGGCTTCTAAAAGTGCTTCCCTCATAAACATTTCATCTACATTTTTCTGTTCGCGCTCAAGTTTATATGCTTCTTCCCATTCATCAAAACTGTCTCTCGGCACTTGTTTGTTCCTCTGAAGCTTTCTTTGTTTCAATTCCACATCCTTTCTCCCAGTTCCAGATATTTCAGTGAGAACTGGATGGACAGGATTCTCTATCTGCTCCACTGAGTCAGGCTTCGATATGTCAGATCTAACACTATATGAAACTTCTCCTCCAACAGGAGATCTTTTAGCAGGTAATGAAGAAGGTAATTCTACAGTTCCCACGCCAGAAGATGTGCCCTGTGATACTTTCCCGCCTTTAGTCCAACCAAGGTTTTTCTCCCCAGCTAGGAAAGGAAATCGCTATAGATTCTGACCCACTTACCAGTATATTTGAAGATGACGTATCTGCTTCAGGATCCCTCACTTTGGCCTTTGATTTCATAGGGTCGGACATTTTTCTCTCAATTTGGGTATCAGTCATCCCTACTTGCAGCTGATGGGAAGGTGTGGCCTCTGCAACCATGCTTGTTCTTTGCCTTGCAACATTATTTTTATCAGTCTCGTCATGCTCATGACCAGAAAACCATACCTCACTACTACCAGACTTGTTTGATGAGCTCTTTTCACCTGAAGGTTCAGCTGAATTGGATACATCACCGCGTGAACCCCAACGTAGTAGAACTATATCAGCAATAATACTCCACATGGACCTGCCAGTTCTCTTCACAATTGTATTAGCAGTCACACTGACCTCGGTTTCTTCAGCCTCAGGAACTTGTTGCTCAGATGGGTCTGTTACATCCCATATCTCATCTGAAGGTCCCTTTGCCCTAGAGCCCCCAGGGGAACGGCCAGAGCCCTGCTCCTTCACCTGAAAACCTTCTTGAGTACCATATTGACTAGAACTTTCAATTTGGTACTTCTCCCCGTTATGGCCCATCCTAATGCCGGTCAATTCCATTTCCTTCTGGATGTCGGAAGTTGTGACTTCATGCCTAACCTTCTCAACAAACTCACCTACAAACTGTGTGGATAATTTCTGTAAGCGATCAGCTGATCCCAAAGAGTCTTCAGGAGCAACAGTGTCTACTGGCTCCCCAGAAGTTTGACCACTTTCATCTCCATTATATGGTTCTGAGTGCAAATATGAAGTTCTTCCAGAATGCTTAAAAAAGGCAGAAGAACCAATTTCTGAACCTTCACTATAAATATCTGGGCTTAGAATCCCAGTAGTTGACTCAGCAAGCACTGGACCTCTAGTTATTGATTGAGATTGGAGAGGCATTATCGTTGCCTGTGAATTCCTCTTATCATCTTCTGCTATCATGAAATGTTCCATTCTAGCTTCAGAGGCCATAATTCAATGATTCGGGGATGCTAGAGGCCTCTACCGAGATAGGTTCAATAAAACTTGATATTGTAGCAGGTCTTTGAGCCTCATCTATTGGCTTGAACTGTGTAATCCTATCATCAGTTTGACAATGACTTTCTCTTGTTTCCTTAACTGGTGCCAAGTTACTTCTTTGCCTGATCCTTGCCTTATCAGAAGTTCTTTGAGAATCTCTGATTGTTTCTACTTCACTATCATGGACTTCTGATATAGTTTTGACAACCTCAGATCCTTTTCTGGATTGAATTCTATGAGGTGCATTCTTATCTGTTCTAGAAGGAATCTCTTCTGCTTCTGAAGCAGAAGTGGAACCCACATTTGAATTTTCACCACAGTTCTGAGTTCTAGTTTTAGACTGTATGTTACTCTCATGAACTCGAGAAAATTCAGAAAACCGTTCAGGTTTTCTTCTTCTGACACTTTGATTATTGACAGGTTCCCCTGCTTTGCGGTATTGCTCTTTTGTCTCCTGAACGGAGCAGAGAACTGAATTTTTTTTCTCTCCCAGTTTTTTTACACTATCTGAGTCATCTTGCCCAGTGACATGACCAACCATTTTCCAATGTTCATTACTTGTTTCCAGTGTCAATCTATCTGATATATCTAAGTTTTCTTCCCTGCCACTAAATCTATTATGAAATTTGGAAGTTGTCTCAACTTTATTGGCACATAATTCTGGTATTTCAGCTGACTGGTACTTCCTTCTGGATTCTGAGGCTCCAATGACTTGGTCCCCTGTTTGACCATTTTGCTTTCCTGTCCTCTTATCCAAATTTATGACCAGAGGTGATTTGTCTTCCTCATTCTTAAACTGTTTGTGGGAAATGTTGGCCTTAGTACTTTCATGGGTTCTTGCCACTATTGATTGCATTTGTTCCTTCCTAGATTGTGTTTCATCCCTACTTATTCCATTCAGATTCTTCTCTGACTTTTTTCTTAAGTCCCAATCAACATGAACCCCACCTGTGGTTTTTTGCTGGTCCATATTTTCCTCCAGCTTCTCTGAGTCATTTCTATGCCTGTTAAATTCTTCTGTCACTTGCCTCTTAAATCTGTCCTCTGGATTCCTTCCTTTGTCCTTCGCATACCCAACCGAAATTTCTTCCACGAATTTTTCTCGCTTATCATCAACTTCAGTATCACTCTCAAAATCTCCAGTCGATGATAATGAATAATAAGATGAACAACTAGAAACATCTCTCCTTCTCCTATTTTTATCACCTTTTGAAAAGGCTCCCCTTTCTTCATTGTATTTGTCATCCTCTTCCCTTGATTCAATCCTGAATTTCTCACGATGGTTTGAATTACCTTCTGCTAAACCCAACCCAACATTTTTCTTTGTTCCCTTACTGGACTTACTTGGAAAATTTCCTCTCTTTTTAACTTGTTCTTCTTTACCTGAACTCAAATTTCTTCTCTTCTCCACTTCCAATCTCATATATGAAGACCCATTCCTCCCTCCCCTAACAGCAATAAACTCCTCACCCACTTCCTCGCTTAATAAGCTAAGCACTGCTTCAGCATCATCAGAACCAACAGCATGTTCAATTTCACTATCTTCCTCTGAAAGTGTACAAAAACGTCTTGCTTTATTTCTTCTCTCATTTCTAGTAGTTATACTCCTCTCTTTGAGGGAACAATTAACCTCATGACACCCTTGCATTAGACCATAAACTGGAAGCCGGTAGAAGTACCTGTCTCGACCACCCCAAGATCAACCGTCTAGAAGCTGAAGATTGAAGCAGGGTGGATTGCTTCAACCCATATAAAAAGCTAGGGTTTATGGGCAATCTTTGGGTGGAGATTGAACAACAACAAGCACAACAAGAGTAACATGATGATAAATGTAATGGGTTTCTGTCATTCAATAAGTTCGAGTAATCATTGACATACACAGAGAAGGACCCATTCCTCCTAACAGAATATATTGTTGAGCTAATATGGGTGTAGTGCATATCCATGTTAGTATTTCCTATCCAAAGAGAGAGAGTGAAGCTTACCTTGAAGTGAGAAATGGGTTATGGAGGATTTTTTGGGAGCTAAAACTGTGAGTGACACCAGGTGGTATTGTGTAGATCGGACTGCTCATATGATAAGCAAGACTGAACTGTTCAGTACCAGATGTGAACATATGGCCGAGTTCGCCAACTCGACCGAGTTTAGAAAAGTGGGAATCATCAGTCACTGACTCGTTCATTTTATGTTTTTGGTGATACAGTAGAAGTTGGCCATTGAATATTTGGAAATTGAAATTCAATTATATGGAGGAGAGCTATCATGGACTAATGGGCTTTTGGTGAGGTAAAGATTTGAGCTTTGAGACATTGACAAGGAGATACGCAGAATACAACTATTCTAGGACTTGTCGAAGATGCTGAACCCACCTAGTTTTTGTTGGGCTTAGTTTTGGAACTTTTAACAAATCAGCTCGAAGAAAGTCCTACTATTTTGGAATTATAACTTCCTCATGCAAATGCATAGATTTGGAGAACAGTTCAAGGATCTATCATGTTTTTTAGAATCTGTTCTAAGATCCAAGAGTCATAAGTGTTTTTCGCAATAAAATATACTTATGTGAGAGGAACGGAGCAACAAGCTTGGAATAGATTATTTTTCTACTGCAGGAAAGAATCCAAATGTCACCATCACATAAATTATTCGATGAGACTCAGTTTTTCTTATAAATTTGTAGATATTTAATGTTTAAATTTTGATAAATGATTCAACTGAGTTACTTATATTCCTATAAATATTTTTTTCTAATATTTAAATAGCTCGTTTTTATCTATATCAATTAAAAAAATAAAGATAGATTAATCACTATATAGGACGTGCATTGTTTCAAGGATTTGGATTTAGTAAGGCTTTAATCACGATAGGGATAATTAAAAAAAATAATTAATTAATTATCCACTCATATAGCTCATAGGTCTTATTGACCTCTTACAGACAAAGAAAAATAATGTTAGCTTTAGAATAGAATGATGCTTAGTGGTGGATTTTGAAACAAAATAGTTGGGATAATGTTTTTATTTTTGTTTATTTATTATTACATATAAAACTCTTTTTCGTTGGAGGATTAGCTCTACAAAACAAGTGTGTAAGAATTAATCCCTTTACTTATCCAAGTGTAAAAATATGATGGAAACTTGAAGAAAAGTCCAAAGTCATTGATTTAACCAAATTCTATTTTTTACTAACTACCAAGTGTACGTGGTCTTAGATTCATTAACATTGTTATAGATTAAGGCACCTACTTTTATGTTTGCAAGTTTGCAAAAAAAAAAAAAAAAAAGATCTCAACAACCACTAATTTAAAAAATTTAAGAAAAATCCTGGATTGCGTTTTTGGCAGTGATTCTGGGACAAATAACCACTCCATTATTAAAGCGAATATTGTCTTTTTCTTATACACAGATTTTAAATACCCAAATGGAGTTGGGGCTGAAACATATATTTTAGACCAAATTAGGGGTCAGTCAATGAATTTTGTCATTACACACCTTACTGAAATTGACTAAATAAAGCACAATATATATATATATAATATTTTTATATTTTATATATATATATACTAATAGGTTTAAAATATATTGTTTATCAATATCCTACGTTCAAAATTTAGACTTACCAAATCTTTTGTAATACAACAAATTAAATTGTAGGTGGTAATATCTTATTTTTCATAAACTTTCCCTTCTACTAATCCTGTTTTGATAATCAACCCGTTTGGTCTTGATTTTATAAGATTTTGAGTTTTAACATTTATTTGTACATGGAGTCGTTTTGTTAGTACTCTCTACTTGTTTTCAATATTACCTTCACTTCTTGTGCTCAAGTGATAAAAAATATATGTATTGATAAATGAAAACAAGATTTAAGATTTGATTGTTGATTATCGATTTATTTTCAGAGGATGTTAGATTAGAGTTATACAAAAGAAGAATTGGTTGCATACGTGTTCATGGAAACCATGTTTTGGTACTTAATTACTACCTAACTGTCAGATAATCATTTTTAATTTAATTGTCAACTCTATAATTATCCTAGAGACAAGTATTCTTTCAAAATATCATTATATTATCTTTCTCTCATCTTACGTAACATATATATATATATATATATATATATCACCAACCAATTAAATTACAAGATAATGGTTGAATCAAACTATATGTCAAATTAATTCCAGCTAATCCTTGGTTACATGCACTTTTAATTATTCCATATTTCCAAATGGTGTTTGTGTGCGATCTTGTGCCTTTATCAATAAATCAGATTTCACGTCACAAGCTTTGGGTAGTTATGTTTTGCATATGCTAATTAATTTACCAAAAATTAAACTGCAACACTTGTATTTGACCAACTTTTTCAAGACATAATAAAGCTATCATTTAATATATTACTTAAATTATTCTTCGGGTCTAGTAATTAGTATATGTTATCTGTATATATAAATCACATGTTTTCAGTTAACTATTTATACCGATATCTGTATATATAAATTATTTTTCGGGTCTAGTAATTAGTATTTATATTGGTGATCAAGAATGTATACTCCTTTCATTGATTCTTGGTTCAAATTATCTTATGAAGTAAAATTCTCATAAATTTTTTAATCTCAACGTGAATGACTTATTTTTGATGAGATAAAAAAATAATTAATCGTAAACTGACCAAAACAGTACATATGATCATTAAATAAATTTTTTTTTTTTTTTTGTTTCTCCAACTAAAAGCATGTATTCATTAAAAAAAAAATAATAATATAATATAATCATAATTTTTGTCAGTTATTGTTCTGTCCTTACTAGACTTGTATCTTATAATGAATAAAAAAGACACAAATTTGCCAGCAGCCTTACTGAAGTAGCAATATTTAACCTGCAGCTGCAACAAAGTCTAACATATTCGGTCATGATTCTTTGGATAAGCAAATAATAAATGGGTTAATTTTTACACCAATTATATGACAGAAAGAAAGATATTCCAATTCCAAGGACAAACAATGTATATATATATAATTATAATACGTAATATTGGGGGTTATTAGACAATGTCATTGTCGTTTTAAGGTTTGGCTTTATCTTTAGGAGGCATTGTCTCTTTCTTCATTTTTTCCATAAGAAAAGTAAGGGGATATGTGTTGGGACTTTAGTTAAACGACAATTACTACTTGTAAGCTTATACGTCACCATGTTTGATTCATCACTTCAATATAATTAACCATTATCATGTTTTGATTTTATTGTATGATTTTGGCTTATACATGCTAATTTATTAGGGAGAGGATTATATTATCTAGCTTCTAATTATTACGTGTTCTATAGAAAATTAAATTAGGTTATGAAAATAATTTTTAAGGAAAAAAAAATAGTTATTTTGTGACTTCTTTTCTTTTCTTTTTTTTTTTCTTTTTTTTTTCAAATAATGGGATCCGCTTATTAATTAAATTTACTTGAGTTCGAAAAATGACACATATAAGACAGATTTGGATATGAGGCTAAGTCATTTGTTGTATTTAGAGTCAATGAGATTTGAACTCTTGATTAAAATAAATAGTTAAAACCACTTTAATAAGTTAATTTATTGGTTAATTGACTAAACTAAAATATATGTGTTAGGTTTTGAACGAAATAAAAAATTAAAAGGTAAATTTTTATGTAATTAAATTATCTATATTATATGTAAAAGTGATTTAATGACATAAATTATTAATTTCCTTAAATACCCTATAAGTGTTTACCATTACATAGGTACGACATTTAGTTATTATTTTATAATATTAAAATAATGTGCTTAAAATAGACTATAAATTTAATTATTTCCCTAATTCTTCTCTTTTTTTAAGACTAATAGGATTATAACTCTTTTTTACTATTGATTTATTTTTCTACTTCTTCTCAATTTTATTTATCAAATTTTTTTTTATAAAAAACTAAGAATTAAAATAAATATTAAGAGTATAGTTTTATTTATTTTATATTTTCTTAATTCTTCTTCTATCATAAGAATTAAAAGAAAACTAGTTATAATTTTATATTATAAATTTTATTTTTAATTATATTTACTTATTTATTTAATTACATAAACAAAAAGTAACATTTAGTTATTATTTCATAGTATTAAAGTATTATGCATCAAAGAAATTACTAATTTTTTCCAACTCTTTCTATTCTAATACTAATATGATTGTAATTCTTTTTAGCTATTATTGTATTTTCCTAATTATTCATAATTTCATGAAATAAAATTAAAAATAAGCTATGAATTAAAAGAAATATTAAGAATAGTAATTTTTAATTATTAAAATATTAAATTTTATTAATTTATTTGTTTGATTACATTAACATTGAGAAATATTTTTTATTAATTTAAATTTATTAATATGTAAGTTAATTATGCTTAAAAATGTATGTACTATTAGCACGATTCACATACAACACGTAAATAACAAATGCTAATGTATGTTAAATATACTTATCAAATTATTTGGTATGCAGATAGATTTTGTTGTCTTCTTCGTCTTTAATTTTTTTTTAATTTTAAAATAATAAAATTATCTATTAATGTTCATCTTACTTTTAGAAAAATTAAAAATTAAAATTAAAATTTAGAATATGAGTAAAATTAAATTTAATATTAACAAATTTTGAAATTGCAAATTTAAATCCTTAGTCATATTTTGCTACTAAATATTGTATTTGAAAAATTAAATTTCAAATGCTCTCATTTAGTTATTGCATGAAAACAAAGAAAATATAAATCAATAGTTTATAAATTATACTATTTCAAATTGATGGATTTAAAATGAATAAATATCAAATCCCTCATCTAACAAATCCTAAAGTAATTAATCTTATCTCATAAATCTCAATTTTTGGTCCCCAATTTCAAAGTGTACATTTAATTATAATGTTCAACTTTTGATGTTTAAGATGAATTTGATTAATGTGGAGGATGTTGAATTTTGAGGGAGGAAGCATCAAAAAATTGGGCATGAGGATTTTGATGTTTTGAACATATACCACACTTACTCTTCATTTTCTGTTAAAAGAAAAAAAAAATTATGGAAATTTTCTTTAATTTTAATACATTAATTAAAAGAGGTATTCCATAAGTGCAAAAAATGAATTTAGCTTGGTGTAAGAACAAAAAGGGAGTTGGCATTATATAACTTTGTATAGATTCTCCATTAGAATATTGAAGAACAACCATATGTATGAATGAGTAATATTAGTATTTACAAAAGTTATAAAACAAATTACAATAGTTTTTTTTTTTTTTCAAATAAATCTAAAGCATTTTTTTAAGTAAGAAAAAAATAATATTGATTAAAATTAAAGAGAAATACCAAAGTTGAAGATGTGTAGAAGATCAAAATATAATAATTTGTAGTTTGGTTTTTTTACGAATATCTCTATGTGAGTCTAATCTTATCCGAAATTTGTAATTATCTATTTTAAAAATATTATTATATATGCTCAAATATATGGTATTATAGAAATTCATTAACTGCAAACGTGTCTTACTATTTTAAGTGTATATTGTGAGTATAATTTAATTTTTAATTAAGGTGAACATTGATGATTAATCCAGTTAAATAAGGTGCAGTGGTACAGTTACTCAACACTTGTACTTGTAGCCTGGTGCAAGTTAACCAAAAGATACGCGGCTTTGACACATGGTAATAATCCCCATAATTTGAATTACTTCAGTTTGTTGACCAAAAACCTCTGTAGTCTATTCCTTGCTTCTTAAGGGACCCACCCACCACAGCCTGCTTCTTCTTTAATTTTTCCCTCAATTTTCTAGTGTTCAGTTTGTTCAGCTTCTGCCACTTGGCTCCAACTTTTGCCAATCTTATTGGACTAAAAAATGTCTACATTATTGGAGGCTTGGTGGGGGCAGAATAAAACTTTTCCGAAAGAAAAATATATATGTACATGTCTTAATTTTCGTCAAAGAATTTAAACATTTACAATTAGGTTGGAAGTACAAAAGTTTAGTAATAAACCAACAAATAAAATAGAGAGACTCAAATATATATGCATTTTGATCCTCCATCTAATTCACGAGAGTATAATAACAAATCTGTTTTATATGGATGATATATTTAGCTCACTTGCTCGCTCACTTGATACAATGACAATAATACAAAGATAATCATAATTGATTAATGATAAGATAAGACATAATTTTTTTACAATTATATTATAATTAGACTTTAATTATATTAATTAAAATACAAATAAATATAATTATCTTAATTAGGGTGATTAATAATGTGATTGGAATGTTACAATTAATTTTAATTTCAATCAATCAACACCAACTATCTTTTGATTACTTGGATGTAAATATAACTTAGAATACAAGCTAGTTCACTATTAGCGTGTTTTTGTATTCTCTTTCTTAATATATAAATAATACAAATTATTTTTCCCGAACTAAGACTTAATTTAGTTAGAATATTAATTTATCTATTTGTGATCAGATTGAAAAAATAAATAGTTGTGATATGTGTAAGCTGATTTAGACACATCGTTAAATAAAATAATATTACTTTATGTTATTTTTGCTTAGATATATATCACATTATACAAAACATTATGGAGCCTTAGTTCATTTTTCACTTTAAACAGTTTAAATTTTCTTTTTATGATTTTCCACTAAAGTGACAATATGACATGCTTCCCTATATACATTTGATGTTTCCTAGGGACACATTTGGTGTAACCTAAAAACATTAGGGCCAAAAGCATTTTGTTTCTTAATATTTTGAATTCTTAAGCCTGGGAAAAAAGAAAAGCTCCAAAAATCATAATTAAGAAGCATGTGCAAAATCACAAGATTTCTTTGGATTTTGTCCCCATTAATGAAGAATCTGTAAAAGAAAAATCTTTTTGTAATATATATTTTTTCAAATATTAATTGATTTCATAATTATAATTTTCACAAAATATATTTTCTATTTTCTTTCACTTACACTTAATAATCTCAAAATTTATTTATAAAAATTCATATTTTAAACATTAGATTTTTATTCCTCTACAGACTTAACACAATTTCATTCCTTTCGTCTCTGCTAAACCAAACATACAAGAGAAACATGTATCTCGCCCTGACATTGCTTTCCCTGTTGATCTTCCTCTGTCTCTTACAAACCCAAAAAAGAAAAAAATGTTTTTTTTTTTTTTCGGAAAAAACAAAACAAAGTAGGAATGTGGGTCTTTGTTTGACCTGTCCAACGTTTATACATCTTCCCCGCCATGACGGTGACCAAGACACAACACAACCCCCGTCTAATTTGTTATTCTCTCTCTACTCTCTCTCTAGATTCTCTGTAATGAAATTCACTGTGATTTACTTGAAGAAGACAAACTTCCCAACTCTGTTTTCTTAAATGTTTTGTTAAATATCTTGTGGGTAAAAGCTTATGCTGTACTAATATAAATATAGTTATTTTCTTGTCTGTTATTCTGTGAAGTTTCTTGGAGAGAGAGACTAAACCCACATAGCATAACAGTCACCATTGACGAGCTTCTTAGCTTTCCCGCGAAATTAAAACCTTCTGTTTCAGTTTCCATTGAAGCACTCTTCGTTTTTTGATTGAAGTCTCCGCTGCTGCCTCTTTTGGAAATTTTCCTTTTTTTACACGTACATATTTTTTCCAGTATCATTTCCCGATAATACTGTTTTGGGATTGAGTTTTTTTCTGGGAAAAGAGCTGAATTTGAATTGACAGGCTAAAAAGGCAAATGCGTGTTCGTAATCAACGGCCTTACATCGAAACTTCTTACATCCTGACAGAAAAATCAAATCTGGAAACATTCATTCGTCATTCTTGGCTATATTATGGGCTTTTGTACCCGACATTCTTTCTCAGAAAATTGATGATTTTATAATTTATAGACTCGGATAGGAGCTGTATGCTTCAGGGTTTTACTGTTTCTGGACGGAGATTACACTTTAGTGCCAAGGATTTATACATTGCAGGCCTGTTTTGTGGGTCGTACATATCGCCTATTTTGTCTGAACCTCTGTACTCTTCTGTAATCCGGCTTAGCCTTCCTGGTATTTGTTCCTTTTCCTTTAACATGCATAATTTCAATTTTCTCAGTTAAAAATTTGGGTTTGTGGATCTTATGAGTAGGAACGCTTTCTGGGGCTTTGTATCTATTACTTTTATTGTTTCTATATTTTCTTGGGTGTCTGTCTGTACTCTGTAATAAAAAGTTCTGAACTTTTGGGTGGTAGTGATACTGAGTAATTGTCGCGAGTTATTGTTTTTGAAGAGTCGTTGTTATGAGGATAGGATTTTGCATTTGAAAAACATCTACTTTTGGTGGTTAGTTTAAATATTTGGAAGGGCTTTCATTTGTGGGTGTTTTAATCTTGGAGAGCTGCATATGTTAATGGGGATTTGCGAAGAGAAGGATTAATGGGTTCACTGTAGTGGGTTTTCTTGCGTTCTGATATTGGATTGGTTTATTGCTATTCCGCAGTGATATAAGATATGAGGGGTGGCAGAAGAAGAAAGCTGTACTTTAGCAAGATCTACGCATTCACATGTGGTAAAGCATCTTTCAAGGATGACCATTCTCTGATAGGGGGACGAGGCTTTTCCAGGGTGGTTTTTGGCAATGAACCGGATTGCTTGGAGGCCGAAATTCGTAATTATACAGACAATTCTGTCAGGTCTACGAAATATACGCTTGCTGCTTTCTTGCCAAAAACATTGTTCGAGCAGTTTAGGAGAGTGGCCAATTTCTACTTTTTAGTTACTGGCACCTTGGCTTTCACACAACTTGCTCCATATAAACCTGTCAGTGCTATCCTTCCTCTAATTATCGTTATTGGTGCAACCATGGTGAAAGAAGGTATTGAGGATTGGAAGCGGAAAAAACAGGTACTCTATTTTCCTTGCCAGATTCCTTTAGTTATTGATCATATATTTATAAATCATGTCTTTGGCCCTCTGGATATAGTGGAGCTGTGGAGATTCTTTTGAATCCAGTTGAGTCATACCAGGTCCACTTGGCTCACTTGATTTAGAAGAACCTTTCTAATAAATATCTAGAACATCAGCAAAACTAGAGATCTTCTAAGGCTAGGAGAATACTGAAGATTGAAATGGAAGTTGTAGTATTCATTAAAAGAAAGGAGGTCTTTTATGGAAATGTCTAACTACCATAACTACGAGTTTCAATGATTGTAAGTTTATTAGTACAGAGCACAAAAAGGTAATTAAACTTGTGGAGTAAACACTTCTTTTGAATTCTTCAGATTAGTTTGTTTTTGAACTAGATGATATGCAATTACTATCTTGTTTGTTCACAGAAGCTTTAATAGAAAAAAATATCTCTAGATTTAAATTATAGCTGGACATCAAGTTCATGATATTAATCACACAATGATTTAAAGACGTCCCAGATGCTCCTATGGACCTAGTATCTGTATATTCTTACATTTGTTTTTAAGATCCAACAATTTTGTTTGACTTTCATGGTGTCCTGCCTGCTGTAATATATCTGTATTAGATAATTTAATAAGTCAAATTCTAACAATTTGCACTGTCTGTTCATTAGTGTAAAGTGAAAATAAAAACTAAATTTAAACAGTGTTCTCTGTTCTTTCAGGGAGACTATCACACGGAGTATATAATTTTCTTATTTGGATGTTTTTGCAGGATATTGAGGTGAACAATAGAAGAGTGAAAGTGCATAGACGTGATGGAGTGTTTGATTTTACTGAATGGAAGAATCTGAGAGTGGGAGACATTGTGATGGTGGAGAAGGACGAATTCTTTCCAGCAGATCTGCTTTTGCTTTCATCCAGTTATGAGGATGCAGTCTGTTATGTGGAGACCATGAACTTGGACGGAGAGACAAATCTAAAGTTAAAACAAGGATTGGAGGTAACTTCATTCCTGCATGAGGATTTCAGTTTCCGTGAGTTTAAAGCCATTGTTAAATGTGAAGACCCAAATGCGAATTTGTACACTTTCATTGGAAGTATGGAGTTTGAGGAGCAACAATATCCCCTCTCGCCTCTGCAACTCCTCCTTAGAGACTCTAAACTCCGGAATACAGACTACATATATGGAGTTGTCATCTTCACTGGTCAGGATACTAAGGTTATTCAAAATTCTACTGAACCCCCCTCAAAAAGAAGCAAAATTGAGAAGAAGATGGATAAAATCATCTACTTTTTGTTGTCTATCCTACTTTTAATGGCATTTATTGGATCTATTTTCTTTGCAATTGCAACTGAAGATGACTTGGAAAATGGGATGACGAAAAGGTGGTATTTAAGACCAGATGATTCTACAATTTTCTTTGACCCGAAAAGAGCTCCAGCTGCTGCAGTTTTTCACTGTCTAACAGCCTTAATGTTATATGGCTTCTTTATTCCAATCTCCTTGTATGTGTCAGTAGAAATTGTCAAAGTCCTTCAGAGCATTTTCATCAATCAAGATATTCATATGTACTACGAGGAAGCTGACAAACCGGCTCATGCCCGTACTTCAAACTTGAATGAGGAACTTGGCCAAGTTGACACAATACTTTCTGATAAGACTGGGACTCTGACCTGCAACTCAATGGAGTTCATCAAATGTTCTGTGGCTGGGGTAGCTTATGGTTGTGGGGTGACTGAGGTTGAGAGAGCTATGGAAAGAAAAAAAGGTTCACAGCTGGCTCATGAACATGTTTATGGATCATACATCAGGGATTCTGTTGCTAAGACAGAACCCATCAAAGGCTTTAATTTTATTGATGAAAGGATAATGAATGGAAACTGGGTTAATGAGCCTCATGCAAATGTCATCCAGAAGTTTTTCCGATTATTGGCAATTTGTCAAACAGCCATACCTGAAGTGGATGAAGACACAGGGAAGGTCTCGTATGAGGCTGAATCACCAGACGAAGCAGCATTTGTGATTGCAGCAAGAGAAATCGGTTTTGAATTTTACAAAAGGACACAGACTACTGTATCACTGCATGAGTTGGATCCTACTTCTGGCAAAAAAGTTGAAAGGTAAGTATTTTCCATTGTTTCAATTACATAGGATTTAGAGATAATGCATGCTGCATTCTTGAAGTGCTATGGCCAAACAACTTGATCAGCTGGATGACCAGTTCACAGGCCCCCATATAATTTGATACTTATTTGATTGAAGTCAGTTTTTCTCCCCCTTAAATGCTGAAGAGAAAACAGCTTGAATGAGCTACTCCATTAGCTTGCTCTCTCTTTTTCTTTCATCTGTTTTAGTGCCATAATAATGATAGAGAATTTATTTGATAGTTCTGGGGCCTTTCTACATTGAACAATTAAAGAAAGGTGCTCATTACATAGATAAATCTGCATGGATCATACCTTCCACTTCCAACATTTTTATGTCCTGATGAGCCTACTTCACGACTTTTATTGTTTAAACTGATATTTAGAAGGTTATATAGTACAGACTGATTAGGATAATATTTTTTAACTGGTCTGTGTATATTCAGCGTGTGAGGTTTACTTTTTATTCATGCTAATTAATTCTTAACTTGATGACATCTAATAACGATGAAATTTGAAAGGCTAATGCCAGGTTTATTTTCTTTCCCCAGCCAATTTGAATTGGGAAAGTAGATTCTTTACCTCAAGTAATGCTTAAGGTTGTAGAAATGATCTTTAGTAAATAATTTTGATGTTGCAGGATGTATAAAATTCTCAATGTTATAGAATTCAACAGCTCAAGGAAGCGAATGTCTGCTGTAGTAAAAGATGAGGATGGGGAAATATTGTTACTTTGTAAAGGTGCTGATAGGTTCGTGATCTAGTACCCTGAAGAATTTGGATTATTCATCACTTTCAATCACATTAAGTCACCATAAACCATACCATCTTGCAGTGTCATGTTTGAAAGGCTTGCCAAGGATGGGAGGAAGTTTGAACAGAATACCAGTAAGCATGTAAATGACTATGCAGATGCAGGTCTAAGGACCTTGGTACTTGCCTATCGCAAACTTGATGAAGAAGAATACAAAGATTTCAATGAGAAATTCTCTGAGGCCAAGAATTCAGTCAGTGTAGACCGGGAAACACTGATTGATAAAATATCTGAGAAAATTGAACGGGATCTAATCCTTCTAGGTGCAACTGCTGTAGAGGACAAACTCCAAAATGGGGTAGGTTGAAAATATTAGTGTTCTAAGCAATGGCTATTTTTAATTAATAAGGAGCCGGACTTTAAATGATGCTTTTTCCTATTGTTCCTGTTAGGTTCCTGAGTGCATTGATAAGCTCGCCCAAGCAGGAATTAAGATATGGGTTTTGACGGGAGACAAAATGGAGACAGCCATTAATATTGGGTATGATTTATGATTTCACTCTAATGTGAGGGTTACTTAGGACATTATGTTTGAAGATATCTAACATGAACATACAATTGAATTGCAGTTTTGCTTGTAGTTTGCTCAGACAAGGAATGAGGCAGATTATAATCAATCTTGAGTCTCCAGAAATTCAAGCAATGGAAAAGTCTGGAGAAAAGACTGCAATTTTCAAGGTATATATTGCAGTCCTTGGTATAATTTTTACCTGCATTGATATAGTTTGCATGTTGAGTTTCAAATGTGTTTTATTGAGTACATTGATAAATGGCACTCTTGAACTTACTAGATCATAGTTAGATACTTGAGAGTAAGTGGCTATGATTTCTGTACTGTTTTCTTTTTTCCCTTCCTTTTCCATAATTTTTTTTTTTTACTCTTTTTGATTTTTCTTGTTTTTGTTGGGAAGAGAGTATTGGTGGGTGGTATGTGGTATGGGTTTGTCTAGAAATTAAAGTTTTGATATTTTCACATTCATTCATCTCTTAGGCATCAAAGGAAAGCGTACTGCATCAGATATCTGAGGGTAGAGCTCAGCTTACTTCATCCAGTGGGACATCAGAGGCATTTGCACTGATTATTGATGGGAAATCAATTGCTTATGCTCTAGAGGATGATATGAAGAACAAATTTCTGCAGCTTGCAGTTGGTTGTGCATCTGTTATCTGTTGTCGTGCATCGCCTAAACAGAAGGCACTGGTATGCTTACATTCTTTCAGTGTTTTCTTTCACTTTGTTATTAACCTTTTTTTGTTCTCATCTTGTGTTATTTCTGTTAATCATAGTTAGCTCTTATTCATTTATTTATTCCAAAAAAGGTGACTAGACTGGTTAAAACTGAAACTGGAAAAACAACGTTAGCAATTGGTGATGGAGCCAACGATGTGGGAATGCTTCAAGAAGCTGATATAGGGGTTGGAATCAGTGGCATTGAAGGCATGCAGGTTCTTAGAAAGATGATTATGCCTTTTTTTTTATTCTTTGTTTTTTTCCTTCCATATCTCATTTGCCTTATGTCTTGTTTTCTTATTTAAACTCAGGCTGTCATGTCCAGTGATATTGCAATTGCACAGTTTCGGTATTTGGATCGTTTACTCCTTGTGCATGGACATTGGTGTTACCGGAGGATCTCATCAATGGTAATTCTACTACTTCATGCCAACGTTATATAGATTTAAGATTCTAAACAAAATGTCAATTTATAAATTACATTACTAGTGGAAACCTTATTTTTTTTACTGATCATATTGACTTGTGCATTTTCCTGCTCGCAGATATGCTATTTTTTCTACAAGAATATCACATTTGGCTTCACTCTTTTCTTGTATGGGGTTTATGCTTCCTTCTCAGGGACACCTGCATACAATGATTGGTTTCTGTCACTTTATAACGTTTTCTTCTCATCACTTCCTGTAATTGCCATGGGAGTCTTTGACCAGGATGTATCTGCCAGGTTTTGTCACAAGGTATGCTAACCATCTAACAAGAAGTTATGTTTGCAAGGATAATTGTGAGGCTGTTAGGTGGGAAGAAAACAAAAGGACAATAAGAAAAACCAAAAAGAACTAAATAAGTCTGTAGTAACTTTTGTTTTTGTTTTTGTTTTTTTTTCCTGGTAAATATCAGATCATGAATGTACATCATACCTGGACCTGCTAGTTCTTTTCTCTTAGGTCTTTCGTGATGACTTGTAGTCTCATTTTCATATTGATATCAGAGACATACTTAGTTTTTGGCAATCTTTTGATACTGGAATATGAAATAAGAGAGTATCTTTAACACAGTTGCCACTTGTGTAGTATGTACGGGACAAATAAAGCCCCCTGGTTTTGACTAAAATAGATTACTTTTCATCTGCTATATATTGTGTTTTTTTTAATGTTTCTGCAATAATTGTTTATTGTTTATCTTGTTTGATGTGGCAGTTTCCATTATTATATCAAGAAGGAGTGCAGAACATCCTCTTCAGCTGGATTAGAATACTCAGCTGGATGTTAAATGGGTTTATCAGTGCTATAATCATCTTCTTCTTTTGCACAAAAGCAATGGAGATCCAGTCCTTTAATAATGATGGGAAAACTGCTGGGACGGATATTTTAGGGGCAATGATGTACACTTGCATCGTTTGGGTCGTAAACTTGCAGATGGCACTTTCCATAAGTTACTTCACATTGATACAACATCTTGTCATATGGAGTTCAATTGCTTTTTGGTATCTTTTCCTTTTGATATATGGAGCCATGTCCCCTAAATTTTCTACTACAGCTTACACAGTCTTCATTGAGACCCTTGCTCCAGCCCCTTCTTACTGGCTTGTAACATTGTTTGTAGTGTTCTCCACCTTAATACCATACTTCTCGTACTCAGCAATTCAGATGCAGTTCTTTCCAATGTACCATGAGATGATACAATGGATAAGGTATGCAGGGCAGTCAAATGATCCTGAGTATTGTGACATGGTGCAGCAGAAATCGGTGCAACCAACAACTATTGGCTCCACGGATCGCTTGGCAGCAAAGTCTAACAGCTTAAGAGACATTCACTAACCAAACATGATATCTTCATGGATGTTCTTGGATCAGCTGTCAAATATGTAGGTTGTGGATATAAGCCTGAGACTTGAACTCTGCCTCTTGCACATATATTGTTATATGGAACTATTTACTGACCCCATTCACATGGAAAGTACGTCTCTGACATTGCACTTACACGATGACAGCGTGAGGGGCATCATTTGGCATGGAAGTTGGACAGAAATACTCAACAGATACATCTTTATTTTGACCTTCTCAAGGCTGCATTGTGGTTAATTTGTACTTTGCACTTTGTAGCATAGAAGAAATGAATGTACAGAGATACCAGAATTCTTTATAGGAGTTGATAGAGTTGCTTCCTATTACAGAAAATAAAATAGAGGAGAGCCTTTCCTGTTTCTATGTAGTATTTGTTTTCAGGGAATTCAATAATGTAAATTATTGCTCTTTCCTTTCACTTCCCAATTCTCAGAATGATTGTTCTTTTGAGAAATTTATTGTTGCCTATTTCTTAATGAAGAAACACCAATTTAAAGTCCAAAATCACACTCTTATATGTGCATCTTCAAAATTCTAAAGAAAACCATTAGGAAAAATTGAAAATTCTTATCATAACAGGTTATGAAACCCATTTATAAACATAATGTTTGAAAGTTGAAACTGTATGCAGAAACAACGGAGAATCAAAAGGATATGTCTGAGTCAAACATACTCGCTTTGTCCTTAAAACAGTATTTACACATCTTATACCTCTCTGGCTCTCAGACATCATACTTTATTGCATATCTTACATGAGTTCACCGAATGCATTTCTAACTTACAAAGAAAATGTCAGTCTTCTTCTTTAATCCCTAATTATTACAGAAGAAAAAGAAAAACTACTTATATGTATGTACAAGTTGTGTTTATGATAAAATTCTCTTATATTAAATAAGAGGCTACATGTACATCATTTAATTTCCTTGTAAAAACTGTTCCTTCTTCCTTCTTTCCTTCAATCATGTACACCAAACTTCTACCCAGACATACAAACATGCATACATTTAACTTGAAAATCAAACCCAACAACAAAAACAAAAAGAGTTACAAACACAACCCTTCATTCCCCTGCCTGCAGCTGGAACTAGGCCGCGGTGAGACCTAGAAAATCAGAGGCAGACCTAGCTAAAATTGTTGCAAATTCATTAAAACTAATAACCCCATCACCATTGCTATCAGCCTCTATCATCATATCCGAAAGCTCGCGGTATGTTAAAGGGTGACCCATTTTTGCCATGGAACCAGCTAGCTCAGCAGCTGTGATATGGCCATTGCCATCACGGTCAAAGGACTTAAACACCTCCAATAGCTGTTCTTGATTAATAAACAAATCCTTATTCATTTCCGGCATTATCGCATTGACTAGTTCGTTAAACTCTATGTAGCCATTGCCATTTGAATCGATGTTACAGAGGAGAAGATTAAGTTGGTCCCCTGTTGGTTTAAGGCCAAGAGCACGTAGAAGAGCTGCAAGCTCTAATTGTGTTAAGCTTCCATCCTTATCCATGTCAAAACGCATGAATATGTCTTTTAGCTGCTTAATCTGATCGGATTCAAGCTGCCTTGGCATCATGTTGGTGATGGAGGAAGAAGATGGGGTGAGGAAACAAGTTTAAGAATGGAAAAGTTTTGAGGTTTGTTTTGTGTGTTTTGGTCTTTGCGTAGGGGGGGGGGGGGGGGGGGGATTGATTTGAGTGGTGGAGTTTGGTTTGTTGAAAATGAGAGGTTTGTGCAAGTTGGTTTTGTTTGTGGTGTAGACTTGGAACTTTTCAAACAGAGTGCATGTTGGTTGAAAAAAGCTGCAAAATGAGGAATGTTTATAACCGTGTGAATTCTGAAATTAAAGGCTAAAGACTAGAAAGGAAAATGAAATTGAATATGGGCATGAAGGGAATGTGTAGGAGTTAAGAGGCTTTTTGTTTGATGTGAAGGAACTAGAAGACTTTATGTGAGCTATAATTAGTTAGATTTATTTATTAGTTTAAATATGGGATTTTCTTTTTTTTAACTTGTTCTATATTTGGAAAAGGGATATTAGTCCGTGCTAGGTTTGTCTGATTTTTTTAGTCTAAGAGGGCATTTGTTTCGGCTCAAATGATTTACCCTCTTGGATGACTTTTCTTGAAAAGTATATTGTTGATCAGAAACTGATTTCAAGATAAATTTTAATTTGACAAAAAAAAAAAAAAATTGTATATAAATTATTATTCTTGAAATATATGTAAATTTTTAAAAAATATCAAATTATTACAAACTCTGCATATTTATACTTAGTTATCTAACCTGTGCAGATTTGATGACTATCAAAGCAAGCTTAATTGACATAGTATCCAGGTCTTAGGCCTCTTCTCTACCTCTAGTTTGAGGGTTCAAACCCCACCCTCCCTATGTACTCAAAATAAATAAAAATGTTAAAATCGACAAACTTCAAAACATATTAAACATCATGATTCAAAGTTCAAAATAAGCAAATATATAACATCATCCAAACTCATTCCTAACATCATCCTAAATTATGTCCTCTACTCCAAAAAAAAAAAACAAACTACAACTCTATTCTTTTTGGCTAAGCTATAGTAGAAATAGAGTAATGCCATTTGCACATCTACATATATATACTCCTTTTGAACACTTATTTTATTAGATAAGATGCATTATATGTACCTTCGCTCATAATACCATTATAACAATTTGTGGAAATTTCTTTTCAAATGTTTTCTGAAAAATAGTTTTTGAACTGCAATTAACAAATTACTTATTTGCTAATCCTTATAATGACATTTTGAACTCTTACTAGAAAAGCTATAGGTGTTTATAGTTTTTTTTTTTTGACACAAAAATCAACTAAGTTTTTTCTAAATATTTGCTTATTTTTTAGGTTTTTCGGGTTTTCTCACAATCATGACTGTGAAACTAATCCCTTAAACATTGTTGCGACTGTGAGGTCCTACCAATAATTGCTTGTTTTAAAATTTGAACTTGTGTTATCACCATAGAAATACAACTCGTTTACCATTATAGACTATGGGACTAATTTTTTTTTTGCTTATTTAATAACAGAGTAAATGGCTATGTTATGTATAGCTGAAAGAACCAACCTTTTCAATTATATGATAATGAATTATATCATTTACACGTTTGGTCACAATCTTAGGGGGACTCCCTAATCCCTCCTCCCTACCCCAAAAGCTTCCAAATGTAAACTCCCCTTTTTGGTGCAATTCCTCCAATACCTTCTCAACTTCTTCCATACAACACCCACCATTGTGTCCTGCAATATCCTTGGCAATATCCTTGGCTGCCTTGTCTGTTTCAATTCTAATAGACCCTTCATGAATTCTGAAAAGCTCATCTTTATACGAACCCATTTCTCCTCTTACTATATTCTTATCTTTCTTTCTTCGTCGAAGCTTCTTCCGTGCGTAATCTCTGTCTTTCTTATGAGTTTGTTTGGAAGTTTGAGCAAGACAAAGACAATAGTTTGTAAGATCAAGCATTGGCAACAACAGGATACGACAACACATTCAGCAGCAAGCAGGTTCACGTCCTCCATTATTTTGAAAGAAAGGAGGAAAGAAAAGATGGTGGTAAAGGGTATGATTAAAAGAAGACATTTCTTGTCAAGAAGTAAGTTCCTTAACCTTTCTGGAGGTCTTAGGGAAGATGAAGCAAAAAGAATAATATGTGGCAAAGCTAAGTTACTGATATTAGACTCCTGATTTCATTTCTTATTAATGACCTGAATGCAAACAATAGCTTCTAAGTTGGGTAATCAGATATAATAGAATATTAGATGTCAAGGAAACATAAGATGTCAGCCTGTCATAACTTGTTAAAATATTTCTCTAAAATTGCTTAACTGACATGCTAACTTGTCTTCTAGTGGAAGATTCCTCTCTTCTCCTGCAGGCACCTGATTAGTAATATCACCAAATGAAAGCTAAGAGTTTGCAGTTCCAATTTTGTAATTCAGTTTTAGCTTCCATTTTCCAAAATGTGTAAATTTACACAATATGTACCTATAAAGGAAATATTGTCCATTAACTACAAAGCTGTTTTTGCTTCTTCAGAGGTTGCTGTTTTACCACTATTATTCCATGGAGTAGATTGATTACCCTTATCCTAGAAATTCTTAGTCAACATGTTCTGCTCTTTATTTTGCCTGCACATGTATATGCTGGATGTATTCACCATAGTAAACATGTTATAATCTTGAATTTGCAGGAATTAATGAAAAGAGCTAATACCCAATTTCTGGGTCCAAACTGCAAATAGCAGTTGGCTGTCCAGTTTCTTTCTCTATTGTCCAATCAAAACTTGCTAGTAATTTCCTCTTTATTAACTTGTTTGCAAGTTTGCAACATTTCTTTGTATCTATTACCCTTCACGCAGTTTTTTTTCTTTCAACCTTAAGATATATTATCAATACAAATAGCGAAATGGCTTGCAGCTAATTCACTTTCTCCACAAGTCATTGATATTAACAAGAGAAATAACAGAGAAGATGAAATAGCTTCCTTATAGCTTCAGAAGTCTTCTATGTAAGAAATTGAATAGCTTTATTAACGCCACTACTAATATTGGTTGTAAAAGAATTTCATGCTTTAATTACAGGAGCAAAACCTGCAAAGCAAGAGCAAGAGCAAGAATTTTATGTGGAAGCCAAAATGGAACTCTTGTACAAGAGTCAAGGGTTTGAACCTGATGCAGTCAGTTCCAGCAGCACGGCACATCTATATATCTCAGCTGAATCATGTCTATGATCAACTTAATCTGAACTTGAAACACCTTATCTTGGCTTGTCAGGATTTATCAGTCCAAAATGAATAAACTCTACCAATATGTACGTGGCCTCTAAGTTCTCAAGCTACCCTGGCTTGAAAAATCCACACTATAATCTTGATCACCAAATGCCATCCTCCGAAACCATTCTATTTCTGCAGATTGTTGTGCGGAGTTGAATAGCTCACTTTGTCCCGGTCTCATTCCATTGGTCAGATCTGAAGTAGCTAAACTATCAAAAGCTCTAACAACCTGAAAAACATGATATTTAAATAATTAAATTCCAGTAATCAGTATTCTAACCGTGTGAAGACAAGGACAAGGAAACATTTGCCACTTTTGTGCTAAAAATTTCATCACCTGCCCCATACGTGGTCTCTTTGCAGCTGAATGTCGCACACAAGCAGCAGCAACCTCAATCATGCAGAGCATCTCACTCTCAACGAAGTCTTTATCTAGCTTTGGATCTGTCAGACCTTCAAATTCCTCATTATCAAGTGCATAACTTAGCAAAGGCCGTGCCTGGAAAATAAGAGAGGGTGATTGTAAGGAAAGGTTGATCTCAGAAGATTGAATTGATTGTCTACTTGCTTCTCAAAGTGTCTATGCATTCTATAATCACATATCCTGCTTCTCATCTTAAATATCATGTAATGTGTACATGCACAATGAAGGCATCTATGCATGGAAATATATAACCATTCACTTATGACTTATGTCATCGATGGTCCTATACTTTCTAGAAGTAAGAATTATGAAAGAAGCACCCAGAAAGAGCATAAACAACTAACCAATTCCATCTAGATCTGAAAACTTAAGCAAAATACTTTAGTAACCTTCATAAATTCCTACATTAGGTAATTATATATTGACATTGGAAGATGCAATACCTCTCTTTTGTATATGGTTTATCCTCTTTTCTTTTTGCAAGAGTTACTAATATCCTGAAAACCTAAGCTAATAAAAGAAATGCCCAACCATGTACATCGAGCTTAAAAAATCAACCTCGAAGGGCACTGGCACAAGGATCACAATACTGACCAATGCACAAAGCCATAAACAAAGATATGCTACTGAACTAGTAATCAAAAAGGGGCCCATCAAGACATAACCAACATCTCGGTAACTCTAAAACAATCATGTTTTAGTACCATATATAATCAATTATTCTGAAAGCTTAAGTTGATAAAAAATAAATGGGCCCAACAATGTAAATTAAGCTTAAGTTAACACAATATAAGGCACATTTGACTGTAAAATGAAATGGAAAATAACAAGCATTATTTTTTCCCTTTTCCGTATAACTTTTCTAATAATTATTATAGAAAAAGAGCACCTATATTTAAGTTAAAAACACCCAATCACCGAGCATCAGGTAAAAATCATGTATCTGGTGTTAGAAAATTTGAAATTTTTGCTCTCATGTGCTTAAGAATGGGTAGCACAAGTATGTTAATAGTGTTGAGTCTGACTGCATATTGGACACAGGGACATGCCATCCCCAAGCATACAAGCATCACTTAGTTTTATTTATAATTATCTGATATTTTGAACTTGTTGCTCTAAATGTATACTCATGTGCCTAGAAATGTCTAGCACAAACATGGCAAGGTTCTCCTGTCCAACTATCTGTTAGACACTGACGTGAATCCAAGATTTGTCCATGTAATCTAGGCTACAATAGTGGTTCTCTTAGCATGTTATGGAACAATATATTCTGTCTAGAAGGAAGTGACTACAGTAGTTTTTAAAACTGATACTTCCTTGAAAATTTGTTTGTAAAATTGACAATACTGGAATCAAAATGTACCCATTCAACTAGGCTCTCATCTCCCAAGGGTTGCAATGCATCCACTGGCTTCCGTCCAGTAATTAGCTCCAAAAGCACAACTCCAAAAGAATATACATCAGATTTCTCGGACAATTTTCCACTTGATGCATATTCGGGGGCTAGATATCTGACAAAAAAAGTCAATAAAATTGTGCGTGTGAAAAATGCATTAATCCTAGTGTAATAGTTTGAGTAAATGCCCACAAAACTACATAAAGTTTTGGTAGGAATACAGATTAATGATATATGGCTACCTACCCAAAAGTTCCCATGACTCGTGTGGATATATGTGTATTAGCATCAAGATTCAATTTGGCTAGCCCAAAGTCTGAAACCTGTCAAAGTAGGAGCAGTAACATTACAATACATGTCATGAACAAAAAGGATCCATCGACACTAGTGTAAGATAAGACTTGCAACTCTTACACCATTATATAACTTTTTATAGGTGTGATTTTCATGAATCAAACCGTTGGATTAGAGCAACATATTGTATGGATCATACATGTCAAATTTCATATCAATCGGATCCTTAACTCTCTCTTTTAGTAGCTAAGAATTCCTTGTTTTTGAGAAGTTTTTAAAACTTTCAATTTAAATGACATTGATAAGATAGCTATATCCAAATTTTGGGAAGAATTATCTACATGAACAGTACTTTTAACCCAGTAGTGAAATTTGCAAGATACATCATATAAAAAGTTACTCAAGTGTGTAAGTTAAAATATTTTTTACCCCACCTATATATGTGTGTGTGTGGTGTTGGGGTGGGGGGGGTAGAAAGCGTGTCACATACTCTAGCTTCAAAGTTGAAATCCAGAAGGATATTTGATGACTTTATATCCCTGTGAATAATACGAGGATGACCTGAAATTTCCATGAAACTGAAGTTACTGAACAACATCAACAGCAAACATTAACAAAAAGGATGCTGATCTCCATCATAAGATCTACATTTTCAGAATCAAATGCAATTCTTTTTGCACATGCAGTGAAATTTGGTTTAATTATTCCATTCTATATTTTCTTGTTAGATATCTTTAACTTTCAGGCTTCAGCAGCAAAAAAAAAAGTTGGAAAGAAAAACAATCAGGTTTCTGCAAGCTGCGGATAGGGGCTTTGCTGTGCTCAGCCTTCATATTTAAGCTCATCTACTAAAACAGCCAACCCAAGCTTTGTTAGACACATCTCTTACACTAACACGATTCTAAAAGCAACAAAATATTTTAATAATTTCTTATGCATGTAGATACATATTTATGTCTGTCTATTACATTATATTTATTTACAAAAGAGACTCGTACAAATCAAATATATGTATCATGATAAAAATGACAATTACAAATCTATATCAGCCTCAGGATTTTGCCTGACTTGGGATTATTAGTATCAACTACCCCATTCCACCCAAATTCGGGCTGTTTATATGCATGAGGGAGCTCGAGGCTCACTTTCTATACATGGACCAAGCTAACAATGTGTATGCACCTCCTGAGATCATATTTACAATAATTTGGACTAATTACTGGCAATGAAAGAAACAAAATATACCCTCTTTTCTGGCCAACCATAAGAATAAGATATTCATTTCTAATTTATGGGGAGCAGTCCATTGAAAGTTTGCATTCAGTGGAAGGAAGAATTTGTGTTTCATCGCTATGAATTCTTAATTAGATTCTTTTGTAATGAATAAATGATATAGATATAAGTCTGCTGCAAACTAAGTGGCGTTTCTATTACAGACTTATAGCCCAAAGTTAGCAGAGTATTAATATGATTTCATAGACCTTGCTATTTGGATGTTTGCAAGAATGGATAAGAATCACCAAGCTATGAATCTATGATACTTGAAAGAATAAGGATAGGAAATTACAGTCTTCATGGAGATAAGCTATTCCTCGTGCTGCACCAGCTGCAACTTTAATACGTGTTGCCCAGTCCAAAACCAGCCTACCTTCTGCTACACAGTAAATGAACAAAAATCAAAATTAATACCTTATTATGATCAAATCTTTCAAAATTCAGTCTCAGTAATTGGCTTTACCATGAAGATGGAAATAAAGAGTATTGTTAGGGAGATATTCATAGACAAGCAACCTTCTGTTATCAGATATGCAGTATCCCACCAATGAAACCAAATGACGATGATGGATGCGACTAATAGTCTCCACTTCTGCCCTAAACTCTCTTTCGCCCTGTCCTCCACCAAGTTTTAGCTGTTTCACTGCCACTTCTCTCCCATCTGGTAGGTATCCTTTATATACAGAACCAAATCCACCTTCTCCCAAAAGATTTTGAGCTGTAAAACCCTTGGTAGCCTTAAATAGTTCTTCATACGTAAACCAAGACCTTGAATGGCCTGGTCCACCTGGTTCAGATGGAGAATATACAAAGTGACTTCCAGAACCACTTTGTACGAGAGGAGCTGAAGGGTGTGACTTCAAAAAGGATGAATCTGGAAAATATTTGAACACCCTGAATTATTTCAATACCTTGAATTCATAAACAGTGACTTTGAATAGTTTGAAACAAGCTAAACAAGAATTGGTGTATCAATCTGAAAGGATACTAATAGTTCAACCTTCTGTGACATCACATTTTTAGGTTCCCCACAACTAAGTTGGAATAGTGGATGAAGACGAGGAGGGGAAGAGCTATGACAATAACATATTAGAGAAACATAAATGCCAGTGTGTAAATGAACAATTCACCTGATTCTGGAGATGAGGGAAGAGTAGATGGCATAACGTAACCACCAAATCCAGACACCTTTTTCCTTTGCCTCCTCATGCACCAGACAGCAAATCCGATGAGGCTGAGCACTACCATTCCAACCACTACACTTATAGCTACTATACCACCAGTACCAATGCCACCATTATTTGTAGAGTTTGAACTTCCTCCATTATTATCTGATGATGGGCCTGGGACTCCAGAAGGTGATGGGGGAGAAGGAGATGGTGGTGAAAGAAGTGGAGGAGGAGGTGGTGCCAATCGTATAATGGGTGGTGGAGGAGACAACTTTCCAGTGGAATTTGAAGGCAATGGGCTTTGTCCAGATCCAGGTGGAGTAGGGCTTAGCCTAGGGCGCATGCCATTACTTGGAGGTTCTGATGCTGGTGCAGGGGGTGGATTTTGTGGTGGGGTAGACTTGGGTGATGGAGATGAACTCTGAGGTGGAGGAGGTGATGGTGGTGAATTCTCTGGAGGGCTCGATGATGGAGGTGGAGGTGAAAGTAGAGGTGACTTCTCAGGTGGGATTAATGAAGGGGGAGGAGGTGAAAGTACCGGTTGGGTAGATGGTGGTGGAGGAGATGAGTTAGATGGCGGGAGTGGCGAAGTTCTTGGTGGATCTGACGTTGGTGGTGGTGTTTTTGGTGAGGATGGCGGTTGGGCATTAGGAGGAGGTGGTGGTGGTGAAACAGATTGTGGTGGAGGAGGAGCTCTTGTAGGTGGGGCTGGGGGTAAAGTTCCAGATGGAGGGGGAGGTGAAGATGGAGGCGGTTCCGATGGTGGAGGAGGTGGTTCTGATGGCGGAGGTGATTGTCTAATTGGTGGAGGAGGTGGTGATACAGAGGGAGGAGGAGCTGATGGAACAGCAGGGGGCGGGGACTGAGGCGGTGGGGTTGTAAGGGGAGGAGTTCTGCCTGCTGGAGGATCCGTACTGGGCTGAGATGGTGGAGTTGAAAGGTCAGGAGGAGGAGGAGGAGAGGACTGTGGTGGTGGAGTTGTAGAGGAGGGTGTTTGTGGGGGTGGTGGTGTAGTGTTAGATGCCGGCGGCACAGCAGCAGGAGATCCACCCGGAGACGGTGATGTGGTTGACATCCCCTCAATAATTAAAACCAAAGATGGTTTCTTTCAGCTGAAGTTATCATGTAGAAGAAAACTCCCAGTGGAAAATTTCAACAATGTCTACAAAATTCTTAAGTCAAATCCAAATTTTGAACAATTCCAGATATTAAAATTCACACGAAGAGCATGACCCAGTCCACCAAGCTCGTTTATAGCAAAAACCCAGATCACCAATTACCATAAAGCAAAATGAATTTGTAATTAAAGTTTAGATCATCAAGAACATTGAGAGAAACCCAAACCCAGATCAACAAAACTCCAAGTATATGATAAATTTATTCACTTCAATCAATTTAATGAATGTAAATGGCAGCACCCAAATCATCAAATTCGCTACAGAGAAGAACCGACGTTCTAAAACCTCAAAAAGGCATTACCTTTTGAATTCTCCAATGAATTCCTCGATGGCAGCCAATCTTCATATATTGTTTTTTGTTTTGCTTGGTCAATCCTCATTGTTTTGTTAGTACTAGAAGATGAAACCTCCCTCTAACCTTCTCTGTCCCTCTCTGTATGTCGTGGGTGTACAGTACCTACACACGGTTTGTGGGGGGGGGGGGGGGGGGGGGGGTTACAACTTACAAATCCAAAACAAGGTGGTACCGACCTCCAAAATGAAACTTTTTTTTTTTTTGGTACAACCTCCAAATGAATATCAATTTTTATGAAATTAAATTCTCATACAATATTTGTAAAAATAATATTTATGAACTTAGACAAGATTCAGCTCATTCTTAACAAATATGAAAACAATCATGAAAAAAGTAAAATTGAGCATCAATTATTTTTCTTTTAAAATAGTAAGGTGTCCATTATATTCAAATTCAAATCTTTTAACAATTTATTAGACGTAATTTAGGGGAGGGGGCTCTTCAAAACAGTCAACAATCAATAAAGCTTCAGACTTTTCCTTATTTTCTACGAATTAAAGTTTTTGCATGTACGTTATAAATCAAGGGTCGTTTTTAGATTTTAAAAAGAGAAAATTCCAATACCCTTACTTTATCTTCAACCTTAAGGTGCAGCTTATAAAAACATTACTGTGCTCCTATTTATTAATTTGTTTGTTTGTACTTTCTGGTTGGAGCACCATGTTTGACTGTAATATTTTAATAAACAAAATCCTGGTTTGTTGATATATTTACGTTGGAAAAATTAATATTTTAGCATAACAAGTTGACAATGAATAATAAACTTGGATTACTAGAACAAATTAAGACAAACTCAGAGAATATAATACTAAACCGAATATTAGAACAATGAAGTGGGGGCAGAGAATAAGAATCTTTGTTTGTTTGGTACGTAGGTAAGTTTCTTTTGGGTGTGATGCTAGCACACGGAGTTATTGTACGAGTGGCTTTGATCATTAGTTTGAAGACAATCCAAGTGAATCAGAGGAATAATGTCAGGTGAAGTGCCCCTGTCTCACATTTGGTAACCCGTGAAATTATACTCTCTTTTTTTTTATATAAAAAAATGAAAAACTGGTTTTTTCTTTTTAAATAAATATAATAAAAAAGAAAAAATATCTTTGAGTACTACCAAAAAAATAAAATTTAATAAACAAATTGACCTATTTAAGAAACTTTTTGTGAATGACTAGTCTTTCAAGCAGATCGGATGGAGGTGGTCAATAATTTTTTTGGACCGGTTCAATAATTCATATATGAGGACTCAATTAATTCAATGGGTTTTATCAGTTATCACAAACCAGCCCTCAAAACTTTCCTACTTTGTTTCTTTATTCTTCTTTTGTGCTTTATATATATATATATATATATATATATATATATATATATTTTGGTGTTAATTTGTTCTCATTCATGTTTTCACTTTTTTTCCTTTCTTTTTTTTTTTTTTAAGTCTAGATATTTCATTTATTTTATTTTTCTTTTATTAAGCGATTGTGACTACCAAGACTTAAATTTGAAGCAAACACTAATAATTTGTTGATCTAACAACACTTGACTTTTTTTGTTATTCATAAAATTTAAAGTTGGATATCCATAAAACCTTCATAGAGTCATTCCTCATTTCCTTCTCTATCAAAAATATGTATAAATAAAATAAAATTTGAAGCACGTGTTTACACAGTTTAATTCAAATAGGGTTTTAGTATCACATATGGACAAGGCAGAGATAGTGGAATAACAGATGTAACCAAGTTACTAAGGGATGGGGATTCCAATTTCCACTATGCCCATTTTGTGTGTTAAGAGAGTAAGACTTAGAATGAAAGGGTAGTCAGAGGCCAGCACGTGTGCCACATATAGATACATAACTTACATTTTCTTGCCATTTCATTTGGGTATTGACATGTAGACTACAAAAATTATTAGGTATGCTACAAGTAACTTAAAAGACAAAAATTCAAACATATGTTTTCTTTTTTGTCTACCTATAAAAATGGAGTAATGCACATAGCACTACCCTTTCATTTTATTATTTTTGATTCATAACTGATATTGCTACTTTATTGATCCATTTACAATAATATAAGAGGTTAGATCAATTTGAGAACATTACTTCAAAACAAGTGGGTGCTAGCTACTTGATGCATTTCCTTATGCAGTAAGATTCCAAATCTTGTTTGACTAATTCACAAACAAATTGTTGTAGATAGGACTAGCTGATCATCGAAGGACATAATCTATTTGATCATCCTTATTTTGTGTCCCATGCATATGGTTAGTAAACTTGGAGTGTGTACCCAATTTGTATTTGGTTCAAACTAAAGTAATTAAATGAGAATTCTCCTATCAGAAGAAAATAATGCAGGTACTCTGGTAAGAAATATAAAAAATCTTTTCTATTTAGGTAGAATAATTAATCAAATGCAGACTATCAACCAATAGCCATTGGCTATTAAGAGATACTAAAAGGTGTCAGTTTAAAATTTGACAATTTAACCCATTAGTTGTGTTCTTAGTAATTCTTTCCTAGTAAACAGATTACAGATGAATCTCAAAGCTTCACTTACATTTGGAAATAATTACACTACTATGTAAATAGTAAGATGATTTCCTTTTTCCATTATTACTTGATCAACATTGTCAAAAACAAAAATGTAATTCTTAAAGTAGACTAAAGGTGTCACCTAAAACAGCCTCCAAACCTCAAGCACAGCAGCCATTTTGCCAAACCTTAGGTAATCTACTGCACTCAACCAAAATGTAGTTCTGCCTCTCTTCCAATAAATCAGTTAACCCTCTTTCCTAATCTTGATTTTCTTCTTGAAATGATCTCAGCTGCCCAACTCCTTCCTATTTCAGTTTGAAACTTCCCTGAGGGCAGAATGAATGAAACATTTAACTTCATACATTACCGACTAGACTAAAAATGACAGAGAAAAGCATTTAGGTTTTGGTTCTTTGATATAAAGAAAAAGTTTACCTGCAGTTGAAAGGAAAAACTCATCCAGCACCTTTCCATGTTCTGCCACAGATTACTTATACTGAGATATCAGGTAATTGGAAATTATTAAAACGCTATATGCATATAAATCTATCTTAGAACTTACCCATTTCATATTCCAGTGCTTGTAGAATCATTTCAACCTGATCAGAAGAAACCTCATTAACAAGTACGATCAGCTTCGGACATAATAAAAGCTCTTAAACTACAAGTTTTTTTTTTTTTTTTTTTGTGGGAAAAGTAACGATTTTATTAAAAGAAAAAGTGGGTAAATCTTTGTACACAAATCATTAACAAAAACACACCACCAAAAGGCAGTACTTAACAAAACTACAAATTACAATCTAAACCATCTAAGAGGGACCCAGTAGAATAAAAAGAGAGATGAATAGAGACCCATTGGTAAGTTCTGATGTAAAAAAAATAAAATGCTAAAGCTCTATAGTTGTTCCGTAAATCAAGAGTAAACTATACGCATGCTGGGAATGGGCGCCAAGAGAAATGGTTGATGAGGAGGACCTAACTGGGATGAAGAAATGCTCAAATAAATTTTTATTTGACGACGGCCTAACTGAAATCTCTATGGACTGGCTCAGTTAATACATGACCTATTCTCGTGTTCTTTTGGCATTAGAAAGCAACTCATTTAGTCGTACTTATGATTTCTATAGGTTTAGGTTTTGACATACCTGTAATCTTCCAGACACTTGAACATGACCAGCTGCTATGCTCCAGGATTCTTATTATGATCATTTCTAATGTTATATAGGGTTTATTCATCCTCTTTACTAGATTTTAGTTTGACTACTAATTCAATGTCGTTTTTTAGTAAAAGGAATCCAACTCTAACAGATTTTGGATTAGTAAATTCCTCACAATTAAACTTGATTGAAGTCTAGTAACAGATGAAGTCAGAGTGCGACAGCTACTAAACTCTACACTAGGTTATATTACCTTGTCGAAATCCTTAACAAGATTAGCCTCTAATGAAGAATTGTTTTCATACTCTGCCCAAAGTTCTTTAATCTCTTCAGCTGCACAAAATACGCAATTATATTGAATTTGATGCAAAAAATTGAAACTCACAATTCTAACGATTTAAGGACAAGATAAGCAAATACCTCGCATCCCTTCACCTAGAATTTGACACATTTCATTTAAAGCTTCCTGCTCCATTCTGCTCTTTTCTGCCTTAGGTACACCATCAGATGGTGTTATATCTCCAACAATAGCTATCAAACACAAAATCCAACTTAGAGTTTAATACCTGGTACATTGTATATGATATATCCATACAAACAATATGTCTTAGCAAATTTTTTATCCATCCAATCCAACTCAAGTATAAAAGTTGTTGGTTATTGGTTTCTACTTGTGGTTTGGTAGTTAACCAAAATCAACTTAACCCAAGTTTGAAACCACCAGGGACCTAAAAAAAATGTTGTTGGTTATTACTTATTAGAACGTGTAATCAATCTGATTGTATTAACACATTTTTCCTCCAAACAGATTACATATCTATAACTTCTCCATCAATAAATAAATTTCCAAACGTCATTGTCGGTGTCCATCAAACCAGACTTCTGTAAGTCTGTAACTTCCTTATTGCCATGCTTGACTAATAATCACTGTGTGTCAGACCCTTTTTTCTGTCATTAAGGTGGAGAACTGAATGTGAAGTAGTGGAAATAAAAGGTGAAGCTTGAAAGTGGTCTACAGGGGCAATCAGAGGCAACTACTACTCCTGCAAGTTATAACATCCAATGAAAGCTGTCACCTAGGAAGAACACTATCCCCAGCCCCGCTTTATCAAAGAAAGAAGATTTAATGAATAAATTCCAACATCTTTCTTGTGTAGCAATACAATTTTTCAAACCTCAAAGCGATATCCAAGATGATATGGAACTTTATGTAAATTTCATCCTTTTATCTTAGTTACATGAAAATGAAAATGGTTAAATTATGCAGACAAGGAGTCAGACAAATACCTTCTGCCATGTCATGCACAATTGCTATCTTAATACATCTGCACAAAGGAAGAAATACAATAAATAATAGGAAAGGAGCAATTGAGCAGAGAACAATAATTACCACAACAGTAATGAAATATAGACAAGGAACAAGACACTAGGGTTAAATACTTAAATAGATTTTTCTGCTCATACTATTACAGATAATTAAATATAGAGTAGATAGTATTATTTTTTTTGGCTTGTGAACAGAATTCATAGACTGGACTATAACTATACTGGATAGTGGGTACAAGTGTACAACAATGGCTCAAGAGTCAAGTCAGAATAAATTTTTTTATGTAAACAGTAACATGCAAAGCAACCCTCCCAGCAATTTAAAACATTAAATAGAAATGAAATTTGTGTCAGAATTTGTTTTTGTGTGCAGCAAAACCCAGCCTAACTGAATCATTCCAAAATGTCAGGTTATTAGTCAAACCAAATACAGCTTTGGGGCAGGACTGATTAGTCTTTTTATTAAAAATGAGATGAAATGATCAAGAATCTCAAAGAATGATAGAACTGTGTAATGTACAGGCTAGCTCCAGTTCGGAACTGAACTTACATGTGTCGTGTGGATAATGCTGTATGGACCTAAAGCCTACCTAATCCAAACAGAGACAGTTGGTTTACTACTAGACTACGAAAGACCGAGGAATGATAGTGAATGCTGACAACCAAGTAACTCGCCTGATTTACAGAAGTCTTCCATATCTAACATACAGAAGACCAAGCTTTGAAGGAAACCAACAGACTCATCTCTCTCAGACCGGTCTTCCTGAACATATCAGAGGAAACAGATCTTTCAAACTCATGATGACTATATATTGACCAAATTTCAGGCCAATTGGTCATCATCATTCCAGGAAACTCTTATAAAGTCCAATATAGAACAGAACAAGATCCTCAGTAAGAAACCAAACTATGTTTAAAGAGGTTAAACTCAAGTTCATTTAGAGCAAACTTATATGCTCGGTTGTCAACAGTGGTTGGATAACACTTATTCAAAGTATATAAGCATACACAGACACATGCACGCACACACACATTATAGGGCTATCTTACTGTTGGTTCAGAAAAAGGTGGATAATTGAAAGTTGAAACTAATTCTAATATTCATACAACAAGAAAAACATTTCAACCAGCCTATCCTATTCTGTAAGTTAAACATGCAAGAACCCAAGGCAGGAAAATTCACACTGTTATATATCTAACATTTTTGTTATACGTTTCTCTATTGAAAAGATTAAAAATCAGAAAGATTCCAAATTATATGTAAGTCAAACCTTTCTCTATTGACTCCAGGAAGATCACCAGCAATCAATGCCATTAATGCCATCCGATACATATGGTCAGAAATTGACTCGGGACCCTTTATCCCATGATTGATCCACCCTTTCCTTTTCGTGGTCTACAAGAGAAAGAAAAAGAGGGGGGGTGGGGGAGAGAGAGAGAGAGAAACAACATTTCTTTAATCCAATTTGCAAAAGCATAGTCTACATCTTTTTATTCCTCAAAAATTTCAAATACATGTTTCCTTTCTATGAATCCTTAACCTAAACATAGAAAGTGCAGAAAGCAAGACCATACCACAACCTAAAGATATGTTTCTACAGAAACTCCACACCATATATAAATACATGCATGCATGCATGCATGCATATTATATTATACAAAAACCCAGGCAAATATAAAAAGACTTCATGTTTCCAAAACCTTCCATGTACATTGTCAGTGTATCTTTAGTTTATAAGAAGAAAAGAGAAATCCATAGGACAATTCTGATACATTTCTCTGTTTCAAAGTGAGATATTATGGAAGGCCTTTGACTTTGAGAGGATAAGTGGTGGAGGCATATTACTTCCGTGTTCTAGAGCAGTAAAAGAAAAATACCATTTTTGCTCGTAGGTTCATTGGAATACAAAGTTTGAGAGACCACTTAAGGATTGGAAGGAAGATTCGCTTCAGGCTCTTTTCGGTTTTTGTATAGCATAAAGGGGAATGGTGCCTGAGGATTCACTGTGTTGGAAGCTCTAATAAGAATATAAGGATAATCTGATTTAAAAGTTTTCAGTTGCAACTTATTGACAGACAGGTCTTCCCTTGGTGAAGCAATTGAGGGTCTTCTGTTCCTTCAAATGTATTGTCCTTTTGTTTGGCCTGAAACATTGGATTGGATTCTTAGAGCCGATAACTTGAGAAAGCAGAAATGAGTAGTATTTAGTAGGCTCCATCCACGTATTGAGAATCAGACGACCACATTGTACTGCATTGCCCTATGGCTAGATTACTTTTAGGAGCTTGTTTGTCAGGATTTTACTGATGCCCAAGAAAGTGGGGGATTTGATGGCTAATAAAATACAATGTCTCTCTCCCTCAGTTCTTCTCTTTTGTTTCATATTTTCTTTCCCCTTTTTTCAGTTGGGAGGCACTTTACTTATCTAGAAGAAGTTGTTGGGACGAAAGGCAAAAATCTCCAGCTGCCACTTCTCACAAACAAAAAGAGAACAAAGGATCAATTATTTAGATATAATATCCCTTCAGATATTCCAAGTGTTGATTCCTACTGCTATTTAAACTACCTATTCAAACCGAGTCACTCATTCAAGGTGACAAATAATTCAACATTTGGCAACAGAATCAAGTGATATTTAACCTATCCTAAGGGCTGGTAGCATAAATAATGTTACCTAAGCATAAATAATTAAGCTTTCACAGTCTCACTACCTTTGCTATTATTGGTCTTTAAAGAATAAGAAAATATTATCCTACTACCCATTTTTCCTTTCCACAATTTTACTATCAACCAAAGAGAATGAACAAAACTAACATACATTCTTCCCATACCTTAAGCCGATGACACAATGTTAGAAAATCAATAGCTGACGAAGAAGATGGCGAACTCGAAGACCCAATAGAAGTATCGGACCCCTCCAAACTAACGGGTGTCTTGGATCCGAACCCGTCCGAACTGGGTTTCTGCGAACGAACCGAGACACTCCTGGGTTTCGGAGTTTCACTGAAGAAAACGGATTTAGAGGAGTTCCGATTGAAAAAAGCGAGAGTTGCTCGGGAAGGTAAAGACCGATGCAATTGTGGCGCACAACGAGCTGATGAACTAATCGCCATTACTGCAAAGCAAATCAGATTGGGAAAAAACAGTCGAACAGATTGAAGACAACAACAAAAGATTATTCGCGCAACGAATTCTTGCTCTTGTGGTTTCAATTTTTGTCTTCTTTCTTTTGTTTCGGCTTCCTGAACCGGAAAATGGGGGTCCGAAAACTTGGGTGTGTCCCTCTCCTCCTCTTCAGTCTCGCTTTCTGTTTCTGTTTTTCTTATTTTTTATTTTATTATTATTATTAAAATAAAATACTAAAAAATTGTCAATTTCTATATATATAAAAAAAAAAATTAACTAATTTTATTTTAAAAGAGTTGTGATTATTAAATATTAAGAGAATTTTGAGGAAATTCTAAGCAATAAATATAATTATTAAAAATTAATTTTTTTTAAATTATAATTTATAAATTAATTTATTATTATAAATATTTTATATGATAAAGTGTGACTCGAAACAATGTGGTAGAAAGTAGCGTGTTACTTGAAAGGCATTAAATTATTTCGAACATAAACTAAAATGATTTGAATTAAAATAATGATAGTGATAAAAGACAATCAAGAGTTAAATTGATTTTAGGAGAAATTTAAACCTACCTACTGTAATCAGTAATAATTTGGGGATCACAAACGTTAAGTTTGATTGGGCTGGATAATCAACCCAAATTAAGTCAATGGGTTAATTTGGGTTGGTTTTTCAGTTTATAATTTGCGCCGTTGGGCCCAAATAGATCATAATTAACAACTAAGCTTTTTATATGTAAACGTTTTTTTTTCATTCCTAAATTGTAGCAGCAAATAAAATTACATCAAAAAGATGATTAGATGATGTCATCCACAATAATAATAAATAAAAGAAATGGTTGATTCCATCTTTAGGCACTCAAGTCAGTCAATCAAAGTCAAAATAATATTATTGAGATGCAAAAGATATTGATTGTATTAAATTAAGATGAGAATCTGTGGTTGTTTTTTTTTTTTTTTTTGGCTAGATAAGAATTTGTGGTTGTGATGAAATAAACGTTCCAATGAATAGTCCTTTTCCTCAGTAGCGACATGAAAAAAAAAAAAATCTAGCTCTAAGATTTTGTGGTACAGATAATAATTGATTAATTTTGAGAAAAATGTGTAAGGTGTGTACAATAATTTCGACTGTAGAAAGTGGAAACATCATCCCGTGAATAGTTGATATCATGTGGAAATGTTGTCGAAGAAGATGCATTGTGAATAATACATGTAAAGTTATGAAATTAGGATAATCTATTAAAATTGTACTCCATGTATTAATGTTATGGACTTAAAATTTATGACGTGTATTTAATTGGATAAAAAATAATTAATTAAAATATCAATAAAATAACAGATGCTAAACCCCAAAAAAATATGTTAAAAATTATAAAAAATATGAGGAATAAATGAATGGTCTATGTTAATTAGTAGGAATTATTATTAACGGTGTAAAATGCATATCCAAACCACTAAACTATTAGAATATTATTTTTTATCAAATATATATATTAACAGTGTAATTTTGTAAGCGTGCCTCTTATATAATTTTTATGTTTGAATATTTATTATAATAACTATAAATAATTTAAATATTATATTATTAATAAATTATTAAGATTATTCTAATTGTTTTGAGAATACTAGTTAAAATATATTAAATATGATTTTAAATTTTAAAAACAATAATCTTTGTATTAAATAATGTTGACAATCATAATAAATATTAGAAATTTTCAATTTATAAAATTTAACAATTAGGCTGTTATTTTCACTTGTTTAAGGTTGTGTGGTCCAGTGGAGCGCCATTCTTCCCCACATTAAATGTGTTACTCGTTTTTACATGTACAACAGTAGTGCACGACTGTCTAGTTCTAACGATGACAGTCTCTAAAGTCTATACACGACTAGAAGCAAATATAGCCACGGGTTCATTCACCTATTTTCAGCTGCATCATTCTTTGTTCTGGTCTATAAATACCCAACTGGGATTGCTTTAAGTTGGCAGCGACATAACTAGTTAACATGAGCTTTTTAGTAGTTTCATTATCACATGTCACCTTGTTCTTTATAAATCTTCCCTTTATCTTCATCAATTTCATTTCTCAATCAAGCATATGGAAGTACTTGATCATACTTGTTACTAATTTGAAATGGGCAATGGATTGTCTTGTTTGCCATCCTTTCTCTAAACTCTATGAGAAAGATTTTATGGTAATCGGACAAGAACTAAGCGAACTCAGAATAGGCCGGTATGAGTTCAAGCCGGGGTGCGATGAAGAGGCAGAATGTGCTGTGTGTCTTTGTAAAATTGAGCAAGGTGAAGAGATAAAAGAGCTGAGATGCAAACATCTCTTTCATAGAGATTGTTTAGACAGATGGGTTGATTACAAACATGATACTTGCCCTCTTTGCCGGGATTTTATAGCTCCAAGAACAGCAATTGGTGAGGTTGGAGAAGTGCTATTGTTTAAGTTTTGGTTTTTCAGTTCCAACAACCGTGAAACATGGTGGCTCAGATAAATCATAGCACAGTAGTATTTTTCATCAGCTGCATCTACCTGCACATATATAGGTTGATGTGAGACTAGGATGAGCTCTCGTACATGAAGCAATTTCCTTTCTCATCCTCAAATATGATAATTAATTGTAACCAAAACATTGTGTAATGAGTGAAAATCCACGGCAATTATCTTTTTCTTCAAGACAAATTAGATTGATTTCATGAGTGGGTGTATATTCAACAACTCAATGGATAGTTTAAAATTTTGAATGACTGTTCTCAAGGATGTTGCTTCAATAATTAATAAGAAACATATAATAGTGAGAAAATGGGATTTTTCACCAAAATACCGTTGTTTTTGAAACAACGATACAACCTGAATTTGTATCTTAGAGACATGAATGCAACCTGAATTTGTGACTTGAAGACCCAAATTGTTGTTAGCCACCTCAGCCACATGCCAACTAGGATACCAGGTAGATGAAATCAATTGTCTAAATCCTAAATTCTCTTTTCCCTCTTCCTCTTCCTCGCAGACTTTCACCAAATCCCTAAAACTCAACTTATTTTTCCCCTTCTTGCTAAGCTCTCTAGCAGACTCAACTACAAAACAAAGACTCTCTCCAAAAAATATGTCCACATAGCTCCTCTTTGAAGGTTGAGCTTCTCAGGGATCATAAGTCAACCACCGCCTTAGACTGGAGCGCGTCCCTACAGGTGAATCTCTCAGCTTCTGTTCTTTCTATCCTTCCTTAGTGCCTCTTCCTGGCTACCCCACTCTAAGTAGGGATGGATGCCACAAACACAACTTTTACTGACTAAACATTTTAGTAGAATTAAGTTTTTTATCTTCTGTTGCCAAGGTTTTGTTAGTTTTCCAGTGACCTTTCTTTGTCTTGTTCTATTTGCTGACCCAGTGGTGGGCAGGTGAATGAGTTAGGTTATACCTTTGTTAAATTGTTATGCTTTGCTCTGAGCTAGTTGCATGTTGGTTTTTGAAATTTCTGGCATCCTAGAGAATTTTTTCTTTGTTTAATTGGCGGGTACAAGCAGAAAGTTAAGGAATGTGTCTAAGGTTGGATATTGAAAATTGCATTGGTTCGTCTATCTGGGTACTTGTGTACGAATGTGAATAACAAAAGTGTTGAATTTGAGAGACTAAGTTGCTTTTATTTTTATTGGTTTGAATGACTTAAGAGTTCGCAATGAGGAGAAATTTTGAGTGTTAATTTTTCCTTCGTCTTTTTTTTTATTCTTTTTATGATCAAGAATATGTTGCTTTGAACATAATGTATATTCACTTGATGCTTCATTTTGACCTGCTAGTGCACCAATTTATATTTATTTCTATTGGCATGTCATGATAAATAAAAATATCAAATTGCAGGTGTTTTATCTAATGACTGGTTCTTCTAATCTTGGTAAGAAATTGCTACTCAAGTCAAAGTACCTATTTTACAATTGTTATTATTTTTTGTTGCACATTCCCTCCTCAACACATTTTGAAGTTTCTTCATATATATGATCTAATTAAGGGAGGGGAAGTTGTAGATAAATACCATATTAAGAATAAAAAATTGAAATTCTCACTGTTAGCCTGTTAGCTACATTCATTGTTGTAAGATCATACTATGTTTCTAGGTTTTCATTTTACATACTTTGAGCTTATTACCCTATTCATTAATAAATGCTGCTCCCACATGCACTACCTAAGCCACTAAAAGAATTTCCACTTAGAGCAAACAAGCAAGTAAGCAACAAGGTATAAAAAATGTGGGTATATCAAAATTATCTAAATTATGCCATAGAATACATCAACCATGTAACTTTATTTCTTTGGAGTTCTATTTCTAAAATTTTTGAAGTTTTTATTGGAGCAGGATGGTTGAAAATACTTTCGTACAACTTGTGTGTTACATGAATGCTGAGATAAAAATGGGTGATAATAGGATTGAATATGATTGTCCTCCACTTAAGATGTTAACGGTGCAAACTGGGATAAGTTATGCACAATTGCATACTCGTTTGTGTAAAGCTTTGCATGTGATTTGCACAAACAAGTATTTGAAAATTATTGTTCGGTATCCTATTTGCTTATAGAATACAACTGTCAACTTGTATGTGTAAATGATGATGAGGACTTGGAGAGTAAGCTCGAATTTGCAATGAGTGGAGGACAATTATTCTTTTCTGAGGTGTACTTAGAAAAGAAATCGCTCCCAAATGTGCCACAATCTCTAAACAGAGTTGGTGAGACTCTTAATCATGTTTGAGATTGTTCAACTGTCAATCTTGTTCAACGGGAGAAAACACAAGATGCCCTACATGATACAACCCTCACTCATGTTCATTCGGATGATATAATTCTCTCATCATTGCATTAAGATGCTTTCTGTAATGAATGTATTTCATCATCCGTTGAGTTTCGCCCACTTACTTCTATTCTTGATAACCTTCATGCTGGAGAATTTTCACAACATAACAATGATAACAATAACTCTGCTAGTGACCATGACTTTAAATATGGTGCTGATGATGACTTTCCTGAAGAAGAAGAAGATGTATTTAGTGAATATGTTTTTAGTGAGTTCTTTAATGATTTAAATATTGAGGGAGCATTTGCAACTGACAATGATCATGATGCTAAAAGTAAGGGTTATTGCATGAAGGGTTTAAAGTGGATCAAATATTTGGCACAAAGGATGACATTAGAAAGACAGTAAAGCATTGGCACATTGAAAATCATGTCTCATTTATAGTGGTTGAATCCGATATGCATATATAGGATATCAAATGCAAGGTTGGCGATAAAGGATGCAAATGAAGGTTGCGAGCAATCAAAAGCAAAAAGCATGAACAATTTGAGATAACCAAATTGGTTACTCCATATACATGCATCAATCCCAGTTTGTCACAAGATCATTACAATCTCGACATTGGAATAATAGCAAACATTATTAAAAACACAATTGAAGAAAATCCTAATACAAGAGGAGCAGGGTTGCGTACAATAGTGAAAGATAAATTCAGGTATAAGAATCATATGAAGAAGATAGGGGAAGCAAAAAAGAGGGCAATGGAGCTTGTTTTTGATAATTGGGAAGAATCTTACAATCAGTTGCCAAAGTTCTTAAATGCAATATGAGCTACAAATCCTAGGACAACATTTGAATGGAAGACATAAAACAAGCAAGCGAGTGAAGTAATATTTCATCAAGTTTTTTGGGCATTTGGACCACACATTGAGGCTTTCAAACATTGTTGACCAATTATCCAGATTGATGGTACTTTTCTTTATGGAAAATATAAGGGAAAGTTATTAATCACATATGGGGTTTGATGGTGCGAATCATATTTTGCAACTTACATTTGCAATTATGAAGGAAGAGAGGAAAGATAGCTGGTCTTGATTTCTTCTATGCTTGTGACAACATGTAACGCAGGGAGAATTTTCACACATGTTATTTCTTGATATAGAACTCAATTAGATCGGATGACCTAACAACAGGTTAATAATTTTTGTTTATTTATATTGTTCACATTCTGTTATTATTACTATGTGGTTACAATTTATATGGATGCCATATAGTGCTAAGTTGTTGTAGTCTCTTCCCGCTTATTGTCTTGATGCTCAAGAGATATGAGGTTCAGTTTTTTCTTTAATTTGTTTTCATATAGTGGAATACCATAGTGTCACAACCCAAGTTTGTCCAGTGCATGTCGCACATGGCCGCTTGCCTTGTGATGGGCACATTGTGGGTAGCTAGACATATGTCATGACACAGTGTGACATTTTTGTAAATAGGTAGCCAGGGGTAGTCGAGCAACTGGGAAATATGATGTTCCCTCCTGCCAGAGGGGTTATGGCGTAGAAAGCTCTTTAGGGGGGGTGTATATGTGAGAAAATCAAAATTGTACACTGAGCTTGTCGGATGAGTGTCAAAGGTCTTAGTGTTGCTTGTAACTCCCCCTACACCAAGCCATTTGCCTATGTCGTAGCCATGTCGAGAGCATTTTGATAGCATTGTAATTTGATCGTTTTTCAATTAATGAGAAGTTGAAGTCTTTTCTTGCAAACAGTGTTGTATTTGCTTTCTTGCTTACATTGTTGCGCACTAGCCTTGCGGGTTGACACCCGAGGGGCATTGGAGAAGCTGACTTGCTACCCACGAGGGGTTAGTAAGTGCTACATAGGCGTCTTTGAGTGCTAGCAAAGTCGGCCCGTGACACGTAGGCCTAACAGAGTCTTATGTCAGTTTTGTATATGTTATAATATACCTATTTTACAATTGTTATTATTTTTTGTTGCACCTTCCCTCCTCAACACATTTTGAAGTTTCTTCGTATATATGATCTAATTAAGGGAGGGGAAGTTGTAGATAAATACCATATTAAAAATAAAAAATTGAAATTCTCATTGTTAGCCTGTTAGCTACATTCATTGTTGTAAGATCATACTATGTTTCTGGGTTTTCATTTTACATACTTTGAGCTTATTACCCTATTCATTAATAAATGTTGCTCCCACATGCACTACCTAAGCCACTAAAAGAAATTTCACTTAGAGCAAACAAGCAAGTAAGCAACAAGGTATACAAAATCTGGGTATATTAAAATTATCTAAATTATGCCATAGAATACATCAACCATGTAACTTTATTTCTTTGGAGTTCTATTTCTAAAATTTTGAAGTTTTTATTGGAGCAGGATGGTTGAAAATACTTTCGTACAACTTGTGTGTTACATAAATGCTGAGATAAAAATGGTTGATAATAGGATTGAATATGATTGTCCTCCAGTTAAGATGTTAACGGTGGAAACTGGGATAAGTTATGCACAATTGCATACTCGTTTGTGTAAAGCTTTGCATGTGATTTGCACAAACAAATATTTGAAAATTATTTTTTGGTATCCTATTTGCTTACAAAATACAACTGTCAACTTGTATGTGTAAATGATGATGAGGACTTGGAGAGTATGCTCAAATTTGCAGTGAGTGGAGGATAATTATTCTTTCCTAAGGTGTACTTAGAAAAGAAATCGCTCCCAAAGGTGCCACAATCTCTAAACAGAGTTGGTGAGACTCTTAATCATGTTTGAGATTGTACAACTGCCAATCTTGTTCAATAGGAGAAAACACAAGATGCCCTACATGATACAACCCTCAATCATGTTCATTCAGATGATATAGTTCTTTCATCATTGCATTAAGATGCTTTTTGTAATGAATGTATTCCATCATCCATTAAGTTTCGCCCACTTACTTCTATTCTTGATAACTTTCATGCTGGAGAATTTTCACAACATAGCAATGATAACAATAACTCTGCTAGTGACCATGACTTTAAATATGGTGCTGATGATGACTTTCCTGAAGAAGAAGAAGATGTATTTAGTGAATATGTTTTGAGTGAGTTCTTTAATGATGTAAATATAAAGGGAGCATTTGCAACTGACAATGATCATGATGCTAAAAGTGAGTAGTTATTGCATGAAGGGTTTAAAGTAGATCAAATATCTGGCACAAGGGATGACATTAGAAAGACAGTAAAGCATTAGCACATTGAAAATCATGTCGCATTTATAGTGGTTGAATCTGATACGCATATATAGGATATCAAATGCAAGGTTGGCGATAAAGGATGCAAATGAAGGTTGCGAGCAATCAAAAGCAAAAAGCATGAACAATTTGAGATAACCAAATTGGTTAGTCCACATACATGCATCAATCCCAGTTTGTCACAAGATCATTACAATCTCGACATTGGAATAATAGCAGACATTATTAAAAACACAATTGAAGAAAATCCTGATACAAGAGGAGCAGGGTTGCGTACAATAGTGAAAGATAAGTTCGGGTATGAGGTTCATATGAAGAAGATAAAAAAAGAGGGCAATGGAGCTTGTTTTTGATAATTGGAAAGAATCTTACAATCAGTTGCCAAAGTTCTTGAATGCAATATGAGCTACAAATCCTAGGATAGCATTTGAATGGAAGACTTATGAAACAAGCAAGCGAGTGAAGTAATATTTCATCAAGTTTTTTGAGGCATTTGGACCATACATTGAGGCTTTCAAACATTGTTGACCAATTATCCAGATTGATGGTACTTTTCTTTATGGAAAATATAAGGGAAAGTTATTAATCACATATGGGGTTTGATGGTGCAAATCATATTTTGTCACTTACATTTCCAATTATGAAGGAAGAGAGGAAAGATAGTTGATCTTGGTTTCTTCTATGCTTGAGACAACATGTTATGCAGGGAGAATTTTCACACATGTTGTTTCTTGGTACATAACTCAATTAGATCGGATGACCCAACAACAGGTTAATAATTGTTATTTATTTATATTGTTCACATTCTATTATTTATTATTACTATTTATTCATTGTATTAACTTAATCTATGCGGTTACAGTTTATATGGATGCCATATAGTGCTAAGTTGTTGGAGTCTCTTCTTACTTATTGTCTTGATGCTCAAGAGATATGGGGTTCAGTTTTTCCTTTAATTTTTTTTCATATAGTGGAATGGCATAGGCCTGACAGAGTCTTACGTCAGTTTTGTATATGTTATAATATACCAGATGATGTTGAAACAGGTATTAAGTTGCATAAAATAGATCTTAAGGGTCGCCTCGATGTCAATTGGATTATCATGCATAATTCATTTATTCAAATATGGAACGCGAAAAGAGAACATGTTATGTCGGGTGATCTATTTGATGGCCAATTAAGCTTAATATCTCCATATATACAATGATATATGTGGAATAGTAGAAGATTTTTGACGCATAATGGTGGTACATTGGGGTTTATGGTAAGAAAATGTGATTGCTGAGTTAGTTATAATTGTTAATATACTTGCACTTAATTGACATTGATAAGTTTTATATAACAGATGGATGATTTGTAGAGATTTCAATTCTTGACGGAACCAAGTATAGAACAACATGATGTTTCAGTTATTTATGACACAACCAGGTCTTTATTACAAGCTTTTCAATAATATGCAAATTGGGATGTACCATCAACTAGTACTTCACATGTCGACTTAGATGCAGAGCATCAACAATTAGCTTCAGTAAGACCTACTACGGCTTCTACTGAGATGTGTCATACATCTCCTGCTTTAACGTCAATGTCAAATATGGAACATGTTTCTGAGATGCCAGGTATTGCCACAATATCAATCCCATCTGCCACAATAGATCCATATGTCTCACCCTTCCACAGACACCTCTGTTTTAGTTCACTAGTACACTACCTTCATTCACAACTTTATTTCCTCCACATAGAGATGGCACAAGATGAGAACATCACCCATATCAAGACTAGTGCATGTGATATTGTAGGTGTAGATGTGACTACTACACATATTAAGACTGACTTATCCCATGTGGATGAAGCTGATAAGAACGATGATGATGGTGAGGACCATGATGATGAATGCAGTGTACATTATGAAATTACTCAGCATCATGAGAGTGTATCACAAGTTACACAAGTTCAGAGGGGTAAAAAATGGGATAAATTTTCACTCAAGAGGAACCCAAAAAGAAAGAGAAAGGCACCAATTTGTAGTACACATTAAGAGATCGATGTTAGTGATATCCATTTGATATAAACTAATGTTATTTTTGATATAGCATACATTAGCTAACTCTTGTTATTATTATCTTAGTTCAGTGCTTATTATATGTTTGAGAATCATATTATTTCATATAACTCTTATCATTATTATATTAGTTCAATGTTGTTGAGATGGAAATGATGATTAAGAATCATATTATTTGTGTTGTTGGGAAGGAAATGTATTTTGATATTATTATTGTGACAAGAAGGAAATGATAAAAAATAAGGGAGATTCTGTCGAATTTTCTACAAAATCAAATAGACAATCACAAGCTCTACATAATTTGAGAAACTTTTCAAATGAAATAGGATTGATAAGACAACCTTATATGTCACCATTGAAGCACGTTTTAAAACTTAAACAATCTTCCATATGATTGTTGAAGCACACTTTATGCCGAAAGCTAATATTATATACTTTGTCAGTTGTATTTCTAATTAATAGCAAATTATAATTATGATCATGGTTTTTAAAATTATATGATAGTCACTCTCTTTTGGCATTCATAGTTTTAACATTAATATGTCACATTTTTTAAATTTCAAATACCCTCCTAACAACTAATTTAATTTTGATTTTTAATCATGTGCTACCATTGTTAAATCAAATCAAAAGTTCAATGTTGATGAAAAAGGAATAATATGGAAAAATAATTAAATTTACCCAAAAAAAAAAAAATTATGTGAGTTCGAACCACGAATCTTGAATGTGTGTTCGACTCACGAAATTGGTGGTAGTGTTGAGTTTGATGTACTTATTCAACTCACGAAATCAAAGTGAATTTGTGAGTTGAAACACGTATTCAATTAAAACGATATACTCCTCTTAAATTCTGAAGTGAAGACATTTAACTCATTTTTTTCAAAAACAACAGTATTTTGGTGAGAAATCCGAGAAAAGATACTTGGTACTTTCGCTCTTGAAAGTGTTGAGATGAATTTGGTAACCTGTAGAAGTCTCGAAGAGAATGGAGCCCAAAAAAGACAGTGAATCGGATTGAAACCAAACTGGCTGATCGGTCTCCTGATCCTGCTTCCTGCATACCTGTCCTTCACAACTGTTCCAAGTGCATAATTCACTTCTAACTTCTCCGGAAATGCACACTTTTATTTTGTTTTATCTAGTTCTGCTACTATCTGAAGTGCACTCATTTAGAAGTTAGAACTTGAAACCTATATAATAGGTTCATGGCTTCATGCACAATGGATATAAAATGTGAAACGCAATAATAACAAATACATAAACCGCCATAATTTACGAACAAGCTAACAAAATCGATCCATTAGAACTTAAAAGTACCAAAAGTAAATAGAATGCCAAATAACCACGCTGTATTGCACAAGCAGGATGAAAGCATCATTTACTACACAATCAACCATCTTCTGAACCTACGCATTCTCCCTTAAGTATTGTCTATACATTTCCCTCTTTCTTGTTTTCTTACTTTCTTCCCTCTCCCCCCCTTTCATTAAAAACTGTCCCTGGGACAGCAAACCACAATACAAATTAGGCATTAAATACTCAGTACCATTTGAGTAGCATTTAGTTGAGTCTTCGTTAAATTCTGCAGTTTCAAGAGGCAATACAATGGTTCAGTTTCAGAAATATTTTCCACAATAACATGATAAGAATTAATTGTTTTACTGAAAAAAGATTTCCACAGGATGACTGAGATATAACAATACCTTGTAAAGGTAATCAAACAACTGTCTATCACTCTGGGAAAACTATACAACAAAATCCACAAGGTAGTTTGCTAGGTTTATCTGCCAGGTGCAGGAAAGATTGTCAAAAACATGCATAAACTTTTCAAACATTTAGTACACATATAAATTCAAATGCAAACCTGGTTCAAGGGATCGGCAATACTCATAGGTCATCTTCATACTCATCCTCTTTATCCTTATTTCAAGTTCAAAAAAGTTTATTCAGTAATATGAGAATAGTAAATACAAAAACGGGAAAGCTAAAAAAGAAGAGAATCCGGAATATAAAAAGTACATAAACACACTTTTAAGCAAAGGGGATAATGATAGTGACTCAACCAAACCTCACTAAATACTTTTGCCATTGCTCAAAGATGATCATATGTGGGTCTGGATGAAGATACAGCAGAGACGGAATATGAAAATCATTATCACCATCCATATCCTCTGCTTGAACTTCTTCCCAGTCACTATCCTGTAATCATGTACTTTAAATAAAATCACGAAGTAAACCACCTCATCATCACCGCCATAACTTTTTCCTGGATTTTAATCAATGCATCTGCCAATAATAGAGCCAGTATCTGCAAGATCCAGGAGAAAATAGGGTAAGGGATTGATAAACTTTTAATGTATTAAAGAACATTTTGTTCAATTATTTTATTTGAATGTTCTCAGATTTGAGAAAAACGGAAATCTGAGAAATGTGGAGTAGCAAGTTAACTTCATAATCTTTGGCTTAAACAGGCAATCAATAATAGCCAACATGTTTACTGCACAGAACCATCAACCTTTGAATTCATGCCATACAGTGCAGTCAGGTCATGTAGTTAATCAATTTTTATAGGAAAACGACAGCAAATATCTTCCGCCAAATCTCCTTGTAAAATTACTCTTTCTTGTTGGAAATATGTGCCGAGGGCCATTGAGCTTGTAAAACAATTGTCCATTTATTAATCTATAATATCATGAACTCTGTGGACTAGCTACTAATCCAATTTAGGTGAGTGAAGGCAACTTTGCAGGAAGCACAACATTATCCACTGATCTGGAGCTGATTTAGCCTCTGATCGTGTTGTTATTCCTGTGGAAGACTTCACAAGACAACACAAGTTCTAGAATCAGAGAGTGCATCCAAAGAAAAAATATGCAAATTACAAAATCATGGGTAAAACCTCAGCTAAATGGCCTTCAACATTTATTTTTTGCAGTTCCGCATGCCTTGTGAGAGCAACAAGACCAAAACACTTGTAGTGACTTTAATTTGATAGCCTCCCTGTATCTCACCTACACTCAAATAACAAGAGGAAGAAAATTACTTGACTTCATCTATGCAAATAGGAAGTGGGAAAGTGTAAATGCAATGCTTTAACAGTTAACCATCATAAAAATTAAAAATTGAAAATAAATAAATAATAGTCAAGCCTCTAGTAATAAAACTTGATAATAAAATATATCAAAAATTGAAGAACAACTTTAAAGGGGAAGTCATACCCCCATTTCTGGCGCTTAGTATTCTTAACACTTAGATAATTCAAAACAAACAAAAATTTCTAATTTCCAAAGCAACTCATTGACCAAAACGCCAATCTCTTTCCTAACCTCTCTTCCCTCTGTTTTTGTTTTCAAGTCTGCAACAACTATCACCTACTTTCCTACAGTAGCAAACTTCAGACCTATTCAAGAATGTATTCAAGATAAGAGTTTATAGAACCAAATTTTGTATAAGTGAAATATTGATTAAAGTTTTAAACTTGACAAATAAGAAGAATAACAGTTTTGACATAGGATAAAATTTCACTATTAGCCAAAAAGATGATAATATTTCACGTTCAACATAAAACACAAAGTGAAAGAGTATTTCTTTTCTTTCAGTAAGTAGAGAAATGGTGCAAAAGTTATGATACTGAATAAAAAGCATAACAAATATGTGGTCATTAGTGACAAGGATATCTGGCACAGTCCTAATGGAAGCTCCCTATTGGCAGCAACTTTTGACAATGCACTTCCAAAGCCGTCAGTAACATTTACAGAATAATACTTCACATTAGCACAGAGAATCAATCATCTTGTACAGAAAGCTATCTAAAATGCCAAATTTACCAGATGGTTAAGAAAGTAGCTGAAGCATATATTAATGCTGCATAATGAAAATTCAATCATTTTCTATCTCACCTAAAATATGCTAATTTCAATTTTCATTATAACAGCCACAATATTGCATTATGAATAAAGAATAAATGCATAATGGCTTCAGCAAAAAAGAAGTAGTATTATGAATTGACATTTGCATTGATATATGAGTATTATTGATCCCGTATACAAATATGTGAACCCACTATGGATTAGTTTAGCAACTAAAATGTAAAAACCAAAGAATAAATTATATTGTACTCACACCCAATACATGGCAATTTTACAGGAAATTTCCTTTTCCCGTCTTGAAAAATGTAACTGAAGTGCATCATCAAGTTGTCTACCTTTATAGTGCTGACACATATTGAAATTGGCATCCAGCCAACTCAATGATCACATATTTTACTGAATCTGACAAATAAATGGATGCTGCTAAAGTTCATTGGGAACTGTAAATATGGAATGCACATTACATCAACATCTTATTCAGCCAATAACATAATTAAGTCTTGAATCCCATAAATCAGGCATACATTTAGCTGTCTATAGAGGTCCATAACTTCTATGCATCCCTAATCAGCTATGGCTAGACTCCCTAACTTTTAGACCCCAATGCCCTTTGCCTTCCCCCAACCATTTTCATTTTAGCTCCCTTTATTCATTCAACCAAAGAATCCATAATTTTCCAGGGGTTGCACTGAACAAATGGTACTCATCAAAACATCATCTTTAGTACCTGCATGGTTACATCATCTTCTTTCTTTGTTAATCATGCTCATTTCGATTGAGTGCAGATTCTCATTTATAAATAACATCACTAAGGGCTCTAGACCTAAAATCAAGCTCCTAAAAGTTCTGGAAGAACAGAAACAAACAATTTTCAAGTAGATCAACTTTTCACTACCACTAGTTAGCCTCTCTCAACTTAAATATATCCAATTGGCTACTCACACATTTGAAGAGGAACAGCTTCTATGTGAGCACAGCCTCACATTTCAGACCATATGTTACTAATAAAAAATCATCTACCCGACATTTCTACAAGTCTGCCTTACATGCATCAAGCAATTGATGCAATGCAAGATAAACAAATCTGTAGCAGAGCCTAAAGGCTAAAGCAAGTAAAATAATGCCAATATGTTCTCTAAGATATGTACTAAACCTTGGCTTTCTCTGACCTACTTCATAAAGCCAAATGTACTGCACATGCGAAGTATGCAGGTTGTCACCTAACAACAAACAAATTTAGCAATTTATCGCTCCTTCTGCACCCCGCCCCACATGTTAATTTCCCGAAATCTACAAAGAACTGTTGTTTTCAAGGAAAAACTTCACATGGAGCTCCCCAGAAACTAATCCATTGATAGGCAATGTACACGTGTATGGCTATACAATTCCATTCCCAATATTAATGAGAACCAATTTCAGCTACATACCAATCTTATGGTTCAATTTTCATACAACCAACCGACATTTAGCACTATCCCAAAAAGAACAACAGCCCAAATTGGATACTTAACAAAGAGATTGCTGTATGTGAGCGCGACATAAACAATTCACGAATAAATTACTAACAAAAAAAAGAACCTGGTAACCAAATTGCTTTTTCTTACTTAAGAAACAGAAAAAGATGCAAAATCTGGTTGTAGAGAAGCCTGATTTACCGAAGCTTCGGCATAGGATCGTACCTCGTGGTTGGAATCAAGTGTGGCAGACAAGCAATTGAGCAGCCATTGCTCATCTTGATCAACCGCCTTCACCATGGCTACAGAACAAAACAAAGTAAGACAAAAACCTCAATGCTCAAGCAGTAAAGTCAAATGTAAGTGAAGGTGGTATTTCGTAGTTTGTGTTCCTTTCTGTGTTTTTCCCGCTTCTGGAGAGAAATGGAAGGAAGACTTGGTTTGAAGTGGGAGGCCATCATACAGGCGATAGGGGCAATGAGAAAGTGGCAGAAACGAAATTTTCCCAACTTGGTTGGTGCTGCCAACAGACATTCTTTGGTTTTTAGGGTTTTTTTTTCCTTTTTTTTTTTTTTTTTTTCCTTTTTTTTGTGGTAATTTTCACTTTTTTTTCTTTATATGCTTTCTCTTTTTCCTAAGACATAAAATATACTTTTCCCATATTAAAAAAAAAATTAAAATATATCCCTTTTATTTTAGTGTTCTTTTTAGTGCTTTCACTTTTGTTTTCTAGACTACTCTTTAGGAGGGTTTTTTTTTTTTTTATAAAACAAGAATTATATATTCTTTTTTGGAGTATGATAGACTTTTTTTTCTTTTGGTAACATGAGCTCTCTTTTCTTACAAAATAGTATAACATACCACTTATAATTATAATTGTACTAAATCACATTTACACAATATCCTAATTGTGTAAAGAAATTAACCATAACCATAAACATCACCATCACATTTTAAAGGTATCTAGTTGGTACCAACAAGCAGCCTTTGTTATTACTTATATTTATGCATCAAATATGTACATTTTCAAAATTAGTACCTTCTGTTCAACAATTACTTAATCAACATTAGTACAGATGGAAGAGTTGTGGTGACTTTGTACAAACTAAAGAACAAATAAACTGCAGTAAGAAAGGTACACAAAGATAATGCTTTACTTTTTAATTAAATTTTACATCAGGTTTTGAACCTAAAATCTTCATCTTTGTTTTTCCCACTTCCCCCCCAGCTTGAATGATGTCTGAAAATCCATCTCCAACCCTTCAAGCTTTTTCTTCCACTTTTAATTCCCCTGTCATTCATAGTAATCCTACATGAACCTCCTCCACTAGTTAAAACCCCACCCCCCAATTCATGTGCCACAAAATCCCCACCTCTCATGCTACCAAATGCAGAATGTGTATCAGCCAGAATCCCCATTTTGGCAGCGGAAAATTCTTGCTTTGATTCTGATGACAATTCAAGCTTCAAGTCAATAAAATTGGATTCATCCATACCCTTGAAATCACTCTCTCTGAGTGAAAAAATTCTTCTGTTTACTGCATTGAAACCCACTTCATTACCATTGTCAGACTCCAAAACATAATCTTTCCTTTCACCATCAAAACCACTTCTTCTTGGCTCTGCTTCACTAAACCCACTTCTTCTTCCAGAATCTAATACTAGGCCTCCATTGACACCAGAACTTCTAGCTGCAGAAATAGAACTTCTAGCACCTGACCAAATTGAATCCCCACCATCCTCTGAACCAAATAACCCACCTCCTCTGAAACTGCAGAGAGACTTGGACCTGGATACGCCCATATGATCCACCATCCATGTTTCACTTTTCTCATCAAACAACCCACTAACACTTTTCCCACACTCTTTCTCTTTCTTCTTCCTAAACAATTTCCCAATTCTCCAAAACCCTTTTCTTTTAACTTCAACAGAGCTACTGCTAGTTCTCCTAAGTACCAGAATTTCCTCTGCTTTCTCTTGCAATTTTGGCTTAGAATTTGAATTTGGGATTTTAATTTTTTCATTCTCAATCAGAAATGAAACCCTGCCAAAACTTCCTACATCAACAGTGCATGAATTTCTATTGGGTGAGATCTCAGAACAAGAGCATGAAGACAAACGTTGCTCACCACAATCAGAGCAAACCAGATTGACCAGACGATCTTTGAGACAAAAAGCACATATACCAACAGATGAAGAAGATGGGTGCTTCTTACATGGAAGATCTGATGCAGAGTAATAATATTCCATGTCATTGTTGTATGCGTCTTCCACAGCTTTCCTTCTTTCTTTCATTGCTTTGCTTCTTCTTCTTTTCTCTCTAACTAAAGCTTCAAACTTTGGAAGATTTGGCTTATAATGAAAAATACAAAGCTTAGCTGGGGTGTTTTCAAGAAAGGGAATCAAATCAAATACTTGACTTGTAAAGGCCTAGTGAGTCAATAAATGAAAGTGACAAATTGGGCATGAATCAAAAATACTAGGGAGTACTTTAGAATGATGGGTGCAGAGGCGTCAACTTTACGTTTCCTTTGCAGAAAACAGTGGAAGGATCAATGAAGGAAGATAGAAATGAGTGATACAAGAAAACACTAGCCCCTGCTGCAGGCATTATTGATTGTGTGGGGGAGTTACCACAACAGCAAAATTGAGTAAACCAGTGAACAAACTTCTCATGACTCCATAAATTCCAATACTGCATGCATTTGTACTATCATCATTTAGTCACTGCTCTGCCCCCATCAAAGAAATCCCACTTCCCAGATCTTATTAAAGATCCAATTTCAATTACCTCCAACTCCCTCTCTAATAAAAGCCATCAAACACCAATAATGGGTTGGTAATTTGTTTTTATATTAGTATAGTAAGCTGATGTGCACAGAACTAAACAAGTCCAATAAGCTATCAGCTACCAAAAATTAAAGAACCTAAAAAATTGAAATGTCAAAGATGTTCAATATCACTTGACTTTTGCATACAAAAATGACATAAATTAGGTTCCTAACCCAGCTTCGCTTGTGTCACTGTTTTGTTAGGATTAGTGGGATGTGATAGTTACCCATCAGAGTAACATGAGTAAAGCACGCATATTAATTTTTGTCCACCTTGTTTTACACTCTACTATAATACTATCATTCATTTGGACACAATCTTATACTATGTCGTTTTGTTGTAGATCTTAAGCACGTGTCCCACCGACAAATCTACTTACGTTGGTCCCGTGTATGAATTTGAAAACAGAACTATTTGCCTTCCTTTTCGAGTGTTACTTTAGATCTGACGGTTCTGATTTGCTGTTCTACTTTGATGATAACCTATGCCCTTCAACTAAGGTCATTGTTGATTGTTGAAGCATATGTATGTTTGCTTTGGCGTGCCGTGATGGAGTACTGAATTCTGTCTTTTCCATGTATAGATCAACTGTATTAACCTACTTCGCTTCCTCACACGTTCAATACATTTTAATAAAATGAATCGAGGATACGAAGTCTTCATGGTTCGATCCAACTTTATTAAATTAAAATAATTCATTCAAATTTGTTTCAATTCGATAAAATTTTGTTTTAATTTCGTTGATAGCTTGAATTGGTTGATTTGGTTTTGTTTATCTAATCTATTATCTATTCTACTAGATTAGATTGTGTTACGATTTAGTATGTATGAATGTGTTGGTAATTTTGTAAGCTGTTATTCTTTGATCTTTACATGTATTCGTCAATTTAGAATTGTTTAACATAAGTTTATCAAATTGGTATAGATAATGTTACAATATTGATTATATTTTTTAATTAAATAACTAACCTTACAAATCAATTGGGCGGAATCAAAAGGTAATTCTATATTTATGTATAAGTTGATGGATGCTACAATTAATACAGAGAGTTATTGATATGACTTACATAACAAATCCAGTTTAGAATCAAATTAAGTAGAAGAGAGTAAATCAAGAAGAGTTATTTACTTTGACCTAGTTAATCACATAATAATACAAAATAAATTAGGGTCTAAGATCTTGACCTAACCTAATACAAGCTAGTAAACTCTTGAAACTAACTTGAATTTAGATATCAAGTGTACGAAGATTTTGGTAGGCCATGAATGATGACGGGGCTAACTGTATATGTTGGTGATGTGGTAGCTGATGTAGTAGAGTTCTAACATGTCTAATTCTTATTAGCATGAATGCAAATGTGACTGACTCTATATGTGTGGCAGCTCACGTGTTAGAGTACTGACCTGATTGAGTGATGCGGCGTGTAACACTTTATACTTTGTAGATTTCCTTTATTACATTAGGAATCCCCAGGTTCTGATAATCCTCTCGATTTAACAAAGCGATTTTCATAGATTTTACTATCTTATCCAAAAGCTTAAGTAATAGTCACATAACTTACATAATGAAACAAGTGAAGAAACTCTTGACTAAGTCTACGGAGTCTCTATGCTAGATGCACAAAACTTCTCAGTATCCTTTCAATATTCTTCTACTAGAAGGTTACCTCTTACACGAGGTGAATCTCTAATTTCATTTACACACTAAGAGCAATAATCTATTCCGTTTGATTTCTTCATATTAATTTATCCAACAGAGGTTACCAAGTTGCATCAAGTAAAAATTAATTCATAGACTTAGTTCAGTGGACAAATCTGAATCCGTTCATTAACTAAGCTGATTTCATAATAATAGCACGAGTTGTATCATGCAAATACATAAGTTTACACTTCTTAGACCTATTAACATAATACATAAGTTCATCCTATGAGTTCTAGGGTAAAGAGTAAAAACAGAACAAAAGCACAACAGAGGTCTAACAAGTCCTCTTGCCCAACAAAACAGACATCATAAACCCATCTCTCAGCTCACCCCAGCAATTGCATATGCTTTCAATCTAGAAACACATTTAATTAAAACGATATGAGCTACAAAATCCCATTGTATGAGCCATAATACAGTAAACAACAAATAATTTAAATTATGTCAAGTGTTCCAGTTTTGGAGTTTTCATTGAAAAACAACACATGGCTATAATTTGCATCATGTTACTCTTTAATGTTTCCCACTCTTGATCAAAATGTGTAACTGGCCAATAACGGAAAGCACACTTCTACAAGACATCATTCCAGTAAGCATTTGAGCAACACTTCATCTAAAAGACATTGTTCCAATTGGCATATAGTGCAATAACAAGACAAATAACCACAAAGGCAGTTGTAAGACAAGCATATATGCAGGGAAATTCTACTCTTAACCAGCAGAAATCATAACTCATGCACAGTTTATGTATAATTCATCGTTACAGTTCATAAAACAGAGGTTTCATATGCAGAAAAATGAGCAAAGCATTGTCAACTACACACATCTTTAACTAGCAATACCAAGCACAACTTGTGTTCTTTTCTTGCCTTCCTCTCGTTCAATAGATTCACAACTCGTTGCTAGCTCCAGAAAGGTAAAAGGAGGAGAAGAGTAAGCTGCTGATTCGGTCTTGTCTCTCTTAAGCCACACATGCAACATTTTGTGATTTCATGTGCCTTGATCACTAAAATCAGAGACCTAGCCCCCTAATTAAGATGTACACTTATATCTGATAATATTCCAATTAAGGACTGAACTATGATCAAGTTTCATGCAAGTATTAATCCATGTTAATTCTAATATTTTAGTCCTCTGATAGAAATGGTTAATTTGCAGTAATAAACATTCACTTAGCATACATATGTAACCAGCATATTTCATTTCAGGGACGTATACAAGCATTTCATCATCATGTTTTTCATGCTCTAGTCCTAATTTTATGCATATAAGTCGTACAAGCTCATGCATACAAACATTTTCATAAAACAAGTTTTCTAAATACATAGTAAAGCAAACAAATGTTGACAACAACTTGGGTTTTCTGGCTCTAACACGGCGCACTTGAAGCTCTGTTTGGAGCTTGTGGAGTATGGTGTCGCACGTGTTGGTGAAGGTTGCGCGTGCCCTCGCACATGATGGCCTACATCCTCCGTCTCCCGTTTCTGACATTCTTTTAGTCGGATGACTTAGAATCTCATTTGCGAGATTTGTTGGTGGCCTTAGTTTTCTGATTGGCACTGCAAAAGGTAGTGATTTTTGACAGACAACATTAATTATGGAGTTTTTCTTTGGTTTTGGGTGTTTTGTGGTTTTGTGATTTTGTAGGTTAGTTAATTTATGACCGAAGGATTTAACACGCAATGGGACTGAGGGCTGCCACCAAAGAAGAGGCGGCAACCCTTTAGGACAAACTTTAGAAAAATCTAAACTCTGATAACTAGTGGAATCAAAAAGTGTCTCTATATTTTGTATAAGTTATTAAATTCTTTAATAGAGAGAGCCTGTACATAGGTTACATGAGAATTAATCGACCTAGCTCCGGTTAAAATAAAAACAAATTCAATTCAAATAATTCCGAATATCATAAATGAATTAGATTGTCAATTGTCAAGACATTCTTCTAAAATTGTTGATTGTTAAGACATTCTTCTACTAAAGAATATATATATATATATAATATATTTGGTTCTTGTTGTTGGTAAGACTACTAAGCAAAGTTTCGTATTCACGTGAAAATCATAAACACCACATGTAACAAGGCCTTCTCAAACACACATTTCCTTACATTCAGACAAACATAATAGCAAGGTGGCACGCCCCACGCATGCACAATATCTATGTATCATTGGGACACAGCACATAAATATATTGTTTGTATGGAATTCTTTAATTTTATTTCTTTTCTTTTTTTTTAGAAAATAAATTATGATTTTTAGGGTGTCCTAATTTTATTATAAGTATTTCGATAATCATGATGTTTTTTTGGTGTTTGTTCACTAATTATTTTGTAGTTTTGTAATCAATGATGAAGTTTACAATGATTTGGAATCATAATAGATTGATATTGGTGCAAGACATGGAGCCATCAAACTAAAATCTGTGTGCTTTTGTGTTGTGAATTGAATGTGTTAATGATTAAGTACAATTAACCTACAAACCTAATGGCATATTGGCTGTCTGACATGCTTTTCCCCCCTGGCCCATTGCGGTCAAATGCTGTCACTGTTGGCTGCTGCCTCCTCTAATGCATTGCAGTTGTTCAACCATTATTCATAATTAATAATTGAAGCTTAAATGTTTGAAAGTGTCCTAGTTCAAATTTCAAATTATATACCCACCCAGAATAGGAAAATGAAAATTTCCTAACCACAAGTCACACATCATACAAGGTTTAAGTTGTTCAACCATATTTTTATTTTAGTTTATTTTTAGCTTTTATTAGGTTGGGTTTTCTTATTCTCTTATACCCGATTTGAGACTATTGTATAATATTAGTTAATATAAACTTATATGCAATATATTAAACAAAATAATTATATCCTTATATATTACATTTTCATCTTTATAATTTATTTGAATATTATTAAACATAATATAAGAGAGAGTTAACATTATTAAGCTCAGTTTGATGCATCATATAAGAATAAAAAATATAATATAAGTCCATCAAATTAGTTCTTTTATAACATTTGACAGTATTAAGATAATACATATTATATTGTTAATCTTTTTTTTATATCATGTCTGATAGTATAAAGTTATATATAAAATAATATTATAACTATAAAACATAATATATTGTACAATGATATATTATACAATCATATTTGATATACCAAATCCAGTCCTATAAATCTATATTATCTTGTCAAATAGTATTTAAGAATTAACTGAATAATTTATATTACTTTGACTCTTAAATAATTGGGAAGATGTATTTATTTTTTTTATTGATTTTCTTAAATCCAGATATGACCACTAAAAAAAATTTCAATATTATGAGCAGCATATTTTTGGGCTCCATTCCAAAATACTAAGTTCTGGTTAATGGGCTTTCGGATGGATCAAAAGCTGAAGCCTTTATTCTTAATTTACTAACAGCCCTCTTCGGAAAAGTGAAAAATCATCTCCCGCTCTCCTTCAATCTTCTCCATGATTCCTATGAAAATCAACCATCAGACCCTTTCATCTTCCTTCATTTCCAGAGCTAACCCTTTTAACATCCCTCTCTCTCAGCCCCACTTTTTGAATTTTCCTCTCTCCTCTATCTCTCACAAACCCATATTTTCTTTTCAACTCAAATCCTTCACTTTCTCTCATTTTCCTTCACTTACTTTAATCTACTTTTCTCTGCCGAGATTCAATTTTCTTAGGGTTCGGATATTGGAGCTCAAATTTATAGCAATGAAGATGAAGACACTAAAATTTCACCTGAATTTGATGATTTATCTCCAAATGGACCCGTTTATCAGAAAACTTTGGAATTGGTTGAGTGCTCTATGTTTGCTGCGCTCACTGGTTTGGTGTACTTTTTTAGCACTTCTCTTGCAATAGAGGTTGGTTTGTGTAATGTGGAAAATGGAATGAAATGGGTTCTTGTCACTGAAGTGAAAGACTATGATTTAATTTGTTTCACTAACTGGCTGCAAGGAAAGAATCGGAAATAATCACAGCTGATCGGATGAAACTTGAAAAGTGAATGTAGACTTGATTTTTCTTTGCACCACTTATGCTGATAATAGAAACTAGTTTGTACTCAATTGTATTTTTGAGTACTTATTTTTCATGATTTTGTATTTCCAAAAGGGTCTTATATTATTCTCATTTGTTTTCTGCAGAATACTTCAGCAGTTTCTTCTCGTTGCCAACCGTAGTCTCCTCAATGAGATGGGGTGTTTCTGCCGGAAGAAAAACTTTGGTATGTATCACATCCTTGTCAAATTACAAAATACATTCTTGTAGAGTGACATACAAATCATACATTAATCATAAGTGTTTGCTTCTTATTATGCAATGAAATCTTCTTGGTAGGTGGCAACAGCTATGCTATTGTTTGTCTTGTCTGGCCCAGTAAAAGCCTTGAACTTTCTGGTGAGATTGCTTTTTAATAGAGTAAAATAATTGCCAAATTTATGCATTGAACTTTTGTATCAAGATGAGGGAAAAAAAAAAGATTGTTTATTTTGATCAGAAAAAATCTTAAGGAATTTTGAAGATAAATTTGCATGATTAGATACAATAGACAAATATAATGTGCTATCACTTTCTAGGATATTCTCTGGATCAAATATGAGTTGCTTTTAATGTGTTCTTCTAAATGTTATAGATACGAACAACAGTATAAGCTGAAAGTTTGCTTAGCATCTTTAGGGCTTGAACATTTACACAGAATCAGAGGTTCCACTAGAGATGATAAATGATCTATGAAAAATTTGATTACAAACATGATATCTTAGTAGGTAGCTCAACTATTAAAAACACTACATGATATAGAAACTGGAGAGATTGTTATCCAGTGATGTCAAAGCAAGCAAGGCGCTTGGTTGATGTGAGAACCACAGAATCACCTATCGCAGGACAAGCCAAAGTGACTTCATCTCACCTCTGGCACTCAGGCAAGCGCCTCCCGCTGTGAGGTGCTCATTTCACTGGAATGTTGTCCAAGCTTGGATCTATTTCTAAAATTTTGAGTAAAGAGGCACTTCTATAGTTATTTCTTATAAATTTTCTTCCAATTTATTTAATTTTGTACTATTTAAATGTAGCCATTACTGTTTGATTATTGAGTAGCTTTAATTATTATAGAATAACATGTTTATATACTCTGAATTTGTTATCTATAGTTTACTATTAAAAAAATGCAAAAGGATACTCATTTGCATTATGGGAATGGCACATTGGTTCACTTTGGGAGTGGCCTTTTGGCTCTACTTGCCAAAGTGTGACGGTCAGAGGACCAAATCCCATATCGGCTATGTACTAGAGTGATTTTGGACATATAAGTGATGGTATTCCTTTTTGTATTTTGGGAGGTTACATGGGCCTTTCTAAGAACAAATCTGTGAAGCCTGGTAGGGTTAAAGCGAACAATATATGACTTGGAAGGTCAGCCCGTAACTATAATGGCCCAATGATCTTGAGCATATAAGAAGTGTCCTTCTTTTCTTGTTATACTTGTTAATAAGAGGTGTCCTTTTCTTGTTATACTTGTTTTAAGAGATCACGTGAGGAGACAAGAGAATATATAACGTGGAAAATGGTGCGATTAGTTTTAATACAATTCTATCTATGGACATAATATATGCCATATTTGGCACTTTGGTATGTTTGATTTCTCTTTCTGCCATTTCACAAGGCCCTTTTGATTTACTTCCAGTAGTAAAAGTCTCTTTTTTGTCCCCTCGTATAATAAGGTTTTGCTGAATAGTGGCTGCTTCATGTTCTTGCTCCACCTGTTGTATTCCATATTTCTAACTAGGCTTGGGATGAGATCTTCACTGAGATTGCCTAGATGGCTGGAGAGAGCTATGTAATGGCATTACATTCAATTCATTCTATTCTAACATGATATTCAATTTCAAGCCGGCCCACAAGTAGGTTTTCCATTTCTTTTCCTGGAGATTAAGTATACATACATTTACACATGTTCTTGATGTAGCAACTCATGTAGTTCTTACAATTCTTGGTGACAATCATCCGGGGTTGGCATTAAAATTATATACGGGAGTGGGGGGTTAAACTTAAAGGATTTGTTAATAAAAATCAGGCCTTTTAGACTCTGCAACCTAAACGCAATTGTGGGCAGACTGAGTATTTGGGGGCAGGTGTCATTCTAAATTGCCCTACATCAATTGGTGTTGCGAAACAGCGAATAATGTAGTGAGATTGGCTGCCGCAACTCCTGGCGGTTTGGTGAAGTTGGGCAAAGGAGGATTCACGAATTTAGAAGTCCCACGATGTGGCCGAAGATGATTTGTTTTGGAACCCATGTTGAAAGAGAGAGCAATCCAATCTCCATATGCTAGAGAATGAGAAATAGAAAAGAAATGGTTGTCATTAACTTTGTTGTTAAATGGTAAATGCAGTTTGTTTTATGATAAATCCAATCTATGAAACACTTCCAACAAGATCTTTAAATGCACTAATGCAGATTTATTATTTATTTGAATTATATTATTTAATTAACGATAATTTTGTCTACTATTCTTGCAATTAATTGGCTGTGGACGTAAAAAATTTAGTTGTCGAAATCTGCAGCCCCAAGTGTTTTGATTCCATCACTAAATGAACCAACCATCACGACTGCATTGACTAATAACAATCTTTCAAAATGAAATGCAAGAAAATTGGGAAGAACAGAATCTGTTAGCACACACAGTTTACTAATTTATGGCATATACATTCCAAATTCAAACAGAAAATATTGGGCCTCAAATTTATACTAGGAAAAAGTTGTTCATGCCCATTCAGAAGCAAAATTATCATAAAATGAATTATAAATAACTTCAATGTTTTTTGCATGCCTAAATTGGCCTAGTCTACTAATCTACTGAGAAGGAATAGATAACATCATAACAAATTACAACTATGATAATGGGGCTGCATTGAACCTTCACTGGATACCAAAACTTTCACAAATATAGAAAACAACATTGACCTAAACCTAGCCGCCATTTCTTCAATCATCAGCTGAAGAAAGACAAAACAACACACAATTTTTCATCTAAATTGAACACTATAAAATATGTAAGAGTTAAGATCGGCAATTAGTTTCCATAGAATAGATTACAGTCCTAACTAAAAATTTCCAGAGCAATCATAGGTCACAACAAGAGAAGGACATACCTAAGAAAACGTTGCAGAACTCAAGCTTCTTTCCTAGTTATCCTGTAATTTTGCAAAGGTTAAATAACTATTATAAAATGCCATATTCTGGAAAATAACAAGAAATAAAAACTATCAATAACTCTGACCCCAGAGCCACTACTTTAACCTATTTCCTAGATAACTAATACATAACAAATCCACTAAACAAACAATTTTATTAGTTTTCGTTATGCAAATCACATTAAATAGCAATAAATCACAAAGTTCTAAAAAGGGCAATGCCAGGCTCAAATTGTGCTTAACGCCATGTTCTAAAAATGGTATTATCAAGTCTGTATCAACCACCAATAACTAGAGATTCCAGACAAGAACAATCTGAATATCTTCAAAACAAGGTCATGGGGTATGGGAAGCAGATAATGGAGTCTTACCTGAAGCAATATATTCCCAGGGCAGTTGTTATTTCATGAATGACAGATGTTGCGAAGTGCAAATAAAGTGTCGCTGGGTTCACAAAAGCAGAACAGTTAGGTATGGAAAAAGAGAAATACAGCAGGAGACATAACATAATTAAACAACCATTGCAGAGGCAATCAATCAAGGCAATTTTTGATAAGTTAAATTGCATGCATAATGATGATGTTAGTCATCACTATATTCCAGTAGAAGTCTTCTACACTAACATATGAAGCCAACATCCTTATGATCTCAAATATTGAGTTCCAATATTACCACCAATTACTCTTATTTTTAAAGCATATTAAGGATAAAGAATAAAATTATTAGTAACCACTTGAAAATTCTCCCTACAGAAATGTGGTGGTTACTGGCAGTGGCGATATGTTATTAATCCCTAAAAAGAATATAAAAAAAGAATATAAAAAAAGAATTCCAGCACAGGAGGGCCTCTAGACGGCTAGTTTCCATCAAGGAACAAAATTCGTTTCAAGATACCGTTCTGTTAAGTTAAGAAACGGAAACAATTCATGAAAAATTATGAAAATGTAAATTTATTTGAAAACCCATAGAAACATATAATAAAATATATATTATAGTAATTATAATACATAGAACCCTTATAAATACATATAAAAATAAAAAGCTTAAAATAGACATACAAATTAAAAAAAAATATCAAATTACAATTGCATCCAACCAAGCAAAGAGAGTGTGTGCATATCTAGATATTAAGTAGATTCAAACACATTCTAAATAAATTAAACTCAGATAGCACCAAAAAAAAAAAGAGAAGATAGCAATAAATTAAACTAATGAAGTTCTAATTGAATAAAAATTCTAAAATATTAAAATTCTTCCATCACTCGTAAATAAATAAATAAATAAATGGCTTCCCTTTGCCCAAGCAGTTAGGCCTCCAGCTATGAAGCATGGGTACTCCAAAATAGCCAAGGAACCGGTCCCTGGGGCGTACCGGGTGCTGGGACGCGTCGGGGACGCCCCGGTAAGTCCCTAATAAGTACCAGAAATTTTTTTTTTTTTTTTTTTTTCTGGGACGGCTTGGGTACGGCTTGAAATTCTGGGTTCGGCTAAGGGACGGCTTGGTGGCTAAATTATTAGCTGGTACGGGGAAGAAAAAAAAAAAAAAAAAAAAGATGCAACGGCAACGTTTTGACAGGAACGCAAATCCTTAATCTGTTCAAACAGTCGACAGCCTTGCCTTCAGTTTCAGATTTTCAGTTTCAGACTTTCAGCCTTGATGCCTTCTGGTCAGGCCGTTGAAGGTTGAAGATCGGCCGATCGGGCTGTTAAAGGTTGAAGTTCGGGCCGTTGAAGACGCAGTTCAGGCCGTTCTCCGTTAAAGGTTGAAGACTTGAAGACGCAGTTCAGGCCGCTGTCCGTTGAAGGTTGAAGACGCAGTTCAGGCCTGTCTTGAAGATCTCTTGGAAAATCAGATAAGGTACTTAGTCTTGCACTCTTGCTTAAAGAAAATATTTTTATTCGAAGTTTAGTTGATGGGAAATTGAGAATTAGTAGCCTCTGGATTTATCTTTTAAACATGATAACATTTTCATTTGTCTTTCTGGGTGGGTATAGCTTATTAGGAAAAGAGACCAATGTTGTTGATAAGGTTTTTTTTTCCTCATGTTGTTACCCCTTATTTCCGGTAGCAGATAGATGATGGGAAAAAAATTATACAACTTGCATATTAATAGTGTATACGGGGTGCTTTGTTCTTAATGCTAAGTGCTGCAAATTTAGTGCTCAATTGCCCATGTTAACATATCTGCCTGGTTAATTTTATACTATGTGTGTGCCTGCATGGTAAATAAATTTTAGTGCTCAATTGCTTATGCTAAGTGCTGCAAGTTTAGTGCTCATTGAATTTTGTATACATGGAATTGGCAGTGATTAGTGATTGTTTTGATTGTAGGATACTAGATTAGGATTATCAGATTATGTCTTCTAATCAGATTATGTCTTCTAATCCAGCTGCAAGTAGTAGTCAGGGTAGTGTTACTAGTCAATTTACTTCCAATGAACTGCAAGATGTTCATAATCCTCTTTGGGCATATGTAACAACTGTGCAAGAAAGAGTAGAGGGGGTTACAAACAAAAGCTGGGCATGTAATTATTGTCGTTGTGTGTTCAAATCTTCATATTCTAGAGTGAAGGCACATCTGTTAAAATTGCCTAATTGTGGGATTAAGGCATGTCCCAAAGTGACAAATGAAAATTTGGCTGAAATGAAGAAATTGGTTGAAGAGGTTGAGCAAAAATTGAAGCCAAAGAATGTTCCCTTGCCCCCTAACTCTTCATCTATCCAACATAGCCCCTCCTATTCAGCTGGTGGAATGTTTGATTCTAGAAAAAGAAAGGTCGTTGGTGCTGGAACTAGTATGTTGGAAAAATCATTCAATCTTGCAACTAGAGAACAATTAAAAAGTGAGATTGCTAGAATGTTTTACTCTGCTGGGTTGCCCTTTCACTTTGCTAGGAATTCTTATTATGTCAGTGCATTTTCTTTTGCTGCAAATAATGTTATTTCTGGTTTTGTCCCCCCTGGTTATAATGCTTTGAGAACCACTTTGTTGCAAAGAGAAAAAGCACACATTGAATCTATGCTTGAACCAATAAAAAAGACATGGAAAGAAAAGGGTGTGAGCATAGTGTCAGATGGATGGACTGATGCACAACGTAGGCCTTTAATTAATTTTATGGCTACATCTGAAGGAGGTCCAATATTCTTGAAGGCTATTGATGGGTCTAAAGAATACAAAGACAAGTTTTACATGGCTAGTTTGATTAGATCTGCAATTGTTGAGGTTGGAGACAAGAATGTGGTCCAGGTTATTACTGATAATACTCCTGTTTGTAAGGCTGCGGGGATGCTTATTGAAGTTGACTATCCTCAAATTTTTTGGACTCCATGAGTTGTCCACACTTTAAATCTTGCTCTAAAGAATATTTGTGCAGCAAAGAATACTGAAAGGAATGAAATTGCTTATGTTGAGTGCCATTGGATCACTGAAACTTCTCAAAAAGCTAATTTTGTTAGAAATTTTATCATGAATCATTCAATGAGATTGGCTATTTTTTATGAGTTTGTGCCTTTAAAGATGCTTGCAGTTGCTGATACATGATTTGCCTCAGTGATTATTACATTAAAAAGATTCAAACTCATAAAACGTGGTCTCCAAACCATGGTTATTAGTGATCAGTGAACTGCTTACAAGGAGGATGATGTGGAAAAGGCAGCAACTGTGAAGGAAATCATCTTAAATGATGTTTGGTGGGATAAAGTTGATTACATCATTGCTTTTACTGCTCTTATCTATGATATGCTTCGTGTTACTGATACTGATAAGCCCACTTTTCACTTGGTCTACGATATGTGGGATACAATGATAGAAAAAGTGAAGGCAACCATATTAAGACATGAAGGAAAGGAAGCAAATGATCAGTCAACCTTTTATGATGTGGTGTACTCTATTCTCATTGATCGGTGGACTAAAAGTTGCACACCTCTACATTGTATGGCTCATTCTTTGAACCCAAGGTAAATATACTAATTTAAATCTTTTTTTTTCTTGATTTTATAAACTAGTTTTTTTTTTTTTTTTCCTAACAAGTGAATAAACTAACATATATTTATACATAACATGTAGATATTATAGTGATGAATGGCTAGCTGAAGCATCAAATCGGGTTCCTCCACATATGGACACAGAAATTGCTATTGAGAGAAATAAGTGTTTGAGGAAATATTTTCTTAATCCAGATGACAGAAAAATGGCTACCATGGAATATGCAAGGTTTTCAGGAAGACAAGATATATTTGGTGACTTTGATTCCTTGCAAGATAGATGGAGTTTAAAGCCAAAAGCATGGTGGCTAGTGTATGAGCTTCTACACCTTTACTTCAAAAAGTAGCTTTGAAGCTTCTTTCACAACCATGTTCGTCATCTTGCTGCGAGAGAAATTGGAGTACTTATTCATTTATTCACTCAATGAAAAGAAATAAGATGACTCCCAAAAGAGCTGAAGACTTGGTGTATATTCATACAAATCTTCGTCTCTTGTCAAGGAAGAATGAAAGTTATACAACTGGACAAAGCAAGATGTGGGATATTGGTGGAGATGAATGGGATCCATTGGAGGGTGCAGGAGTTCTAGAGATTGCCAATTTGTCTCTTGATGAACCAGATTTAGAATCAGTTCTTTTCACTGATGATGATGATATCAATGATGATTCTATTTAATTTCTTGATCTTGGCTTGTAATTGTACTCCTTTATTGGTTTAGGTGTGCTTGTCTTGTAGTTTTGTTTTATTCCTAGTATCTGGACAAATTGCAACTTGGCTTGCATGGTGGATGAACCTTTTTTTTTTTTAATGCTTTGTGCTACTTTTATGGTTTTAGTCTATAATGTAATTGTTTGATCATGTGTAATTACAATAGCTGGAAGTTTAACTTTTTTTTTTTTTACAGCTATTCTTTTTGTGCTCTTTATATATATATATATATATATTAATTATTTAATTTAGCGTATCCTAGCCATACCGGTATCGTGATTTTTGAAAAATGACGAATCGCTGTACCGGTATCGTACCGTACCGCACCGAAGTACCGGTACCAGTGCTTCATAGGCCTCCAGCTACCTAGGCTGGTAGAGGAGAGAAGATACCAAAAATAAAAGTAATTATCCAAAAACAAATACATAATGCAATTTTATTAAATACAATACAATACAATATTTATTTAGAGTAAAAATACTATAATTCTCAATTTCTTACACTTTTATTTATTTTACTTTCTTAATATTAATGGGGTGAGATTTTAAGGAAACCTAACAACTTATTTGTTCCTCATAGAATTTGCCAAAAATTAAAAAAATATTTATTTCTCTAACCTTTTAAATTTGTAAATCTTTTGATTTGTTTTTTCAGCTGCATTGAAATTTAAATGGACTAATTTTATTTGGGTTTTAAGTTTAAACAGGTTTTTAGCAAAATAATTGGGCCAACTAAAGTCTATGCTTGATATCATAATAGAAAACAAGACAAAAAAATGAAAGGAAAAAAACAGAAGACCGAACTTAAATGAAACGGTGCATGCCACTCATCTTCTACACTAAAACTTAGGGCATGAAGATTAGGCCTGCACGGACTTGGGAGATGTCCATCAGATTTTCACGAAATCTGGCAAAAATCAGCTTTCTTTTGTCAATTCAGTGTTTATGTCAAAAGTGTTTTGCTTCGAAACCAAGGTACTAAAATTTGTTTTGATAAGTCTGGAAACGAAAACAATATGTGAAACAGTATGAAAATGCAAAATTATTTAAAAATGCATGGAAATTTAGTATATAGAATGCTCATAAGAAGTTTATATATATATATATATATATAACACGATGATTTGATTCTTCTTAGCTTCATTCAATTAGAGTTCTGATCTAGCATTCCTGTGGTTCTGGAGGATCCAGTCCAGGAAGGTAATAAATGGGGCTATATATAAATATATACACACACAAATTTATGTAAATTTTTCTATATGTAAACAAGAATTTTACTTAACAATAAATTTATGTTATTTCCATCATATTTCACCGAATTCACTTTGTTCAAACAAAAAACTGCATATTCCTTATGGAAATGATGAAAACCATTTGTCCATTTTGGTGGAAACTGAAATGAATTTTAGTTCCTTGCTCAAAATAGTGGAAACCATGCGATTTTCATCGAAACTACAAGATACCGTTTCCATCAAAACTACATGATATCGTTTCTAGGGATATGTTTCACTTCGGTTAGTGTGGAAACCGAAGAGTTTTGCCCATTTCAGGGGAGTCAAAATCAAATTTTGTTTCTTGGTTTCCATAGATGAATTCCAGTGAGACAATAAGCAGAAAAGTTGCAGAGATATGCTTTGAGGTAAAAAGGACTCCCCACATACTGAAGATGTAAAAAATACCTGTAAATGCACAATACCCAAGAAGAACCAAGCCCCTCGTCAACTAAAGGAACTCTGCCAAAATAGATGAATTGAATATTCACAAGAAGAAACACGCAATAGCTACAAACAGAAGAAACAACATACTCATCACAAAAAGAAGTTAACTAGATTGTTCATACCCATCATTTAACTTTGCCGTCAGTGCATTAGCAACCGCAAATGGAAGATACAATAGCGACTGAACAATAAATGGATTTTCAAGTTAGTAAGCTTTAGTCAAGTCTAAGGTAACCTCAAATATTATTAAAAGCTGCAATAACATATAGTACTATGAACACAAACTGCATGCAATTGTAGAAGTCATGTCAATAATGAGCAACTTAAATATGAACCCATCAAGCAAGCAAGCATTGGATTGTAAAATGAAGCCGTAACCTTGGAATTGGCTCAATTACTAATGGTAACAGGAGTTTGTGCTTTAGACCTTTAAGCTCAAACCAAGAAACTGTGAAATTTTCATTGAAAGTTGGAGGGCATAAGAACAGTACCAGTGGTGCATCATTTGTGTATGGGAGAACGAGTTCTAAGCAAATGTGGCAAAGAACAGAAAAATAATCCTTGCTACCCTAAGAAAGATGTATGTTGAAACCACCCTAGGGCTTTTCAGAGCCAATCATGAAAAGCATTAACTAAATGATCTACTTTTATTTCCAAGTGGTGGACATATAGGAGGACATTTTCCTCCCTTCTCTCTAGATTTTTTCAACACAGCTTCCTCCTATCTCATAGAAAATGCAAGCCCTTGACCAACAGCAAGGGATACCACTTTTGTCCGATTCTAATAACCAACAAAAATGAACTTTGTCAAGGAGGTCCCCATATTAAGTAGACTAAACCCCACCTATATGCATTTGTTAGGACCAAAACAAATATTGTATGAGCCAAATTTCAGCCAACTTAAGGGAGTCACTTAATTAGGTAGAGAGAGATCAAGATTTAAGGTCAAAATAAAAAATATATATATAAATCCAAATACTGCCCACATAAATCTGGCAACCATAAGAAAATACATTCAGGTAGATGACATGTACAGTAGTAGACGTTTTGAAGTATATCAGAAGAAGCCTTCAAGGTATCATAAATATTCCACAAAGATCTCAATGCTAAATAAGCTTTCTTCCCTCAATACAAAACCTACTACTATAACTACTTCAAGAAAACTACCAGTTCAAGCACTACAGCATCATGTTTTTATCCCAACAATGACTCCAGAAAATCTAAGCTTAGATAAAACACAATCTAAGATGAGTTAGATTCTTCTAAGTTCTACATATCAATCAATACTGTAGATGAGACATGCAATACTTTGGAAATCACTGATACAAGAGCACACATCAGGGAACTTCAGAAGACAACATATCCATGTGCGTAAATTCATTCGGCTCTAAAGAAGATACGTGACATCCAGAATAAAGAGGACAACAAAGGGGGAGGAGAGACCGTATGTATTCTAATTTACCAACATACATCAGAAACTTTTGTATGAAAATATTACGTACCATACACATCCCAGTTTTCAGACCTTTAGGTTCATCACACAAGTGAGCCAAGATCATCCTTCCCTGCAAAACAAGCTCCTTTCAGCAACCAATTGATCATAAAGAGGGTATGGGACAACAGGAGATACATATATAAAATCCATTTATAGTGATTGTGACAATAGCCTAATAATGAATCCACTTATAATGCTCATGACAATACCCTAATAACACTAGTCCCCTAAATACAACCTGCAAGCTCAAAATCCCTGAAGTTTCCCACATTAAAGAGTTATGTGAAAAACATCAAGTTTCAGCCTTTGTTCTTGCTGAATCAATAGACCTGGAGGGATTTTTACCAAATGAGATTGTAGCTCCAAGAGAAAAACTGCATACTATTCATGGCAAAAGGAGAGAAAGATGCAATGACACTGCCGGGATATGAACTATTCATGGAAAAAGGAAGAGTTTCAGCTCAAAAAGCTGCTGGGGTAAGAACTATCTACTAAATTTGCGAGTAAAATTTCATTTGCAAGGTCAACTCTGTTATCTCCCCAGTTCATCCATTTTCTCAAAAGAAGCATGCCCTTATCATGTCATCACTTATCTCTATTAAACACTCAAACTCCAGCATCTTATCGACATCAAATACCAATTAAGACAAAGCTAATTGGTACATTAGAGCGCATCAGGATCATAAAAGGTGGTGAAATTCTCTGTTCAGGCCCCTGATAATAAAATTCAGAGGAGACTCGATAACCATAAGATGGTTCGTCATAATTCATGCTGTTTTGACAGTTTGCATAAAACAGGCAGGGAACAAAGCATGTCTATGAGATGTTTGCTTGTTTGGTATCCTTAAGCTTTGATCAACGTTTGGTCCAGTTCTGACAACAATGGGCAGAACTTGTCAGGTCCTTCTTCCTTAACAACTAATTTCATGTCAAAACTTTGCAAGTACAACCCATAGATTATGCAATGAAAACACAAAGACAGGGCAAAAATATTTGCACCTAGACACGGTTCCCACCGTAAACTGAAAACCTGATCAACATAGATGAGATTTAATGGTCTAATACTTCTCCAATGACCAATCAGATTAGACTGGTGCCCCTCTAACTCAGCAAAAAGGAAATTTAAGAGGTGGAATATTAACATGCTGATGGCAGTTAATAATAACAGCATCTTCCCCATTAACAAATATAGAAAGTGAAATCAGGGTCAAGTCTCCAGTGTCCACCGGATATGGAAAAACAGGACAAGACTAACTACTTTAAAAAAGGGAACTCGCTAATGTAGCACAGGATACAGATATAATGTTCTAGCCTTTACACAGCAGAAGTTACATGCAATTCAATTCCTAAAACCTTAGGGATTACTATGACCAACTTTCTAATTTACCTATTGCAAATGCCTAGTAAAAAGAGTGAGCCACAGGACCATCAATAGCACTTCCACGTTGAACTCAAAGCCCCAGTCCCTCTATCTAGAAAAAATTCTAGCAATAAAGCATATTTTGTGTTAGGAATATGGTATTAATGTATTGCATAGTCCCACATTGCTTAGATGTGGAAGTCTATGTTTTATTGTTTACTATAAATAAAGCTTATGTAGGCTATGTGAAACCAATCAAGCCTACAATCCTTTCCCTCATTCTATTTTATTTAAAATAGTATCAGAGTTGTTAGGAATATAATATTAATGCATTGTGTAGTCCCACATTGCTTAGATGTAAGTCTATGTTTTCTTGTTTACTATAAATAAAGCTTATGGGTGTAGGCTATGTGAAACCAATCAAGCCAACAATCCTTTTCCTCTTTCTATTTTATTTAACATTGTGTACAGATGAACACAAACTCAAAAGCATATTAATGCCAGATAGAGCGCATTGAGACAAATTCAAATAGTGGGAATTAAAACAAGACGTAGCTTCTCATACAGGTAGTTTCATCATTCCAAAATCCTGTCATCTCTATTTCTGATTCCAGATCAGTATGACTTAACAAACAAACTGCTTAACTAAGCAAAAATAATGACTATTTATTTTCACAGCCCCCTAGCCCTGTCCAGACCAGTCCATCCTTCTGTAACAATGTATAGTTCTACTTGACAATGACCAAAGATCAGGAAGACTGAACACCAGAAAATTAATAGAACAGAGGAACAAAAGAGCGAACTTGAAGTAATTAAGCAGTTACAAGACAAGTAAGACAGATGCTTTACCACAAGAAAGCCAAAAGCAAGTCCTGTTCCTATTACAACTAGATGTATGTAGTTTTCCATAATGTTAGATGGAGACAAATAATCCCTGCATAAAATTAACTCTAGAATGTTAAACAATATAATTTAAAATTCAAAAAAATAGCATGTAAACTTGATTCATACCAGACCAAAACTCCTCCCACAAGCACAACGAAAGGGTAGAGCTGCAAAGATGTGAAGAATCAAAAAAAATTGCACTAAGGTACCAACTTTGGAGAAGTCTATCCAACAGGAAAACGCTATTACCATTGCTAATGCAAGTAGAATGTTTCCTTTTCTTCCCTGAACAACCTTGTGGACATTGTACACACTGAAAAGATGACAGAACTATCAGATAACATCAAAGAGTATAGCACTGACATTTACCAAGAATTGTTCATAAGCAAATTGGAAAATAAAAGACAACACACTGTAACATGTAATTGTCTTTCATAAAAAACAACACACTGATAGTGTCAGATGTAGACTAGTACATACTTGAATGTAACTGTTGGTATTACGGCAAAAGCTATCATAAAATACAACACAGTTTTGTAATGTTGCAATTCCTGAAACCCAAAGAAGAATAATTAACTTATTTCCATAAATCACCACGATGAAGATGAACAGAAAGAAAATGGCCACATATTGCCTTAAATCACATATCATTTGTAGAATCATTTACAAAGCAACTTAAAGGAAGTTTTTAAATAAGTAAACCATAAGGAAAAGTTTCAGCTGAAGGTATCCCAAGCAATACATCAAAGTAGATTATTTAATAATATAATTGTCGCATGATTACATAAAAGTATCACATGCAGCAATCTAAAGGGTAGATTCATTTAATCTTTAGGCTGCTTTATAATGAAGGAAAGTCTTACCATTAATTACAGGCACCCAACTTAAAAAGGGAATAGACGTTCCAAATTGTTGAACCCACCATTCAGCCCCTGTACAAGTCCTAAATATGGTTAGCTGAAGTGCTGAGCATAAATGAGTTTTTTAATAAAATAATAAAAGAGTACAATGGTGCCTTGGGTTGCATATGACTTTATTTGCAACTTCACAAAATCACATTGGTATAAGAGCATACCCACGATAGCAGTGAAAAAATGAGTAACATAAATGAGCATAAGACCCTCAGTAGGTCCATTAACAGCCGGCAGAATAAGCGTATTGGTGAAATAGCTGGTGTAAAAAAAAATCAAATATCAATATCACTAAAACTAATTTTTTTCATTGTCAATATAAATATATGATGAATAGAACTTGTCCCAGTATGAAAGCCCAAAGGGAATGATTTCAGAAGGGAAAGAGAAATAGATAAGAAGATATCAATTTCTTAAGTATAACAATATGAACAGATCTGAGAATTTATAATCGTTTTGCAGAGTCATTGTGGAAAAAAAAAAAAAAAAAAAAAAAAAACTTTTTGGTACTAGAATCTTTTAAGTATTCGGAATTGATAAACACCCTTTATTCCTTGAAAGGTAAGGTTAGTACTAAAAGAACTTAATGCTCTGTAAAATGCAAATTATATGACTTTTTCCTGATTTAAAAGTTGATATCAGTTTTGCAGAAAACTTACTGTTCCCATGTTGCACCATAAAATGGGATAGCAGATATTAACCAAAACCAGAAAGTACTTCTTCCACACATTGCAGTGCTCCCAAAAGCCAATGATTCAAACTGAAACACATTTATAACAAATCATAAAGCATATCATAAATCACAAAAAAAACCAGGAATAAAAATGACAAGTAAAGATGAAGATACATACTGCACAAGCAAGGGCATCACATCCTGCAACATATGTGAAATTCAGAAAATATTATTTTTCATCATCAAACACTGTGCAGACCAAAATGAGTAAAACAAAATAGTAGATGGCACAGTAAATCACCATGATCAAACAGCTCCCCCAATGGGCTAGAAGAATTTGTCCGTCTCGCTTGCTTGCCATCAACAGCATCAAAGGTCTAGCATAAAATCAGAGAAAGGTCAGACAAAGAAACCCACATAAAAGTAATTCATATAAAACCAATGTAAGATCACCAAATGAAATCCATTAACAGAATAAAAGACACAAAAGGCAATGCACCAAACTAAAATGAAGTTATTAGTTACATGATTTAGGTTGCAAGTAATCAAATTTATCTGCAATAAAATGACAGAAGAATCCTTCTTAATAATCACAAGACCAACTAATATTTTATCCTTCCCTGCCAATAGTAAGAAACAGCAGACTTAACAGGCTCCAAGTTTCTATAACCAGCTGAACATTTTAAACTGTAGCAAGCAAACATGAATGTACTAATAGACCGTGCAGATAAGTATAATTCCAACAATATCATTCCCAGAATTTCACGTTTATAAATCCTTAATCCAATTCTTTCAACTTCAATAGAAGACAATCAAGCAAGACAACAGTAGTGAAATATACCATGTTGAAATTACAATACATAAGAAATGGAACAAAGAAGGAAATGAGGCAGATAACATACAATCAATGCAACAGCACAAGAAAGAAGGGGGTATGATTCTTTAAAATAACAAATAAATAAATAAATAGACTTCAACCAAACCTGGTAAAGAAAAAGCAGCAACCCGTGTGCAAAATGAACCCATCTTGGAGGAGCTGAATCCAAGTGAGGTGAATATATCTGCAGCAGAATGCATGTATAAAGATTTTCAGGATTTGGCCTTGCTACAACCACTTATGCCGTACCAAAATTCCCTTCCATATCCATGTTCAGGGAAAAAACCAGATCTTTTGATAATTTTAAGATGAATAGTCTTGTAATGAAAGTCTACTGAGGCATTAAGTTAATCATCAATCTTTAAAAGGACAGCATACACATGACCTTTACTAATTATATGTTTTCATCAGATTACTTGTAGCAGGAAAAAAAGAACAACTAATCAAGTCATTGTATAAAAGTATTGGAAAACTATCATTAATATTATCTTTAGCATTATGAAGCAGGATAATTTAGTGAAACAGATCCCACTCACATAGCCAAGCAGTGTGGACGTGAGTAAGAACATGAATCCCATAAGAGTTATCTGGTAACAAATAACACATTAACTATCAGCAAAGATGAAAAACTTTATGATCACAAAGTTAATAATTACAAACTTGTGTTACAATATAAGTGGGGAGGAAAGATTATTTACCATGTTGGGACTGCAGAAAATTCCAAATATTCCAATTTACCGACAAAAGAGTGAAGAAGAGGAGAAGTCAGCACAATTCACTTCTCAAATACTAAACTTGAATTCAGAAAAGTCAAGAAAATGATTTTTTTTCCAGAGCCTATAGAGATTATAAAAATGTTCTTATCTTTTAAGCTGTTAGTTTTATGTGGATGTACAAGTCAGCTGTCCACTTATAGGCTGGGATATTATAAGCCATCTCTGAGATACCTTAAACTAATTTCCACTTAAAACTAGGGGAATGAACAACTTACAACCATCATTATTATCTCTGAAGCATTAGAGAGTGACAGAAAAAATCATGAGACCTACATAAAGATATATCACTAGGAAAGACTAAGAGAATCCTGCTCAGTGAACAATCTACTTGATCATGCATTTTTGTAAGGACTACCCAATCTACTTTCAATAGAATTTAAACCCTAGATAATTGCCCCAAATTTGACTACATGTTTTGTCGACGTAAAAGACTTTTAAGAAGAAAAAAAAGGGTAGATACAAGATTTGACATGAATAAAAATGTATTATAATCATCAAAATAATGTCCATTCATGATATCCAGTATTTAGTAAGATATGCAGCCAGTAGATATGAGCAAATCACCCATCTTGAATGGTAAACACACACACACACACTAAACAAATGAAGAAACAAAGACACATTGATGGGGAGAAAACATCGAGCAACAAGAGAATCATCACAATATCTAATTTTGATACCTAATCACTAGGATTAAACTACATGTCAAGACATTCCCACTAAATTGCCTTTCGTATGTTCGTGAATTCATCATATGACTAGTACCCAAAACAATAATAAGCATATTTGACATCATGTCCTGGATACAGGTATCAGGTAAACATAAATTCCAAAAAGATTACACCTCATAATTTTAAAAACAAATAAAGCCCAAAATTGATATTCAGTCAAAGAACTGATAACATCCGAAACCTAATAAAACTTATTATTACACATATCATGTCATAATGAATAAGGGCCTACAAGTTTGAAAGACAAAAATACTTACGGCATCCAAAGGGGAAAGAAATTAACGAATCGACTCCAGAAAGGTTGTAATACATATTTGGCGAGATAGGAGTGATCTACACCACTATATTTGTATTTATGTAGAGCCTGCTACACCATGTGCGCCGATATAACCCATTCTTCCAAATGAAACTCTGGTATTTGCTTTGGAAAACAATTAAACCTCTCTACAACCTGCTGAACTTTGAAGAATAACTTGATATAATAAATACAGGAATTTGAGTGATACCCAGAAAAAGAAATTTTCCAATCCAATATGCTTAAAAAGATAGACTGGGAAAAATCTAACATATAACCATTATTAAATTGGTGGATTTAGAGACAAAAACATAACATCCTGTATGAACTTTACAATAAAGAAGTACATTTACCCAACACCAATAATTGAATGCTATGTTGCAAATCAAATTATAGAACGCATTTAAAATAAAGAAAAAAATCCTACAAAAAATAGCGGAAACAGAATCTCAGACGGCAAAGAAAGGAACTCGAAAACAAAAGCAAAAAAAAAAAAAAAAAAAAAAACTGCCCTTTTGAATTGCTAAGAGATGAACAGAGTCAAAAAGTTAATAGAGCCCAAACGATAAATAAAGGCTCTTTTATTTTTATTTTTTATCTCCCACCCTAAAGCAGGGGAAATGAAAAGGCAACAAAGCATAATCAACTACAAGCCTTTCCCTGTATTAAAAGTAATTTATTACTACTAATTAGTGTTTAATCGAAACAAAAAAACCAAGAAAGAGATTAACTTGATCCTGCATCTCCTTGAAAATTTGTCATAGGATCCATTAAGACATAACAAATTGGAACACCCAGTGGGAGAAACAAAACAACAAGGCCACAAAGAGAGTTTAGGTTCCAGATTCGATCAAATTGATTGTCAAACCCAACCAATGCACAGAGATCAATGCAAATACCTGGTTCACTTGGAGACTCAGAATTCTACGTGAGAGAGAAAGAGATAGAGATTTTTGGAGAGTCGGGGCAGATACTATTAGAGAGTGTGTGACATATCTGATGTTTGTCAAAGAGAGAAGACAAGAGAGAGAGGAGAGGGGGAGTGAAGCTCCGCTGGCACCTCGGTCGATTCATTATTAATTGGTGAAAGGCCCAGTTTTTATGAAGTCAAATTACCACATCAAAACAAAAATAGTAGGATCCTCTTTCACTTTTCTTTTTTCTTTTTTTCTTTTTTTTTTTTTTTTTTTTTTAAAGGAAAACTTCTGTTTGTTTTTTTTTTTTTTTTTTAAATTACACTAAACTTCTCTTGAGCTTCATAAAGTATAATAAAATTTCCTAAAATGAAAAAAAGAAATTATAAATTGACAACAAGTTTATTTGTGTGTAATAATTTTCCATTGTAAATGATAATTTAAAAAGAAAAAACGTCATATTTACTATACATTATTTCTTAATTTTATATCTTTTTAATCATGTTTTTTAGACTTAATTTTCTCTATTTTTGCTCATTAAATTTTAAATTTATTTTTTCAATTAATTTTAATAAAATCAAAATTTTTAAATTTATGTGAAACACCATATAATTAGTTGATATACCTAAAAGAATTTGATTTTATATTTGTTTAAAATTTGAAATTAATAAAACAAATTTATTGGGTCAATGTTCATATTATTTTTTCTTAATACTAATGTCCAATTTCTCATAATCTCCTAAACAACATGCCATTAATTTCATTAGCTTCCATCTTGGTTCAATAATTTTTACTTGATCATTTAATAATTCAATTTTAAAAATAAAATAAAAATCTTAAGAGAACAAAATAGAAAATTTTAAGGACATGATTTTATGTAGAAAAATAATTCCTCAAAAGGTAAAATAGATGATGAAATTTTCAGGAATAATATACAATATTTGAATATGTAGATTGGTACTTTTTTTTTTTTTTTGGATTAAATGCTTGGTACTACTGTGTTGCCGAAATAACATACAAATTTATAAGCTTAAATTGGGTAAATAATATAAAGAAAAAAAAAAAAAAAAAAAAGACTTGATGCTAGAAGTTATCTACCTTCCATAATTTTTGGAGAAATTTTTTAAAAAGTAATTTGTGACCAAAAAAAATATATATTAATGAAATGAATAATCCCTTGTGCTTGTTAAAGTATTATAAATTTTGAAGGTTTCTGTTAATTTAATTGGTAGAAGACATACTTCTTATTATATAATTCATAAATCTAAGGAACTTTTTATAAACAAAAGCAAATGTAATAAATTTTAAAATTATATATAAACATAATATTTGTGAGTAAGTATTTAAATGTCAAGGGCATGAAATTTAAAATAACATAAAAATTATAAAACTAAATTAATTATTAATTGGAAATAAAATTTATACTATACAATATATATATTAATCACATAAAAAAATTATAATTAAAATTGTAATTTTAGCTTAAGTGGTATACAAAATAGAATATTCTCACTTATTAATCGGTGGTGGATAGTGAAATTCAAACATGAAGTCAACAAATCTCAACACTTCCATGTTAATTAATTAAATTAAACATCGTCAATTTATGAAACTTTATTAGTAATGGATGGTTAAGAAACAAATATACAAAAGAATTGAACAAGTAGTATAATTTTTGGTTTGTAAATAGTGTTACAATATAATATATCTTCAACATATTCGATTCTAATGCATTGTGTGTGCCTCTATTATTGGAGACATGTACTTTTGATCGGACAAAGTTTGAAGTAAATTACACGATTTAGTATTGAGTTGTCCAGCTAGCTTGCACTCTCCAACATAAAGCCGACATAAGGCCTTTCCTCGGTTTGCTAGCCGTCCATAATCCGCGTTAAAAACTTCAATGGCAAGTATGACCACAATGACATATTCTAATATACTTCAAGGCTAGGAAGACTCTTGAGTCCATCGTTTTCCAATTTTCAGAGATTAGTCTTCTTTAGTTTCCTTGATTTTATTTGTATTTTCTTTTTCTCCTTTTCTTTAACCAATACTTAGACATCAATTTCACGAGAAACCGACACGTCTATGAAAATGAGAATGAGTAAATTTTATAAGAATAAATTGTTTTTATTTGAATCAACATCATTTAAATAATAGTTTTACGCGTAAAACTATTTTTCTAGTTATAACTTTTGAAAAAGGTTTAGGGACAAAATTATAAAATGGATACTTAGTTGATGAGTTGAACAAGAATATTGATTGGTGTGTTTTTCATTATAAACTTTGAAAAGAAGTTTGTCGGACAAAATTATAAAACTAAAGTCTGTTTTACAGCTTGAGAGGAGTGCGCGTTTGTGAAATTGAAATCACAAATAAGACTTGTATAATAAAATGTTTCTCTTGTGAATGCATTTTTTAGCACACAATGTGTTTTTAGTATAAAGTTTTTAAATCATTAATATTTACAAGATATTTCCTCATCTTCAACAGCTTCAATTAGAGAGAGAGAGAGGGAAAAACTTTGTTCCCCTAGAGCTTAATAACGGCAACATAAGAATTTAGGAGAGACCCAACCCACAATCTCCCATTATGTTCATTCACTTCAGTAATAGACTGAAGCTGTTTCCCACCTTTTCCATCCAACACTTCAATAACGTTCCCTTTTCTTATCAAATTTTATTGCCACTGGATCTTTTTTGAGATCCAAAATTGGAGCATTTCTTGCACTATTTAGTGCTATCCAAAAATCTCCTTTATTGTTCCTCTTGATGTTATCTGCTGGCCTTTCAAGTTGTGCAAAACTTTCTCTTGTTTGACTCTTCGAACCCGTGAGCCAAAATCTGATTGTTTTATTTGTTATGCTTTCTACAAGTAGAAGGAATGAATTGGACTTGCTAAGAGCCACACCATTTGCAAATGCCATGTCTTTGAGCAACACCTCTACTCTCTTGCTCTCTGGATCATACTTCATCAACTTTCCAGATCGATCGCCTGTTCGGTATATCCATGTATATTCCCTTTCTCATTACACAAAAAAGTAAATAAATTTAATAAAACAGTAATGACAATGATCTCAAATATATTTCTAAATTGATCAATTCATATCAAAATATGATTTCTGATTATATTAAAATATGACTATTCACCTCTCTGGTCTGATCAAAGACATGTCATTCACGTCGAGACTAAAAAATTTATAAAAATTTTATTTCACAAAACCTCTCCTATAAAGATTCAAAATTTGAAAGTCAATTGAAATATATGCGAAATGCGCACCTTAATTCATATACACTGCTGCTCTCTGTGAAATAGACAACACCAGTTTTTGAATCAACATCTAAACCATTTGTGAATTTAAGGGGAGCTCCATCAGCAGAATCAGCTAGTTGTTTGGCCTTACCACCAGAAGGTCCTACCACAAGGACTCCAAAGTAGGCATCTGCAATATAAAGATTACATGTTGCTGGGTTGAATTTGAGTCCCACTGGCCTTCCACATATAGGTCCCTTGTTTGGATCGCTTGAGCCATCACAGAAACTCTTGTTCCTAATCATGTAATCATGTACATGCATCAAAGATACATAATTCAAACTATACAAGAAATTTGGTTATTACTGACCAACCAAAGTTGGTCGGTATTAGGCGTAATTACCGACTTCTCAATTTTATTTTTTTTTACCAACAAACTTTTAGTCAATAGTTTGATTGCTCAGTGTACCGTCATACAAAAGAACTAATTTACCTAATAAAATTTAAATCATTTGTCAAATAATCAATATTCACTCAAAACACTAGTCTGAGCTCCTCTTAACTTTTACAGAAATTTAATTATGAGAAAGTGTGGTGCCAATGAATTCAAGACTTTTGGTCATAAAGATTCTGATACAACGTCGTGTTAAAGTATGTATATAGAAGAACATTGGGTGGTTTTGTTGTGTGTGTGTGTGTGTGTGTTTGTATGGATTCATTTAAGAACTTGCCTGTATGGTGAGGTTATAGCAAAATCTGTCCAACCTTTGTGTGCTCCATTCCACTTAAGGATTCTACCATCTGATACACTCACATATGGGCCTTTCCCATGGCAATCAAAGGCCATACTTTCTGGGCCAAACACGTCCTTGGGGAGTGGAATTTGAGAGTAGTTTTTGAGGCCATCTCTGATAAACACTTTATTGTGATCAGCAGCTACGTTGAAACTAGTAGAATATATGAAGAATACAAACAAGAAATATACAAGTGAAGAAGATGAAAATGGCCTCATGGATTCAAAAGCAAGTTGAAAATTTTGCCAATTGAGCAAAGACTGCTGATACATATAATATATTGCTGGTTAATATGTAGATTTGAATGTTCTTCATTAAAATTTTCATATTTAATTAATTTTCAAAACCTCAATTTTTGCATGGGTCTTAAAATATAACATAAGTCAACTATAATTTTTTTTTTTATCGAAATAGAATAAGAAAAGTAATGTCTTACTCAATTAGTAGTTTTTTTGTTTGTTTGTAAAAGATTTGGTATATAAGGAGAGATAATTTTCCTCACTCTCAATAAATTTTTATGTCTAATTTAAATTAGTCAAATCTTGACAAAATCAAAAAAATTAGGTGAGCCTCTAACAGATTATTTTCTCCCCATTATTTTTGATGAACCAAAAATATCATTGCGAAATTAATAACTGAAAATCATATCCCAAACATAAAAGAAATTTTTTATTTAAAATTAAGAATGTTTTTTTTTTCCTTCCCCTAGACCTTAATAACGCCTACAGAAGAATTGTAGATAGAACCCATCCACAAACTTCCATTTTGTTCTTCCACTTCACTAACAGACTGAAACTCGTTGCTTCCTCTGCCATCCAACACTTCAATAACATTTCCATTCTCATCAAATTTCATTGCCACTGGATCTTCAGTATACATCATATTATATTTCTTCAGAATTTGACCCAAATTTGGAGCATTTCTTCCACTAACCAGTGCTACCCAAAATTCTCCTTTATTGTTTCTCTTGATGTTATCTGGTGACCTTTCAAATTGTGCAAAAGTTTCTACTGTTTGAATCTTGGAACCTTCTAGCCAAAATCTCTGTGTTTTATTTGTTCTTGTTTCTGCAAGTAGAAGGAATGAACTGGATTTGCTTAGAGCCACACCATTTGGAACTGCCAATTCTTTTAGCAATACCTCTACTTTCTTGCTCCTTGGATCATATTTCATCAACTTTCCAGATCTATCACCTGTTTGGATTATTGAACTAATATTCCCTTTTGTCATTTAACCCCAAAAAAAAAAAAAAAAAAAAACCTAAATCAAATACAAATTTTCAAGAAAAAAAGAAATGTGATTATGGTGTATGTGCTTGTCACATCAACATGTTAAATTAAATATTATCGACCCGATTGGACACATGAAATTATACCTTTTTTCATATACACTGCTGCTATCTGTGAAGTAGATGATACCAGTTTGGGGATCAATGTCCAAACCATTTGTGAATTTAAAGGGAGCTCCATCAACAGAATGAGCTAATTGTAGAGCCTTACCACCAGAAGCTCCTACCATAAGGACTCCAAAGTAGGCATCTGCAATGTAAAGATTACATGTTGCTGTGTTGAATTTCAGTCCCAGTGGCCTTCCACATATAGGTTCCTCGTTTTCATCAGTTGAGCCATCGCATAAACTCTTGGTCCTAATCATGTACATGAATCAAAGGTACATATTCAGGAATACAATTACTATTTTGTTTTGTACAAGATTACGTTTGTCAAACAATCGCTTAATCCAATATAGGTGAGATATTAGTAATATGTTTTGATCTTTTATATGCGCACACATATATATATATAAACGCATAAGTCTACTAAACTTGTTAATTTAAAAAATACACGTTCTTCCTTTTACTTTGTACTAAAATTTAATCATGAAAAATAATTGACAACACCATCAAGTTTTTGATAACTTTGTCATTGAAAGAGTACTCTAGTTTTGTATCAAAATATCATCTTGTTAATAAGTTGAGTTATGATTTGATTTATTGCAAAATTAATTTTTTTCACTCAATTAAAAAAAATAATAATAACGCCACACATAAATAAATTCATAAGAACTAATAATAAATTCGTTAGTTATTACACTTATCAATCATTCATTATGAATTTATACCTAGTTTTAATGAATTTATTTGTGGGAGAAAGTTATGTTAAAAGAATGTGTACATGTAGCATTACTAAAAAAAAATTACTCTAATTTTTTTCTCATCGTTTCATTAATATAAATATATTTTTTTGGTGAAAGAAAAGTTCCATTTCCGAGACATGAAGTTCAATATTTTTAGTTCAAGAAAACCTGAAATATTGAAATATGCTTGATCCCTAGCTAGGATTGAGGGATTGGGGACCGAATGAAAATAAATTAAAAATAGAAATATTTAATTTTTTTTTGGTTATTTTTACTTTTTTTATATTTCTTATTTATATTTTTAATAAATGAGGATGAGGACATATACATGGCAAGTTACAGTGTAAACTCTTTATATGATTAACTTTTATTTTTTATCACTAGACAATTTTCATTTCCTCAAAGAATTTTTTGTTAATTAGATGAAAATGAAAGAAATCTGTGTTTTTCCACTAAGAACTATTAATAAAATTAGGTAATTTTTTCATCAAATTTTACAAGAACATAGAGTGAAGAAGTGAATTTGTAGCTAAATAAATAGCAGACTAATAAGAAAATGACACAATTCAAGGTCTCACAATGGAGAGTGAAACAGAATTTAAACCATTCTAAATTTTAAAAAATCTCAATCTTTTTGGTTCAAAAAATGAAAAGATATATATGGTATTTCACACCCTCTAACAGATAATATTGTGTCAACGTCACAAATACTCTATTTCAAAGAACACCCCCACTGACAAATCTTCATTTTTCTGACTAACAAATAAATATCAATTATTTCTTAATACTTCCTCCATAATCATGACAATAGACTGGATTGGGTTAAAATTTGGCTCAATCAGGAATGAAGCTTATCTTAAATATATATCTTCTTTTATTTTTATTCGTGTCTTATCTAATTTGAATTCAATATGATTCATGAAGTTTTTAGATATATAAACAGCTGATCTCAAACATCTATGACCTAACAAATGAAATTACCATTCCTCGTCCTTCAAAAGTAAAATGCAAATATATGCCAATAAATCTGAACTTGCCTGTTTGGTGAGGTAGTAGCAAACTCTGTCCAACCTTTTTGTGCTCCATTCCACTTGAGAACTCTGCCATCTGATACACAGACATAGGGGCCTTCCCCATGGCAATCAAAAGCAATGCTTTCAGGGCCAACAACATTCTTTGGGAGTTGGATTTGATTGTAGTTTTTGAGGCCATCTCTGATAAACACTTTATTATGATCAGCAGCTAGGATGAAACTCGTTGAATATACGAGGAACACAAACAAGAAATTTACAAGTAAACAAGAAGAAGAAGATGAAAATGGCCTCATGGTCATGGATATAAGCAAGTTGTAAAAATTTACAATTGACCAAACACAAAGGCTTATAACGGTCGGCCAAATTAATGTATATTTTTTGCATTAATATGGATAGTTATGGAATTTACATTATTGTGTATAAAATGGTTATATATATATATATTTATTTATGTGATTTATTTCTAATTATAGGACTTCTTTTAATAAAAAATTAATATTAGTTAAGGGAAAAATTAACATTGTTAAACATGTTAAGAAAGACAGTAATTAATAATTTTTTAATATATGATTAAATTGACCTTTGCTATTTTTTGTTGATTTTTTTTTCTTTTTGTTTAATGAATTTCCAATAATTATAGGATTGTTTCTCTAAATTTGTATATCAGCATAATTATGAATATCGTAGTCTTTTGCGAAAGCAAAAATTAAGTGATTGAGGACTTCATGTAATTTTTTTATTGCAATTTTTATTCTTTTTCTAATTTGATTTTTTGGCAGAGTTTAAAGAAGTAATCATCTAAAGAATAACGCAGTTAGTATTTACAAAGACGTGATTCACGTACAAAGCACACAATAAAAAAATATAGTATAAAAAATAACTGTCTAAGGAAATTGAGAGTCAAATTAAATGTGTCAATTGCTAAATTTTTTTGACATTCCTATATTAAAAATATGTGATCGAATTTCACATTCACCTCTGATTGACGATTTATAGGAAGAGAGAGAGTTATCTTCATTGCATAACTCATAAGCCCAACAAATTTTAAATTGTCATATTACGCAGACAAATTAATTTCAATGATGTATGATTCTAATGGTACTCCTAATTTTTTTATTTTCAGATTACTCTAACCATGATTTCTTTCTTAGTATAGAATTTTAATTTTTTATTAATTATGTAAATATTGAATTTTATTAATTAGACATGTCCAATAATTGCACTGAAGGAAAAAACATACAAATTGATATATATGACTTAAGTTGCGTACTAAAATATGAACCAAGTACAAATTAATACTTGTTTTATTTTTTTCAATGAATTAAGGCCGAAATTTACCTAAAGCTTTAATGGTAGAATTCTCCATCAACAGAATGAGTTAATTGTTGAGCCTTACCACCAGAAGGTCCTACCATAAGGACTCCAAAGTAGGCATCTGCAATGTAAAGATTACATGTTGCTCTGTTGAATTTCAGTCCCAGTAGCCTTCCACATATAGGTTCCTTGTTTTCATTAGTTGAGCCATCGCATAAACTCTTGGTCCTAATCATGTACATGAATCAAAGGTACATATTCAAGAATACAATTACTATTTTGTTTTGTATAAGATTACGTTTGTCAAACAGTCGCTTAATCCAATATAGGTGAAACCTTAGAAATATGTTTTGATCTTTTATATGTGCATTTATATATATAAGTCTACTAAATTTGTTAATTTAAAAAATACACGCTCTTCCTCTTCACTTTGTACTAAAATTTAATCATGAAAATTAATTAACAACACCATCAATTTTTGATAACTTAGTCATTGAAAGAGTACTCTAGTTTTATATCAAAATATCATCTTGTTAATAAGTTGAGTTATTATTTGATTTATTGCAAAATTAATTTTTTTTCACTCAATTAAAAAATAATAATAACGCCACACATAAGTAAATTCATAAGAAATAATAATAAATTCTTTAAAGGGGTATGGTAACTTTGTCGTTAGTTATTACACTTGTCAATCATTTATTAGGATTTAATTAACACCAGTTTATTTCAACCATGTTTTTAATCATTTTAATATCCCATTTGATTACAAGCTTTTGTAACTAGCTTAATAATTAAATTGCTCAGAACAATTGTACTGCAAGTTGGTCCGGACACACCAAACAATTAAATTTAAAAAATAAAATAAAAATTAATTTAGATTTAGCTATCTTATTTCTTCATACTAATAAAGATTAGGATCAAGATACAAATTGGGCCTAAATCCTAATCTATTCATTCAGCATATGAGTTAATGTAATTGGGCTTCAGCCCACTTATTTAGTGATTGGATGATCTTCTTATAAATAAAAGCCCATTGCTATAACCTCTTACAAGAATAAGGAAATTTTGACTCTTCTAACTATAAACCAAAAACAGCCATATTGCAAAAAATAAAAAGAGAGACTTTCTTCCCCTAGACCTTAATAACTCCAACGTAGGAATTTCGAACAGACCCAATCCACAAACTCCCATTTTGTTGTTCCACTTCACTAATAGCCTGAAGTTCTCTCCCACCTTTGCCATCCAACACTTCAATAACCTTCCCTTTCTTATCAAATTTCACTGCCACTGGATCTTTTTTGTGACCCAAATTTGGAGCATTTCTTCCACTTTGTAGTGCTACCCAAAATTCTCCTTTATTGTTCCTCTTGATGTTATCGACTGCCCTTCCAAGTTGTGCAAAAGTTTCAGTTGTATGACTCTTGGAACCTTTAAGCCAATATCTCAAAGTTTTATTTGCTCCGGTTTCTGCAAGTAGAAGGAATGATTTGGATTTGCTTAGAGCCACACCATTAGGAAATGCTAAGTCCTTGAGCAACACCTCTACTTTCTTGGTCTTTGGATCATACTTCAACAACTTTCCAGATTTATCCCCGGTTCGGATTATCGAAGCATATTCCCTTTGTCATTTAACCAAAAAATAAAATTAAACAATCAATCAATTATGTATAGAGAATTTAACATCAAGTTATATATTTATATGCAAAATGCATATACCTTCTTTGGTATGTACTGCTGCTATCTGTGAAGTAGATTGCACCAGTTTTGGAATTAATGTCTAAACCATTTGTGAATTTAAAGGGAGCTCCATCAACAGAATCAGCTATTTGTTGAGCTTTACCACCAGAAGCTCCTACCACAAGGATTCCAAAGTAGGCATCTGCAATGTAAAGATTACATGTTGCTGTGTTGAATTTCAGTCCCAGTGGCCTTCCACATATTGCTTCCTTGTTTTCATCAGTTGAGCTATTGCAGAAACTCTTGTTCCTAATTATTAATCAAAGATACATATTCAAGAATAAAGTTGATTTATTTTGCAAAAAGAAAAATTAAAAGGAATTGAGAATTTTCAGTAAGATTAAGAACTTGCCTGTAAGGTGAGGTGACAGCAAAATCTGTCCAAACTTTTTGTGCTCCATTCCACTTGAGAATTCTACCATCTGATACACTCACGTATGGGCCTTTTCCATGACAATCGAAGGCTATGCTTTCAGGGCCTACAACTTCCTTTGGGAGTTGAATTTGGTAGTAGTTTTTGAGGCCATCTCTGACAACCGCTTTGTTATCAGCAGCTTGGATGAAACCAGTAGATATGAGGAATACAAACAAGAATACAAGTGAAGAAGAAGAAGATGAAAATAGCATCATGGTCTAATGGATCTAAGACCAGTTTGCAAAATTACCAATTGAGCAAATACAATGCTAATACTTATAGCATATGGGCGGCCAATGTAGACTATTTGTTAGCACATGGTGCTTTAAGATTTGAATGTTCTCTATTCATATTTATCTAGAGCACTAGCCTCTTTAAGTGATACCTACCAATACTGTTGGTCCTTTTGGTAAAAAACAAAAAAAAAAAAAAAATGGAAAGAAAATCTTGTCTATATGTCATAGTTTTGTGGGCTTCATATTTCATTTTTTTGACTGTAAAGATTTTTAAAATCTCTTTGACCATATTTTCAGATGTTCAAAAAAAGAAGGTTCTTTGATCACATAGGAATGCCGTACAATACAAATCGAGCGGCACGAAGTCTATAAATTTTGCACCAAGAAACAAGTCTTAGCTTTAGATTGTCGTGTACGGTGTACCATGAATCTATCTTTTATTATCTTTGTACTTTATAAACTTGAAAAAGACCAGCTATACTTAAACACTAATTAATCACTATTGACATTTTGAAAGATCAACTATAGTATATAATATTTAATAATAATAAATTAATGTAGTCATACTTATGTGGTTCATTTACTCTTTCCCAGATATTATTTATATTTCACTTTAGTTAAAAAAGTCATTTTATATATATTTTTAATTATGTATTGAGGAGTATATGTGTTCTTAAGTTTTGAATGAAAGACATAATTTATTGATTTTATTGAGTTCGTGTTACTTTCAAAAAGTATTTGTAATCTCCCGAATTATTCTTCCTCTCCACAGACTTATGTATCAAAGTATTAGTCCCAGGCTCCCACTTGTGGGTTTGAAATTCTGAGCAAATACAATGCTAATACTTATAGCATTGGCCCGCCAATGTAGACTATTTGTTAGCACATGGTGCTTTAAGATGTGAATGTTCTCTATTCAGATTTATCTAGAGCACTAGCCTATTTAAGTCATACCCACCAATCCTGTTGGTCCTTTTGTTAAAAAAAAAATAAAAAAAAAATAAAAAGAAAATCTTGTGTCAATATGTCATAGTTTAGTGGGTTTTTATATTATTTTTTGACTGTAAAGGTTTTTAAAATCTCTTTGACCATATTTTCAGATGTAAAAAAAATAAAAAAAAAGAATCTTTGATCACATATGAATGCAGTACAATACAAGAATCGACCAGCACGAAGTCCTTAACTTTTGCTGACCCAAAAAACAGAAGTCTTTAACTTTTGCACCAAAAAGCAAGTCTTTTAGCTTTAGATTGTCGTGTACGGTGTATCACGAATCGATCTCTTATTACCTTTGTACTTTATAAACTTGAAAAAGACCTGCTATATTTAAAAACTAATTAATGACTACTGGGATTTTGGAAGATCAACTATAGTATAATAGTTAATAATATATAAAATGAACGATTTGTTTACAATATCCTAAACGTTCTAATAATATTTTAAATAAATTAACGTAGTCAAACGTATTTGGTTCATTTACTTTTTCCTAGATTTTATTTATTTTTCACTTTATTTTAAAAATTCATATTATATATATATATAATTATGTATTCAATTTATCCATTGAGGAGTTTTAAGAGACACCTAGGAGGGTTGTTCCAATACTATTATATATGTATTCTTAAGTTTTGAATGAAAGACATAAATTATTGAGTTCATTGAGTTCGAGTTACTTTCAACAAGTGTTTCTAATTGTTTGGAGTGTACGATATCTACTAAATAATATTATTCAAGTGTATATCTATGAGTTGGTCACTTTGAGTACCAAGTCTTTTATGATTTAATTTTTCTAATTGTATCCTTTAAAATTCAAAATTTTAATATAATCAAATCACACTTAATCAATTCAAAATCATTAAATCTAGATGAACAACTTGTAATTAGATGATATGACTGTCAATATCTTAATAATTAAATTTGATAATCTAAGAAAAAAAATTTGTTTAAGAAAAAAAGGGTTGAGATTTAAAATTTAAAATGAACAAACAATTTACTTTAATGCACACATAAAAAATGTTGGGCCTAACAAATTCATTTGGACATTTTGAATTGTCAATTGTTCTAATAGGGCTTCAACCCAGTTGGGAATCATTACCCAATCAAGGGAAGCTACAAACTTACTATGCCCAACATAAATAAATTTTGAGCCATAAAAAGTAAAACCAAACACTGCCTTATTTGGAAAATGAAAAATAAACTAGTAGACCTTTTTTATTTTTCAATTTTTTTTTTTTTGGGTACAATAGGAGATTGGGCTTTAAATTCACAACTTGGGGAAGAGGAATGACCTAAAGTTCGATACCATATCAAGTGAGCTAAGTTCAAGATAGTAGACTTTAATAACGCAAATATAAGAATCTACAACAAAATCAACTTCACTAATAGACTGAAGCTCTTTTCCTCCTTTTACATCCAACACTTTAATAACACATACTTTCTTATCAAATTTCATTGCCACTTGATCATTTGTATACCTATATTGCTTCTTAACATTTTCAAGTTGTAAATTTATGTGACCACAATTGTTGCTTCTGAACATTTTAATCACATATCTTCTTCTTTTTTATTATATACTTTTGCATTAATTTGTGTATTAATCTGAACTCTATTAGAATCATGATCTAATTTGAATTCAATGCGATTAATGAAGTGTTTAGATATATGAACAGCTTATCTCAAATATATCCAAACGAACAAATGAAATTATCATTCCTCATCCTTCAAAAGTAAAATGCAAATATATGCCAATAAATCTACAATGTTCCCATGAAAATAATTGGATGATTTTTGTGTGTGTGTCTGTGTTAAGAACTTGCCTGTTTGGTGAGGTAATAGCAAAATCTGTCCAACCTTTTTGTGCTCCATTCCACTTGAGAACTCTAACATCTGATACACCAACATAAGGGCCTTCACCATGGCAATCAAAAGCAATGCTTTCAGGGTCAACAACATCTCTGGGAGTTGGATTTGATTGTAGTTTTTGAGGCCATCTCTGATAAACACTTTATTATGATCAGCAGCTAGGATAAAACTCGTTGAATATATGAGGAACACAAACAAGAAATTTACAAGTAAACAAGAAGAAGAAGAAGATGAAAATGGCCTCATGGTCATGGATGTAAGCAAGTTGTAAAATTTCCAATTGACCAAACACAAAGGCTTATAATGGTCGGCCAAATTAATGTACATATTTTGCATTAATATGGATAGTTATGGAATTTACATTATTTTGTATAAAATGGATATATATATATATATATACGTGATCTATTTCTAATTATAGGAATTAGGATGCGAATTCAATTTAATTTTTGGACATATTCTTTTAATAAAAGATTAATATTAGTTAAAGGGTAAAAATTAACATTGTTATTCATGTTAAGAAATACAATAATTTATAATTTTTTAATATATAATTAAATTGTCCTTTGCTATTTTTTGTTGATTGTTTTTTCTTTTTGTTTAATGAATTTCCAATAATTATAGGATTGTTCCTCTAAATGTGTATATGAGCGCAATTATGAATATAGTAGTCCTTTTGTGAATGCAAAAATTAAACGCTTGAGGACTTCAAGTAATTTTTTATTACAATTTTGATTATTTTTTTTTTGTAAATATTAAGAATCCATTTCATAATTTTCTATTTTTATTATAATTTTTCAGTGGAGTTAAGAAACAATTTAGAAGTAACCATCTAAACAATAAAACAGTTAATGTTCAAATAAACATGATTCACGTGTGTAATACGGGCAACAAAAATCTAGTAAAAAAGTTAACTATCTAAGCAAATTGAGAGTCAAACTGAATGTGTCAATAGGTAAAAAAAATTGGCATTCTTATATTAAAAATGAACGAATTTTGCATTCACCTCGAATTGACAATTTATAGTAAGAGAGAGAGATACCTCTTATTACATAACTCATAAGCCCAACAAGTTTTAAATTATCACTTTAGTCAGACAAAGTAATTTCAATGACATATGACTCTAAATGTACTCCTAATCTATTTATTTTTAAATAACTCTAACCATGATTTCTTTCTTAATATATGTTTTTTAATTTTTTTATTAATTAAGCAAATATTAAATTTTATTAATTAGACATGTCCAATAATTGCATTGAAGAAAAAAAACATACAAATTGATATAAATGACTTAAGTTGCGTAACTAAAATATAAACAAAGTATTCAATGAAAATTATTACTGAAATTTAGCTAACGATTTAATGGTAGAATTCTTCACCCGGCCTATGATTCTTTGAGAATATTATCGAGAAAAAGAATATTAATTCTTTGAGATTGTTAAATTATAATAAGATTTCAATAATATATTATTAAATACAAGATTATTTAGATAAACTTAAAGATTCATTCATAATTATAGAGTACAGACATCACTTGGTTAAAAATGGACATTGTACAAATAATTATTGGTTATAATTTTACAATTATAAGCATCGATAATTACGATCCGAAATGCTATTTTAGTAATTAATGTTTTAAGATAGCAGGACATGACTTGTCACTACCAACACTCTTTATGTTGTTTGTTGTGGTCTTTGACGTGGTGATCATTGTCGTCTCCAACGATCTCCTATGATAATGATGACCATGGTTGTAGTCTCCGGTAGCCTAGAATGGTGGTTGTCTTTCGGGATAGATCTATTGACACTTTAGTGGGGTCATTCTTCAGTGGGGTCAAATGACCCCCACTAGATTTTGAAAAAATTATATATAACTTCTATTGAATTTTGAAAATTAATATGAAATGTATGTAAAATCTTATTTTGCCCCCACTGATTGATTGTAGATAAAATTTTGACCCCTCATGTTTTTAGCTTTTTCAATTTAGTGACAAAAATAAAAAGAATTGTTGAACTAATGACACTTTACAATAAAAAAAACTACTTTAATTTTTTTTTTAATCCATTTTTTTTTCAATTGAACTTAGGACACATAATATTCGATTTTCGAATCATTTTATGGATATGCATTATAATGAAAGAATCTCATAACTAAAAAGAAATTGGTGATTTTTTTTATTTTTTTTTGTAAAATTGGTCAGGATAATTAATGAACCAAATTATTTAACTATATAGTTATTAGTATAGCAATCGTTCTAATGAACAAAACTCTCATTAAGTTTGGTTACACAGGAATGGCTATTCCATTCGATATATGATTTCATGGAATAGCCATGTATTTGGTACGTTTTTAGCCTCAGAATACTTATTTCATTCAAGTTATTTTATTCTATATAAGTAGAAATCCTCAAATCTACCTAGGTGTGGGATTGCTCATTCCTACTACAATAGAATTGGTTTAATTCAGTTAAATAACCAAAAAAAAAAACTATTTTATCACATAAAATAAAATTTTGAATATTAATAAAATAATATTATTATTCATACAAAAATATTTATTACTTAATTTAATAAAATGACAAAAATACCCTTCATATCACATTATAAAATATATAAAATATAAAAATATAAAACTTGTATATAAAAATAATAATAAATCAATTCATTTTAGTCAAATGACAAAAATACCCTTCATATCATTGTAAATAATATAATTATAAATAAATAAATTAGTTAAGTAATTTTAAACTAAAATATTAATGTTAATAAATAATAAAAATAAGAATAAGAAATAATAAAATAAATTTAAGTAATAATATTAATTAATCAATAATATATAATATAATATAATATTTTTTTAAATAATTAAAAAATTAAGAAATATATATTTTTCATAAATTATATTTAATTTTTATTACTTTATCTATAGAGGGATATTTTTTTCATTTTTAAATAATATAATTCTTTTTACTTTATCTAGAGAGGGATATTTTTGTTATTTTAACATAATTTTGATATTATTTCATGTCTAAAAAATGCATAAAAAATTAATAAACGAAATGTAATGATTAATTCTCACTAGGCTCTATCAAACAATAGAATGGAATGATTCATTCAATTCCATCTGCATTCCATTCCCATTTCCTTTCTTTTCCAATTTCTCAAAAATTATTCTTGAGTACCAAACTAGCCCTAAGATTACCGTTTAAAACAGATAATCTTATTCGTTCGTCATCTTTTTCTTCTAATCTTCTTATAATATCTTATTGAAAATTATTGAATTTTTTCTCGTCAAGATTGGAATTGTAAAAATTAAAATACTGATTTAACACAAGTTATCAAACAATTTGTGATAAAATTACAATTTGAGACTCTTTTAATTATCTTAATCCTTTCATGATTTAATTAGAGTTTTCTTTAATTAAATTTTGTATTTAATTTTTTAATGTCAGTATAACAAAGAATTATATATAATTTTAACCCCACTGCCAATATTTTATGGATCCGTCACTGGTTGTCTTTGATGTTTCCCACAATATGTTTCTTATCATCTTGGTTTTGGTGGTCTTCCTATCTCCTATATGGTCTTTGCCAATGGTTATAGTCATCGCCCACAATTAAGAGGACAATGATCATCGTTTGTGATGGCTTTCAACTTTGAAGATGGTGGTCATTGATAATATCGACAGTGTCATCGAGAACATATTTTAAATTAAATTTTCATGTACAAGATAAGTAAGAATTATAATTTATAGTGTTAACGTGAGAATCTATTATAATATTGTTTTCAATTTAAAGTAATTGAGTTTAGGTAAGAATTGCAATTCCGATTATAAAATGTATACAAACCTAGATTGTAGTATCTAAGCTATATTTCAACTCGTAGAATCTTAACAGACTTAAATAATTAACAACAATTTATTTCAACCATATTTTTACTAATTTTAATATCCCATTTGATTACAAGCCTATGCAACTAGCTTAATAATTAAATCTCTTAAAAACAATTGTACTACATAATAAGTTATAAAATTAGGTCCGGACACACCAGATAAGTAAATTTAAAAAAAATAAAAAAAATATTAGATTTAGCTATTTTATTTCTTTATATCAATGAACTAAATATCATATATTTTCTTATGGTACAAACGAAACTTATTTGTATCTTGAGTTACGGATAAGAAACTATCATTTACTATTGATATTCAAATGTATCCATGAATACCTTGTGGTATCTGATTGTATACAAGGATATGGTCAGATACTTTCGATATTTCTGGATACCGTAATCCTACAAACTTTAATTTGTAAAATTTTTTTAAAGATTTTCTTAATGTTAATAAAAGAAAAAAAGAAAGTAATAGAGATTAATGACTTAGTGATATGTAGTTTTTAATTCATAAAACAAATAAATTTTATTTTAACTATTTTTCTTTATAAATGTTTGTTTTTAATATTTACTAAGAGTTCTAATTTTTTTTAATTTAAAAATTATAACTAATAAGTTTTGTTATTTTTATATTTTACATATTAATACTTAATTCTGACCAATTAAGTTATATAAACTAAATTATACAATTAGATTTGATTAGTATAAAAACTAAAAGTTATAAATTCAAAAAAAAAAAAAAAAAAACTATTATATGGAAGCTAGTCAAATGATAAGAAAATAAATATAGTAAAATATAAGTATTATTTCTAAATTTTATTTGATTTTAATTGAGATTAAACATGTAAAAACAAATATAAATAATACGAAGAGACAAATCAA